>JAYEPQ010000010.1:46480172-47917672 GCA_036321105.1 Dracaena cambodiana | reverse complement strand
GGAATATCTTCGTAAGTGAATTGTTATATCCAAAAAGCTTTGCCATGTTCTTGGCTTCTGCATAACTACAAATTTTCTTGTCCTTATGCCAAACTAATATGCGCTTATGGTTTTTATTCCCATAAATTGTTTTCTGTAATGGCAAGAGGAGACTTCGTTTTGGGATAAAGTTCTTTTATTTTGAATTTCACCGTAACAACTATGAGCTCAAAGATCCATTTTATTGAAGTATGCCAGTAAATAACGTATCATAACGTAATATAATGTAACGTAACACAAAATAATATAAAATAATATAAAAAACACACCGTTAGGGTTGTACTGAGTTATTTTCTAATGTTAAATGGTGATGGGTTTGTGTTAATTATCACAACACAATATAAGGAGTTACATAACGCGTTATTTTCAACATTGGCGAAAACTTTAATCAATCTCTCGCATCTTTCTCGCCTACGGTATAAGAGTTGTGATGTTATGACAAAGTTCTTTTTTTTTTTTCCTTTGGTCGCTTGAATCTCATCTCTCTATTATAATTCTTTAGTAGGACTTCTATTTTTGTAGCGATCATTCGCAATCTTAAATTATGTTTATTCGTGAAACTTGCTAGCACTCAGCACTCTATAAAATAGCATAAGAACTCTTATTACTTAATCTCTAGATAATAAATTTTGCATATAAATTATCATATTTCTAATTTTAATTGCTTGAGATTTTTTTTGACACACAGACACGTGTGCGTGCATGATGTGTGTGTGTGTGTATATATATATATATAGAGAGAGAGAACGGGAAATGCACTGGCGGTGTAGGGAGTTCCCTCACTAGCGCTTAGGTGACCCAATAAAATAATTACATGTAGCGCAACTCAAGATATCAATCTAAATCAAATTTTCTCTCCCCTTATAACTACTTTCATTTTTTATTTGTTATCTTGAGTGACGCCACGTGTAATTAGTTTATTGGGTCACCAGTGAAGGAACTTCCTTCACTGCTAGTGAACTTTCTGTTTTTTCATATATATATATATATATATTGCTAGTAGGAAACAATGTAGAATATATATATATATATATATATATATATATATATATATATATATATATATATATATATTATATATATATATATGTATATATGTTGTTAGTAGTAAACAATATAGAATATATATGTATATGAAACATGAAGTATATGACATGCATAATATAACATAAATCATGAAGTACACGTCATGCAAAAAAAAACTTTATCAAGCAAGTATGACTCTTCGTCAAGCAATATCAGATTTTAGAGGTGGCTTCCAATGGATTCTAGAGTTTGCTCACATGGATTCAAGAGGTGATCTCTACTTTTTATGTGGCATTTTGTCCAGTATAGCACTTAGTTTTATAAGGCACTTAGTTCCGTACACTTCTGACTGGTATTTGACTATGAGTTGTTGGATTCTAGTGGTGATCCCCATGGATTTTAGAGGTGTCTCTTATGGATTCAAGAGGTAACTCCCACTTTCTTAGTAACGCTTTGTTCCGTATAGAACTTAGTTCCATGTGCCACTTAGTTCCATACAATTTTAATGTTGGATTCTAGAGGTATCTCTCTCTCTCTCTCTCTCTCTCTCTATATATATATATATATATATATATATATGTAGCTGCAGCTTGTTTCCATTATCTCCAATTTTTTTTCCTTTTTTGAAATTATAATCTCAATTCTTTAGGGTTCACTCATACCCATTCCTGGGTTTTAGTTTTGATTTGACTTTCCAGCAAGTAGACACACAGTTTTTGGTGAATATTATTTTGTATCCTCTTAATAGAAGGAAAATAAACTCCAAAATCTATAAAATTTAATCCAGCTAAGAAGGTGCTGATCATAATCCAAAAAATTTTGAGCTTGTTTACAATAAACGCTCTTGTGTGTGTGTGTTCGTACACACATATATAGACATATGTTTAAAATATGTATAGTAAACCCAAGTATACAAAAAGTTATTTACATTATTATGCACTGCAGTATTTTAAATTACACTTAGTAAAATTAATATTATACTCCGCTTCTTTACATTATTTTAGTTTCAAAATTAGCCTACCATAAGCAATAATATGATGTTTTCTTTCAGTTATGAAATTTATTTTGACCCAACCCATTAGCTCATAAACCTAATGATCTGTATACTTGAGAAAAAGATAGAATTGGGTTCCATTAGTAGCCTCGTGCCTCTTCCATCAACCATTCCTTCCTCATGGGCAACGATTATGAGGTGCGACATAAGTGAGCGATACTAGCGGCAAAAGGCTAGCAACGTATATGTAATGACCCTTTCGTAATAGACCTACATCAGGTATGAGAATAAGAATTACTGAATTAGTGTAGTTTATAATGATTTTTTTAAAACTTATAAAGTAATCACAGCTGGTCTTTTAGAAGGAGGAATCCATGTAAATTATTTAACTTCAAAATTAGCCTACAATAAGCAATACTATGATGTTTTCTTTCAGTTATGAAATTTGTTTTGACCCAACCCATTAGCTCATAAACCTAATGATTTGTATACTTGAGAAAAAGATAGAATTGGGTGGTTCCATTAGTAGCCTCGTGCCTCATCCATCAACCATTCCTTCCTCATGGGTAACGATTACGAGATGCGACATAAGTGAGCGATACTAGCAGCAAAAGGCTAGCAACATATATGTAATGATCCTTTCGTAATAGACCTACATCAGATATGAGAATAAGAGTTAGTGTAGTTTATAATAATTTTTTTTTAACTTATAAAGTAATCACAGTTAGTCTTTTAGAAGGAGGAATCCATGGTTAATTGTAAATTATTTAACTACTGATATTATACTTGAGGCTTAACATATTCTTAAGAATATATTGTCGATATTTTCGCTATCCAAATTTTGGTAGGGGCATTGCAGTATACTATATTTTATTTTTGTGTTTTGAAGGTTGAACATTCAATTGGTATATGTTTTAATGCATTTGAGAAGATTATACAAATAAGAAGTTATTTATAAGCTCAATACAAATTGCTAAGCTTAATATTTCTTAAGGCCCTAGCTTGTTTTAAATAGGTTTGTATAACTTATGTAGGCATGGCCATGTATATTAATCATCCGAGGAGATGTCCATTATGATATTTAGTATAAATAATGTGATATGTCACCAATATAAAATTTTCCGTCAATATCTGATATTTAAAACATTGCAGCCAAGTTATAGTTTATCAGATATATTATGGAGTCTTGAGTTCCAACATAACTACTTTAGTTCGGAAAGCCTTAATTAAGGACCTGTTTGCCAGGGAAGTGGGCTTGAATGTGCTTGAATGGATTCAAGAGGAATTTGACGAGGAAGAGGAGAACAAGAGAGGGAAGATGGTGAAGAAAGAGAATGGTGAAAACTTGTTATAAATGATGTTATAGGTAAATAAATATTTTATGTTACTAATTGTTAAGACTCAAGAGTTCGAATAAAGAAATAAAAATATATCATTAAATTCGTTTTGGATTTTATGTTACTGATGGCTATTAGTTTGACTAAAAGCTTTGTTGTTGCTGCCTCGCTGGTACTGATACTTACAACGATTGCTATGTCTGCATTATTAGCGCTCCCATTGCTATATCTCTTTGTATAATTCATCAACTTTCTGCAGCGCGTAATTATTGCTTGTCAGAAATTGTTTCTAGTGCCATTGTATGCTTCTTTGGATGCTTCTGTTAATTTTAGTTTGAGTTGAATTATTTTAGAATTCTTGGCGTGCACTTGACCGTGCACTCATTTGATGATCGTTTCTACTTGTGCTTGTTTTACTCGAATGTCTGATAATACCCCTCTCATCATCTTGTTTCAGTTTCATCTAGCAAGGCAGAAAAGAAAGGCGTCGTCTAAGAGCAACATTGCAAACTCTCGGCGGTTCTCAAGTAGAATCTCACGGGCTCCTGTAGAAGGCTGCGGCTTTCTTCAAGAAGGCGATTCGTCTGTCTGTTCCCTGCAGCCACTCTCACTCAACTTGAAACTGGACGTTTTTCTTAGATCCATCCCTGACTGAAGAAATTAGACATTGATAGTCATGTAGTCAGGAGAGTGAAAGCTACAATTTTGTCAGTTGGGTAGCTTTAATCTCAAGTATGGGGAAGTATTTGCAGTAAATTTTGTTGAATAACAGAGCACTGTAATTATTTGAGGTTGGTCAGGAGCTTCCTTTTGTCTTTTTTTTTTTTTTTGGTATCTTTGGCTTCTCTTGCACTGAATCATGAGGCATTTCCGATTTGTTGGTTTTGTGTTGATCTTGTTTATTGTAATTTTCATAACATGTACAGAGATTTATTCACTGAAACCACAGCATAATTGGAAAATATTCTTTCATCCTGTAAAATACAATGTTCTTGTTCTCCGCAAAACTCTTGCTTGCTTTCTTCCATTGATTACGATAATTACAACGAAATAGTAAGAGAGAATTTATATTTTATCACTCTATTTTACAATAAAAGTGGGTTTTATATGGCGATGGGATCTAACTTGTAGAATTTGTTGATGATTCGACGTGAAAACCTCCTCTCTTTAAAGAAGATGATAGTCGATCCTAATTTCTCTCTTTTTGCTGATCTTAATGAATTCAAGACTCTTCCATGTAAATTGAAATGCCAAAGACCCCTAAAGTTTTCCTCAAAGAGGCGATAGAAATAGAAAATCTTTGTATTCATCAAGGATTCTAATCAAATATTTGATTTTGATTTAAATCTCTTGAATTTAGATTCTAATTAGACTCAATTCGGTTATTAGATAATCTTAAATCTCAATCACAATCAATTAAAAATTCTAAGAATCGACTCACGCGAAATTAATTAAGTATTCTGAATGCGGAGCTATGACTTTTAGTTTCACGTTTTACTCTAACACGGAGCTAAACTTCTGCCCTGCGAAGCGATTTGCCTCTTTTCTTTATTTTGGAATTTCTTTATCTCCAACAGTTCTATCATACAAATTGCTGTAATAAGCGATGATAGAAGATGTACCAAGCACAGCATTTACCAAATCTACGTATATTCATCTAGAAACTCTCAATATCTATAAAATGCACCAACCTGTGCAAGAATTAGAGACAATATTTAAACAAACTGAGTGTCCTCAAGGTTGAGATTGAGAAGAAGTTGTGGGGGAATTATGCTGCATCTCTAGTCGGCTTAGAATCATTGCTGGAGTTGACATGTAGAATACTAGGGCGAACATGACAGCCAACTCCAGTGGTTTCACTTGACTCCGAACATAATCCATTAGAGTTCAGTCGGAAAAATTTTTCAGACGGTCGGAGTTTTCTACTATCGGATCCGATCAATCGGCCAACTCAATGTTCAAAGACGAACTCCACACGACTTCGCCCAACTCTAACTGAAATCAGTTGGAGTTCAGTTAGAAAAATTTTCTGATGACGATCGGAGCTGATCGGAGAATTCTGATTTTTAACCAATCGACTGACTGTGATATTAAACAAAACTAAATCTTCATAAAAAGATCGGGGCTAATTATTTAGGAGTAAAGAGACCAGAAAATTCTCTAGACTTCTACTCAATCTTAGAACTTAGAAACACTTTCACTGCAAAATGTGATTGGAGGTCGTAACTTTTGTCAGAGCAATTATTCAAGTATAACTAGGATCATTTTATACATGTTCAGGAGTTTCCAAAGAAGCACACCATTTTTTGGGCTCACCAGGAAAAGTGATGTGCTCCTTTAGAAAATCCCCGGTCCGGGGGTTCACTACGATGATACAGTTATTAAGTGGGCTCACTGGAAAAAATGGTGTGCTTCTTTGGAAACACCCTGAAGAACCAAATAGATAATTTTCTTGTACCAACCCTCTCTTTAGCTATTTTGCATTCACTAGTCTTAAGTTTGCATCGTTACGTAATTTTTAGTATTTGCATTTACCTCCTCATAGTGTTGCATATTTATAGAACCCCAATTTTTGTTACGAGTTGAAACCTTCTCCTTTAATGAGAAACTAGGGTTTGAACGACGGAGCCAAAGATCAATGAGATTTAAGGCGCAAGAAAAGAGGTACAAACATCAAAAATCCATTCTTTCTGCATGATTCATCATTAACGATTACAACTTTATCTCAAAGCCCATCAAATTTCTCTCACTAATCCATTACTTAACTCCATGAATCGGCGTTACTCAAGCAAGCAACGCCATTTCAATTACGGGCCATGGCCAGCTACATACCCACTGCCACTAACATACATCTCCTGAAGCTCTGGAACTTCTTCGCTATACCGATGGACAAACCTGTGAGCAAACATCTTTTCTGAGTAAGACATGAAAGTAGCCACCTTGCACTCTCTGGCAAGCAAACCTCTGGACATCAAAATATCCATAACACGATGCCTTGGAACCAACCTCTTCTCCAAGCTTAGCATCAATAGAACAGGATTTTTGGCGACATACGGTGGCTCGCACCCAGCATCCTTGAGCAAAAACTCCATCTTTCTAGCAAGTATCTCCCTGGATAACGCCAAGAAGAGAGGAGCTTTGCGGAATGCCGAAAGGAACTCCGCCTCCGACCACCCAAAGCCCTTCATCAGGCCGAGCGTGGCATTGAGTTTCTCCTTGCTGATGTGAACGAGAACCCGCAGAGCCCATACGAACATCCCCGAGGTGCGGTCGATGCCCATCTCCTTCTCGGCGCGCTCGGCGACTGCACGGAGAGACTGCGGCCTCTGGATGATGAGACTGGGATCCTGCCGCGCCATGAGGGAGATCCTCTCGTCGGAGACCCCGCAGCCGCGCAGAAAGGAGATGTTGAGCATTACGTTCCTGTCGACGTTGTAGGTTAGAAACCTGTAGTTGTTCTTGAGGAGCTTGATGAGGCGATCTCTGGACCCGACAAGGTCCTGCCAGAACTGGATCCTGGGGAGGAGATTGCGATTGAAGTCGAGATTGAGCAGCCTGTGATTTGAGTTGACGAGGCGGATGATGTCGGAGTCGGAGAAGCCTGTGTCCTTCAAAGATTGCAGCTTTGGAGCTATAGTCTTGTCGGCGTCGAAAAGGAGGCATCTTGGGTTGAAAGAAACCATCTTTTTGATGTGGGCATCGCTGAATCCGCGGGATCTCATGAAACCCACGAAGGATTGGGGCTTCTCGATGGATTTGAGGGTGGTTAGATGCTTCGAGGCTTTGATTGCTTTCTCTGGAGAGAAAGCAAGCTTGTCGACGAGGAAGTCTACTATGGGGTGATGGGTTTTTGGCAGAGGAGGAGTTGGTGATGGGTTGACGATGATGGCGGCGGCGGTGGAGGTTGAGAGGCGTAGGAATTGGAGAGCTCCGATGAGGCCCCGGCCATGGCGGCGGAGAGAAGAGGAGAAGGTGAGCTTGAGATGGAGCATATCGTGAAATTTTAATCCTTCAAATATTGAGTGTTTGTACATTTACATGCCAAATCTTCGTGGGAAGTTTCCGCAGCAACACACCACTTTTCCTTGGTAAGCACACTGTCTGGTTTATTTTTAATTCAGACGACTCCATAAAAAATAGGTATACTATAAGAAAAATGGTGTGCTCCTTTGGAAACTCCCTACTTATGTTTCGTTGAAGTTTTTTAATTTTTGAAGTGATAGATTTGAATTTGTAGGTGGACATTAATTAGTTTACAATAATATTATTAAATGATTAAATTTCTTTGAATTTCTCATTTCTTAGGTAATACATCACAGACAAAAAGATGTGTACTACAATTTATGGTAATTCAATTAATCATTTTTGCCTCCAAATTAGTATATTCGTCTAAATATTATAGTACATTATTTATGTACACAATAGGAAATTAATTCTTCACTCTTGGTGTAAACCAAAAAATGAAGAAAGTTTGACTAATTACATTTATTATTTATTATTGTCGTTTTTTATAATAAAGATAAATTTATTGATTATATTTATTCTTTATAAAAAAAAAAAACTTCTTCATTAATGCATTAGGTATGTGTGTATATATACTACCTACATATATTTTCTGTATCACTAACATAGAAAATTAAGCAACCAAGATGAAGATTTCCATTTCATTCATCATCATCGTCTTCCTCGCTCTCTTCTTGTGTGGTAAGTATGTATTTTTTTTTTTTTAGCATAAACGATGAGTAGAACCTTTCGTATTTAATTAATATAAGTTTTTTTTTAGCTGGATGATTTTATTTCATATTCTTGATAATGACAGCAAGTATGAATGTAAGGCAAGTGGAGGCCGATGGATGCCCATCGGAGCCCTTCCCTCCAAACTGTGAGTGCACGTGGCCCATCGAAACCCCTCAGTGCAGGACTCCGGCCTGCGCCAAGTTCTGCCAGCGCCATTACTTCAAGGGACATGGTCACTGTGTTGGCCCTAGCACTTGTGTGTGCAAGGAACCGTGCGCTAGAAATTAAATAAGATTTATACATACTGTATCTCCATTTTATTTACTTATTTGTTTTTGCTATTTTAACAAAATGCAATCGGTATTGGCCTTGCTAGTCGTTTCAATAAAATAGTAATTCAGTTTGATAAATATGATGTTTTTTTTTTTATAATTTTCTGTATATGAGAAGTTGATAACAATAATATTAATTCTCTTCAGTTTGATAACAATTATGATGTCGGAGTTTTCTATCATCGGATCCGATCAATCGGCCAACTCAATGTTCAAAGACGAACTCCACCGCCGAGTTCAATAACTTCGCCCAACTCTAACTGAAATCAGTTGGAGTTCAGTCAGAAAAATTTTCCGACGACGATCGGAGAATTCTGATTTTCGACCAATCGACCGACTGTAATATTAAACAAAACTAAATCTTCATAAAAAGATCGGGGCTAATTATTTAGGAGTAAAGAGACCAGAAAATTCTCGAGACTTCTACTCAATCTTAGAACTTAGAAACACATTCACTGCAAAATGTGATTAGAGGTCGTAACTTTCGTCATAGCAATGATTCAAGCATAACTAGGATCATTTTATACCTGTTCAGGAGTTTCCAAAGGAGCACACCATTTTTTGGGCTCACCAGGAAAAGTGGTGTGCTCTTTTAGAAACTCTCCGGTCCGCGTCCGCGTTATTAAGTGGGTTCACTACGATAATACAGTTATTAAGTGGGCTCACTAGAAAAAATGGTATGCTCCTTTGGAAACACCCTGAAGAACCAAATAGATAATTTTCTTGTACCAACCCTCTCTTTAGCTATTTTGCATTTACTAATCTTAAGTTTGCATCCTTATGTAATTTTTAGTATTTGCATTTACCTCCTCATAGTGTTGCATATTTATAGAACCCCAATTTTTGTTACGAGTTGAAACCTTCTCCTTTAATGAGAAACTAGGGTTTGAACGACGGAGCCAAAGATCAATGAGATTTAAGGCGCAAGAAAAGAGGTACAAACATCAAAAAGCCATTCTTTCTGCTTGATTCATCATTAACGATTACAACTTTATCTCAAAGCCCATCAAATTTCTCTCACTAATCCATTACTTAACTCCATGAATCGGCGTTACTCAAGCAAGCAACGCCATTTCAATTACGGGCCATGGCCAGCTACATACCCACTGCCACTAACATACATCTCCTGAAGCTCTGGAACTTCTTCGCTATACCGATGGACAAACCTGTGAGCAAACATCTTTTCTGAGTAAGACGTGAAAGTAGCCACCTTGCACTCTCTGGCAAGCAAACCTCTGGACATCAAAATATCCATAACACGCTGCCTTGGAACCAACCTCTTCTCCAAGCTTAGCATCAATAGAACAGGATTTTTGGCGACATACGGTGGCTCGCACCCAGCATCCTTGAGCAAAAACTCCATCTTTCTAGCAAGTATCTCCCTGGATAACGCCAAGAAGAGAGGAGCTTTGCGGAATGCCGAAAGGAACTCCGCCAACGACCACCCAAAGCCCTTCATCAGGCCGAGCGTGGCATTGAGTTTCTCCTTGCTGATGTGAACGAGAACCCGCAGAGCCCATACGAACATCCCCGAGGTGCGGTCGATGCCCATCTCCTTCTCGATCGGCACGCTCGGCGACTGCACGAAGAGACTGCGGCCTCTGGATGATGAGACTGGGATCCTGCCGCGCCATGAGGGAGATCCTCTCGTCGGAGACCCCGCAGCCGCGCAGAAAGGAGATGTTGAGCATTACGTTCCTGTCGACGTTGTAGGTTAGAAACCTGTAGTTGTTCTTGAGGAGCTTGATGAGGCGATCTCTGGACCCGACAAGGTCCTGCCAGAACTGGATCCTGGGGAGGAGATTGCGATTGAAGTCGAGATTGAGCAGCCTGTGATTTGAGTTGACGAGGCGGATGATGTCGGAGTCGGAGAAGCCTGTGTCCTTCAAAGATTGCAGCTTTGGAGCTATAGTCTTGTCGGCGTCGAAAAGGATGTCAGCTAATAATCAGGACGTGACCACGAGTTTATTTTGCCTGACCGAGTCCTGCGGAGTTAGTTAGCAGGTCTGTGTGTTTGAATCGGTGCAACGTGCAACAGGCACGATTTCAGTTTCTTAGTTGAGAGAAATGTGGGTTTGTTACATATTTTTTAGGATCAAGTTGTTGTGTGAGTTGTATTTAAAAAAGTCTGCAGTTAGTAAAAAAAAATAAATAAATAACAAGAGCCTGAATAAATTCTCCTACTTCCTTGTCTGCTACAATTCTTGTGTCTCCAGGCACGGTGTGTGATCAGGGCCTGAAAACTATATCTGGTATCAGAGCCGGTTCATGCCCAAGTACCCGAAGCTCAATTCGATGGCCATCACCACCCAGCAGGCAGTGAAGGAGAGCAGCGGCGTGCCGTTTCACTACCCGGTGCTGACGTCGTCCAACTACACCACATGGGCGATCAAGATGGAGGCACTGATGGACGCCCAGAGCATCTGGGAGGCAGTTGAACCAGCGGCCGGAGTGGACGTGGAGGCGAAGAAGGAAAAATCAGCGCGAGCATTCATCTTTCAGGCCATCCCCGAGGATGTTCTCTTGCAGGTTGCCAAAAAGAAAACAGCCAAGGAGGTGTGGGACGCTCTGAAAACACGTTACCTTGGTGCCGATCGAGTGCAGAAGGCACGGCTGCAGACACTCAAGAGTGAGTTTGAAGGCTTGCGCATGAAGGAGGGGGAGACCATCGACAAATTTGCCAGGAAGTTGAGTGGCATGGCGAGTAGGTACAGCGCCCTTGGTGCAACCCTGGAAGATTCAGCACTCGTGAAGCTTCTTGACTCAGTGCCCGACAAATTCTTCCAACTTGTCACCTCAATTGAACAGTACTCCGACCTGGAAACGATGTCGTTCGAGGAGGCGATCGGAAGGCTGAAGGCGTACGAGGAGCGTATTCGCGTTCGAGACACCAACAACAATGGCGGCACCGACGGCCAACTCTTCCTCACCCATGCCGAGGGGCAAGCGCGGCAGAAGGGTGGCGGTGGGGACTCATCGTCAAGCAACAAGGGGCGCAGCACCAGCAGTCCAGACGAACACGGCCGGGGCAGAGGTCGTACTGGACGCGGCCGCGGCAAGGGAGGTCGTGGCGGCTCGAGTGCACCGCGTCAGGCTGGCGCCGGCGGCACCGGGAACGGCCGGGACAAGAGCCACATAAAATGTTTCAACTGTGAGAACATGGGCCATTACGCTTCCGAGTGCCGGAGCAAGCGGCGCGACGAGGAAGCACATCTCATGCGCTCTCACGATGAAGAGCCAGCCTTGATGCTGACTGAGTCCCAGGAAGGAACACGAGGTGGGAATGAGCAACATGTTGTTCTGCTCAAAGAAGAAAAGGTACGGTCGGAACTGCACGACGCTAATGAAGAACATACTTACACTGATGTCTGGTACCTCGACAACGGTGCTAGTAACCACATGACGGGGCACCGGGAGAAGTTCCAGGAGCTAGATGAGAGTATCACCGGGAAGGTGAAATTTGGCGACGGCTCCACCGTGCAGATTATGGGCAAAGGGTCTGTCATGTTCTTGTGCAAGAATGGTGACCAACGCATCATTCAGGAGGTATACTACATTCCCAAACTTTGTAGTAACATTCTTAGTATTGGTCAAATGACAGAGGATGGGAACAAGGTGGCATTGGCTGGTGATTTCATGAAGGTGTATGATAGGAGTGGTATACTCCTTATGCTGGTGAGGCGTTCACCAAATCGCTTGTACAAGATCCGGCTGGAAACTTCCAAGCCGATTTGCCTCATGGCGAGCCTCGACGATCTGACGTGGCTGTGGCATGCAAGGCTTGGCCATGTCAACTTCCACGCGTTGAAGCTCATGGGCGACAAGCAAATGGCGGTCAAGTTCCCGTTGATTACTCACCCGAACAAGGTGTGCGAAGGGTGTCTCATCGCCAAGCAGACGAGGCAACCATTCCCGAGCAAAGCAAATTTCAGAGTGGAGAAACCATTGGAGCTATTGCACGCTGATTTGTGTGGTCCTATTACTCCATGCACTCTTGCAGGTAACAGTTATTTCCTTCTCATTGTCGATGATTATAGTCGCTGGATGTGGGTCTATATCATCAGGGCAAAGAGTGAAGCCTGCTCCGTGTTCAAGAAGTTCAAACTCCTGGTTGAGAACTCCTCCGGACACAAGGTGAAGACGCTGCGAACAGATCGAGGCGGTGAATTCTTGTCAAATGAGTTCACGAGCCTCTGTGAAGAATGGGGGATCGAGAGACACCTCACCGCACCATACACTCTGCAACAGAACGGTGTGGTGGAGCGAAGGAACCGGACCGTCATGGCTACGGCAAGGTCGTTGCTCAAGAGCATGCATGTTCCCGGCAGGTTCTGGGGAGAGGCTGTAAGGCATGCGGTGTACTTGCTGAACCGGCTGTCGACTAAAGCACTGGGAGAGCGCACTCCGTTTGAAGCCTGGACCGGAAGAAAACCTCACCTCGCCCACTTGAAAGTGTTCGGGTGCACAGCTCATGCAAAGGTAACGGTGCCGAACCTGAAGAAGCTCGACGATCGCAGTCAGTCCATGGTGTACCTTGGTGTGGAGGAGGGCTGCAAGGCCCATCGTCTATTTGATCCTCGTCGAGGCATACTCTATGTAAGTAGAGATGTGATTTTCCAAGAAGATGTGGAGTGGAATCATGCAGGTGCTGATGGAGCTGCCCGCGACTTGTCGGAGTTCAACGTGCTGGAGGACCTGCAGCACGAGACAGTAGTAGGAGAGCCACAGGTCGAGGCAGGCGTTGCAGCACCTACCGCGGCAAGCGTGCCGCAGAGTGCAGAGGCATGCGTAGTGGCATCCCCAGTGCCGTATGGAACTGCAACCCTTGGTACCCCGTCGACACCACTGCTGACAGTGACTCCACCCATGTCTCCAGGAACCGCGAGCACAACCGAGTCCGATGAAGAACCTGTTCAGTACCGGTCGATTGCTGACATCTATGCCGAGACCGAAGAAGTGGAGCTCCTCGACGATCTACTGTTATTGGAGGCCGAGGAGCCAACTTCCTACCGTGAAGCTGCCGGGGAGGATGCTTGGGAAGAGGCCATGGCGAAGGAGCTAGAGTCCATCGAGAAGAACAACACATGGACCCTTACCGAATTGCCGCCAGGGCATAAACCCATTGGATTGAAGTGGGTATACAAGTTGAAAAGGGATTCTGATGGCAACATCATCAAGCACAAGGCGAGACTAGTCGCAAAAGGCTATGTCCAACGACAAGGTGTAGACTTTGATGAAGTGTACGCACCAGTGGCTAGACTTGACACGGTACGTGTGATTCTTGCCATTGCAGCCAACCGAGGATGGGAGGTCCATCACATTGATGTTAAATCGGCGTTCTTGAATGGCGAGCTTGAAGAAGAAGTCTATGTCACTCAGCCGGAGGGGTTTGTTGTTCAAAACAAGGAGCAGCTTGTATACAAGCTGTCCAAAGCACTCTACGGCCTTCGACAAGCACCACGTGCATGGAACGCTCGCTTGGACAAGTGTTTGAAGCACCTCGGGTTCAAAAGGTGTTCACAGGAACAAGCTGTGTACACGAGAGGAGAAGAGCAAGCAGCTGTCATTGTTGGTGTTTATGTTGATGACCTTGTTGTCATAGGGAGAAGCACTGAAGAAATCAAGATCTTCAAGGAGCAGATGATGACCGAGTTCGAGATGAGTGACTTGGGGCTCCTCTCGTACTATCTTGGCATAGAAGTGGAGCAGAAGGAGGGTCGAACAACTCTCCAACAGTCGGCATATGCCAAGAAGGTGCTGCTTCAGTTCAGCATGGGAGAGTGCAATGCAACAAAATACCCCATGGAGCCCAAGTTAAAGCTGCACAAGGACAGTGAAGGGGTACCGGTAGACACCACGGAGTACAGGTGAGTTATCGGCTGCCTAAGGTACCTTCTACACACACGGCCGGACCTCGCTTACTCTGTCGGAATGGCGAGCAGATACATGGAGAGGCCCACCATGATGCATCACAAGGTGGTGAAGCAGATTCTGCAGTATTTAAAAGGTACAATTCATTTTGGGCTGGTGTACGCAAGAGGAAGGTGTGAAGAACTTGCTGGTTACACAGACAGTGACTTAGCTGGTGACCTTGATGATAGAAGAAGCACTAGAGGAATGGTGTTCTGCATCAACGGCAGCCCGGTTTCGTGGTGTTCACAGAAGCAAAAGACCGTGGCGTTATCGTCCTGCGAGGCCGAGTTTATGGCAGCCACTGTAGCAGCTTGTCAGGCTTTGTGGTTAAGAAACCTGCTTGGTGAGTTGATTGCTTGCAAGCCCAAGCCGGTGAACCTTTTCGTCGACAACAAATCTGCCATAGCCCTTATGAAAAATCCGGTGTTCCATGGTCGCAGCAAGCACATAGACACTCGGTACCATTTCATTCGTGAGTGTGTGGAAAGAGGGCAGATTGTGGTGGAGTTTGTGAGTACTGAGGAACAGCGAGCTGACGCTCTAACGAAGGCACTGTCGAGCGTAAAGTTTGCAACTATGCGACACCTGATGGGTGTTCGCGATCTTGAGCCACGTCCGGATAATGGGGGAAAATGTCAGCTAATAATCAGGACGTGGCCACGAGTTTATTTTGTCTGACCGAGTCCTGCGGAGTTAGTTAGCAGGTCTGTGTGTTTAAATCGGTGCAACGTGCAGCAGGCACGATTTCAGTTTCTTAGTTGAGAGAAATGTGGGTTTGTTACATATTTTTTAGGATCAAGGTGTTGTGTGAGTTGTATTTAAAAAAGTCTGCAGTTAGTAAAAAAAATAATAATAATAACAAGAGCCTGAATAAATTCTCCTACTTCCTTGTCTGCTACAATTCTTGTGTCTCCAGGCACGGTGTGTGATCAGGGCCTGAAAACTATAAAGGAGGCATCTGGGGTTGAAAGAAACCATCTTTTTGATGTGGGCATCGCTGAATCCCCGGGATCTCATGAAACCCACGAAGGATTGGGGCTTCTCGATGGATTTGAGGGTGGTGAGATGCTTCGAGGCTTTGATTGCTTTCTCTGGAGAGAAAGCAAGCTTGTCGACGAGGAAGTCTACTATGGGGTGATGGGTTTTTGGCAGAGGAGGAGTTGGTGATGGGTTGACGATGATGGCGGCGGCGGTGGAGGTTGAGAGGCGTAGGAATTGGAGAGCTCCGATGAGGCCCCGGCCATGGCGGCGGAGAGAAGAGGAGAAGGTGAGCTTGAGATGGAGTATATCGTGAAATTTTAATCCCCTACCCAAAGTTTTTAAGTTATTATTACTATATTTTGTTTTTTTGTCTCCTGTTTAATCCTTCAAATATTGAGTGTTTGTACATTTACATGCCAAATCTTCATGGGAAGTTTCCGAAGCAACACACCACTTTTCCCAGTAAGCACACTATCTAGTTTATTTTTAATTCAGACGACTCCATAAAAAGTAGGCATACTATAAGAAAAATGGTGTGCTCCTTTGGAAACTCCCTACTTATATTTCGTTGAAGTTTTTTAATTTTTGAAGTGATAGATTTGAATTTGTAGGTCGACATTAATTATTTTACAATAATATTATTAAATGATTAAATTTCTTTGAATTTCTCATTTCTTAGGTAATACATCACAAACAAAAAGATGTGTACTACAATTTATGGTAATTCAATTAACCATTTTTGCCCCCAAATTAGTATATTCGTCTAAATATTATAATACATTATTTATGTACACAATAGGAAATTAATTCTTCATCCTTGGTGTAAACCAAAAAATGAAGAAAGTTTGACTAATTACATTTATTATTTATTATTGTCGTTTTTTATAATAAAGATAAATTTATTGATTATATTTATTCTTTATAAAAAAAAAAAACTTCTTCATTAATGCATTAGGTATGTGTGTATATATACTACCTACATATATTTTCTGTATCACTAACATAGAAAATTAAGCAACCAAGATGAAGATTTCTATTTCATTCATCATCATCGTCTTCCTCGCTCTCTTCTTGTGTGGTAAGTATGTAATTTTTTTTTTTTAGCATAAACGATGAGTAGAACCTTTCGTATTTAATTAATATAAGTTTTTTTTTTAGCTGGATGATTTTATTTCATATTCTTGATAATGACAGCAAGTATGAATGTAAGGCAAGTGGAGGCCGATGGATGCCCATCGGAGCCCTTCCCTCCAAACTGTGAGTGCACGTGGCCCATCGAAACCCCTCAGTGCAGGACTCCGGCCTGCGCCAAGTTCTGCCAGCGCCATTACTTCAAGGGACATGGTCACTGTGTTGGCCCTAGCACTTGCGTGTGCAAGGAACCGTGCGCTAGAAATTAAATAAGATTTATATATACTGTATCTCCATTTTATTTACTTATTTGTTTTTGCTATTTTAACAAAATGCAATCGGTATTGGCCTTGCTAGTCGTTTCAATAAAATAGTAATTCAGTTTGATAAATATGATGTTTTTTTTTTTTATAATTTTCGGTATATGAGAAGTTGATAACAATAATATTATTCTCTTCAGTTTGATAACAATTATGATGTCGGAGTTTTCTATCATCGGATCCGATCAATCGGCCAACTCAATGTTCAAAGACGAACTCCACCGCCGAGTTCAATGACTTCGCCCAACTCTAACTGAAATCAGTTGGAGTTCAGTTAGAAAAATTTTCCGACGATGATCGGAGAATTCTGATTTTCGACCAATCGACCGACTGTGATATTAAACAAAACTAAATCTTCATAAAAAGATCGGGGCTAATTATTTAGGAGTAAAGAGACCAGAAAATTCTCGAGACTTCTACTCAATCTTAGAACTTAGAAACACATTCACTGCAAAATGTGATTGGAGGTCGTAACTTTCGTCATAGCAATGATTCAAGCATAACTAGGATCATTTTATACCTGTTCAGGAGTTTCCAAAGGAGCACACCATTTTTTGGGCTCACCAGGAAAAGTGGTGTGCTCTTTTAGAAACTCCCCGGTCCGAGTTATTAAGTGGGTTCACTACGATAATACAGTTATTAAGTGGGCTCACTGGTCTTAAGTTTGCATCCTTAAGGAATTTTTAGTATTTGCATTTACCTCCTCATAGTGTTGCATATTTACAGTATTTGCATTTACCTCCTCATAGTGTTGCATATTTACAGAACCCCAATTTTTGTTACGAGTTGAAACCTTCTCCTTTAATGAGAAACTAGGGTTTGAACGACGGAGCCAAAGATCAATGAGATTTAAGGCGCAAGAAAAGAGGTACAAACATCAAAAATCCATTCTTTCTGCTTGATTCATCATTAAAGATTACACCTTCATCTCAGAGCCCATCAAATTTCTCTCACTAATCCATTATTTTTCGTCAATTTTGGTCAAAGATTAAAACTTTATTCCAAAACCCATTTTGCTTGATTTATGATTAAAGATTACAACTTTATCTCAAAACCATCAAATTTCTCTCAGTAATTCATTATTTTGCGTCGATTTTGAGCAAAGATGAAAATTTTTCTCCAAAACCCATCGGGTTTCAACTCCCCAAAGCTTCAATTCAATTCACCCCGTCCCAAAAACATGAAGATGATGATCCTTTCCCTAAAAAAAAACCTCTATCTCCTCCCGAAGTTGTCATCTTTAGCCTCTGCAACTCCAAGCCCTGCCGAAAATTTGAATTCAGTCACGCATTTCTTCAAACACCATGGATTCACCGACTCAAACATCTCCTCCATCGTCTCCAAACGCCCCCGCATCCTCTCCCTCGACATTGAAAAGTCCCTCCAGCCAAACCTTTTTGCTCTCCGTTCATTGGGCTTTGCCGACGATGAGCTTCACAAGCTCATCACCGCCAACCCCTGCGTCCTCTCCAGCCCGGCCGCCATCCCCCGCCTCGAGTTCTGGAGAACCTTCCTCAACGGCGACAACAAGCTGCTTCTTCTGGCCCTCACGAGAAACTGCGGCCTGATACTGCACGATATCGATAAGAACGTCACCCCCAAGATCGCATTTTTGAAGGATCTTGGCCTTTCCGAGGACGATATCAGATTGATCGTGGTCCGATACTCTGGGATATTCATAAGGAGCCTCTCTTCTATAGAGGCATTGATGAAGAGAGCTCAAGAGCTAGGGTTCCGACGGGACTCCACGATGTTTCTCAATGGCCTGTGGACTCTCAGTAAGCTCGGGTCCAATCTGTTCGTGGCCAGGATGGAGCTGTTCAAGAGCTTCGGGTGGTCTGAGGAGGAGTTCCTCACCGCATTCAGGAAGTTTCCTCACTTTGCCAACCTGGCCGAGGAAAACATCAGGGAGAAGATGGAGTTCTTGGTCGGGCGAGCTGGGATCGTGCAGTCCTACATTGCGTCGCGTCCCATGATCCTGAACTATAGCTTGGAGAGGAGGCTGATGCCGCGGTATCACGTTATGAATATCTTGAAGCTGAACGAATCCGTCAGGAGAGAGTGGGACTTTTACGGCATGGTGAGCATATCTGAGAAGAACTTTGTGAATCGGATTATTCTACGATACAAGGACGAGATTCCGACACTGTATGGGACTTACGTTGCTGCGTGTTCTGGAGAAGTAGCGAGAGAGCTTGTAAGGAGAGATCATCTAACTGCCAAGGCCTGAGATATGCAAGTCCATGGCATATGTTTTGAGTGAGTTTTTTTCGCGTCAGGTACATCTGTAGGATCCCTGAACGCATTTATCTTTTGAAACCATGATTCATCTGCAAACATATCTTGATTCATATGAGCTTGATCGAGTTCTAACTTGTGCCATGTGTGCAAATTACTGCTAGTTTGATATGATTCAATACTTTACAACTAATCAGAAAGAACGTTTATAGAGTCATTTGGATACTTGCAAGTAGTACTCGAAGTTGCATTTTTTATTACTGAAAGTGATATCTGTATTGGGAGTTACAAGGATAACTAGAGTTATAAAAGTTTTCAAAATTTAGCTTTTTTTTTTTTTAATTTTCGAGTAAGAAGTACTATATTTATCAACGATTGCAACAATCACAATTGTAGTTGATGTATGTGCATAATTGATTACAACTGCAGTCTCAACCAAACAGTAAAAATTCTTACTTGCAGCAATGCTTACAAATATGGATTATAAACTTCGAATCTTCTTACAATTCACAACAAAAACAATCATCGACAACAAGCAAGGCAATCTACTAACGCTGAGCCACCTTCAAATCAAGAGAGAGTGATTGAGGAGAAGTCGAGCTGAGACGCAATCTCATCAAGCTGCTTCTTGACGCTCATGTCGATCAGCTTGGAACCCGAGTTCCCATAACGGATTGTGAACCCCGCGATGAGCGAGGGATCGATCACCGTCTTGATCCTGACGTTCTTGGCGTCGGTCAGCCGCTGCACCGTCTGAGCTAACTGTGCAAGGTGCTGAGGCTCCAGCTTCACCACCGACGAGACCACGGCCACCTTGACAGTACAAGTAGAATTCAAACAAACTCAATAGAAAGTATTCTTGCATACTCATTGTTGCTAAGTTTTCTATATGAAATAAATGTATGAAAAATAATATAGTTAATTGCAGTGAAATTCCTTCTACTATAGGATAGTGAACCTTATTACTCCTTAAATTTAAAAATAATATGGTTAATAGATTAGTTCTAAACTCCTAACAGTTTGCAATTTTCATCTTTGTTTAACTTAAACTGTATAATTTTTTTTATGAAACTCTCATATTACCCTCCTACTCACTAAGAACTCACCAAAATATGCTAAAAAAAGTATATTTTAAGTTAAACGGGACTGAAAATAACAGGGACTAAAACTGAGAGTTTTAAGGGATAATAAACTACAATACTCCTATAGTATAGTAGGTCTCGCTGTAATTAATCCAAAAGTCGATCAAAGTCTGGTAGGTCATTAACCCAAGGGCTCAGTGTGACCTCAGAACATCACATCATTAGTAGTGTAGGGACTAAAACTGAGAGTTTTAAGAGATAATAAACTACAATACTCCTATAGTACGCTGTAATTAATCCAAAAGTCGATAAAAGTCTGGCAAGCCATTAACTCAAGGGCTCAACGTGACCTTAGCACATCATGTCATTAGGGACTAAAACTGAGAGTTTTAAGGGATAATAAACTACAATACTCCTATAGTACGCTGTAATTAATCCAAAAGTCGATTAAAGTCTGGCAAGCCATTAACTCAAGGGCTCAGTGTGACCTTAGAACATCACGTCATTAGGAGTGCAGGGACTGAGAGTTTTAAGGGATAATAAACAACAATACTCCTATAGTACAGTAAGTCTCACTGTAATTAACTCAAAAGTCGATCAAAGTCTAGCAGGCCATTAACTCAAGGGCTTAGTATGACCTCAGAACATCGCGTCATTACTCATTAGGAGTACAGAAACTAAAACTGAGAGTTTTAAGGAATAATAAACTATAATACTCCTATAATACAGTAGATCTCGCTGTAATTAATCCAAAAGTCGATCAAAGTCTGACCGGCCATAAACCCAAGGGCTCAGTGCAACCTCACTCAGAACATCCCAGTATGGAAAATCGGAAGTGACATTGATTTTCCCGACAGAAGAAAACTCTCAACTGTCGAATCTCCAAATATCTTAATGCACCGGGCCGGGGGGTTTCCTCCACTATAAACACCTAGTTTCTCCAGAGAAAGAAGGACAATTTTGGGAGATTAGACGGTTCTCAACTATCATTATCCTCTCATGAGGTTACCATATTTGATCATAAGAGCAAAGGAGGGATTGTGTCTCCCTTCTCCGCAAACTTGTGCTGAGCATGCGGAAGGAAAGAAGGACATGACAAAGGCTCTGTCTACTCGAAGAGAATCGATAGTTTGTAATCTGCATGTGGAAGTAGGTCTGAGATTTGTCTCGGTCGAACCTAGTTAAACCCTTATCCACATTGTTCTCCGGGAGGTTTGCTCTCCGTCTCTCTAATTTCTTAGGTTACTCGGCCAATTGTGTTTGTTCAAGTTGATTGTAACAGTTCTAGCTTAACTTTCTTTCATCTTCTCCCCAAGATTCATCTAATACCATTTCTACTAAAACACAAGCAAGCAAGCTACATTCAAAATTATGCCGAAAGAGCGAAAAAAGAAAGAAGAGCTTACCTCGGTTCCAGTAATCTTGTTGTAGCAAGCTTCGAACTCCTTGACGATCTCTCCCACTATATTGATCCTGCCCATGTCAACCAAGATGCACAAGAAGTTGGCCGTGTGGGGCTTGAGCTCCTCGGCCTTGGCGATCTCGCCCACAACTTCCAACTTTTTATCTATTGAGATGGTGGGATTTGCGAAGAACTCCTGCACCGAGGGGTACGAGAACACCTTGTCCATCTTCTCCATGTCGGCGATGGTCGCCTCCAGGGTGCCGTTAGCCAGCGCCACGTCGGTCAGGGCGGTGGCGTAGCTGGAGGCGGCGGTGTCCACCATCACTGCTCCTGCGGCGCCCCGGGCGGGGCGGCGGCGGATGGTGGGGGGAAGGGAGAGTTTGAGGGACGGGAGGCGGCGGCGGCGGAGGGGGCGGGGGATGGGGCGGAGGGAGGAGGAGGAGATGGAGGCGGTGGTGGTGGTGGTGGAGGTGAACTTGGGGTGGAGGGTTACCGGAGACTGGCGGAGAGCGGCCATGACTCTCTCTCTCTCTCTCTCTCTCTTCCCAAAGATTGGATTTTTATTTTTCTTGGTTTGGCTCTAAGAAATATAAAAAGAAGAAAAATTTGAAGGGAATTTGTGGGGATTTTTGAGTGAAGGTGGCCTTAGGTGGATTGGGTGAATGATGAGCGGACACGTGGAGGGCGTGTAGATGAGGTTTGGGTGAGGGGAGGAATGATATGGGCTTTCTTGGGTTGGGCTCTTTAGGCCCATTACAATTTTGAAACGAGACGGATCAGTGGGCTTAAGGTAGTAGCATACTTAATGCTAAGTTTGAGGAGAGTAAAGGGTGTGTGTGTAGATGAGGTTTGGGTGAGGGGCTGGATGATATGGGCTCTTCAAACCTGTTTCGAATTCTAACCGAAACCGATCAGTGGGCTTATGTAGTGGCATACTCAATGCTAAGATTGAACAAAGTAGTTTAAAACTGAAATAATTGAAATAACCCGAATAAATAAAACTGGAACAAACGAAATAATTACGTCAGTCTTTGGTTTCAAGTTTTGAAATCAGAAATTGAACCAGACTGATAGAATTATTTTAAAATTATATATTTATATACAAACATATGTATATCTATATACATAAAAACATACATACATGCATAAATATATACATATATACATATATATATGTGAGTGTGTGTGCGCACGGGTATGTATGTAGACACACACATGTATATGTATATATGTATATACGCATGTATATGCATATATATATGAATATTAAGTTTGTACATATGTATATACATAAAGGACAGATCACGATTCATTTACATGAATCTGATATACATATGGGACAGATTACGATTTAATTATATCAATCCAATATACATACGGGACATAACATGGTTCATTTGCATCAATCCACGATTCGTTTATATTAATGCAATATACATATAGGACATATCAGAGTTATCAATCTAATAATCTAATTTACATATGGGACAGATCATAGTTCATTTACATAAATCCAATTTACGTATGGGATTGATCACGGTTCATTTACACTAGATCACGGTTCATTTACACCAATCCAATATGCATATGGGACAGATCACGATTCATATACATATAGGAAAGATCTTGAGTCATCTATATCATTCCGATACAGATCTTGATTCATCTATATCATTCCGATATAGATGAATAATTTCGATAACGGCTCATTTACATCAATCCAATATGCATATGGATCTATCATGTAATTTTTCAAATCAGATTATTATTGTTTCGTTATTTTTTGCTACTTAAAACATAAAACACATGTATGTTTGAAACATAAAAACCATAAAATTACATACTTAAAACAAACAAAATAACATCAAATATCAAATTATAATACTCTCTCTCTCTCTCTCTCTCTCTCTCTCTCTCTCTCTCTCTCTCTCTTCAGTTCCCGGGTGTAGTATTCTCCGGCCAAATGACGTTGGCAATGTCGACGTTAACCTGGCCGAGATTCTCAAGCGTGTCTCTGTCGCCGGGCAGGATCCACTCGACCCGCTTCTGCTCGTTCGACACATAGTCGCAGATGTATCCCGACAGTGAGTTGGCGTTCCAGGTGATCTCGCTCTTCGCCTGCCAGATATCGTTCTTGTCGATGTCGCTCTTCGCCTCCTCGTACAGGAACACCACCCCGTCGAGCTTCCTCAGGCACGCGTTGTTGCCGTACTTGGCCCAGTCCCCGAGCGTCGCGTCACCCGCCATCCCCCTCACCCTGTCGAGCAGCGGCCTGCTGACCCGCAGGCTGGCGTCGATCGATATCTTGAGCGCCGTCACGATGTCGGCGGTGGCGCCCGCGGGCTGAAGGATGGTGGACACGCACACGTCGGGGTGCCTGGTCTTGCCGCACATGTCTTTGACTCCGTTCTCGCCGAGGGGAGCGGCGGAGGGCCGAGGCGGAGCGGGCCGGGCTGGTGGGGGCTGCTTCTTGGAGTCGTACTGCCAGAACTTGGTGTAGACGCTGAGGAAGTCCTCGACGACGGGCTGGCTGGCCTGGGCGAAGTTGGTCAGGGGCGACTGCAGGTTGGCCTTCTTGAACCCCTTCTCGCAGTGCTTGAAGAAGTTTCGTACAGAGCTCATGTTCTTCACAATATTGTACTGCTGGTACTTCCTGAACGCCTTGGCCGCCTCGTCCACGCAGTACATGGCGCCGTCGTAGTCGGAGGCGCACTTGTCGACGAGGGGCTTGAGTGCGGGGTCGGTCCTGGGGTCGCTGGAGATGGCCACGGCCGCACCCTTTGCGGCCGCGATGTTGCGGCGGGCGGCCTCGAAGTGGAGGTTGACGACCGTCACGGCATCGGTCTGGTTGATGCCGGGGGATACGGATGAGGCGGTGTCGAGGCAGGTGTTCCTGTTCTTGGCGCAGACGCATATCAGGCCGACATCGGTTACGTCGCCGGGGGCGGTGGTGAGGTTCTCGGGGCTGCAGGGGTCGCTGCTGTCGGTCTCCTCATCGCTGTCGTCGTCATCGTCGTCGGCGGTGCCATGGGGAAGGAGGGAGGAGGAGAGGATGAGGAAGAGGAGGAAGAAGAGGGCCTTTGGGTGATGCATGGTGGTGAGGGTGTGAGAATGGGGGGAGAGAGGGGGAGGGCTACAAAGGCACCAAATTTATGGAGTTTGTGGTTGGCCTTTAAAAGTTGCTATAGAGTTGGTAAGTTTGTTCGGGGGGAGGGATTTGTATCCTCTCATCCATGCAAAAAGTTTGATGCTAACAACACTTTGAATGATTCAAACTACTCACTCTAAATACACACCTTTCTAAATATTGTCCACCATCACAACATATCTCCAATATTCATTCTGCTATTCAATATAAAAACCCCTCATTTCATTCTATACCAACTCCATATTTGTATTTAAAATTTTGCCCATGTACAAATATGGTGCGTGGGTGTTAATTTTTTAACGATATCATTGTAAGGCCTTCATCTACTTTTAGACATAATAGTTTAATTTGCACGTGCTATACACATAGAAAAAAATATTGATACTCAAATATGTCAATGTCTATATATTATGATTATTTAGTTTGTATAAATATTTTATTTACCATAGAGCACAAATTTTAATGCATATATTATATTAATCATTATATATATATAAAGAAGCAAGTTGATTAGAAAGAAAAAGAGAAACAAAAACAAGTTAAAAATTTAGGTTAAATGTATAAAAGAAATTTACTTAAAATATAGAATTTACATAATAAATAAGTAGATGTCAAGTTACTTATCCAAAGTGCTTACTAAATAACAAAACATATGTTCTAAAGAAATAATAAATATTATTAGAGAAAATTATGACATATTTATATAACTTTTAAATGCGATTAAAAAAATTATATTTACTTAGACTAAAGTGTGATATATATATATATATATATATATATATATATATATGTTGGCAGTGAAAATTTCTAAGTAAATAGGATTTTCCACAACAGAACGCGGAGCTAACTCCGTAACTCCGCGTTTGGCTATTTTAGCCTCGCGTTTGAGCAAAGCGCGGAGCTAATTCATAGCTCCGCATTCTGATGAATTTAGCTCCGTGTGAGCAGATTTCATTAGAATTTCAAATTGATTGTGATTGAGATTTGGACTTATCCAATATCTAAATTGAGTCCAATTAGAATCTTAAATTGATTGAGATTGAGATTCGGGCTTATCCAAATACCCAAATTGAATCCAATCAGAATTTCAAATCAAGAGATTTAAATCAATATTAAATATTTGATTAGAATCCTTGATGAATACAAAAACCTTATTTTTCTATTCCTATGGAAATCTTTATTCCTATTCGTATGGAAACTCTCATAACCGCTAAAGTCTATAAATACCCTCTCTGAGGAGACTTTAGGGAGGATCAATCAATAATAGATCAATCCATAGATGATCATCGATCTTTTTCTGGAGTTTTGGAGAAGTTCGAGTTACGCATAAAGTCTTGAACGAATCAAGACCAGAGAAGATCAGTTCTACAGTCGGCTGTCATCTTCAAGAGAAGAGTTCGTCATCAGATCGTCCAAATGAGCTATTTCGATAGATCCCATCACCACACAGAGCCCACGATATTTTGTAAAAGAGAGCGATTGAGATATAAAATCCTCTCGTTTGTTCTTTCTTTTTCTTGTTCTCTTTCGTTGTAATATAAGTTGTATTCAATGGAAGGAAGGCGAAAAAATTCCGCTGCGAACAAATTGACGACCACAGTGGGAGAAGTCTCCTTCATCGAAAAAGAGATCGTGGCGCAATCTGACGTCGAGAGGATCGGATCCGACGTAGATATGCTAGTCGTTGAAATCGACCAGCAGAAGTATGAGAAGTATCTCTCCTCTGAATCAGGTAACCTGAACGAAACGCGACACTATCGTCGCATGCGCTCCAATACACGAGGAACGGGTAAAAAGGTATCCACCGAGAAACGGGGATCCTTGGAGACCGCGACCATAGACTTGTTATTTGGGCAGGAAATCCTAGCAGAGGATGACCTCTCTACTGTCGAAAAAGGCATGGGAACTAGATTGATGAGAACCCAACTCCGAAATAGAAATCGGAGAGCTAGGCGAAAGGCCCTCAAAGCCCGCATTGAACGCGAGACTAATTTCATAGAACGCGAGGCTATGGTCCCTCGCAAACTGACTCGCGCTAATCGCGAGATCAGTCATTATCACGTTAAATGCGAAGTTACAACTTGCGTTGATCGTAAGGAAAAGTCAGCGTGTGATACTCCACGCGAGACTATTACTGAGCTTAGCGAGAAACGTGAAACCAGTAAAATTTGCGTTAGTCGCAAAATATTTGACACTCACGAGAAACGCGAGTATAAAATCTCCTTAAAGCCAGCATGTGATTTTCCATGCGAGTCTACTACTGGGCTTAGCGATAAACGCGAAAACAGTAGCACTTGCGATAAACGCAAGATTTCTTACACTCGCGAGGAACGCGAGGATAAAGATTTATTAAAGCCAGCGTGTGATGCTCCACGCGAGACTATTACTGGACTTAGCGATAAATGCGAAACCAGTACGACTTGTAAGAAACGCAAGATTTTTGACACTCGCGAGAAACGCGAGGATAAAAATTCCTTAAATCCAGCGTGTGATTTTCCATGCGAGGCTATTACTGAGCTTAGCGAGAAACGCGAAGCCAGTAAGATTTACGTTAGTCGCAAAATATTTGACACTCGCGAGAAATGCGAGTATAAAATCTCCTTAAAACCAGCGTGTGATTCTCCACGCGAGGCTATTACTGGGCCTAGCGATAAATGCGAATCCAGTACAACTTGCGAGAAACGCAAGACTTTTGACACTCGCGATAAATACGAGGATAAAAATTCCTTAAAGTCAGCGTGTGATTCTCTACGCGAGGCTATTACTGGACTTAGCGATAAACGCGAAGGCAGTACGACTTGCGAGAAATGCAAGATTTTTGACACTCGCGATAAACGCGAGAATAAAAATTATTTAAAGCCAGCATGTGATTCTCCACGCGAGACTATTACTGGACTTAGCGATAAACGCGAAGCCAGTACGACTTGCGAGAAACGCAAGATTTCTTATAGTCGCTAGAAACGCGAGAATAAAAATTCCTTACAGCCAGCGTGTAATTCTCCACGCGAGGCTAATACTGAGCTTAGCGAGAAACGCGAAGCCAGTAGTATTTGCTAGAAATGCTAGATGCCTCACCTCCGCGTAAATCGCGAAGATGATTGGCTAATTGTTGTTAATCGTAAAAATCGCGCTAGACGCGAAGTTGTGACTTGTGTTAATCACAAGAGTAAGCCAGCGTGCAGAAATTTTCTTCCACACGGGGCTAAGATTCCAGAAGGTAAACTTCTGAAGAAATGCCAAGCCAGCATAAAACGCGAGGCTAGCGTAGCAAATCGCGAAGCTCAGGCCAGCGTGTGATAGATTGTCTCCACGCGAGATTACTGAATTTAGTTATGAAACTGGCCAAAGTGCCAAAACTCGCGTAAAACGCGAGCATAAACCAGCATGTAGTAAAAACTCCCCATGCGAGGCTATTGAACTTGAACAAAAACTTGAGCTAAGCGTTAAACGCGAAACCAATGATTCTTGCGTTAATCGCAAAATAATGCCAGCGTGTGAGGATACTCCTTCACGTGAGGCTAAACAAATAGAAGTTAAACTTCTGCAAAAACGTCCAGTCAGCGTAAAACGTGAGGCTAGCGTAAAACGAGAGGCTATGTCCCAGCCCCGCGTAAATGTTCTAAAAAGCGAAGCTAACTGTCAGCTCCGCGTAAATCAGCCATTATACAGAATAAAGGCTGATAAGTATAGCACAGATAACGCCACCAGCCATGGGGGATTACAGCAGGCTTCTGAACTCCTCCATCAGCCAAGTGGGCCCCTTGTCCAAAATATAACTGAAAATTCTATATTTTCTAAAATACTTGATCTCAGAGATTATTTGACTAGTAAAAAGAAAATGAGTCAAACTCGGTCACATTCGACATGCCATTGCGAGCAAATAATATCAGCTGTACCGAATAGTTGCTGCTATGGTAAGAAAAGAATTTTTTTATTTAATAGAATAACTGAGTCTCATACTCCGAAAAGGAGGAAGAATAATCTGAGATATCAAATCAGGAAAAAAGAGGTAAAGGCGGTGACTTCAAATATGGTCGGTAAGGGCAAAAAGATTATGGAAAAAAAATATTAGTCAGATGCAGACGATGAACAATCTCATCATTTTACCCGGCTCAAATCAGGCGTTGTCACTCCTCGGAATTACAAGAAACTTTTAAAAGGATTCTGTGATGACGACAGTAACAATTCAGTTATAGCTTCCCCACAATCTTATACATCTTTCCGGCCACGAAAATCAACATCATATGTGGTGGACAGGTCTGATGACATTAACCAGAGGATAGAAACCCAAGAGCAGATGATTCGAGGTCAGCAAAAGGCCATTAATGATCTCAAACTAACGCTTCTAAAAGTGGTCGAAAATACCCAGAAGATAGCTGACGATAAGGCTAAAATTTCTTCGGAACCGCCACCTAAGACAAATGAAGAAACTAAAGAAGAAAAGGCTTATTCGACACATGAGGATGATGACAAATATTCTTTCCATGATCCTCATAGAGAAAAGATCGAGAAATTGCAAAGTCAACTGGATGCCCTAATGCACAAGAAAGAATTAAAAGAATCGGTGGTTTCAAGACCATACCCGCCTGAATGGGACTTCGCCCCTTATCCAGAAAAATATAAGTCCCTCAAATTGGAGTCATATGATAGGAAATGATCTCCCAGTCAGCACATCTAGTACTTCTTATCGCAAGCAGGTTATCTGATAGGAAATGATCCCATAATGACCAAAATATTTGCGAGCACCCTGCGAGGGCCTGTCTTTACATGGTTTATGCAGTTGCCCCCGGGAACCATAAACAAATGGTATAATGTAGAGAAATAGTTCTTAGTACGTTTCTTTGATAATGATACCGAAATATCAGTTCATTCCCTCCTTGCGACGAAATAAGGAGAAGAAGAAGAAACAATTAAGAGTTTCATTGAACATTTTAGGAAAAAATCCGTGTATTGTCGACACGGTATGACCCAGGAAACCCTGGTGGAAACCTATAAGTATGATTTCAGGACTGGCGTGCTGATAAGAATGGGAGCTGTAGAGTCTAAGAATTGGAAACACCTGTTAGAGTAGGGAGAGCAGGCGGAAGATATAATTCGCCGGATTGAGAAATCTCGTAGCATGAGAAACTCTATGAATAACATGCCATGTCCACAGAATCCTAAAAATAAAGGGAAAGCTGTGATGGCGTCAGTTGCAGATCCAAAACTAAGACCTCAGAATTCGAGAGGTGCAGATCAAAATAAGCCCCGACAAGATAAAACTTATACATTCAAGACTGAGCAGATCTGTACTCTATTTCATCTCCTCCTCAGGAAGGGTATGTTGAAGCTTCCAGAGAATCAAAAACCGGAAGACGCTGGTAAAACCAACGACCCTAACTATTGCATGTACCATCGGAATGTTGGGCACCCAACTTAGGATTGCTATACTCTTAAGAACCGAATTCAGGCATTAATAGAAGCCGGGATTCTCACACTTAAAGAGGAACAAAAGAAAGTTTTTGCAAATATGGCAACTTTAGTAGTAGGAATCAATAAGTTCTCTGCCAGAGCGATCCCTGTACCAGTAGGGAAGCCAATATCGACACTAGGTACGGGCAGCCCGCACTTGCAAGCTGGCCCCTTGGATATGCTCCGAACCACAGCTGCGATCGAATCGTCCTCATTGGTTAACAGCCGGATTTAGCTGGGGGTGCCGAAAATATTGACAATGATAAACATTATGCTTCTGCTATTCTCAATAGCCATTGGAATGGCTAATTGGGTGCTATAAATAAAATTTTTTGCCCAATGTTGTTAAAGCGGTGGGAAGAGGAGATCAAGTTCCTCGCCAACCTATCATACTGGGGGTAAAAGTATGAATCAACTACTCAATACTGTTAAAGGCAAATGGGAGAAGAAATCAATTCCTCGACAACTCACCATGCTGAGGGAAAAGCATGGCTAGCCCAACGCAAACGGCGATTGGTAAAGGCTAATCAAATCCGTTGATAGGGTTTGCTAAAAATTCCGTGGACCTGTCATGTTAAGCTCTTATCTCTGACAGTATGATTTGGATTATTCTCATCTACATTCAAGTTACGCGTGAGAGCACTTGGACTAGGCATGTGCAATTAGACGCCTCTGCCGAAATCTGATTATCTTGGCATGTGCAGTTCAAGTTACGCATGAGAACCTTGAACCGCTTCTATCAAAGTTTCAAGCATGTACGATTAGGCACCTCTGTCGAATTTCTTGATCTTAACTTGATCACCAAATTAAAAATCCAAAGTATTTCAAAATTTGCTAAGTTCTAAGCCATTTTGAAAATTTTGGAGGGGGTTCTGTTGGGAGTGAAAATTTCTAGGTAAATAGGATTTTCCACAACAGAACGCGGAGCTAACTCCGTAGCTCCGCGTTTGGCTATTTTAGCCTTGCGTTTGAGCAAAACGCGGAGCTAATTCATAGCTTCACGTTCTGATGAATTTAGCTCCGCGTTAACTCCGCGTGAGCAGATTTCATTATAATTCCAAATTGATTGTGATTGAAATTTGGACTTATCCAATATCCAAATTGAGTCCAATCAGAATCTTAAATTGATTGAGATTGAGATTTGGGCTTAACCAAATACCCAAATTGAATCCAATCAGAATTCCAAATCAAGAGATTTAAATCAATATTAAATATTTGATTAGAATCCTTGATAAATACAAAAACCTTATTTTCATATTCCTATGGAAATCTTTATTCCTATTCCTATGGAAACTCTCATAACCGCTAAAGTCTATAAATACTCTCTGTGAGGAGACTTTAGGGAGGATCAATCAATAATAGATCAATCCATAAATGATCATCGATCTTTTTCTGGAGTTTTGGAAAAGTTCGAGTTACACATAGAGCCTTGAACGAATCAAGACCAGAGAAGATCAATTCTACAGTTGGCTGTCATCTTCAAGAGAAGAGTTCGTCGTCAGATCGTCCAAAAGAGCTATTTCGATAGATCCCATCGCCACACAGATCCCACGATATTTTGTAAAAGAGAGCGATTGAGATATAAAATCCTCTCGTTTGTTCTTTCTTTTTCTTGTTCTCTTTCATTGTAATTTAAGTTAATTCAATGGAAGGAAAGCGAAGAAATTCTGCTGCGAACAATATATATATATATATATATATATATATATATATATATATATATATATATATATATATATATATGTACGCCCGAAAATTGAACCTTTGATTCCATTGCAAAATTGATGAATTACAATAGGAATTTAGATTACAAAAATTCCGAAGAATCACAAGAACGGGAATATTGGTGGATTCCCTTTTTTGAGTGGGTACGGGTGGCGGTGGAGTCTTGTTGCTGCCTCCGTTGACTATCCAACTTGGAAGCGGATCTGTGAAGAAAACCTGCTCCTTCTGATCTCTCTCAACCCTCTGTGAAGAATCGCTCTGCCGGCTCCAAAAAAAAGTCCCTTTCTCTCAAGTCCAATTCTGTATTTTATAGACTGAGAGAACTTCAAATCCGGATTGATTCGCTCCTGAAAAACCGGATCACGGAATATCAGCAAAGGAAACAAAACAAAAATACGGAAAATAACCCGCGGGTTGGCACCTGCGGGATCGCTCCCACGGGTGCCAACCCGCGGGAGCTCCCGCGGGTTGCAACCCGCGGGAGGCTCCCACGGGTTGCAACCCGCGGGAGGCTCCCGCGGTTGCATCCCGCGGGAGTTCCCGCGGGATGCAACCCGCGGGAACCCCCCGCGGGTTGCCACCCGCGGGAGCTCCCGCGGGTTGCAACCCACGGGAGATCCCGCGGGTTGCAACCCGCGGGATGTCCCGCGGGTGGCAACCCGCGGAATGTCCCGCGGGTTGCAACCCGCGGGATGTCCCGCGGGTTGCAACCCGCGGGATTCTCCCGCGGGTTGCAACCCACGGGAGCTCTCCCGGGTTGCACTTTTGGGTTCTCCTATTGTGGTTTCCATATAATTTTATTTTATTTTATTTAATTATTTTTAGTGTCTACATAACCCCCTCCAAAGTTTTTGGAATTCTTTAATTTATTTGTAATGAATTTCAAAATACTTTGGATTTTTTTTCTTTTTAAGTGGGATTGTTTTGTTATTTGGATCTTAATTTGGGTAGGAATTAGCATTAGAATAGGAAAAGGATTTTAAATAAATATCCAAGTCCTGTTTGGACTCTAATCAAACTCTGATTTTGGTCAGAACTTTGATTCCTTTCCCTATTTGAACTCCTGCTGATTCACTATAAATACCCATAGATCTCCAACTTTTTTTTCTCATAATCAGAAAATCTCTCGTTCTTTTATTTTGCACGATTACTTTCTCCTTTCTCATGGCTTCCGCAGGCACTTCGCAACCACATGATTTAAATGCTGAAGATCGATCAGTGGGCGTTATCGCCGATGAGGATCGACACGCAGGCGTCACCGCCGCTGTTGATCTCTCTTCCCTGATATCAGGTAAACAAACGGTCATCCGTTTACTTTAAAACCACTTTTGCGGTTATTACGAAAGAGATTTCGTTATGATGTAAATATAACAATATGCACGACTACACAGTGATGACCACAGGATTGATAACAAATCTCATAAATCTGACACTGGGGTGTCCACCGAGGAGTGGTATCCCACGGGTGTCCACCGAGGAATGGCATCCCGCAGCGCGGGCGCCCGCCCGCGGGTGGCACCCCGCGGGTGCCGGCCCGCGGGTGCGCACGGGCGGGTGGCACCCCGCGGGTGCCCGCCCGCGGGTGGCACTCCGCGGGTGGCACCCCGCGGGTGCTCGCGGGAGGCACTCCGCGGGTGGCACCCCGCGGGTGGCCACCCGCGGGTGGCACCCCGCGGGTGCTCACCCGCGGGTGGCACCCGCGGGTGCCTACCCCTTTGTTGTTTTTTTTTTTTTTTTAATTTTTTTTTATTAACTTGGACTAAAGTTTTTATTTATTTTTTTTTTTTTATTTTTTACAGTTCAGTACTCGACGGATCCTTTGTGCAAGAATAATTACTTTGGATTTTCGAGCAGTCCGAATAATCAATCTCACTTTGGATTCGACGGTCACATCCCTTTGGTTGAGGAGCGAAGTAGTGCAGATCGACAACAGAAAATTATTAGCTGCAACCCCCTCACAGCTCGTGAATTAATCACGGATTCCGTCTTCGAAGGCGCCAATAGACAGATTTTGAAGAAACCGCAATTTCTTTTTGGGGATGCTGTTAACCAACGAGACGAAGATTTATGGGACAACGCCAAGTGGTTGAGCAATGTTGGAGGTCGCCATATGTTTATCCTGGATCTGGAGCGCAGCTATTCTTTATCTTATCTGCAGCGGATTTCATATCCCCGCATGATGTCTTGGCCAATTACCCGTAGCAGTCATGGCGTTGCGACCGGGAGATTTAACAGAAACGGTCCATTTGTCGATGGCCCGGCGAAGTATGTTACAGGTCTGTTGCCCAGTAGATTCGGCAAAGACTTACCTGTTGGAGAGCACCCGAAACGAGCAGACACCTTTATGAATCAATTTTCGGATGCCCATGGTCAATTCCCAGCTCATGATTTCCGCACTCCTGGATGGATTCACTCCACTTCGCGATCATGGTGGTCTCGGATGACCCATTTCGTTCTGGAAAATTTCAAGACACGTTTAGAGAAGCTTGGCCTCTATCGTGCGGTGCGCAACGTGCAATTTGGAATTCCACATAGTTCTCCTCACTTTTTTTGCATACTGGAGATGTATAATCCGGAGACCAATACCTTCTTCACCCCTGTTGGAGAATTGGGATTTGTGCTTCACGAAATGCATGAGATTTCAGCATTATCCATAGGCGAAACCCCTTATGAGGAGTATGTTCCGAATACGAAGGAATTGTTTCGCCTCAAGGCTGTTCCTAATGCATACTCAACTTACTGGGAGTTGATGTGTCATTACAACATTTGTGCTGATATCTCCAGGCCACGAAATCAAGGGGCGCGCCAGGCCCGAAATCAAGGGGTGCGCCATAAGGTATGGGCAGAGTATCTATTTCAGAATCTGGAAAGATATGAGCGCAGCATCCAAGTACGGGTTGCTTGCGATATGGATACTGTCCATGAGAGGATTGGCACCTGCTTTGCAACTACCTACACTGCAGAATTTGATGAAGACGGGTTCAAAGCTCAGACTGTTTTCGAAAGTTATCACTACCAAGCAGCTTCCCCCATATCAGACAATGCTGTTCTCGCCGGATATCTAATGTTGTGGTTGAAGCGCTGTGTAGTGCCTACCTCGTGCCGCGAAACCGTTACCGTTGATGTTATTTACCCTGCAGTCCTGTTAGCGTTTGGCCAGCCTCTGGGGTTATTGCCAGCTATGGTTTGCAGTTTGCAACGTGGCTTGAGGGACATAATTGCCCAATTTTGCAAAGTCCAACAGGCGGAAGATAAGGGTGGTAACACTATCTTCAAAACGCCTAATCCACGCATCGACCTGCCATTCACTTATCTAATGGCTTGGTTCGTATTACACTGTCCAGAATTGATGACTTCTCCTTCAGGACTTATTGATCATGCCATTCCTCATGTACAGCGTTTCGAAAATTGCTCATGGAATGGGAGGTACATGGCTAAGATTCGGCAAATCCTTGGGTGACATCAAAATTACCATATTTACCGTTGTTTCCCAAAATTTCTCGGAGGAAGTTATAGTAGCCAATTTGAAGATAGTTCTGGAAATGATAGCTATACATCCTTGCCATCGGGTTGCTTCTGGTGGCTTATTAGCATCCGGCCAAGTCATCTGGTTTTTCGACAGGGTCGAATTTGCCTCATGGAGTCCTATACACCCAGTCGCTTCGCACGTCAGTTCGGATATGATCAGCTATATGTTGGCAATCCGAACTCTTATCTCCGTCGTGAGGGAAATCTTCTCGAGGGTGCGCGAGGATGGTACCATTTTGCGGCCGGAGGTACAAAGGCATCTTTTACCCTTCCAAGCCAGTCACCCTCCCTTTTTGCATCAATGGGATTCTGCAATTGGTATCATCTTGCAGATATTATCCCTGGCGACTATCAGGTTAATCATTCCTTCTTAAGGCATATTGAGGCATCGCATAGATCCTCGAAAAAAGGCTTGGCGCGTGAATCCCAATCCATAGGCGCCTCTCTTAGTCCTGATAGCAATGATGGCGATGGACAAGATGATACTTCTACCCCAGCTTCTCCTCATGGAGGTAGATCCGCGTCGAAGCGCTCAAATCCCAGAGGAGTCAACGTTCCTCAAAAGAAGAAGAAATTTCAGGCTCGGGTTGACAATTCGGTTGTAGGACGAACCGTTAGTCGTTTCGGTCTGCCGACCACGACTCATCCGGATCGATCGACCACGAGTCATTCAGATCTACCAACCGCGACATCTGTAGTTCCGTCAATCGTTTCATCTAGGAATGATTTTCCTATTACCACTTCGATGTTTGCGTCAGGAGGACACTTGTCTACTACAACTCTTCCGGTCTTTTCCACTGTTACACCCACACCGACTTCTTCTAGCGAGACTGCCAGGATGTATGGTTTTGCCACCTTCTCCACTCTTGAGACACCTGCTACCGTAAATCCAGTCCCTAAAGCTGCAAATCTTGGCAGGAGTGATCCAACTATCCCAGATAGAGGAGCTGTGGAGCCGACGGGTACTGCATTGGACAATAGTGCACTAGACGTCTTCTTGTCATCTCCCGGTGAAGTCGCTTTGCCTAGCTCAGCACCAAGATTTGTCTCTTCTGGTGAGCGTTTTTCTTTAAGGTTTGGACTTCATTCCATCTTTTTTTTTATTTAACACATATTTGCTTGTATCTCAGGTGGTGAAGGTTCAACGACCAACGCCTCCCCGACTGCCAGATCAGACTCTTTGGATCTTGTGGACTATTCTGGTGTAAGTGGGGACATTTGTGACCTTGACGGTCTAGGCTCTGATGGAGAGTTCGATAGTGACTACTTCTATCAACCCAGCATGGACAAAGCCTCTCACTTCCCTTTGGAGGTCTCAGAGGCGGATAGGCCTGAGAGATCTGGTTCTATTTCCATAGCCGCCACCAATGCAACCTTTCCACCAGGTATTTGTATACTCTCTCTTTTTTATTTTGCACAAATCTTTTTGATGATAATACACGACCGCTCTATTTTTACCAGACGCAGGTGATGCTAGCGCACCTTCCATGTCTTCTGCAGAGGCTCTAGTAATATCTGTGAACACAGAAAGCCTTCTTTTGCCTACATGCATGGTTTCATCACATTCTGACGCCATGGAACCAACGTGCAGCGCATTAGCCATGCCGCTAACATTGGCGACCTCTACAGCAGAGGTGATGACCACTCCAGCGCGAGTTGCGACCAATTTATTAGATGCGACGGCAACTCCATTGTTAGAATCTCATATATCATCAGCACTCCCTACGGTCGCTCCATCATCCATATATCTTCTACCTGTAACCTCAACAGATTTGAAGCAGAATTCGGCCTCCAGCTTTAGTGAAAGAATCATCAGTCGCAATATCGAATTCTTTCTTGAACTTTTTTATGGATGCATTGAGGAGATTCTCAACGGAGAGGATTCTCTGGAGAAGGTTCATCCTCTCATGGTGAGTCACCTAGACCATATCACGAGGATTGGAGGACCGCAGCGAGCAGCTCCTTATAGGGCTCGATGGGACGAGTTGGAGGTCCAATTGTCATTACTCAACAGTTTGCGCCAGGCCGATCTTGCCGAGATAGCAAACCAAGAAGTGGCTCGCTTACGTGCCCAAAACTTGGCTCTTCACGCCGAATTTCAGCAGAATATAGAACGCCAGGCCCAACTCGTAGCGGGACTCCGAGGTTCTTCAGAGAAGTTGATTTGGGACCTGACCCAGATGGAGAATGATATTGAACACCGTCGTAACTCCATAGACCGCGAGCGGGAGATCATAGCCAAGGCTCAAGCCTCAATTACTAATCTTGAACTTGAAATTCAAAATATTTCTGGCAGAGCAACTGAGATCTCACGGCAAAAGGATCAAACCGAACATGACATCGCTGTCGGCATCAGGGAGTTAGAAGAACTCCAAACTCAGGCTGCACAACAACCTCTCATGGATGAAATGGATTTGCAGAGGAGAGCTTTAGAGACAGCGAGAGAGAGTCTCCACCGACGGCTGTAGGAAGTGGAAGATGCTTTGAAAGCTTTATCTCAAAAGTAATTGTTACTATTATTATTATTATATATATATTTATTTATTTATTTATTTATTTATTTTTTATTTGTAATAATACAGAAAGAAAGACTTCGCTATGTGCTGCTGTATTATCATTATTATTATCTTTATCTTTTCTTTTATCTTTTCTTTTATCTCTTCTTTTTATACACTTTCATGGATAATAACTCAGACTATTCAGAGGTTCAGGACTTGATAGTGAGAGTTTTCAGATAAATTTAATCCTAAATGTTCAGCGACATATAGTGCGACCAATTAGGATTTACGAACATAGGCAGATGTATAATATTAACGTGCCTAAAGACAAAATGTAAAGCAGAGGTTGGATGTTAACGTGCTTATAGGATGACAAGCAGAGGTGTAATGTTGACGTACTTATAGAATGACAAACAGAGGTATTGTATTAACGTGCTTGTAGAATCCTAACCGTTCAGTGACATCTAGTATGACAGGTTAGAAAAAGACAGAGGTATTATTAAACGTATCTTGGGGCTCAATCTATTCAGATGATCTAGTCGTGATAAGAATGAAGGAGCCGACCAAACAGAGGTAATTGTTAACGTGTTCGGTCTCAAAATTCTGACTATCAGAGGTAACTGTTAATTTGATAGGAAAGATGATTGTCGTCAGAGAAAACTTTTAACCTAACGACCTAAAAAGATTATGTTCATCAGACGTTGTAACTTTAGACTTGATGAAGTATGATTTTTTTTTTTTTTGTCCTCCCTTTTTTTTTTGACAAAGGTAAAATCTTATCTTAATAAAAAAATTGATCTAATGTAAGGTTTTTAGCAAACCCCCAGCTATTAACGGATTTGATTAGCCTTTACCAACTACCGTTTGAATTGGGCTAGCCATGCTATTCCCCTCAGCATGGTGAGTTGTCAAGGATTTCGTTTGGGCTTAAATGCCAAACTTTTCCTTTTCCTTTTCCCTTTGCCTTAGCAGCTTAGGGCAGTGATGTATTCTTATATTCGGATAAGAATACTGTTGTGACAGATTTGTCGTGGGATTTTTAGCAAACCCCCAGCTATCAACGGGTTTGATTTTGCCTTTACCAACTACCGTTTGAGTTGGGCTAGCCATGCTATTATCCTCAGCATAGTGAGTTGTCGAGGATTTCATTTGGGCTTAAATGCCAAACTTTTCCTCTTCCCTTTGCCTTAGCGGCGTTGGGTGATTCATGCTTTTTACCCCCAGCATAGTGGGGTTGGCAAGAAATTTATTCTCTTCCCGTAGCCTTGTCGGCGTTGGGCAGTTCATACTTATTACCCCCAGTATGATGGGGTTGGCGAGAAATTTATTCTCTTCCCGTAGCCTTGTCGGCGTTGGGTAAAATTTTTTTTCTTTATTTTAAGAATAATATTTTTTGAGAAATTTTCCATTAATGGGCGCTATCATTCGATCTCCATGCTGATTAATCAACCGGTATGCTCCATTTGAGTAGACTGTCTCCACTACAAATGGGCCTTCCCATTTCGGCTGAAACTTGCCTTTAGTTTTATGCGTGAGAATCATAGGACGCCTGACTGCTAGGACCAAGTCACCCACTTTAAAAGTTCGTTCCTTCACCTTTTTGTTGAAGGCCCGAGATATTCGTGCCTGATAAAGCTCGATTTGCTGTTGAGCTTTTAAGCGTTTCTCATCCAATGCTTCTAATTCCCGAAGTCGTTGGCCATGTTTTTCCTCGGCGATCATTCTTGTAGCTAACGCCACCCGAAGAGAAGGAATCTGAATTTCTAGAGGTAGTATAGCTTCGCAACCATATACTAAAGAAAATGGTGTACTCTTTGTGGGTGTCCTAACCGTCGTGCGATAAGCCCACAGACAAGCCCCCAATTTTTCGTCCCAATCACGCTGACTTGAAGTGACAAATTTCTGCAAAAGCTTCACAATGGTCTTGTTGAATGCTTCAGCTTGACCATTTGCGGCCGGATTATATGGAGACGAAAATATGTTCTGTATTCTGAACTTATCACAGAATTTAGTATAGGCTCTGCTAGTGAATTGAGGGCCGTTGTCGCTGATGATCCGTCTAGGAACACCAAAGCGATAAATAACGTGGTGTTTGATGAAACTGACCACATCATTCGTTTTTACTTCTCGCAAAGGGACAGCTTCTGCCCATTTTGAGAAGTAATCGGTTATAGCCAGTATAAACCGATGTCCATGAGAAGATGGAGGAGCAATGGGACCAATGATATCCATTCCCCAAGTCTCGAATGGCCATGTAATTGTGGTTGGATGTAGGTACTCTGCGGCCTGGTGTATGTAGTTCGCATGTACCTGACATGCATGGCATTTCTTCGCATATGCCATGGCATCTGACATCATTGTCGGCCAGTAGTAACCCATTCTCTTTATCCGGTCTCCCAATTTAGGTCCCGGCTGATGAGCACCACAGGTCCCGTCATGTGCTTCTTTGAGTACTTCTTGTGCTTCTTGTTGTGATAAGCACCGAAGTAAAACTCCACCTGACATTTTCTGATATAAGGAACTAAGCTCAGGATTATAATAGAATTTTTTTGCTTCCTTTTTTACTTTTGCGGCTTCTTTAGGATCTTCGGGTAACATCCCGTAGAGCGCAAAATCGACGAATACGAACCGCCAATCTCTGGGTTCGAAGTTCATCCCTGACACATGGACCTCATTTGCCTCGAGTATTTCCTCAGGGCAAAGGAGCTCCCGGCTTCCAACCTCAACACTTTTGGTTGACTTAGCAGGGAGCGCTAATGTAGCAGTGAGGGACGCCAAGGCGTCAGCATATGCATTCTCGTGCCGTGGCACATAGTCAATATAAAATTCTTCGAAGGAGTCGGCAAGTTTGATTGTTGCCTTGTGGTAGGGTACAAGATGCTCATGTTTAACCTCGTATTCTCCTCTTACTTGATTTACTATGAGCTTGGAATCCCCATAGGCCTCTAAACGTCGGACCCCCAGCTGTCGGGCAATTCGCAATCCCGTTAATAATGCATTGTACTCGGACACATTATTAGAACATGGTTGAGTTAATGAATATCCTCGGGGGATCACATGGTTTTGCGGGGATATTAGAACCACCCCCACTCCAGCAGAGTTCTTTCTCGCTGCTCCATCAAAGAACAGCTGCCAAATCGGTTCTTTAGAGACCATATTGGCTTCCACTATCTCATCTGGAATATCCTCATAAAGTTTCGAGGATTGCGGGACAGGATGCTCTGCTAAGAAGTCAGCAATTGCTTGTCCCTTAATCGCCTTTTGTGGTATAAATCGCATGTCATATTGCGATAGGAGGATTGACCAATTGGCTAACCTGCAATTGAGTGACCCAGGCTTGGTCATGAGCACTCTCAGAGGATTTACCCGAGAAATCACATGGATTGTTTGGCCTACTAAGTAATGCCGCATTTTCTGAATTGCGAATACCAGGGCCAAACATTCCTTCTCTACTGGAGTATACCGATGTTCGGCACCTACCATAGTTCTACTAAGATAGTAAACAGCTTGCTCATGGCCGGAGTCATTAGTTTGGGCTAACAAGGCACCAAGTGAATGGTCCATTGCCCGAACGTATATTAAGAATGGTTTTCCCGATATAGGGGCTACCAATACCGGAGGCTTTGTGAGGTACTTCTTGAGATCTTCAAAGGCTTGTTGACAAGCTTCATCCCAAACGAACGACACCCCTTTCTTCGTTAGCCTGGTAAAAGGTTGGCACCGCCCTGAAAGGTTGGCGATAAATCTCCGGATATATGCTAGTCTCCCTTGTAATCCACGAAGTTCTTTAAGGTTTCTTGGTGGCTGCATCTCTTGAATTGCTTTTACCTTTTCAGGGTCTAAATAAATACCCTTGGATGTAACAATGAAACCAAGGAATTTGCCACTAGAAACACCGAGAAAGGACTTAGTTGGATTCATTTTTAATTGGTGTTTTCTCATATTATCAAACACCGCTTTCAGATCCCGGAGATAATCGTCTTTATTACGACTCTTGACAGCCAAGTTATCCACATAACACTCTACCGTTTTACGGAGACGCTCGCGGAAAATTGTGCTCATAACACGCTGGTAAGTTGCACCTGCATTCTTCAGACCGAATGGCATGACTGTATAACAGTACACGCCTAACGGTGTTCTGAATGCAGTATGTTTCTCGTCTTCCGGACACATTTTGATTTGATTATATCCGGAAAATCCATCCATGAAAGACATTCTTTCAAATCCGCAGGTGTTGTCAATCATGACATCCGCTATTGGAAGTGGAAATTCATCTTTAGGACATGCTGCATTGAGATCTCGAAAATCGATGCAGATTCGGATTTTTCCATTCTTCTTGGGAACCGGAATGATGTTCGCTACCCAATCAGGATGTTGTTCTTCTCGTACGAAGCCAGATTGTATAAGCTTCTTTACCTCATCTTCGATTGATTCCATCAGTTCTGGACGGAATCTTCTCTGTTGCTGTTTTACTGGTTTCGCATCTGGCTTAATATTGAGTCGATGCACAGCAACTTGAGGATCTAAACCCGGCATGTCTTCATAGTTCCAAGCAAAGACATCTATGTATTCTCGAACGAGAGTCACCAGGTCGTCTCTTTCATTAGGAGGTAAACTCTCGCTTATAAATATGGGTTTAGGATTGGTTTCATCTCCCATATTTATTTGGACCACCTTATCCTCCGTAGGAGGTTCACGTTGCCCAAAACGCATGTTCCACTGGGCATCAAGATGCTTTACCAATGCTTCATCTTCTATAAGGGTCAGTTCATCGTTTTCATCTGGGGTTGGACTGATAGATGTCATGTTTACCGTCATCTCTCTGAATAATATACCCAGGTTGATATCTGAATCCCAATCGGAATCTTCCACATTCTGGCAAATCATATCTTCGATATCCGAAGGATCGGGTGTTGTGACGTATCCCAACCCCCTGCCAGTTTTGTGATAATAGTCCGGTTCTTTTCCTTTGGGTACGAATGAGGGAAGCGGATCCCGACGTCCCTTACCAAAGTTTAATCCGGGTTTATTGATGAAATCATATCCCATTTTTGCCATCATCCGGAATGACTTTAGTCCATAATGATAGAATTGAGGGGCTTCCTGAGCCTCCCTCTCACTATCACTGGATGAGGCTATATGTGATTTAATTCTTCCAAAAAGAATAGGTTTTTGACCTGGTCGATGGACCGGTACTTCGAACACCGCCCCATCTGCGTTTTCGATGTTTGGTTGTACCATCATCGATGACCTAATAGGCATGTGCATGGTTGCTAAAGTCTCCAATTCTGAGAGACTATCCGCATCCGTGCTAGTAGCTGAAGTTAAAGAATCAGTAAGAACACCAGGCAAATAAGCAAAGTTCAGATTCTCATTTATTTCCCACTCGCCTTCATCACTGGCGGTGTCATTTACATCTAACTCATCAAGATTAATTACAAGAGGTTCAAAGCCTTCATTGGCAAAAAACACTCCTGACTCAGTATCCGCTTCATTTCCACTATCACATTCATCGTGTAATGGGGGGTCGACCTCAGCACTTTCAGCATACAGAAGGGCGTCTACGAAGTAGTTTTCAACACCCTTGAATGGCTGTTTGTCAGCAATCAAAGTATGTACTTCTCCGTCTTCATCCACGTATTTCATGCATTGGTGCAGGGTGGATGGGACGATCATATTAGCATGAATCCATGGTCGTCCTAAGAGAATGTTATAAGAAGTGTCTGCTTCGATCACGTAACAGGTCACCTCGCTTTTAAGATCTCCGATCTGACATCTGAGCCTGATCTTTCCCAGAGGGTGACTGCCATTGGCATTGAAGCCAAAAATGGCGGTATTAGTTGGAGTCAGTTTGTAGTGAGGGATCCTAAGAAACTGCATAAGCCTCCGTGGCACAATGCTCACGGCAGAACCTGGATCAATCTGAATTCGACCGATTTCCGCTGAGCCAATATACCCGGTTTAGTACAGGGGCCTGTTGTGCTTAATATTCTTCAGCTGCATGTCCTCTGGTGTAAAAGTGATATAAGGGGCGTGCCTTGACACTGAGTTGCATTGCGGGCATGCCTCCTCAACCTCCTCCGGGAGATGGGCTAAGAAAGCTTCAGATTCCGCTAGGGCTTCTCTTAGCGCATCTCTTGTAGACTTGGACAGGCGTAATAATTCGTACAGAGTTATTCTTGCAGGTATATTCGCCAACTGTGCCATGACATCAAACTGAAAAGAGGAACTTTGCTCTTCAGAGACATCTTTTTGTAGTGCTCGGTTGTATCTGAGCTCCTTTTGTTTTCCCTTGTCGGGAATTTGCTTGGTAGTTCCTTCATTAATCTCCTTGGTTGGCTTAGAGGGGCCAGCCTCCGTGTTTGAGAGGTTCTTCAAGTAGTGTTTTCCAGATCTGGTTCCGGAAGGTGGTGCAAGCTCATTCTCCACCGCCAGAGCTGTCGCCTCCGATTCAGAATCTGTCAACAGCGGAATGTCATCTGCATCCTTCTCAATGGTTGCTGAGACGGCATTGCACATGCGCTTCTTTCCTCTTGTTTCAGTTTTCTTTCTGGTCCTGACGGTTATCCATTGTTCATCTTCAAGAATGTCTGGATGCACCCAAAAGACCTCCTGCTTCTCTGTCGCGAAGGGGACTAACCCTTTCTTCTGTTGATTATGGGGGTCCAAATTAACCACCCTGAGCTCACCCTTTGGAATAGGTGTGAGCCCATCTGGTACCTCTAGCTCACCCACTGTAAATGTGGCCGAGTTAGCCGTCACCCTTTTTTGTTCAGCTTTGAGCTGAACTGCTCCGGCATCAATTAGTGCCTGAATCTTATCTTTCAAGATGAAACAGTTTTTAGTTGGGTGACCCACGATCCGATGGTATAAGCAGTAATTCGGATCATTGGTCTTTCCAACCTCTTCAGGTCTTTTGCTCTCTGGCAACTTGAGCATGTTGCGCTTAGTGAGCAAATTAAACATGGTAACAGTATGTTCATCCTTGAATGAATACTGTTTTTGTATTCTGGGTGACCCCGCTGTGTTGTTTTTAGCCGGCCTTTGTTTCGGCTTGGATGTATTCTCCACCGCCATTATGTCTTTCCCTCTGGAACGGGGGAAATGAGATGTTGGCTTGTTCGAGGTGCCTCTTCTTGTAGATTGCTGTTGCTCTTCAAGGCGCCGGAGTATGTCTTCGGCCTGCTCACCTTGCTTGAGCAACTCTCTCCGTCTTCGGCCTGCTCACCTTGCTTGAGCAACTCTCTCCAAGATCTGGATTCAACCGAACCCATCTTGACTAAGACATCAGTCAATAAGTTATGCCTGCAAGTCTCCACGAGGGTCTCCTGTGTCATGCCATGCGGGCACCGCACGGAAAGCTCTCGGAACCGCTCGACAAAAGCTTTTACTGTCTCGCTCTCTCCCTGCTTTGCTGCTAGCAGGGATGGTACTGAGACCTCAGTATCGTCTTCGAAAAATCGGGCCAAGAACTCACGTTCTACGTCGGCCCATGATTTAATCGTTCCTTGGGGTAGTTGCATAAACCAGGTAAATGCGGGTCCTTGTAAGGTGCTTGCAAATATCTTGGTCAATGTTGGATCATGCCCCATCAAATGTCCTGTTTGTGACAGGAAGTAGAAGATGTGTTGCTGTGGAGAGCCTTTCCCGTCAAACGATTGAAGGTTTAACGGTTTGTAATTTGCAGGGTAGGGCGTGGTCTCCCATTCAATAGGATAGGGACGCACTATTCCCACTTCCTGCAACTTCTTTCGGTGAAGAAGGGCCTGTAGCTGGTTTTCCATCTTTTCCATTTTTTCCACCTGAGGATTAATGAACACTTTTACTATTTCTTTTTCTCCTAACTGAGAAGGTACTTCTTCGTAGTCGTCTCCACTGTCTTCCTCTACGCGGACATGTTCCTCTTCATGTTGTTTAGCGGATGACGAAGATTGGCCTCTCTTCGTTTGGGTCAGCAACTGAGTCAAGAGTTGTTTCATCTCCTCCATAGTCTCTTCCTGCTGTTTGAGGCGTTGTTCTTGCCTTTCAAGTCTTCTAGAGACTTCTTCTGGAAGATCGGCCATATTTACTGTAGCCTCCAACCCTCTATTTGAATCAGAATAGGGTGAAGATACAATAGCAGAATATCTGTCTTCCTCTTCGTCAGATCCTGCAGCTAACTTTTTATAGTTCAATGGTATGGCGACTCCTCTCCTAGCCCGAGTGTGTCGGAACACACCCTCTGGCTCAACAGACAACCCCCTTAATTTTGAAGTGAACTCTTTGTCTGAGGAGTCACTTTCGGCAATTTTCTTGCCTTTACCAACCATATAGGATGAAACGGCAGGCAGATCATCCCCAGGGCACATCTTTTTTACTATCCGCCTTCTCTTTGGCTCTGTAATCCGCTCAAAAACGGATTGTCCTGACTTGCATTTGCAGTTTGACAAGACAGCTGAGATCAGCCGTTCACAATGGCAGTGAGAATCGGGTTGGGATGTGCTCCTCTTTCGAGTAAGATACTCTCTCAAATCTTCGGGCTTATCTCCATTTACATTCTGACGCCTCTTGCGCCGCAAGTTCTGTTCATAATATTGGTTGGTTTGTAATATTTCAGGGCTAAGGGCTTTCCCTGTATCAACACATTCTCTTCTATGGAGTCGTCTAGAGTGTGTGCTGGCTTGCGCAGTTGCGCGGGCCCCGCACACATTGGATTGTTCCTCCGCAGACATCTTCCCAGGTGAGTGCATGAGCACATCCTTATGTTTGTTTGAAGAGGAATGAGATGGTACACCTGAGAGAGTGACCATAAAGTTAGGTGTGCGCTGTGTGTTCATTGCGCGTGTGCCCGAATAGACACCAGAACCAGATCTTTTTTGCGGAGTGCAACCCGCGGATTGCAACCTGCGGGGTGCAACCCGCGGTTGGAACCGCGGGTTTGCACCCGCGGTTGCAACCGCGGGGTTGCACCCGCGGGGTGCAACCCGCGGTTGGAACCGCGGGTTTGCACCCGCGGTTGCAACCGCGGGGTTGCCCCCGCGCGGTGCAACCCGCGGTTGGAACCGCGGGTTTGCACCCGCGGTTGCAACTCCGTGGTTGCCTCCGTGCGGTGCAACCCGCAGTTCTTCCTGTGAATTTCCATTTTTGGATTCTTGGGCTGGATTTTCCGACTGTAATTTTCCAGAGGCGCTGTTCAGGCGGGCCCGTTGGATTTTGCGCCTCAAGTTTCTTTTCTGAGAGCGGGTGAGAGTTTGATTCAACTTAGGAGTGGGCGATGACGCCTCAAGTTTTCTGACAGAGTCAGTTTTAGCGGGCGATGACGCCTCATAAGTTCTAATAGGCGATGACGCCTTCTTCTTTTCGGTGGGCGCCTTTGCTCATCATAGCCCGGCGATGACGCCTGGGCTCCGAGTCAGAGGAAGAGATAAACTCTTCGTATTTTTGCGATCAACCTCTACGATCAGCGTTTCGACAACAGATCCGATGGGTATCAAGTCGGACTGTGCCACGACGTTCTCTGTAGTGAACAGAGAGGCTCCCACTGTGGTCGCCAGTTCTTGTACGCCCGAAAATTGAACCTTTGATTCCATTGCAAAATTGATGAATTACAATAGGAATTTAGATTACAAAAATTCCGAAGAATCACAAGAACGGGAATATTGGTGGATTCCCTTTTTTGAGTGGGTACGGGTGGCGGTGGAGTCTTGTTGCTGCCTCCGTTGACTATCCAACTTGGAAGCGGATCTGTGAAGAAAACCTGCTCCTTCTGATCTCTCTCAACCCTATGTGAAGAATCGCTCTGCCGGCTCCAAAAAAAAGTCCCTTTCTCTCAAGTCCAATCCTGTATTTTATAGACTGAGAGAACTTCAAATCCGGATTGATTCGCTCCTGAAAAACCGGATCACGGAATATCAGCAAAGGAAACAAAACAAAAATACAGAAAATAACCCGCGGGTTGGCACCTGCGGGATCGCTCCCGCGGGTTGCAACCCGCGGGATGTCCCGCGGGTTGCAACCCGCGGGATTCTCCCGCGGGTTGCAACCCACGGGAGCTCTCCCGGGTTGCACTTTTGGGTTCTCCTATTGTGGTTTCCATATAATTTTATTTTATTTTATTTAATTATTTTTAGTGTCTACAATATATATATATATATATATATATATATATATATATATATATATATATATATATATATATATATTGTGTGTACGTGTTGTGGGGGGGGAGGGATTATGAGTGTTCAAGTAGTCCTAGTGTTTTGTACGAGGTGGAACACATATAGTGATTATGAAGGTTCATTGAGTGCATTGTGCAGTAATTGTGAATATTTAATGTGTACACTTTGATAATCATGAGTGTTGAATGGAAATATGGTCGACTGATCATGAGTACTAAATTATAAAGTCAAAAATTATTGTCCGGATAGTTCCCAATGAGTGAGTATGGTGTTGTGAGATGCATGTCTATGAAGTAGATCACGAGAATAACAAAAAAATTTCGAGTCACATAGCTCATTGGATACAAGTCAAGATGAATATTATTGAGTTTGTCTTTCACATTCATTGAGTATTTAAATGTGATCAGCAATCACAATGAGTCCCATTTAGACTTGGTACCAAATAATCAGTATTCTATTTAGTTTCGGAGACCATATAAATGAAAATAATGCTATCATATAATATTCATATTGGCTTAATAGACTGTACAAAGAATATATATATATATATATATGTGTGTATACATATACATATGTATACATATATATACATATATATACATATATATATATGTATATGTGTGTGTGTATATATATATATATATATATATATATATATATATATATATATATATATATATATATATATATATATATATATATATATACACACACACATATGAGATTATTGTAGGTGAGCGGCCAGCTCAGGAAAAGTTACGTGAGCTAGCGGCAAAACAATAATGATCCAATGATTTTTCTTCAATTTTTTTAACAATTACTATCTCTACCTCCTTAACTTCTTTCGGATTAAATTTCATAAATTTTGTAGTTCGTTTACCTTTTCATCAAATGCATACAAAATGTTTTATTAATTGAAAACTGTTAATTTTAAGTTAACTTGATGGAGGACCAAATCAAAAGTAAAACCCAAGAAATTGGGTATGAGTGAACCCTAGGGGATCGAGATCATAATCCAAAAGAAATTTTTATAAAATATATTATTGGAGATAGTGGAAATGAACTGCAGTTCAGGTAACTTGCGTGAGCTGTCAGCTCATTTCCATTTTTCTCATATATATATATATATATATATATATATATATATATATATATATATATATATATATATATTACTTTCTAGAAGTCCACTTTATGTTCATTTTGTATACTCCAAATACAACACCCTTAAAAAGGTAGATATACAACCGTACACAACTCATCATAATTCACTTAATATTTTCACATGGAATGCATGCACATGTTGAGAGTGCACATTATTTTCCATATTTTATCATTTAATTTTCCTATTTATTTCATTTTTCAATGATAGCTTTTATGTTTTCATTCATTTCATTCATGTTATTATGGGTAGAATTTATCTCCCTATTAAACCATTTCCTATTATCAATATTTTCACTCCAATGCCGAGTGAGATCACTATAAATTGAATCATTTTCTCCTTCAAAACAAACAATACTAGAAAGTCCTACATCAAATCATTCTTTAATTTGTCGCTTTTGTAGTTATCTCTATATTTTGGTGAGTCTATATTAATATTATTGTCGATTACTCTCATTTACTTTTGGCGTTTTTTTATTGTTCTTTTTTTTTTAATCAGTTGTGAATTCTTAGTTTTCTCTTTGTAAATTCTTATAACGATAATTTCTTTAAAATATTAAAGATAATCATCACATTTACTGACAAATTTATTTGTTACAAATTTACTAATGACTCTATATGCAGCGAAAAGCTGCATGAAGAGAGAACATGAATATATATAGCTTGTTTCGTTAATATCTATTTAATGGAATACAGATGGATTATCTATCATTTAACTTTTCTTATTAATTTCACAGAAATCCATATCATGACTCATTTTAGAATTAATCAAAAGGATTTTTCTTAATTAGTATTTTTCATAATTCTGATGACATGCACCAGCACATACTCTTAATTCATTAGAAAATATTGATACAGCAGTGATCGAAGGATAGATGTAAAATAAAGAAAGAGCGTTACAAAGGGGCATCATGGGCGTGAGAGATGCGACGGTGTTAGCAGTTCTTGTTTCTTGTTATCTTGCGCTAATATTTCGTCATGCAAATGGAGACAAGGTGAAGTTTAAACCTGTCCGTAAACACACAATCAAGACGGTTAAGGTGAAGTGATTCAGAATCTGGTGCACTTTTTGTTTCAAATACACTGTTTTCGGTTATTTTTTTATAGTTATGAAGGGCGGATTGAATTCTGCAGGATTCATTTGGAGATATATTTGATTGTGTTGATATTTATAAGCAACCTGCTTTTTATCATCCATTGCTCAAGAATCATATTCTTCAGGTTGGCTTTTACCTCCACAATATTTATTATGTCCTTTTTGTTTATTATAATTACGATAGCTATGTAAGCATAACGTAAATGATGTGTAGATAGTAGAATATGTGAGCTACCTATTGTTCTATAACATCTCATAAAAGTAAACTAGACTGCGACAACTGCGAATCATGGAGATTTCTATCGTGTCTGAACGTGGATGGACATATATTTTCCCTAGAATATGTTGCATGTCGGATTCACTGAAACTTATTATCTTCAACGTCCAAGATATGCATGGAAATTTCTAAATGAGCACATTACTAGTCCTAGTGAGCACTCTTTTGTGAGTCGCTTTTGTGAGTCGGGGGATTAGCTCCCAAGCGGTCTTCAAATTGTTTAGTGATTAGTCCCCTAACAGTTTTAATAACATTTGGGATTAATCCTCGACCAAGATAAAAAAAAAAAAAAAAAAAAAAAAAAAAAAAAAAAAAAAAAAAAAAAAACGATCACGAAATAAGATGGTAAACACGTAATTTTCTATAACTTTAGGAGGTGTGCTAACTAAGATCAGTGGCATGCTCATCTAGAAATTCCCGATATAAATCTTTGTTCTAGCTAGCTAGCTCTCGATTCCAGTGAACTTCCCTTGTTAATGAGTTTTCTTTTCGTTTCCTTTTTTTTTTTTTTACAGATGAAGCCGAGTATCCTACCGAAGGGTGCTGCAGTAGATAGCACCTCAGAGCGTGAGAGTGTGTCATCGCAAGTATCGCGTTTGATTGAGAAGTGCCCGGATGGTTCTGTTCCAATCTTGAGGATGCCAAAGACACTTGCAAGGACTCTGAAACCTCCAACAAATTTTACGGCTAATGATATTCTGAATTCTCATTATCCTGATAGTACAACAGTGAATGCTTCATATGTAAGTAATTAGTTCTTTGTTTGCTTATTTTATTTGTTGGGAAAGGGGCCCGACATGGCATATCGGACAAGTGTCATACGTATTCCATTAATCAGCGATAATAGAACAAACTATAGAGTATAGGGATAAAAGTACATAGGATATGTTGTCCTCATAAAACATAATCAAGTCCCAATAATAGTGGCAGGGTATTGAAACCCTCATCTAGTTACTTTTGGCTGGGAAGGTCCTTCCCACTCGTCACAGTGTCCGCGTCTACGATAGCATCTGGTGGTAGTGGCGAAGGAAACTCCTCATCAATCATACAGACGGATAGCTGGAGGCACAGCTCGTCCAAGATCATACAACAACAACTATAACTAAGTCTTTTATCCCAAGTATTTGGGGTAGGCTTTGTCCAAGATCATACCTGCCCAAGAATTGCATCGATAAATATATCCTATGAGCAAATTTCTAAAGAAGTATAGTTGTTTCTAAAGATTCTGTTATTTCTCTCCCACCAAATATGCCAATGCAATGACCACTTGGTGGGGAGTTTCCAAAGGAGCACGCCATTTTCCCTAATGAGCCCACTTTTTAAAGATCGTCAACACTAAAAATACACTATATAGTGGGCTCATTAGGAAAAGTGGTGTGCTCTTTTGGAAACTTCCCACTTGGGATATTAACCCCTCCCACCCTACTCCATATGTTTGAGTCCGATGACATGTCCATCCTCGTATCAAACATAGCTGCGGACTGATATGCCATATCATATTTCACTATATATATATATATATATATATATATATATATATATATATATATATATATATATATATATATATATATATATATATATGAAAGAATGAAAAATTTATCGACGGTGAAGGGAGTTGTTTCACCACTGTTTAGGTGGCCCAATAAAATTATTACACATGACGCCACTCAAAATAACAAATAAAAAAAAACTTACTTAACCACTATATGAGTGGAGCCACGTGTAATAATTTTATTGGGCCACCTGAGTGACAGTGAAGGGACTTCCTTCACTGCTGGTGAATTTCCTATTTACTCTCTCTGTGTGTATATATATATATATATATATATATATATATATATATATATATATATATATATATATATATATATATATATATATATATATATATATATAATAGTTAAGATCTATTGGGGAGAAACGTAGGATCTCCGAAAAATATGATGGGTTTAAATACAAAACTGAGAACCAGTCAAATCCAAAAAATTAAGGTGATTGTTAGAACTCTCAATTTTGTATTTAAACCGATGAACTCTTTCTGTTCTATCCGATGTTGGGGCATAATCATATATAAACTGCCTAACAATATATGATACTTTTACCTAAATAACTTAGAAAATAAAGTAAGCAATATCTTTAGCTAATTCTGTTTAATGTTTAAACTATGTGACTATTTTTTTTTTTTTTACCCTCAGTTTGCAGAGGCAAGGATGTATACAGGCGAATATTATGGAAGCAAAGCAGAACTCAATGCATGGAGTGTTCCTCAAACTACACCAAACCAATTAAGCGGCAGCGCTATTTGGATAATACATGATGGTGGTGGACAAAGAGACCAAATCAATAGTATTTTGGCTGGCTGGATAGTAAGTGAATTTTTTTTTTTTTTTTTTTTTTTTATAGCTAGTTTTAAAGATCATAATGGAAACGGGATAATTGAATTCTTACGACCACGACAACAACTAATTAAGCCTTTTATCTCAAGTATCTGGGTAAGTTACATGAATCGAAAGAGAATTACGCCGGATGGGTCACATGGATGATCCTTCGGAGTAGTTTGTCTTCATTTAAACATCTAGTATCGATATCTTTTTGTATAATCTCCATCTAAATTTTTTTCGGTCGACAAACTGGTGTATCCATATTTTCTTTGATCGTCTTTTCGTTATTTTAACTTGTCATATATTGATAAGCTCCACTCGTCGAACTAGTATATCTGTAGCTCTATATTACATGATCAGACTATCTTAAGTGGTCTTCTCGCATCTTCTCTTTAATTGGGGTTAGAATATCCTCATTTCTCATTTTATTTTTCCGAGTATTACCTGCATCCGATCTTTATTATACTTATATTTTATGAATGATGTCTTTTTTATAACTCAACATTCCATGCATGTTACATAATAAAGTTTACATAACGTCAATCTTAAAATTTCTCTTTCAGTCTTAACAGAATGTTATGCTTACATAAAACTCTCATTATGCTCCTCTACTTTAACTAACCAGTTTGGATGTTATGGTTGACGTCACTATTGATCTCCCCCTCGTTTTGAATAATATATAATTGAATTCTCAATAGAACTCAATTCAACAGCAAAAAAGAACAATAACAAAGTTTTTATCCCAAACCTTGTCAGATTTTATGCATATTTATATCTCTTCAAATATCGATATAATCCTTAATATATTTTTGCAATTTAAATGAATTTTCAGGTGCACCCTAGCTTATTTGGTGACGCTCAAACTCGATTTTTTATATATTGGACTGTATGCACCCCAAACTTTGAAATATTTTTTTTTTTATGGTTTTTATTTGGAAATATTTACTTATTTTAATACCAACATTCTGTAAATTAACAGGCTGATGGGTTTCAAAAGATTGGATGTTATAATGTTGAATGTCAAGGGTTTGTGGTAGTGAATCCAATTATACCTCTTGGGGGTGTTGTTTCTCCAGTTTCAGAGTACAATGGAGCTCAGTATGTGCTTAAAATTCTCATTTTCCAGGTAATAATAAGCATATCTTAATGATGTTTTATGTCTTTTTTGTTATAAAAACAAAACAAATTGTACATGTTTTGTTAACACCTGTAAATGCATCCTAAGAAGCATGGACACGCCGATGGGATGTTGTGTCCATGTCAAATACAAATATACTATCGATACGCCAAAGACCGTGTTGGTAAATCCAATAAAATAAATGACAAAATATTGTGTCATTATTATGTCTGTGATTCTTGTAGATTATGTCTAGAAAAAAAAAAGAAGTTTAATGGTATGAAAAAATCGAAAATAAACATTGCTAAATTAATAACATTTACTTATAATTAGTTAGTTTTATAAAATTATACTTCAATGTTTTCTTGTGAGTATGAGTCTTGTTTGGTTTAAACAACTAAACAAATAATTTTTTGCATTCACACTCTACGCTAATCTATGACTTGCTGTTATCATAGCTTTTTCGTTTTATCTTTTTGGCTGTTCACACTCTATACTAATCCATGGTATATTACGATACATTTTGGTCATGCATATATGTGTGTATATAGTATGTAAGTATATGTCAGTTTAACGTATATTAGCGTAATCAAAAACTTGTGATATCTCTACTAGTCATGCAAATGGACATTCTAGGCTACATACAACAACAACAACTATGTCTTTTATTCCCAGTACTTAGGTAGGCTACAACAACAACAACAACTATGTCTTTTATTCCCAGTACTTAGGTAGGCTACATAAACCAAAATAAAATCACGCAAATCGATCTGCTGATAATTCTTCTCCATTAATTCATTCATATCAAGTAATATCTCCTCATTTAAATCTCTAAAATCCATATCTTTTCGTATCAGCTTCATCCATATTTTTTTCTGTCTTTCCTTCGCTCTTTTAATTTGTCCTAGGTTGATAAGCTTCTTACTCATATTATCCTCGTAACAACTCCAATTTGGCTCAGAATAACTAAACTTTGTATTACTTCATCAATTATTACATATTTACGGTCGCACTGTATTTCATTTACCTCATAATGTATGAATTGAGACCAATAAATAAAAAAGACTATCGTCGGCCAGTAGAAGCCCATACTTTTTAATCTCCTTAATTTGGTCCCCGTCGGTGAGTACCGCAAGTCCCATCATGTGCTTCTTTAAGCACTTCTTGTCTTCAGGATACATCCTTTCAAATCTACGGGTATTGTCAATCATGACATCCATTATTAGGGCATCTTGCTTTCAGATCTTGAAACTCGATGCAAATTCGAAGCTTTCCATTCTTCTTAGAAACAGGAACAACATTTGCTATCTATCAGGGGTGTTGTTCTTCCTGGATAAAGCTAGATTGTATGAGTTTCTTTACCTCTATTCCAGATCGGCTACTTTAACTCTGGACGGAGTCTCCTTTAATGTTGTTTACTTTACTGGTTTTGCATCCGGCTTGATATTCTTGAAGATCTAAGCCTGGAATGTTGTTTATGGAACGTCAGGATCCAAAGACTGGAAACTGGTGGTTGGCAATGGGAGAGAAGCTCGATCAGATGGTGGGTTACTGGCCAAAGTCCCTCTTCACCTCTCTAGCCGGCCCTGCAAGCTCGATAAGATGGGGGGGCATGGCCTACACGTCCAACGGTGAGAAGAGCCCGCCGATGGGCAGCGGCCACCATGCGGCCGAAGGGTACAAGAAGGCGAGCTTCTTCGATCGAACCAAGATTGTAGTCGGAGGAAATCAGTTCAAAGACATTGGTGAGGGAGATGTAGAATATTATCAGACTACCCCTTGCTACACCGTAGGACATTTTCAGAGAATGCAGTACGGTAGTTTCTTCCCCTTCGGAGGGCCTGGGGGTTGTTAGAATAATAAATATTTCGAATAATAACTCGTTGATATATGATTGATGGTGAAACTTGTCAACGATGTATCGTCTTAGACATAGAGAGGAAGCACTTGCCTCTTGTGTTTGATATTTGATTCCTGAAGTATGATCTTTTTTCGAAATAACAGTGGATTATAATCCCACAGCATTTATTAATAAGATATAATCAAACTGAGAGTTCATATTACACATATAAATGCTCTCTTATAGGAGAATTGTTAGTACTACTGAGTATTACTTTAGCCATTACATTGATTATATAAAATTAAACAGGCTCCTTCCCTATCCCCTTACTAGTCATCCCCAATCCTTATTCATTTGCTAGCTGTATCCATAACCTATGCTTCCATACGGCTCCCTGCACCTCTCCCATCTCCTAATTGCAACTCCAGGCGTCGGCGTGGATCTCTGCGTGCTTCTGGTGCAGAGGAGGTACTAGATGTTTGCATATTCATACAGCATAAAAACCGATACAGCATAATTTATTGTTAAATATTCAGTTATGCCTTAATTCTCAATTCTGCCATATGCACGAGCTGACATTCTACCTATGTCTATATGTTTTATTCTTGCCCCAATTTTAGGTCTTCTCACATGTCTTTTAGTTTTCTTACAGTATTTTCCTAACCTCCCAAGTAATTCGTTAGTTCCCGTATTTGCTTAGTATAGGAGCGTGTTACAAAGATATGCTCAGTTGTTTCCTCCCTTACGACAGATATTAGGTCTCTTCCATTTTCTCCTTTGTAAATTCTCTCATGTTATTGAAGTATGACCTTATAGTAATTGGGATGCAAAGGATCTTGGAGAACCTAGCTAATATTGTCATATTGATGAATAATGAACTTGTTGTGTGAGTGCGCATATATATATATATATATATATATATATATATATATATATATATATATATATATATATATATATATATATATATATATATATATATATATATATTGGATTACTGTAGGTGAGCCGCCAGCTCAGGAAAAGTTACGTGAGTTAGCGGTAAAATTATAACGATCCAATGATTTTTCTTTAATTTTTTTTTACAATTACAATCTCTATCTTCTTAACTTCTTTCAGATTAAATTTCATAAGTTTTAGAGTTCATTTATCCTTTCATCAAGTGTATAAAAAATATTTTATTCATTGAAAACCGTTAATTTTGTATTAATTTGATGGAAGTTCAAATCAAAACTAAAACCCAAGAAATTGGGTATGAGTGAACCCTAAAAGGTCGAAATCATAATCCAAAAGAAATTTTTTTAAAAAGATTATTGGAGATAGTAGAAATGAATTGCAGCTCAGGTAACTTACGTAGCTGTCAGCTCATTTCTCTCTCTCTCTCTATATATATATATATGAGGAAACAAGAAATACACCGGCGGTGAAGGGAGTTCCTTCACCGCCGCTTAGGTGGCCCAATAAAATTATAACACAGGGCGTCATTCAAGATAACAAATAAATGAACTCTCTTAAATAACACCACGTGTAATAATTTTATTGGACCACCTAAGTGGCGGTGAAGGAAACTTCCTTCACCGCCGGTGTATTTCCCGTTTTCTTTCTCTCTCTCTCTCTCTATATATATATATATTGAAAAAGATATTATGATATTCATAGCTTTTGAAGGGATTTACTTTCCTCCTTAAAAAGTCTAGATGCCTCTTCCAGTTCTTGTATCGATATGATGATAAATGATGCTAATATTTATTTGAGAATAGACCTTATATTTCATTAATAAGGCATAATAAAACCATACAAAATATATATATATATATATATATATATATATATATATATATATATATATATATATATATATATATGAGGAAACAGGAAATACACCGGCGGTGAAGGGAGATCCTTCACCGCCGCTTAGATGGCCCAATAAAATTACAACACGGGGCGTCATTTAAGATAACAAATAAATGAATTCTCTTAAATGACACCATGTGTAATAATTTTATTGGGCCGTCTAAGCGGTGGTGAAGAAAACTTCCTTCACCGCCGGTGTATTTCTCATTCTCTCTCTCTCTCTCTCTCTATATATATATATATATATATATATATATATATGGGGTTCTTCGCACCGAGAGAACTACTACTATAAATATTCAAATCATTCAAATCATCAACGAAGGTCTATACTCCTCATAAGTATCAAGCCTGTTTTCTCTTCAGCTGTCCTCAGTACCTTTTTTTTTTTTTTTTTTTTTTTTTTTTTTGGAGAAGTGAAATGTAAAATCAAATTTGTGTGATAAAATGAATGTCATGTTTGCAAATTTTCATCTTTTACTAATCTTCTTTTCATTTTTCTTTTTTTTTTTTTTTTTTCGGCTGTTGTCTTTCTTTCAGTTAACTTTTTGCAAATTGAGTGCATATGTATGAAAAAAATGTAATAAAAATTTAAGGATTAATTACATAAACTACCAATATACTATTATAGTACTCTCTTGTTAAAAAAAAAAAAAAATTGCAAAGACACCCTGAATTGGCTGTATAATAAATTTTCTCAGGGATCTCTCTGCAAAAGATTTTCCTTCCTAGTGTAGGGATAGTTATTGCAATTAACACTATAGTTAATAATAATTTTTCTACATTAGAGCTACCAATAAATGAAGTTTACCACAAAGTGAGAAATTCTTCCATCAAATGGATCATAGGATAACTACATAACCATATCTGGATACTCAACGGATTCAAAATACAAACCCAACAGATGAGTTTTACGAATCAATAGCCTCTTTTAAGTTCCTATGACGATATACTCATAAAAAAACAATCATGCATATAGTAACTAGGAATCACAAGTGTAACACTATGAGAGTTGTAACTAGTCTCCTTTCTTTCTTTCAAAATTCCTCTTAAGATATTGACAAAATCTCCAAACTGCTTTCGTACACCAATGCCATAATCTAGAGAGCCTCCTGAGTCATGACTCCAAAATACAACCAGGTCACAAAACTGCATCGTTTACATCATTTGCCAATACAAAACTTTCCAAATATGCTAGATAAGACTTCTTCAGATATATCAACCCCACTGATCTCCCCAAGAGCCAATGCTGCTTCCCTCATGTCTATCGTCCAAAAATCCAATGGCAAGTTCTCACTAATCGATGATTTCAGTCTTGATAGAGCGTCCTGGGTGCGGAGGAGCTGCTCACATTGTCTCTGGTGAAAACATCAGATATCCTCCCGTGTTAGATGCTGAAGTTATTTGAAACTCTAACGATCACAGAACTACTAACATGCATGCCCAAAACCCACCAATTCTATAAAGACAAATGATTGCACAAAGAAGACTAAATGTCGATCCCAAATGAATTGAGCCACAACCTCCAAGCAAATGTGACTAAGCATGAACCCTTGAAATTTTATCATCAAATATATTAACTGAATAAAACATGTATTAATACATTGGCCTAAAAGTTGTACTTCGAACTGCTGTCCCATGTATATTTTATGACTTAAGGCCATTATTAATAGATGTTTAACCGAGAAAGGGAGGGTGTTACTAAACAGTTGTTATATAAGAAGGAAAAACAAAATAAACATCATTTGAATACTATTTAATCGGCACGTCACAGAACGGTTGTCCATTTCACAGCCTAGACTCCGACAGAAGGGGGGGAGATAGAGAGAGAGAGAGATAAAAAAAAAAAAAAAATGTTTGTTCACATTTCACGTATTAGAACAGAAGGGTTGAAGTGAATTTACATATCTGAGCACTAAAGCCTGTTGGCAACGGGTAAAACCAACCGTTAAAAAGCTTTAACTCGGGTTTAACTTGCCAAGCAGTTATTGGGCTAAAAGAGATTAAATAATCCGGGTTAACAGCTTAGAGAAGAAAACCAAGGTTAACGCATGTTTACTAACCAAACCGTGGGTTAATCCAGGTCTTCTCATGAAAGAGTTAGATACTTAAATGAGATTGTAAATAAATAAAAAAAACAAGAAAACTGTTAATTCTATCTAAACAACCATCTTAACCTCCTCTTTTGCCGATCATCGGCTATTTCCTAGAAAGTCTCATCCACACGCTAGAAACTTCATGATTAACATATAGGCTAAACATTGACAGCACCCTGGTTTGGTTTTGGCCTTAACCCATTGCCAAACAGGGCCTCATGCTCTACAGGGAAGCAGATCAGACAATCAAGTAGCTTCACCGAGAAAAGAGTAGATTAACAAAGTATGTTGTTGAGATGGATCTTCTGAGTCCCAACTCCCAAGCAACACACCAGCCAGCCTTCTATATTAGGTGATCACTTTGATTTATATTATATCATCATATTGTGCATTGGAAGATACTAAAAAGTAAGCAGATTTGTGCCACCAACTTACACAATCAGACCTGAGTTATTAACCATATTTATTAATAATTTAAAAATCTTAAAACTCTTCAATAAACAATACATTGCATGTGGTACTACATACCCCTGGAAGAACCACACCTGATGTCATGAATTTTAATATATAGAATCCAGAATAAAATAGCATCGGCAACCATTGAAAATTACAGTCCAGAATAAACAAGCATTTGATAACAAAGACAAGATATGATATGTAAAACCGTAAAGTAAAAACTCTGACAAAGACATTAGTTTGACAGCTATTTCGCAGTAAGAGGCATGTATAGTGTAAAGTTTCAAAGTTCCATCGGCCGATACCGCTACCGACCCCAACAATTAAAACCTTGGTGAAAACTTTACAGAAACAACAGGATATGCAAACAAGCTGAGTAGGATGAAATGACAAAATTTGGCAGCAGAAACCAAATGATCTAGATGAAACAAAATGGAATGTGAATGTGATGTGGGTGCAAATTCTGCAAACCATTGAAAAAATTATAACTCCAGTGCCTTATATGCATTATTTAGTATAGTTCGGTAACTACCATGGTTAATCGGTTATACATCTTTACCTTAGAGACATCTCAATTTCTACTATGGTACTTCTGGCAAGCAAAGGATGATAACAGAGCATGTATAGAGAAAAGAAAAAGGTAATTCCTACTATGGTACTTCTGGCAAACAGAGGATGAGAATAGAGCATGTATAAAGAAAAGAAAAAGGTAACACAAGTCATCATGCATTTCTACCTGGTTTATAGTCCACCTGCGTCCCCCAACTGGAACAGATTCAAGGCCCCTGACCTCTAGAACTGCCTTCTCCAATTCTTTGATGCCTTTTCCAGTGACAGCACAGGTTTGAACGTGCATCCTGAAGATGCTATTATCAATGTACAACTGTTCCATCGATAAAGATGATGCACAATCAATCTTGTTGATAACGAGTATCATAGGTGTGGAGGAGTTTGCTGACGTCTGTCATCCACGGATAAAATAGAATGAACAAGTTAGATTAGGCAGTAGAAGCTTACATACTTGAAAGCAGCACATTGGTGTTCCATTTAGTAACATTAGGTGTTCCTTTATTTCCCTATCTTCAAGAATGAGAAGAAAAACCTGATTCATCTTAATATGTTCAATGAGTCTCCTATCACCCTCAGTCCACCCATCAGATGCACTTATTGTCATTATAATAACATCAGCTCCCAGGGCAGCAGTTTTTGATCTCTGAACACCTGAATGAAACATATAAGAGCGGAACTTCAGAAACCACATAACTTCAGAAATTAAGACAGTATATCTTGCATGTATACTTCTATCATGAAGCCGAGACACACAAGGTAAGTGCCAGACACATATGTTGGACTCGCGTATCCTATGTATTTTTTAAATTGTGTTGCATGCTAGCGTGCTGTGTCTGTCAGCATTGACGTGTCCATGCAACATATTTAATCTTGCTTGCCTTGTCCAATTTTACACAGCAACGAGTACTGGGTTACTGATTATTCTACAGGCATTAACCTGAGATCGAGTGTGCTCTAGACCTGCTATATATCTAAAAACATGCAAACTAATACTCACCGATTTGTTCGACTATGTCATCAGTTTCTCTGATACCAGCTGTATCAAGAAGTGTGACAGGTATCCCCTCAATGGTCACATTAGCTTCTACAACATCCCTTGTAGTCCCAGCAATTTCAGTAACTATAGCTCTGTCACTCTGCATGCTAGTAGAAGGATAGAATTTAATAAGATAACAATCTATATAGTCTAACTGATAGACAAAACTTAGCATATATTCAATCAAACATTCTTTAAATTGTCAACCCTTTATACATATATCATTTTCCCCCCCTTTTTAAAGATGTTTTCCCAAGTCTAGAAGAACTTGCCCATACATTAAAGTTTCCTTCACCAGGAAAACAGCACTAACTAAAAGAGGCCTAATGTCAGGTTCACTGCCAGGCGTAAAACTTGTCAAATCCTTAGTGAACCCTCGCCCATAGCTGACTCATCTTGATGGGAAAAGGACTAGATGATGATGATGGTTAGAACTAGCTGGGTCTGTTTTGTGAGGTAATACCATGACTTAATGTGCATCACCGAGTATGTTACAGCCTCCAATAAGTGGGCTGAAAAAACCAAAGACAACGATATAACATTAAGGAAAAGTTTGCAGAAAGTAAAGCTTTACACATGAGAAGATTGTATGCAGTGCTACTGCACCCAAAGTGAACAAATTTTTCTGATGTTGAGGTGAGCTAAATGCATGCTAATTCTTTCTAGTATTTGCTTACAAAAACAGAAATTAATCCAGAAAAATGCACAAACTGATGTTGAACGCTGCAAATATATACAAGAAGGATCAGAGAATAACCAAGATCACACGAATCGACAGACAATAGAATTTCTTGCCAGAATGGTGGACCATGAAACCTATAGATGTATTGATGAGAAATATACAGAAGAGAGAAGATACACATAATCTCTACTGCTTACAACTAGAGGTGAGCATCGGTCGATTCGGTTCGGTTTTTTGAAACAAAAACCGAACCGAAAACTGAACCGAAGTTATAAAACCAAAACCGAACCGACCGAAAAAAAGTGAAAACCGAAAACCGAACCGAATTTTCGGTTCGGTTCGGTTCGGTTTTCGATTTTTAGGGTTTGAAACTAATTATATGATAAACGCATGTTTTTTATAGGAAAAATAATAATTTTCTTTCTATTTTTTTCTTTTTCTACTTATTAAAATAACAATCACATGTTTTTCATTAAAAATTTAAAAGAAAAACACATTGAAAATAAATCAAAGAAAAAAAATAAGCTATAATTCCAAAAGTTCGGTTTTTTCGGTCGGTTTCGATTGGAGCTAAAGCCACTGAAACCCAACCCGAAACCCGTAAATAATTTCGGTTTTTTAACCGAACCAAACCGAAAACCGAATAAACCGAACCGATCGGTTCGGTTCGGTTCGGTTTTGCAGTTCGGTTCGATTTTTTCGGTTTTATGCTCAGCCCTACTTACAACTGAAGCTTATTATGAAAGAAACATTCAAGAAGAGTAGACAGGCTTCAAAAGGAACAGATCTATACTCAACTGAATGACATCAAGACCAAGAGCTGGCATTGCACTAGTACTACTTCATGTTGGTCATAGCTGGGACTTACATAAGACATTAGATTATGAAACAATGGTTAATGATGACAAGCCTTTTGGGTGGAAAAAAAAAAAAATCCAATACAAAAGTTGACAAAAACATAAGATCAGTTTGTTGGATTGATTTTAACATGGTAATAAAGGAGAATATCAAGTATATGGGATGAGAAATGTACCGGAGAGAATGTAAAGAAAATATACAGAGAGAAGCAGGCAGAAATAGCAAAGATACTAATATCAATATAAGAAACCTAAGAGCATCATAAGTTAACCAATAAGAAGACCCAGTGTACTCTCCCTCTTTAATTTCTCTTGTATCCAATTTAAGGTGGATTAGAGGTAGAAATGTCTCTTCTCAATTACAGAACAAATACAACAATACTCGCAACAGAAGAAACTTTATTTAGAATTCGATACTAAATGGAGGGCAGAACAGTTTTCCAAGTACCGTCACATATAATTTTTTAATTATTAGAATATGAAATTTTTAATATGTACAGTACACGTTTTTATAATGTATATCAATTAGCCAGAAAGCGCCTTGTGCCTATTTAGTTAGAACCATACACGCCCTTACTGTTATACATGCAGCCTACACAGAGAGAATAAATTCTGATTCTAATTAAACAAATTACGCAACCTACTTTACTCCATGCATTGAGAAGGCTTGATTTCCCAACATTAGGCCTACCAATGATCGCTATCTGCAAAATTTAAAATCAGGTACTTTATGACGAATTCAGCATTGTATGATAAAATTGAATTCCATTCAACATGTCAGAACCACATGTAAAGAGCACAAAATTAAAGGACGCATATCTTATGGGATACAACACCCAACCGTTATCCTAACAAAATAAGCTTGGCAATGGAAGATACTTGCAAGCAGAAGACAGAACAAATAATACAATAACTGTCAACCCTGGTACTTGTCTCAAGAACCTTTATGGACTACCACAGGAAGTAGATAGAGGAATACCTAAAACAGATACATATAATCATATAAAAGACAAGAAAAGAGGAACAAGCACATTAAATATATCAGCATATGCTAGTAGAAGTTCTGTAGATGAAAAGTTTAGCCCATGGAAGGATTCATAAAACTCAAACTTGTATAGAACATGTTGGAGGAAGGATGAATCAAGACAAATACCAAAGAACAAATCACGTGCCCACCCAAAAATACAATTTCTGTCAGCTGAAAAAGATACGAAACAGGAAAACTAATAAAGTGAATGTACATCATTGTCAAGCAAAAGAATAAAGAGATTACTGTGAATTAAATAGACATGAGCAATCATATTAGAGCTTGATTTGCATACCTGGAGACCAGACTGAAGGAGTTTGTCATAATTAGCAGTGTCCAGTGCCTGATGCACATCATGATACATGTCATTTATCTTACCAATCAACATGTTGGTGTCGAGTGGTGGTAATTCATCATCAAAATCTAAACGAGCTTCAATTTCTGCAAGCAGCTCAATACACTGCATTCTCAATGACTTCACCAAAGAAGAAAAACCACCCTATGGAACATCATGTGCATAAAAGTCATCAGATATCTGATCTAGATCAAGCATATAGTCCCTCATAATTTAACCAGCAAAGTAAAACTTGGTAAATGAGTTATGCCTGTATCCCAGCCAACGCAGAGTCTGCTGCAGCAACAGACTTGGCTGAAATGAGTCTCCCAACATTTTCGGCTTGTGATAGGTCTAACCGTCCATTTAGAAATGCTCGCAGAGTGAATTCACCTGGAAAAGATTTATATAGATGATTGGCAAATTCATATTTGCATAGCTGGGTTAATTAACAACTAGCAAAATTAACAAAAGTGTATCATTTTAAATTAGTCCAAGAAGGTGTACTGTATGCTATAGCAGTTATATGGACATATAGCTATGATAGCCGGGAATGATCTACAAAGTAGCTCCTATTTCAAATGATATATGGGGAATTGTGTGGTCAAAAATATGCAGCAGTACTAGATAGAATTCTATATGGTCCACAACTTGCAATTAGCATTGTGACTAATTAACATCACTTGACATATCAGCAACCCATGAAGCAGTTTTTTTAACTTCTTCATTGGCCAAGGCGATGTTGTTCTTTTCAAGACAAAAATATCTCCTAGAATTTGCAAATATTTTTGAATTTTGCACCTTCGGAGATTATCACTCAAAAAATACTCTCATCCAATGTCAAGGCTACATAACTTGCATGACTTAGGTACCAACCTGGAACCTCCCTTTATCCTCCAGTGGGCCAAAACATTATAACTCTACTACAATGTTTAACAATTTACCTAGGGGTGAGCATGACTTGGTTCATTTCAGGTTTTCCGGTTTTTGGCAAAACCAAACAGAATCAAATTGAAAATGGAACTGAATCGGTTCAGAAATTCAGTTCAATTTTGAACGGGCCCTTAGCAGGTCAGCCCATATGTTCAGAAATTCCTCCATTTTCCCCTACACTTCATGATCTTAATTCTACTTCAAATTCAACAAAATTACAAATACCCTGATCGTCAATCTCCCAGAATCACAGCTCCATAAGACGTCAAATGGTGAGAATAAGTTCAGTTAGAGAACATTAGCCCTCCAAAGACAGACCAATATTCCCCAAAAGAACACATACCCACATCATCAATACATTTCAGAATCTGATCCTTCAGGGGAAAAAAAATTCAAGAAAAATAATGAGACTAGTCGCTAGAACTTATCACCTATTCAGACCATTCAACAAAATAAAAAAAAATATCCATATCGTCAAACTATCTCCCTGATCTCATCAGCCACTTAGTCACTAAGAAAGCACACAAAATCATCATATAAAAAAAAAAAGTAAACATATCCACACGATGAAATCATCTCAAAGATTTCATCCATCACATATAAACTTAAATAAGAGTTTAAAGAAATCAACTTATCATCACGTGATAGAAGAACGGAGAGTTGAGATGGAGTATCAACTCAAGAGATAGAGGATGACTAGATAGTCAAAGACTCTTAAGTCCGAGACAAGAAAGAGCCACGAGACAACAAAAGACTACTTCAAGAGAAATTAGGGCTCCATGTGTAATAATCTTTAAAAAAAAAATTCATAACTAAATGAATAAACAAATAAACATAATAATTTAAACTATTCATCTTCCCTCATCCATAACATTCAAAATTCATTCATTCTTCTAACTTTTTAAATTCCATAACCCTCAAAACCTTTTAAATTCTATAACCCCTCAAATCCTTTGAATTCCATAACTCCCTAAACCCTTCACATTCTATAACTTCTAAATCCAACACTATATAAACCCAACATCTTTTCTAAATTCAATCTTACACTCATTCTCTAAAAATTTCTCTTTCTCTCTCACTTTGTTGGAGCGTCTCGTCGGATTGCTGTCGTTGGCCTCGCCGAAATTTTGATAAAGAAACTCCTATATTCTTCCTTCTCTTACTCTGCTATTTGAGGTTGGTACTACTTTCTTAAATTCCTATTGTATTTATTTAATTGGACCTTAGGATTAGCTCACACACTATCTAACGACCCTAATAAAAAAAATCCACCATTTTATAGATCCAATAAGATGGATTCAAACCCATTTATTGATTTCAAATAGAATTTAGGATGATCCTACAATTTTAAGCCAAAACATTATCTATAAATCAATTAGGAGACTCTTTTCAAAAATAAATATAAAATAAAATAAAATAGGAGGAAAACAATTTATCATTTAAATGAAATCTTTATATGCTAGACTTATCCAATAAATCCAACAAACATAAAATCAAACAAAAATATAACCACGTAAGAGTTGAATTATATTAATATTTCTTTGTTGACATAGACTTCAAGATTAGTATTAATACAACATATGTCCAGCTGAGCCCACCTTACACCTCCTATAAGCATCTCTTACCAAGCAAATAAGATTGTAGTTCGATGAGAATTAACCAATTCAAATGTTTACAAAATATGTAACTAACAGCTTATTAGGACAATATTAGAAGTTAATTTTCTACACTAATATTAAAATCAATACTAAGTGCTTTATGAAAATTAGAAATTTCCTAAAAATCACCTGAATTTATGATGAATAATTTTTAACAAATATATTATAATTTTATGTGTAGATCGCTTCGTGTGATTACCAATTGGTAGACCTTCGCAAATCGAGGTGAGTTCTTTTTGGACTCACTAAACATGCTAGTTTTTCTTATAGAAATATTACTTCAATTATATCATCTAAATTTGTTATTACAAATACTATTTCTTTATATTGTTAGAATTTAATTTGTAGAAACTAAATGTGTTATTACAAGTGCAATCATTGACATTTCTATTATTTCTTTATGATATTAGAAATTAAATTAATACTTGTTAAATTACAGAATATAGTTAGGTTTCTAATAAATCATGAAAAAGGCTATAATCATGGAAACATACTGTTTGCGATATCATTTTATATCGGTGTTTAGAAAAGTTGTTTTGTATGCTGGTTCTCTAATTAAGGAACGTGCAATGCACGGAAAACCTCCTAGCATTCATACACTGGCCTGGCCGATATCTGTATGATATCTCAAATCAGTAAATCCTTGATATAACCAATTGTGATTTATTGAATAAAATATAAAACGGACTCTATAAATTATGTTGTTAACAAATTAACAAAATCTAATTGAAATATTGTACCCAAAATTCAATATACAATAAATTATGTTGTTAACAAATTAACAAAATCTAATTGAAATATTGTACCCAAAATTCAATATACAAGTTATGAAAACCAGAATTTAGTTATGCATGTACTATACTTAAAATAACAGTGGGTTGGGGGAGAAACTGAATGATGAAAATATACTCTGTTTCGGCTGTAAATTTGTTAAGTTGTATAACTGAATATTTCGCACACCATGGGTGCGTGATGATTTACTGGATCATACCTGATTATAATTCATGTTTGCCTGATGGCAGGTCCGATTCAGCACCGGACAATCCATGTAACCATTTCCTGGGTCTGTACAGGAAACAATCGAAGCAGTGGTATCCCATCAGTTAGCTTTTCCAATTATATAACATCCTAAATAAACTTGCTATAATTGTGACCATACTAAAAGATATTTGTGTTAACCTATATCACTTAATATTATCGTTAATTATGAATTTAATGTTTTTCTAAGACTTGCATTATTACCATGTTAGACATAATTATTACATCACATATTTTTTTCTGTATTTATTGTGTTGGCCGCTATCGACCACCTGGATATGCATGTCCAGTGACTGAGTTGAACCCTGTTGATTCTACTGCGGAAGACATAGAGTACTTTGCTAAAGTGACCGAAAATCAGTAGTTATCATGTACTTAGTTTGTATTAAATGCAATTTTTTCATGTTTTTGAACCTATCATTTCTTAATGGATGTTATTTTAAATTATCCAGAATCGTCCTTTTGTTTTTTTCTTTATATAATAAACTTCATGGCTTAATGAATGTCAGTTTATTTATCTACGTATATTTGTTCTTTGTGGCTGTGATATTATAATTAAGGCTTTAGCATATTCAAATCGAATATGTTGCCGGTACCTACTACACGTGCTCATATACCGTATATCGGGAGCGAGGCGTGACACCATGAATGGTTGAAAAATAGAGAGATTAACGAGGGCAACGAGTGGCAGAAGACGTTCGACGTTGTCAGGGAGATGGAAGAGAAGTTAGGGAAAGCAGAGAAAAAAGATCGGTTCAATGTTGATTAGTCTAATTTGCAGTTTTATATATTTATTGTTAAATGAGTGATTTAGAGAGCAAGTTTATGTATTTATAGCTAGTATTTAGCTTTATTATGTAGGCCAATTTTCAGCTCTTAAGATTTACACTATGGCACTACAGCTTGGAGTTTTAACCTTGAATATAACCTAATCACAATTGTGATCAATTTTTTAATCTAAATAGTTGCTTCTTAAAGAGATGAAAGTTTCTACTATCATAACCCTTGATTTTACATGTGAAATGTTTATGTATCTATTTTATGTCCACATGCACACAAAGAACACATGCATAATTATTAAAATGACCTTTGTAACGCTAATGTACCATGATTCTGAGTACCGTTCCTATTGAGACTACCCCCCCTCAAAAATACATACACCTTAAAGTAGTGCGCCCAGTGCCCCAGCAGTGCCAGGAACCAAAGTCTACCACGAACATTGTAACACTAATATGGACAAAATTGTTGTATGATTGTGTTAACAAGCAAATGTACATAAATAATTTCAGTGATATGTACAGAAAATTAACTAATTACAGGATTTCAACCTTCTTCACAAAAAAAATTTACAGGATTTCAACCTCAAAAATAAGAAGCTAACCTGGTTCGGCAAGCCTTGCGCCAGCCTCTAAGCAAGCCCTTAATACACGACGTAGGCACACATCACTTCCATGGCATTGCAGCTCAACCACATCTTCACGAGTGTATGATCTTGGTGCCAACATCGGAACTGCCAAAACCTATAACAATAATAAAGAAAATAAGAAATTAAGAATAAATGAAACGCTAAAAGATTTGTTAGAAACAGCCACCTAATACTAAGCCTATTTTTATCAATCTAATAATGAGAAAAGCATGCCTTTTCAAAGATAAGAGAATCATTAAATAAAATCAATAATCTTTGTGGATAAAATATAAGTAACGACTAAAATAAGGTCCCAAATGGACTATTTTTCCATAGTCCAAATAAACCAATTTTTTTCTTGAAGGATTCAGAAACCTTGAGTCTTTAAAAAAAAAAAAACACATACATGTTGCTCACGAAAGGTTAAACAAGCAATTGACATTTCACCATCCACAACAAACTCAGATGCATAAATAATTTAGATACTAAAATAGATAGAAAATATTTCATTTTCTCAGACCCAAAAAAAAAAAAAAAATAGTGCTCAAACTTTCAAACACCAATTATGCCAACGTCATCGTTACCCATTTTCTATAAATGCACAATTGCAATTAATGATCGCTTAGAAATGACCCTAATAAAATACTTATACTTAAAAAAAAGGTAACTTTGACAAGATAAATTCTGGCTTTTTTCGACTAAGCAAAGAGCGACAATAGAAAAAGAACACAAATTTCATTTCATCAAAAATATTCTTCTCACCTCATCGACCAAATTCCCATCTCTATCCCGAACAACCCCGTACTCAACAAAATGACTCCTTGGCCGCCAAGTCTCCTCCTTTTTCTCCCCCCTCCTCGCTGGCCGGAAAACTTTCCCGGCGACCTCCACCGCCGACGGCCCCGACACTCTGACGATCCCCACAGCCGCAGGCCCACCGCCGAGCGAGGTCACAATGGCCGCAATCGTCTCGAGCCCACCCTCAATTCGATCCACAGACGATCCTATTCGGTCGTCTCTGGTGAGAATTAGGGTTCTTGATGACGAAGGGAGATGAGTTTTGGAGGATAGTGTTCTGGATTTTGGGGTTAGGGTTTTTCTAGGGTTTTGAAAGTGGGGGCGAATTAGGGTTTTGGGACGATAAAGGAGGAGATTTGGGAGGAAGCGGAGGAGGGCGAGGGCCATTGGTTTCGGATCATGAGACGGAACGTAAGCGGGTTACTCTGTTTATACTACTTTCGGATTGCGGATTCGGGTTTTGTTCGTTTTGGTTCGGGTGGACCTGTTGCCAGCTTAAGTTTGGGAGTTTCTAAAGGAGCACACCTTTTTTACTAGTGATCCCACTTTATAACTGTTTGTGCTTCCAAATAACACAATAAAGTGGGCTCATTAGTTAACATGGTGTGCTACTTTAAAAACTCCCTTAAGTTTGGAGGAATTCAACCCCAGTTTCCTCAATAAGCACACCTCTTACAGTTTGAAAAAATTACAGGTTTGCCATTTCTTTTTTTTTTTTTTTTTTTTTGAAAAGAAAACGTTGGGATGGATAATCTTTCTCCATTCATTTAATCATTTTTTTTATTTTTAAAAAACTTAAATAAAAAATATTATCCAAACCTCCAATTTTCTAGCAAGCTCATTGCCAGCTATATTCCATCAAGCATTAGGAATCATTGGTGAGCTTAATTTTTTTTTTTAATGTTTTAAATGCTATTTTATCTAAGAACAAATATTTCATAAAGTTATAATAAAATGAAGAGGTTTTTACATATCTGTCCTTAAATTTTTAAAAATTAAAATTTAGTCTCCCAAATCTTTATATTTTGAATTTATCCACCTAAATCCTTTAATTTAGTTTACTTTAGTCCTAGCGATATTTTTTGTCTAAATTTCCTGTTATACCCTTGAGTTACTTCATTTTAGTCCTCCTTTCTCTCATCCTTCCTTCTATCTTCCTCTTATTAGTGAGTTCTCATCGTCATTCTTCTCATCTCTCTTTCCTCTTCTTGTTGGGCTCCCCTAAGCTACTTCACTTTAAAAATTAACTGGGAGGAAAGAGAGCGGAGGAGAAGAATAGAGAGGGCAACCCAGTAAGAAGAGGAGAAAGAAATAAAGGAGGACTAAAGTGAAGTAACTCAGGGGTATAACAGGAAATTCAGATAAAAAATATGGCTGGAACTAAAGTGAAGTAATTTAAAGGATTTGGGAACTAAATTCAAAATTTTAAAATGGGAGACTAAATTCAAATTTTTGAAGATTTAAGGGACAGATATATAAAACTCCTTTAATGAATTTTACTCCATCATCAATTTTCAATTTTATTATAATTTGTACCGTACAACCAAAGTGAGTGGCTGTTCTCAAATCTCAAAAACTATAATCATGCAGCTTTTTTTTTTTTTTTTAAGTATAAACGATGGATATAATCCTGCCACATTTATTAGGTGGTAACTTCAACTCCAATATCATTTGTTGATGTCACAATTACAACAATGGAACATTCTACTCATTGCAACTCCTAGTGTAATGACTCTGAGCTATAAATACATAAAAAAAATAAAAATAAAAACTCTCTACAGTTTTCACTTTCTATTTTAGCAACTTAAGCTACATTCATGGCTCCTCCCTTGCCTTTGGCATGCAGGTCATCACGGCTTCTCCCACCGATAGGAAGATCCTTTGGCTGCCAATCATCTCTGTAAAGTTTGACGAGTGAAGTTTATCAATGACCACAGTCCCAGGATTGGCAAGAGCAAGCTGTCATGAGACATGAATTGTAACTCATATAGCTTAGACAAATAAATATGGTCCTAGTAAAAATTTTCTCGAAAAAATACTAAATATACTTGTCGATGTGGACTACAATTGGACTCGGAGAGAATGCTACATGTCACATCATACTATCCATCCAAAGCCTAACATGTGTTAAGACAAGGTGAGTAGCTGCCCTCCCAATTTTTTTTTTTTAACTTAATATCTACGATTTTTATGAATTTGCCCTCTTCAAATTTCAAGTATGTCTCCCTCAAGTCTAAAAAGTCAAGACTATAGCTTATTTTTGCCCCTCTGATACTATATTCTTTCAACTCTCTGTCAAGAAACTCTTTTATTCAATTTGCTAATAGAATTTAGGTCTTCACCTCTTATACACTAGATAGTGGCTGGTTATTTCCATAGCATGCATATCTTTTCCGCCCGTCGATTTTAAAAAAAAAATTAAGAACATATTAGTGAAATAAGATTCCGGAACAATTCATCAAACTATGTTTAGTCATATAATCTAAAACTATGAACATATAATCTAACATTTTTTGGATTGGACCTCTGCTCCCACACCCTGGCATGGGCGTTTCTCCCCCTGCACTCTCATGAGCTATCCTGACAGCTCGACTCCCGAATAACTCTATTTGGATGCCTGGGTCTACCACCGGGACCATCCCTCCATACTTTATTGCATATTCTACATGGACCCATACAGGCCTCCCTCTTGAGTCCAAATGGATGTCAGCTCCATAGGATATACGAAAACAAAGAAATAGGGCATGACTTGACGATACGTTGATAAGGTGAAAAAAAAATATCAATATAATATAAACACTTACGGAAAGAAGTTAATACTAAGATAGGGATGAGAATGGGCGGAGTAAAGAACAAATTTTTGGCATATGTCGTATCTAAATTTTTGAATTGAAAATGAAATTTTAAATTTTTTTTTTTTAATTCAAACTTTTGAATAAGACGGAATAAGGATTGCTGCCACTGAAACAAAATGCACGCACCTACAGTTTTATGTGTATTATAAGATTTAATCGATATTTCTCACCTGAACATCTCTTTTCTGGAGAGACTTGTACAGTTCTTCGATGGCATGTATACCACTAGTGTCAATATCTGTCACCGCTGCAACAAATAATCTTCAAATCACAAAAATGCAAAAAGACAATATAGACGAAAAAGCTGATAGAGTTCTCGTGTATTTACGCGACATCTCCACAATGAGGAACTCAATTGTTGGAAGGTCTTTAGCTCTAACTCGCTCTTCTTCATCCGTTAACCATCTAAGTATTCTGAAAATGATTCGCAATATGCATTAACGCAATATGCATTAACGAGTGCAATATTCTGATACTAATTGGTTCAAACTACAAGAAAGGATAAATACCTCTCTCTGACATAGTTCGAGTTGGAGAAATATATAGCAGAATCAACTCTCACAATGAGAACGCCTGGAACTCTAGCAGCCTCTGGGTATTGTTCGATATTCCTGTATACTGTAGTTCCTGGAATATTTCCAAGAATAGCTGTTCTCGGTCTAGTCACTTGGAGAAGAATCTTTGCAAAAGATAACGAGACCTGTTTTTACGAAACATGAGGAAATGTTCAAATATGATCCCTACGCAGATGAAAAACTTAAAATGCTTACAGCGATCAAGAGGCCGATCTCAACTGATACAAAGACTACGCCAAAAAATGCTCCCATACAGGCAATGAAGTCCAATTTATCAACTTTCCATATAAGATAAGCTGCGTGATAGTCGACGAGACTAACCACGGCAGAGATAATGATAGAGGAAAGTATGGCGTTTGGAGTGTATGTAAAGAGTGGTGTGATCAGGACCAGTGTGAGGCACACGACTGCTGACATGATGAGGTTAGATACTGGTGTTTGGCACCCGGCCATGTAATTGACTGCTGAACGAGAGAAAGATCCTGAAATAGAAGCACACGTAAAATCTTGAAAATAATTACATTGTGAAATAGAAAGTTTACGCTGGTTCAAAACATCTAGACAATAGTGCAAGGGACATATTTCAATAAAGAGAATTCTAGTGAACAAGGAGAACAAGATGGAGAATATTAATATCTTGCATTGGATAATAAGGTAGAGTTAAAGAAGGGTAATATAAAAGAAAGTATGGTTGTTGCAAAAAAGAGTTCTCGAGACCCTCGAAAATGTAGGTCCTCAAATTTGTAAGAGTAGGTAAAGAACTTAGGGGAGGAGAGTTTTAGCAAGTTCATGTGTGAGTATAGTCCTACATCAGATAGAACAAGAAAAGTTCATGGTTCTCTGTTTTATATTTAGAGCCCATCATGCTCCAAGGAGGCTTGACATTTCTCTTCAACAACTAGTATCAGAGCCCAGATTGTCGCTCAAGGGAGGATGAAGCCGGTGTGTAGCGTAAAGTGGTCGGGTGGCGCAAATGACTTTGGATCTGGTTTCCCACGGTCCTCCACTGGATAGATTTAGGCTAAAATTGAGATATCCTACGGATGGTTAGTACCTAAGGGCCCATTGTTCCCGTAGATGATTGCGGTGTATTCACTATTAAGGAGAAGATTCTTAGGAAGTTTATATATAAGTATAGTCTCATTATGCTTAGGGAGGCCTAGACGGGCCTGACGTTTCTCCTCAACAGAGAGTTAAGATAAAGTAATTATTTCCATAGGCCTCTTTATCCATCTGTTTGGCAAGCACTAATGCATGATTCGTCGACAAGTAATATGAGTGTCATTACTCCTTAACATAGTGTACAAGTTGTGATAAAGGAAAAGGACTTCCTTGCAGTAACCTATGATACCTTATAGCATTTGTTAGGGAATACTAGATTAATGCAATTATCTCAAGGGAAATAGAAAAATGTAACTCAAATATCTAACTACGAAGAGTAGAGGACTTGGCAAGATGATTTTTAAACATCCATATCACGGTATTTTTAAGATGAAGCATCAAAAAGTATACGCAAAGGATATGAATTAAGTAAATTGCTCCTCTCTTTCTTACCAGTTGCTATATAACAAGAACTCATTGAGCCAATGATATTCATTGTTCCAAGAGCCACCATCTCTCGGTTCCCATCTAGTTGATAATCCTTCATCGCAGCAAACGTTCTGCCTATTGCTACCGCCTCCTAATAACGATATACCATTTAATTATTTTTAAAAGCACGAGTTTTTTTCCATGAAAAGCTAGAGATATCATTAGTACCACCAAGGCTATAACACCAGCAACTGCTCCAATCCTGAACCCAGTCCCAGATTTCGCACCAGTAAAGTAAATCTCATCGAAGGAAATAGGATTGAGTCCCTTTCGAATATGTTTAACCTTTCATATGAGCAGAGACGTTAGTTTTTTTGAAAACAGAATAACTATTAGTTGACATATAACTGGATTTAAGAAAACAATAGATCACCACTTACAATCTTAACACCTTGCCTGTCTGCATGAGTAAGATACACTGCAAGAGTTGAGAGCACAACAGATACTAGCGGAGCGATTGCAGGAACCCAAAACAGGCTCTTCTTCTTTTTTCCCTGCTTGCATCAAGATGTAAGTAATCGAGCTATTGAGAACTTTACAAGATGAAGTTAAAAAAGAGAAGTCTTACAATGTACTTAGTAGACAAAAGAAATACCAAGAAGACCGATCCAATAACTATCGTCTGCCAGTTCCACTGACAACCACCAAAATTTTGTTACATGCAACGATAAAATGTAGTAATAAAGAGTAATATGTTGAAGGAAAGGATTTAATTATGTGACTTGAAGATTTTATACCCCGTGATGTGCAGAGTCAAACACGGCCCTCATAACCGAAACAATATCAGTCTTCTGAGTAAATTTCTCAATGCCAAAGAAACCCTTAAGCTGTTGAAGGGCAATAGTAATGGCAGCCCCACCCATAAATCCAACAATGGAGGCATGCGATAGAAAGTCAACCAGGAAACCTAATCTGAAATGCAAAATTACAGGATATCAACAGCGATAAGTCCATAATATAGCAAAAAGGCACCAAGATAAAACTTATATCACATTACTAGAAAATACTATGATGACGATCCGATAGCCAAATGAAAGCTTAGTTTCGCATGTCCTTTCAAATTTTGTTTTTGTTTTCCTATTTACTGAGGTCCTGTCAATGGAAAAAATTGGCTTTATAGTTAAAGTTTTTTTTCATGATATAAATGTTTGTGAATATTGAATTAGTAGTAAATGGGCCACTCATGACTTACTCATTTCAATTTACTTAAATCTCTGTCGAATATTTCACGAATTACGTGACTTGTTTCGAGATTACTAGGTGTCTGAATCATACATGTTCTTAGGTGTGTGTTAGATATCAAAATAAATTTCACGCGCAAAAAAGATAGGGAAACAAAAACACTGACTTTTGTGTGAAATGTTTGGATAGGACAATACCAAAATCCCCTAAAACTATAATGTAGAATATCAAATGTCTTAAGACTAAATTTATCTCTTGTAATAGTTTGCATATTTCCCTGTGTAGCTTGCATAGCCAGTGAAGCATGAATATGGATATAGGATACGGGTATGATATAGACAATGCAATATACAAAAGTTTAAACAAATAGGACACAAACATTGCGAGGATACGACAGAACTTATATATAAATGTAATTGCGCATATAAATGCATGTTATGTACCGTGTGAATGGTACGCAAGGCAATTCCAAAACATTTAGGATAATGATGTGTATGAATACATCAATAGTTAAAAAATACATGCATGTTAATGTATCCAATATCTCGATTATTTGAAATATTCTAAGTCAATGATTGTGTGGACAGTCAAACTCTTTCCTACCTAGATAAATTGTATAAATGCAACGTCTAATCAATTCTTACCCCATCATTTGTACATTTAATTTTTAATGTCTTAGTCTCGGTTATATTTACGTACATCTTCAATACTAGGATACATTGTATAAATTTTGGATACAACAAAGAAGTATGATGTATCCAGTAAAGTATCAAGGTATGTAACTAACATGGATATCACTCTTTCATCGAAGTATAGATGCTACATAGTTCATGTCCAAATGATTAGCAATTTTCTGTAGTTTTTTTTAATCAACTACTTTCAAATCAACCAAAAAAAAACATCTAACATCTGATATGTACTATAACACCTCCTACTGGCATTTAGCTAGAAGAATGACAGTAACATTTGGTAAGAATATGCTAAGTATCTGATACAATACCAATAGTTAAAATAGCTTATAATTAATCATATATTCCTCTCTCAAAAAGGATAACTACGATTACTTTATGAGTTCATGAGAATCATTATAAACTAGACTAAATCTTATCTCACATCCAATATGGGACTATTAACTAAAGACATTACATGTACTACGAGAGTTTCAAGTGAACACAAGATTCTCAAGCTCATAAACATTACAATAAAAAAGGAAAAAACCCCAATAAGACCATTCATCAGTTACTTATAATATCACATTTGAATGATATTAAGAGTACCAATATGCAAGTCCATGAATTTGCTTTTATGTTCATGCACACATATAACTATATTAGTCTCATAATAAACTGTCGGTGCTCCAAAAGCTACAGAGTACACCCAAACTAGCACGATCCAGTATATTCTATAGTATTTACCTCAAGAATCCGAGTGCTGCTTGAGTTATACCAGCAAAAAAGGTTGCTGTGAGGGCAAGACGAAGATATTCCTCTTTATTACTAGGATCAACTTCATCCTGGATAAGTGACCCCAGCAAGAGGGAAACGACTGCAACTGGTCCTATAGCAATGTCTCTAGAACTTCCCATAAATGCATAAATAAGAGGAGGAACAAAACTTGAGTCTGCAACCAAAAGAATAATTCGGAAAGAACATTGACAATATAAATTGATTGAAAAGTAAGCAAAATACATTATAATTTATAGCCATCATTTAACACTTACATAGTCCATAATGTGGCTCAAGATTTGCAAGCTTTGCATATCCAATGTCCTGTCACATATATGAGCATTGGCGTTACGATGAATTAAATAGCTATGTTGCAAGTATTAAGCTAAAATAGACTTTAAAAAGCTATATTTATACCTGAGGAATGCAGAGGCTTGCAATAGTTAGTCCGGCGATAAGGTCACATCTAAACTTGACTAGATTATAGCTCCTTCCCCATTCAAAAATTGGGAAAATAGACTGAACACCTAATACGAGCTTCCTTGATCTCGGTTGGTCTTTATAATGGCGAAGGGGATCATCAGAGAAAAAAGTTTCCTTTACTGTGTCTACAAGCTGTTTAGCGAGGTTCTTCTGGGGAGGACGTCCCACCTTATAAACTGACGGAAGTTTCTCTGGTTGATGTTGCGGCGAAGATGATCCGGCAGATTCCTTATTTTCGACATCATCAGTAATAGAATGACCCATCTCGAATTTTTTTATTTTTTTAGATCAAAAATCTCCTACAAACATAAACTATGAGAACAAACAAACATACGTTAGGTAGAACTCCTTAATTTAGTGAATTAAAAACTTCATCACAAAAATTAAAGAAAATAACCTTTATACAAGTATTTGATGGAGAACTAAATGCAATGCTAGGGAATGAGCTCTTAAGAATTTGATTTCAGAGGACAGACTATTTTAGAAAAAGCAAACAATAGAGATGGGGTGGGGCTACAAAAATATTTATTGATATCTGTTAAATTTTCAAAATCATCATATATATATTAGATCCATGTAAGCGCAACTCCTCATCTTTTCCAAAATAAAGTAAAGCAAAATATGATAATATAGAATAACAGGCTTTGTATCCCAGACTTTTACAAGTTTCTTTAGTGAAGCAAGTGATAATCTGGTGTTGAGTCATGAAGTTCTCAACCTGTTCAAATCACTGTTATATGTATATCATAAGATCAGTTAAGGGAAGAAAAAAAAAAAAACAATCAGTATGATTGTAGATTTCCCTATATTTTTCTTTCTAGTGAATTTGTTAACTGCTTTTATAATAGTTTTTGGCTCCACCACTAACAAGAGGTAAAGTAAATAGTTACAAAAAAACAAAGCAAAAGGAAAGCATTCTTCATGTTGTGATTTATTGCTAGAGATTCATGTGGTAAATCAGGAACTTCTCACCTCATTCAGATGCAAAAAAGTAGCTTCGATTACGGAACCTAAACTAATATTCAAATTTAGATGCCCAATTGTGTTTTAATTCATTGTATAGGTGTTTGTGTTATTTTCAAGGTTTTAAATGCCAGTTGATGTATATATATATATATATATATATATATATATATATATATATATATATATATATATATATATATATATATATATATATATCATGTCAGATATTGATGTATCGGATACATGATATATGGGCCGATGTTTCTGATATAATTGATATGATATTACCGATTTTGATACCATAATGATTGGACGATATTGAATCCAATGTTTTAACCTTGTTTGTTTTATATTCTATGCTTTTTTTTAAGGAAATGGACAGCCAAAAGGCCAACCAATAGTTTATATTATACGCAAAAATCATATATTAGGTTTATATCCTTCATTAAATAAATATATAATTCAAGGTTTCAAATAACTTTCCCAATTGCATTACAAAGCTTGAGATCCTTCCCAAATGAATGTGATTCTCAATTACCCTCATTTCCTATTTTTTTCCTCATCACTTAAAGTGAGCAAATGTGATCTAATATTTAACCCAAATTATTCCTTCGTGCTAAGCTAGGTGTAGAATCTATTAAAGAGAAAATGCAAGAAAATTGCTTACGATGGTTTGGCCATGTGTGACCTGCAAATGTACCCGTTCGACGAGGGGAGTTTATCAATATAGGACAAGTTTAAAAAGTACAGGAAAGACCGAAGAAAATATGGATGGAGTTGATACGAAAAAAAATATGGATTCTAGATGTTTAAATGAGGACATATTCCTCAGTAGGAATGAATGGAGAAGGATTATCAGTGTGAACGATCCATCGTGATTCTCTTTTGGTTCGTGTAGCCTACCCCAAGTCTTTGGGATAAAAAGCTTAGTTGTTGTTGTTGTTGTATTTAACCTAAATTATTCCGGTATAATATCTGAAGGAAATGGGTCAAAAGAGTTTCAAATTTGCATAAAAATATTAAGGGCTACTAAAGAATGATCTATTGCAACTTCTCTCAAAAGAGAGCTACTATAGTTTTCCAAGAAAAGCAAAAACATTCATCTTTCATATTAATCAACAAACAAGCATATCAAAATCTGTACAATTAATCATTACCTATCAACCAAAATAACCCAAAAAAAAGAGAGAGATTTTGAAGAAAAAGCTCATCTGCAGGCCTAAGAAAAAGTTCAGCATTTTCAGAGGAAGTTGCTTTGTCAGCAAAAAAGCAAATTCAAATTCATATATCCTCACCAAAAACACCATATTATTATTTTTTTTTTAAAAAAAAACTAATTTTGTGCACACTTTGCATGCTCCTAAAACCAAATTACAGATTAATCAACATAAACTCATTAAAAAAAAATCTATAAATTTAATGATTACCCATAACCAAGATAGTCTCCAAAACAGAGATTTTGAAGCAAAATGGTCAGAAATTAAATTTTGAAACTACAAAACTCATCAAAATGTGAACTTTGCATGAGTTCAAGATTACTTAACATACAAACAGATCCAATTCGACAAATCTAACGATTACCCATAAAGCAAAATAACCCAAAAAAGAGGAATTTGGAAGAAAAATCTAACCTTTAGGCAAGACAAAAGATGAGCATTGTCCAAAGAGAGAGCAAAGCGAAGAGAACAAATATACAAGAGAGGCGAAAATCTTTAGTTAAATAGATTGCGGATCATGGGCCCCATCGATGCATCAATTTCAACAATAAATATGGATTATTAGCACACACAAAAAAAAAAAAAAAAAGGATTTTGCATGAAATTTGGGCAAGGATTCTTCTTGAGAGAGAATTTGTCCACATTCGATGAACCTTTTTTTTTTTTTTTTTTTGCTGTTTTTTCACCATTTTGATTTACATTCTATTTATAGAAATTATTTATGATTTTTTCGAAAAAAAAATAAAAAATTATTTAATTTCTAAATCTGTATTTTCTTAAATTGGGCCCATTTACTTCTCTTTCGTGGGCCTCACAAGCCAGTTTCTGGAGTTATTTATTTATTAATTTATTCATTAATTTCTTCTTCTTTTTTATGGTTGAACAAAAAAAAATTTATGTACTTAAACATATCTATATGCTTATATTCAATAAAGTATTTGGAGCCAGGGTTGTTTGGGCTCGGTTCAAAAATTTTGTATAGTACGGAACAAAAATTCATGAACGTATCCGTTAGCATCCCTAGTACTTGAAAAAGTGACATTTTCTCATTATGTACGTCACACTTACACACACTCTCATTGGCTTTAAGCATGCAATCGGCTACTAAATTATTCTCTTTTTCTTCTTTTATTTCCTTAATTTAAAAAAATATATATTTCTTTTGTCATGGCTTGATTAATCAAAATGTATGAACATGACACAAGGCAGAGGACATGAGAATAAGGTTAGAGATTGTTTAATTGCACAAATTAATTAAGCCAATCCTTAATACAAACAAACAAATCAAGGTTTTTCTTAATCTAAAAACAAATGTCATTAGCAAATATATGTATTTATCCCTCAATCCTCTCCAAGTCCCAACATATAGAAATAGACGTGAAAAAAGTAATAGACGTGAAAAAAGTAATATTATATTGTCATTCGAGTTTAGAAGGGAAGATGATTTAGCATTGTTTGTTACTGTGTCAAGATTGCGAGAGATATTTTTGGAGGGAGTTATGATAAGATGTAGCTCCCCTGATCTTTTCCTAGCAAAAAAAGATAAAAGCGAGGGCTGTTTGGATAATTTGAGATCACTTTTAAGTTAACTCCCAAAAGCTTTTTTTTTTTTTTTTTTTTTTTTTTTTTGAGTCCTGGTTCATGCGAGAAAGTTGGAAAACAACATTTTGTTCTTCTTCTTCTTCTTCCTAAAATCTAAGACCAGCAGAAGTTAGAGCACCACAAAACTAGGGAATTTCTAGATGGGCACAGGATTTTTCCTAGTGAGCTAGTGAGCCCACTTTTTCTAGTCAGCACATCCTCTCTTTTGAAAAGAGAGGGTTTTTCCTAGTGAGCCCACCAATATTTCCTAAATACCCTCGTCTCCTTCTCTCCCTCGTCTCATCCTCTCTCCCACACGTTCTCAAGAAAAACCCATCACTTTTTAACCCAAAAACCCATCTCAAGAAAAAATGAAGGAACCGCTCTCTCATATCCGCTCCCGGTTTCGCTCCGCCCCCGCACCGCTCCGCCCCCGCTCCCCTTCTCCCTCGCCGCCCGGCCTTGATCCGGGCTGTCCAGCCCGGATCAAGCTTTCCGATCCGGGCTGTTCAGCCCGGATCAAGAGTCTTGATCCGCGCTGAACAGCCCGGATCAAGGCCGGCGGCGAGGGAGCGGGGGAGTGGGGGCCGGGCGGAGCGGGGGCAGGAGATCTCGAATGGGATTCGTGCATCTTGTGAGCTCACTAGGGTTTCGTCTCTAAGGGCGGAGGGCGGAGGGCATCCCAGCGAACAGTGGATAGAGGCCATGGAGATGGAGGAGAGGAGAAGAAGAAGACAGGATATTTTGGTCCAAAATTTATAATGGCAAGATTGTAATAAAATAAAAGTTTTAAGTGGGCTCACTAGGAAAAAAGTTGTGCCCATCTAGAAACTCCCCAAAACTATCAGCTTCTGTTGTTCTGTACATTCTATAAGATTGCAGCTCCAATGTAACCCTAGTTGAGGGTAGGGATTGCAATTGGGCCGGTCCGCTTTAACCTTGGTCTAGGCCCAGCTTAATCAGGCTCGGGCTAGCCCTTTTCAAGTTCCGGGAAATTAGCACACCCAGCTCTTTTAAAGGGCACGTTCGAAGGACTTTCTAAGGGCACACCTAAACTTTTCCAAATGCCATCTCGCTTCTCATTCTCCTCCTCTATCCTCCGTCTCCTTCTTCTCCTCCCCCTCCCTCTCACCTCTAACCTACCATAACCACTTCTCTCCCTCCGCCCCTCTAACAAATTTGTAAATAAAAACAAAGTTGAGCAGGGATGTGTTCACAGAGAATAGAGGTGTGCCTTTATAATTACCATCGGTCCCTGGAAACATGTTCACATTTTTATATTAGTGAGATGTTTTTGGTTGAGTTCGACCATGAGTTAGATTTTTTTTACTATTGATGACAATAACATCCTATGAGATCGATTTGATCGTTTTTGCATCACATGTTTTGCGTGATTAGACGAATGCTTGGAAGTAGAACAGAAATAAGGGAAGTAAGGTAATTTTCACTACTTTATGTTTTTGTTTGGCTAAAAAAAGAATTTAGAAGTTATTTTGTATATTCTAAGATAGCTTCTATGTGTCACTTTACTTTTAAAAATTTCTTCTTTTCATTTGGAAGAGCTCTAGAAAGTAGAGAAAAAAGCCAAAAAAAATAATTATTTATTTGCTTGTTATCGTTATTATTCAAAAGCTATACTTTTATACATATAAATCAAATAAAATTATATAAATATTATTTTATTTAATCAATTAAATAATATTTGCATCACTTTATAATATTTTTTTTTCCTTCAAAAAAGTTAGCAAACAAATACAAGAAGAACTATTTTCTTCTACTTCTATTTTAGAAATTACTTCTTAATTCCTTTCCTATTTTTACTACTTCCAGTAGCCGAACACGTCTTAAAGAGGATCGAACTTCCTCATGGCTCGACAAATAGTAATAACGTATCCAAAAATAAAGGAAGAGAAGTCTAGAATTAGGGATAAGAGCAGGGCGGGTCGAAGGGTCACTTCTTGGTCCGTCGCGTTCAAGATTCAACGGGCCAAGAACTGATTTCTAGATCCGTTCATTCTCGTCGCTATCCAGTACACGCAGACAGGGTTAGAATCTTGAATTGTTAGGGGTTCCAGTGGTGATGTGTTCATTTGCCAACCCAAAGCCGAAAGGGCTCTCAAGGCTCTGCTCAAGCTCAGAGTTGATGAGGTAAGAAACTGGCAGTCACAGGAGAGAGTGGCCCAGTAGAAAGGGCTTCATCAGACTCCATCTCAGGCTAAGGATACCCCCTCAAAAAAGGAAGAAGGGTACCCTACAGACAATGTCACACTTGAAAGGCAGGCAAAAGTTGTCAGATAGCATCATCCATTAAAAGACCTTCTGTGGTCCAACTTGAACACTTTTCTAAGTATTTAGTGGAACTGTTGTGGAGAAATGTCGGATCTCAAGGTGAGTTTCAAAAGCAAATAACTAATCTGATCTAAAAGTTTAAACTGATAAATAAGAACTACAACTTTATATTAAAACTAAAAACTTTTCTCGTTCCATCCGATGCGAGATTATACTTACATATGAACTCCTAATAAACCTTTGAGACTTCTTGACAGCTACCAACCCCAATGAGCAAATTAGGGTTTATGATGATTCACATCAGACCTACTTCTCTCTATTTTCAAAGAACTTGAAATGAGAAATCTTTATCAAGAATATCTTTTATTTAGCTTCGGTTATGTGTGTATATTTTTTTTTTTAAAATTTTTTTAGAGGACTGAAGGTTGATATGAATTTAATTCGACTCCGTAAACGATAATATATGTTCATTAGGAAGCCAAAGATCCTTGTCTTTAGGGACATCACCCTCTCCAATTTATGATAGGTTTCGAGTTTGGCGGTAGCAATTTAATTTAAATAATGCTTCAAGAAATATGAATATGTGAGTTTGATTAGCAAAAAAAAATCTATTGACTAGGAGGAAAGATATTTTTAAAAAAAAACTTCTCAAAACTAATACTAGGGAGAAAAAAAAAAAGTAGCATTCAAAATTTTGAACTAACTTTTGACAAGTTATATATCATATTTGTTAAACCACTTAAAACTACTTAATATCATAGAAATGACTTGACAACTTAGGTTATGGATTGAAACTACTGCAATTTGCAATGTCATTAAACTCCTAATTCCTCATATGAAACTACTTTGGTAAATTAGACCTCCCTGGCTATCTACATAATTATATCATGTACAGTGGGACATAGTAAGACAATTATATGTATATTATCTATATATTAGAACATTTTGTTAAAATCTAATTAATAAAATACTGATATATATATAGAGAGAGATGGGAAAAACTATGTCATAGTAGGGGCTCTCTCTTATGACGCTTAAGTGCACCAATACAATGTTTGTATTTAGATTGACCTCATGGACTGTTTTTTCACATAATGCTTTTTTTTTTAAAAAAATCCTTCCACACGCAAACATTCTATTGGTTCACCTAAGTAGCATAGGAGGGAGCTCCTCCTATAACATAGTTTTTTCCGTTTCCTCTCTCTATACATATATATAAGGAAACGGGAAATTCACAGCGGTAAAGAGACTTCTTTCACCGCCGCTTAGGTGACCCAATAAAATTATTACATGTGGCACCACTCAAAGCGTGCTTAAGACAGTTCTTTTATTTGTTACTTTAAGTGACGTCACGTGTAATAATTTTATTAGGCCACCTAAGCGGCAGTGAAGAAACTCCCTTCACTGCCGGTGAATTTCCTTCTCTCTCTCTCTCTCTCTCTCTCTCTCTCTCTCTCTCTCTCTCTCTCTCTCTCTCTATATATATATATATATATATATATATATATATATATATATATATATATATATATATATATATATATATATATATATATATATATATATATATATATATATATATATATATCATGGACTAGAATTGATATATACAATTGAGATAATAAGTATTAGGTGGTCCAAAGATCAACTACTACTTGCATATATCAGTGGTCCTTACAAAAAATCTGAATATGTCATATGGCAACACTCAAAAACATATGTTGGTTAAAACATCAATTCTACTAGGCTCTCACAACAAGTGTTGATTGCATTACCTCCCCATGCAATTGTGAAAGCTGAAATCTCATCTAACCATCAAAATTTCCTTAAACACATGTTTCTAGAGTGAGAAAGTCCTATGATTAGGGGAGCAAATCATAGACATTAGGGGGTATAAGCACTACTACAACAACGGGTAAGCCTTTTATCCCAAGTATTTGGGGTAGGCTATATGAAGCAAAAGAGAATCACGCATAGTCGATCACATGGATAGAAAATGCCCTAATGAAATTCAATTTTTACAATGATTTTATCATACCACAACTCTGCTCTTTTATCATGATTTGAAGCACACACTAAAAAGATAAAAACGTTAAACACCAACACTACTAAAACACTCATTACACCAACATACATGTAATAACAAACCAAAGGTAATAAGAGAAAATGTCACAAATTTATCTCAAATCAAAAGACATAAATGACCTTTAAAAAAAAACCCTAATAAGCTAGCTAATAGAGTGCTCTTGGTGCTAGCTGATGATCATCATCAAGTGCAAGTCCAGAACTCAGCCTTCTTGACCTTGGAGATGCTCTCCAGGACCCCAACAGGGGACACATGACCCATAACAGTGACCCTCTTGGACTCTAGATCTATGCTGAATGAGGTCACCCCTGCAAAAATTGTTGTTATTTAAAATATGCTTGAAAACTTACATGGATGAAGTAATCCTTCTTAAATTTCTAATTTTTAAAACTATAATAAAATGGGAGTACCTTCCATTTTGGAGATGTGCTTCCTCACTTTGCCTGCACATCCTTGGCAATGGATTGAAACCCTCATGACCACCACCTGCCCATAAAATTTATTTTCTTAGAAAAATAAAAAAAAAATAGATAGAGATAAAGGAAAAAAATACACTTAATAGTAAATAAAGACAATATGAAAAGGGTGGTATCTTTGGAAAAAGAATAATTGAAGAATACAAATTAGTTGACAAGAAAGAAATAAATAAAGAGATAAATCTTTTAATTAAAAAAATTATATTTTCCTTACTGCAAAAAAGAAGTGATCAACCAAATTATAGTTCATGAATTAAGCATAAATAACCCATAATTTTTCATAAATTACAAGTTATAGTTCTATAAAAATACTTGTAGCATTGTAAATTTAACAAAAATTACTAATTGTAACCATTAATTATGATTAATAACAAGTCTTCAAGTAATTCACCAATGCAGACCAGGAATTTAACTAAACAAATAAATTCATCAAAAAATCTCCCAGAGAAACACTAACAAAAAAAAAGAGGGAAAATGTAACTATAATCCAAAGATTTTCCTCCATAATTTCAAAAAATATATATATATATAAATTCATAAAAATACTTGTAGCATTGTAAATTTAACAAAATTCACTAAGTATAACCATTATGATCAACAGGAATAAAGCTTCCAAAACAAATAAATTCATAAAAATATCAACAAAAAAATAATAAGAATAACAATAACAAGAAAATTTTAGGGCACTGACCTGAAACAACCGGTCACTAGCCGAAGTGAGAGCAGGAGCATTGCTACTGCAGGTGGGCCTGGCCCTGGCCTTGGTGGGCTTCGGCCGTGGGGCCCGCTCCGTCTTGGTCACCATCGGCAGAGTCACCGCCTGGTTCCGGCCTCCGCTGCAGGCGGCCACCCTCCGCCCATCGCCACCCAGCCTCGCGTACCTGACCTCGTAGCTCCGCCGCGGCCGCGGCGGCACGACTGCCGCCGCCATCGGGTCGGCCGGCACGCATGCTGCAGTCGCCGAGTGCGACCGGCACACCGCCGTCGCCGCGTGCGACCGGCACAGCAGACCCTGCATCTTGCCCGCCTTCATGAACTGGAGAGAGAGAGAGAGAGAGAGAGAGAGAGCGAGAGAGAGAGAGAGAGAGAGGAGGAGGAGGGGGGGGGGGGGGGGGGGGGGGGAGGGAGGGGGGAGGGAGAGAGAGAGAGTGTGTGCGTGTGTGTCCGTGTTGGTCAATTTGAAGAGGTTGAGATGTTTGATTTGGTATGATGTGCCTCAGGAACAAGATAAGGGTTTAAGAAGCATGAAAAGAATTGGAATGTGTATTAGAAAAGGAAAAATGTATGCCTTTTGGTGCTATTGATTGAAGGGAAAGGACGACCTCAAAGAGATAAAAAGTTGGGGATCATGCATTTACATGATATATATATATATATATATATATATATATATATATATATATATATATGTGTGTGTGTGTGTGTGTGTGTGTGTGAGGAAACGGGAAATACACCGGCGGTGAAGGGAGTTCCATCACCGCCGCTTAGGTGGCCCAATAAAATTATTACACGTGGCGCCACTTAAAGTAACAAATAAAAGAACTCTCTTAAATACCCCTTGAGTGGCGCCACATGTAATAATTTTATTAGGCCACTTAAGCGGCGGTGAAGGAACTCCCTTCACCGCCGATGTATTTCCTGTTTACTCTATATATATATATATATATATATATATATATATATATATATATATATATATATATATATATATATATATATATATGAGTAAACAGAAAATTAACTGATATAAAAGTAAAATACTTCACTGGTACTTAGGTGGGCCTATCAATATATTACACATAGCATGCAGGCAGTGAAGAATTTTCCTTTTATTTATTATGTTGAGTGGTGTCATGTGTAATAAATTGATAGGCCTACCAAAGCGTAACCGAAAGATTTTTCTTCTATTTCAGTTAATTTCCTGTTTCCTCATATGTATATACACACACAAGAATAATGAAAATGAGTTGCCGCCTCACGTAAATTATCTAAACTGTGATCCATTTCTACTATCTCTAATAATTCTTTAAAAAAAAAAATTGAATTATGATCTCAACCTCCTAAGATTTACTCATACCCAATTTATTGAATTTTAGTTTTGATTTGGTCCTCCAACAAATATACACAAAAATTAACTGTTTTCAATTAATACAATATTTTGTATCCACTTTATCTCAAAAACACATTCCATATCTACTTGATTAAGGGACAAATAAGCAATAAAATCTATAAAATTTGATCTTAAAGAAACTAAAAATGTAGAAATCATGATCCAAAAAAGATTTGAAAGAAATAATGCGATTATTATTTTTTTGCTGCTGACTCACATAACTTATCTCAGCTGGTGACTCATATACAATAATCTCTTACACACACATGAATATGAAGAGGAGGCTAGCAAAGTTTAAATTTGGTGTACGTGTGTGTAGTGCCTGTAGAAGTAAATTAACGATTTTCAATGAATAAAATATTTTGCATCCAATTGATGAAAATGTAAATGAGCTCCAAAATTTATAAAATTTGATCAGAAAGAAGTTAATGATATAGAAATATTAATTCTAAAAAATTGAAAAAAAATATTGAATTACTCTATTTTTGCCGCTAACTCACGTAATTTTTTCTGAGCTGGCATTTCATCTGCAGCAATCCCATATACATACATACATATAATATACATATAATATATATATATATATATATATATATATATATATATATATATATATATATATATATATATATATATATATATATATATATATATATATATATTATCGTAGTAAAATAACATACAGTAAACATTTTTGCGAGTTGAATATATCTGGCTGCTTCATAATCATACTCGCCAAATTTTTACTGAATTACTATAAATAGTGATGCGACACTGAACAAGTAAGAGATATAAATGAACAATCAGTTTAAATATTTGGATTTTATTATTCAAAATGATGGTAAGAAACGATAGTAATGTTAACCATAAGATCCCAGCTGGCTGGTTGATGGAGGAGTACAATAGAATTTTTATGCCATCGTAACCTTCCATTAAGTCTGAAAGAAAAATTTTATTTGATATTAGACCAGTATTATTATATGGTACGGAATATTGGGTTATAAAGAAACGTCATTCACAGAAGATAAGTGCAATAGAGATACACATGTTTCGCTAGATGTGCGACAACACTAGAATAGATAAAGTTAGAAATAAACATATTCGTGTTAAGATAAGTGTAGTATCCACTAAAGAGAAACAAGAAAATCATTTAGGATGGTTTGGTCATGTGCAATGTAGACCTACAAATATATCAATTCGACGAGGAAGAACATATTGCTAGATATAAATGAATGGAAAAGGATTATCAGTGTGATCAATCCGGCGTGATTATCTTTTGGTTCATGTAGCTTACTCCAAATACTTGGAATAAAAATTTTAGTTGTTGTTCTTTCGTAACTTATCTACCGACAAATAATTAGTTTTATTTATGCAAAATTAATACTCTGATAATATATTTGGTATCCTAAACCTACCACTAGATCTGCAGGAACACCAGAACCTCGTCATGCTTTCTTACTGATTGAGCTAACAGAGAGCGGCGCTGACCAACTACAATGATTAATCCAACTCCTAACCCTTTGAAGATTTGATACTCCTAGGGTAAAATAAAAATTAAATTTTTAAAAAAAAACGAGTATTACTTTTTAACTTTTGTTAAGTCAACTCACCAATTAAAATTAGCATATACCTAAAATAAACATCACATGAATTGAAGAATAATTAGGGAAAAAATTGATTTTCGACTAATCACACGAACTTTTCTCGTTGTTTGTAATTCTGTAAGAAATTGTTCCGTTAAACTCTTTTTAATAATATGGGCTAAATATTTATATATGGACTCTATATCCTCTACTGAATCTGAACCCTATCCTATTAGCTAGGGAAAAACGTCGGGTTTCACTAGGAGCATGATGAGTTCTAGACGCAAAGTTAAAAACTAATTTAATTCAAAAACTTAACTAAATAGATAGAAGTTCTAACTTAGTATTTAAACTTATGAGTTTTTTTTTTATTCTATCCAATATAAAACTAGGCTCACACATGTGAACTCTTAAGATGCTCACATGTGAACTCTTAAGATGCCCGACCACGTAGAAAGAATAGTTGTGGTGATCGCAACGTGTGATGTAAAGTCCATGGATAGGAGAGTAATGTGAGTATTGAGTTTCGTGATCAGTTAGCCATGATGATGCATGAGAAAGGTAAATGTTGAGAGAGAGAGAGAGAGAGATGGTCAAAAGGAAGGTAAAAAAGAGTAGGGATTCAGTTAAAGGGGCAGCACATTAACTGTTGGAGAGAGGCAAGATTCTGTTACCAGCAGGCCTGACAACACAATTTACCTCTCTCTGTATGAGGGTATTTTGGTCATTTTAAATAGTCCATGGAATTTCGAAATGCGCACGCCGCTGGTATTAAAGAATACACCTTTCCCAGCCGGAGATTGGTCTCAATGATTTTGAAATAGTTCGAGAGGATTAGTTTTCGAAAGCTTTTGATATCGTTTAGGTATTAATCCCTGTCCAAGATAAAAAATTAGGTCACAAAAAAAAATTATAAACTTATAATTTTTTTCAACTTTAGTAGGAGGTGGGCTCACAAAGACTAACATGTGCTCATTTAGAAATTCCCCCCTCCATAAGGAAAATTCTATTTGACCACATCACTTTGCTCAGTGAGCCCACCTTTCTCAGTTGGGGGTTAATCCACCATACAGTTTCAAACTGCTTCGGGATTAGTTCCTAAATGGATTTAACATCGTTCGGGGATTAATCCCCGACCGAGGAAAAAAAAATAGTCACAAGAAAATAATAGCAAACTTGTAATTTTCTGACAAGTGGGCTCACTGAGCAAAGTGATGTGCTCAAATAGAGCTTTCCTAACGTGAAAACATTAGCATAAGTGATCTCTGAACAGTGAAGAATTCAACTACCACCCACATTCCCACCACCACCACCACAACCAGTACCACCCACATTCCCACCACCAACACCATCACTTGTTTGACCAAAAACCATAAAGTAGATTTCAGTTTGGAGATCACTTTCCAATTTGTCTTGAACCATATAGCAGAGGTGAAACGTACATATTCCAATTTATATCCTGAGTTATGTTGTGTCGTAAAACGTACATGTCATATTATATAATTTTCTATTTTCCGATCTCAGTGTTGTATTTTTAAACTTACGTATACGAGATCTTTTATTATATATGTTAATTGTGAGCATTCAAATCAGCTAATCTTAGATTCTCTATTTTTCTTCTCTTTTCAAATCGTCCGATGCTAAAAAAAATCTAAAATATTTCCAACAGTAGTACTCCATAGGATCGCAACTTTTCGATGCAAAATCTAACGAAATAAATTGTAAATCTTGAAAATTTATCAAATTAAACTCATGGCAAACACATAAAATCATCAAGTCTCTTGAAGAAAAACAATAAAGTTTAACATTTATGAAGACTGAAATATTCAATTTGAACACAAACTCTCCCTCCTAAAAAGAAGTTGAACATGGGGGAGTTACCAAAAGAGCACACCTTTTTTCCTAATGAGCCCACTTCTCAACCTTCAGTCCCACCAAAATTTCACTATCTAGTGGGCTCACTAGAAAAATTGGTGTGCTTCGTTGGAAACTCCCGAACTAGAGGCACTTTGGGTTGCATACGGGTCAAGCTACATATGGACCCGAACGCGAAACGTGCATTTTTGGAAAGTGACGTCAGCTAGGCGTCACGCATGACGAGGTGGAAAGCGAAAAATTGCCCAGGGAGCAATTTACCAAAAAAGACCCTAGCCTTGTCGTTTATTACGAGAAAGGTTGTTGCAGACCATTTTGCTTTATTAGCGGCCCCATCCTTGTCCTCATAAAGATATCACGTTCAAATAAGAGAGAGCATGTGAAATAAAAACCAAAAAAATTGGGTTATCAATCTCTAGTAATTGGTTTTAATGAAGAAAAAATAAATACTTGTACAGATCTTTGTAACTTTTTCGAATTATTTATATTTCTAAGACTATAAACTGTGGAGTACTCACGATTTTTCCTTTCAGTATAAGCGAAACAAGTTAGACTTAGACTAAAAAAATATTGAGACAAGAATTTAGTTGTCAACTCTGAGATAGAGAAATTTTTTTTATGTATATTAAGGAACACGGTGAGCATAAAACTATAAAATATCAAATTGGTTAAAATCTGTTCTTCTAAAAGAATCCGGTAAAAATATAATTCATAATTCTGAAAGTCGTAATTGAATGCCAAATGAACACTATCAACTATGAACCAAAACTATAAAAATGTTTTCCCCAAAAATGATAATAAAACATAATTGAATTGAACTTATTATTATATTTTTGGAACATATTATATTTTGAGTAGTGATAATTATATGAAAAGGGGAATAAAGAATCTATATGTAAATAAGACTTAATTAGCTTTTAGAATATATATGGTAGCATGTCAACAAATTAAATCTAAAGTTAGGAATGCAAACTCTTAAACTCAACTCTTTTTTTGCTATATCTTGCAAGAAATAGGTGCTAAAAATCAAATAAATTTAGCTTCAAACCTAGAATTTTTTTCCAAATAAACTTAGGTTAATTACTTTGCTCGCATTCTTTCTCTATTGCATTGCTAGAACAAAACAATATCGCATTTTGAAATTAAGAAAAGATATTGAAAAATATATTTTAATATTATAACTTTTTTTATATGTATTAGAAAAGAATAGCGATTTATTCCTATGTAGCATCAATTAACAAGAAGAAAAAAAAAAAAAGAAATATTGAATATCGACAAATTCTTGTCTTATATGGTTTAAGGAAATAAAAAAAAAAAAACCCACTTTCCAAAATTTAATATGTATCATCGAATTTAAATGTCATATAGTCATGATTCAAGGGGTTAGGTCCACTTATTATTATTATTTAAAAAAAAAAAAGAAGCAAAGACCACACAAGAAAAAAGACATGTAGCAACTCTTTTGTATATATATGTTAAAATGTTAAGAGTATCACAAGCCTAAGTCCTATATTAAGAGATTATATACTTTTGCTGACAATGTGATGAGTTGGCTTTGATACCAAATAATAATTTTGGAGATCTTGAAACTTTTAATATAGCATTTGGTTGACAAAAATCCTCACATGATCTCTTTTTATTGTTTATTTTGCTTCGCACTAGAGGTCAAGCCTGATATTCTAACTAATGCAACTTGAGAGAATATGTGCTAAAATAACTTGTTAATATTGAGAAATACTTAATTAAATATGACTGCAAATTTTTTTTTTTAATAAAACTAACATAACCAACACTAGTTGTGTCAACTTATGTTATAAAGATCTTACCTTGTCCAATTTTTGTAAGTGTATAAAATATTTAATTCCAACAACTAAAATCTTAATAATTTATAATATCGGAAATAAAAGATGATCTCTGATTTGTTAGGTTTTATTATCTTAATAAAAAGTAATAGTTTTTTGTGTAATTGAAGTTGTGAGATGGAGAGATTTGAGTGTGTACATCATTTCATTACTCTAGGAGATGTAATTTTGCACCTTTATAGAGTAAAAATATGAATAAAAAGCCAAGGAGTCGATTGATATCTTACTGAGTTCATAACATTTTGAACCGATCGCCAATCAACTTTAAATTTGGAGCGCAAACGAGTGCGTACAAAGGAAAAATATCACCAACCAGTCACCAATCAACTTCATATCTAGAGCACCGCACCGGCATTATCCGAAAATTCCCTTAGAGCCCAGTATTGATCTGGTTTTTGATGACCGTTACTGTCAGTAGCTTGGGTTGAGTATCGGTTCGGTTCGGTTTGAATTTAAATGGAAAAATTCTAATCGAAAATCGAACCAAATTTCCAAATTTGAAACCAAAAACGACCTAAATCTAAAAACGACCTAAATCTACTAATAATCGAAACCAAAACAGAAAATTCGATTCAGTTTGGTTCGGTCGGTTTTTGTTTTTTTGGGCCTGCAGCCCACAAACCCACCCGAATTTAAAAAAAAAAGGAAATATGCATTGGCTTAGTCTTAAAAAACCAAAACCGAATTGAGAGGAGAGAGAGGGTGTATGCCCGAAAAATTGAATTTTCCTTTATATTGCCAATTTGATTTTGAATTACAGCAATAAAAGAAAAATTACAAAATAAATTCAAGATTACAAGAATAGAGATCAATTGATTTCGATTCCCCTTTATTTTTGTGGGTTCTGGCAGCGGTGGAGTCTTGATTCTACACTCCGTTGACGATCCGATCTCTCTGGATTGAGAAACCCCTCTCTGGATTTTTGGACTCCGCCCTCTGAAAAATTGCCTCACCAAAGAATTCCACCTCCAAAAGAATCTCCTCCTTTCCTCTTGAACTCCGTTCCCAATTTTATATATTGAGGAGTGCTTCTAATCCGGCTCAAATTCTTCCCTTGAATCCGATTAAATCCCCAAAAATCCGGATCACTATCCAAAACGGAACAGAAGCGGAGCGGAAGTGAAAAACAACCCGCGGGTTGGCACCCGCGGGATTTCTCCCACGGGTGCCCAACCCACGGGATCGCTCCCGCGGGTGGCAACCCGCGAGATCGCTCCCGCGGGTGGCCACCCGCGGAAGCCTCCCGCAGGTGGGCACCCGCGAGTTGGCACCCGCGGGAGGAGTTCCCGCGGGTGGACCCTGCTGTAAATTTTTTTTTAATTTTATTTTTGGTGTTTACATAACCCCCTCCAAAGTTTTCGAAGTTCTGTATTGAGTCATACTGAATTTCGAAACACTTTAGATTATTTAATTTTGGCTATGAGACGTTTTAAAGGATTTTGTGGACAGAGATAACTGTTAATATATTCAATTATTCAATAACAAGCAGAGGTATGATTTTAACGTGCTCATCAGATAACAAGTAAAGGTATGATGTTAACGTACTCATTGGGTGACAAGCAGAGATATGATGTTAACATGCTTATTTTAGGTCAAGCAGAGGTATCATGTTAACGTGCTCATTAGAATCCTAACCGTTCAGTGACATCTAGTATGACGGATCAGGGAAAGACAGAGGTGACATTAAACGTGTCTTGGAGCTCAACCTATTCAGAGGATCTGGTCGTGATAGGGACAAGCTGACTAAACAGAGGTAACGGTTAACGTATTTAGTTTTGGAATCGGACTATCAGAGGTAACTGTTAACTTGATAGAGAGATGATTTTCGTCAGAGGTAATTTTTAACTTAACGATATCAAAAACAAGTTCATCAGAAACTGTAATATTAGACTTGATGAAGTGTGAATTTTCATTTCTGTCAGAGGTGAAATCTTAACATGACAGGAGATTTAATCGGATTTTATCTCATTTGATTTTGAATTATGATGTCAGAGGTATGATTTTAACTTGACAAATATTTTGGAGTGTCGCTTGCTCTGCTGGAGAAAAATGACGAGAAAAGTTTCGTTGTCAGAGGTGAAATCTTAACGTGACACGAGATTTATTTGATTAGGATTTTTAGCAAACCCCCAGTTATTAACGGATTTGATTTGCCTTTACAACCTACCGTTTGAGTTGGGCTAGCCATGCTATTCTCCTCAGCATGGTGAGTTGTCGAGAATTTCGTTTGGACTTAAATGCCAAATTTTTCCTCTTCCCTTTGCCTTAGCGGCGCTAGGCAATTCATACTTTTACCCCCAGCATGAAGGGGTTGGCGAGAAATTTATTCTCTTCCCGTTGTCTTAATGGCATTTGGTAATTCATGCTTTTTACCCCCAGTATGGTGGGGTTGCGAGAAATTAATTCTATTCCCGTTACCTTGTCGGCATTGGATAATTTATACTTTTTACCCCCAACATGGTGGGGTTGGCGAGAAACTGGTTCTCTTCCCGTTACCTTGATGGCGTTGGGCAATTCATACTTTTTTACCCCCAGCATGGTGGGGTTGGCGAGAAACTGCGTCTCTTCCCTTTATCTTGACGGCGTTGGGTGATTCATGCTTTTTACCCCCAGCATGGTGGGGTTGGCGAGAAATTTATTTTCTTCCCTTTGCCTTGACGGCGTTGGGTGATTTTTTTTTTTTAGAGGTTTGATCCTTTTATTATTATTATTATTATATATATATATATATATATATATATATATATTTATTTATTTATTTATTTCTTTCTTTCTTTCTTTATCTCTAATTTTTTCTTTTTTGCGATGACGTCCTTTTTTTTTATAAACGATGATGCATTTTGAATTTTTTTTTTTTTAGGTGATGACGCCTAGCTTTTTTATTTATTTTTTATTATTTATTTATTTATTTCGGTAAGCGATGAGGCCTTATAAATTTATTTTTATTTATTATTATTTTTTGTTTATTTTTAGATATATATTTTTTATTTTTATATTTATATATATATATATATATATTTTTTATTTTTTATTTTTATTTTTATTATTTATTTTTTTTGTTTTTTTTTTTTATTTTTTTTATGGATTCGGTATCCTGCGGGTTGTATCCCACGATTGCATCTGTGGGTTGCGTCGACGTGGGTCCCGCGATTCCATCTGCGAGTTGCGTCCCACGATTCTATCTGCGGGTTGCATCCCACGATTCCATCTGCGAGTTGCATCCTGGGAGTTGTATCCAGTTTTGTCAATTTTTTTTTTTTGGCGATAACGCCTCAAAATTTTTTTTTTTGTTTTTTTTTTTGGACAGACGATGACGTCTTGTCATTTTTTTTTATAGGCGATGACGCCTCATAATTTTTTTTTTGACAGACGATGACGTCTTGTTATTTTTTTTTATGGGCGATAACGCCTTATAATTTTTTTTTTGACAGACGATGACGTCTTGTCATTTTTTTTTATGGGCGATGACGCCTCATAACTTTTTTTTGACAGACGATGACGTCTTGTCATTTTTTTTATGGGCTATGATACCTCATAATTTTTTTTTTTAACAAACGATAACGTCCTGTCAATTTTTTTATGGGCGATGACGCCTCAAAATTTTTTTTTGACAGACGATGACGTCTTGTTATTTTTTTTATGGGCGATAACGTCTCATAATTTTTTTTTTTGACAGACGATGGCGTCTTGTCAATTTTTTTTTATGGACGATGACGCCTCATTTTTTTGACAGACGATGACGTCTTGTCAATTTTTTTTTATGGGCGATGACGCCTCATAATTTTTTTTTTTGACAGACGATGACGTCTTGTCAAATTTGGTGGGCGATGACGCCTCACATTTGTTTATCGTACCCGGCGATGACGCGTAGGCTCCGAATAAAAAAAATTTAAAGATTGGATTGCGCCGCCCAAACTCCCACTGTGGTCGCCAATTCTTGTATGCCCGAAAAATTGAATCTTCCTTTATATTACCAATTTGATTTTGAATTACAGCAATAAAAGAAAAATTACAAAATAAATTCAAGATTACAATAATGGGGATCAATTGATTTCGATTCCCCTTTATTTTTGTGGGTTCTGGCAGCAGTGGAGTCTTGATTCTGCACTCCATTGACGATCCGATCTCTCTGGATTGAAGAACTCCTCACTGGATTTTTGGACTCCGGCCTCTGAAAAATTGTCTCGCCAAAGAATTCCCTCTCCAAAAGAATCTCCTCCTTTCCTCCTGAACTCCGTTCCCAATTTTATATATTGAGGAGCGCTTCTAATCCGGCTCAAATTTTTCTCTCGAATCCGATTAAATCCCCAAAAATCCGGATCACCATCCAAAACGGAACAGAAGTGGAACGGAAGTGGAAAACAACCCGCGGGTTGGCACCCGCGGTATTCCTCCCACGGGTGCCCACCCGCGGGATTGCTCCCGCGGGTGGCAACCTGAGGGATCGCTCCCGCGGGTGGGCACCCGCGGGAAAGATTCCCGCGGGTGTCCCGCTGGAGGAATTCCCGCGGACACCAGCGGGATTCCTCCATCGGGTGGGACCCGCGGGAATTCTCCCGCGGGTCGACCCTGCTGTAATTTTTTTTTTTTAATTTTTTTGGTGTCTACAGAGGGAGGGAGAGAGAGGGGGAAGAGAGAGAGAGAGAAAGACTATAGAAGTGAGGTTAATGGGTTGACGAGTCGGGTATTTGTACAAATGTGGTTTTTTCGGTCGGTTTCGGTTGGCGCTAACGCCACGGAAACCCGACCCGATATCCGAATAAATCTTCGATTTTTCACGCGAACCAAACCGAAAACCGAACTTACTGAACAGATTGGTTCGGCTCGGATCGGTTTAGCGGTTCGGTCCGATTTTTTCGAAAATTTGCTCACCCCTAGGTAGCGTGGGAATTTCAGGTAGGTGATCCTGTGTGTCCGGGGTTGGGGGAATTCTTTTTTAGCACATCACTTTGCTTAGTGAGCTCTTACTCCTAAATTTGTAAAAAATTACAAGTTTGCTATTTTTTTTGTGACTTTGTCTTTTCTCCTGGTCGTAGATCCATCCCCGAATGATTTTAAACCCGTCTCCGTAATGTAAAAATCGTTCAGAGGGTTAGTTCCTTACTTAGAAAAGTGGGCTCACTGAGCAAAGTGGCGTGCTAAAATAGAATTTCCCGGGTCTTGGGGGGCAAATGGAAGGTGCATGCATGGGCATGCAATCATTCTCAACCAAAGCCAAAGGCAAGCAGCGGCAGCAAGAACAACAACAGTTAGTTATCCATACACGCACTAATAACCCCAATCTAGGGTTTGGTGCCCTGCAACTACAAAGCCCCACCACCCACCAGCTGCAACAAGCCCATGTGATGATGCCCTTCCACTGTACAAACCTAACTTTACTTGCATTCTCTCTACATTGCAGCAGCAGCAGCAGCAAGGCATCTACGTACTGATCTCTCGTTTGCCCCGCTTGACCTCTGGCAGGTATTCAATGCCCTTTACAAAGGGATCTTGCTTGTTTCCTGTCTTTGTTTAATCATCCCATTCCTCTCAAAGATGGTGTAACTCTCAAGAACTCTAAGCCAGTTTCATCGAAAAGAAAAGCTTAACGAAACATTGAAATCGGTGTGAAGTTCGAAGTGTCGCAGGTAACTTTAAGTCTGGTTTCTCACGGTTCGTATAATGTGGATGTGAGTGGTTATGATGCAGAGATGGTTACTGTGTAGTCCAAAGTCGAGACTATCTACAAATGATTAGATGGTTACTTTGTAGACCAAAAATGATAATAGAGAGTGCAAAGGCGAAAAAAGATGGCAAATGGTATTCAATTGCGAAAAATCTATATAGTGATCGTCTACCTCTTCTACTCACTGTCCCTGCTTACTGCTCCGATAGCATCAAATGTTGCCACATTTAGTTCAAAAGGTTCTTCAATATATAGCTAAAAGAGTGTCAAACTTCAATAGCCAATTGCTTGATAATTTATTTATGATTTATAATACTAGGTTGGAGCTCCAACCTCCAAAGTTCATGAGTTCTACATGCTCTTAGCTTTTAGATGGAGGATCATGTGCATAGATCAGAAATTTCTCCATGGAAAAAAAATAAAAATGGTCAAATTAGGTTAGTTGAATAATTTGTTCATGATCCTATAAGCTACATGAACAAAAAAAAAAATAAACTTTACTATTAGTTTGAACAAATTAAACAAGCTTTTTAAGGGGAAAAAAATCTTTAAATAAAGACTATATTCATTTATATCTCAATTATAAGATAGAAATTGTGTTGGCCTCCAAGTTTGATCAGTGGCCAGTTTCTTGCCTTATGGGCTTATCTTGCAAAAGGCTCTCAATATGGGCTTCAGCCCGTGTGTTGCTTTATCTAAGGCAATTTATATGAGGAAACGGAAAATACATTGACGGTGAAGGGTCCCTTCACCGCCGCTTAGGTGACCCAATAAAATTATTACACGTGACGTCATTCAAGATAACAAATAAATGAATTCTTTTAACCGCCTTTTGAATGGTGCCACATGCAATAATTTTATTGGGCCACTTAAGCGACAGTGAAGGAACTCTCTTCACCGCCGGTGAATTTCCCATTTACTATATATATATATATATATATATATATATATATATATATATATATATATATATATATATATATATATATATATATATATATATATATATATATATATATATATATATATATATATATATATATACATGTTTGTGTATAAATATATAATTTTTAAATAATTTGTTCGGTTCGATTTGATTTCGATTTTCAACGAACACCGAACGAATTATTTTGATTTGATTGATTTTATTTATTCCCATCGGTTTTGACCGCTCACCCTGGTATCCCAAGTCTCTTTCAAAATTCAAAATCTCTGTCCTGTCTGAGAGCTTGGTGTTCAAATTGGAAAATTTCATGAGTGCTGACCTCACAAAGTCAAATTTGGAGGCTTTCAACGGATATTGCATGAGAAAATACATTGGTAACGTGTGACGTATAAACATATATAAATATTAGTATATGGTGTGTGAGAAAGACAAAAAAAAAAAATCTTTTTTTTTTCCATATATTTTCTTTGCGATATTGCAATTGCTATTTTATTGTTCGATTCCAACGCTCAATCAAATATTTTGAGTAGCAATAAGAATATATTATGAGAATAATGAAGACTCCATTAAATAAATTTTGCTCAAGATTGCTCTACGTATCAATTTCCAATATTTGATTTTGTCTCCTCTTAATAAAAAACTTATGAAGACTAGTGCTAGTTCTACAATAAATTGATATGAGATTATCACGTATTAACTACGAAATTGAGGATACATGGAATCAAGATATTATTCAAAGCATTTCAATGTTTGAGCATAAGTTTATGTTATTTTATAATATATATCATGTATGATCCACTTGAAATTGACAATAGATCTGCATCAACAAGTTGTGAGATGATGATCAAGCTAATTTAAGCCGAAATATGAAAAATTCTTATACTACTACAAGTCTACAACAACATCAACTAAGTCTTTTATCCCAAGTATTTGGAGTAGGCTATATGAACCAAAAAAGAATCACGCCGGATCGATCACTTTGATAGTCCTTCTCCATTCATTTCTATCGAGTGATATCTCCTCATTTAAACATCTAGAGTCCATATCTTTTTGTATCACCTCTATCCATATTGTCTTCGGTGTTTCCATCATTCTTTTAACTTGTCCTACATTGATAAACTTCTCTCGTCGAAGTTGTGCATTTGTAGGCCTACGTTGCACATGACCAAACCATCGTAAGCGATTTTCTCGCATCTTTTCATCGATGGGAGTTACACTTACTTTAGCACGAATATCTTTATTTCTCACTTTATCTCTTCTAGTGTTGCCGCAGATCCAACGGAGCATACGCATTTCTGTTACACTTATTTTCTATAAATGATGTTTCTTTATAGCCCAATATTCCGTACCATATAATAAAACTGGCCTAACAGCAGTTTTATAAAATTTTCCTTTCAGTCTTAACGGAATATTACGGTCGCATTAAACTCCAGTTGCACTCCTCAATTTCAACTAGCTCGGTTGTATGCTATGGTTAACATTATATATATGAAAATTTCTTATATACGAAAGATTTTCTTGGAAATTTTGAACTTCGATATAAAGAGTATTAGGTGACGCCAAATCACCTTTGTACACTCTTCGAAATAGCGAGAGGGAGGATAAGAAATTGCAAACTCTCTTGATCTCTTTCTTCCTAAAACTTGCGTATCAAATAGCATCAATTACTTTTAAGACCACACCATTTTAAGGCATTAAAGAAAAATATGCCACCTTTATGTTTTTTGTTGAACGAAGATGAGTTGCACCAGCCCATGTGAAGCTTCCTGCTCCTATATACGTAAACAAAATGTACGAGAGAGAATCCCACCCACCCTTGTATGAAACCTACGAAGTTTCACGGAAGAAAACATGTGCTACGTACAAACAAAAGAAGCAAGAGTTAGGCTTGAGTTAGTAGCATGCATACATGCATGGCTACTTATTTTTGCCTTTTAATATTACTACTAACTCTAATTAGATAACAATCTAATAACACATGTGATTTACTTCAATCTAGACGCGGAGACGACTGAGGAGGCCCATTCAACCAAGAAAACCCATTCTTGCAGTTTGTTTAGGTCGCTAAAGTAAATTAAATTAATTAAAATAATTATTTAATGGCAAGTTAGTATAATATTTATTGAAATGTGATCAACATCCAATTGGATTAAAAAAAAAAAGGTTATCCAATTGAGGCTAGTTAACCAATAGGGAAAACAACTTGCAGTCAACCCACAAGTTTCCTTCATCTTTGGGTAAGAGGAAGATTAGCATTAATCTAAAATATAATTAAGAGCCAATTTAATGTAATCAGTCGAAATTAAGCTCTCTAAGATTAGCCCACCTCATGATTATTCATGATGCTAAGATTTTTTTTTTTAACAAAATTCTCTTTTCTAATATTTTTGAGAATGGAGGTCTATTCACGCACACCATTTTGCTCAAGAAACCCATATTCCTCATTAGGGCTTTAGCCTGCCGAGCGGTTATCAAACTGGTCGTGAATTGGTTCCGGAACAGATTTAACATCTATTTGATATTAATTTCTGACCAGAGTAAAAAAAATAAGGGTTAATTACAGTCAGACCCCCAATATTATTAAAGGTGTATAACTTAACACTCCTGAAGTTTGAAACTCTCAAAATATTTCTCGGACTGTTAACACTGTTAGTGAGAGTTAGTTATTTTTACTCTCTTTTTTTTTTTACTGGCAAGTGAAGTGGATATAAAAGGCTAAACCCACTGGAACACTTTTCTTAGTATCCTTTCTAACAACAAGAACGAGAACAATGGCATCTATTAAATCTTTATTCTTCTTTGTCTCCTCTCTCTTTTTATCCGCCGCCATCGTCGCCGTCAATGCCAAGGTCCGGCACCACCGGTGGGAGCTCGCTTACGAGTTCAAGTCGCCCGACTGCTTCCAGAAGCTCACGCTCACCATCAACGGCCAGTCCCCCGGCCCAACCATCTACGCTGAGCAGGGCGATACCGTGGTTGTCGAGGTTTCAAACAGCCTCTTCACTGAGAATGCTGCCATTCACTGGCACGGAATCCGTCAGGTATTTCAAAATTCATCACTCAGTCGTGTTGAAGAGCGAGGGCCTGACTCTCTGTTGCATCGACTCTCTATGTAGATTGGCACGCCGTGGAGCGACGGGACAGAGGGAGTGACCCAGTGCCCGATCGTACCAGGGGACAAGTTCGTCTACAAGTTCGTAGTGGATAGAGTAAGTTTTCGGACAATTTCAGTTCGTCTTGACTTGAGTAAGTTTGTGTTCCTTTGTTGGATTTGTGAATGCTTCGGAATCGTTTCAGGCTGGGACTTACATCTACCATGCCCACTACGGGATGCAAAGATCCGCAGGGCTCAACGGCTTGATTGTAGTGGCCGTCCCCAGAGGAGTGTCCGAGCCGTTCTCCTATGACTATGACCGTAGCTTCCTCTTCAACGACTGGTGGCACAAGAGCACCTCCGAACAGGTGGCCGGCCTCACCTCCATCCCCTTCGTCTTCGTCGGAGAGCCTCAGGTATCTGTTCTGCTTGAATTTCTGTGGTTTTCGTACAATTAGTTACTGAGTTGTGTGTTTAATTGTTGATGGCATGCAGTCCCTTTTGATCAATGGGCGGGGGAGGTTCGACTGCTCCATGCCCGGCATCAATGGCGTCTGCAACCAGACTAATCCCGACTGCTCGCCGACCGTGCTGACCGTCGTCCTGGGCAAGACTTACCGGCTGCGGCTTGCCAGTATCACTTCTCTATCCGCACTCAACTTCGAAGTTGAGGTAACTGCTCGAGATTACGTGAGACTCCCAAATCTTGGTGTTTCTAACGCGCTAGTGTTCGATCATATTTCAGGGGCACAACCTGACCGTAGTCGAGGCGGACGGACACTACGTGAAGCCCTTCGTCGTGAAGAGCCTCAACATATACTCCGGCGAGACCTACTCCGTCCTCCTCAAGGCCGACCGGGACCCCTCCCGGAACTACTGGGCAGCCCTCAACGTCGTGTCCCGAAAGCCCAGCACTCCCACCGGCACGGCCATCGTAAACTACTACCCGAACCATCCGTTGAAGCCCCCTCCAACGAGCCCACCGGCAGGCCCGTTGTGGAACGACACCAGCGTCCGGCTCAAGCAGAGCCTCGCCATCCGATCGCACCCCGATCACATCCATCCTCCCCCGTCCGCCTCCGACCGTCTGATCCTCCTGCTCAACACGCAGAACAAGGTCGACGGGCACACCAAATGGGCTCTCAACAATGTGTCCTTCACTCTGCCGCACACACCTTACCTAGTGGCAATGAAGCACAAAATGCACCGAGTGTTCGACCCCAAGCCGCCTCCGGAGACCTACGACTACAAGGACTACGACATTTACTCGGTCCAGAGCCGCACCAACGCCACCACCAGCAGCTCGATCTACAGGCTGGAGTTCAACTCCACGGTCGACGTGGTGCTGCAGAATGCCAACACAATGAACCCTAACAACAGCGAAACGCACCCGTGGCACCTGCACGGGCACGACTTCTGGGTGTTGGGCTACGGAGCGGGGAAGTTCGACCCGGAGGTGGATCCGAAGGGATACAATCTCGTCGACCCGATCAAGAAGAACACTGTCCCGGTCCATCCGTACGGGTGGACGGCATTTAGGTTCCGGGCCGATAACCCCGGGGTCTGGGCCTTCCATTGCCACATTGAGTCGCATTTCGCGATGGGGATGGGGGTTGTGTTCGAGGAAGGGATCGACAAGGTCGGCGGGCTCCCCGAGAGCATCATGGGCTGCGGGCAGACCAAAACCTTCGGAAAGCCGTGAACGAACGTGCTACTCTCATTTTGAATCTGAAACCTAACCTAACCATTAAGTTAGGTTATATTTTCTCTTATTTTTTTATTTTTTATTTTTTAAACTAATTTGTGCTTGTCTATTGGATTGTAAGTTCCATGTGAGCCGTCTTCTTGATGTTAGCACTTTAGTTAATAATTAAATCGTGATTAGCTGGCCTTGATTATTTGAATTAAAGGTATGTATGTGGTTGGCATTTTAAATTAGAAACAGGCGGTGGATTCTAGGAATGAACAAGCTGGGTATGAACATGAACATCCGCTTTGACAATTCCTTTCGGCTCTGATCAGATTCGGTCGGAGTTCGAGAGTTGCATGTTAGGAGTCGTGTACGTAAATTTGGAATCGATCGAAACTGGTCCAAATTGCCGCCGGAGTTGGTCGGAATCCGACGAGTCGATGGATTCCTAATAAGATTCTCTCCCCTTATCTCTCTCTCTCTCTCCCCCTCCCCTCCTCCTCTCTACCCGCTCCCCCTCCCTATCCTCCCACTTGCTCCCCTTCTTTCTTCCCCTCTCTACCCCTCTTAGGAAAGAATTCTATTCTTGTTGATGAGAATCCGACTGACTTCGTTAGATTCCAACTGGTCCGGAGTCGGTCGGAGTTCGGTCAATTTCTAACGAGCAGAACAGTTGGTGTCTTACCTCCTCCCTATAGCCGTAATACACGATTGATGACTAAGCAAATGAGAATCCGACCGACTTCGTCAGATTCCGACTGCATTCGATCGGTCCGGAGTCGGCCGAAATTCGATCGGATTCCAGCAAACAGAACGGTTGGAGTCTTGCCTCTTTCCTATAATCGGAATACATGATTGATGACTAAGCAAAATTTACATCAATTGTTAGAGCCCATTACTTCTATAGTCGGAATACACGATTGATGACTCAGCAAAATTTACATCAATTGTTAGAGCTCATTACTTATGTATTAACCGTATATCTTGAGCCACATATATTTAAGTTAAGTGAGCGAATAGAAAAATATCAACTCAGCTGGAAAAATTAAGTCCGCCCATAAAATCTTATTATAATCATTATACAACGATCTAAAGTGTGTGGAGTTATCTCATTCATATTTCTAAAAAAAACAAAAAAAAAATTTTGTTTCCAAGGAAAAAAAATGAATAATATTTGTTAATTTTGTGCAAGTATATGTTTATGATACATTAAACATAGCCTTCAAAATGTTGACGTCCATTTATTGATTAGCATTCAAGGCTGAATTCTCATCGTACGGCTGGGCACACGTGCCACTATCCTCCTCTGGCACGTGCGAGCAGCTTGTTGTGGCCTCTGCCATTGGTGGCAAATTCTGGGACACCATTGGATGCTGATATTATCCATTCACAAAAATTGTCAAAAAATAATTATTATTTGATAATAAATAAATAAACAAAATTACAAAATTACAAAAAATTATTATTTTTTCTTTTTGTTTCAACGCTTAAAATTTGAAAAGGTACAATTATAAGTTGAGAGACTGGGATAAAATACCTATAAACTTTTATAAGCGAATAAATATAATTAAGGAATTTTTATATATCGGTCCCTTATATCTATAAAAATTCAATTTTAGTCTCCGAAATCTTCGTAGTTTGATATTAGTCACCAAATACTTTAATTTATTTCACTTTAGTTTCCCTAGATAATTTTTAGTACGAATTTACCGTTATATCATTTCCCCTTCTTCCTCTCTTCCTTTTCTTGTTGGGTTTTCCTCTCTATTCTTCTCCACTCTCTCTTGCTTCTTTCTTTTTTTTCTCTAACTCTATATCTAATAGAGAGGAGAACCCAATAAAAAGAAGAGGAAGAGTGAAGGAGGTATAAAGGAAAATTCGAGCAAAAAATTATCCAGGAGGACTAAAGTAGTGAATCTAAAGTCTAATTTTTAAAGATTTAAGGGACCGATGTGTAAAAAATCCATATAATCAATTCAAGAAGATAATTTAATAAAACAAATTTTATCAAATTAATGTAATTTATGCTTTAATTTTGATCATGATCTCGTATGTATGTAGATGCATGCAACCGTGTAAAATATTAATAGTAGTAAATGATAATGGCATTAACGTGGATATATGTATTAAAACTCTTTTCATGTACATTTATTATAAGTTAAATTTTGTTAACCAAGTTGATATTATCTTAAAATAGAAAATTATACTGAATTATATTTTTCATTCGTCTATCAATCATGAGTTGAAATACCTGCAACATTGGGAAAGAGGTGGGCTGGATGAGAGCCGTGAGGAGTTCAGTGGACGTGTATGCCTCGCACCATGGATCGGGCTGGTTATCGACGTGACATCCTCCTCCCATCCGTGGATCCATTGGTAAACCAGTAGCTGATGCAATCGGGTCATAAATCCCATGATCCCTGCATGTCATTATATAAAAATCTTATAGCGCCATTAAAATTGCACGCCACAGGCTTGTGTGTAATCTCACGCATAATTATGCATTAAAAAAGGGGGGATTTTACGTATCTGTCCCTTACATCTTTAAAAATTTCAATTTAGTCCCTTAAATTCTTTAAGTTACCCCAGTTTAGTGCCCTACCTATATTTTTGGTCCGAATTTACTTCACTTTAATCCTTCCTTCCCCCTTCCTCTCTTCCTAGGGGTGAGCAAATTTCCGAAAAAACTGAACTGAACCGATCGGTTCGGTTAGTTTGATTTTCGGTTTGGTTCGGATGAAAAACCGAAGATTTATTCAGATATCAGGTCGGGTTACGGTGGCATTAGCGCCAATCGAAATCGACCGAAAAAAACGAATTTGTATAAATACCTGACCCGTTAACCCGCTTCTATAGTCTCTCTCTCCCCCCCAATTCGGTTTTGGTTTTTTAAAACTGGGCCAATGTACATTTTTTTTTTTTAAATTCTAGTGAGCTTGTTGGCTACAGGCCCCAAAACCGAAAACCGACCTAACCGAAATTTCGGTTTCGGTTATTAGTAGATTTTGGTCGGTTTCGGGTCTGGAAACTCGGTTCTGTTTTTGGTTGGGATTTTTCCACCCAAATCCGAACCGAACTGACCGATCCTCAGCCCTATCTCTTTCTCTTCTTATTGGGTTCCTCTCCACATTCTTCTCCTCTCTCTCTTCCCTCTCAATTAATCTCTAAAGTGAAGTAATTCAAGAGAACCCAATAAGAAGAGGAAGAGAGAAGGGATGAGTAAAGTAAAATAACTCAGAGACATAACGGGAAATTATTACCAAAAATATGGCTGGCACTAAAGTGAGGTAATTTAAAGGATGTGGGGGACTTAATTCAAATTTTTAAAGATTTAAGAGAAAAACATGTAAAAACCCCATAAAAAAAAAAGGAAATATGATTTTGTGGTAAGATGAACCTGAGGGGCATCAGAGAATCAGGAGTGATGAAAATCTGATGGCTCGAGTTGGGGGTCCCATCAGGGCCCCACTGGACCACGTCATTCCCAAAGGGTGCGGGCATCCCTTCTTGTGGTGGGTGCAGGAACATCTGCACATTTATTTTAATAAAATTCCAGAAATAAAAATTTAATTAAATTTGTTCCATATTAATGAATATGATGTTATTGCCTACATTTTAAAAAATTATAGGCAACATTTATTAAAATAAAAAAAATTGAAGAGATATATATACCTGCAAGTTGGAGGAGGATGGATCATACGATGATAAATGATTACTCAGCAAATATTTCTGCAATTTAGAAAAAATTATTTATTATCGGATAATATACCAGCAATGACGAGACTGATAAATATAATAATAATAGGATAATTTTCTTCTATTTTAGTTTATATTAGTCTCCTAAAAATTTTGAAAATTTATAAAAAAATATATTAAATTGGTAATTTTGCTATATTAATTGGTATATAAAAATTTGCATAGAAATTATGAAACAATGAATAAAAAAAAAAAAAAAAACTAACCTTTCTATCATCGACACGCGATAAAGCCTCCATTAGAAATTTTTCACATGTCTCAAGCTCCGGCATTGATGTTATGAGCATAGGATCAGGCTCAAAAATTCTGAAAAATACAAAAAAAAAATATATATATATATATTAAATTAAAAATTTTGATTTTCAACATTATACATTTTCAATATAATTTAGGATTATTTACAGATATGTCCCTTAATCTTTATAAATTATAATTTAGTCCCCTAAATCTTCATATTTAGGATTTAGTCCCCAAATCCTCTAATTTACTATAATTTAGTTCCCCTTCCTAACTTCCATTAGCCCAGTTTATTTTTTGATCTGATTTTTTCATTTTATCCCTCCTTAATTTTTTCTTCCCTCTTCATCCTCATTGGGTTCATTGACTTCCCCCCTTCTTCTTCTCTTCTATCTCTCTCTTCTTTCCCCTTTTTCTTCATAGGGGTATTTAAGTCATTTCATTATTTTAAAAAGTAAAAAATAAATTCTGCTATTTATTTGAACGGAAAAACTAATGGAGAGACTAAATTGTAGTAACTTAGAGGATTTTGGGGAGTAAATCCTAAATATGAAGATTTGGAAGACTAAATCATAATTTATAATAATGCAAGGGACAAACCCGTAAATACCTTTATAGTTTTTTTAAACTTTTGCTTTTGGTTAATAATATACCTTAGGCGTTCTTCGCACATTTGTAATTGGTGTTGATAGCTACTAATCTCTTGTTGCAACTCCTAAAAAAAAATTTACAAGTAATTTTATAAAAATTATATAATATTAACATAAAATATAAAATAACTATTGTAAATTGGAAAAATTAAATTTTAATATATAAATATATAGAGAGAGAGAATAATTTAGCTTACCTCTGCATGAGAATCAACCGCTCCCGGACTGATAAAAAATGACAAATATAAATAACAAAATCTTGTAATTAAAAAATATATAAAAGTAAATAGAAAATCATCTCTATTACTTAACTTATTGAAATAGTTTTTTTTTTAAATTGAAAAATTCATTTTTTTCCTATAATTTACATTTTTAAATTAGGAGATTACTTACTTGGCTAGTTGTGTTGCCGTGTCATTTTCGCACTTGAGATTCTTAAGCATCCTTGTCAAATACTGCATGATTTTTTATGAAAAAAAGATTATGTTTATATAACAATAATGATTTATTAAATATAATTGAGAAAAGAAAATTGAAAGAAATAAAGTTTATCACCTCTCGATTTTGAAAAATTCTGCACCAAAGAATTAAATAAATAATATTTAGAAACATATATAATTTATAATCATAGATAAAGAATTAAATTTGAAACTCATACCCTCTATCGTTCTCTTGGAGATCTATGTATCGAGCGAGCACGTCCTCAATTCTATGAACGTAAATAAAATTAACTTCTATATTATCCCAAACAATTTCTTGAGAACAGCTAAATATTATATACCTTCGCCTGCCGGAGAAATGACTGAGCCTACCGGAGGGAGAGAACATGATGAGAGCAATATCAATATCGCAGAGGATGGAGAGCTCGTACGCCTTCTTGATGAGGCCATTGCGGCGCTTGGAGAATGTTACCTGTCGATTTGTATTATTTTCTATTCTCTTTATCTGAAGTTTAACACGGCCCATGACACTAACGATAATAAAAATTTAGTGATAACGGTGTAAAAAAAAATTGAGGGTAATTTTTTTTTTTAAAAGGAGAGAGAATAAATAAAAAGGGGGAAAAAATTGAGGAGAGAGAAAGTAAGGAAAGGTTTTGAGCACGATGGATGTGAGGAAAGCGAGGAGAGAGAAAGAAGGAGAGAGATTGGAGAATCCTAATGAAGCGGGTTGGATTTGGTCCGGATCTTTGCAAAATGTACACGTGTCGGTTTCCGAAGGGGAGCTTCCAAAGTAGCACACCGTTTTTCCTAGCGAGCCCACTTAGCACTGATAAAAAATACACTGATAAGTCGGCTCACAAGGAAAAATGGTGTGCTTCTTTAGAAACTCCCTTCCCGGAGGAATGTTATAATACTACAAACTTTGGATCCGACCCGTTTACGACTTTATTGCTTTTAACAAGTTTTTAATTTTAATTAATTAAAATTTTCCGAAACTAGAGAAGGGGAATTTCTAGATGGGCACAGTTTTTTTCCTAGTGAGTCCACTTTTCCTAGTGAGCACACTCTCTCTTTTTTCAAAAATGATTTTTTCTAGTGAGCACACTAATATTTCCAAACTATCCTCCTCTCTCTCTCCAATTGATTTCTAAGAAATGTACTAGTAAAAAAAAAAAAAATTGAAGAACGAAGAATGAGAGAAATGGAAACAGACCTTTGGGCAAGAGAGAGAGAAGGACACGAGGTATGAAATAGGTGAGCAGAGAAGGATAGCGAGAGCTTCATGTCTCCTGCTCCACAAATCGCCATGGTTTTCTTCTCTATTTATTTTTTTTATTTTTTTAATTTTGCTCTCAATTTCACTCTCTCTCTGTCTTTGAGAAAAAATGGGAATTTCTAGATGCTCTCTGACGACATCGCCGCCCGCTACATAGCCCTCCTCCCTCTCTCCCTCCCTCTCCCTCTCTCTGATAAGACCCAGCCATTCGGGACTGTTAGCTCGGATGGATTGGCCTGATCCAGACTGGTTAATCCTGATCAGGCCCATCCATCCGGGTTAACAGTCTCGGATTGCTGGAATGATGAAAGAGAGGGTGAAGGAGAGACAGTTTTGACTAAGAATTTCGATGGCAAAATAATAAATAAAGAGAAAATTTTAAGTGGGCTCACGGGGGAAAAAGCTGTGCCCACCCAGAAATTCCCATGGAGAAGATGACAAAAGTACCATAGTGACCGTATAATACCGTTTGCCACCTCGTTCTTATCATATGACCGCATAGATATTTCTATGCGGCCATCCACTGTCAACATGATGCCCTTACCATTTCCCGCCACAAAGCGTCGCTTCGTTCCCTTTCTACGGTTTCTAAATTCTAGGGTTTTTCTCCGATCGATCGAAAAAAGGTGATTTTTAGGGGTTTTTCATCTCAATATATGATGATCGGATCCCAAAGAAATTAACGCCCTTTTGGCTTTATGATTTACACTACTCCATTGTTTGATTTTTTTTTTTTTTCCAGAATTTCTTCAGCGTTTTTGATTCGGAGGAAGCTCGTTCGAGATCAATCCACTGTAAGGTTTTTTTTTTCTCAAATAAAGGCGACGTTTTTGGATGGTTGGTTCTTTAAAGCTGGCATTTTTATGCTTGTTATGTGAGATTGTGGCATTTTTATGCTTATTTATGATTTGGCTCGATTATATAATCAAAACTTAGTTATTATCCAGGATTTGTGCCCTCCTCTTGTTTCTCTTTCTTATTGCCGAGAAGGCCGGAGGAGGGTTCACCTCTAAAGTTAATGTGCTTTCCACATTTTTGTCTATTAACAAGAGGCCTTACTTTACAAGTTTTAATCTTTTAATGAGAATTTTATACCATGTGTGGCCCTTTTGAAATCACGTTCTTCGTTGAAGTATATACTCCTCGTCACTACTGCGGTTTCCTCTCCTTGTGGAGATTTAGATAATTTTGGAGGTAATGTGTGCACCGGTTTTGAATGTTATTCCTACAACAAACTTATTATTTCGTTCCCCTTCTTCTATATTTAGGAGAATATGGTGGAAATCAGTTGATTTGTACTATGATAAGCTCATAAACCTCTCTCTTTTTCATAGTTTTCAGCTAGGAGATTGACACTAATTTAATGAGGTTTGATGGAAGGTTGATAGCCGGTTGTAAAACTTAGTCAAGTCTTTCATGGAGCTTTGTTTCACAGCTGCCCCATTTCGATGGGGAAAGGCTTACATGATTGTGATGAATGTGATATTTTACTTCTCGATTATGGAATACTTTCTAGATAATTGAGGATATTCTTAATGTGAAAGTTACATCATACAAGTATGGTTTATTTTGGTCAAAGGATTTATTGTCTTCATTTGCTCACAAAATATGAAAGTGTTAGAAGCTATTAGATACAATTTGTCTTTGATGATTCACATTCCTAGGACATTATACTGAAGTTAAAACTTGTTCCGGCTTTGTTTAAGAAGTTATTTCTATGTTTCCCTCTTTTTTCTTCAAATAAAGTGTTAAACTTTTTTTATTAGTTATATACTAGTAATAGAACTTAAATAGAGGAAAATTGATTTGAACGTATTATGCATAATTTTGGTTTGACTCTAATTAATTATAGATTAGTTTGCGCCTCAACTATCTTCTCTCAATTCACTTTCAATTAAAAAACAGATTCAAAACTTTATGTGACACATTGGGTATACCCAAACTCTCGATGAGTTATCATCTAAGAATGATAGAATCTAGTTTGAACCTCCCAATGAAGTTGTCTTTGTCAGCTCCTAAGTGTCCGTATGCACATAATTTAGAATCACCTCAGTTTGATGAACTGCGATACCAAACTTGACTCTGGTCTGTTTTCCAATTGGTGTAATGAACAAAACTCTAATTTTTCTAGTTTTGCTCCTTTCAGTAGACCTTGATTTGCTAAAGTTTGTAAAGCACCTTCTCCTGTATGTCTCAACTTCATGTGTCATAATCTTGAGGTGTCATCATCTGTACCCGGTATACGGGAAGCCACTGCTACTCCACCAATAACACAACTAATCCTATATATAGATAACTTTTTCTCTCGGATACCCGGCATCTCTACTAAAGTGACTTTAGTAGCCTCCAAGGTAATATGTAGGCCCTTCCCTACCAGGACTCCCAGTGAGATAGATTTTGCTTTATGTCAGGAAAACATCAAACTTTTGTCAAACTTTTAACTATTATATCGTGCATTTTCGATCGAACATATATACTCTTAATTTTACAAGAAGTGTCATTATCCATATGAAAAATTCTGCCTTCTAACTCTTCTGAGTTTAAAAAAAAATTTCTATTTGGACAAATATGGTAAGTGCAGCCCGAAGCCAATATCCACTCATCTTTATTGCTAGTTGCTAATGAACCTATAGAGCAATATCTGAATCTTCATCTCCATTGTGTACAACGTTTGTTGTTGATTTCTGCTTCTATTTTGGCCAATTTGGGACAATTTTTCTTCTAATGACTTTTTTTACTAATAGGAGCATTCATCCCTTTAAGGTATTTCTTCTAGGGCTTGAAATAAGCTCTTCCATGTTTATCTTGATTCTTATTTTCAGACCTAACCCATATTACTAAAGAATCTAAACTTGTATCCTGATAAACCTTATTTTTGAACTTTCGATACTCATTATTTATCAAGGCATTTGACACATCTTCAATTCTAATTTTAGTGTTCCATATAGTAGGTTGGTAGTAAAATATTCGTTTATTGTGGTGCTCTGCCATAGAGGTGCTTAATTTGTGTTAGAATTGAAAAAGCTTCTTCAAATGGAGACGATCCTCTATGCTCTTCGTCATGTACTTATCTTTCAACTTCAGCCAAAGATCCCTTGCTATGATTTCCTTTTTCACCTCAATGAATCTCCTCTAATCTCAAAACTCTAGGAATTAAAAATCTGGGATGCTCTGATACCACTATTTTTTTTAATCAATTATTGAAGTTATACAGCAAAATGCAAATGGAAGACTTCCGAATAAAGATATTGGATTATTGAGATTTAAAGATAAATCAACAAAATTAAAACTATAAGCGAGAACAAATTAAGACGATCAACCTAGAGAATGCCAAAGATAATACGTGGTTTGGAGTAAGTCCTACATCCGCATACCAAAACAAACTTCCCTATGATGTTTGCAAATACAAGATTGGACTCTCTAATATCTCAAAGTTATAAATGAAATTACTCTTAGTTGAGAAGATGGTTGTAAACTCTCAAAAGAATGAAGGAGTTCTCTTCTCTCTTAAGATCTATCATGATACCCTCAAAAGCCCCGACACATTTTACATATTTTAGGGTTGCTTGGCACAAAATCCTAGTCAAATAGGATTAGTTTTGACAATTCGCGAGTCTCAAACTGCCTAAAAATGCGATCTAGCTCATTCTGCCATCAATGGCAAGATTTGCAATTGATGACAACTTTAGCTGAGGACACTCTTCACTACAGGGTTAGCTCTTGCTATTGATGGTGGGTGCGTCACCAATGGCCCAAAACTAGCTATCGATGGCGACCTGGAAAATGAGCCAATTCAACGTGGGTCATAGATAATATAGCGAAATTGGTATGAAAACATTAACCAACGAGATGACATTGATGAGGAGGCTCCATTAGGGAATAGACTTTATGTGATTGGAGAAGTGTTATGAACTATGAGGGATGCTACCTAAGTATTTACTAAATTTTTATATCAAGGAAAGCATTTAACTTAATGGTAAGCTTTGTGTGACAGATGAGGCAACTTTGAGAGGATGACAAGTGAAGAAGCCTCCCCCTCCTGCGCACCAAAACCAACCCACTGACCCCACCACCGCCGCCGCCGCCGCCGCATACCCAACCCAATGACAAACTGAAACACATACCAGAAAGAGTTATAAAACAATGAATAAATTAAAGAATAAAAAAAAAATGAAACTTACCTAATAGTCAACCAAGATTCATTGTTTTTGTTGAATTACAGCCGATTAGTGTGTACACAATTTACAATCGAAAGCTAATTTATTAATAACAGAATCTAGTTATCTAAGTTGAATTTTTGAAATAATATTCCTTCCCAGGAGAAGGAAAATGTATGTGCATGCATATATTTCAGGTGCTAGTTAGGCATATTAACATTTTTTTTGATGCCTCTGAGGCCTTGCTAATGCTGTAAATGATTGATGTTGGGTTGTGGGAACTTCTATGTTCAAAGTCCATATTACGGCCTTTTTATGTGAGGGTTATGCTAGTCACGGACCATGCATATAAATTCCTACCTTGATATGCATTTGCAATCTGCTTAGTCTTAAAGTGATCAATTGACTGCATACAACTTCCTAGCAACTGCAAAATTTTTATACTAAGTTTTGCTCATTTCATGAATATGTTTATATCTCTTGATATACATAGCTATAGTAATGGAAGCCCCAAGTCACCTCACTTTTTCAATCGTGAATTACACAAGTTGATGTGCTCTATCTTTCCTTTCAAATATTTTTGTTACTTGCAGCCTTCTTAAAGTGGTGTCGCTTTTGGTCGTGCAATGTCTTATAGTGAAGATTGCCCCCAAGGAATGTCATATACCAGTGATGGTGAAACCCGTGACAGCCTACTCGCTAACGTAGAAAAATACAATGATGCTCTTACAAGATTTGTTATTATGGACGGCCTCCCATTTAGCCTTGTTAATCGCTTAGGTTTCAGCAGTTTAGTTAATTACATGCAACCTGAATATTCTCTACCATCACCCTCTGGCATCGCGCAGCAGTTTATCTCCATGTATGCTAGTGAGAAAGAGAAGCTTAAAAAAATTTTTGAAAGCCTTCGTGGGTGTGTTAGCATCGCTATTGAGTTCTTGGTCTGATGTTACAACTCTGGAATATGTTTGCCTCACGGCGCATTATGTTGATAGTGATTGGAAGCTACGGAAAAAAATAATCAATTTTAGATAGACCCCTTTGAAAGAGCCTGATTTTAGTGAGTCCCTCATATTATGCTTGCGCCGCTGGAGAATAAAGAGATTGTTCTCAATGACATTGGATAATTCTCTCGCTAAAGTTATTACTCCTTTGAAGCTAAAGAGCAAGTTGGATGCATTCTTTGAACCTTGCAGTGAGCTTCGCAACAATCCATGTCATGCTGATATTTTTAAGTTGCTTACACAAGAAAGGTTGGATTCGATAGGCAGTACTCTAGAGAGACTTCGGGATGCAATCATGTATAACCAAGGATTTGAGAGGGAGTCAAAGTTTTATTGTATGGCAGAGAAATTGAAGGTTGACACAAACAAAAAGTTGTTCTTGGATATCCCAGTGTTATGGCATTCAACATATCTCATGTTAGAAAATACTTTTCGGTACAGGGGGGTCTTTGTTCGCTTGGAATCTGTTGATTCCAATTTCACCATGAAACCAACTCAAGAAGATTGGATTAAGGTGAGGAGCCTGTGTAAGTTCTTGAAACTGTATTATAAAGCTGCAAAGCTTTTCTCCGATAGGCGCACAACTGCTGATATGTACTTCTTTGCAAGCTGGAAGATTTGCATGCATCTAAAGAAAGAGAGCAAGAATTCTGATCCTTTTGTTAGTTCCTTGGCGACGAAGATGCAGGACATGTTTGATGAGTATTGGAAAAATTGTTTCGTTACTTTGGCAATTGCTGCAGTTTTCAATCCTCTACACAAAATGCTAATGGTTGAGTTTTCCCTTAAAAAGCTTTATGGTGGTTCTGGCGCAGCTGATCCCTATATAAAATGCATTCGAGATGGTGTTCAGAAATTGTACGACGACGAGTATGATATCCCGCCGTCAAATCCTATGGACGTTGGCGATGCATTTTTGTCTACGGATCAGGATCAGTTTGATAGTGCATTCCTACAAGATTATCAAGAATTCTTAGAGAAATATTACAGAACTCTATCACAAAAGTCCGAGCTGGAATTCTACTTAGAAGAGAAGGTATGCTGCTAGTTCTGCTTCAAGACACGCACGTGCACGTGCACGTACACACACACATGCTCATGTTTTTGTGTGGAACTTAGAAATATAAATATATGGACAGTTGTGGGTAAGTTCTTTGTGGCTTTGAGTGCAGGTCCTTCCTTCAGTAGGTTACAAGTTCAACATCTTAACCTTTTGGAAGCTTAACGAGTCTAGGTTTCCGAAACTGGCTAGGTTGGCTCAGGATATACTGGCCATTCCTATTGTTACAGTTGCATCTGATTCAGTTTTCCATTTAGACGACAGAGTTGTCGAGGAACGCTATAGTAGCATGGGCTCATCGGCACTGCAAGCAAGGATATGCATGCAAAATTGGCTTCAAGAGCCGTATCCTTCCCAAGGTAATGTATTATACGGTTACTCAATGTTTAAAATAGCGATAACCGTAACGTAACATTTTGTCTCTAACTGTTAGGTTATATTGCATATAATGTAAAGCATAACGTAGGTCACGCAATTTTCTATTTATTTAATAAAAACAAATATAAAACAATATAAAATAAATTTATAAATTGAAAAATGAATTAAAAAATTCTAATAGAAAAATATAAAAATATTTTACATTCCAGTATTAATTCTAAATTTCTAATCAATTTCACAATAATTCTTATATTTATCTTCATAAATTAAATTATATTCACATCCATAATTTCAGTCATCATCTAAGCAAGATAACAAGATTGTAATTTTTTTTCAATTATTATCAATATTGTAATTTATATTTTGTAAAGCTCAATTTATCTTATTTGTAATTGTTTATTTTAGTTTAGTTGAGAATTCAATTTAATCAGCAAGTAAGAAATTTCAGTAATTAGAGAGGAATTATAATAAATAAATAAGGTTATAATCACAAACTAATAAACTAACAATACCACAAGCAATCAAATAAGCAAACAAGTCATCAAGTGATAAAAACTACAGCAATTCGCTAACAATTAAAATAAATAATTGATGTCAATATAAAAATAATTAGAAATAAATCAGAATAATGTAATTTAATATAACGTAACGTAAAATATCATGAAAAATGCACCGTTACGCTACATTGAGTTATTATCAACTGTCAAATAATGTTGGCTATCTGTTAGGTTTCATAACACAGTAAAACGGGTTTCATAACGCGTTATTTTCTACATTATGGTTAATATTTGGATGTGGCATTTCACTACCCTGTAACAACTTTTTTTTTTGTTTTCTCGTGTTTCGTTTAGCTACAATCTTGGATGGCGGTGTGATCTTCGATGTGAAGGATTATGAAGGGTATATAGAGGAGGAGGAAGAAGAGGAGGAAGAGGAGGAAGAAGAAGAAGATCAAGCAGAGGATCAAGCTGAAGATTAGTGGTTTTCTGGTACTCTTTTTGTTTCTCGGGTCAAGCGTAGAATGTCCAACAAAGAAGAAGAAGGTTCTTGTCGAGGTTTTTGGAGTGTGAAAGGCAATCTAGAATACTATCTTCTTCTTCGTGTCGCCAAGGCTGCAAACACTTGTCAACGTAGACTTTGATCATGATCTTTGGATGGCAATTTGATCAGGAACTTATCGAGTGATTCCAAATTGTATGTTCTCTCTGTATGTGGCTTTGGATTGCAAGATGTTTATGGATATGTTGTGTTGCATCTTGTCGAGTCTTTGGGCATATTCGTGCATTTGTCACATCAACATTATTTTCTTTGTTTGGTGAAGTTGTTGGCTGCTCCTGCAACTTCCTCACAAACTCCATATCTTGTATTTCTTTTGGGATTAATTACACTCAAAAACTTTATACCTTGTATTTCTTTTGGGGTTAATTACACTCAGACCCCTGTAGTATGGGGCATGTAACACTTAGATTCTCTGAAGTTTAAAACTCTCACTTAGACCTCCTGGATCAGGGAGTCTGAATGTAATTAAAACACAGTGATTTAGATACTTCAGGGGGTTTAAGTGAGAGTTTTAAATTTCAGGGGATTTAAGTGTTACATGTCCTATACTACAGGGGGTCTGAGTGTAATTAACCCTTTCTTTTGTTAGGAAGCTCTTTCTAGTGTATTTTTTAGTTATGAAGGAAGCTAATATGTATTACTGTATATATATTTGCATGTTCTGTTAATTACTAATTAATGGAACGCAAGAACGTTAGTCCACCTTTTATATTTTTTAAAAAAAAGAATGATACTTTTAGAATATTAATACTAAAAGTAGATATAATTCCTAAATAATTTAAATATTTAAATCCTTAAGAATTCTACAATAGCATAGTTACCTCACAACAAATTATCCATATCTTTCTAAGTATGATTTATTGTATACTTACTTAACTATATTTAAAAATAACTAATATCAGTAGAAATATAAATAAGAAATACTTGGGAGTAAAAAAAAATAATTTCTCTTCTTAATAGAATTTAGGATATTTTATTTTGTGAGGGAAAGAAAAAAGACTATTAAATAATCCAACTTGTTCTTTAGCGGGTTTTAATTCCCTAGTGAACATTTTAGGATCCGACCCGGATGTGACCCGTAACGCGGGCGTTTCTAGAGGGGCACACCATTTTTCCTAGTGAGCCCACCCTCTCTTTTCAAAAGAGAGAGTTTTTCCTAGTGAGCACACTATAATCCCAAAAGTACTCTCTTCCTCTTCTACTCTCTAAACCCAACTCCTCTCTCTCTCTCTCTCTCAAGCCCTAACCCTAACATTGCGTGTTGGAGATCTCAATCGAAATTGAGATCTGAAGTAAGGAGTGGGATCAGAAAGAGAAAGACGTTGGAGATCAAGATCTGAAACATGGAGATCGAAATCTGAAGCCAGGATATAGATTTTGAAGATATAGATTTTGCAGGTGATTTCTTCTTCTACTGCTTTTAATTTCTTTTAATTTCAATCCAATTACATATTCTCGCTCTATTATTTAGCTTATGAAATGAAAAATATGAATTTTCGATCAAGGTTTCGACTCTTGCTCAAATTTATTTCTGTAATTTTGTTATTGAATGGAATTTTGCTATTAACGAAAGGAATTTGAGTGATGAATTGACTCCAATTGCTGTTGTGAATTTGTTGTACTTAGCTAATAAAAACTATTGATCTTGTCTTTGAAATTGGAATTCAAGTAAGATTTCACCTTATTTTAATGAAATTTCTAATTTTGAATCTTTAAATTCATCGTCCTATCAAATTTCCGAGCAAATTTCTAGTCTTTTCATCTAAATGCTGCATTTTGTCTTAGGTTTACATTTGCTCACATAGACATATGCATTGTATATGGATTAAATAAATAAGAATATTTTGTTTTGCATCTGATTTAGTGTTCATTTTCTCTATTTGGTTTCAGAATTTGTCTTTAAAAAGAAAAACGACGTTGATCTACTAACTTACAAACAATGGTAGGATCTTATTCTCTAATGCTTGGGAGAAGGATATCGATCCGGTATGATTCTCTTTTATAAATATAAATATCTAAATGATTATTCCAGGTAATCTGGAATTTAGCAGATTTTTTTAATAACTCTTAATAAATAAATTGTTTCTTATTGATTTTCTTTGCAGTTCAAACTATGTAAGGTGTGTTCCGTTCAGTTTGGCCAGAAGGGTATTTCATATCTCAACACATACGACGGTCGTACCATTCGCTACCATGATCCCGTCATCAGGGCTAACGACACCATAAAGCTTGACTTGAAGAGCAACAAGATCGTGGACTTGATCAAGTTAGATGTTGACAACATAGTGATGGTGACTAGAGGGAGAAACACTGGGTGTGTCGGTGTCATCAAGAACATGGAGAAGCACAAGGGAACATTCGAGACCATCCATGTCCAAGATGCTATGGGCCACGAGTTTGCCACGAGTTTTGGGAACTTTTTCACCATTGGCAAGGGGAATAAACCATGGTTCTCTCTACCAAAGAGCAAGGGTATCAAACTTAGTATCATTGAAGAAGCCCCTACTGCAGTTAATGCTGCTGCAAAGGCCAATGCTTGAGAACTTTGTGTTTTTTAAAACTTCAAATTCTAAGAGGGGGAGGCATTTTGATTTTGATTATTAATTGTAACAACATGATTATGTATATTTGTACTGCAATCGAATTGATTTCTATAATTGGATGTCTAGAATTTATTATGTATATTTGTACTGTAATTGAATTGATGATTTTTATTTTAACGTTTAATTATTTGATTAAAAATCATACTGATATGGAATTACACAAGAAAATATATTTATTTGGAAAAATAAAATAAAGTAAAAAGAAAATGCACAAGAAAATGTATCATTATGTGTTTAATCTAATTTATTTTTGAATTGGAATGAAATAGTTAATAAGAAAAAAAATTACTTGAGTCCAAAATTTAATTCGATTCGTAATGGTTACACTTGTAATAGTTGCACAAGAAATATATTTATTTGGAAAAATAAAATAAAATAAAAAGAGATTTGCTGTTGACAGGAATTGAACTCAAGACGCTCATATTTGAGATAGGGATACTCACCACTATGCTACAATGACTTTATAAATAAAGAAACAAAAAAAAATATTTATAACAGTCCAGACTGGAAGTCCGGACAAATGGGCTTCTGTCCGGATTTCCAGTCCGGATCAAAAATATTTCGTCCTGACTGGAAGTCCGGACAAAAGGGTTTTGTCCGGACTTCTAGTCCGGATGGATATTGGACCGTTTCGGACTTTAAATTTTTTTGGGTTCATAATTTTTTTCAATCCGCACAGTTTCTAGGGTTTTTGAGTAAGCAAAAACCTAATAAAATCAATTTTCAAATTTAATTTGTGAGATAATTTAATATATGAGAAGATTTGATAGAATAGTTTTGGATTTTAGGTTTTTTTTTTTTTTTTTTTTTGGATTAACTGATATGTAGTTTTAGAACAGAAGGAGAAGAGAGATTGAATAAAGGATATTTTAGTCAAAAAAATAGATGGCAAACTTGTAATATGTATGAAGATTTTAAGTGGGCTCACTAGGAAAAATGGTGTGCCCCTCTATAAACTCCCCCGTAACGCCTCTTACTACTACCCCTTTAGGGGAAATTCTAAATGCGCACCATATTTTACTAGTTAGAACCATTTTCCCATAAGTTGTAAATCACTTTACTATGAATAGTATGTGGTGCTCACAAGTAAAATGTGGTGCGCGTTTAGAAATTCCCCCCTCAGAAGATTCAAAAGAGCACAAAATATCTCACCTTTGATCCCAATTTAGAGCCCACAAAAGTTGAAGATAGAGAGAGAGAGAGAGAGAGCTGAGAGCCAAGTAGCCAACAACAATGGCGAGTCCAGTCTCGACTCTATCCATTCCCAAAACCCCAAGAAGCCCCCACCTCCTCCCTCATCTCCCCAAGCCAAACAAACCCATCAAGCTCTCTTCTCCGGGGAATGAGGCCTCAACTCTTCCTTCCTCCTCTTTTGGGTCGATTTCTTTGAGCAGGAGAAGGCTATTTGAATTGGGTATCGCGGTCTTAGCGCCGTCGTCGGTCGCGGTTCCGGATGCGAAGGCGACGAGGATCGAGTACTATGCCACTGTTGGGGAGCCTCTGTGTGATATGAGCTTCGTCAAGTCTGGGCTTGGCTACTGTGATGTGGCTGTGGGGACTGGAGTGCAACCGCCAGCTGGTGAACTCATCAATGTGAGATCTTTCGTGGTTTTGTTTCAGTGATTTAGTCATATAGCTCAGATTTTGAGTTTTGGTATCTGGGGTTTAATTCGAATAATGAGTTTTAGGTGGGGATTTGTTACTATGTGTTTCTTTGGACCAAAACTTGACTAACTGGCTGCTTGTGAAACGCATTGCTCAATGATTAATGTTGGTTTTGGTTATTTGCTTTAGTTATGTTAGTGATTTTTTCTCGTGTAGATCTTTTTTGAATTTTGTTATTACTGGTAAGATTTAGCTAGTGAAGGGATTTAAATCAAATGCTTAATGATTCTTGGGTAGTAAATTAATGATATTTGTTCTTGATTTACATCACTTAAGGCACATAGAAGTCGGTAATTAATGATTTAAATTTGGTTTTTAGTCGTAAAGGATTTTGTTGAAAAACCTTCTTCTGTGTCATTAAAATCAATGTTCTATGATATAAGCATTTTGAATTTTGTATAGTGAACTCATCAATATGAGGATTTTGTATACTGAGCTCATCATTTGTTTAGGGTATATATGTGATCTATTTAATGTATATGTTCTGAATCTTCTTATTAAGGCATGATTTAGTGTCTTTTCATCGTAATTTGTTATTGTGGTTTTGTGATTTGCATTGGACTAAGGTAATATTTGATCGTGATTTATGTGGATTAATGCACATAAACTAAATGATCAATAGTTTAACTAGGTTTGTATTCGTAGATGCCCTAAAGGATTTGTTATCAGGAACCAACAATTTGAATGTCTCCCCCAAATATATAGGTTTTTGATATTCTAAGTGAATGAAGAGGAATGTGGTTTTTGTCCCTATGACAAAGTCAACATCATTGGAGGCTTTATTTCAGATCTGACCAACAGCGCTGTAGTATAAAGGTAGTCAGAACTAATTGGTAAAGAAGGTATGATTTTGAAGAGGAAAAAACAACATCACACCCATGTTTTGTGTTGTCCTATTTGTTCCCAATTGTTGAGTTGCCGTCTCTCTTGCGAGTAAAATCTTGTTATTATATCTGAGTCTACATATCTCCCTTTCTTTTTCATGACAATCTCATAACTCGCATCACTGACCTCCTTTATCGACAACTCGAAGCACAATGATGTTCTTAAAAAATTATCAATTGAAGAAACAAATAGAAAAACATGTTGAAGGGGTTGTAGTAACTGAGTTAAGGAGTTACTAGGTTGAATTGTATCATTGCACTGTGGCTCACACTAGGCCTGCATCTATCTTCTTACAATAAATTTGTCCAAACGAAGGTTTAAATATCTGAATTAGCCAATCATTTATGCTAGCAAAAACGGTAATACTGGACAGATTGTATTGGCAATATCGGAAATAGTGGCAACATTGTATCGATATTATACGGTATGTATCTTTAATGAGGTACGTCTATATATGTGGCATACCAATATTTAAAACCTTACTTCTATCTATTGCTCTCTATATTGAATAATCGTTTACAAGACTTCCCGCCAACTGGAGAAAGCCAAGGATATCTTGTTCATGGGACACTAGGATCAGCTAGCAAAGAAAATGAGATTCCAAGAGCTTTAGGCACTTTGAAACACATTTTTAAAATCCATCAGAGGACCATTAAACTTTGAATATAGATTTGAAGCTTTCTTTCATTTTTACTCACATAACATATTATATTGTGCTAGTTAACTAATTTTTTTTATAAAATTATTCATCAGTTACTACATTCAATCACATTTTCATTAAGGTTCTGTATTTCCTTTGCAGATTCACTACACTGCTAGATTTGCTGATGGAACAGTATTTGATAGCAGCTATAAGCGTGGGAGACCATTGACTTTGCGTATTGGCAGGGGAAAGGTACTTTGTTAATAGAAAGAATTTTAGAGTATTCTTATTAATTATTCAAAATTTGTGTCGGAAGAAAATGAGTATCTTATGAATGATGTAGTGCGTGAAACACATAAATATTCAAGAAATTATCTCAGCAAGAAGAAATTATACAAATGCAAAAAAGGGGATTCAAATTTAAAAAGGAGAATAAAGGGAATCCAATGATATCTAAAACTCCCACTTTCCCTTCTTATTTAACTGGGATCCACATTGTTGGTCTCCAGCCCCTTAGATTTCGCACGCACCCAAAATCACGGGTTCTAGGTTCTGACCTATAATGATATATTCATGGAAAACTATTAAATTTGCACCCACTTATTAGATGTTAAAAACCTTAAGATGCTCATGATTTTTAGTGCATGTAGACTTTAATAGATGAAGATAAAAGTTGCGGAGTCCAATTGAAGTAAGAGATAAGAAAATATGGGGTTTTAGCCATCATTGGAGGAAATTTTCCTCCAATGTCATTGGATACCCAATGACCACTTTAAGAAATAGTGATGTTCCTCATAGTATTGAGGGTGTGAGAACTACGACGTATGAGCATCCAAATTTTATAATCATTCAAAATGGATGAGAAATTGGATTTATGTCTTACATCGTGCCACAAGATAGATCTGTAAAATATGTATAATAATTGGGGTTAGTTACAAAAGCTACTACTATACTATTGAGCGTGTATCACTAATACCACATTAAGAATTTTTCTTTCCACAGAGAGACCCCTTGATAGGGGTAAAAGTGTAACAAAAAACAACAAATTTTATTGCACTTAGAGCCCCTATTAGGAGGTCTCTCAGTGAAAATTTTTATAAGGGGTTATTAGTGCTACATCCTTAATATTATAAGGATAGTTTCTGTAATTATCCCATATTTTTTTTTGAATTCATTTTTTGGCTACAACTATTGAGATCTATTATTGGTAACAAATTTAATTGTCTGTTTGGGAGCTTTAATCTATTTTCGGCTTGCTCACTGATCAATTGCATTGTAATAATGCAGTTTTTATTTTTATTTTAAGTAAGTACATCTATGCACTACTTTTTGTTTAAGAACTGAGCTGTCTAAAATTTGATGAGATGTAGTTGTGGGGTTTCTTAATGTATACAACTGAAAGTTTCTATGATATGCAGGACATTTCCCCACAAAAAATTGGTGTATCTGACACCTGGACATGATGTTTTATTCTTTTCTGATGCATACAAATTGTAAACTGATATTTACATTAAAAGTATGTTTAAGGATGGAGTACATTGTGTCTCTCGACAAAAACTAATTATTATATGGACCATTCTAACTAAAATAAATTTCTTCCATATGTGAATAGCAAGAAACAGATATATTTCTACGAGTCGAATAAACATATAATTATCTGAAATATGCATGTAGCCATGTACTCATGTTGGGATTTTAGGTAGTTTCCATTTGACACCCTGTGTACATGTGAGAGCATCTATGCCATGTCGTAGTCTACTGATCACACGAAAATTGTAAAACATATTCTTATAGGATCTCCATATAGAGAAAGCCACTCTGATATATTCAGCAATGAATCCACAAACAAGTCTATAATTCTCGAATCGTAGCATTTGAGTAGCTCTTGAGAATATTTTATTTTGATCTCTTCTAAACCATCCTATAATTAAAATGAATGGTTTTGAAGTTAAATGATAAAAGAGCGTAAGGGACTACTTGAAAGATGATTATAAGCTTCAAAAGACACATTTTTTATCCATAAAAATTGTATATATCACACCATTTGTGTAGTTCAAGGTGAAAGTGTATATCACCCATTTGAGGGGTCAAAAATAGTTTGGTAGGTGGAAACATGGTACATAGAAAACAAGCAAGCCCTAGAATGGAAAGGGATACTTGCAAGAGAAACTCAAATGGGACTAAGCTTAATTTATTAGTACATACTCTGAGCTAGTTGAAACTGTCAAATACGAACAAATTTTGTGTTTGCCAGGATTAATTACAAAGAAAAATTTTCTTTTGTGTTCCATCCATTGCAGTTGGCCTTGGGCATCTCATGTCTTTATCTCATAGACATTTGTGATTTATCATGCTTCTGAAAAGATTCCCCTCAAAATGATAAAGTTCATATAGGGTTGAATTGGTTCATTTCCCAATTCCAGGGGCCGCTCACTTTGTCAAATTTTATAATTATTAATGAATTGGCCATAGAAACAATACCCCATTGGAAATGAATTGATATAATAGACCAGATATAAAAGAAAAGGATGCATCACAAAACTGTATTACTCAAGGAGTAAGGATACATCAAAGTAGATCTCCTATCTGCGCGTGTTGGATGCCAATACTTTCCCAATGAACGTCCGTATATCAAATGGAGCAATGCCAGCTTTATAAAACATATGGTGGGAATCATAGTTGTATCAGAGTTATTTAAAATATGGAAGTGCGTTTCGGAGATTCTGAGCCATGTCAAGCTTAAATAATAAGAGAAAAGACTTCTGAAAAAAGGCACAGAGCAACCTAAACACCTTATAACTTGACATGAGGTCCATCATACGCTAAGTATTGGATCGTATCTTGAGCAGGACCTTCATATTTTTTTGACTCTTTTTAGTTTAATTTCTTACTTTAAAGATCTACGATCTTAATCATTTATATGTTTATCTGTGTCTTACACTTTTTATGGGCACATTGTATTTGTCTAGTGCTCTTCTTTTTGGGCACTCAATTATAAACAGAATAGAAATTTTGAATTACCATCTCATGATACTCTGAATGAAGAGATCTGTTTATAAACTGAAAGATACTAAAATATATGCTTCTGATTGGAGCATGCCGTCCATGTGAATGGATGTTAAACATGCTTCCGTATCCAAATAAAGAATATGCAAATCTTACTTCTCAACGTTTCCCACTGTTATTCATGTTGGCAGGTGTTACCAGGATTGGATCAAGGCATTCTAGGTGGTGGGGGTGTCCCTCCAATGCTTGTTGGTAGTATTGCGCCAAGGATAGCTTGAACTTTTCTAAATTCTCTTTGGTGCATTTTTGTAGTTTTTCATTTTAGTTTGACGGCGTTTTTGTCAAATTTTATTCAGGGGGAAAGAGGAAGCTTATGATACCTCCTTTATTGGCATATGGACCTGAGCCTGCTGGTTGCTTTTCTGGTAAGTAGTTGGTCATCGCATCTATATGCATCTGCTGCCTAGTGCTTGCCAATCTTAATGCTTGAGCATTTTTAAAACTTGCTTCTGTCTTTATGATGCCGGATCGAGTCCTTGACTTTTTTTGCGGCCAGTTTGTGAAAGGAGGGTAAATATCCAGAAGTTTATGGTTCTGCAAACAACAATCTCCAACTTCTCGTGAAAATTTTCTGTATTATCATCAAACAGATTTAATCAATGCTTAAACAGAAAATCCTCCATTATAAGTGTTAAAATATGAAATTATAAGCCTGATTTCTCACAAAAATCTTGGAGTTTTGGTGCTGGAAGGAATTGTGACATGATTCCAGTGCAACTCAGGTGCAAATTCCGTTGGGCATGTAGTTAATTGCAAATTTAAAAGAAAGCCCCGCTTTCGGCCCATAAAAAAGGCCCTCGACCTGCACGGACTGTTAAAACATAAAATTATAACCCTCAACCATCAAGTTTTATAGGTAACCTATAGTCAGTGAAATTAAGGTTAAATTGCCAGAAGCCTTATAATTTTTCATCCTTTGTATCTGTAAATGGTAGCTATCTATGTGCACACTTGTACATTTCTGTTCATGCAGAAATCTAGTTATCGTGTCGCAGTTTGCTGAAACATGAACAGATGCCTCTTTGAAAGTTCTCTGTTTTTTTCTGATATGAATAAGAGGTGGCAGTTGCCTCGTGGTAGAAATCTTATACAGGAATAAGGGAGGATAAAGTTAGATAAGGATTCAGGGCATCATGCCACTTTTTGTCTGAGATGAATCATTCAGTTTAGTTTGTCTGAGATGAATCATTCAGTTTAGTTTGTCTCTAGGCATTAGGTGGCAGTTGCCTCTGCGAAAGCTGTCTTTGCCTTTTACTTTTATGCTTGATTCTTCTTCTAATCTCTAGAGGTCGATGGGCAGAAAGCTAGGCTTTATGCGGTATAATTTTTTTTTTTAAACCCGCAATTAAATGTTCGCTCGGCAGGATTTGAACCTTGGTTCCTCTGATGCCATGTTGAGACTCTTTCACTATACCAAAACTCTGAAGTTGTGGTGAGAGTTGAAGAAAATTATTTTATATTTTAACAAGTTATATCCTTCGGCGGATACATGCAGAACATTATAAGGTAGTGAAGATGAACGGTGTCATTATATTCAAGCTCTCAGTATGTATTTTGCCTTTTCTGAGTTGTAGCAATTCCTTAGGTTCTTTCTAGTATGATTATGAGACTTGTTACCCCTGAATTTTTTTAAACTTAATATAATTTAATTTTTGAATTTTTTTAAGTCTGTCCCTTTTAAATTATAATTATGCCCACCTAGATTTTTAGTTTTCAATTAGGAAGACTGCGTTTGAGTAAATATGATGTCTCGTTCTTTTGGAGTGAATAAAATATTTTCTTAATTTTTAACTCTAAAAATCAATGACAAAAAAGTTTGAAGATGATATTTACATTGTAAACGTCTTAAATTTGTATAGAAATTATAAAATAGAAATATCTATGTTCTTAGAAGTATGGATACGAATACAAATTCAAATATGGACACAGGACACGGATTCAGATACGGACACAAGGCACATATTCAGCCATAGATTCGGATATCAAAATTTATATGTGAGTTATGCTGTGCAACAAAAACATGATAAATTTTTGGGTAGAGGGCTCAACCTCCACACACCCGGCAAGAACACTTTGCCCTCTACACCCCCGAACAGCTATCCGGACAATTCGATCTCGAATAACTCTGCTTCCAGTTCGAATGCCCGAGACCCCCCCCCACCAAACAAAAAAAGAAAAAGGAAAAGAAAAAAAAAAGTTCTAATCAAATCAATCTTGAAACTAATCTTCGAAGATGGGATTGTTAACAGGTGACTGCAACATTCCTGCAAATGCAACCCTTCTCTATGACATTCTTTTTGTTGGTGTTTACAAGTAAACAGCTTTAATAGTTCAAGAACTTATAAAACCAGGGCGTAGAAGAAGAAGACCAACATGAAAATGCACGGGTGAGCCTCTCTTTTCATTTCCCCTTCTACAGCAGTACACCTTATGAATTTCTATTGAACTAGGGATCTACGTATGCTGCTGAAGGTAAACATGGATTGGATCCTGCTACACCGATACGTATCGCTGCACATTTGTTGCCATTTGGACGGAACTCTTAAATCTATGTGCAAGATTAAGATGCTGAGTGACTACTGGAAGCAAACCGATGAGCATTGCATTAAATCTTTCTTTCTTATATTTTATTATGTATTCTTCTCATATACATGATAGATATTTCTCCTATCCTTTATCTGATATATCAATATTAGCATATTTATTTGGCTGTACCAAGTAATGGTATAAGGACCAATGTGCATAAATAAAATCGACACTATTTGATTCTTACTATCAAAATTAAGTAAATAGCAGTTCTTGATGATTTTGTTCCTCTTTTCTTTCTGTTGTTGTTGATGTTTTTTGTTCTTAATCTCCTTCTCCTTCGAGATATTTGGCTTATATCTTGGCTTAAATTTATATATCTGTTCTGCTTCAGGTTATATTTTTTCAATCAAAATTTATTCGAGCTTCGATTAAACACCAAAATAAATAATTTTGTGTACTTGCAGGTCGAAATCAGGGGTAGGTCAGCGTGAATCGTATTTTTTTGAGTATACTTATGTGTCTCGCATCCAGTCTGATATTGTAAAAAAAAAAATAAAAATAAAAAAAAATATATAGTTTTGGTTACAACGATTCCTAAATTTGGTTGAAAGGGATGTAGGATGCGGGTTTATGTCCACGTTACCCTAACCGATAAACAAAATAATCGGAGATAAAATAATCAATATCTTAGTAAGGATTTCATGTCTTGTAAGCAATCTAGTGACATCAAACAAGGAAAAAAAAAAAAAAAAAATCTTCATGATGAGCCAAGTAATACACTTAGCTGGCCTGGGTACAGCCTCATTGTACTTCAATATATAGTATAATCTCTTGATCTCTCTAGGTTGCTCTATGGAGCCAATAGTTTAATACATGCTACATCATTGTACTTCAATATATAGTATAATCTCTTGATCTCTCTAGGTTGCTCTACGTGAGCCAATAGTTTAATACATGCTACATTTCTATTCGATTCATGTGTTCATATTGGAGAAAACCTTTTTCTTTCTTCAATTTTTCTATGTTCTTGTGACTTTCATATGGGAAAAAAAATGGTTTTTTTATTCAATGAGTAGAGTTTATAACGTAGGCTAAACGAGCAAAGTGAGGATACTGGTAACATGTATCGCGAAGTGATATGAATGCTAGAGATTTAAATGAAGATATATTGTTTGGTATGAACAAGTAGAGAAGTATCCGTTCATGTGGCCGATCCTGCGTAATTCTCTTTTGATTAATGTAGTTTATTTCAAGTAACTCTGAATATATAAGAAATATATAATATAATTCAAATTAAATTAGGCTTATTTCATATTCATCTCTCTAGTACAACAACAACAACAACTAAACCTTTCATCCCAAGTATTTGTGATAGATTACATAAACCAAAACAGAATCACACGTCGGATCGATCATTTTGATAGTCCTTTTCCATTTATTTCTATCAAGTAATATCTCATCATTTAAATCTTTAGAATCTATATTTTCTTCGGTCTGGGAAGGCCTGTAATCGGTTTTCTCGCATCTTCTCATTGATGCGAGCTACACCTATCTTACCACGAATATATTCATTTCTCTTTTTATCTCTTCTAGTGAGCATGCGCATTTCTACTATACTTATTTTCTATGAATTACGTTGCTCTAATTATTTTAAGTTACACCAGTAGTTAGGAATGTTCAATTTCCTTTTGTTAATTGCCTTCTTGCTTTCTTCTCCATTTTCTCCTTAATAATAGAGAAAATATTATAAATATTTACAATACAAAACAAGAAAAAAAAGGACTAATTTGATATAACTAAAAAATAAATAAGATCGGTGCCCTCACAATCCCAACTGCCTAGCCAGAAAAAGGAAAAAAAAGAACGAGACAGAAAAGAAAGGAGTAAGGACTAACATAAAAATAAAACTCACAGCAACTCTTCTCAATTCAACCCTAAATCTAAATCTAATATACAGTACAGTACATAAAAACCATCAAAATATGTACTTTCACCACCATCACATGATTGTGCAAGCATTAGGGTTGTCATCACTGAACATGTTGGTGAGCTGGTCCTCCTGCTTGTAGTAGGCCTGGCTGGGGATGGTGAAGGCCTCCACGTTCCTCACATACCCAGGGGGTGCCTTCTTGTCATATGCCCCTGCAATGTAAGGCTGGCTCACCAAGTTGTAGGGCACATAGGGCCATATCTCTGCCTTCTTCCCTGTTGACTGTGCCTTCTTCAGCACCTTCCCCTCCTCCACATACCCTGTCACTGTCACCTTCTGCTGCTTCCTGTTCACCTCCACCTTCTTCACCCCTGAAACATGCATGCTTCTTAATATCACATATCGGATCCAACAGTATCACATGATATATCAGGAATATGAGCCGATACTTAAGAAAAAAAAAAGAAAAAATCGATATCGAGTGTGAGAGGGATGAGAAGCAAAACCTTTCATTGAGGAGAGAGTGTTCTTGACTTTGAGCTCACAGCCCTCACAGTCCATCCTCACCTTGAGCTCTACTGTCTGAAATTGTTTCCTCTTCTTGTGCTTCTGGCCACTGCTGCTTAACAAATCAGACAAGTACTCCAAAGTAGCTCCAATACCCATTTCCTCTCTTCTCCTTCTATCTTTTATGGGAGAACAAAGAGTTTGAGAGACTAAGTTAAGATGCTTGTTTGAATGAGGAGAAGTGATGAGGGAGAGGTTGAATTTATAGTGAGAGCCCTTGGGAGATACCTTTCTTAGCACTGGCTCTCCTCAAGCCTTTGTTATATAGGACTCTCTAAAGCATACAGCCTACCCTTAAAGCTCTCACCTACAAAGTTGAAGGGTTATTACAAAAAAAATAAAATAAAGTAGCCTTTTTTAATTAGGAAATGAAAACTTTTTGCATTTATAATTATCAATTAGCTTAATTTAGTATGGGCCCACATCTACAAACTTGATATTGGGCTCAACTATTACTATATTGATGTGCTATTGTCCAAACATGCTACCCATATTGTAAGGACTTGTACCTTAATCTCACATGAGAATATACAAAATTTTGGAATTTATCCTCAAGAAGACAATAATGTAAAATTTCAAGATTAAGTTTGTATCTAACTGTATTATGTTAATATTTCCGTACTGTTTGCTCTTGCTCGTCAAGAACCAACTTGTCTCGTGAATAAAGATACAGATTATTCCATAACATAACATAATATAACGGGACGGGGCTGCATGCAAGGATTAGAAGTAGTAAGAAAGAAAAAGTAGTACTTGTATAGGATCTAAGCTTTTGAAACACTGGGATGGAATTAGTAATTTGATGTGGAGATTAGCAAATAAATGAAATACTTTTCTTGAATGGTGTGTTTGTGTGTGAGAGTGAAGAAACCTCAATACTTGGGCTGCAAGAAATTTTGCTGAGCAGAAACAGTAAGAGAGAGAGAGAGAGAAAGAGACTTAATGCAGTGAGCATGATATGAGCAAGGAAAGAGACTTTGTTCAAATTTTTCAATGGAAAGCAAAAGCTTGTGGTGGTCCATGGCAAAAAGAAAAAACTCCCCCCCTGCCAGGTTTCAGAGCCCAACATGTGGCACGTGGCATCCGGTGAGACGTGACACGTGTTGGTTTTTTGGTTAGATTTGGTATTAGGGTTTTACTATGACTAAACTGAGTGATTACCTTGTGAATGGAGGTGGGTTGGTCACTTGCTACATCACCATTTGGTTCCTTGAATCCTTTTGGTCTTGTGATTCATTCTTTGACTTTGAGTTTAGGGTTTGGGATCACTCGTGGAACAATTGTTTTCTTCAACCATGATAAGGGGATGGGGAAGGCAACTTCTAAAGCTTTGATGCCCTAACAATGGCTTTCACTGCAATAAAAGAGAAGGTTAGTGCAAGCATTATCTTCCTACATGCAATGTGTTCAATAAGTAAATAAGTAAAGAATAGTCGTGTTCTCTCAGGAGTGGCTAAGAGCTGAAACTAGTTAAAAAAGAGTAACGCTACAAGTACTTGGATAAGTAATCGTAAGAATTTATTGGTTAGTCCAATACATCCAATGCGAAATAAAGAATGGTTAAATTTTTTTTAGTGCAAAGTAAATTTTAGTGCAAATCATGAGATGTAAGATAAGAATTAGTTTAGAAAAGATCTTAACCACTTAATATAGGACGAGAATAGACAGGTCTAAGTGCCAATTATTAACCCACTCTATTCGAATTTGCTGAACTATAAAAAAATAAAATTTTTATTTTTAATTCAAACTTTTGTATATAACCCGACAAGTCTCATCTAAGCCAGCTTCCAACTAACTCTTTTAACCCTCTTGTCATGTCAAGATCAGCCTACATCTCAATTCAAGCCCCCCCAACCCCAAAAGCTTTATAGAAGTAACATGCATATTAATGATATAGGATCCAACCAGTAGCAAATCAAATCATTAAACATGATTATTGAATTAAACTAGCAAAAGTTCTTGTAACAGAAGAAATTTTAGTAGCAACAACATAAAGAGACAGCTATCATCTTGTTGATGATCATAACAAACATAATGTCCACACCTTTAACTTTGACATGGTCACCATTCAATAACCTGTTTCCTACCTGGTGTCCATCATTCACAAATGAACATGATCTCATGTCTAAATCACACAGACTAAACGACATAATACCGTGTTAAGCTTGTTTTCACAAACTTCAGAGGAGGCCAGATAGAGAAGTTTGTTTTCACAAACAAATTTGGTGGTTTAGGTTGTCACAGTACCCCACGGGGTATCAAGGATTTATAAAGTCTAAAATAAGAAGTATGATTATGATCGATTACCCTATTAATTGTTTAATGTGTTCAGTGTAACAAGACGGTCGACATACGTGGATCTTGGTTCAGACTCTTAGCGTTATTGACATTGCAGTGTTATAGATATGATAAGCTCCTTATCCACAAAATCATTGTAATAACTCTCCTTAGACACTTTTATAATTTTATTTTATCGTCCGCTCATGTGAGAGGGACATAACCTATTTCATTAAAATCTGATTAATGAAACGCGTAAGGATTACCCAATGTTTATGCTAAAAAAATACCATTGCATTAACAGGCAAATCAAGGGTTTATTGCCAACAGATATAACAGAGTTGGAAACTCAAGAGGATGCAATGGAAAGGGGAAAACAAAAGAATAGACAGAAGGAAGAAAGCTGTGCTCACAAGGACCTTACACCAAATGCCAATCATTGAAATGCCAAACACAAAAGCTTTGTCAACAACAGTAAGCAAAAATGGAATACAATCCTTAAAACACTGGGGTTACAACTTTCATACCATGCACAAAACAAGAATACAATACAAGTGAAGCTTCCAGTTGTCAAATAATGGGAGAATGAATTTAACTTTAACTTTATAAAGTAGAGATTATGTTTAAAGAAGGATGAAGAAAGAGAATATGCCTCATCTCCTATGTGTACAGGGTAGGGATGAACATTGATCGGTTTCGATTCGGTTTTTACTAATTTTGGCAAAATCGAACCGAATACAATACAAGTGAAGCTTCCAGTTGTCAAATAATGGGAGAATGAATTCAACTTTAACTTTATAAAGTAGAGATTATGTTTAAAGAAGGATGAAGAAAGAGAATATGCCTCATCTCCTATGTGTACAGGGTAAGGATTAACATTGGTCGGTTTCGGTTCGGTTTTTACTAATTTTGGCAAAATCGAACCGAAATGATTAGGAATGGGAACCAAAACCAAACCGAACTAATTCGGTTCGGTTCGATTGTATTAGAAACTGAATTTTTTGAATAAAACTTATTTAAAAATTATACTTTAAATCAATTTAGGAAGTATATCTCTCCAAGATATCTAATTATTGTTGAATTTATTATATAACATAATTCAAACATACATAGATATATGTGTAAAAATATAATTTTAAATAATTCGGTCGGTTTGCTTCGGTTTCGGGTTTCAATGTTCGAAACATAACACCGAATTATTTCGGTACAGTTCGATTTTGCTTATTCATTTTGCTTATTCAGATCAGTTAATCAAACCATGCTCAGCCCCAGCAGAGGGTAGGAGGGGGGTGGTGGTGTGGGGGCAGTCACAACACAATCATGCCCATGCATAATAATTGGGGTGCCCTTCACATTCATAGGGTAGAGCCTAGGGGGAACTGATCACAGGAAAGGGATGAGAAGTGCAGCTTTGAAAGGACTTCAAAGGAGAGAACTTTCTGGGGGAGTGACCCAAGTCTTGCCATTTTGTTTGATCAATAATTGTAGCCTTGTCTTGTTCCTTAAGTTTGGTGCCTATCTTGCTTGAACTGCTTTAGTTTCACAAGCACTGCACCATGAACAAAAATTATCGATACAAGCGGAAAGTTTAGTAACCATAATATGATAAAAAGGTTGGTAGATTTTCCATTGATAGATAGATGAATATGAGTTGCATCATCGCATCATAACATGCAGAATGTGCCTGTCTCCAGCGATAGGTAGAAGATGGGAAATTCTAAATGCGCACCACAGTTGACTTAGTGAGCACCATTTTCCCCTATGTTGTTGTAGATCACTTTACTATAGGATGTGGTGCTGACAAAGAAAAATGTGGTGCGCACTTAGAATTTCCCGTAGAAGATGAGTTCATTCTGGATGCACGATGGTAGGTCTACATAAGTTTTTAAAAAAATACGAACAAATACATCTGCTGTTTTTGGATAGATGGCTATTACTTGCATCATGAAAAATAAAATGTTTGGTTGTTAGCACGTAGAAATGCAACATGCAACTAAATCCATACAGCCATTTCTGTCAATTTGGAGTTCATGGAGCACACAAACAGCTAGCTGTTAGCATTAGAGAATGATACATATTTACGTTAAGATTCTTATGCATAATTCTCTTGAACTAGCCAATGCATTAGTAGGAAGCCAAGGCTGAGCAGGAAACATGCAGAGATATATTGAACATTGTTCTAAATATCGGCTGCAACAAATGATATATTACTTGATATATCGTTTTGAAGGGTCTACCGGTATAATTCAAAAGCCCGATATTAGCTTATATTCTAGATATAACATCGAATATCCCACTATCCGATATGATACCGATATCCGATATTTAGGATCTTGGTATGGAATATTATTGTAAGTTATAGATATCAGGGAATATATGAAGAAAAGGAAAACCCTAGCAGATAGCAAAGCAAGTATTCTTCATTTTAAAATAGGTTGATGGACAGGTACGACGGAGGGGATGGAGGTAGGCCAAAGCACTTGTACAACTAGGAGAAATCCGCACAGAAGAAGATTGGAACTAAGGGCCCCGACAGATCTGGAGATCTTTACCGAAGAAGAGCCACCGTCACAAGTCCCGGAAACTTTGGAAGAGTGACAAGAGGAACATTATTGAGGGATACAACGAATAGACTTTCATCATGGCGATGTTGTATTAAGAGCTCTGTTGTACTTTGTTTTTCCTTTGCACTATGCTACTGTCTTCTCATAAGGGGAGACAATCTATGTATTAACTAGACTAGTATGTTTCATTAAGAGAATTTAATGGAATGCGGGGACTATATACCGACCGTTTTATCTCAAAAAAGAGGTTGATGGACACATAAGGGAACAGTACATTCTACTAAATATTTCAAAAGCTCAAGTGTCTAAATTTTAAGGACCTACAGCTCCAATTCTAAGGAATCCATAGACTTAGAATCTAAACTCTACATTAGATAAGTAGGTAGGTGGACAAAGAAGAGTACTATGCAACCTCACTTGATATCTTAGGCTAACAAAAAAAAATTGGAACTTTGCAGCATCTTTTCAAATATTATAACTCTTGTGCCAATAATTCTCATCATCCAAGTTCCATTGGATATAGAAAATAACAAGAAGCATAGATAGTGATGGCACCAACTTAACACTCATGTCAAGTTTATATTAGTACCAATAATAGAGCAACGTTATAAAAAGATTATAAAATATCTTCAGCTGGTGAGCAAGGATGTCAGAGGGATGGAGACAATTATCATGTTTGTTTGATCAGTATGCAATTTGCTGCATACCATTATTTTAAATATCGGCCGATATGAACAGTATATCGTGCGATATTACCTCATATCCCCTATATATATTGCTATCCGATATGAAAACCCCTCATTTGATATGAATGAGATATCCGATATTTAGAACCTTGCTGCATACTTATAAATAAAGCAATGGAAGAACTGCTTTAGTTTCAAATTTATAGCCATGAATGGTAATTTTCAAGAACAAGGTAAAGAATATGAAATGCATAAGGGTTGTATAAATTCTTTCAGTAGGGTATATAATCAGAGCAAGATACTCAAAACAAAGTGAATCAGATTTGCCAATTATAAGTGATAACTTGCAGTATGAGACCAAACTTCATCCTATAACAATAGAAACATAACATGGGCACTCCTCTTGAACAGCTGCAAAATAACTTGTAATTCCTCCCTATTCCCAGTTTCCTTGTAAAAAACTAACATCAAGCAGTCAAGTATACAGACAAACAGAAATATGTACTTAGATAAAAACCATTATACATAAATAAGATATTGTGTTTAGAATAACTTGACAACTATATGTATGTATTATTATTAAGGAGCATCCGTAATAAAAGCAAAGCTCTCGAAGACTTAAATTTCAATTTTGATTGCCTTCAAAGACAAAGAATCAGCAAGACGGCCACATTTTAAACTTTCAAAAAAATTACAAGTTTGCCATCATTTTTTTGACTAATTGCATTTTCACAACCCACTGGTCGGGTATTAACACCCGACCTAATTGAATACCGATCGGATAGTAATATTTGATCAGAATCTACTATCAGTATCCACTCAATATCTCAAGCCTAACAGACACTTTTGAAAGCTTCCTGCAAACTTTTCAAGTATAATAACTCCTAAACCAATACAACTCTCACCATCAATGCTCTCCATTGGACTAAAAAATAATTAAAAGTGATACTTATCCAACTAGCTTTACCCATATATTATGTTTGTATCAGAATCAGAAAGAGATACTTCAAAAGAATAAGTAAAATACAGCCGACCAAAGAAGAAGGTCACAGAGAATGGAGACAAGTAAGAGTAAGATATATCACAGATGGAACAAGCACTCCTAACTTTACGACAACTATAACTTTCATCATTCATAAAATCACTTGTATTATCTAATTGAAAGAGACCATAACACTATTTTTATAACACTTTCATAGTGCTTGTATGGTGAATACCTACATCAGAAGATTCAGGATAGAGATTTATGCATTATTGTATAAATTTTTTTAACTATAAATGTCGACAGCTGTAAATGGAGAAAAGGCACAAGTTTTCCTTCGTTCCTTCGATCAGTGGTTCTCCTACACTTAACATAGAGAAGAATGAACTATACGCTTCAGAAGGCTGTGTGTAGAATCTGAACTTTAATTTCTCAACAACTATAATGCAAATACCTTTATATTGAAAGAATTTTAACTTTATGCAAGTTTTAGTGTAATGCAACAAATGATAGATGAACCACTTCCTATGGGGAGGTACTGCAGGATGGGAGCAAGGGTTTGTTGTAGGGGCATTGTGGATTTACAGAAGAACTAGGGTTTGATGACTTTCAGGCCCGCAACCAGGCGTATCACACGTGCACTTTGAACAAATCACATGTCAAGAGCTTTTCAAAAACAAATAACATGCTCTCATAAAACTAAGGTTTCAATTTTCAATAAACATTCGTCTATTGAAATAACAGTTCATACACGGCCTTATATATAGCCCAATGATACGTGCACACCATGTGCAAACCAATAAAATCACTAAATAAGCAAATAACAAACTAAAAGTCTTAAACAAAATATAAGACTAAAATTATCTAAATTAAATCAAATCTACTCATGAGGGGTATACTATGGATATAAAGTAACTTACTGTCATAGAAGTTTTCAGTGCAACAATCACAAGGACAATATAAAACAAGAATCAATTTAAGCAAGCCACTATTTCATGCAACATGCTGACAGCTACTTGATATTATATAGACGAACACGTATTTATTATTCAGATCTCATATTTACAAATAGAGTTGTATAATGCAAGTATATAGAAAACAGGAAATATATAAAACACAACACCCAACTATTCTTTGAAAAAGAAAACTTCCTATGGGCTAAACCTTTAGTTCTAATCATCCCTAAGGCAAAGAAATCATTTTTCTTATTATAACATGGTAGGTAGACACAGACGATGTAAGTACGTCCCCACTAAAAATCTAAAAGCCTTGGATGTAGAAAAACTATTTGAACCACCTATACTTTCAAGTATAATAAATCCAAAGCTAATAACTATCATAATCCTTCCCCTTTACTTAAAGAAAAATATTATAATAAACTGCCCTACCGTCCTTTTCTAAATTTGCGTGACACTATAAGAAAGTGTCGTTCACAGAACTTACCAAATGCCAACAGACAGTGTTTGTCCCAACTTGGTGCATATTATCACTTAAAACAAGAACCAAGAAAATAATAATGCATGTCATGTGTACCCCTTGGATATGTTCAATTTTGGCAAAAACTCTTAGAATTAAGTTTTTGAAAATGATAAATAACACAATGCAAAACGTATTTTTTCTGGAAAAGGATAAATATAATGTACGGAATTATCATGAGTTAGATATAAAGTGGAATTTGTGAACATATAAAGAACATAAATCCAAACTTTTAATAGGTTTAATGCATCAGTAAATTTTCCTATGCATCAAGAGATGCACTACTAGATGCAGCAGATGGTCCTCAAATTAGATTCAACTCTATGAGAACCCAAATTCTGGTTTGGAGAATTTTTGATTGGTGCCCATAATGATCTACTAATGTGAACTGCTTTTAGAAAACAAATAGGGAGGAAGCAATATTCACTGATTTCCTAAAATTAGATTCAAAACTATTAGAATTTAACTAATGAAAGCACAGATCATGTCTTCTTCAATTGGTCTTAATCAAGTTTTATATGGAAGTCCTTTCAATTGAAGTTAAAACTGCAGCAAGGTGGCTTAGTGGGACTATGGGATGAGATATCCAGCTTGAAACTAAGAAAGTCTTAAAACTTCACTGTTGCTAGTGAAAATCATCATTGGCACTATATGGAGCTCATGGACAGAAAGAAAGAAATAGAATAATTTTTGAACTAGAGGCTTGTGGTATGGTTAAACTGAAGAGGACGATTGAAGAGCTCATCCATATCTCAGAAATGCACACTGTCACATTACACTGAAAAAGGTGGAAGACAATGGAAAAAATATCTTCAGCAACTAGAATATTGTGCTATAATGCATAGAAACCATGGAATGACTGGGGGTCCTGGAGGAGCCAGGTGGCACCATCATGTGAGTTGACCGTAGAGGCATATTCATGGGCATAGTCTATAAGCAAGTCAAGTTTCAAATGTCTACAATGAGTTATGCCTGACACTCAAGAGTTTAAATTGAAGAGATATTTGTAAAGGACACTTCTTGTTCTCTAAATGTAGCTTAGCATTTGTCTATGTGCCTTTGAATCTAGAAGTACCGGCAGAGGCCCAAGAAACCACCCGACCTCGTGCATCTGGTGTATCTAACTGTATAAAGGCAGATCAATGAATAGGAGATGCTGTACTAGTATCTACTTAAATTATCAACAACCCTCTTTTTGACTCTGACTCTCCCACTCTAATCGTTGCTTTTCTTTCTGTTACTTTAAAAGTAGCTGCTTTAGCTTCAGCCACACGAATTTTCATAAATCAAAAGAAATAACCCAAGTTGAGGGAGATGAGGTGAAACTATTGTTATTCTTATTTTCTCACCAATAATCTTAACTATTGCACCCAAAAAAAAAAAAAAAGATTGATCATGTAACTAACTAAAAAGAGTGCTCCAAGAAAAAGATTTTAAATCAAACATTCAGATGTTTATTTCAATAAGCATAGTACTTCCAACAAGTGTTTTGATCTTCCATATGTAATGAATTAAACTCATGACGTGGGAAATAGAATATAAAGGTAATAATCCATACCACTCAGGCACTGACCATGATCCACAAACTCAACTTGATCTACAAATCTCAACTTCCAAACAAAAAATTTGCCTGTTTAGATAATCTAAAAGTAAATGATTCAGATCCCAAAACAAAATTTTTGAAAGAATGTTCTTATTTCATATTAACATGTATAAACTATGTGTAAGATGCCCAATTACTAACTAGAAGAAACTTCAAACATAGAGCAAAGTTTAAGACTCTAGTTTGAAACTATGGCTCCTCATTATAGAACAAAAGCGTCTTTTAGTCTTATGTCAGCATTTTTAAGCATGTTAAACTTAAACAACCTTTCTATTTTCCATCAAGAACAATACATCACAGAATATTGCATGTACCTATCCTTTTATTGATCAGTATCACAAAAATTGGACCTATAATCTAATATCAGTATGTTTTGTGCCTTAAAATAAATTAACAATCGTCTAGTACTTAAAATTTGATGAAAATCATGTACACTGTAGTGCCATTGATATAAACTAATTCAAAATGTGGTTACTGTTATTCACATAGAGAAATATATGCCCTGAATTTTATACGCTTTCTACAAAATCTTCTTCCAGAAAGCGTTAAATATACAATAACTACTTTTGACTGGATACATAGTAGAAAACTTATTAATTGCATAGCCAGAAACAGATCCTAACAGTACACTATGTAGCACCGATACTTCAAAGAAGGAGATGTACCCGTGTTGGATACGTATCCAATACTCAAACTCTGTGATACTTGACTAAATATGTCCCGTGTACTTCCTTTGACGTATCTAAGATTTACAACATACCTCAGGCATATTGAGGAAGGATATGAATCTACAAAGTTAAAAAGGAAATATATGAATATTAGGTTAAAAATTCTATTTGACTTGCAAATGCATTGTACTAATATAATGTCTTAATTTTTAGTGAAGAATATGACTAACACAGTTACTAATTTAGATAATTACACATCGAGCATTAACATACACACATCTAGCCTTGCTATTGTATTCGTAATATATCGGTATCCTAAACATTTCAGATTTGCCTTATTAATGTATCATATTGTATCATATTTGCATCTTGTACATAGATTTTTACATGTGTAATTATATTTATATAAAATGTACCTCGTATCCATGATGTTCTATTTTTTCATAATTTATCGTATCACTGTATCCATATCATATCGTAACTATATCAGTGTCCGTGCTTCACCTATAGTACATCAATCTCCAATGTTGTACAGTTGAAAGCTATCAAATTCTTTATCGTATCACTGTATCCATATCATATCGTACGTATATTAGTGTCCGTGCTTCACCTATAGTACATCAATCTCCAAAGTTGTACAGTTGAAAGCTATCAAATTCAACATTACCAAGAGTATCCAGTAACATATCTGTGCAAGTGAAAGGCATTTTTCATTCTTGAGATTTCAGTCTCCAATAAGTTTCCAAATTCTCCAATTACTATTCCTCACACCCATTGTACTTTATTTCTGTGAGTTTATGACTAAAATATTGATAACTAGCTCAACTAATTTCTGATATGTGATTAAAAGAATATTAAAACCTTGAATTTGAAATTTTGCTATCCTAGCTATCTGTAGTTCTGTACCATATAATACCTACAAATTAACTGTACTCAAAGGTAAACTGTGGAAACATCAGAGATGTCAATTAAATGGATGTTCTGTAACAAAGTAGAAAAGATGTAAGATTTACTAGAGTATCAATAAATCCAATGACATCAAAAAAACACATCGGATAGAGGAAAGCCTGCCAGAAAACCTCATCATTACATGACTATATATATTGGAGCGTGCAGAGTATAGCTATAACAGCTAAAAACTACTACTACCCAATTAAAAGGACAGCAAGATGAGCAAGTTGCAACAAGGATGAACAAAACTGATTGATGACCTGAGAAGTTGCAGCTGATGGATTACTAGTGGGAGCCCTTCCAGCAACTGCAGGAGAAACAGCTCGACCGTTAGGAGAACTTAGCTGCTCGTTTGTGGGCAATAGATTCTCGATGCTGTTTTGTGGAGGGCTCAGAGGAACTGTCCTACTGTTGTCAAGATCACAACCTGTCAATCAATTAGCAACACGTTACTGACGGCATACTGGAGATAAAAAACTTGGAATAACTAAAAATTTGAAACCAAAGATTCAATGTTCAATTTTACAGTATTACGAGGATAAAAAAAACGAAACAAGGAATTTTGTTAGTAAATATTTGGGTGGAAAATATTGTCTTACAGTTGGAATATGAACCAAGCTTCAAATTCTCTCTATCAAAGAGCAGCTGGTATCCCGTCATAAGATTTTCTGTATAGATATCTATCATTCAGTTGAGAGAGGACATAAACAGGAGATAAAAATCATTACTGCATGCAGAAACAAGACTGAAATAATTGCTTGTTGATGATTGTAGAGCTAGGCAAAACCCAACAACCTCTTCCTGAACCATGTGCATGTTCACAAGTCGGTGCATAATAAGTTCTGAATCTTTTCATAAGTCATTCTATTTATTTCTGAGCTTATTCTCATGCCAGTGCTGCAAGAGGTTAACAATTCAATTCATTAAACTAAGTGCTACCAGAAAGATGGGTTTAGATGCGAAGTACACATTCTTAATAAAAACAAAGGTATAGGTTTATGGTTATTGATGGAGAAGAAATCTAGAACTTTAAAGTTATCAACTTTCAAGGGGAAACAAAAAAAGATAAAAGAAACAGCATCAGGAGTTAAGGTTGGCCTTGGTTTTAGCAATTGTTTTCTCTCTAGGAGTCGGATTCTGTAGTTACCTCCTATCTCATAAAGTCCCCAGAATACTCAACCACGCAAATCAGATCAAATCACAAATAGGTTCTATACTTGTAAATAGTTATATATTAACTAATAACAATTTAAAATCAATAACCGTAACATGCCGAACCATCAAATTTAGCACTTAACATGAATACCCAATATTGTTATTTAAAGAATTCATTGCCCATAGACTGCATGACATAGATCATTATGGGCCACGTTTGTGCCTAAATGCTGGAAATTGCACCAACCCTGAACTATATTTTAAAGCCACAAACTGCAATAGCTAAACTGCAATAGCTGAATAACAAATCCAAATAGATTTTCTGTTGACAAGGAAAGGTCCTGGGTATATGCTGAGGTTTTTCCTTCAAATAGCTAAACGAAAATAAAAAGAGAATAAGAGTTAAATCATCAAGCACAAGAATAAATGCTTATATTTGATCACTGATACAGTGTAAGAACACAAGACTTTATGTCACCGCCCAGTGCCCCCCCAAAAAGAAAAAGAAGAAGAAAGAAGTAAACTAATGAATGCAATTCTAATACACACCTCTTTCCTTAAGAGCAGAAAGATTGGTTTTGTGACCACAAAGCTCTCATTCACGGCTAACATCAATGTCAAAGTTTTTCCTTCAAATAGCTGAATAACAAATCCAAATAGATTTTCTGTTGACAAGGAAAGGTCCTGGGTATATGATGAGGTTTTTCCTTCAAATAGCTAAACGAAAATAAAAAGAGAATAAGAGCTAAATCATCAAGCACAAGAATAAATGCTTATATTTGATCACTGATACAGTGTAAGAACACAAGACTTTATGTCACCGCCCAGTGCCCCCCCCAAAAAGAAAAAGAAGAAGAAAGAAGTAAACTAATGAATGCAATTCTAATACACACCTCTTTCCTTAAGAGCAGAAAGATTGGTTTTGTGACCACAAAGCTCTCATTCACGGCTAACATCAATGTCAAAGTTGGCACTATAGCATCTCCGGTGGGCTGTTGTCACAAACAGATTTAACCAATGAAAAATATGTGACTAACCAAAAACATGTAATCTGATTAAGTTACAAGGAACATGGACACTGTACCTGGCTTTATAACAATACTCCCAATCGAGTCTCCAGAAAACCTTGAAGCTTTTACTTGCCTGTCAAACTAAAATTGCAAAGACAAATAGTTTCTAGCTTCTACATGAACTGCTGCAAGTTAACATGGGTGACTGTCTTATGAACAATTTCAGGAAGAAATGTGAATAACGAATCACTATCAACTAGAGCTTGAAAGCTGGTTTTCCCCAAGACACCAATTTGCAAAAAATCTCCACCTCAACAGCAGAGGTATGATGGAAACAAGAGTCATACTTTATCATGAACAACAGCATGTAAAGGAAAATTAACTACCAGTAACAGTCTTACAAGCCAAATGATGCATGAACTTGCAGCAAAACAACTGTACTACCAGTAGTTAAGTAAAATTGAAACCCTATAACTATCAATGGAACTTTATTGTGTAGAGATACAACAATAACAGTGCATTCACTAATATAGAGCTGCATCCAGTATCCATTTAGCTTGTTCTGAAGACTAAATAAAGCCAGTCTAGTATACATGCAGATATATTATTAAAAGAGAAATTGTACAAGTCAAGATTTACATATCATGAAGGCAAACAACACATTGTTAGCTGATGTTAGTATTTTGCCACAATCAAAATTTCACTTAGAAAAAGAGAGAAAGAAGTACAATTGGATCTTCAGTTAAAACAAAGAGAGGAAGAAATCATAGATATCAATTATTTAGATATTCTTACACCGCCTGCCATGTGAATACCTCATTTGGACAAAAAATGTAGAGCATAAATGGAGGAGAAATTCCACATTATATCAGATCCAAAAGAGCAGATTGCGCTTCCTCAAAAAAGAGAAAGGAGGAAGCAAGAGCAGTTTGTAATAATTATCTATATGAGAAAACATGCAACCGCAAGTGACAAAATTAGAGCATTTTTACATAAGAAGAAGAGTATCAATTTTCATGCTTTGCACAACTGAAACAGAGTCAACAAACCTGAAATATTGCAGTCATTTATCATATCCATAGACAACTTAATAATTCCCATCCAAAGAAACGAATGAGAGTAGATTATTGGATCGTGACAACTGAAACAGAGTCAACAAAACTGAAATATTGCAGTCATTTATCATATCCATAGACAACTTAATAATTCCCATCCAAGGAAACGAATGAGAGTAGATTATTGGATCGTGACACCTTGATCTCCGAAAAAATTTGCCCAAAATCTTCATCTTGAAAGTACATCGAGAACGAACTGTGCACCAATTCAGATCTTGATAATATGCTTGGAACTGACAATGTTCCCAAATCCTAAACCAAGAAGACCATCAGGAGCAATTCCTTCCAAATAACATCTACTCTGCCACCTACCACAGCTGCATTAAAAAGACTAAAATTTTTTGAAGAAGAATAGAAATAGTGCAATAAAAGAAACAAAGAGAGAGTCTAAAATCAAGTATTAAATCACAAGATATTTCCACGTACCCAACAATTACAGGGGCCTGCAAAGATGTGTGTTCTTCACTCGTAGCCAAGTATAATGCATCCTCTACTCACAGTCCTGAACTGGATGTATTTTCTGAATAGTAGTTGACAGTGTAAGGGCACGCCTGCTTTAAATTTTTGCAACTAGTACACAGATCAACATAGTTCATGACTGCAAGAAAGATGCCTGCTAGTTTTTTATTCTGACGGGTTATACATGCCAAGATTTTTATCCTGCATAATAGATGCCCCAAACACCAGGGAGCACCTGCCAATCAATTGTCAGAATAAGTGCTAAAAATGCTACCAAATGATAGCAGAATGCAGCCTCTCTCTATACAGATAACGGAAAATACTACTGATGGAGTAAAAATGTCTTTAAACCCCCCAACCACCCCGGCAAAAAAACAATGCATGTGCAAACCCCTGGACTAGTCAAAAGAGGAAGCACTCACTTGAAAATGAGTGGCGTGTCCATTTCAGACACATATCAAATACCAAGAGTTGCATTACAAGTATTGGAAACTTTGGAGCCACGTTGGGTCTAGGAAAAAAAAAAATGGTGCGAGCATACCAATTTTAAAAAAGTCCTAAAAGCTCATGTGTCTGGCACCGTGAAGCCATTCATTGCTTTTTAAAAAACATATAATAAGATCATTAAACAAAAGAAGAACACTATGCTATAGAACTTCTATGTCTCACAAAAATATGAGAGGTTTCATAGACTTGTATCGAAGTATAGGATTAAACCGTTGGATTGTTTTCTTACTATATGTGATTTGAATCTGTCTTAAAATTTACTTCCTTTCTTTCTACTTCCAATAATGCACAACCTAATGATTACAGGTTTTGAAATTCATCATATATAGACCCATACAAACACATCTAGATAGCTCCATAAGCATGTCAAGTTATCTTGCTCTTTTTTTATGGATTTGACATGTTGCAGTGCCCTTTTTGTGGCATATCCATGTCCCATGTTTGTGTCCATACATCATAGATATGGGAATTCGGAAATTCCATTATTACCGTTCTTATCTATCCCAAATCAAGTCTGATATCATCTTCTCTTTCTTCTCTTTACTTTTATTCTCTCAAAGTTTTTATTTTCTCTTCTTCTGTTCTCAAATCCAAGAAAGTGGATCCAAAAAAATTGAGTAAAAACTTGTCTCTTCTCTAAATCAGACACAGAAAACAATTGAGGAAGCATAAGATGAGGTCATTAGTAGCATAAGATCAATTTGAGCTATGGAGGACAAGATCCAGGAAGGGGAGGTCACAATAAAATGTGGTTCTTTTTGCAAAGAGAGTTCCAAACTTTCAGGATTTGTGCATGAACTTCACGAGAAGAGGGATTTCCTTGAGCAAGGAGACACCATTTGTACAGGTTTTTGTGAAACAGGTTCTTGTTTTCAAAAGGAGAAAGAGGCGGAGCATATGAAGGAGAGGAAGAGAGAAATTCTTTGAGAAAGGAGTGTCCTTTTATAGGAATTTGAATGTTTAGTGCATTTATGGCATGGATTCTTCCTTTCAAAAGGAAGAAAAGTAAAGAAGGAGAGGAAAAGGAGATGGCGGCCGAAGTCATGTCTACTTTTATACAGAAATTGGTTTCTGCTGAACTATAATATGTCATCGTTTATATCTAAGTAATCCATTAGAATATGTAACATGTTTTCCATTGACTATAATTTCTCTTCCTTCACTTGTTTTTTGATTATGATTTAAAACTATCTATGTTTACACGTAAATTGTCTTCCTTGTTATGTAAACCATCTTTACATGTAATAAGTCCTCATTTAATTGTTTTCTACATTAGGAGCTAAATATGTGCCTTTATATGTAAACTGCCTTCAATTCTTTACCCATGTAATTAGGGATGGTAATGGACACACGCCCACAGGCTAAATTTTGGCCCGTCCTATACAAAATTTTGAATTAAAAAAAAAAAAAATTTCAATTTTCTAATTCAAAATTTTGTATAGGAAAGGCCAAATTTTGGCCCATAGATGCGTCCATTACCATCCCTACATGTAATGAGCAGTAAATTCTTTCTTAAAGTAAATAGATTCATTCTAAAAATTGATTGAGTCAATTAAAGGTAAATAGCTTTATTATAAAGCTAAAATAAAAAAGTCTATAAAGCAGTCCATAGTCTCCATGTAATTGTAAAGAGGCAAGATGTTTTGCATTTCATCTGGTGGCAAACAAATATGTTTACCTTTCTATGAGTGGATTTTGACTTTTTACTTGATATGCCTATCTTTCTTAAGGATCTGGCAACATTTAGTTGAAAGGTAATAGTTTCAGCATAAGGTGGACAGTTTCTGTGTAGAAGTGGGGAGAAATGGTTATTAGGTAACTATTTTTAGCAGAGTAATTAGATAGACAATTTCAACAAAAAGGTGGACTGTTTAATTGTAAAGATTAGAGCTGTCAAATTAGCTCGAGGATCGCAAACAGTGCATATTCAGTTCAATTTTGGCTAGTTTAATTAATAAGAAGCCAAACTTGAGTTAGGCCATGTACGCTCGTGTTTAATTGTAAAGATTAGAGCTGTCAAATTAGCTCGAGGATCGCAAACAGTGCATATTCAGTTCAATTTTGGCTAGTTTAATTAATAAGAAGCCAAACTTGAGTTAGGCCATGTACACTTGTGTTTGATATGAATAAACTCAAAATAGATAACATGAGCACATATATGATATATCAGCAATGAGTCAATAAAAAACACATGGTACCAATATCAATGGCCCAATTTCAAGAGTCATCAAACAAATGAGCTGCTCGTTAACCGTCATATTTCTTTTGGTACTAAATAACTGGCTCATGGGTCACTTGGGTTCTCGTTTACACCTCTAGCAATGATGTACAGACTCTGTTAGCATGCAACTATTTTTATTTGACATATTAGAATTACAGCAGACAGTTTCAGCTAAAAGGTAGATGGTTTCACCGTAAAAGAAGAAAGTTTCACTATAAAATAGAGGAACTCAGTTATCAAGTGATCATTTTAGTAGCTTTATTCAGTTTCGGCATAAAGGTAGGCATATTCAGTTAATAGGCAGCTAATTTTAGTACCATTATTTGTACAGAAGAAGATGATTTAAGGTAATGGCAGACACTTTCAATTTAAAGGTGGAAGCTTCAGGTTAATAGGTTGAAGAATGATAGAAGAAGCAGGGGAAAGTTCCGATTGTTCCCAAGATAATTGGAACATCTCAGATCATGTAGGAAAACATCATAGTTTCTTGTTAAAAAACTTCCTAAGTCAACCTTTAAATCAGTGCAAAAGAAAATGCTCACAATAGGCATTTCATTAGAGAGATGGACAAATTTAAACAAAAAGTGGACAGATTGATTCTTCATCATTTTCTCACCCTCCTTTCTAAAAACAATGGTATAAAAGAGAAAATTGGCGGGTGGTGGCATTAGTGTAATATACCAATATTATACATTACAAAAGGTGATAGTAAGGTCGACAGCTAACTGTATGTTCACACACAGTCTCATGCAACGACTTGCCCCATTTCAAATGCATGTGCATAGAAGACGAGATGGGTTAATGGAATATACTAAAATGCATGGTACACACATTTAAAAACTTCACCAAAAAAGTGGACCTAACATTTTGACTGGTCAAAAGGGAGGTTTCACATGTTTATTTGTGGTAATCATATTTTCACAAGTTGTTATAACTTGTCAAGTAACATCTAAGTAGGAAATACACGCACAAAGAGTGATGGTTTGCTCTTACAACTGGAATTCCATTCTGTCACCTTAGTGGTAAATTGATGATGGTGCCCACATAATCTGAAAGAACTTGCTACCCACAAGATAAATCTCTAGCTCTTGCAAGTATAGCTATAATCAGAAAATTAATAATGTGATTTGCCAGTCTAAAATCAATTGTATTCACATTGAGATTATAGGACTGAACTGATAGCATTTTTTTAAAAATGTAAGTCTCTTGTTGATTAAGCACATAGCAACATTTTTCAGCTTTGAGGGTTTAAAAATGAAAATTTGGTCATGCTTTTACATGAAAATGAAAGCCCAAAGGGACAATCAAATTTTCCCTGCTATTAAACAAGCTGCAGTAATGTTTGCAAAATTCATATTGTAGAATCTTCACTCTGGTTTTTCATCAAACCACTCCATATGGACTTCATCACAAATGAACGTACTATGCCTTTAATAATTCACAGTTCACAATTTTCCATGAGAACTGCATAGTATCTGCAGTAATGATTTGGATACAGTAACAACCATTTCAAGCACTGAGCAGAAATACTGTGCAGAAAATAAGGCCATGAACATGCATCAGTCAACTTGTACGAACATGCATTAGTCTATCTTTGTTAATATTTATGAACATGCATTAGATTTTGTTTCTACAAAACCTTGTGACGATTTCCTCATGCACAAACGTATAATTGTATGTATAGATATGGCACATACACTGCTATGCACACCCTTCCCTCCTAGAGACCTTATCTCTCGTTTCTTCGTACAGAAATTGAATTCGTGCATGTGCATATATGAATGCTTGAATGTGTAACAAGTGGATAACAAGACTTACATTGCTGGATCATATTTACCATAGCAATAAAGGCACTTTAGGACAAACAAAAAGGTATACAGTAACAGAAAAAGGAAAGACAAAGCTTTAAGAAGGTAAATTTATGAATGCAAAGATGAAACAGCTGGCCTACCAAATTACCACGAAAGCCAGATAAAGGAGCACATTGTATGCAATCACATGGAACCCCCAGCAAGTCACTCACAGCATCCAGTGCAACAAGGAAAAAAACATTTGGTGTTCCTATATCAATCCATGTGTAGTGTAGCCTGACCATAAAAATGAAAGCAAGCAAATGATTAGCAGCAACCGGTGGAAATCATATAGTTGATTGCATGAAGAGATTACTATCAAATGCACGCATTACGAAAGGATAGCAATAACTGGTCCAAATGGAATGGAAGTTAGCGAGCTCAGTTGAAGCATCATAATAGATATGCAACAGGATCCAAACATGTTTTGCTGTCATTTTAGGCAAGGTCAGAAGCTCAGAATTGTCTAGTGGAATTATGGAAACCAAGTTACACGTTTCAAAAGGTTCCATTTTAATCCAAAAATCATTGATAGCTTCTTAATGTTTCTCCAAGACTTGGTTTTGTTGATTTTACTTGTGTTTGATTTGAAGGGATTAAAAACAATGGAAACCAAAAGACATTTGACAAAAGTATATAATATGCTAACAAAGAAAAAAAAACTTGTGGCACGTAAAAACCCAACAATAACAAATATGTAGCACTTCTTCTATTGGTTCTCTCGTGCCAAACAAATAATTTTGATAGGAAAACAAACTGCCTTCCAAGTTCCTAGTTGGGCTTCCAAAATTTAAATATAGTTTTTATTAGCCACAACTATATTTTGCCACTAAAGGTCTAGACTTGTATCTAGTTAGTGGCTCAAGGGACAAGCATACAAGGAGATATCTCCTAAACAGAGGAATTCTGTGTCAGAATGTGTTCTTTCTTCTATGAGGTGGGGCCCCAAAAAAATAATAATAAAATCTGAGCATGAGTTGGATATTATTCATTTTTGTCTATTTATTATAAACTTTGGTGTTGCCAAAAAGGGGATCTATGTCTCAAAATCATGGAACCTTCATCATCATATCCAAGGTACGATGAACCGTAAGTGAAAAGGGGAATGGGTGTCTGTACCTCAGAATCATGGAATATTCATCCTCATATCCAAGGTGCAACCAATCGAAAACCTAGTAAACAAAAAAAATTCCTCACTATGTACATGGTTTAACTTACATACCAGGGTCCAACTCAACATTCAAAGGAAACAATTGAACCCAGTCTTTTCAATGACTTGGCTATTCAACATTGTGAACTCTCCTCACACTAAATGAGTTATGCAGGGAACACCGCTGTAAATCCAAAAAAACTCTGGAAACAAAATCATAAAGATTATCTGCCGCGTAACTAGCAGCAACAATCCATAGCTAGTACCAGATTATTGGCCCATGCAATTATCAGTATGATATTGACTAATTAACTGGTCTATGAAAACTGCTTGCGCCCGAAGAAGGTAACAGTACTAATGCATATTAGGTACCAGATGAAAAAAGAGAAGAGGAGACGAAAGGTGGGGTGGGAGAGAAGAGAGACCAAAGTATCAAAAACTTATTACTTCATTAAGATTCTATGACTAAACTACTGGAACACTTCTTCATTATCTCTAAGTAACAATCTAAGACCATGAACTGATACCAAAAGGATCCAAAAATCCTCCCCTCTATAGTCTCCACACTATCCCAATCGTTCATTACGAAATAGATGACTTGACATAAAAGGTCATCACTAATGAAGAGTCGTTTTTATGCTAATGTATCACAACTAGGGTCCTGAAATCACTATCATACCCTGCTCTCTGCACCTCTGTCTTATCTATCCCTCCTTGAACAATGCAAATAAATGTTCCATTGGCAGAGCAAGAGGAAGAAATCAAAAGCCCCTTAAACTTGAAGAGATTTCATATCCAAAGCAGCAAGTATGTCCAACATGATGAGATCACGCTGGTGCTAAACTCATACAAAATCCATAAACCAGCTAAATTTTAATAGTTGCATTCATCGTTAAAATGACTGAAATTCAGGAGTAACAAGGTGGCTCCACAGGAAAATTAAAAAGAAAGGCACTAGTTAAGGGACTTCATCAAGGGACTAATTCACAGAACTTAAAACTTTTTTCTCATACTCATCCTTAAATATGAGATCACCCAATCTCTCCCATGAATCTCTGTAAACAAGAAGATCTTAAAAATAGACTCTTGTTTGAAATGTGACACTAAGGGTACTGGAGAATAGAATGTGCTTTTATACAATAATAGTAGGAGACACGAAGGAAAGATGTGAGAAATCCATTTTTATAATTGTTGATACTGTTTGCAGCAAGATTTTTTATGCGGTGATTTACTCACTCACGAGGAGATTTAAACAGATAAGAGACTGATCCTTTCTTGTTTCCAGCCAGGGCATAAACCCTTCTCTCGATCTTTTTGCCCTACCATTCCTTTTTTTGGGAAACCAATGCCACTAATTAAGAGCAATTCATTTTTACGATACTACTTTTGTACTTCCATTGTTGATGTACAAGTATCTTCATTAACATATTTATGTAACTCTCAGTCTCTCTACATCTTACCTCCTCAAAAGACCCAATATAAACATAAATATATGCTGCTTAAAATCGTTCTGCCATACAATCATAGTGCTACCAATAGCTTCCAGGTACTACTTTAGTGAACGAAGTAAGCAATTCTGTTGGCAAATAACCCTAAGCTCAAAGAACATGGCTTACTAGAATATGCACTCCAACATTAACCTTGACTAAAACAGTGAGACTTGCCAATTTTGATATCAAAAAGGATAAATATTGTAACATGAAAGCACGGGATATCATTGAAAAAAAATGGATTACTATATCCATAAGAAGTTTTTGGAGTTCATTTGTCTTTCCATCAAGTGGACGCAAGATGTTGTATTCACCAAAAATCTATAAAGTTTGTGTCCACGTGATGGAAGGCCAAATCGAAACAAAAATTCAAGAGATTGGGTATGAATGAACTTTAGGGGATGAAGATCATTATCTCAAAAAAAATTGAGATGCTAGGTCATATATGCTGGCAGAACAGATACTTTATTTATTTATTTTTTTTAGTTGTAATTCCTAATGGTTTAAAGACTATAAATAAACCAAAGTAATTTGCACATGCATGACACATGTCAAAATATGGTAACCATATTTAAGAATTTCCATCTGATCCAAATTTATTATCAACTATACCTATTAACATTTAAGGAAGAATAAGCTATATGGGGAAAATTTTGGCCTGAAAGGATTTAAAGACATAATTCCTTCCCCAACAAATGGTTTCTAATATTGGATGGCATTCTAGTAACAAGGATGAATCCCAGAAAAATACCTCATACAAAATTTGGCGCAATTACCACATAGCATGTTCAAATCTAAAATGCTACCATGGTTCCAACTTTGAGAATATCACCTAAATACCTTCTACCTGTGAGTATCCAAGGAACATTTCAAAGTGAGTCTTACATGATATATCTTCATGATGTCAAATACCTGCTTTGAAATGATATATCTTCAGCAAAAAAAAAAAAAAAAAAAAAAGCTTAGAGATTCTTTTGGGTTTACTAGGTGACGTTAAGGTCCCATTTTCTATAAACCTCCATTTACAATAGAGTCGTCAAAAATTTTGGCATAAATAGGAAGAAATTTTTTATATATGAAAATTGCGTGATTCCGATATATGCCAATAGGCCTTTGCCAAAGTTTATTGCCAAAAACTACCACTATATCCAAGCTCATGAGAGAAATTGATATGCAAATCTTGCTAATAAAATTTGGAAGTATAATTGAAGGGACCAATCCTATCTCCACTTGCTATTACTTGCAAGCGAAAGGAACCAAAAGTCCTTATCCAACCCGAACAACAAATCAGAAGCAACAAATGGCACAACGACCAAAATCCTGGTCAATGGATTTTGTCTCATCTTCAAGTACATCACGATAATCAATAACATCCTTAAAAAAAACCTCCTTTGCATCATTAAACACTAATTTTCCACCTGCATTGCAAAAGTTCAAGTAAAATTATTTTTTAAAAAGTCAAGAAATCATCTTCACCATCCAAAATTTTTGCCCAGAGAGAGTATCACTGCCCTAGGCCAGAAATAACATTTAGTACTTGACGTTTCCGATCCTCTTATTATGCTGCTATTGCAGATTGCTTCTGATAAGGGGCTTGTAATACTTGGGGCTCCAACGAGATGGCAATGCTCTGCCACCTCCGGGGAGCACCCTTGCGGCCTCGCCTCCTTGGACAAGCGGTGGTAGAGGTGGGAGGAGAGGGTTAGAGGATGAGATTGGAAGATTGAGAAGAAGGAAAGGACGATAAGAGAAAAGAAGAGGAAGAAAATAGAAGACATTGATGGGATGCAAGGTTAGGGTTAGGGTTTTCAAGGAGAGGAGATTGGTTATAAAAATCTAGGGTTAGGGTTTGAAGTGCGAGTGAACTATGGAGTTAAGTGAACTATCTCTCCTAGGAAATAGTGAAAGGGGAAGAGAGAGGAGAAAGAGAGAGTGGCAATTTTCTAAATTACTACCTCGTAAAACAATTAATTAGTTAGAGACAAAAGATTTCAAGTGAAGAGGTCAAGAGATACATATTATCATTAGAAAATTAACTATTTGCATAAGAATTTTGTAATTGGATGAATCTAAATAGAATTATAGTTTAATAAATTTATCAAACAATAACTAGTTAACTCTTTTAGTTCTGCAACTATCTCTTTGTTGGACTTTAGACAGAACTAAATCTGAGTGACTAAAATGAAGTAATTTAAGATTTTTTAGTGACTAATTAAAAATATAAAGATTTGAGGGACTGATATCTAAGTATGGGCGTTAAATGGTTGATTTGTATATAATCTTAGAGATTCTATAAACCATGATGATGTAGGTTTAAATTGAATAAATACATATAATCGATCTAAGGCCACAACCCATGATGATCAATACATCTTTTTATTAATGATCGTAAAAGCAAGCTTAAAAGAATTGACAAAGAGAAATGATAATTAAATTTTTATTAAGAAAGAAAAAAATGGAAAACAAAGATAAAAATAGGAAACTAATAGACTTTCTCTTAAATCATATTTTCTATTATTACCATAGGCTTAAATTTGAAAATTTTGGAAGTTTGCTGAGTCACAAATTCCTGGTCATTTTGTTAAGTGTGTATGAAATTACTGAGTTTTGGTAACTTTTAAATTTTAAGAACCTTTTATGTGCATTACATGTGTCTGGTTCCGAGCCCAAGTGTGTCAAAAAATAAAAGTTAATTTTCTTATCTTTTCCTTTTTGTCTATGAACAGCATATTGAGTATATTGTAAAAAAGGAATAATGCACTTATATTGTCATGTAGGAAATTTTGATACATTAACCATAAAAAAAATACTAAATTTTTAATAAACTGAATTCCAACCATTTTATCTTCATATATTCTTTCTTCGAAACTTTGGGCACCACAAGAGTTTTAGCATTCATTTTCACATCTATTAAGTAGTTATTGGATGTTCTATTCACATAAAAGGTTCATCTTTTAGTCACTTGATGAAAGTTAAAAAAAAATCAAACCATGTACCTCGTGATTTTTTGTTCCAAAAAAGCTAAATAAGTATAGATGGAAATATAAATGATTTGCTTTTAAAGAAGTGAGATTCTCACTGGATAATTTTCTATGCTAAGCATAAATCTAACAAAATTTAAAAAAAAAAATTAAATTATGTTTGACGAGACATAACCTCCCATCCTTGTTTGAATGAAATATCTAAATATTAGAATAGTTTAATTAAAAAAAGATATGTTAAGCATAAATCTCACAAAATTTTTAAAAAAAATTAAATTATGTTTGACGAGACATAACCTCCCATCCTTGTTTGGATGAAATATCTAAATATTAGAACAGTTTAATTCAAAAAATATATGTTAAGATCTGAGCAATTTGGGAAATGTCACAAAAAAATATGCGTATGTAGGTTTGACTAGAGAAAAAAATCACGCACATATGCATGCATGCACGTACGCACCCACGCACGCACGCACGCATGTATATACACACACTGTGTGTGTGTCACTTAACTGATAAATAAACGGATCTTTTCTATAAGTTCACGTTGATGTGAAGATTTAGCATGTTGATTCCAGATAGCACGTTCTAAGAATTGGGATGTTCACCCAATAAATGGTACATGAATTTGGTTCAGAAGATAGTTCCTTCTATACCAGATGCTTGCTTTAGGGCATGTAGAGGATGGGGAATTTGTAATTTATAATAAGAGATTTTACATAGAAGGGGGGGGGGGGGGGGGGGGGGGGAATTTATTATATGACAAAAGCAAAAGAATACAAGATAAAAAGAGGAAAAAAGAATTGTCATATGACAAAAGACAAAGAAGAGATTTTACAAGAAAAAGGATGAGGGAAAATGTTATCTAACAAAAACAGGTACTTGCATTAAGGCATTGAGAAGACGAGGAAATCTACAAAAGAAAGGAGGAAAAAATGAAATGTTAAATGACAAGATACCAAAAAAGGGAAGAAAAAACTGACATCTAGAAAAAGGAGGAAAAAAGAATTGTAAAATGAAAAGGAAAAAAAAAAAGATGGTTGTTGTTTGTTGTACTATCAGCAATAGAGTGTAAGTGCAGCAACTAGTTCATCCAGCTCATTGTAACAGATCACAAAATCAGATTTTTCCTAAGAATTCACATCAACTCAAGGTATGACATTTTTTTTTTTTTTTTTGGTGCTCTTAGGGTTGGGCAGTTCACCCGTTAAAACGGTATATGAGTTTAGCTTTCAAATTGTTGCAAGTTTGAATTTCAAGAAAGAATGTTTTGAGACATTTGGTCCAGTGCGAGTAGTAGGGCATTGAGAGCACAACAAGAAATTTTCTAATATAAAATTAGAGATTTTACAAGAAAAAGTTGAGGGCTTTTTCGGTTCTTGGTACTATCATCTCCTCATTATCGAGGAACATAACATATGTATTATATGATATATTCTGTTAATTAATCAGATTTTTCCTAAGAATTCACATCAACTCAAGGTATGACATTTTTTCGTGCTCTTAGGGTTGGGCAGTTCGCCCGTGCATAGGAGTTTAGCTTTCAAATTGTTGCAAGTTAGAATTTCAAGAAAGAATGTTTTGAGACAGTTTGGTCCAGTGCAAGTAATAGGGCATAGAGAGAACAACAAGGAATTTTCTAATATCAAATTAGAGATTTTACAAGAAAAGGTAGAGGGCTTTTCGGTTCTTTCTGGTATTATTGTTTCCTCATTATCGAGGAACATAACATATTTATTATATGCTATATTCTGTTGATTTCTAATTAATGGAACGTGGAGGGTATTTGTCCACCATTTATGCTAAAAAAACAAAAAACAAACAGTAGAGGGTAGAATGAACTGTATAACAAAACATTCATGGATAACATCTCCTATGTTTAGCTTTGCCAAATATCACAAACATCAAGAGCTCAAAATATAATTGAAAGATAGAAATACGAATATATTGCTCTTACGAAGTACTAGAACTTGGTAGTAAAACCTCTTAGCAGAAGGCAAGAAATCCATGAAGCGACCATAATCAAGCAACCACTCGTACTCTCTTTAAAAAAAAAAAAAAAAAAAAAAATCCAATAAGGCAACTACAGTTTTTTAAAGTAAATTTTAAAAGATGCACATGAAACTACATGCAACTAATAAACATAATGACATGCAGCTCCTACTGTCAGGAGGATAGTTGAGAATTGAGGAAGTATTAAGTACCTGCGAGCAGCTAACAATGCTTAGAGGTCACGAATTGCTAACAAATTGCTTCCTAGGATCATCTCCCCTTAGTTTGCCATTAAAGTTTTAACATGGTCTAAAATTCGATGATAATCAAAAAACAGACCTGAGTCCTTGCCCTCTAGTCCATCTCGACTGTGCCGATTGCTACCTGTGAGGTTATTGCAAGGGCTCCCACCAATAACTAGATCAAAACCACCATACGTGTGGATCAGTTTTTCAAGCTGATTACCATTTAACTGCTGCACATCAGAAATGTCGATCAGGGTCCCCGTCTGATTTGTTTGTTCCCACCAACTTCTTACTATATTCCTGTTGATCTCAGATAACTCAACCGAAACAACAGTTTTAAGACGAATCCCAAGACGATGAAGAGCCACCTCAGCTCCCCCGATCCCCGAGAACAGTGACAAAACAGTCATTCCATTTGGAAACATGTCTCTTAATACTGAGAGGTGGAAAGCTACAGTATCAAGTTGGAATGAGTTGCCCAGGGACTTGTATCTTTCTGTTCGGCTTATACCTCTGGTGTGGTTCCGTGGGAATCCGAGCAGCATCTCGATCTCATCTGGCTCTAGAGGAGCAACCTTGTGGAGTCCAACCCATACTAGATTCCATTTACGGCACTCGTCAAGCACATACTTTTGGACCCTCTCAGGTGGTGGATCATTAGACTGTGATAAAGCCACGCGGATCCTTTCAGTAAGCTTTGCACTCCCCGTGCACGTTCGGAGGCAGTTCAGATGAGTACGGGTGTCCCATGAAGGCCACCACTTCTTTGTTGCAGGGAAAGCCTCATGAATCGTTTTCGGGGGTATTGGGAGGAGAGGGAACCGGTTGTTGATAGGAAGGTTATGGATGTACCCTCTTTTTCTTGCAGCAGCACAAAAGAATTTAGAATCAACAAACTCTGGCTCAATGTCATACAGGAAACGGGAGATTTTATCCCAAGCTCCCTTAGAAGCTAAGGCAACATTTTCATAGTAGAAGAATGGTCGACCAATAGCGGCTTCTGGGAGCTTTCGGTGAGTGATGCGAGGCTGTTGGAATGGAAGGCCAAAACCAATCATTGGCTTTGGGATGGTTGGAGGAGATAGATCGTCATCATTGGTTAGCCTCATCTTTTTCATGAATTCCTTCTTCCGCTCATAGCTATGCATTGTCTTGTTTTTTCTTGTAAATTCAGAGCTCTTCCTTTTCTTCTCTTTATGATAGTTGTATGCACTATCCTGCAAAATAAGAAAGTTATACTGATGCAGTTAATAAAGATTCAGGAGTTTCAATAAATCTCATTAAATGACAACAAAAATTTCCTTTGCTTCCAATTTTCCTACATCTAATGTACCCTGAGGGACATACTTTCTTTTTCATTGTCAACTAGCATGCTATGCTATAAAGAAAGCATTTAAGCCATTTAAAGAAAATTATAAACAAAAAGGTCTACTGGTCCTTTCTCTCTGCATCTTATTTCAATTTTCAATAAGCAAAGAAACGAAAATTCTTGCATCCTCACATGGAAACAAACACCACAGGACTACAGGAGTACCTTAAGCTGTACCTTATCATCATCATAATAACCAGAAGTTCGGGATGCAGACGGCTCGAAAAGCTGGTCATCAGAATCTTCTTGCATTTGAGCAGCATGTATAGAGTCCGCAAGCTCTAAAATTGAGGCATTTGGACCTGCATAAAAGTAGACGACAAATGAGTAAAAGGAAAAAGAAAATTCAAATTTATATAACTTCAATAGAGATTCAGAGGTACATAAAGAGTCAAAATATGTTTCAACGAATTTGTTCCAAACCCCATGGTCCATGTCTGGTTTCGATTATTAGGTTGTCAACTTGTCCAGTCCATGAGACAGTTCCATTTCACAAGGAAGGAACAAATGCAAAGAGAGAGATGCAAGAACATCTACTTGAGCATTATAAACTCCATATAGTAGTGATACAAGAGCATCAGAATGTGTAGGTCTTTTGACTTACTTCATGCCTCAAAGATGAAAACAACTTAATAGCAAATATTATCATCTTCCCCAGGATTCGACCTACTTGTGCCACCTCTAGATGCTAATTACCGTCCAACCCCAAGATTTCCCAAAACCTTTAAGGGATAAATGCCCATTTGGTCCATAGTGCTACAGGCCTCATTTAGATTTAAGTTATAGCATACTGAATGTTTTGCCAAAAGGACAAATGGAGACTGACCAACAAAGAAAATTACAAATTAGATTCATGTAACACATTTTAGAAACCATTTAACAAGCCCATAATCTTCGTGGCTTCACACATACTAATAGATGCACACCAGAGACATGCAAAACTAGTTTTGTGAACGAGGAGATCATGAAACAGAAAGATCTCCATCCCAATAGCGATGCCTACATCAAGCATACATGTCAACAACAAAGATTACTTGAGCTGCATAAAAGTATCATAATTAAACTTGTTTAACAACAATGTCTAATTCCTACTTGTGTGACGGTGAAAATGTGAATGAACAAATTAAAGCATTGCACTGGTTATACACTACGAAGTTGAAAGTTTTGAATATCTGATATGTCATATTGGGCATTCATAGAATGGCTGAACATTTTGACATGAAAACATAAAACATGTTTAATAAGACTGTATAATTCATTTAGGACAGCATAAAACATGTTTAAAAATTTGCTTTAGCCATTCCATGAATGCTAATATGACATATTGAATATGAATTTTGCCCAAATACAAACCTATCTTGAACCAAAGATATCTCAAGGGATTCAGAAGCTTGAGCACCTTGGCCGTCCAGTTAATGACAATGCTCACAAGCTCAGTTGTGGCCAGGGCGGTATCCAAATGAAATCCAAAGTATTCAAGCCAGAACAGAGCATCTCGCCAATGAAGCCGGCAATGCTGGCATTGGCTTGGAAGTAGGCATAGAAATTGGGGCTCTGCCAGTAAGTCAGCCCAGTAAAGATGTCATTCTTGGTGTCTTCAAGAGTTCAAGTACGGATTCACAATTATATGGAACTGAATTGGGCATGAGTTTCTTCAGGTAGCCAGCCTCGACTTGGCTATGAACAGGATACTGCTCAGCGTCATGATAGTACTGGGCTATGAAGTCAAGCACAGCCTTCAGCTACTCGAAGAATTCGTTGGCATTGAGTGGTTGAAAGGTGGTGAAGGCACTAAATGGGATGCTGCCCATGTTACTTGTAGCTAGAAATAGTTAGGCTTCAAGAAAAATAATAGTAACTAATAGAATTGTAGTTGTTGTGGAGAACGAAGGAAGACAAGGGTCCTATTTATGGTCGTAAGTTAGCATGGTCTATATGTTTGTTCATAACTTTATTCAACTTCCAAATGGGAGGGCAAAGATTTCTTTTCAAGATTTTTTCTTAAATTTCAAGGAGACAAAGGTTTTTTGTATGTTATTTTAATCTGATTTATTTTTTTAAAGAAAAGGAGGTCCAAAATGGAAAGTCATCATAACCATTTAGCATCTACTCAAATGAGAAGTTTTAATAATATAGTCTACTCAAATGAGAAGTTCTAATAATGTAGCCTTCAGCTACTCGAAGAATTCGTCGGCATTGAGTGGTTTCGTCGGCATTGAGTGGTTGAAAGGTGGTGAAGGCACTAAATGGGATGCTGCCCATGTTACTTGTAGCTAGAAATAGCTAGGCTTCAAGAAAAATAATAGTAACTAATAGAATTGTAGTTGTTGTGGAGAATGAAGGAAGACAAGGGTCCTATTTATGGTCGTAAGTTAGCATGGTCTATATGTTTGTTCATAACTTTATTCAACTTCCAAATGGGAGGGCAAAGATTTCTTTTCAAGATTTTTTCTTAAATTTCAAGGAGACAAAGGTTTTTTGTATGTTATTTTAATCTGATTTATTTTTTTAAAGAAAAGGAGGTCCAAAATGGAAAGTCATCATAGTTGTTGGGGAGAATGAAGGAAGACAAGGGTCCTATTTATGGTCGTAAGTTAGCATGGTCTATATGTTTGTTCATAACTTTATTCAACTTCCAAATGGGAGGGCAAAGATTTCTTTTCAAGATTTTTTCTTAAATTTCAAGGAGACAAAGGTTTTTTTGTATGTTATTTTAATCTGATTTATTTTTTTAAAGAAAAGGAGGTCCAAAATGGAAAGTCATCATAACCATTTAGCATCTACTCAAATGAGAAGTTCTAATAATATAGTCATTGGAAGCATAACATACCACATCTATCAATGGCCGAAGACGCCTCCTCGGCAAGGAAACCCATGTCAACCAAAGTTGATACTATTTTGTCCTTTTTTGTGAAATCATGAGTGTCATCCTGTACAAATATTTTAGAGACAGTTCATATCAGCAATTACATAACAATATCCTAAATAAATGTAAGATTTCAATTGCATGTGTCAATGTGTCATGCTGGACACCTACGGCTGTACTTTGATGTCAAAAACAAAGTGTTTTGGGGTGTTTTCATATATGTGTTTTGAAGTCTTTTGGTGGTATGTGTTTTAGAGTAGTCTGTTCATGGGTTTTGGAGTATTTAAACTTGAACTTGGAAGTTTAGTTTTCTTATGAGTTTTCGTGGGTTTCATAAACATGTAAAAGATAAGTATACCAAATTAAGGGGAAAAAAAGTACATGAGAGAGAGAGTTAGGGCAGGGAAAAGAGAAGGTATTTTTAGATAAATAATTCAAAACACTCAAAAACACTCAAATTTGGAGTGTTCTAAAAAACATTCCAAAATACCCATCCAGATTTTTTGAGATATTCTAAAGATACGTCAAAACACTTGTCCAAAAATTCACAAGCAAGTGGCCTTATGAACACTTCATAACACATCTCTCCAAAATACCTCAATAGGAAACTACAACATTGAATCCACTAAGATTCCTTTTTTGACCCCAACATGGGTACGTGCTGGAGAACTACAACCTCCAAAGGGATAGGTCAAGAGAGAAACTAATTTTCAGAAAACATATAAAAGAACGAAACATTGAAGATTTACATGCATGAATCTTGACACATTCATTGAACCAGTCACAACCTAAACTGTGGGTATGCAGTAACATATCCAATATTGCCTGAATACCAGGAAACTGCAAATTAACTAGTCCTAAACTGTGGGTATGCAGTAACATATCCAATATTGCCTGAATACCAGGAAACTGCAAATTAACAAGACCCACAACCAGACAAAGTAATAATGTCCGGAACTAACTCGGACAATCAACAGCACAAGCAAATCAAGACAGCACTTCTGTCCAATATAAAGCAATATATCTTCAGTCACGATGCCAGCACTAAGATTATGTCGGTAGTAGCAGTGGCGGAACCAGGATTTTTTTTTTTTTTCAAGTGTGGAAGTAGTAGAAATATAATCAATAATTTTATCCGTATACCAACAAGCAGATATAACTAAAGGAAATATTAATCAATATTTTTTTTTATGTGTAGTAAGATTATTAAATTCAAATTCAAATGATATAAATAAAAGGAAACAAATCACTTGATGAAAATCATGATCAAACTCTGAGCTCATTCATAATCAAATTAGATTTTTTTTTTTTTTTTTGGGAAAAAGAAATAATATATGAAAGAAAGTTGATAGCTAAAATGATAAGAGAGAATAGGCCTAACATGCTAGCTGTTATTGTTTTAAAAGCATATGGTCCTTGGGGCTTTTGCATTTTTTTTTTTTTTTAAGAATTTAGTGTGGGCCTCAAAGCTTTTTGCTATTTTCTAAGAATTCAGTGTGGGCCTTGAGGCTTTTTTCATTGTTCTAAGAGCTCAGTGTGGACCTTGGGCTATAAAACCCTATTAACTCAACAAAAGCACCTCATATAGTATGGGTACTTTTGAAAATGCACTGTTGGTGCAGATCCGTCCCTGGGAACAAGGAAATCAGGGAGGTTGGTGTGGGAGACATAACTTATAAATAGCTAGCAGCAGATCTGTCTATGTATCATATAAAACCAGTGAATTCCACAGTAGAGAATAAAGCTTCTGATTATAAGTGTGAAGCATCAGCTCCGTAAAGAGGTCAGCATAGTACATTACCTCAAATCCAAAATCCTCCATACCCGAGAAATCATCTTCCAGTAAATTTTTATCACTTGCAGAAGAACAATCCAAAGGGCATGCTTCACGGTTGGGAGATTTTTCAATAGCCTGGAAACAATAACAGAAAGTTAAGTTTCCATACATGTATTTTGTATATATCAGAATGTTAATGTACAAACAAGCATCTATGTACTCACAGGATCTAACTACATATTTCTCACTTATTCCAAAAACTGGGAGTTAGTGAGTTCTCCACTAGAACTCACAGATTATCCATTACTTTTTACCCACTGCTTTGAACATTTGAATGGTCCATATTCACATAGCAAATCGGGGTGAGAGATGTGTGCAACTCGTATATATAGTTCATGGATGCACACATGATGTGAAGTTCTTTACCCCTATAATGGCATGATAAAATATAGCTTTTCCATGCAACCATATATATAAAATTGATAAGTTTGGGAAAAGCTAAAATATAGCCTAACAATGACAGCTAAACCTGAATGATAAAACAATAAAAACTGCCAAAAGAACCAAATTGTGGAAGACCTCAGAATTAGGTAGCCTATGACAAAATTATATATCTTAATTCTTAAGGGTGAAAAATTCCAAAAAAAATACTCTAGTTGAGGAGGTAGCATATATCTGCACCCTCAGCAGCAGCATGCACTGAAAAGTAGATTTAGGATTAGGATTCACTGTCCAAATAACGTGCAGCAAATCACACCAAAAAGGAACATCGCCATTCAGCAACAACAGGACCCTAGTCTACTAGACAGACCATTCTGAGTAAATGACGCCCAAATCTATCCTAGAGATTACTCTAGGAATTATCATATAAAAATGCTTGGGAACTTTACAGCTCCATTACCTTCTTTTACTTCGTAACTTTTTATGGGAGTCTAGTCATAGCCTGTTTAATTATTCAAATTGAACTCCTAGATCGAGATATGCAAGAATCCAACTTGTAACCTTCCCCTCAAGAGCAAGGGGTGTTGCCGACTGGTTAACTTGCTTTCACCTTCTACTTAGTAACTGCATATAGATCTAGTGTCGAACATGTATTTTTCTAAAGAATTTTAGATATACTCCATTTGAATATTCCTTATTTCAGCATCCTCCTCATGCTTCAAATCTTTGTTTTTTAATATAACCTTCTCAACAACTTTTAATATTTCATCTCCAAGACCATCAGATATAGGGAATATATATGGAATACTCCACTAAGATTAACAGAAAACATTTATTATCCCCATTTAAATGACACCATGGGGAATGAGAAAGATGGTTCTTTTTTTTAAAAAAAATGCTACATAGATACAACGGAATGAGTAAAGGTGCTTGTGTATAAGAAGCCAATTTTTTATAGAAAGCAAGCAAAAGTAAACGATAACAGTTTCTCTGAAGTCCTTTGCAGCTCAGATGCAAGAGGTGATGTCCTGCTTAGGAATCAATGTCATGACATACTTCAGAGTAGCTGAATATCCATAGAATACCACTTCATCTGCGGGCTCATAATTAAAATTTTAACTTTGGCACACTTTAGTTGACAAATCTTTTGTTTCAGAAACTTTTTAGTAGCAGAATAGTATATATGCATTTCTGAAGATTAGCATAATGTTCCCTCTTTGTTTAAGAGCTACTATAGAGAGCTGTAAGTCCAAAATGCAGGAATTTGCGGGACATGTGAGGCCATAAGTTACCAAAAAAAAAAAAAAACCATAACCACAGACTCATAAAGCAAGATAGTTTTTACTTCTTAGTTTTATCTGTTACTAGTTTACAGCAGAAAATGTGTTAAGAGCATTTTGCCATGGCCTTCCAAGTCAGAATCTTAAAAAGTAACAAAAGGATTTCCATGATTTTAAATCTATAGACATTTAAGAAATGATAACGACAAGCATTTAAAGAATGGAATAGAAAAAAAAAAAAAAAATTGAAACATACATCTTTGTACAAATTGAAAAATTGGTGTTTCTGTATGTTACAAAGAAATACTTACTTATTACCCTCACAAAATCAAAATTTCATCTAGACTAGCATTGCTAAATGGACGGAGAGATTCCCGTCACCAATATGAAAAAGCTTGTGATAAGACCTATTGTCTTCCTTCTTATCATCACCTAACTGACTTACCAAATAATTATACACATCCTAAAATCCTAGCTTTTCTTGGAACCAACATCTAACTCTTCCACCTTTATCGGTTGAAAGAATGAATACAACAATTACATTATGCTCTAAATACTTCCCCAAATATGAAAATAAAAAAGTGATGCATCTCCAGGAAAACTGACAGCACCCACCAAAGAAATCCCACAAGTACATATGGATTACTAGAAGGAACACTTACAACCCAATTAAGCAAAGTATCCAGTATGCTATCCGTATCTCCTCCTACAAACCACAAAACCTTTTACGTGTCAGATATTATTATATTATTAGTGCAGAGTAAAGAATCTAAATTATATAAACAAGTATACGAGAAGTTGGATAATAAAGAGGCAGAAAATAATATATATATAATTCTCGAATAAGAGAGAGAAAGTCTAGAGATTTATATACTGTAAAGTGTATTAAAGATGAGAATCAAAGAGTTCTAATTCGAGACGAAGAGATTAAACAAAGATGGAAATATTATTTTGACAAATTATATAATGATAGTTTTATTTAAGATTTGGGAGATTTTACTATTCAATGTGAGGATATGAATTGTAAATTTATGCGTAGAACTAAAAATATGAAGTAAAAGAGACTTTGAAGATGATGAAATTAAGAAAAACTATTAGTCCAGATAAGATTCTTATAGAGATATGGAGATACTTAGGAGCGATTGGTGTGAGGTGGCTGACAGATCTTTTAAACAAGATTTTGCAAACTAAAAAAATGCCAAATGAATGGAGGAAGAGTACCCTAATATCTCTGTATAAAAATAAGGGTGATATTCAAAATTGCTCTAACTATCGAGAATAAAACTCATGCGTCACACTATGAAACTTTGGGAAAAGTTAATTGAATATAGATTGCGGCAAACTATTAAAATATCGAAAAATCAGTTTGGATTTATGCCGAGGCGATCGACGGCAGAAACTATTCATTTACTTCGTCAATTTATAGAGCGATTCTGAGAGAGAAATAGAGATTTGCATATGGTATTTATTAATTTAGAGAAAACCTATGATAATGTACCACGAGAGATACTTTGGTAGATATTAATGAAAAAAAGAGTCTCCATAAAGTATATTGACATAATTAAAGATATGTATGATAGAGTAGTGGCCAATGTCAGAACATTTGGTAGTTTAACAAGTAATTTTTCTATCATAATTGGATTGCATCAAGGATCTGCATCGAGTCCGTTCTTATTTGTTATAGTGATGAATGAGCTTACTTAAACTATTTAGGATAAGATACCTTGGTGTATACTATTTGCTGATGATATTGTCTTAGTTGTTGAAACAAGAGCATGGGTGAATGCCAAGTTAAAGTTATGGAGGCACATATTAGAATCTAAATATTTTAGATTGAGTAGGTCTAAAACAGAGTATATGGAGTGTAAATTTAGTAAATGACGGACCGTAAACTATAATATTGTAACACTGGACGGGTAAGAGATACAAATGAGCAGTCAGTTTAGATATTTGGGTTCTACTATTCAGAATGATGGAGATATCGATAATGACGTTAACCATAAGATACAAGCTGGTTGGTTGAAATAGAGGAGTGCAACAGGAGTTTTATGCGACCGTAACATTCCGTTAAGACTGAAATTTTTTTTTTACAGGACTGCTATTAGGCTAGGTTTATTATATGACACGGAATGTTGGGTTATAAAGAAACGTCATTCACAGAAAATAAGTGTAATAAAGATGCGCATGCTCCGCTGGATATGTAGTAACACTAGGAGAGATAAAATAAGAAATGAAAATATCCGTACTAAACTAGGTGTAGTTTCCATCGATGAGAAGATGAGAGAAAATCGTTTACGATGGTTTGATCATGTGCAACGTAGGCCTACAAATGTACCAGTTCAACGAGGGGAGTTTATCAATGTAGAACAAGTTAAAAGAACGAAGGGAAGACTGAAGAAAATATAGATGGAGGTGATACGAAAAGATATGGATTTTAGAGCTTTAAATGAGGAGATATTATTTGATAGAAATGAATGGAGAAGGACTATCAAAGTGATCGATACGGCGTGATTCTCTTTTGGTTCATGTAGCCTACCCCAAATACTTGGGATAAAAGGCTTAGTTGTTGTTGTTGTAGTGCAGAGTAAAGAATACTCACTATTTTGCTCAATTACTTTTGCCACCAATTCTTCAGAAAATCCCATGGCAACAAAATGAGATGTCCAATTCGTATGAGAAGGACCTGCCTCAAAAGCCTTGAGAGAATCCAAAATTAACTGACCAAAAAATAACCTGCCTCAGAAGCCTTGAGAGAATCCAAAATTAATTGACCAAAAAATACAAAGAAGCCAAAATTTAATAAAAACTCAAAAAAATTAGAAACGAGCCCACATTGCATTGAAATGCAACTTTTCTTGAGGGGAATGGATATATCTACATGCTTCATTAAAACAAAATGAAAATCATTACTATAATAATAAAAGAAAAGAGAGATTAAAGCATCACATCCATTATACATCATACATTAATACCTAATCCAGCAAAACTCAACACTGCCTTGGATATACAACAACAATACTACTAAGTCTTTTATCTTAAGTACTTGGAGTAGGCTATATGAACTAAAAAGGAATTTTGCCGGATCAATCACATGGATCATCCTTCTTAATTCATTCCTATCACCACTGCCTCGGATATAACATCATATGTCTCAATTGGCAAGCAATACCATTATATGCCTAAACAATAGAGACAACTTCATTCATTCAAAACTAGCAGTGAAATATTGCATATTGTTTTTTTTTAATTTCCTTCCAAAAGACACAATAGCTTGTTGCCAAGTTTAAAAGGGGGCCATTACTATAATAATTAGAAGAAAAGAGAGATTAAAGCATCACATCTATTATACATCATACATTAATACCTAATCCAACAAAACTCAACACTGTCTTGGATATACAACAACAATACTGCTAAGCCTTTTATCTCAAGTACTTGGAGTAGGCTATATGAACCAAAAAAGAATTACGTCGGATCAATCTCATGGATCATCCTTCTTAATTCATTCATATCAACACTGCCTCGGATATAACATCATATGTTTCAATTGGCAAGCAATACCATTATATGCCTAAACAATAGAGATAACTTCATTCATTCAAAACTAGCAGAGAAATATTGCACACTGTTTTTTTTTTTCCTTGCAAAAGACACAATAGCTTGTTACTAAGTTTAAAAGGGGGCCATTACTATAATAATTATAAGAAAAGAGAGATTAAAGCATCACATCCATTATACAGCATACATTAATACCTAATCCAGCAAAACTCAACACTGCCTTGGATATCCAACAACAATACTGCTAAGCCTTTTTATCTCAAGTACTTGGAGTAGGCTGCATGAACCAAAAAAGAATTACGCCGGATCAATCACATGGATATCCTTCTTAATTCATTCATATCAACACTGCCTTGGATGTAACAGCATATGTTTCAATTGGCAAGCAATACCATTATATGCCTAAACAATAGAGACAACTTCATTCATTCAAAACTAGCAGTGAAATATTGCATACTGTTTATTTTTTCCCGTGCAAAAGACACAATAGCTTGTTACTAAGTTTAAAAGGGGGCCAACAAGGGTCTGATGCAAGTACTTAAAAACTGCAAGAATATAAGCTGCCATTGATTTCTGGCGTAACATGATTAACACCGAAGTAAGGAAAGAACTAAACGCCATTATGTTTCTTAAGACACCATGAACATCCAAAGAATGCAATCCACATGGCAAAGTTGCAAACAAACTGCTAAGTCCATAAGATAATGGGAAGAGCAAATGGAGATAACCAGATAAAGTAACTAAATGCAAACATGCATGCAGCATTCGTGTGCTCAAGGCATAGAACACACTACCTCGTTCGACCGGCCAGCAGCTGCACCACTAGCAGGAATGGGTGCTTCCTCCTCGGCATCCCAGTCGAAATCAGCAGACTCATCACTATCGCTGATACAGTTCTAGTAAAAATAAAAAACAGACGTTGGTCAAGTGCAAGGCGACACAGATCATTTGGCCATCACAAACATGTGCCAATGGACAACTAAATCTTCCTACAAAACTTTACTAACTCTAAACATGCATGATGTATCACTCACCACTACGGGTAACGAATTCGATGGGCCGGCAGCTGCATGGCTGGCAACAGCCACCACTGCCTTGCCAGTTCCCAAGTCGGAATCATTGTTCCCATCGCTGTCACTGGTCCAATCCTAAATTAAAAAAAAGAAAAAGAAAAAAAAAGAAACAAATCAACTAAAGTACATATTTTTATTCTAAAAAATCACATTTTTTTGTCATTTAGTAATTACAGGGGTATAAACAGAAAGAACTCACCATAACCTCTTTCTGAAATTTCACACCAAAAATTACGAGAATTCACAACCAGCCCTACATTATACAAACAAATAAAAACATGGAATTATATGTAAATTTTGATTCAATTCAGAAATTTAAATATCAATCTGGAATAAATTGGTACTAAAAGAATTATTTTTTTTCACTGAATTGAAAAAAATTCCCATCACCCCACTTCAAAATCCCCAAAAACAGACAATGCCATCGTCTTTTAAAGAGAGAGGAGGAATTAGAGGAGGAAAATTACCTCAAATTTGCTCTCTTCTTCGTCTCCTTAGGGGGGAGAACAGAGGAAAACCCTAGTTCCCTTCAAAAATCTCGATCAATCATCTAAATGGCGATCGAGTGAGAGGTTGTTTTGGGGGGGAAAAGATTAAATCTTTTTCTTGTTTTTTTCCCCTTGGAAGAGAGAGGAGACAGAGAGAAGTGAAGAATGAAGAGAAGGGGACATTATTTTTTTATTATTATTTCAGCAGGGAAACGGAAAGAATGACTGTGCTTTGACCGTTAGCGATGGTGGGTGTTAGGAGATGCTGACATGTGGGACCCGCTGCCTCCTTACCACCTGCCACTTGTCGGGAGTTTCTAAAGGAGCACACCATTTTTTCTGGTGAGCTCACTTTTCATCTGAAAAGTCGAAACGAAAAAGAACTATTTAATGAGCTTACTAGAAAAAGTGGTGTGCTACATTGGAAACTCCCCCACTTGTTACTAGAAAAAGTGGTGTGTTACATTGGAAATTCTCCCACTTATCCGTATACTATTCTGACAAGCTTTTGACTATTTTTTAAAAGTAACTTTTTTGACTGTTTTTTAAAAGTAACTTTTAAAGTAGAAGTAAAAAAATAAAAGAGTGTTTTCCTTTTATTTGTTTTTTGTTAATATTTGAAGAAGAAAGTGTATTAGAAAGTGAAGAAAAAAAAATTATATATATATATATATATATATATATATATATATATATATATATATATATATTATATATATATATACATATACGGGATAATACTATGAGAGACAAAATGATAAATGAAGATTTTGTATTAAGATAGATATAACTCCCATCTAAGAGAAGATGCGAGAAAACTGCATATGATGGTTTAGTCATATGCTATGTAAACTTATAAATGTACCAGTTTCACGAAGGGAGCTTATCAACCTAAGATAAATTTGACAAGTTAAAAGAGTGAAGGGAAGACAAAAAAAAAACATTGATGGAGGTGATACGAAAAGATATGGATTTTAGAAGTTTAAATGAGGACATATTACTTGATTGGAATGAATGGAGAAGGATTATCAACATGATCAATCCGGCATGATTCTCTTTTAGCTTATGTAGCCTACTCCAAGTATTTGGGATAAAAGGCTTAGTTGTTGTTATTGTTGTAATATTTATTTTATTTATTATGGAAAAAGTACCAGTTTTGAATGATAATGATAATATAAAAATAAACAAATATTTTTTTTATTTCTTTACTTTCTAACCTCTTCCAACTTAAAAGTTTGGGAAAGAAAATTTTTAAAAGTGCAGGCGTTGTCTCATTATAGATGTCGTAACTTTCAATTTTCTTCTTGACTAAATAAACACCTGAAATAGTAAAAATAATATTACTTCCGGTACTTCCATTTTATTTCCATGCAAATATGAACACTTTTACAGGACAAATAATATACCAACACTAAGGATGGGCTATAAAGATTGTAGGTTGAAATTTGTTGAGAAGTAATTTCAGTTTTCAACATAGCTTGGATCAATAATATTTATTTCAGGTTGATTGTAGAAAACATCATGGATGTTCAAAGAAATACTTCAAAATTAATTTTTGACGATTTATTCTTTCGAGTTACTTTGTGAATCTTAAGAGTCCAAGGAGGGAGCATAGAATTTTAATTCACACACAAGAAAAAAATTTAGAAATTTTGATCCAGCATATTTTTACTAATTTTAAATTATATTGATTATCAGTATTCTTGCATTTTGGATTCAAAATATTTTCAAATTTGCCATTATAAGACTATCAAAAGAAAAATACATAAGTGATTATCGCTGGTAGCGAGGATTGGCAACATTGTTGGGCTACAAAGAGCGACTATTGCCATGGTTGCAACTGATGGAGGTTATGGTGGTTATCATTCCTTGTAGCCGAAGATTGGTGATAGGGATGGTAATTGACGCGTTCACGGGTCAATTTTGGGTCCGGTTTATACAAAATTTTGAATTAAAAATAAAAGTTTTATTTCTCTATTCAAAATTTTGTATAGAAAGCGCCAAAAATTGGTTCGTGGACGCATTCATTATCATCCCTAATTGGTGATGACAGACATTAACAATGGTAGCTCATAATGGTTGTAGCGATGGTTATCAGAGGTCCACGAAAAACATGCAAGAAAATGATGGACGATGGCATCGACGATGGGTAAAGACCGATCGACTGACTAATCAATAGTGGTAAGTGCTAGAAACAATCATTGTACGACAATAAAGATATTTATCATTGAGCAATACAATGATTGTTAATGATGAAAGTGAGGATGATGATTGTGATAGTAGTTATGGGACTATCAAAATTAGTAGTGATGGTAATAACAAGGGAGTTTCTAAATGTGTCCCATCTTTTTCTTAGTAATTCCCAATTTTTTAGTGACCCCTATGAGTATTTTTTCTTAGTAAGCTCTATTTTTTTTTTTCTATTTTGGAATTGCCCTCTCCTTTCCTTCCTTCCCAGCAGCAGCTGCCGCTGCTGTTGCTGCGACGGCGACGATGACAGCGAGACTCATTGAAAAAATGAATTGAGAATTTTTTCTTAAAAAAATTAATGACAAATTTGTAATTATTTGTTGTTTAAATTATAGGACTCACTAAGAATATAGAGAAAGACAATGACAATTATGACCTACGATATCATTTGCAAAGAGTGACAATAACAATAATTAATAATGGCAAAGATAATCCGTTGCCAACAATGAGCGAAGGTTGGTTTGGGTAGTTACTACAACTGCAATGATCGTGCATCAATAATAATTGAGTTTGAATGGAGGGGAATTTCCAAAGGAGCACACCTTTTTCCTGGTGAGACTTTTCCTAATGAGCCAACCACTTCTTTTGAAAAGAGAAGAGTTTTTCTAATGAGCACACCTAAAATTCTAAAAACTACTCTTCCCTATTTTTTCCGGATCCACCATAGAGGATCTGGACTTACAGTCTTGAACCCTCTTCTACCGAAGTCGTCGCGACGGATGGTTCTGGTTTCGTTGTAGGCATCTGCTCTCAAGATCCATGACTTACAGTTCCGGACTTACAGAGCCATTACCTTTTAAAAGTTTTAAAATCCTCTATGGTGGATCCTCTCTCTCTGAAGTGGCGGAGGAGAGCAAAGGCAGCGGCGGTGGAAGGATAATGGCGGTGGAGGAGATGAGAGAGAGAATAGAGAGGTTGGAAATTAGGGTATTTTTGTCCTAAAAATTAAATGACAAAGTTATAAATAAAAGCAAATTTTTAAGTGAGCTCACTAGGAAAAATTGTGTGCCCCTCTAGAAACTTCCGAATGGAGGACATCCATCTAGGGAGTTTCTAAAGGGGCACACCAATTTTCCTAGTAAGTCGTTTCTTAGTGTTTTTTTTTTCTAGCTCAGTTATTAAGTAGGCTCACTAGGAAATAATGGTGTGCTCTTTTGGAAACTCTCTACATCTATTATGGGAAAAATTATCCTCTTAAAGAATAAGAACATATGGGACGGCTCACTAGAAAATTTGTCCTCTTAACCGAATAACCCGAACCAATCGGTTCTGTTCGATTTTGCAGTTCGGTTCGATTTTTTCGGGTTTTTGCTCTGCCCTGGCAACCATCAAGATGAATATGCATTTGTGGATCTAGGATTACAATCCCAATTAAGATTGAGACCTAGAAATGCAAAATAATGAAGATGTTGTCTATGTCCTAGATCATCATTAAGTACATCCTAGTCATGTACCCATAGCTAGGGATCCATAGCTGGGGATGTTGTGGTGATTTTCTCTTTGAATTCATATCATATCCAATCAAAATCAATTACTTCTTTGACATATCTAATGGTTTTAATTTAGTAGTCAGAAATTATAAAAATCATGGATCCCATACTAAAGTTGAGAACTTTTATTCATTTCTGATCTATTTACGACTGGACTGGAATGAGAATAGACATATCTAATGGTTAATTGTTGGTCCACTCTATTCAAAAGTTTTAATTAGAAAAATAAAATATTATTTTTCTAATTCAAATTTAATGAATAGGATATTGCCAAATAAATTATTCCTTAGATCTGTCTATTCTCATCTTAAATTCTACGAAGATCGCGGATCATAAATAATAATCTCACATCAATATAAAGATAAATATAGAAATTTTGAAACTAACCTCTTTTTTCTTCAGTAAGCTTCCTTAATCTTCTTGCTTTTTTTTTTTTTCTTTTTTTTTTTGGCCCCTTCTCTCTGCGGCTAGGGTTCTTATAATCTAAAACTGATGCCTCACTAGATGGAAGGATTATGATGAGATTAGATTTGTTTATTGTGCACAAAGCCCTCTTGTTTTTGTTTTATTTATTTAATCTTCTGTCTATTTACTTAATTATGCAATTAAGGACTCACTGAATCATTTTTTTACAAAAACTTAACAATGCTAGACATGTGTTAAATATATTATGTCTACAAAAACCTTTTGTCAAGCCTAGGTTATTTGTTTTAAAAAGAGATAAAGAAAAATCTTTTCATGTTAGAAAAAATAATTGAATAATGCAATGGCACAATATATATCCTGCATTTATGTATATATATATATATTTTAATAAAAGACAGCTAGTCGTAAAACTTTTAACGAAGCACACCATTTTTCCTAGTGAGATCACTTTTCAATGTATTTTTTTGTTCGGGCTCAAAAACTAGACTGTTATTAAGTGGGCTCAATAGAAAAAAATGGTGTGCTTCTTTGGAAGCTCCCATTTATGACCTTTACTAGTGAGATCATATAGATTAGGATGTCGTCAAGAAATCTATTCGAACTTGTATTTCAGCCAGAATAAACCGATCTATGGAATTGTTCAGAGTTCCTTGTCAAATCGTCAAGCCAAACTCAACATTGTTATAGCGTATGGTTGTGAGTACTAAATTCTTCCATCCTACCTGGGGCAAATAAATTACAAAAATCTATGAAATTTGATCATCAAGAAGTTAAGGAGGTAGACACTATGATCGTAAAAAAAAAAATTGATAAAAAATAATGGGATAATTATATTTTCGCTGCTGACTCACATAAATATATTATATGTGTTATATGGGATCATTACAATAACGACTTATATATATTATATGTGTGTGTATGTATATAAGAATAATGGAAATGAGTTGCTGATTTATGTAAGCTATCTGAGTTGCAGTCAATTCCCACTACCTCTAATATATATATATTTTTAAAATTTTCTTTTGGAATATGATCTCAGCCCCCTACGATACACTCATACCCAATTTCTTGGGTTTTAATTTTGATTTGGTCTTCCATTAAGTATGTACTAAATTAATGGTTTTCAGTAAATACAATATTTTGTTTGTACTTGAATTTGATTATCAAGAAGCTAAGGAGTTGGATACGATGATTCTAAAAAACAAATGACAAAAAATAATGGGATCAATATTCTTATATATATGTATATGTATGCACGCGCACGTGCGCGCGCACACACACACACAAGAATAATAGAAATGAGCTGGGGATTCACGTAAGCTACCTGAACTGCAGTCAATTTCCACCATTTTTAATAATTTTTTAAGAATTTTTCTTTTGGATTATGATCTCGATTCTCTAGAGTTTACTCCTATCCAATTTCTTGGATTTTAGTTTTGATTTGGTCTTCCATCAAGTAAATATAAAATTAATGGTTTTCAATGAATACAATATTTTATATCCCCTTGATAAAAGAGCAAATAAACTTCATAATATATGAAATTTGATCTTAAAGAATTTAAGGAGATAGGGATCATGATCCTAAAAAAAGTTTGGAAAAAAATAATACGATCATTAATTTTTTGTTACTAATTCACGTAACTTACCTGAGCTAGCGACTCATATACAGTGATCCCTAAGGATATTCATTGAATATCAAATCAAAACTAAAATCCAAAAAATTGGGTATGAGCAAATGCTAGAAAGTTGAGATCATAATCAAAAAGAAAATTTAAAAACAAATTATTAAAGATAGTAAAAATGAACTGTAGCTCTGATAACTTACATGAGTTGGCGGCTCATTTCCATTTATCTCGTATATATATATATATATATATATATATATATATATATATATATATATATATATATATATATATATATATATATATATATATATATATATATATATATATGAGAAAAATGGAAATGAGCTGACAGTTCACACAAATTACCTGAGCTGCAGTTCATTTCCACTACTTTCAATAATATTAAATTTTTTTTTTTTGAGATTATGATCTCGACCTCCTAGGGTTCACTTATATGCAATTTCTTGGGTTTTAGTTTTGATTTGGTCCTCCATCAAGTTAACACAAAATTAACGGATTTCAATGAATAAAAGATTTTGTATACACTTGATGAAAGGGTAAATAAACTCTAAAATTTATGAAATTTAATTTGAAACAAGTTAAGAGGTAGATGTAGTAATTGTAAAAAAAAAAAGAGAAGAAAAATTATTGGATCATTATAGTTTTGCCGCTAGCTCACATAACTTTTTCTGAGTTGGCGGCTCACCTAAAGTAATCCCTATATATATATATATATATATATATATATATATATATATAGAGAGAGAGAGAGAGAGAGAGAGAGAGAGAGAGAGAGAGAGAGAGAGAGAATGAAAATGAGCCGGCAGCTCACGCAAGTTACTTGAACTGCAGTTCATTTCCACTATCTCCAATAATCTTTTTTAAAATATTTCTTTTGGATTATGATCTTGACCTTCTGGGGTTCACTCATACCCAATTTCTTGGGTTTTAATTTTGATTTGGTCTTCCATCAAGTTAACACAAAATTAACAGTTTTCAATTAATAAAACATTTTGTATGTACTTAATGAAAAGGTAAATGAACTTCAAAATTTATAAAATTTAATTCGAAAAAAGTTAAGGAGGTATAGATATTAATTGTTAAAAAAATTGAAAAAAAATCATTGAATCATTATAGTTTTGCTGCTAGCTCACGTAACTTTTCTTTAGTTGGCGGCTCACCTACACTAATCCTATATATATGTGTGTGTGTGGAATACCTAAAATGCCTTCATAGAAAGTTGCCTATAAAGACACCCTTATATCCTTAACATAGAGAAGTAATTCGAACCATTTGTTATGATGATTATATATTCTAAACAGGTAGTGTATAAAAAATTATATAATTTATACACTTATTCATCATCGATTAAAAGCTTTTATTTGTTATACTGTTGAAAAACGTTCATTTTTTACCTATCCAATATACGATCAAAATAGGTAAAATGCATATTTTTTTACACAATCATTTTTTAATGTGCAGATTATGACCGGAGATTCATATGATCCACATAGACCCATATTGAGATTTTAAAGGACCTTAGGTACATGTCACATGCACATGGCATATATATATATATATATATATATATATATATATATATATATATATATATATATATATATATATATATATATATATATATATATATATGAGGAAACGGGAAATACACTGGCGGTGAAGGGAGTTCCTTCACCGCCGTTTAGGTGGTCCAATAAAATTATTACACGTGGCATCATTTTAGATAACAAATAAATGAATTCTCTTAACCGTCTTTTGAGTGGTGCCACATGTAATAATTTTATTGGGCTATCTAAGCGGCGGTGAAGGAACTCGCTTCACTGCCGGTAATTTACTCTCTCTGTATATAATTAAGATTAGTTGACAACTCTCATCACTGGAGGCACGAAGTTAAATTTGCAAAGGAAATGCTTATCATCAAATTTTTGGTGTTAGCAGTCAATCACTTAAAAAACAGCAAGTCATTTTCTCTCACCTTTTTCTACGTGTAATCATGATCTAATTGTTTTATTAACACTAATTTCTTGTTTAACAAGTTTTAGAGAAAAAGTGTAGGAAGCTTCTCTCCATCTCATTGTTGTCTGTTGCTTAGTCTCAATCACGCCAGCAAGAACCATACCAGAGTATCTTAGATTCGACGGTTTCGTCGTTCTGAGTTAGTTTTTTTTTTTTTTTTTTTTTTCTAAGAAAGTTAAAATTTGTCTCGTCACTTTCCATTATATATTTTGTTTACGAGGAAGAAGAATAATTTTTTCCCATCTTTTCTCTCTTTCCCTCCTCTCTCTCTCTCTCTCTCTTCCTTTCTTTTCTCTTAAATAGATTCAATTCTGTATCTTTCTCTTTCTTTCTTTTCTCTTAAATAGGTTCAATTCTGTATCTTTCTCTTTCTTCCTCCATGTTCTCTCCTCAAACAATGGTGGCAAATTCTAAAGTCCTAATTTCTAATCCCTTCTCCGAAGAACCCTAATCTCTCTCCTCCCTCTACTTTCACTTCTCCAAATCTTTCCCTCCAAATTCAAATCCTAGTTTCCTCTAACTGTCTCCTATAACTCTAATTTGCTGCCATAAAAATTTCTTCTACAAAGGTGATAAGAATAACTTTCTATTTACTCCATATTAATGTTCTCCACACCAACTTAGTAAAGAATATTACATATCATTTAACATACCTATTCAATAATAAAATTAAAAATCATAATTTATTTGCTATGGAAGGACTAAATCAAAATAAATTAAATATCTTTGGACTAATATAAAATTATGAAGTTTTTGGAAATCAATATCAAAATATTGCAAATATAAGGGAGTGATATACAAACACCTCTTTCTTTTTTCTATTTATAATAAAAAGTAAATATAATCGCAGCTTTGCTCGGGGAGTTTCCAAAGGAGCACACCACTTTTTCTGGTGAGACCAATTTAGAGTGTAAAAAAAAAAGAAGGGTGTGCTCCTTTAGAAACTCCCCTTCGCTCGGTGGAGCCTCCCGTTCGCTCGCGCCCTTTTGATTGTCGGCGGTCACCGTTCAGTCCTCACTGGACTCTTGTTTCTAGAACGAGAAAGTCTAGAGAGAGAAAATATCAAACAACAGCAACCAAAAAAAAAAAAAAGAAAAAAATCTCATTCACTATTAAATCCCGCTCCAAATAAAAACAATCAAAAGAAAAAAAAAAAAAAAAAAGCGGAGAATTTTTTTTTCTCCGCTCGTCAAGAGCTAGAGAGAGAAAATCTCCGATCACTCTCTCTCTCTCTACGGCAGCAGCACTCTCTCTCTCTAAATCGACGATCGAGGTCAGTTTCTTATTTTTCCGTTTTTATTTCCCTTGAAATTTAGCTTTGATTTGAAGGTATTTGATGATCTGATGCCAATGCGGCGAATTTTTTCGACGATCTTTGGTAGATCTAGCTCTGATTGCAATGCATGCGTTCTACTAACTTTTGGTGATGCGAAGGGAAATCTAGATCTGGTGAGTTGAAGTGGAGAAAGGGAAATGGCGGCTGCATTGGCTTGGAGGTACTCTGGTAGCAATGGGAACGGCCATGGAGCTCCAGATCTGGTAGGTTTCATGCTTGATTAATTTTTTTTTATTTTGGGGAAAATTTGAGCAAATTTTGCTTCTTGATGGAGTGAATTGAGGAGAAAAGATTTGATCTTGATGTTAATTTGATTGTTGTTATATTGTGAAGAGTGACAAGTGAGTTTTTGCTACTAATATGTGCTTTGCTGATTAGGTGGTTGATTATAGAATGGGTTGTTTGCATTCTTAATTTGATTTGGTATTTTTGGTGGATATTGTGAAAATTCGATTTGGACCAATGAAGCATACTATATTTTTGTGTTAGTATGCTGGTTTAAGTTCTATGGTTTTTTTTTTTTTTTTTTTCCTTTCTTTTGGAGGTGATCTGAGTGCTTTAGCCACTCTTCAGTTGATTGAATTTTTGTGCTGCTCTTCTTATATCTTCAAATTTCTGGTAATTGAATGATTCTTCGATTATTTGATTATTCTTCACTGGTCAGCTCATTTGTGTCTGGACTTATTGATGGATGCCACGTATCTACAAATTGTCACCATTTGTTCCATTAATTAATGAAGAAGTTAGATTAATGTTGCATTCTGTTGATGTAGCTACACTATTTTGTTTTTGAAGTCCTAATGGTAGGAAAGCCCCTCCGCATTTCATGAAAAATACTTAGCAGAACATAATATAAAACTACAAAAGCAACCAACTACAACAAGCACTTGGTCTTAATATAAGAACTACATAAAAAAGAGGAGAGGCTAAGGTACAATAACAACAGATCAAGGAATATATCTGTGGCCTTTTAGACGAAAACCCTGCAAACAGGGTTGTCCTCCTCCTTTACATGTATCCGTCCTCATGAGCTGCGTTGTCTCTGGGTTCTCATTTGCAGGGTAGCAGAGAGTCTATTGCAAAGCATCCCTGATTTCTCAATTGTCATCACTATCGAAAAGAGCACCTATCCATGCATGGATGTCAACAAGAATAATAGATAGACATTTAATAATAGGGTGTGATATATTATTGTTACGTTCCTCCCAAACATTCCAGTAGATGACTGCCACCATCTGAAGTCTAGGGAGAAAATTGTCTACTGGTACCAGCTCACACCCAGATATTGGTAGCATCTTCCATCGACATATCTAGAGATAGTGAGGATGCACATCTGGTCTAGACACCCCAAAACAATCGCAATGAAGTTTGATGTGTAGTACCGGCCAGAGAATGCAAATATTAGGGCCAATCTACCATCGTCTTTGAAAGTTATTCCAACTGAATACTGCATTTTTGGCAAGGAGCCACACAAATTAGCCGTAAGAGGCATTGAACACTCCAGATATGCTTTGCATGGGATACTACAGCCACCATCACTGAGTAGACGGTAAATAGATCTAATGGAGAATTGATTTAATGTGTTCCATCTTCAAGTAGGGGCATCCTCTCTGCAATACAAATGTCTTGTCTCGCTTAAAAAGGTGTAAAGAGTTCTTGGATGGAGACAATCATTAAGGTGTGAATATTTGATACCGAACAATCTCCATCTTTCTCGGTGCTAGTAGTCCCTTACTACAACATTCTTGTCTGCGGCAAGGACAAACAACTGTGGGAATAGAAATCACAGAGATATATATAAACACCAACAATCTTTCCAGAAGGAGAAAACACACCGCCCACCAAGTTTAGAAGACCAAAAAGTACCTCTAGCAAGGTAAACACCCTTCCAAGAACCTGAAACATTGAAAGAGTTATGAGGTTTGGCTTTCCTCGTGCCCATACTCGGACCATACTTGGATAAAATCACACTTTGAACAGAACCACGACAATGACTAATAATTTTCCACCACTATTTCAATAATAGTGCTATATTAAAGTTGTTGATACCCAAGAAATCATGCTTCCCTCCTCTTTGGATATGCATCTTGTCCCCAGGAGACCAAATGAAATCTCTTGCTAGAAGTATTTGCTCCCTGCCAGCATCCGTCGAGCCTCAGATTGGAAGGTTTGATCAACACTCTAAGAAATGACGACATATGATATATGATTGATCTTTTCTCTAACCCAGCTGGGCAAAAGCAAGATAGACATAAGAAATAGAGGAGTGGCTGATAAAACTGCATTAATGAGTACCATTCTCCCTTCCAAGAATAAAAGTTAACCCTCCATCTTTCTCTCCAATTGGTCGAATAATAGAGCCCAGACCATTTTAGCTAGCTTACCCAGTCTGAGAGAAACTCCCAGGTATCTAACATGGATGGATCCTACCTTACAACCAAAGACGGTGATAGTAGCAATAGACAGGTTTCTCTCATCCAAATATACAAGCGAACTCTTGTGAAAGTTGATGCTCAATCCAGACCATGTCTCAAAACAACATAGAATCCTCTTGAGATTGTAATTACCAAAATAATGGTATCTTCTACATATTGAAGGTTGATGAATACATACGTACGAGAACCTGCTAAACCTCATAATACCGAGGCTCCCTTAGCTCTATGGATCATGACATTCAAGTTATCTGCTATGATGATAAGAGAAGTAAAGATAACGGGTCACCCTGTCTCAGTTCTCTTTTACATGTGATTTTCTTGCAATCTGCTCCATTAACTAGGACTTTAACGGTGTAACCTTAGCTGTTCTAGTCCACACGTCCATCTAGCCTAGCCATCTAGCCTCGAACCCCTCTTCAAGGTCTCCATTAGGTACATCTAATTGGCTATATTATATGCCTTTTCAAAGTATAATTTTAGGAGGTAACTGTTTGTTTCCAACTTCTTACATTGGTGGATAATTTCATGAATAACCTTATAAAGGATATTCCTCCATGCAATAGTACCCGTTTGTTATTCACTAATCAATGAGTCCGTGAGGAGGGACAGTTTGATGGCCAGGTCCTTGAAAACAATCTTGAAGGAGCTATTTAGAAGGGCAGTTGGCCATAATTGTCTTATCGACGACGGAGACTCGACTTTAGGGATAAGGATTATTCGTGAAAAGTTATTCTATCAAGTCTGGTCTCGTGGGTATTGAGATCCATGAACAAATCAATGAGATTTCCCTTAACGATATACGTAAAAGCAAGAAAGATAATAGAAATCCATTAGGCCCAAGGGATCTGATTGGAACGAGGTCCCAAATTTTGTGCTTGATCTCTTCTTTTGAGAAAGGCTCCTCTAGATATGTAAGGTCGGTCGCACTGCCCCAAAAATCGGTAAGCAAATTCACCTGATGGGAGGACAAGCCACCAAAAATTGGTGAGTAAATTCAGCTGTTAATTCCTTTTATCTGATGTATGTATGTTTTGTCCATGAGATTTTCAGATATAATGACGTTTGTTTTTGGAGTACTTCTTCTGTTTGTTTATATTCTCACTTCCAAATTCTGTAGCAAGTTTCCATGAATTTTTTTCACTCCATATTTGAATTTTTAATCTGTTAGTCTGTATTCCCAAATAATAATATATTTGCCATATGGTTGGGATGCCAAAGGAAACTTAGCTGGCTTAGTGAACATTGTTTCTCTTTGCTTTAGTAACATATTGCTTTTAGTTGTTTTCTTGCGAATCATTCTTTTTGTCTTTTGAGCTATCATAGACTAAGCACTATCCTCCCATCTCTCCTTTAGTTGCTTTTCCTGCCTGCTTTTTCATTTTCCTTAGTCGTTGGTACATAACAATGCATTGCATGATATGAAGATTTTTTTTGCAATAAAAAATATATTCCAGAAGAAATATTCTATTGCTAAATCCTTCAAAGTTTCTCTTCACTGAGGAGTTTAGTAGGAAATATTCATGAACCATTCATCTAAAGATATAATACTTTGATTCTGATACTGATTAATATGCTCAACTAAGTCCCCAAATAAGTTGTGTTATAATATTTTGTTATTAATTTCATGATATCAGGAGAGAAATGGGGATGGTAAAGTTCAAGGTTCAGAGCCCCCGACTCCGCACTCTATTATGAAGATGGGTTCAAGGTAAATATTCAAGCTATAGGCTTAATTTATTGATATTGGGCTTCTTTTGTGGTTAAGGAATATGATAAACATTGACATTGCTAAAGTTTGCATTTATCAACTCTCTAGTCTTACTTCAATTTTGGGCTTGGATCAATATCTGATTTGCTATAAGCATGTAATTATGCTCACAGTGATAGAGTGTGATGGTGCACATGAATTCTTCTTCTTCTTTTTTTTTTTTTTTTGCTACTTACATCTTATATTTCTAATATTTATTTATTAGTTTACTGCAAAATTACCTTCAAGTAGAATTAAGAATTAAAAAAAAATTCTCTGAAAAATATAATGACCTTATTTATGTGAGATTTATTTTCAGATTGTTGTGATTGTATATTAGTCATGTTTAAAGGATTTCTAATTGCTTATTATCCACAAAGGCACATATATATGCATTGCATTTTGTAAATAGTAAGTTGGAATGTTCATGGAGTCAACTTTGCATAGAAAAATACATTACAATTATTGTGAAACAATTTGCGAACCAAGCTGCTGAGTGGTTGTTGGCTAACTAGCTTTTTTTCATCTTCATCAATCAGAACCTGTTCAATGCTCATTAGTGCCATGTTAGTGCTCGTTAGTGCAATTGCAATGCTACTTCTACATTTTCTTGGTCCGTTAAGCTGGTTCACTTTTAACCATCAGTTCAGAATAATTGTTTTATTAAATGATAGTGTAAATGACTACATATTAGTCCTCTAGATGCCTTTTTATGGCCTAAGTAGGTGAGGCCAAATCAAACTTCTAACATGCTTGGTCTGGGAAGTGATATCTCATTAATCTGCAATACCTATTAGACTATATTCCAACAGACATCTGAGCTATTTGAGCCTACCCACCATGGAATTGTGTGCATAAGAGATCTGTATAAGCTTCATGTTTGGCTAGAAGATGCTTTGCCCCTGTCAGTGGTATACAACTTAGTTATGGACCCTGCATGTACAAACAGATAATACTACAGATAAAAGTAGTTCTACTTGCTTGTTTACTGCCATAATGAGTTTATGACACAGAACCATTTCTTGCTCGGAGATGCATGAAATGTTTTGGGTACCAACACGTCAAGGGTTGATTTTATGCTGGCATCTTGCTGTAAAGACTTGTGTTGAAATATGCTGGCATCTTGCTGTAAAGACTTGTGTTGAAATTAGAGCAGAGCCATGGAAATAATAATCGACTTTCTATGAGCACTCGAGACATTCTGAACTTATGCTAGTTGTTTATACTTGTATGAGGTTTGTCTAAAAGAATAAAACAAGATAAGTAGGTTGAACATGAAGAAAATTACACATGATGTAAGATCAGTTCGGGAAAAGCTGGACTTCTCTCTTGATTTCTTAAGATATTCTAATTATCATATCATTAGTTATCATGGAATAATCCTGAGACCATAATTGATTAATAATCAAATTGATCTTTTCTCAAATTTTTATTGCTCCTTAATCATCGTGCAAGTGGATTCATTACTCCGCTGTTTCTGATCTATGGATATTCTTTTCAAGCTAGCAACAGGGCATAACGTACAGGGAGATTCAAATTTGCACATTCATTATCTCTAAATTGTATTTGCAGAGTTTAACTAGCAGCAGAAGTAGATTTTCCATTGACATCCTTTTCTACAGAGTGTTTTATGGGAAACTTTCTAAATAATTTCACCATACGTAACTTTGACTGACTTTAAGAGTATCTCAGGGACCGTGGTATTGTGGAGGATACAGATGGGACCTTATCAAGTGTTGCCCAATGTATCGAGCAATTGCGCAGGAGTTCTTCAACAACTCAAGAAAAAGAGAACTCCTTAAAGCAGTTGTTGGATCTTACTGAAACACGTGACAAAGCCTTTGGAGCTGTTGGATCCCATTCCCAAGCAGTTCCTGTTTTCGTTGCTCTTCTCAGGGCTGGTTCTCTTGGAGTTAAGATACTGGCTGCTACTGTTTTAGGATCTCTCTGCAAGGAAGAAGAACTACGAGTAAAAGTGCTGCTTGGTGGTTGTATTCCTCCACTACTTAGCCTTCTTAAATCGACTTCAGCTGAAGGCCAAGTTGCTGCTGCAAAAGCTATTTATGCTGTTTCTCAGGGTGGACTGAGGGACCATGTTGGGTCAAAGATCTTCTCAACTGAAGGAGTTGTTCCTGTTCTATGGGAGCAGCTGAAAAATGGTATTAAGAATGATAATGTTGTCAATAGTCTGCTAACCGGAGCATTGAAGAATTTATCTAGCAGCACAGAGGGTTTTTGGGTAGCAACTGCAAGTTCAGGTGGAGCTGATGTGCTAATAAAACTTCTTGCGAATGGGCAAACAAGTAGCCTAGCAAATGTTTGCCATCTTCTTGCATGCGCAATGATGGAGGATGCATCTGTTTGTTCTCTAGTCTTGGCTGCAGAAACAACTAAACAGCTTCTTAAGCTCTTGGGGCCTGGTAATGAAGCTTCCATTAGAGCTGAGGCTGCAAGTGCTCTTAAATCTCTTTCTGCACATTGCAAGGATGCCAGGCATGAGATAGCTAGTTCAAATGGAATCCCTGCATTGATAAATGCTACTATAGCTCCATCAAAAGAATTCATGCAAGGGGAATTTGCTCAAGCTTTGCAGGAAAATGCAATGTGTGCTTTGGCAAACATTTCTGGTGGCTTATCATATGTTATCTCTAGCCTTGGTGAAAGCCTCGAGTCATGCTCTTCACCTGCACAGATTGCTGATACACTAGGTGCTTTAGCTTCAGCCCTGATGATATACGATGAAAATGCTGAGTCTATCAGGCCTCCTGATCCTTCAGTTGTTGAGAAGATGCTGGTAAAGCAGTTTAAATCAAAATCATCATTTCTTGTGCAGGAACGCACTATAGAAGCCTTAGCAAGCTTGTATGGGAATGCAATTCTCTCCAAATCTCTTAGCAGTGCCGATGCAAAGCGCTTGCTTGTTGGTTTGATCACCATGGCAACAAACGAGGTACAAGATGAGCTTGTAAAATCTCTTCTCATACTCTGCAAAAAGGAGACTAGCCTATGGCATACTTTGCAAGGCCGTGAAGGGGTTCAGCTTTTAATTTCTCTCCTTGGCCTTTCTTCAGAACAACAACAAGAATGTGCAGTTGCTTTGCTTGGTCTTTTATCTGAAGAAAATGATGAAAGTAAATGGGCCATAACTGCTGCTGGAGGTATACCTCCTCTTGTTCAAATTCTAGAAACTGGATCTTCAAAAGCCAAGGAGGATTCAGCTTTGATCCTTGGGAATCTTTGCAACCACAGTGAAGATATAAGAGCTTGTGTTGAAAGTGCTGATGCTGTTCCTGCATTGTTGTGGCTTCTGAAAAACGGAAGTGAAAACGGAAAGGGGATTGCAGCAAAAACATTTAAACATCTTTTCCATAAGTCAGATACAGGGACTATAAGCCAGCTCACAGCTTTACTAACTAGTGAACAGCCCGAGTCTAAAGTTTATGTTCTGGATGCCCTCAGAAGTTTGCTTTCTGTAGCACCACTTAGTGACATTTTGCATGAAGGGAGTGCAGCAAATGATGCCATTGAAACAATGATAAAAATCTTGTGCTCCATAAGAGAAGAGACACAAGCTAAAACAGCATCTACACTTGCAGGACTTTTTGATTGCCGTAAAGACCTGAGAGAAAGCCATATTGCAGTGAAGACTCTCCGGTCAGTGATGAAGCTGCTGAATGTGGAATCTGAGAAAATTTTGATGGAGGCTTCTTGCTGTCTGGCGGCTATTTTCCTTTCAATTAAGCAAAACAAAGAAGTTGCTGCCCTTGCCAGTGATGCATTAGCTCCACTAATTATGCTTGCCAACTCCCCAGTTCTAGAAGTGGCTGAACAGGCAACACATGCTCTGGCTTATCTTCTTTTGGATAATGATCTATCAACTCAAGCAGGTCCAAAAGAGATTATCCTCCCTGTCACTCGAATTTTGCAAGAGGGAAGCAGTGATGGTAAAACTCATGCAGCAGCTGCAGTGGCACGTCTTCTTCAGGTTCGATCTATTGATAATGCAATGTGTGATACAGTAAATAGTGCTGGGACAGTTCTTGCACTTGCTGCTCTTCTAGAATCTGCTAATGTTGACTCTGCTGCTACATCTGCAGTTCTTGAGGCATTGGCTCTATTGTCAAGATCAAAAGGAGCTGGTGCACATATAAAACCTCCATGGGCAGTCCTTTCTGAATATCCTCACACAATAATTCCTCTGGTTTCTTGTCTAGCCAATGGCTTGCCCTTACTGCAAGACAGAGCCATAGAAACTTTGGGAAGGCTCTGTGAGTATCAGCCTGTCATTGTGGGGAATGTAATATCCAGCACCTCTGGCTGTATCTCATCAATTGCAAGACGAGTGATTGGCTCAAACCTACTTAAAGTTAGGGTTGGGGGCGCTGCTCTTCTTATTTGTGCTGCTAAAGAGCAGAGCCAAAAGCTGGTGGAAGCTTTGATGGAGTCGAGCTTATGCATTGATCTAATCTACTCTCTTGTTGGCATGATGAAATTTGCTAATTCATTTTCTAATAATGGGGATGGTGAAAATAAGATAGATATATGTATCTACAGGCACCCTAAAGAGCAATATGGAAGTAGTGAAGCTGAATGTAGTACGGCTGTAATATCTGGTAACATGGTTGCCACATGGCTACTTTCTGTTATTGCTTGTCATTATAGCAAAAGTAAAGTTTTCATAATGGAAGCTGGAGCAATTGAAGTTCTGACCAACTGGATTTCCCAGCATTCATATTCAGCTGCTCAGGTAAACTCTCTTTATCATCCTATTTCCTGACAGTTGGAGCTGGAACTCTTTATGTTCATTTGCAATTCGGGTTTCCTCTTTCCTGTGCATTCTTAAGGTGTTAAATACCATGTTAATAACTGCATTTACGTAATTATTTGTCTTTGATCTCTTTAACTCTTGTTGTTACTTTTTGGCATCCCCTAACTTGGACTTGGTAACTGCAGTATGATTCTAGAGACAACAGTAGCGCATGGGTATGTGCTTTGCTGTTGACTGTGCTTTTTCAAGACAGAGATATCATACGTTTGAATGGAACCATGAACTGCATTCCGGTACTTGCAACTTTATTGAGATCAGAAGAGTCAGCAAACAGATATTTTGCAGCGCAAGCACTTTCCAGCCTGATTTGCAATGGTAGTCGAGGGACTCTGCTGTCTGTTGCTAATTCTGGTGTGGCAGTTGGGCTTATATCTCTACTTGGCTGTGCTGAAACTGACATCTCCAATCTTCTAGAATTGTCGGATGAATTTTCCCTTGTTCACAATCCGGAGCAAATTGCGTTGGAGAGGTTGTTCAGAGTTGATGACTTAAGGGTCGGTGCTACTTCTCGGAAAGCCATACCTGTTATTGTTGATTTGCTCAAGCCCATTCCAGATCGACCAGGTGCTCCTTTTCTTGCATTGGGCATCCTAACTCAGCTTGCAGTTGATAGCCCTTCAAACATGCTGGTAATGGTGGAAGCTGGGGTCTTGGAGGCACTTACCAAGTATCTTTCACTTGGCCCACGAGATGCAACTGAAGAAGCTGCTACAGATTTACTGGGCATTCTATTCAGCGCTAGTGAAATAAGGCGACATGAATCTGCATTTGGTGCTGTTAATCAGCTCGTTGCAGTCTTGAGACTGGGAGGAAGAAACTCCAGGTATAGTGCAGCTAAAGCATTAGAAAACTTGTTTTCTGCAGACCATATCAGGAACGGTGAATCAGCTAGGCAGGCTGTTCAACCCCTAGTGGAGATTCTTAACACCGGTATGGAAAAGGAGCAACATGCAGCTATTGCTGCACTTGTTAGGTTGCTAGGTGATAATCCATCAAGAGCCCTAGCCATTGGTGATGCTGAGACGAGTGCAGTTGATGTCCTTTGCAGAATTCTTTCTTCCAGTTCCTCGGTTGAGCTGAAGGGAAATGCTGCAGAGTTATGTTTTGTACTTTTTGGGAATACAAGGATCCGGTCAACAATGGCTGCAGCCCGCTGTGTTGAACCTCTTGTTTCTTTACTTGGTGTGGACTTCAGTGCAGCTCAGTATTCAGGGGTACGTGCGTTGGATAGGCTCTTGGATGATGAGCAATTGGCAGAACTAGTTGCTGCAGATGGTGCTATTGTTCCTCTTGTTGGTCTGCTGTTCGGTAGAAATTTCACACTGCATGAGGCAGTTTCCAGAGCTTTAGTGAAACTGGGAAAAGACCGGCCAGCGTGTAAAATGGAGATGGTCAAAGCTGGGGTGATTGAAAGTATTCTAAACATCCTCCATGAAGCTCCAGATTTTCTGTGCATTGCCTTTGCAGAATTGCTTCGGATACTAACCAATAATGCTACCATTGCAAAAGGTCCATCTACTGCCGAAGTTGTGGAACCCCTTTTCTTGCTGTTATCTAGACCAGAAATTGGTCCTGACGGACTGCATAGCGCACTACAGGTTCTTATTAATATTTTGGAAAGTCCCCATTGTCGGGCTGATTGCAAACTGACTCCCCGACAGGCTATTGAACCTGTTATTGCTTTACTGGACTTACCAATTCAGGCTGTACAGCAATTGGCTGTGGAACTGTTGTCCCATCTGCTTATGGAGGAACAGTTACAGAAGGATCCGATCACAGAGCAGGCAATTGGCCCCCTTATTCAAGTTCTTGGATCAGGTGTGCATATTTTACAACAGAGAGCAATAAAAGCTCTTGTTAACATTGCGCTAACTTGGCCAAATGCAATTGCAAAAGAAGGTGGTGTCTATGAGCTGTCCAAAGTGATATTGCAAACTGATCCGCCCTTGCCTCATGCTTTATGGGAATCTGCTGCCTCTGTTCTGTCAAGCATTCTGCAATATAGTTCTGAATTCTTCCTGGAAGTGCCTGTGGCTGTATTGGTGCAGTTGCTTCGTTCTGGAATAGAAAGTACAGTTGTTGGTGCTCTAAATGCCCTGCTTGTGTTGGAAACTGACGATTCGACTAGTGCTGAAGCAATGGTGGAAAGTGGCGCTATTGAGGCTCTCTTGGAACTTCTCAGGGGTCATCTCTGTGAGGAAACTGCAGCAAGATTACTGGAAACGTTGTTGAACAATATTAAGATAAGGGAAACAAAATATGCTAAGTGTGCCATCCAGCCATTGTCCATGTATCTTCTAGATCCTCAAACGCAATCTCAGCAGGGTAGGTTGCTTGCCGCACTTGCGCTGGGTGATCTTTTCCAAAATGAGGGTCTTGCTCGAACTACAGATGCTGTTTCAGCATGCCGAGCTCTGGTAAATCTTCTTGAAGATCAACCAACGGAAGAAATGAAGGTGGTGGCTATATGCGCACTGCAAAATCTTGTGATGTATAGCCGTGCCAATAAGAGAGCTGTTGCAGAAGCAGGTGGTGTGCAGGTCGTACTGGACCTTATCGGTTCCAGCCGTCCAGATAAATCTGTTCAGGCAGCAATGTTTGTCAAACTTCTATTTTCTAATAATACGATACAAGAATATGCTTCCAGTGAAATAGTTGGAGCTATTACTGGTATGGCCTTTTTGAACAATTCTTTCATGCATTTTAGTTGAACTTCTATTGCATTAAAATGCTTGTTGTATGGTTGCTGAATATATGTTCAAATATGTGAATTAAGACGTGAATTGCGTGTTCTACGTACATATACCCTCTAGTTTAACAAAACTAGTTGAAAGATCAGTAAATGATTACTATTAAATAAAAAAATGGAAAAAAAAAGAAAGAAAATCTAATATGCATGATGTGTGCATTTCTATCATTGTGATTGATATAGGCAAGCCTGAAGACGTGATCTATTCTTGTCCAGTGGTTTATATTCTTCTTTTAATAGCCTAGGATGTAATTTGGCATCCAGAGGCAACTGCTGGGTTAGTCCGTTCATTAATATTTATCATTGCTTATACCTACATAATGATTTTAATTTCATTCTTTGTGATAATTACTATCTCAGTTGGAAGAAATTTTCTTAATTGTTTGCACGCCATCAAAGTATCTAGTTTTTAGTATAGTGCCCTCGTTTGCTTAGTTCAATATTCTTGTTTTCTCCTAGTTACTCTATATATCCAAACATATTTGTTATGGTTTTCTTTTCTTTTGCACGCGAAAAATAACTCTTTAATTTCTGAGTATTTTATCTTTTTGTTAAAATTCTTTCAGATTTGGAAAAAAAAGTTACAAGATGTAAGAACGACAAATTGTATAAGGATCTTACTGAAATCTGGAATGTCATCAATACACAATTCAGTATACTTCTTCATCCTCTATAGTATATGAGTGCAGGATATTTTTAGTAATGACATCCGGGAATACTTTCATTATTGGGAACAATATTTTGGTGTGGAAGTAATTAGTGCATACCGGTTTTCAGAGTTTTACTCTGTTTTTTTGCTTGTTTCTTTCTTTCCTTCCTGCCCGTTCCTTTTCCCTTTCCTTTTCCTATCTTTCTCTCTATTCTCTCTATTTTATTAGGAAGGCAGTGAAGTGGGTTAGGGGACGCATCTATAGCAAATTGATTAGTAGAATATCAAACTAAGAGAATAAAATACTATGAAAAATTTGCTTCTTAGATTTGCCTAGTAGTTAGTTTAGCATCATGATCTTAGGACTCTGCAGGTTGTAGGTTAAACCTCCTTAAAAACTCTGCTGCTTCTTTTATGTTTCTCTTCATGTGACAGAACTATGTGTGTGAGGGCTGTCAGCTTATTTACATCATTTGCCTACTACTAACATAATTAGAAATCTTAGCATATATCTTTACCTGGAAATGTTTCATTTTAGTGCTTACGTGTTTGATTTTAGGTTCTCCCTTTTCTTTCAATCTATTTTAATACTGTAATGTCATATATGTGGTGATGTATCACATTTGGTATTGCTTATACTGTTATACATACGAGTCAATGGTAATTTTTCAAAATAATTGTACGATACCCATGCAGAAATCAACCCAAAATGACTAGAGCAGTACTGAAAGGCATTAAAATCAGGATTAGTGTGCTAGGCCTTACTAAAATATATGAACTGCTAGTTGCTTCAATTTGTCTGTATTCTGTATGGACTGGTCACTCAACTGTGCTTATCATGTATCTGTTGTTTCCCAGCAGCTGCCATTGAGAAAGATTTATGGGCCAATGGTAGTGTTAATGAGGAATATTTGAAAGCCCTGAATTCATTGCTGAGCAACTTCCCTCGTTTAAGAGCTACTGAACCTGCTACATTAAGCATTCCTCATCTTATCACGTCCCTCAAAACTGGTTCTGAGGGAACTCAAGAAGCAGCATTGGATTCTCTGTTTCTTCTCAGGCAAGCTTGGTCAGCATGCCCAGCTGAAGTTTCTAAAGCTCAATCTGTTGCTGCATCAGAAGCAATTCCATTGCTGCAATACTTGATTCAGTCAGGTCCACCTCGGTTTCAGGAGAAAGCAGAGCTTCTTTTGCAGTGTTTGCCAGGGACACTTACAGTTATGATTAAGCGAGGCAACAATTTGCGCCAATCAGTGGGAAACCCCAGTGTATACTGCAAGATCACACTGGGCAGCACACCTCCTCGACAAACAAAGGTACATACTGAGACTAATTAAAAACCTTATTTCTTTTTAAGAAAATGTTCAACTAGATTGATCATAATTGTTTTGTTGTAGTGTTTGTTTTAACTTGATAAAGCAAAGATGCCTGATAATATCCTTTTCTGAGTTTGGCTCGTCGTGCATATTGAAGCCAATGCCGAGGAAGATCAAGTTTAATAAACTTTGTCAGTTAGCATAAAGTTGCTGTTTCAATTCATCGTCACTTGTTAATACTTCTAGCCCTGCTTTAGCCATATACTTGAAGAAGCGACACATACAAAACCAACAATCAAAACCTTTTATCCTAAATTTTTGGGATCCTAAACACCTCCATTTCAACATTAAGCTCTTCAGTTAAGAACTATCGTTTCTGGCTGACTTGTTGGTCTTCATTCCATTATATGTGTAATAATCATCTAACTGACCCGTGAGAAGGCACTTTAGGATAAAAGCTTTTGATTGTTTAGGATCCCACAACAATACTGATAATGCCAAGAAAGAAAAGCAAGTTTAACCAACAATCAAAAGCTTTTATCCTAAATTTTTGGGATCCTAAACACCTCCATTTCAACATTAAGCTCTTCAGTTAAGAACTATCGTTTCTGGCTGACTTGTTGGTCTTCATTCCATTATATGTGTAATAATCATCTAACTGACCCGTGGGAAGGCACTTTATCTTGAAAAACTTGCTTTTCTTTCTTGGCATTATCAGTATTGTTGTGGGATGTGACAATGGGATTCTTCTTTTAGGTATTAATCTCTTACAGGTTCAGGGGTTCCTGCATTTTGTGTCTTTGAGGGAATTTTATGAGTGACTTAGTGGGTGCAGCTAGCACTAGCCATTATGGATTACAAGTTCCACATGCTGAGTATGGGAGACAAAGTTGTAGATGGGATGCAACACAGGCATACGGCTAACTTTGGCGGCACCAGTACCTTTCGCTTCTTTTGTTTTCTGCACCTCTTTGACATGAATCTGCTGCAGTACGATATGAAGGCCAGCTTTGCCCTCATACATAATGACCATACCCTTGTTTTCTTCCTTCGCCATTTATTTCATGAATCGGTACTACTGAAGCATCCTAGAACTGGGTTTTGAGCCCATGGCTTCATCCTGCTTACATGAATCTAACCTGTGCTCTTCTCCGATTGCCATCATGCTCTTCTAATCAATTCGATGGACTTTCAAGTACCTTGTATGAAATTCAGGAGTCACACAAGTCTAGCAACAAACCTTGACATGTTCAACCTTGCTTTTCTACTCAGACATCTTCTCCCAGTCACTTGGTTGGCTATGGTGCTACGAGTAATAACCCTGTTAGATTACAAAACTATCTTGTATTTGGATTTAGATTAGGTTTAGTCTCAAATCGCCTGTTGATTGTTTGTATGGTTTTGAGATACCTATAAATATATGTATCTCTTAACTCATAATAAAATAGATTGGTTGGTTATGATTACTTCATAACATGATATTAGAGCAATATTATGAAATCAATTTCAGCTATCAATCTCAACCATCCTTATCGATGGTTGACTTCAATTCCAATGTCGACTCTGATCCTAACTCTGACTCTGCAATCGTGTCACTAATTCGATGCCGACTATGATTTCGACTCCGATTTCGATTCCTACTTCACAATCACATCGCCAATTAGATTCCGTGTATGCTTCAATATCTGTTTTTTTTCTGCTTCATGTTTATCGGGACTTTGGTTCGTCTCTCATTGATTGTAAGGGTGTAATATAATTTTGATGTAACCCTTTACTGCTTTCTTTTGCTTATTATAGCTTCTAAGAAAGATTTTTTCTGCTGCTTATTATTGCTTCTGAGAAAGAAGTTTATTTACTGCCTACTATTGTTTCGAAGAAAGTAGTTTATTTACTGCCTACTATTGCTTCGAAGAAAGTAGTTTATTTGCTGTCTACTATAATTTCTAAGAAAAAAGTTTATTTGTTGCCAATTATTGCTTCTAAGAAAGAAGTTTACTGCTGCCTACTACTATTTCTAAGAAAGAAGTTTATGTGCTGACTACTACATGTTCTAACAAAGAAGTTTATATATTGTTATTTTACTATTGCTCGAATACAGATGTGCTCTGATGATTCAAGTGATTCATTTACTATTACTACTACTATCGTCTACTGCTGCTACTCATCCACTTCAAGTTAATATATACTATTAAAGAGAGGGACAATATTTTCTAATATGTATGACAAGTTGGATATTTATACTTCAACTTGAGGGGGAGTGACAGATTATAAAACTATCTTGTATTAAGATTTAGTTTATGTTTAGTCTCACATCTCCTTTTGGTTGTTTGTATTATTTTGAGACACCTATAAATATATGTATCTCCTGACTCATAATAAAATAAATTGGTTGGTTTTGATTACTTCATAACAAAACCTCATTCAGCACTTAATGTGTTATCAATACTAACTTAGTTCTAAAGTGAGATAGTCCTTTTGTTAGTAGTTGAACCCATATATCTTCAATGAGCATGCCAGCAACTCTTGTTACAGTTGTAATATATAGCAGAATATATATCTATATATATATATTTCACGTTACATAGAAAACTATAGGAAATGGTAGCATATTGTGTAAGTTTATGTGAAATTACTGAACTTCTAGCTAGATGTGTAGAGATCTATCCGAAGGGATGTCTGGATAATTCGATTACAGGTAATAACACTGATCTTGATCCGTCTGATGTTCAGATTGTATCAACCGGCCCTACGCCTGAATGGGATGAAGCCTTTGCATGGGCATTTGATAGCCCTCCCAAAGGTCAGAAGCTGCACATATCTTGCAAGAACAAGAGCAAAATTGGAAAGGTAATGCTCCTAAAAGCACAAAACTATTATCCCGTGCATCATTTTAATCCAACTCCACTCTATGACTTAACTGTATTGATTCTGATAACAGAGCTCATTCGGGAAGGTCACGATTCAGATTGATCGGGTGGTGATGCTTGGATCAGTTGCCGGAGAGTATGCCCTTCTGCCTCAAAGCAAAAGTGGGCCACCACGGAACCTGGAAATCGAGTTCCAGTGGTCAAATAAGCTACTATCTGAGCAACAATCCTGATCAGGTACTCCAAATCCTCTGTAATCACCAAAAAAATTGGAAGAACTCACAGCCTTTTGCTTATTTTCCTTTGCTTTCTTTATTGTAAATAGCCTGCAGAGGATTGATTGATCATCCTAGTTTTTTCTTGATCGTATGGCCTGCTTGTTTGTAATTTTTTGTTCTTCCACCGTTGGCAAGAAAATCAAGTGTGTATATAAACTTTAGCTTCTAATACTATTTTTCGATTTTCTTATTTTGTAAGTAATATGATTTGTATGTGTGAATGTTGAAAGGGAGAGAGCATCATTAAGCATTTCTAAATTATGTATTTTAATTTCTAAGCATCATTAAGCATTTCTAAATTATGTATTTTAATTTCTAAGCATCATTAAGTAATATAATTTGACCTGCTTGTATATTTTTTTTTTTTGGCTCATTTCCACACAAACGCGCACACATGTTCACACACTCGCGTACATGCACACACACACACGTGCACACACTCACATGTTAGGTATGCATGCACATGCACACGCACATGCAGGATTACCAGGCCAGGAAACTCATATGAGTTATTGAAAAAAGAATAATGATCCCATCAATTTTTTTTTTTAAATTTTTTTTTGGCTTTATGGTTACCACGTCCTTATCTTCTTGAGTATCAAAGATTGTCCTTCCATCAAGTGAAAACAATATGTTTTTTTATCGAAAATCGTTAATTTTGTATCCACTAGATAGAATGTCAAATTAAAATTAGAAATTTAAGAAATTTGATACGAGTGAACTCTAGGGGGTTCATATAATAATTCAATAAATAAATAAATGGGGTTTTTACATATCTGACTCTTAAATCTTTAAAAATTTAAATTTAATCCCTTAAATCTTCATATTTATAATTTAGTCTTCCAAATCCTTTAAATTACCTCATTTTAGTTCCAGCCATATTTTTGGTCCAATTTTCTGTTATACCCTTGAGTTATTTCACTTTAGTCTTTCTTTCCCTCTTGCTCATCTCTTCCTCTTCTTATTGAGTTCTCTCTCCTTTCTTCTTCTCTCTCTCATCTCTCCCAGTTAATTTCTAAAGTGAAGTAACTTAAGAGAACCCAATAAGAGAGGGAAGAGAGAGATGAGAGATGAGAAGACTGGAGACGGGGAATCTAATAAGAAGAGGAAGAGAGGAGGAAGAGGGAATATAAGACTAAAGTGAAATAACTCAGCGGTATAACGGGAAATTCAGACTAAAAATATGACTGGGGAATTGAAGTGAGGTAATTTAAAGGATTTGGATAACTAAATTATAAATATGAAGATTTGGGAGACTAAATTCTAATTTTTAAAGATTTAAGGGACATATATCCCCTAAATAAATGGGATAACTATTTTTTTGCTACTAACTCATATATAATGGGCTAATTTCCATTATATATATATATATATATATATATATATATATATATATATATATATATATATATATATATATATATATATATATATATATATATATATATTGTAGGTGAGTCACTAGCTTAGGAAAAGTTATGTGAACTAGTTACAAAACTATAATGATTTTTCTTTATTTTTTTTTTTAACAATTGCTATCTCTAATTCCTTAATTTTTTTCGGATTAAATTTCATAAATTTTGGAGTACGTTTATCAGGAGAGTCATGTAAGTAAGTCTTCGTCATCAGGTATGCTCTGTAACACCCCCTGGAGCTGTGGTCATCCTTCTAGGCTCCTCCTTTCCCTCCTGGAGCGGTGGTCATCCTCCTAGGCTCCTCCTTTCCCTCGTTGTCTCCATTGCCATCAATGTTGTCGTCTGATAGATATAGGCGTTCTTCGTCTTCGTCTGAAAGTAGACTTGTCCAATGGCATACATCAAGAATAATATGAAGAAAGCATGAGTAAGCAGAATGTGCTTTGTCCCTGAATATTCTACTCTCTCTCTCTCTCTCCAGATATTCTAGTATATTGCTGCTAGGATAATTGTACAGATTCCAGTTTTTCTGGAGTTTTTCCCAAACTTTGCCCAAAAACTAAAAGGGTCCAAAAGATCGAAAGACAATACATACACGGTCGTTGTGCGTCTCCAAACCTCTATTGCAAACTCATAGTTTAGCATTACGTATTCAATAGTTTTCTTATTCTTTTAACAGAGAGAAATCAGGATCCGACCATCCCTTTCTTTGAAGCCGTGGCCATGTTAATATTGCCCTCTTTGTTACCAGCTATAGTTTATGTTTGTTTTTAAATTTGCTAATATTAATTATGGATCCCCTCGCTCTTGGACTCTTGGACTCTCCTCTCTACTTTTTGTCCCTTTAATCCTACCTCTTTTCCTGCTGCCGCCCAATGAGGAGATTCTTCAGCTCTCATCAAATGACACTAGTCTTGTGATTAAGCCTACTACTATTATTAAATTAAAGAGGGAGAAGGGCAAGCATAATAATTCCATTGGGCCGATGCCAAAACTAACAGTTAATGTCTTTCGTCTTGCCGTTTCTTTGAGCATAGACATAGGCTTGCTGTTGAAAAACATCAACAGATACAAAGACACCAAGTCCCCTTAACCATGTCACTGCAAATAGTTTTTTTTTGGTTACTATAAGTAGAACGTAAGCTCCTCCATCATCTCCCTATCTCCCACTTCATTTACGGGCAAGCAGCAAGATGATGCAACTGCTCTTTCTCGGAGCACTTACCGCGGTTCTGTCTGTGCTACTCTCGCTGCAGAAGAAACCGTCAAAGCTCAACCTGCCGCCTTCTCCGCCGAGACTCCCTCTTCTGGGCAACCTCCACCAGCTCCGCCCGATACCTCACAGATCAGCAGCGTCACTTGCTCGGAAGCATGGTGATCTCATGCTGCTATACTTTGGCTGCGATCCAACTCTCGTAGTCTCTTCGGCCGACATGGCCAGAGAGGTGCTGTGCACCCAGGGCGCTGCTTTCGCTGACAGGCCCCCGTTGAGCACGATCCGCAGGCTCCTGTACGATTACAAAGGCTTCTCCTTCGTGCCCTACGGTGACCACTGGCAGAGCACGAGGAGGATATGCGCGGACCATCTGCTGAGTATGAGGAAGGTGCGGTACTCTCGTCCCGTCAGGGAAGAAGAGGTCTTTCTAATGGTGGAGAGAATCAGAGCGTCTTCGTCGGGGGGTCGAGTGACATATTGCTCTCTTTAAAAGACGATAGTCTCGATAGAGACAATATCAAGGCCCTCGTGTTGGTATGTATCGATATCACCATCTCTCCCGTACGTCTGAAAAACTACTAACAATAGAAAACACAGGACATGTTTTTTGGTGGCTCGCACACGACATTCAGGACGTTGGAATCTATGATGACGGAGCTGGTCGCAAACCCAGAAGTGATGAAGAAAGTACAGGAAGAGATCCGAGGAGTCGCAGGTAGTAAAGGGATGGTGACGGAGGAAGACTGCGACAAGATGGACTACTTCTACGCCGTAATCAAAGAGACTCTGAGGGTGCACCCTGCAATTCCTTTCTCGGTTCAGAGACGGACGGACACAGGACGTGCGGGTGCGAGGCTACGACATACCGAAGGGAACTAGAGTGGTCACCAACATATGGGGGATTGGGAGGGATCCGAGGACATGGGAGCGGCCGGATGAGTTCCGGCCTGAGAGGTTCCTCGGCAACGACACCGTCGTCGACTTCAGAGGGCCGCGTTTCCAGTACATACCGTTTGGTGCACGCAAAAGAGTTCGCCCGGGAATTGTTGCTGCACTGGGGAATTTGAAGCTGGCCATGGCCAATCTACTGCTGAATTTCGATAATTAATTAGAATACAAATAACATACAAATTATGCAGAAATCTTTATTAATAATAAGAAAGGTATACGATCATATTTATTTACAATCACAGTACTTACTCTCTCACACGCTAACGAGTGACAAATAATGTATCAATCTCAAGTAAATCTAGCAGTTATTTATAACTTTTTCAGAGCTATTACTAAAAGAGTGTCCTTTATCTCTTCATCCATCAACGCCTCTCGAAGTAATTCCTTGTAGACTTGGAATAAGGTCTCAACGATCCCTTCTCCAAAACGATGGGTGATCATCGACTCCTGAACAACTCTTACGGACATTGAGATCATTGTTGCATCTTTATCGATGTTGCCCGTGCTTATGCTCATATCAAATGCTTGTACATGTTCCATCGCGAACGATCTTTCCTTCTTCACTTCATTTTCAATTTCTTTTATAGATGGAGCATAAAACGGAACGTTATACGAACTGACCGTCTCGTCCTTGACTAAATCCTGCAAAGTTCTTAAATTTACATTAAAATGTCTCAAAAAAAAAAAAAAAAAAAATCTTTGTATTCCTATACAAAATATTATACCCAATATTGAAAATAACGTGTTATGAAACTCGTTATATTACGTTACGTACCCTAACAGAACCCCAACGCTACGTAACAACTAGAAATAACTCAGTGCACCGTAACAATACGTTTTTTTTTATGTTATTTACGTTAAATTACGTTATGTTATTTACAATTATTTTTTTAGTAATTTCTATATTGTTGATTATTATTTTGATTACTACCGAATTGCTGTAACTTTTTTACTTGATTAGTTATTGGCTTGTTTGATTACTTGTAGAATTGCTAATTTGTTAATTTGCGATTGTTAACTTGTTATTGTAATTCCTCTCCGCTTACTAAAATATCTTACTTGTTGATTCTATTGAATTTTTAATTGAACTGAAATTAACAATTATAAATAAGATAAATTGAATATTACAAGATATAAATTACAACAATGATAATAACTGAAATTGAATAAAAAATTAAAATCTTGTTTTCTTGTTTTAATGATGAGTAGAATTATGGTTGCAGACCTAATATGTAAAAATTATTGAAGAACTTAATATAAAATTAGAATAAATTATATATTACAAAATTGTTTTATATTCTTTTCCTAGATATTTAAAATTTATTTTGCAATTTATAAAAAATATTTTATATAGTTTTATATTTATTTTTATTAAATAAATAGGAAATTGCATAACTTACGTTATCGTTACGCTATATGCGACATAACCTAACAGAAGCAAAACGTTATATTACCATTATCGCTATTTTAAACATTGATTATACCTACATAAAATGAGAATTAATATTCAAGGATGCAAACAATTTAAGAACAAATAGAAAAGTCGAAGAAAATAGAGTTGTTTTTACTCACTTGAGAGACCAAGATAGCAAACGATTGAGCTAACAATTCCCATAAAATCATCTTAGATCTATCGAATTCATCGGTATCTCTACCGGACAAAGCAAACGCCATTCTCCCTCCGCTGCAGAGCTCCTTCGATCTCGACTCGAGAAATAAGCTGAAATTAGTCTGAAACTGCTCAAGGTAAGATTGCACAACTGAAGCAGGACTTGTGTGTGAGATGTACACTTTTCCCTTGTTTATTGCTTTGCCTTGTTCATCGAAAAGTCCTCGAGGTGCCTATTTAGCAAATTACAGTATACTGTTTGATGCTCCAATATGAAACAAAACTTGGGTTCTAAATTTTGATTCAAGCTACGTACAAAGCTAAATCTTATCATCCCATTATCTAATGTCATGAACTCTCAATGATACCTGTGAGAGCCAATGCAGGCTGTACGATGAGCACACAAAGTTCAAACTATTGTCCGGGAACAGCCTCCCATAGAAACTTCCAGGAACTCCAGCCACAAAAACTGATGGAGTGGTACGAGTCTCGTCTTCCCCATCACAATCCTTGATCTTCTTAACGAACTCCCGCGTGTTCCCGAACATGGTGTTGAAGTCGTTCGTTGGGAGATCGTTGAGGAACACCATGAAATCTGGAACGGGATGCGCGGCCTCATGACATCTCCTACATATCGCCTTGATGATTCTTTGTGCGGTGGAGAGTGCGTTCAGTCCGGTAGAGCACCCAAGATCGGCCATGTGCACGACTTTCGGAGCGTTTGAGACGAAGGAGTTCATTGCCGACGTGATGACTACGTGTCTCACTGCGTCCATACCGTTCTTCTAGGGAACATCAGGAGAGGAAATTATCGGTCGATCACACACGACTAGGAGTCCACAAGAGACTCAAGAAAGAAAAACATTATGAGAGAAATAATCGAATTTTCAATAACACCACGCACATGCACACGCTCTATTTTTTTTCGGATTTATTTATTTCGATATCATCTCTTAAACAGATTACCTTGTATAGCTTACAACACTGTCAAGCAAATTTTGGTGTCAAAGGGCATTATTCCTAATCAGAGTAGACCTATATGAGTATACGATCACATCTTGATTCTTTTATGCTAGTGTATTATCGTGCTAGGGAGCAACGCAGTATATGGTATTTGGATTCTGACTACTCCTATTATATGACAGGTAATCAAATCTGTTTCTTAGCCTGAAAAAGAAGGAAGGTGGATATGTGGCTGTGAACACCCCACTATCTAGTATTGGATAGTTGGAACATTCGTTGACGCGTGATAACTCGATTAAACTCAATAAATAATATATAGTCACATTACAGTGAAAAGTCTAATAGGAATTCTAATTAATTAATTTAAAAAAGAATTCTATTAATTATAGAAATCAAATCTAACTATTTCATTAGTCAGTTAGGTATTTAAATATACTTTAAGTAGTCTAATTTATTTTAATAACACAATCTAATAGCTAATACTATCAGTTTGGATATGGGTTGAGATCTATAAGGTTGAGGGTTCACTTCATGTACTACCACTTATTAATAAAATTAATTTATTATCTCATTTTTTTTCTAAGAATTCGCTAAACCATAAAAATCTATGGCGCAATAGCTAATGATTCTTGTAAACTCCTTAAAATTTTACTAATTGATGACTCATAGCATAACCTTATCTCTATTATAGCCAACTTTCTGATAAAATATGTTTATTCTTTTTTTAGCTGACCATGTGTTCTATAATGCATCAGGAAATATGCTCAGCTGTATTTATTGAAAAAATATATGCTAATATTAACACCTTGAACTTTAATAATGTACATCCTAATAGCGTAATAATATCTTGTTTTGGGGGGAGAAGATGCTGATATAAAGAGTAAGAAACTTGGACACTCTAGCATGGGATTGTTTTAAAAGGGTGCAGATTAAAATACTCTAAGCAAATTTGGGGCATATCGTCCCGTACGAAAATAAAAGTGTTATTATGGCTAATAACAAAAAAAGCAGTACTTATATGGGATAATCTCCAACGTCGGAGATGGGTAGGTCCTGATTTTTGTGTGCTTTATGCTCAACAAGAGGAAACAATAGATCATATTATGACCCGTTGTAGTTTCTCTAAATCCATTTGGTAAACATCTTAGTATATTTGAGGCTAAAACTACATAGACTGCTTTTGAGCTTTACTATTATTTGATGAAATCTATTATAAAGTTATAGGGCTCTGAATTCTTTTCAAAATGGCTCTAACAATAACTTAATTGGAGTTCAGACGCAATAGTTATCGCACTCATACTAAAAGTGCTTCAGGGCTAAAAGGTCAACTAATGGCGGGACTATCAATAGCATAAATTAAGTTCAAAATAGGTTATCTATCGGTGCATATACTGATAGAGCTACCAATACCTGAATGGTAGATTTACTTGTTGAGAGTTTTCTGAAGGAGACTACTTTTTATATAGGACTTATCCCCTAACAATCATAAATATGGAAGGATACTTGGTTGACATGGATTAGGATTGGATGATCAAGATTACGTAAAAGAACGAATTTCTAGATTTGTGTTTTCTGGTTGACAAGAGATGGTTTTTCAAGAAAGAGATTTGATGGACTTATTCACGGACCAAATTTTAGCCCTCCCTATACAAAATTTTAAATTAGAAAAATAAAATTTTCATTTTTAATTCAAAATTTTATATAGGACAGTCAAAATTTGGTCCGTGGCGCGTCCGTTACCATCCCTAATTGAAGGTGTCCATAGGGAGATTCATGGAGAAAAGGAGAAATGTTTGAAATAAATCTTCAGGCTGTTTTTTTATCATCCACAATACTCAAAGAAACTTGATTCAACACCAATCTTCATCTTTGTAGAGTGTTGTTGGCTGGACTACATCATCATTACGATCTTTCACAGTCTTCATCATCATTTTAAAAAGGTTTCATTATATTGTGCTAAATTAACATTGAGTCATGTAAGCTTTTCAAACTCTGATTTTACAATCTTTAAATTGATTGTTTTATGGTATACTCAAGTCGGGATGAATTGAGGGATACTAGTAAATGGTGAGATTCACACCTTTGATATATTGCATATTTTGGAAGGCGATTAGTTGGGGTATACTAGAGAAAAAAAAGTTGTGATCTAAAATTATCTATACTATTAGTGAAAGACTATCTTGAAGAGAGAAAGAGTGGACATCGGAATACCCGAATCCATACAAATCTTGTATTTTCTGTGACGTGACTACTTATGTGGTTACTCTTTATTTTCGCTGCATCTAACTTTGATAATCTTTTTAACTAAAGTTAAAAATTTGTAACAACCCTATTTATCCCCACCCCCTTCCCCTGGCCAAGACTTGCTTATAAATCCTAACAAGTTTGGATTTTACAAATTGAAACTCTTAGCAAAATATCTCTCAAATCTCTCCAAATATGCTATTGGTCCACCTAAGCGTTATAAGAGGAAGCTCCTTCCATGACATAGTTTTTTCCGTTTTCTCTCTCTCTATATATATATATAGAGAGAGAGATAAACTGACAGCTTACGTAAGATGCTTAAGCTGCAGTTCAGTTTTTGTTAACTCCAATAAATTTTTTAAAATAATTTCTTTTGGATTATGATCTCGACCCCTAAGGTTCACTAATACTCAATTTCTTGGGTTTTAATTTTGTTTTGGTCCTCTATCAAGTTAATACAAAATTAACGGTTTTCAATGAATACAACATTTTGTATGCACTTGATGAAATGATAAATAAATTCCAAAATTTATGAAATTTAATCTGACAGAAGTTAAGGAGGTAGAGATAGTAATTGTAAAAAGAAATTGAAAAAAAATCATTGGTTCATTATAGTTTTACCGCTAGCTCACATAAGTTTTCCTAAGTTGGCGGCTAACCTACATTAATTATATATATATATATATATATATATATATATATATATATATATATATATATATATATATATATATATATATATATATATATTAGAAATAGTGGAAATGAATTGCAACTCAGATAACTTGCATAAGTTGTCAGCTAATTTTTATTTTTCTCATATATAAGAGGGCAGCAATCAGGATCACCGAGGAGATGGAGTTATGGTACTGATCGAGGCTTGGCCAAGAGAATCAGGGTCGACTTGTTATATTGCGAAGTTCCCAGCGTTTCACTCAGTTGTCGAACCTCACCTTTCAGTCCCCTGGGCATCTCCCAGTCGAAGTTCAGCAGCAGATTGCCCATGATCAGCTTCAAATTCCCCAGAGCAGCAGCAATTCCAGGGCAAACCCTTATGCCTGCACCAAACGGTACGTACTGGAAATGCTGTCCTCTGAAATCGACGGTTTCGTTACCGACGAACCTCTCAGGCCAGAACTCGTCTGGCCGCTCCCATGTCCTCGGATCCCTCCCAATTCTCCATATGTTGATGATCACTCTAGTCCCCTTCGGTACGTCGTAGCCTCGTACCCGCACGTCTTGCGTCGTCCGTCGCTGAACCGAGAATGGAATTGGGGGGTGCATCCTCAGAGTCTCTTTGATTACGGCGTTGAAGTACTCCATCTTATCGCAGTCTTCCTCTGTCACCATCCCTTTACTGCCTGCGACTGCTCGGATCTCCTCCTGTACTCTCTTCATCACTTCTGGGTTTGCGACCAGCTCCGTCATCATAGACTCCGACGTCCTGAACGTCGTGTGCGAGCCACCAAGAAACATGTCCTGTGTTTTATTATAGTAAGTTTTTTTTTTTTTTTTTTTCTTTCACGATAGATATATCTATTTACAGGAGAGATGGTGATATCGATACATACCAACACGATGCCCTTGATATTGTCTCTGTCAAGACTATCGTCTTTCAAAGAAAGCAAGATGTCAACAAGGTCCATGGAATCCTTTTGATCATCACTGCTCCCCTCGTATCTCTTGGCACGAGTATGTTCGTCCAGCGCCGCTTCGAGGAAACTATCCATTCGTGCAGCGGCGCTGCTCACCTTCGCACTGAAGCCAGTCAGCATGTCCATCCAACCGAGCCATGGGATGAAGTCACTGAAAGAGAGCGACCGAAAGAGCCACCCCATTTCGACAATCAGATCACTGAATCTGCGCCATTCGTCTCCTTCATACTTCCTCCCGATAGTGAGCCTCAGGATCAGCAAGACAGCGAGGTCTATGAGCATATCGCTCAGGTTCACTGGACCCCCCGACGAAGACGCTCTGATTCTCTCCACCAGTAGAGAGACCTCCTGTTCCCTGAGGGGACGAAAGTACCGCACCCTCCTCATGCTCAGCAAATGGTCCGCGCATATCCTCCTCATGCTCCGCCAGTAGTCACCGTAGGGCGCGAAGGAGAAGCCTTTGCAATCGTACAGGAGCCTGCGGATCGTGCTCGGCTGGGGCCTATCAGCGAAAGCAGCGCCCTGGGTGCACAGCACCTCTCTGGCCATGTCGGCCGAAGAGACTACGAGAGTTGGATCGCAGCCCAAGTATAGCAGCATGAGATCACCATGCTTCCCAGCAAGCGACGCTGCTGATCTGTGAGGTATCGGGCGGAGCTGGTGGAGGTTGCCCAGAAGAGGGAGTCTCGGCGGAGAAGGCGGCAGGTTGAGCTTCGACTTCCGCCGCGAGAGCAGCACAAACAGAACCACGGTGAGTGCTCCGAGAAAGAGCAGTTGCATCATCTTGCTGGTTGCAGGTAAAATAACTTGGAGATGCACGGGAGATGATACAGGAGTTGGGGTTCCACGTATATTAACAAGAAACTATTTGTTCTGACATGGTTGAGGGACTTGGTATCTTTGTATCAGTTGATGCTTTTCAACAGCAGGACTGTGTCATTAACTGTTAATTAGCTGGCTTGCCCTTGTCACACTTTAATTTAATGATGATAGTTGCCTTAATCTTAACACTAATTAATGTGATTAGATGAGAGCCGAGGAATCTCTCTAGAATGGGCGGCAGCAGAGGAATCTCTCCAGAGTAAAGGGACAAAAGGTGGAGAGGATAGGCGAAGAGTACAAGAGCAAGGGGATCTACAATTAATGTTAGCAATTTCAAAATTTCTTCCAACTGAGAAAGTAATTATCACAAAGAATGAAATTAAAATCATTACCTAGGTATAAGCTAGCAATGATAAATATTAATGAAAGGACTAACCCAGCAGTTGCCTCTGGATGCCAAATTACATCCTAGCTAGGTTATTAAAAGAAGAATATTGTTGGGTTTTTGTCTGGCATCCGTTGAATATTCAGATGTGATCAAGAATCACAAGGAGTCTCTGTTGAAGTTGAGTTAGAAAATCAGAGTTCTAATTGAATTGGAACACCAATTAGATATAGATAGTGCTATTCCAATAGGATTATGATAGAAACACTATATATATCTTTTGTATGTGATACAAGAGATGTGAGAAACTGATGAGAAGTTCCAAGAGAGCTTCAATAGCACCACTTTCCGCCATTGCTTCGACAGCTAGTTGAATCATCAGTTTCCAACACAAGCATTATTGGTTAGTATCCAAAGCAATTCTGCGAAGCCAACGCGCAGGATGTTTAGAATACTTTTCTATTGAATTATGATCACGAGATCCTGGGTTCGCTCATACCTAATTTCAGGGGTTCTAGTTTTGATTTGGTCTTTCGTCAAATAAATACAAAAATTAATGGTTTTTGGTGAATAAAACATTTTGTTTTGCAAATAAATTTCAAAACTCATGAAATTTGGGAAATTCTATTTACGCACATCAATTTGATCTTTTTATAAAAAAAAAAAAATCAAAACGGTGAGTTATTGCCCCCCGTGTTCCATTAAAGCGATTTCAATAAAACATACATAAATATTAATAGATCCATATAGAGGCAAAAATGAGTTACAACACAGACTAGCACAAACTAAAAATTACATAGTACTCAATAGTTAAAATATCCCACGACTGCAATCACAAATACAGGTGGGGGACCTCCAACCAATCTACTCCTCCTCCCTAGTAGCACGAGCTGAATCACCTGCATCAACATCTGGAATTGGCGCTCTCTTTGTTGATTGTAGAACCTGTGTGGCAGTAAATCTGGAGGGAATGTCGTGGGGGTCCGAACCTCATTCTCTAAAAACTGTTATCCACAATAACATATCATTAGATCCATGCAAAAATGTTTATTACTAAAAATTCTTCTATTTCTCTCCATCCATATATTCCAGGTTATAGCAGCCGTAGCTATCCTAGTCACTGCTGATTTTATTCCTATGGCCTGAAATATCGTCCATATAGATGGGTGGTTGCCACAGTCTATCCGGAAATTATGGCGCTTAGCAACTTCTATCTATATCAACTTGATGAAAGGACATTCCATTAACACATGTGTTGCAATTTCTATATCAGAACCGCATAGCACGCACCTACTAGGATCCTACCAACCCCTTCATTGGAGATTGTCCCATGTAAGGATTGAGTTCTTATTTACAAGTAAGAGGAAAACTTTTATCTTTAGTGGGCAATTTGTCTTCCAAATATGGGTCGCCATGTTGGATCTTACTCCCCCGTCATTAAGGAAACGATACATTGATTTTACTGAAATATTCTGGATTTGTCCCATCTCCAAATCGGTAATTTTTACTATCATTGATTCGTATGTGTTGTAATGTAACTCGTACACCCTGCCAGCCTAGCCTCGCTTCATTTCCCAACCTCCATCTCTCTCTTCTCCAGAAGGTTCCAACCGTAGCCTCCTTATTGTGACATGCCTCGTAAGCCATTGGGAACGAGATTTTGAGAGATATTATATCACACCATATGTCCTTCCAAAAGGCTATGCTATCACCCTTTCTTACCTCATATTTGATACCCTGCCAGAATATCTCTTTGATGCTCTGAATACCTTTCTAGAAACATAACGTGTTGTATGTATTATAGCCTTTGCCACTCCAGGGTCCATTTCTGGGACCATATTTGCTTCGTAGCAAATTTTGTAACATACCACTAGGTTGGGACAGTAATCTCCACCACCATTTAGCAATAAGAGGCAAATTATAGTTCCTAAGATTCAACACTCCGAAACCTCCATCCCTTTTTGCTTTACACACTCGATCCCAAGCCACTAAATAGAATTTTCTAATCTGGTTTACGAATTTCCCCATAGGAATTGGCTTCGCAGTTTGTCAATATTTCGTCTCACCCATCGCAGACGATGAAATAGGACATGAGGTATGTTGGTATGGAAGATAACACTGCATTTAATAAGATCAATTTACCCCCCATAGATAAGACTTTCCCCTTCCATCCATCTAACCTGTTGCTGATTTTCTCAATAATTGGAGCCCAATCTGGTTTCTTAATTTTGCCTGGTCTAATTGAAATTCCCAAATAGCTTATTGGGAAATTACTCTCCTTACATCCAAAGAGTCCCATATTCAAGTTACTAGTGATGTTTTCTTGTCCAGTGAGAGAGAGTGAACTCTTGTGATAATTAATTCTCAGGCCACATCATGTCTCAAAGCAATTTAGAATCTATTTGATTGCACTTGCTTGTAAAACATTGCAATGTCCGAATAGGTGTCATCAGCATATTGTAAGTTCGTACATGTCACTGTGCGAGAGGCTGGTAGCCCCTCTATCTTGCCTGCTCTCTCCATATATGTGAAGAGTGAGTTAAGACCTTCCATCACCAGCACGAAGATTAACGATGAAAGGGGATCACCTTGCCTAAGGCCGCTTTTGCAGACAATTTCATTTTTTGGAACCCAATTTGTCAAAATGGAAATTTTAGCTCAGTGTAGGAAATTTTAGCTCAGTGTAGCCAAATGATGATCCAGTTAATCTATTTATGGCCAAAACCCCTGTTCTCAAGGTCTCTATTATACAATCCTACTCCACCTTATCATATGCCTTTTCGAAGTCGAGTTTCAATAGGTAGCCCTGTATACAGGTTTTCCTGCATTGATGAATAATCTCTTGCACAGTGGCCACTCCATCAAGGATGTACCTTTCCGTAATGAAGCCCCTCTGTGTTTCTCCTATCATCTCCTGCAAATGTGGAGTGAGGCAAGAAGCCAGTACCTTTGAAAATATTTTAAACACACTATTCAATAATATTATTGGTCGGTACTCGCAAATTGACTTTGGACAGTTATTTTTTTTTGTATAAGGGCTATGAACACGTAGTTTAATTTGTTCAAGCGCGCACTTCCTACTCATTTCTCCAAACAAGTTAAGGATTATCCCTCATGTTAGACCATGTGAATTGACGATAGTGCAAGGGGATCTCAATTAAGCCTGTCATACTGATAATTTTATTAAAGAGTTCTCTATCTTGAGTGTTCTGATCTCCTCCTCTTCGTTTCTCCATATATCTTGAATTCCCCTCCAATCACCTAGGGAAGTTCGTTTCTACAGCTATGAAGGACTTCATCCCAAAGAGTCCCTCTTTTATCACTGTGATTCGGTCCATACGTTGCGGTAATTTTTTGGCTCCAACCATTAGATCTCTGCTTGACTATCACAGTTAGGATAAATTCCATGGCCCATGAATCCAAAACTTCGTAAGAGTTTTTGTTTACTCCAATTACTATTCCCCCCAATGCTCCCCTTGCATCATTAAATAACAAGTCAAAGTTTCTTCTTATGTTGATCACTTGCTTTAACAAAGGCGATGGGTTCTCCAACTTTGTTCTTCTAAGCAAAAGATGTATGCTCCATTGTCTTGCAGAACTCTTGTGACCATGCGTCTTTTCATTCTATCTCCTAATCCTCTAACATTACAGAAGATAATCTTCATCAGTAAACATTAGTTTCCTCTCCATCTGCGATACAGATCAATTTGATTTTAGATGCACATATTTGAAACTTGGAAATAATTACAAGTTTATCATTTTCTTGACTAGGTTACACTTTTAAATTCCAAATCTCTAAAACTTAAAAATCTAAAATGCTGTCATCATGTTTCTCCTCTATTCTCTCTCTAAAACTCAAAAAAATATTTTTTTGTACTATTTAAATTTTAAAAAAAATACGTCTCTCACAAACTTATCGATTTACTGACTCTCTAATATTTTTACATTCATGTTTCTCATAAAAAGTTAGGAAGAATTTTAAATTATTTAAATTCACTGTGACAGCGAAATTAAGGTTTAGAATTTGAGTTCTTTAAAGCAAATTGAAAAATTCAGCATGCTATTGGTATCGAAGGACAAATCTCAAGTACAAATTAAAATTATTTTAAATTTTTGATGTGTTTTTGTTTGCAATTGATTGTTACTATTTTTTTTTTTTTTTTTGGTGTGATGATCAGTCATTATTCAAGTATTAACACCTAACCAAATTTAATTCCGCTTGGGTATTAATACCTGATCATAAAATTTTTAGTTGAGTAGCAATGGGATTGGGGGAGGTGATGGACGCGGAGGGTGGTGGGCTTGGACGTGGACGGTGGACGGTGGAACTAGAGGTGGTGAGTAGCGACGAAATTGGGGATGGCGATGGAGGTGGACAGACAGCGACGCTTGGGAGAAAGTTTGAAAATTTTATGGCTAAGTTGCGAGACGAAAGTAGGAGAGAGAGGGAGGGAGTGTTAAATTTGTGATAAAATTTAGACAGAGAGAATAAATTGGTGATGTGTGGTTAGTGCAAAGAGTAAACTGGATATCGAAAGTAATTTGTCGTGCATAAATAGATTTTTTTATGAAATTGATTCTAAAGAAGCTGATGAGCCAGACATTATGATCCTAAAAAAATAAAAAATAAGACAATAGGATAATTACTTTTTTGCTGTTAGCTCACATAACCACATAACTTATCTGGGCGGCTTATATACTTTAATTCTATATACACACATACGAAATTATCATTAAATTTTGAAAGTTATATTTAACACATGGTGTACTATCTATTTACTTTGAGTTAATGTGGTGGTGGAAATTTCAAAAGGTGAATAAGATAAGAAGGGGGGTATGTGTATAACGAAGAAGGGGCATAGAGTAACTATTTGGTAAAACCTTTCAAAGGACTAATACAATCGCACAGTATACAAATTCATGGCGATCGAGGTTTCGCCACAAGCATCAAGCTCGCATTGTTGTGTTCTGAGCTTCCAAGGGTCTCACTCAGTTGCCGAACATCACTTTTCATTCCTTCGGGCATCTGCCAGTCGAAGTTCAGCAGCAGATTGCCCATCGTCAGCTTCAAATTTGCGATCGCGGGAACGATCCCAGGGCAAATCCTTTTGCCTGCACCAAACGGTATGTACTGGAAATCCACCCCTCTGAAGTCGACGGTGTCATTGCCTAGGAACCTCTCAGGCCAGAACTCGTCAGGCCGTTCCCATGTCCTTGGATCCCTCCCAATCGCCCAGATGTTTATGAGGACTCTTGTTCCCTTCGGTATGTCGTAGCCTCTTACCTGCACGTCTTGTGCCGTCTGCCGATGGATTGACAGAGGAACTGCGGGGTGCAACCTCAGTGTCTCTTTGATTACGGCGTAGAAGTACTCCATCTTATCGCAGTCTTCCTCCGTCACCATCCTTTTACTATCTGCAACTCCTCGGATCTCCTCCTGTACTCTCTTCATCACTTCTGGGTTTGTGACCAGCTCCGCCATCATAGATTCCAGTGTCCTGAATGTTGAATGCGTGCCGCCAAAAAACATGTCCTGTTTTATTCACAAAAAAAAAAAAAAAAATTGTAAATTTTCCAGTAGGCGCGGAAAGAAGAGATTTGATATTGATGCATACCAAGACGAGGCCCTTTATGTTCTCTCTCCTGAGAGTATCGTCTTTCACAGAGAGCAGCATGTCAACAAGGTCCATAGAATCCCTCTGATCATCGGTGCTCCCCTCGTACCTCTTGGAACGGATGTGTTCGTCCAGTGCCTCTTCCAGGAACCTATCCACCCGCTCGGCGGTGTCCCTCACCTTCGCATCGAAGCCGTTCAGCGTGTCCATCCAGCCCAGCAACGGGATGAAGTCCCTGAAGGGGAACATTCGGATCAGTGTCACGATGTCAACGATTATTTCTCTCAACCTGTTCCCATCTTCTTCGTAGTTCCTCCCGAGGGCGATCCTCGAGATCAGGCGAATGGTGAGGTTCACGAGCATGTCGCTGAGGTTCACCGGACCCCCCGAAGAGGATGATGCTCTGATTCTCTCCACCAGTAGGGAGACCTCTTCTTCCCTGAGGGGACGAAAGTACCGCACCTTCCTCGTGCTCAGCAGATGGTCTGCGCATAGCCGCCTCCTGTTCCTGTAGTGGCTGCCGTAAGGCGTGAAAGAGAAGCTGGCGTAGTTGTACATGAGCCTGCTGATGGTGCTCAGCGGGGGCCTGTTCGCGAAGGCAGCGCCCTGGGTGTGCAGCACCTCTTGGGCCATATCGGCCGAAGAAACTACAAGAGTTGGATCGCAGCCTAAGTATAGCAGCATGAGATCGCCATGCTTCTGAGCAAGCGACGCTGCTGATCTGTGAGGTATCGGGCGGAGCTGGAGGAGGTTGCCAAGAAGAGGGAGTCTCGGGGGAGAAGGCGGCAAGTTGAGCTTCGAAGGCTTCTTCCGCCGTGAGAGTAGCACGACGAAAACCACGGTGAGTGCTCCGAGAAAGAGCAGTTGCATCATCTTGCTGGTTGCAGGTAAAATAACTTGGAGATGCACGGGAGATGATACAGGAGTTGGGGTTCCACGCATCTTAACAAGAAACTATTTGTTCTGACATGGTTGAGGGACTTGGTATCTTTGTATCAGTTGATGCTTTTCAACAGCAGGTCTATGTGTCATTACTGTTAATTAGCTGGCTTGCCCTTGTCACACTTTAATTTAATGATAATAGTAGCCTTAATCTTAAGACTAATTAATGTGATTAGACGAGAGCTGAGGAACCTCTCCAGAGTGAGCGGCAGCAGAAGAGGTAGTAATAAGGGGACAAAGTGTGGAGAGGATAGGCGAAGAGTACAAGAGCAAGGGGATCTACAATTAATATTAGCAATTTCAAAATAAAAGATTTACTAATTGAACACGATATGGACATTCCAATTGTGGAGTATATCGTACTGCCAAAATCTCCGTGCTCTGACATGCACAAGGGTATAAAACGAACAGACTTTGTTAGGCAACCCACATGTCATTATTCCTCTCATAGCTACTAGGAAGCGCTATCACAAAATTCATGATTATTTTCTCATACTTCCATTCTGATGCCATATATGTAACGTCCCAAACTATACCCCAAAAGTTTTGGCGATATATCTCATTTATGGGTAAGGCATTACCAGCGGGTACCCCAAGTGCGGGTATATGAGGCCTTTAATAACCAAAAACCATGCAATCAGAGTGCACGACATAAACAAATTACATTGCTACAATCCATTCATAGCATAACATTGTCCATAATAAAACCTTTAGAGAAAATACAAACAAACTTGGATATTTAACAACAATGAGTAGTTTGGTTGGGTTTATATACAAGCACCCAATCTAACAAAAGGCTACTCACTTTACAAAAAGATTACAAGCTTAGTGCTGTATAAAAGGTAGAGAGACAACAAGGCATTTACAGCAGAAGGAAGTATCTATGACTCTTTAGTAGTTTGTGAGCTCCTGAAAGTAGGTGTCATTGATTGGTAGTTCAGTTTTGCCCTCCGCTGTGTGCTCCGCGATACTTGGGTGTGTAGGGAAACCCTAGGGGTCAGACTCGAGAAGAAATAGAATCGTGCACGTAATGAAGCATAGCAAGTCTTTGATTAAAAGCAAAGGAGACTCTAATATGCATGTAAATCAAGAATATCTATCAAATAGTTATGTAATTAGAGGCATTTGATAAGATAATATGACTTATTATTAATGCTATTTAGTTATGGAATTGACTGCTAGATGGATCTCACGTGTTCTAGGAGTGTACCGTATATATTCGGTACTATATCCATAGATGCTGGTCTCTCTTAAACCAGCCGCACCGCTAAGTATTAGTTATCTCCTGCATACCAGGACTATAGACGTAGTCTCTTTTGAACCAGCCGCATAACTAAGTACTAATTTTATCCCGTGCATATTCAGGATCACAACCACAAATGTTAAGTCTCTCTTAAACTAACTGCACTGTTAAATGCTAGTAATATCCAAAAAAAGACATCGACAACACAAGACCAATGCGATTGCCCAACCCGACTCCCATAATACATGGTTCATCCCATCATTCAGTTCCCTCATACCCATTATTTTATTAATGCATTTGTTCAAGAATAAAGTCATGTCAAGGCAGTATCATACAAGGTCAGTATTACGGTAGCAAATCATACAAATTGAGTCAAATAACCAAAATAATATGAAAATCATACAAATATAATTGAAATGTTCAAATATAAGGTCAATGGTTGGGCAGAGTTCGTAAGGGGCACGGTGAACTATAAGGGTGACAACAACTTTATTTTTGTTTAGCTGTCTCGCAGCTGCGGAGATTTTAAATAATTTTTATTTTTTTATTGGAACTAGAAAATAAAGTATAAATGAGAATTGTAGAGAACTAAGTTCTCTTTCTAACAAGTCTTAGATGGATCTAATTGGTATTCAGAATCAAAAGATATCTTTGATTTATTGAATATGATACAAGACCCTTGCTGCTGTGCAGCAGCTTCATTTTCAATCTAAGATTTGATTAGGGTAAATTGAGAATTCGGAAGATACCTAGTTAGATAATTTGTTGTTCATTGAATTTTCTTTCCAACAAATATATGATTAGCTCAATCGGAGTTGCAGATTAAAAGTTATGAGTATTTTAGTAAAACTATATCACACTCTCAACTAGTAGCACCCCTAGTTCTGGCAACACTAAGCATATTCTGGCAATGCTAAGCCTGTACTGGCAAAGCTAAGCATGTACTGGTGAGGCTAAATATGTTCTGGCAAAGCTAAGTGTCTGGTGGAGTTAACTTTCTTGCGGAGCTAAGCATCCGAAAAAACTAAGTGTCCAACGGAGTTAAGGGTCTGGTGGAGCTAAGCTCTGCATGCAAGATCCACTTTGAGAGCTTTTTTAGTAGAGTTAGAGATATAATTAGGGATAATGTATATAAAAATTGTAGAAAATTGAATTATATTTCCAACGAGACCAAAATCAGCTCATTTGGAGCTCTACATCAAAATTGATGATAAAAAACCGAAGGTATGTCCATGTTACAGCAGATTTGCAGTTGCATAAGTACTAATTTCAATCTGATTTCGAAGGGATTAGAGGTAGATCTAGAAGGAAAATAATATATAAAATTGTAGATAATTGAATTATATTTCTAATGAGAGTAAAATGAGCTCCATTGGATTTGTTTAGTGAAAGTTATGCCCAAAATACTGAGAGAGTATATAATAGGCAACTCAGTGTTTACTATTCTCACTTTGACTTCTATCCAAATTTCAACTAAGCTAAAGGTAAGATTGGGAAACACAAAGTAAGGATGTTTGTAGGAAATTGAATTATAATATAATATCAAAATGAATGAACTTATTTAGACTCCTATAGCAAAAGTTATGATCAAAGTACCGTTGTAGATACCAAAAAAAAAAAAAATTTGCTAAGTGGGCATACCCGCGGGTTGCATCCCGCGGGTGTTGCATCCCGCGGGAGCACCCGCGGGATGCAACCCGCGGGAGCCCCCGCGGGTTGTTTTCCGTTGTTTTCTGTTGATTTGTTTCCTATTTTTGGACTGATAATCTGTGATCCAATTTTTCAGGAGAGAATTGAGCCGGATTTGGAGCTTCTTCGGTTTATAAAATACAGGAATTTAACTGGAGAAGGGACTTTTAGATTCTTGGACTTTGGGAAGATTTCGGGCGAGCTCGGGAAATTAAGAAGCAGAGCAGAGCCATCTCTTCCAGTCGGACAGTCAACGGAGGCAGCAGCAAGACTCCACCGCCACCCGAACCCACTTAAAAAGGGAATCCATTAATATTCCCGTTCTTGTAACGATCCTATTTTCTTTTTATAATCTCAATTTCCTTGTAATCAATCAATTTTGCAATGGAATCAAAGATGCAATTTTTGGGCAAATAAGAACTGGCGATCATAGTGGGAGCCCCTCTGTTTACCACAGAGAATCTGGTGGCGCAGTCCGATCGAGTGCCGATTGGCTCAATGGTTGAGACGCTGGTCATAGAAGTTGACCAGCAAAAATATGAGGAATTTCTTTCCTCCTCTGATTCGGAGCCTAGGCGTCATCGCCGGGTGACGATGAAAAAAGGTGAGGCGTCATCGCCCACCGGAAATCAAAAGGCGTCATCGCCTATGAAAATTTACGAGGCGTCATCGCCCGTTGAAATTTACGAGGCGTTATCGCCCGTTCCAAAGTCAAACCAGTCCCTGACCCACTCTCAGAAGAGAAACCTGAGGCGTAAGGCCCAGTGGGCCCGCCTCAACAGTGCCTCTGGAAAATTGCGGTCAGAAAATCCAGATCAGGAAACATCGGGAAGAAAAAATTCCAAAAATGAAAATCCGCAGGCGGAACTGCGGGTTGCACCGCACGGGGGCAACCCCGCGGTTGCAACCGCGGGTGCAAACCCGCTGTTCCAACTGCGGGTTGCACCCCGCGGGTGCAACCCCGCGGGTGCAACCGCGGGTGCAAACCCGCGGTTCCAACCGCGGGTTGCACCCCGCGGGTGCAACCCCGCGGTTGCAACCGTGGGTGCAAACCCGCGGTTGCAACCGCGGGTTGCACACCGCAGGTTGCAACCCGTGGGTTGCACTCCGCAGGAAAAATTAAGGGTTGGTTCTGGTGTCTATTCGGGCACACGCGCAGTGAGCACGCAACGCACATCTAACTTTTTGGTTACTCTCTCAGGTGTACCATCCCGTTCCTCTACAAACAAATATAAGGATGTGCTCATGAACTCACCTGAAGATAGGTCTTCAAATTTCTCTTCGGATGAACATATTAATGACAGAATCCTCCAAATCCCGAAGAACAAGTCAGATGCGTGCGAGGCCCGTACAACTGCGCAGGCCAGCACACACTCCAGAAGAATCCGCAGAAGGGTTGGAGAACAATCTGATTCGGGAAAAGAGCTCAGCCCTGAAATATTACAAACTCTCCAGTATTATGAACCAAATTTGCGATGCAAAATGCGTCAAGATGCAAATAGAGAGGAGAAGATACCTCAAGATTTGAGAGAGTATCTCAATTGGAAGAAGAACTCCTCACAAAATATCCCTCACTGCCAATGCGAACAGCTGATCTCAACTGTTCTATCAAACTGCCAGTGCAACTCAAAACGATCAGTTTTTGAGCGGATCACCGAACCTAAAAGAATGTGAATGGTGAAAAGGGTGTGCTCGGAAACCGATCTGCCTGCTGCCACTTCGCATATGGTTAATAAAGGCAAAAAGGTGGTTGGAAATAACCCTTTGGATAAGGAAATTACTCCAGGATCAAAAGGAGTTTCTATCGAACCAGAGGGCGCGCTTCTAGAAGAAGTCTCTGAAAGGCTTGAGAGACAAGAAAAACGTCTCGAACAGTAAGAAGAGACCATAGAAGAAATGAAATAACTTTTGATTGAGTTGCTGGCTCAAACTAGAAAGAACCAATCATCGCCGTCCATTTCTAGTCGGCAGAAAGGAAAACGGCCTGTCCAAATAAATGAAGACAGCGAAGACGAAGTTGAAGAAGTGCCTCCTCATTCAAGAGAGGAAGAGGAAGTGAAAGTTATCCTCAATCCTCACGCAGAGAAAATAGAGAAGATGGAGAACCAATTACAAGCTCTTCTTCATCGCAAAAAGCTACAAGAGGTGGGGGTAGTCCGTCCATATCCAATAGAATGGGAGACCGTACCCTATCTTGCAAAATATAAACCGTTGAATCTTCAATCATTCGACGGTAAAGGTTCGCCGCAGCAACACATCTTCTATTTCCTCTTACAGACAGGACATCTCATGGGGAATGATCCAACTATGATTAGGATATTTGCGAGCACTTTACGGGGGCCCGCATTTACATGGTTCATGCAGCTACCCCAGGAAACAATTAAATCATAGGCCGATGTAGAACGTGAGTTCTTAGCCCGATTTTTTGAAAATGATACAGAAGTCTCCATATTATCTTTGCTAGGAGCGAAGCAAGAAGAAGGCGAAACGGTCAAAACTTATATCGAGCGGTTCCGAGAACTTTCTATTCGATGCCCACATGGCATGACGCAGGACACGCCTGTGGAAACTTGCAGACACAACTTGTTGACCGATATCCTAGACAAGATGGGCTCGGTCGAATCCAAATCATGGAAGGATCTGCTTAAGCAGGGTGAACAGGCCGAAGAAATACTTCGACGTCTCGAAATGCAACAGTCTGCAACCGGAGACGGTACAAACGAATCTCCATTCCATTTTTTCCGTTCAAAAGGGAAAGACATAACGGCAATGGCGGTAGAAAGTACACCGAAGCAGAAACCATGGCCGACTACAAGCAATACAGCAAGGTCACCCAGGCTTCAAAAGCAGTATTTGTTCAAGGATGAACATACTGCTACTATGTTCAATCTGCTCAGCAAGTGCAAGATGCTCAAGTTGCCGGAGAGCAAGAGGCCTGAAGAAGTAGGGAAGACTAACGATCCGAATTACTGCCTGTACCATCGGATTGTAGGTCACCCCATAAAAAATTGTTTTATCTTAAAAGATAAAATTCAAGCGTTGATTGATACTGGAGCAGTTCAGCTCAAAACTGAACAAAAAAGGAGTTAGAGCTAACTCCAACACATCTAATGTGTGTGGTCTAAAGGTACCACTTGGGCTCACAACAATTCCCAAAAAATGGGCTCAGGGCGGTTAATTTAAACCCCCATATATATATATATAAAAAAAAAAAAAACATCAAAAAATAAAAAAAAATGAATCATCCAACGCCGACAAGGCTACGGGAAGAGAGTAAAATTCTCGCCAACCCCACCATGCTGGGGGTAAAAAGCATGAATTACCCAACGCCGATAAGGCTACGGGAAGAGAATAAATTTCTCGCCAACCCCACCATGCTGGGGGTAAAAAGCATGAATTACCCAACGCCGACAAGGCTACGGGAAGAGAATAAATTTCTCGCCAACCCCACCATACTGGGGGTAAAAAGTATAAATTACCCAACGCCGCTAAGGCTACGGGAAGAGAATAAATTTCTCGCCAACCCCACCATACTGGGGGTAATAAGTATGAATTACCCAACGCCGACAAGACTACGAGAAGAGAATAAAATTCTCGCCAACCCCACCATGCTGGGGGTAAAAAGCATGAATCACCTAACGCCGCTAAGGCAAAGGAAAGAGGAAAAGTTTTGTATTTACGCCCAAATGAAATCCTCGACAACTCACTATGCTGAGGATAATAGCATGGCTAGCCCAACTCAAACGGTAGTTGGTAAAGGTAAAATCAAACCCGTTGATAGCTGGGGGTTTGCTAAAAATCCCACGACAAATCTGTCACAACAGTATTCTTATCCGAATATAAGAATACATCACTGCCCTAAACTGCTAAGGCAAAGGGAAGAGGAAAAGTTTGGCATTTAAGCCCAAACGAAATCCTTGACAACTCACCATGCTGAGGGGAATAGCATGGCTAGCCCAACTCAAACGGTAGTTGGTAAAGGTAAATCAAACCCGTTGATAGCTGGGGGTTTGCTAAAAATCCTAATCAGATAAATCTCCTGTCACGTTAAGATTTCACCTCTGACAGCAAAACTTTTCTTGTCATTTTGCTCTAACAGAGCAAGCGACATTCCAAAATATTTGTCAAGTTAAAATCATACCTCTGACATCATAATTTAAAATCAAATGAGATAAGATCCGATTAAATCCCTTGTCACGTTAAAAAAAAAAAAATCACCTCTGACAGAAAAGAAAATTCACACTTCATCAAGTCCAACATTGCAACCTCTGATGAACGTGCTTTTGATATCGTTAAGTTGAAAATCACCTCTGACGAAAATCATCTCCCTATCAAGTTAACAGTTATCTCTGATAGTCCGATTCCAAAACTAAATACGTTAACCGTCACCTCTGTTTAGTCAGCTTGTCCCTATCACGACCAGATCCTCTGAATAGGTTAAGCTCCAAGACACGTTTAATGTCACCTCTGTCTTTTCCTGATTCGTCATACTAGATGTCACTGAACGGTTGGGATTAAAATAAGCACGTTAATATTATACCTCAGCTTGACCTAAAATAAGCACGTTAATATTATACCTCTACTTGTCCTCTAATGAGTACGTTAAAATCATATCTCTGCTTGTTATTGAATAAATGAATATATTAACAGTTATCTCTATCGACCAAATCTTTTAAAAAATCTATAACCAAAATTAAAGAATCCAAAGTATTTCGAAATTCAGTACGGTTCAATACAGAACTTCGAAAACTTTGGAGGGGTTATGTAGATACCAAAAAAAAAATTTTAAAATTTTTTTGCTAAGTGGGCACACCCACGGGTTGCACCTGCGGGTTGCATCCCGCGGAAGCCCCTGCGGGTTGCCACCCGCGGGAGCCCCCGCCGGTTGCCACCCGCGGGAGGATTCCCGCGGGTGGCAACCCGCGGGTGGCTCCCGCGGGTGGCAACTCGCGGGGGCGATCCCGCGGGTTGCCACCCGCAGGTTGTTTTCCGTTGTTTCCCGTTGATTTGTTTCCTATTTTTGGATTGATAATCTGTGATCCGATTTTTCAGGAGAGAATTGAGCCGAATTTGGAGCTTCTTCGGTTTATAAAATACAGAAATTTAACTGGAGAAGGGACTTTTGGATTCTTGGACTTTGGGAATATTTCGGGCGAGCTCGGGAAATTAAGAAGCAGAGCAGAGCCATCTCTTCCAGTCGGACAGTCAACGGAGGCAGCAGCAAGACTCCACCGCCATCCGAACCCACTTAAAAAGGGAATCCATTAATATTCCCGTTCTTGTAACGATCCTATTTTCTTTTTGTAATCTCAATTTTCTTGTAATCAATCAATTTTGCAATGGAATCAAAGATGCAATTTTTGGGCAAACAACCGTAAGGGTGTGTAAGTGACAACACAAAGCAGTAGTGCAATAAATTGATTTCTACTTGGATTTCCACTAAGCTAGAGTTAAAATTGATGAGGATGATATTAGAGAAAGTTGTAGAGAATCGAGTTTTAAAATAAATAATAGAAGAATGGACTCATTTAGAATGGTTAGTCAAAAATTATGTCCATTATACCGAAATCAGCCAAACTAATAGCTAGATCTCTTCTTAAGGATAAATAACTTGGAGATTGGGAGATCTAAGAATTATTTTTCTTATAGGAGAAACTTATTTTTTAGCATAAATGGTGGGTGACTCCCTCGCATTCAATTAGTCAGATTTTAATGAAACATGCTACAGTAGATTACATATATAGTCCTTCTCATATAAGCGAACCATAAAATAAAATTACAAAAATGTCTAAAAAGAACTATTGCAATGATTTTGTGGATAAAGAGCTATCATATCTATAGCACTCAAGTACCAATAAAATCTAAACCAAGACCCACATTTATCGTCTGTTTTATTACCCTAAACATACTATAGAATAAATCATTAATGGAGTAATCGATTATACTCATACTTCCTATCTTAAACTCCATATATCCTTGACACCCTATGGGAGCACTGTCGTAACTTAGACCACCAAACTTGTTCATAAAAATAAAATTTTATGACTGGTCTCTTCTTACTTTGCGGTTTGCATCTGTACAGTTTCTTCTTAGATAGTTAGACTGTGTATCTTTACATCACAATGGGTTACTTTTTAGCATATTAGTCCACGATATTATTCATCTCAAATAGTTATATTCTCAAACAGACTCCTGCATAAACAAGTAATGACAAATAGATTCATTGAGCTAGATTCCATATAGGTATTATCTCAACACCCACCGCAAAGCCCAATTTCACACTTTGGACCCACAAATCCATTTGAATTTCAAAATTTTCTAAAGTAGTCTGTGCACTCATATTCCGCCTCATTTCCTCCACATGCCCCCCTCGTTCCCTTCGCCCTCTCCTTCAGCCACACCGCATCCCTCCGGTCTCTCCTTCGACCGGAGTCCCAAGGGCACCATAGCCACTTCGAAGTTGGACTCCCTCCGGTCTGAACAAAACCACCACAGAGTTGGACTCTCTCGGGTCGAAGCTTTTCTCGGACGGCACCCTGCCGGCCTACGTAACACCTCGACCTACCTAGCACCTCGCCGGCCAACTCCAACTTGCAGGAGCTTAATAAAAAGTGACAATTTATATAATCACATTCCTTACACAATTACAGGGTGAGGGTGATGCCTAACTAGAGTTTAGAGAGATACGTGATTTCTCGCCTAGTTGAAGAGTAAGCCCCAATGTCAGTTAACACCTCTAAAATTTAAAACTCTCAAAAAACCCCCTGGATATATTAACGGCGTCAGTGTTTGGGGCACGTGATGTGCATATGTTATAAAAATTTAAAATACCTCTCAGATTGTGACTCTCCCTCTTCAGTAGCAGTAACAACAGCAAGCAACAACAGCTTGCTGCTGCAGCAGCAATAGTGTAGCAGCAGTGAGAGAGAGCTGAGAGCAGAGAGAGAGAGAGAGAGCATGGGAGAGAGAGGAGGGGAGAGAGAGAGAGGAGAGAGAGAGTTGCTGCAGCAGCAGTGCAACAAGCTGTTGTCTGTGCAGCAGCAGCTTGGAGAGAGAGAGGGGGGGAGAGAGAGAGAGAGAGAGAGAGAGAGAGAGAGAGGAGGGGAGGGGGAGAGAGAGAGGGAGAGAGGGAGAGAGAGAGAGAGAGAGAGAGAGAGAGCTGCTGCCTGCTGCTGCTGCAGCAGCTTGCAGAGAGAGAGAGAGGGAGAGAGCGGGGGAGGGGAGGGGAGGGGAGAGAGAGGGAGGGGGAGAGAGAGAGAGAGAGTGGTGTGCTGGCTAATGGGTGAAATATGTATTAGATAAAAGGAGTGCATTTTAATATAAAAGGGAGTAAGAATAACTAACTGCTCACTAATAAGTGTAACGATGTAGGCGGTTTTTTTAGAGTTTCAAACTTCAGGAGTGTTAAGTGGTAAACTCTGCATACTACAGGGGGTCTGACTGTAATTAACCCATTTATATAATCACATTCCTTACACAATTGCAGGGTGATGCCTAACTAGAGTTTAGAGAGATACGTGATTTCTCGTCTAGTTGAAAAGTGGGCCCCAATCTTCTTTTGATTCAGCTAGATCCAAAGTTTAGCTTGTTGCAAAAGTGAAGTGAAGAAGAGAAAAATGAGGAAGAAAGACGAAGAAGAATGGATGGAGAAGAGTATTGGAAGTGGTTGTGCATGAGTTGCATGTAACGCAACTTGGTTTGGGAGTACTCCCAACCACTCCTCACGAGATTGCAATTTTGTCATTATGCAAATAGGCTGGGAGAATAACCAGCTCCTAATCAAATAAATTTTTGTGATCATAAGATAAAGTAAGACCAGAATGTGAGGCTTGGTGGTGGATGGTCACCGATAAGATCGTTACAACATGTCACCTAGCTAATTAGCAGTGGACTTAGTCTACAGAACAGTTTCATATATCATAGCTGGATACTGCATACATATGCCCACTAGTGACCTGTTCAATGACCTCAACTAACAAACCCAAATTTTAATTATCTTAGCATCAATGGAAGAAGGATGCTCAACGGTTGCCAAAAGATTCCATTTTGGAGTTTTCTGCAGATGTATCAACGCAAACAGATTCTCAAGCTCTCACCATACGAAAAGGACAAAGAAAATGATCACAGATTGCTTTGACCTCCCTCACTTTATATAATAAAAAAACAATAGTCAACTCTTCAATAGTTGTTAAGATTATATTAAATAGAATGCGGAGAGATCTATCCACTGTATACTCTGAAAGAAAAATACTCTTGTGCACTACAAAGGTGCTCTATAGAAGCAAACATCACAATGGATGTTGTTGGTTTGAAGCTTGGAGGGATGATGCAGGAGGTTTTGATGGGTCTCCTAAGGACAAGCACAGCTTCTCTGTTGTTCACAGGCATTGCATTGTTGGTGGGAGGACTTTTAGTATATCTATACAAGCCCTACTGGGAGTTGAGGAAGATCCCCGGACCTCCGGTCAGCTTCCTTGTCGGTCACCTGCCATTGATGATGAAGCATGGACCTCAAGTGTTCCATGTCCTCGCAAAACAGTACGGCCCAATCTATAGGTCAGCGCCATTTCCTCATCGTATTTCTTTTAGGCTTCCATGTTTCATGTGAAAGAGCTAGTTTCAGCAAATATTTTGCGCATGTATACATACATAATCACAAAAATCTATTGGTGACAGTGTAATGACAAGTTGATCTCGAATTCTTTGTTTTACTTACTTTTTGCCTTGACTTGTTAAGATGAAAATTTTGTTGGTGCTAGATTCCACATGGGGAGGCAACCCCTGGTGATCATTGCAGATGCAGAGCTATGCAAAGAGGTAGGAATCAAGAAGTTCAAGAGTATGGCGAACAGGAGCGCACCTGCGGCCGTCGCTGGCACCATTCTCCTGAGGAAAGGCCTCTTCTCTTCAAAGTAATCACTCACTCACTCTGGCCAGTTCAAACAGTTGATACATATGTCGAGATGACTCCAGCCCACTTTGCTTTGCAGGGAGCCAAGGTGGTCGGCCATGAGAAACGCGATCGTCCCCCTCTACCAGCCCTCCCACCTCGCCAGCCTCATCCCCACCATGCAGTCCTACATTGAGTCAGCAGCCACTCACCTCTCGAAAGCTCGAAAAGAGGAAGAAGTCATGCTCTCGGACCTGACCTTCAAGATGGCCACAGACGTCCTGGGGAAAACTGCATTTGGAGTGAAGTTCGGCCTGTTGGACGAGGGAAAAGTGCGTCATTCCACAAACTCAAACATGGAAGATGAGGTCTCGGCATTCGTGAAGCTGCATTTGTATGCTAGCAGTTCCCTGAAGATGGATCTCAGCGGGTCGTTTTCCTTTATTCTTGGGGCTCTCGTCCCGATCCTCCAAGAACCAGTCAGGCAAGTGTTGAAGAGGATACCATGGACTGCTGACCGCGATATAGACCAAACCAACCTGAAACTTGCCGAGAAAGTGGATGAGATAGTTGCAAAGCAAGCAAAGTCGACGGAGAGAACTGCCAAGGACCTTGTATCAACCTTACTTAAAGCTCGGGAGTCGGATGCAGCAGGGAGAAACCTCTTCGGCCTAGACCACATTCGTTCTCTTGTCTACGAGCACCTTCTTGCTGGATCACCATCGACATCCTTCACACTCTCCTGCCTTGTTTATTTGGTTTCCAAACATCCAGAGGTCGAGAAGAAGTTGCTAAAAGAGATCGATGAATTCGGTCCTCATGATCTCATTCCAAACATTGATGACCTTCAACACAAAGTCCCCTACTTAGATCAGGCAAGTGTCAATATTGACATAACAAATTAATAATTACGCTCTTACCCAGAATCCGATCCTTGTTTGGTTTTTCTGCAATTTGAATTTTATCATGTTCAGGGTTCTATCCTCAAGTCAAATGGGAACTAATAAGTAAATTTTATCAAAAACTGTAAGTTCAATATATAAGCGGACATGAGTTTGCTTCCCTTTCAGGTGGTGAAAGAGACGCTGAGATTCTTTACAGCGTCGCCTGTGGTTGCAAGAGAAACATCAAAGGCAGTTGAAGTCGGAGGCTACATCCTACCAAAGGTATGAGCATATATATTGTCATGAAACCATGCATGGAGAAGGACCATTCGATGTGCCTATTATACATACAATCGTATTTTGCAACTTGTATTGTAGGGTACATGGGTTTGGCCAGCAGTAGGGGTCCTGGCCAAGGATCCCAAGAACTTTCCGGAGCCTGATGTGTTCAGGCCAGAGAGATTTGATCCGGCTTGCGACGAGGAGAGGACAAGGCACCCTTATGCTCACCTACCGTTTGGGATCGGGCCTAGGAAATGCCCCGGAGAGAAGTTTGCATTGCAAGAGGTCAAGTTGGCTGTCATTCACTTATACCGTAACTACACTTTCAAGCACTCCCCTAATATGGAATATCCTCTTGAGTTCGAGTACAGCCTCTCTCTCGGTTTCCGCCATGGGGTCAAGGTTTATGTCGTTCCGAGATCAAAGAACTAGTTGATGAAGCATTACTTTCTGTACTCTCTTGCTAGTAGTTGTTGTCCATAAACTGATGTTTGTTTGGTTTTTATATATGTAAAGGAACCATAATCGTAAGCGATATTTGTAAGTATCTATGTAAGCGGTAGGCATTTGTCCACCGTTTGTGATCAAATAAAAGAAAATATTGTTAGTTGCAGGGCCTTAATTAAGGACTGAGCAATTTATTTTATGTAGTTTTAACCGGCTGCGGTTTGTATTTTGCTTGGTGTTCTTCGTGTTGGGCCCTCTCCTTCAGGTTTTTTTTAGTTCTATTATATCATATTAATGGAACGTAAGTACAATAAGGATTTTATTTTGCTACTCCATTATGTTGGTTTCGTTCATGCTTTATATAATTTTGTTTCATACTTTCCTTCATTTTTGACACTGACTTGTAACTAGTTCTTACATGGTCGTACATAAATAAATAATCAGGCATCAACCTTGTTGTACACTCGAATTTGGAGAATTTTTTTTTTTTTATAATCATTAATGAATTGATTATAGCAAGTAAAAGAAAATAACAACTTAGAAATCGGACAATAGTGGTAGGAAAAGTGATAACTCTATTTACTTTTTATTTCATGGGCCTTTGACAGTGGTGGAAGGTCATTGCGGTCTTCATTGACGATCCGAATGTTGATTGGCTTTTGTAGAATCAAGCTTAGGCTGAGAAAGAAAGCAGGGACTTTTAAAGCACAATACTTTCAACTTCTCTTTTTCCCTGTTCCTTTGTGTTTCTTTCTGTGTCTTTTCTTTGTTAACAGAGATGGCTTTTTATAGCCTCTTGGAACAAAACCGTTTCCTCAAATCCCTCCATAATTGGAGTATCGTATTGTAGGAAGTTGCAACAGATTCTTTGAAATCGCTGTAACAAACTCCGCATGCGAGGTGAAGTTTCAGAGCACACAAGAAGTGCATAGTATGCACATGCAGAACGCGCACGATGCACGCAACTAGCGCACTAGGGTGCACACGTGCCTGGGTGCGCGCGCACCAGGGTGTGCGTGCGCTTGGGCACGTGCAAGTGCACCAAGGCGTGTGCGAGCGCACCAAGGCGCATGCGCCTGGGCTACCTTGGCGTGTGCACTGCTGGGCACGCGGGCTCCTTGGCACATCGCGCTCCAGAGCACACGCACCCGTGGGGGCACGCCCACCTAGGCATGCTCCCCTAGGCACCCGTGCGCACCTTGGCATGCTGCCATGGGCGCGCTGCCCCAGGACCCGCACGCACCAGGGTGCACACGGTCTGGGCGCATATGGCATGGGCGCGGCCATGGTACGCGGAACTCTGAGCGCATGTGCGATTCTTGGCGCATTTGCGTCCCTATAATGTGCACGACCTTTGGCGTATAGAGGATCCACGATGCCGATTTGTGCTCTCGTCGGCATGCTCGGGGCGCAGGTATGTGCCACTTGCCCGTTTGTGCGCACATTGAGTGATGAATGCACTGATTCGGGGTGCGTGCCTGATTGGATGTGCGCGCATAGTTAGTTTAGCCTCAATCCCGCTTTTGTTTAGGTTGGGCTATTTTCATCGTATACAAAAAATATTTTGGGAGGCACGTGCTCTTGATCGCTCTCAAGTAATGCGTGCGCCTAGAAGGCGCTTACTTGCTTCGAATGCGCGTGCTCCTAAGTATGGGTTGCGTTCGTCTGGGAGGTCCATGCTCCTCAGTGTGCGCTCGTCGACACCCAAGCGCATTTTCTCGGTGCAAGCCCCTAGGTGTGCTCCTGGGTTGCTTGCGCTAGGAGGCGCACATGTGCCAGTGATGCACACATGCTCTTGGACATGAGATGCTATTGTCAGGAAGACGCGCGCTCCTCAGTGCGTACTATGCGGCGACCAGGCGCGTGCTCTTCGACGTGCACACTTAGGTGCACTCCTAGGTTGCATGTGCTTGGGAGGCATGCACGTGTCGAGGACGTGCGCTCTCCTGAGCATGGGATGCGCTTGTCTAGGACGTGCATGTCCTGCAATGCCCAGGCTCGTGCTCCTCGGCATGTGCCCCCTTAGATGCACTCCTAGGTGTTTTCTCCCAGGTGCGGACGCCTAGCGCTTTTTTTTTAACTAATTGTTCTATTGTTTTAATACCCGTATTGTCGATGTCTATTACTAATTCTAAGTTGTGGGTGTACATAAACTTTTCTCATCTGGTTTTTCAATGGGACAGAGTGCCACATGTGATGAAGTTCCAGGAGTGGCCCCTTAACTCGCTGGGCCACCTCCTGAACCCAGAAAGATCATGTTCCGACCCAATTTGTTAAGCAAGCCTAAAAATTCGGGAGTTTCCAAGGGAGCACACCACTTTTCCTAGTGAGCCCACTTTAGAGGATAATTTTAAAAGTCCAGACAGTCATAAAGTGGGCTCACTGTGAAAAAAGTTATGCTCCTTTAGAAACTCCCAAAAATTCCAGCCCAATCTTGCTCTCTGCATTTATGTTGGATCCGCAAGTTGATCTCTTGTAGAATCCAACCCATCGCACATCCTAATCGGATCTCCTTCCAACAACCCCGTGGACCGTGATCCATATAAATAGCCTCATGGCTCACACTCTCGATCCCGGGAGTTTCCAAAGTAGCACACCAATTTTCCATCTGAGCCCACTTTTTTTTTGGGCTCAAACAAAGCCCGACAGTTACAAAGTGGGCTCACTAGGAAAAATAGTGTGCTCCTTTGGAAACTCCCTCGATCCCACGCAATTTATTTCTATCTCTCCGAGAGCCCATCAGTTGAGCCCAGTCTCGTTGCGAGCTCGAGAGAGAGAGAGAGAGAGAGAGAGGCAAAACCCTAGAAAATAAAAATCCAATTTTACTTTTAGGGGGAAAAAACGAAAAAAAGCCTGTTGCTTCTCCTGGTCTCTTCAATCTCCTCTATCTACTTTATTTTCTCGTTTTTTCCTGTAATTTTTGCCTTTTTTCAGGGAGAGCTACGCGATGGATCGGTGCATTTTGGAGGGATGAGCCGGTTCTTCTGAGAATTTTGTGTTTTGATTGGAATTGCCCGTTCTAATACTTTAATTTTTTTTGGTTATTGTTGTGGAACTAGGGTTAGGGTTTGTTGATTCGGCCTCAGATCCTCTTAACGCTGGCGTGGACCTGCAGTACTTGGTGAGTTTTTCCCCCTCTAGGTCATGGGAAAAGTTTTAATTTTGATTAGGTTAGGGTTTTGGAAATTGCCTTATGTTTTCTTTTTTATGGGTACATTAGGGTTTTAGGAGATTACCTTGTTTGGTTACTGAATCCACGCAGTTAACTTTTTTTCCCTCCTCCTGTTCTTCCATTGTTAGTTAATGGTTTGTATCTAGATGATTGATACTATACTTAGATAATTTAGTCCGTTTTTGAACAAATTTTGGGTCTTGCTTAGATGTTCGTGTAAGAATCAAACTTCTTAATTTTGGGTCTTCTTATTTTATTTTATTTTTTTTATTTTTAAACCAAAGGAAATGCATGAACAAAATGTGTTTTTATTATATTGATGGCAGGCTAATTCCATTTATTATATATATATTTTTATTCTGTTTTTGTATTCTTTCATGTCAATTAGGCTAACTATTTGTTTAAATTGTTACTGTTTTTAAGGTTGTGACATAAAAGTTACTTTGTTTGCAACACAATAAAAGGATGTCAAGCCCATATTCAATTTTGAACAACCGTCCGCTTGATCAATGGAAGGTCACCGAGTTAAAAGAAGAGCTTAGAAGGCGGAAGTTGAAAACAAATGGCCTAAAGGAGGACCTGGTGAAGCGTTTGGATGGAGCTCTTCGCCTTGAGATGGACGAATCACAGAAGGAAGCAGAGTTGGGTAATGGATCAGTTCCTGATAGTGATCCTGTAGACAAAATTGACAAAGAGGAATCAGGACTGGTACAAGTTGAAACTGACGCCGAACCTGTGGGAGCTAAAGTTGACGAAGTTGAGGAAAAATCGGCACTGCCACCGGCAGAAGATAGTGTTCAATCTGTGGAAGCTAAAGTTGAGGAAATTGTTGAGGAAAAGTTGGCTCCACCACCAGCAGAAGTTAGTGCTGAACCTGTTGAAGATAAGAGCAATGAAGCTGATAATGATACTGCCATGGTTGAAAATATTCAAAGCACAGTAGTTGATAATCAAGACACAGAAGATCAAGACCTGAAGGAAATGGGCCTTACCACTTTGGATGCGGCACTTGATGATGCTGTTGCCTCGGAGAACAGTGAGGACAGCCACACTCGTGTCGGCCAGTTAGAGTACAGCGACCAGGTTGCAAGTTATGACGAAAAGAACGATGATTCAAAGCCTTCTGCTGGGGATGCTGCGCTTGCCGTTTCAGATCCAACCAATCAGGTACCTGAGGTCAGCCCAGATTTAGGGTTTCAAGTAAAATCTGAGTCAATTTCTAATGATTCTGTGTCAATTAATGAAAAGAATGAACTAAAGGATAATTTGAATGCTAACAATGTCAATTTAGAACTAGAAGTTGTTAAGCCGGAGATGGTGCAACCATCATCCAGTGATCTCCCCACTATTGGTGGCAATTCACAGCCATTTAAGGATGACAAAGAACTGGTAGACAACCAAGCCTCTTTGGATGAGACTGGTGATGTCACATGTGTTAAGAGTATGGAACTTTGCGAGAAAATTGAAGGTGTGGATGAGGGATCTCCTGAGAAATTAAATTTAGATAGAAGCTCAGGTGATGAGTCCATGGAGGAAGATGTATTGGAAAGTAAGCATATTGAATCCAAGAATAATTCTGAAGAGGGAGAAAGGAAGGAGGACAACAAGGATGATGTGGCAGAGCTTGGGAAGCCAATTGATGCTTTGGTAGGTGGGTTCTCTCCTGAGAAGAAAGATGTGATGGATTCTCAGGAAGAAAGTAAATCCATAGCCACGGCAGAGAAAAGAAAAGCTGCAGGTACTGTCTTATATAAACAATTTTTATGTCTACTTTGAATGTTACATGGTTGATTTAATGAGGCAATATCTGTTTGTGGTTATATTTCATATTAGTAGTTTCTAGTTGGTCTTCAATTTTTTGTTATTTTCTTATTCACAAAGGATGGTGGACTTGCCTTTCAATGCTTTGTTTTACTTCTTTATTTGTTTTCCTTACTGGTGCCAAGACTTGTATTTTTGTAATGGCACGTTGTTCCATATTGGATAGCTAGATGCTTATTTAATTTAAAGACTTCTTTATGCGTGGGCATTTTTTGCTTGTTTTTGCCTAATTTAATTTTTGTTTACATTTGTTCGCACCATTTAGTGATTGCTAAGTGATATTGCACTTGTCAAGTTCATACTCTCTGGTATACTGATAATTAATTGCTTCTGGTTTCTTTCCTATTTCTTTTCTTCTGATTAACTTTTAGAAATTTTTTATCGTCGTGTTTATTTCTAGGAATTACCGTCCATTACAGTAAACTGCTGGTACTTTATTCCGAATATTCATTAAATAATGCTATTTGTCTATTTGAAGGACTGTAATAATTATGTAGTAAGCTAGCGATAGGGCATTACAAATTGTCATGGTGCTTTAGTTGTTAGCTAGGTTGAGCATTTAGATGTTCTTAAGCTGAAAATGATTGGCATATTTAGGGAAGCATGTTGGTTGATGAGGAATAGACACTGCAAAGAAGTGTGCTGGAATGGGCTAATTGGTCAGTAGTCGATTGATGTAACTAAGTCATTGTAAAAAGATATGGCCTTTCAATGAATTTTTGGGCCTTTGGGATCAGATCTGATGCACACCGCACTTGTCATTGTCAAGGAAGCCAACTCAACGGAATGAGTAAAGTTATCCCTTATGGGGTTCGTAGACATCCATCTTATTTAGCCTGTCATGGTACAGAAAATGCTCTCTTTATGAGATCAGATTATGCTTCCATTTGGATATCTGAACCTTTGTGTGAGCCATGCAAATTTGGAATAGGTGTTAACTAGAACATTTCTTACTTTTGATATGGGCTCAACATTGTGATGGTTGTTCACTGTGTGAATCTTAGATTACTACAAAGCCTCAGTTTAAGAGCAAAATGCTCTATCAGATACAACAAGATAAATTTGAAATGCTTAAAGTTATGTAGCACGAACACTTCTATCATCAAACTATTTCCCTGTTGGACACTACCATGTTGGACAATAGCCTATGTATTTTCTAGGATTTACAACGTGTCGGCATATTGTGTGCATCATAGCTTAAAAGGCATCTCATTCTAAGCAGTCATTTTAAGCTATTGGGTCAATCATGTTCCTTGTTTTTGTAATAAAGCAGCTAACTCCTTGTAAATCTAGATTCATTTCTCGTTAATCTTGAGTCTTTTCAATATGAACAACAATTTGACCAATTTTATTGAACAAAATCAGATAATTACAGAAAGAGGGTACAGGCAGTAATTAATCTTAAAAAAAACGCGTCTTGATTTGACTTTAAATTCTGATCGATATATTTCTTAAACTTTAGATCCAATGAATTTCATCCAAAATGGAAACAATTATCTTTTACTCAACTGTTCAAAGCAAGCCCTTAATTGTGTTCTATTATTCATCTTTTTTCTTATTTGTTTATGTTTAATTTGCTCTGTTTTTTCTTTTCTATGAGATGTTTGTTTGCCCGTTGATTTTTTTCCCGCTTCGTATCACATATTTACCGGTAATTATATCGGTACTGACTCCAATGTGTTTCTTGTATGTTAATTAGTACTGTTAGCTTGGTAAAGTCTCAATCAAATGCTCCAATATTGCTTGCTGCCACTTGTGTGGTTGGTTACTTTATCTGCTTCACATTAAAGAAACCTGTGTAATTCACATTGCATATGGAAAGAAGGTTGGCTACTACATCCGCTTCACGTTAAAGAAACCTGCATAATTTACCTTGTGTATGGAAAGAAGGTTGGCTACTTCATCTGCGTCATGTTAAAAAAAATCTGTCATTTACATTGTAGATAGAAGAATGTTGGCTACTCCATCTGCTTTACGTTAATGTAATGTACATTGTACATAGAAAGAAAGTTGGCTAATCTGTTTGCTTCATGTCAAAGAAGCATAGGTAATACAACAACAACAATAGCAGCAACAACAACTAAGCCTTTTATCCCTAGTATTTGGGGTAGGCTACATGAACCAAAAAAAGAATCACGTCGGATCGATCACTTTGATAATCCTCCATTAATTTCTATCAAGTAATATATCCTCATTTAAACATCTATAATCCATATCTTTTCGTATCACCTTCATCCATGTTTTCTTCGGTCTTCCTTTCGTTCTTTTAACTTATCATATATTGATAAACTCTCCTCGTCGAACTTGTGCATTTGTAGGCCTACGTTGCACATGACCAAACCATCGTAAGTGACTTTCTCGCATCTTCTCATCGATGGGAGTTACACCTATCTTAGCACGAATATGTTTATTTCTCACTTTATCTCTTCTAGTTTTGCCACATATCAAGCGGAGCATGCGCATCTCTGCTATACTTATCTTCTGTGAATGACGTTTCTTTATAGCCCAACATTCCGTGCCATATAATAAAGCTGGCCTAATAGCAGTCCTATAAAATTTTCCCTTTAATCTTAACGGAATGTTACGGTCGCATAAAACTCCTATTGCCCTCCTCCATTTCAACCAGCCAGTTTGTATTCTATAGTTAACATTATTATCGATCTCTCCATCATTCTGAATAATAGAACCCAAATATCTAAACTGACTGCTCATTTGTATCTCTTGCCCATCCAGTTTTACAACATTATAGTTTATGGTCCGTCGTTTACTAAATTTACACTCCATATACTCTGTTTTAGATCTACTCAATCTAAAACCTCTAGATTCTAATGTGTACCTCCATAACTCTAATTTGGTATTTACCTTTGCTCTTGTCTCATCAATTAAGACAATATCATCAGCAAATAGTATACGCCAAGGTCTCTCATCCTTAATAGTTTTAGTAAGCTCATCCACACTAAAGAAGCATAGGTAATATACATTTTATATTGAAAGAAGTGTCCAGCTTGATTTTACTTTGTGCATTTGTTCTAGAATCATGAAGGGAGAATATACAGTATTGCATCATGAAGTGGTTATGGAAATTTTGCCCACTTACTAAACAAGGGTTTCTTTTGGTTGTATGCATCGATCATCCAGTCTTTTATGCTAAAGACCTGAATTGGAAGATGGAGTTAGTGACTGTGTTTTGGTAAAAGGGTAAATGATTGCTCTCTTTGGGGGGAAGAATAAAACTTGAACCATATAACTATTTTAGGTTGTGTGGACCTGTGGTCTTTTGGCTCTTTTTAATTTCTATGGACAAGTGGAGGCTGGAAGGATAATTGTCAACAAAACTAAGGGCATGAAATGACCCCTACTTGGACACTGGCTTAGGATTTGTTTCATATCTTTGTACATGCAAACATAGTAACATTGGATATGTAAATTGCAAGAAGACATGGGGACCAATAGCTTGCTTTATCAGCGATGCTAGAATTAATTTTGTTATGTTTGATTCTTTTATGGTTTAATTTAAAAGAGGTTTCATTATGTGAGATATCAACACATGAATAGACACTTTACATATAGTTACATTACATGGGTCACTAAGGCAAAATATTTTTTTGCAACTTAAACTATTTTATCTCTCATACACATGGTTACTGTTGGAACTTGAAAGCATTGTCTCTGCACCTGGGTTTGTCTTTAGATCATTGAACTCTTAAGGAAATAATCTGTTTTTTCCAGTGGAACTTGTTAAAACTTGATAGTGTTGACCTTATAAGTTGCCTGATAGCTTGATGTTGGAAAAATGTAGATTACACATAATCAGTGAGCTTTTTTAGTTACAGCTTCAGTGCCCCCCCTTCCCTCCCTCTTACATGTTGCATGATGAAGTCTGTAAATGGGGCTTGTGAAAGGCAAAATATTTTTTTGCAACTTAAACTATTTTATCTCTCATACACCTTATAAGTTTGCATTTCAGCTCCAGTGAAAGGCAAAATATTTTTTTGCAACTTAAACTATTTTATCTCTCATACACATGGTTACTGTTGGAACCTGAAAGCATTGTCTCTGCACCTGGGTTTGTCTTTAGATCATTGAACTCTTAAGGAAATAATCTGTTTTTTCCGGTGGAACTTGTTAAAACTTGATAGTGTTGACCTTATAAGTTGCCTTATAGCTTGATGTTGGAAAAATGTAGATTACACATAATCAGTGAGCTCCCGCCCGCCCGCCCGTTACATGTTGCATGAATAATGAGGCTTGTGATACATTTTGAGTTTTAGCAGAACTTTTTAAATGTTCATGGGGCGCAGGTGTTTCTTCATTAACAACATGGCACTCTTATCTTCAATTGTAAAATATATTCTAGATCACAATAAAAACTGGCCAACATGCTAACTTAGCTGGTTCAAAAAGTGTGTGTAAGCTCTAATGAAAACAAACTACTAGGTAGTCAACGATTGTTTCTAAAGCGCTTGAAAGTAAGCTGCGAGTCTTTGCCAACAATAAGGAGCATCAAAAACAGCAGTTGTAATATCATTTTGTTTCGAAGGTTTCCGTGGTATTATTATCCTATTCCCTCTTAAATTTGTTCTTTGTTCCATTAGGAGATAGAAATTGTTCATTTGAATTTTGTCCACTGCTTATAACTATCCTATTTGTGCATTTCTCCTATTCTGTCAAGCACGTCTTTTTTATGTACTTTCTTCAAAATAATGTTTGAAACACATTTCAGTTTCAATAAAACTTTCTAATTTTTTTATCTACTTTGCTGATAACTTTGTTTTGCCAGTCATTATGAAGGATTTCTATATATAATTTTTCTGTTTTTCTATGTTACTCCTGATTTCAGGTTAAAAAACAGTTTACTGATAACTTTACACTTCTGAAATCATTTTTTTGCCTGTTTTCATAGATCTTGAAGTGGTTACCATAAATAATGAGCCAAAACGGCAACGTCGCTGGAACTCAGATGCTGTTAAGGCCCCTGAGCTGCAAACAGCTAATGTTGCTACCGGTACACCAAAAGATGTTTCTCAACCTGCTCTTAGAAGGTCGTTCTCCAGATCTGACTCTTCACTTAGCGGAGATGCACCAAAGGAGCGAATTGGTAAATTTATTTGCAGTACCTTGTCTCTACATGTTTCTCATGTTTTTATTTATTTTTGAGTTGTAAATAATACCATGGAACTTCTTTGTGTTGATACTGCAGTTCCTCCATCACAGAAGTCACCTACCACTTCCTTGAGGATTGATAGGTTTCTACGCCCTTTTACTTTGAAAGCCGTGCAGGAACTACTAGGGAAAACTGGAACTGTCGCTGACTTTTGGATGGACCAGATTAAGACCCACTGTTATGTCACTGTATGTTTCTTTCTGTACGTCGTTTAATTATGTTTTGCATTGAAATATAATCAATAAGGTTTATGGATAAAATAGGGACCAGAATTTGGTGATATAATTTATTCATTCCTCATTATCTTCTGAATAACCTACCTGCTCATTGACCCACCATTTGTAGGTTTGGTTAAGCTGTTAATTGGTCTAGTCTCAATTCTGAAGCAAGGGTACTCCATGGGAGTTCCTAATAATATTCTAGTATCCATCTCTCCAAGGGAATTTTCCTAATAATAATCCAGTACTGTTTGGTATGGGCCTGGGGGATGCTACATGCTTGAAGGTTAGAAAGGTGCTCTTAGAGGCCTAGATATCCTTGTTACTGGGTTGCACTTTACTATTTTCTCAGGAGATAATGTATATTTCATTACTTTACTATATCATTATCTTGGTCACCGTGTAATCTAATGTCGTTGAATTTGAACCTGTTTGGAGGTTATTTAACAAATCTTAACAGAGGTATTTAAAATAGCGTGCTTAAATTTTGATCTGGATTATTTGAATTGAATCATACACTTGGATGATTGATTTCAAATTTCATTAAAATTCTTGTTTGCATATGTATGGCAATTGTGGGTGGATATTGTTATGTCGGTACCTTGAATATGTAGCAATTTAGCAGTCAGGATGGAAAGAGACTTCGGGTTTGTGATGGAGAATTGGGGATTTGGAGATAAAATTAGGGTTTGATAAAGGATTTGGACCTCACCCACATCCACTCTCGCAAATCACACATGAAATCAAATTAATTCTTTATAATTAAAATATTATCATATAAGCAATACGATAGCGATATACCACACGAACAAGATGTAATCAAATAAAACTGAAAATCTAATCAAATCTAAGCATTCTGTAATCAAATCTTAGCAAGTCCTTATCTTTAATCGTCTCTATCAATTCTCCCGACATGGAAACATTCACTACATGTGAATGATAGCGAGAGTAAAAATCTTGCAAATCCAGATGAAACTGGTCAATCATTTGGAGATCAGCACAACTTTCACCAAACCAAGTTTCATGTAAATCCAACAAGTCTGTAGCCAAGCATCTTCTGTCTGCCGTCCCCATGGTGGTGTCAGTGGTGGAGATAGATAAATTGGAGAGCTATAAATTTGTTGCAAAGGATGCTGAGCATAGAATATGACCTAGAGGGTCAACTGAAAGTTTGGAATATACAACCAAGTCAAGTACTCTCTATTGACAACTAAACTAATATCAGGTGCAAATGGAATATCCAACTCATAAGCTCCCATTAATAACCTGCAAAATTATGAAAAGACTTGTACATCGAGAACGAAGAATCTCTACAATTTTAGAAGGGAACTCTTGGAACAAATCCTAATCATCACGATTCCAGCAGAAAATTTCTGTACTCATTTATATCACGACAGATCAATAAATTTTTTCACTAAATACAATCTGCTTATGAATTTTCACATGCAATCTATACAAAAGATGTGCAAGTGAGCCGATAGGCAGATCAAGCATGTCTCCTATGGGACAAGGAGTAACTTTATAGGTGTTGTGGACCTAGAATCTACCTGCTCATGCCTCATGCTTACTGAACTTCCCTAGGTGCTATGGACCTGTTTGTTTGATTTTCAGATAGATTCTTTGGTGGGAAAGGGGTCAACTCTATTCTCTTTTCGTTAAATATAAATGTGTTAAGTGTTTTGACTTTCCAAACTCTTCACATTTCTAACAACCAGAGCCTATATAGTAGGATATGCACAACATCCATATTTTGATGTCATTAACTACGTTCATTGTAATTTGAAAACTAAATAGGCACAAGAAAATGCTGAATAATAAACACATTAATCCAAGTGACTTATAGTTGTGGGTGTGGTTTAGCCTTGAATCTCATCTTCTCAACAACCACTTAGAAATAATGTTCATATAACTACTGTCATCAATCATGACTTTATGGAACTTGTAGTTGTGTGTGATATAGGTGTGAAATACATAACTCTTATGTTCGTCATCTCTAAATGTCGTGTGCAAATACCTAACAACATGCAAGTGTGTGCCTATTGCTCTCTTCTTCACATCACTAGAATATATGAGCTTCATAGACTTCCTTCTCAATCCCTAATCATACCATTGTGAATCTCATCAAAAGTAGATTCCTCGTAGCACGTTGGCAAGCAAAGTGATCAAAATCATGACATTTAAAGCACTTGTATTTGTAGCCTATTGCTATTGGGACAACTTACTAGTCATGATTTTTCCTTTACATCCTTAGTGACTATAGTATTAGGTTTAGCACTATTTTCACGTTGTTGCTGAGGATACTTCCAAAATTTAATGGACTTTCAATTTGAAGGCTTTGCAAATACGTGTCGAAGTGAGAGCTAATTTATATGCCTCCTTAAAATAATCTACAATGTGGGAGCATTTTATGCTAGAAGTTAGATATGAGTCCACTGCGAAGCCACAAAAAAAGAAGGTAAAATGACTATCTTTCTGGATGTCATATCGCACTATTAGCTCATCAAGCTTACACATATATTCATTCTCAGTCATATTTACTTACCTTAATTTCGATAGTTGATCATGAAGGCGATCCTAAAAGTAGGAGGAAGGTATTATTTTTTTTTTAATTCTAAGTTCTTTTATCTCAATCCATTTCCCTATCAGTTCCTCTTTTTCTCTCTAGTCATTTCTCTATGAATATCCAATGCTGATCCTTATTGTAAATCGGATTCTACATGCCTCAAACATTCTGTACCAATCAAAAGGGTGGTTCAAATTCATTAAACCAATTACATAAATGTTGAGGGTCGTATGTGCTAACTAAAGCAGAGACATCTACCTTGCCCTTACATATTATATCATTTTGGGAATGCTCATCCTAAATACCTTCAGTATATTCATTATGACCTTTTTCAATATTATGTTCTCTACTAGCTCTACCCTCATTTCTATATTTGTTTCCATTGGGTTGTTGACCGTTGACTCATAGTTCTAACTTACCTAAGTGTTGAGCAAGTGCAGCCGGGCCTGGAAGTTTTTGGGTGCTCTTTATAATCTAGATTAGCATAGCTAATAATATCATTGATATGTTGATTTTCTATAACTTCTCTGAAGTCCTTACTAGTACTAAGTATGCGACAAATTACTTTACCTGAATGTGATGTCGGCTCAACTAAAAACAAATGCATATGCACAAATCTAAGACACCAAAACCAAAACTAAATGCATGACTATATGATCAAAATACATCCTAATGACTGAAATTTGCTAATGCCAAAAAATGCATTATGCAATGAAATGCAACATACAAAGAAGTCATGTGGCAGATATACATAACAATGAACATGCTAAATCTATGTAAATAATAAGAATGGAATGCAAAATTTAACCCATTAAGGTTTTGGTGAAATTGGGATTTTCCTCCATAATTAGAGTTCTTTAAACTCTAGGCATGAAATCTTATAGAGAGCTACTGGGATCATTATGCAAGGTTGGGAGTAAAAATTCCCAAGAAAATCACTTAGAAAATAGCTTAGAAATCAATATGGCTCAGATATGGCTTTATCAATTCATGGTCGGTTTGGGTTAGCCTGTAAGAGCTGCAACTTGATTAGCTCGAAGTGTCGGCTCATATTTGACTTTGGTTGAGCCAGGGAGCTTCAAGCGGCTCAAATCAAGCTAGCAATCTTTTGAGGTGGCGGACGGCTCCGACAAGATTCCTGTCACCGAAGAGGAGACTGGCAACAAGCAGGGTATGGGTGGTCAGATCTAGATGTCGGGAGTCAATGAAGCTTCGAACTTACAATCGAAGGTTTGGAAGGCAAGATGAGGCTAGGGGTGTTCGTTGGATGGTCAGGATGCTTTGGGGCTGCTTCATAGGCGAAATAGACGACATTTGGTGGGCTCCAAAATGATCAAGGAGGATTCAAGTTGTTGTCAAAGACAACGATTGAAATCAGGGAGGCGGTGTTGATGAGGGCTCGAGCACGGGGATTGATTGGTTATTTGATCGAGCCTTGGTGACGTCGGGCGATGGCAATCATGGAACGACGATTGGTCACAGGTCGGCTCAAATCCAACCTCGATTGGAACGGCTGAACTCAAGTCCTCGAGAGGATGGTGATGTTGGTGCATCGATCAAGAGACTTTAACAGTGGTGGCGAGGGCTTATGGTGGAGACGATGATAATCCGTCGGGGTTCTTTTTGGTCGGGTACGTCGAAGAGGAAATCAGTGGGAGTAGGATCGGCATTTTTGTGATGATGAAGATGGTACCTGTATTACCGGTGTTGCTTTGCTGAAGGCGATGATGAAATTAAAAAATTTTACTTTTTTTCCTTTCTTTTTCTCAATTTTTCTCCTTTCTGTCTCTCTTTTTTTATTTTTAAAATCAGAGAAGATGGAAAATGAAGTGGGGAGATAGGTTAGGATCGTTAAGCTTTGATATCAATTTTGATGCAGGACAAAAAAAGGATTTAGGGTTTGTGATAGAGAATTGGAGATTTGGGGATAAATTAAGATTTGATAAAGGATTTGGGTTTTACAACCATATGAATACACGCACACTCTTATAAATTACACACCAAAGATCTGAAAGGAGCAAATCACATAATCTCAAATTATCAAAACAATTCTTCTAATTAAAGTGTTATCTTACCAGCAACACACACACAAAACTACATACATGCACCATACGGGCAAACAATATAAAATCAAATAAAACCATAAAATAATTATATCTGTAATTAAATAATAACAAAGCTTGGATTTTAATCGTCTCTATCACCTTTATATTAAATGTCTGAATAAATGGATGAATAGATGGATGTATGATGATTACTGTTCATCTTATTTTTAAAACATTTGATAGTTTAATAGTAAACTTTTCATATACTGCAACTCTTGTTTGTTGTTTCTAACCATCAGAGCTGGAGTGAGTAGGGTTCAATTAAGACCAAAAAAATCAATGTGAATAAGCAAAACCAAACCGAAATATTCGGTCGAGTTCGAACCAACCGAATTATATATATATATATATATATATATATATATATATATATATATGCGCACGCGCACACACATTTATATATGTGTGTGTGTGTGTTTGTGTGAATATGTCATATGGATAAAATAAATGCAACACCAATTGGATACGTTGAAGAGATGTTTATTAGAACAATTAAAATGATAAATTTTAAACAAGTTTTATTCCAAAAGTGGAACCGAAGAACCTAATTGAACTGAGCCGAACGAACCGAACCGAATTAGTTCTATTTCAGTTTTCATTCCTAATCGGTTTAGTTCGGTTCGGTTTTACCAAAATCAGGAAAAAACCGATTGATCGACGCTCACTCCTGAAGAGCCTATACCATATTGAGATTGCAAACAATATGACTTTCCTCATACTTCAGGAACTAAATAATATGTCATTGGATCTTAGGAAGTTTGTTAGGGAGTTCATCTATAGATGTACATATAAACAGGTATCATCATACCTAGATCATGTAACACCCACCAATTCTCCTACCCACACTCATCACACATGAGCCTGGTGCCAAATATATATTATATAGTGACAATACTAAATGGTAGGCTCCTATAATGCCATCCTTCAAATCCCTCCTTCCCTATGCACAAGCTTTTGTATGTTTTGCATAGGTTAATTTGTAATAGAAACTATATAGTAACTGGTCAGTCAACACAGAAGCTGTTAGGGTGGAGAGATGTGAGGGCAAGTGTGGGCAAGCCCACACTTGATTTGTGGCTTTCTATACATTTGCACACACTTGATTTGTGGTTTTCCGTATGCCTCCATATGTATAAAATTATTCCCCTTTATATTTAGGAGAAATATTAATATATCATGCCTCTCTATGCAAATACATCCCTTAGCCCTTTAATTTAGCAATTTAGTTACTTTTTTGTCTCATTCTATATCAAATTGTCTTAACTGAACAACACATTTTTCTTTGTTTCTATTTATTTCCCTTTTTCAGTTTCCTTTCATATAGAAAAAAACGAATTCAAAAATTCATTTTTTTTATCCCTTGGTTTGATTTTCTTCTATCAATATTCTGTAAAAGGAAATTAAAATCTTTCTATAGATGCATTTTTGTTCTGAATTTGCCAAGCAAAGTATAGAAGGAACACAAAAGAAAAAGTAGATAAATAATTAGAGAACATGACACTATTTTGTTTTCATATTTTTTTCTAGACATGGTTCAGTTTATGGAGAAAAGGCCTCGTCATAAGTTTCACTTATCCAAAAAAAAAAAAAAAAAATAATTTTGTTCATATTTATTTGATCCGTCTTACGTCAAGAACAAACGTTAAGGTTGCAAAGCTTTCTATGCTTAATTAACTTTTAGAATTTTTATTCTAGCATTTATAAAACCACCTCTAAGAATGCTGGAATTACTATAAAATGATATGTATCATTAATTTGACAAACTTTTCGCTAATTGATCCTTTTTTCTATTTCTCCATTTTTAATTATACATTTATCTTATCAATTTTCCACCCATCCTAATGGTAATTCCTGGCACCACCACTTGAAGCCGTGAGTATTCTTTCGAGTTATTCTGTTTACTAATTAGAATCAACTGAAACGAATGACCAATCAGGTTATCTATTTGTAAAACATTTTATCATTAATGGAATAAAATTGTTTTGTACAGCTCTGGCAATTGTTCTGTTCTCTTACTTCAGCTTTGTGTGTTTAAGACATGCATTTTACCTAGTCTGTTATACATGAGTGTCCAATATGCTCTCGAAGTTTAGAGCCTTTTATTGGATTCTTTCGTAACTTTTTTTTAATCTCTTCACTGCATCCTTCACATATCTAATTCCTATTCTGGTTTAATCTTTTGTAGTATTCCTCTGTAGAGGAAGCCACTGCAACTCGGAACGCATTGTACAATCTACAGTGGCCCACCAATGGCGGTCGTCTTCTAGTGGCCGAGTTTGTTGACCCTCAGGAGGTAAAGATGCGACTGGAAGCCCCTCCACAATCTCCAGCACCCATCACACCAAGCTCCACCACGCCAACAGCACTTCCCTTCCTACGCCAGCCTCAGGCTCCTGCACCTTCTCGTCCCAACCTAAGGCAGCCGCAGCAGCAGCTACCACCACCCCCTCCCCTCCCTCCTCCACCAGCACTCTCGAACCCACCTCCGGCAAGGGAACAACTCCCACCACCCCCACCTCCGCTAATGAAGCCGGATCCACCCATTATGACTCTAGATGATCTCTTTAAGAAGACGAAAGCCACCCCGAGGATCTATTACTTGCCTTTATCCGAAGAGCAGGTTGCTGCAAAGCTTCAAGCAGAACAGCGCAAGTGACGCAAAGTAAGAGATGCTTTGGATTCGTGTAGCCTGGCAAGTCGAGTGCACATGATTTGACATTAAGGGTAGTTACTTGCAGTCTGGACATTGTGGTAAAGTTTTAGCAGCAGGACTATGAGTTGAACTGAGAAGTCTTTTGCAGGGGGGAGCGAGGGCCTTTTTTTTCATCTCTGCTCTAGGTCTGGGGGTCTTGAGGTGGTTGTTTATCTTGGAATTTTCTCATATATACACTTCTATTTGACCCTATGATGCTACTCTGAAATGAATGTTAAGAGTCTTTGTTTTCCTTGTATTTGGATTCTAGTATTTGGTCCCAGGAATTATTCAGCTAGCTGATAGAAAATGTAGAAATTGCCGATCAATCATATGCATTGTAGTTGGCTGTACTTTCTCAGTGACTATCAATCAAATGTTCTTTCAGTGATTGGATAAAGGTCATTTCTGTAGTTGAAGCATCAGATGTCTGCACTAGCATTAGAGGCGTTTTTGTTCTTGCAGAGCTTCTTCTGTCATTCAATAGTTTCGGCTATTTCTACGTAAACATGTTTATGATCTCTCTGCTGCCATTGATTGTTTCAGGAATTTATTCATCGCTAAGTTTTGGTTAGACATGGGCAGCTGAGACATCGTTGTTCAAGACCAAAATGTGAGGAGAGCTTGTTGATAAAAGGTTTTGGAAGTTGAGCTTTGTTCCTGAATACGTGCTCAGTATAAAATGTTATCTGATTTCATTATGTCACACGTACGACTATTGCTTCTGTTAGCACTTAGCATGCATTTCTACCAAGAGAAAAGCCTCAAATATATGACAAAAATTATACAAAATCAATTTATGGTGAGCTACAGATATCTGGCAACAGATACATTTTCTCTGCTACAAGTTTCAAACCTTCCAACGTCTCTACAATCTCCACACTGCGTGAATGTGAGAAATCTCCAACTCTAAACTTCTCAGCAGCGGCACCTCTCACTGCAATCAAGCTATGGCTGGGCTCCTTCTTCACCCCGCTGCCCCTCAACAACCTCCTCGTCTCCGCAACACCATCCCATCTCCCATCTGAAGCATACAAACTCGACAACAGGACATAAGGAGAGCTCAAACTTGGCTGGAGCTCCAGTAGTTTCGTTGCAGCACGCTCGCCTACAAACACATCTCCATGGAGCCTGCACGAAGATAGCAAGCTCACCCATATAACCGAGTCATTGCTAAAAGGTGATGTCTTAATGTAACCTTCGGCTTCCTCCAATCTCCCTGCTCGGCCCAACAGATCGATCAAGCAAGATAGGTGCTCAACCTTGGGCTGAATCCTGTAACTTTCCTTCATGGAGTTAAAGTAGAGTAGACCTTCATCGACTAGTCCAGTATGACTGCAACCCGCGAGAAGCCCAATGAATGTGACAGCATCCGGCACCACTCCTTCAGCCTTCATCTGCTCAAAGATCTCTGCAGCTATTCTTGCAAGGCCATGGTTCCCGAGTGCAGCTATCATTGTGTTCCAGGACACCAGATTCCTCTCGGGCAAACGTTGAAATAAGGAGTTTGCATACCCAATCAAGCCACACTTGCCATACATGTTGACGATGGCATTACCAACTCCAACATCAGAATAGATCCTTGTTCTAATGATACGGGCGTGAATCTGAGCACCGTAAGAGATGTGGGCAAGCTCAGCACAAGCAGCCAGAGCACTGGTAAGCGTGAAGTTGTCAGGACTCACACCATATACGCCTTCCATCTCTCGGTAAAGTTTCAAACCTTCTGCATGCTCTCCGCAATGACAGCATGCCACAATGTATGAGTTGCATGTAATGACATCTTTCACTCTGATGGACTCAAAGGCATTCTCTACTTCTGTGATCAAACCAAACTTTGAGTACATGGTCAATAGCACATTACCAACAAAAGATGAGATGTCGAGCCCAAGCTTGATAGTCTGGCAATGTAGTCCTGCACCTGTCCTTGGATCCTTTGTTTTGGTGCAAATGCCAAGCACAGCCACATATGAGAAATGATCTGCCTGCAAGCCTTGTTGCTTCATGAGTTTGAACAGCTCCAACCCTTTGTCCAGTTGTGAATTCTCTGCACAACCTGTGATCATTGCATTGTAAGAGATAGGGTTGGGTTCTGGCAAATTGCCGAAGACAGAAAAGGCGTGATCAAAGCAGCCGCATTTCATGTACATAGACATGAGTGAGTTAGAAACAAAGGAAATGCTACTATAACCAGTTATGATCGCATGGGCATGAACCTGTTTGCTCTGGTTCAGGGCCGCAAGGCTACCGCACGAACTGATGATGCTAGCATATATGTACTCGTTAGGCTGCATTTTCATTTGAGCGAATAAATCGATGGCCGTTGCATGCCTGCCAGACTGACCATAACCAGCGATTAGAGCTGACCATGAGATGAGGTTCCGTTCAGGCATTTCATCGAAGATTCTGTGGGCAGATTCGAAACTGTTGCACTTGGCATACATGTTGATCAGGTGATTGCATATGATGAGATTGCCATCCACACCCATCTTGATAACAATAGCATGAAGACAGAGGCCAATATAGGAAACCTTGGTTTTCGAACACTGCTGCAGAAGCCCACCTAGCTTCTGGAGGATCATATCCACAACAACAACAACGAAAACAACTAAGCTTTCCTAAGTACTTGGGGTAGGCTACATGAACCAAAAGAGAATCACGCCAGATCGACCACATGAATGATCCTTCACCACTCATTCCTATCGAGCAGTGTGTTTTCATTTAAGCCTCTAGCATCCATATCATCTCCACTAGGAAACCTATATTGACAAATAGATGCTTCTAAGAGAGGGCAATGAGGAAATATGACTTCACCAAAATTTACAATCCTTTTTTAAAAAATTGGACATATTAGATGAAGACAGTTCATCAGGAGGCAACACTGCACATGAAAGCAAGTTAGCCCAGCCAGTAACACTCCAGGATCTTAAGAGAATGGTTCCAAGATAGATCGATTCCCAGTGATGTCAATCAAGGGATTTAAGTTGGGAAATTAATTAGGCTACTCCATCATTATCCCACCCCCCACCCCCCCCCCCCCAAAAAAAAAAAAAAAAAATGGTACCACAATAGTGTCTCAAAAAAATTGCAACATAAACCTTATGTTTAAAATAGTTTCTGTCTGATTAGAGGAACCCATGACATTGACATAAACTGATTGATTTTGGAGTCTGGGCTTAAAATGAAATCTAAACACCATAAAAATATTTGTTTGTGCATGTATGCATTTATTTGGTCCTCTTCCTATGGCCTTCACAGCCACGAATCAAGTTGCATAGACCTTAAAATCAAGGACTATGATATGTCTCTTCAACCAAAATTGGCGTGTCCATCCGTGTCAGACAAGGCATCCGCTCTATCTTCATTAATTAAGTAAAAGCAATATAATTTAGAGCTTTTTATGTATCGGTGAAGCAAAAAGTATATTTATACCATGTATTTTACAACTTGGTAGAACATGGATTATAATAGATGTAGACTGATAAGCGGCCTAATTCAAAAACACTTGCATTTCCTAATTCTTCCCACTGCCAACATATTCCTGGATACTAAATCTTGTCCATAATCATGGATGGGATTATTTGTCCAACCCATGTTGGCTTCATCACTGAGGAGAAATAAAGTTGTCATTGCATCTACTTGACCCAATTGGCACAATCAAAAGCATATTTATCACTCCGACAAATAGGTTTACTTCCATCACATAACCAAATAAGATTTCCAAGAGACGTTGTATTTTGGAGCAAATAACTCAAGAAGACTCACAAAAATAGAAGACCCAGCAAACAAACATCTCTGAAGGTAAATATTTGCATATACTATATGTCTTACCTTTTTAAATGAACCAAAGGATGATGCTATCAGCGACAACAACCTTCTCAACATAATATAAGAGAAATAAATGTTTTTAATAAGCTTTGTGTAAGGATAGTTTATGTACTGAGTTTGTTATATCTTGTTTAGATTTACGAAATATCTTTAAAACACAATTTTAATAAGCTAACATATAATAATAAATGTTTTTCTCTAAATGTATTTGTTTGATAGGTAAAAATACATATATGTTTGAAAGGCGAGAGAGAATATAGCATGTAGGTAATTTTTTCTGGGTTCCAAACATAGATCATTTATATTCTCATAGCACAAAGTAAGTAATATATATAATTAAATTTAATTGATTAAACATTCATCAACAATCTTACAACATATGAAATAATCCTTCATTAGTGTTTATCAATTTCGATTTTTTATCCATAGTGCTGGTAAGCACTAACGAATCCGAATTCGTATCCATAGTGTTGATAAATTGCCTTCTTGAAATCAAAGGACTTTCAAGAGGATACATTGTCTTCTTGATGCCTAGAAACCTCTTTCAGATAGATAACATAAATCATTAGCGATATATACAACAAATATCATATCATATTTTAAAGAAACCAATACTATATTTGGCCCTATAATATCAATACCGATATACTATATATTTTCAATACTGCCAATATAATATGTCTAATATTACCGATTTCTGATACCATAAATCATTAATGAATTGATTTCGAGATTTAAAACTTTGGTTTGAAAATAATCTCTTCTCAAAGAAAACTGTCCACAATTCTTATTAGACTCCAAACATTATAGTTTCATACCCGTTCCATTCAACTCTGGGTTAATGTTTAAAGAGAAAAAAAAAAATCCAATTCAATAACATGTTCCAATTTTCTTGTGCTGTTAGCTTCTTGAACTAGGATCAAGCAGTTGAAAGCCATTGCAAGTTGCATCAATTTAATATAGTTGTCATTCCAAAATGATTTTATCAACTACATGCATTTCAAAACAACTATTATTTTCAAATAAATTATCAAAAAAAAATATCACATTAAAAAAATAATATTGCAAAGATGAGGACTTACATCTCTTAGTGGCATTTCATCGAACAGATGGTGGATGGCACTGGGCCATTGAAGCCCATGGAGATTTCAAGCTTCCCTTTGCTCCTACATAGATAAAAAATCAAATTCAGCAATTTTGAAAACCAAAATTTTTATTTAGTCTTTAGCTTCTTCTTCTTCTTCTTCTTCTTCTTTTTAATTTAGTGATTTTTTTTTTTTTTCCTTCACCCGCTCTCTTGTTCATCGACGAGAGAACGGGGTGTCCATATATGCGTCATTAAAGTGACGTTTTACGGAAGCAACCTTTTAAATCTATAATTTCATTTTTAGCCTTTTTTCTTTACATTTTGGAACTGATGGCTGTTTTTGTAAATTATCTATTGTTGGTGGAAGCTTTTGCATGTCGAATATGTGAGATAGGGATATATGATATTTATTGGGGCAATACAGAAACAAGCCATTTGGGGCCGGGTCAACGGAAATTTCTAAGTGAGCATAGTACTGATCTTTGCGAGCCCACCTCCTGATTTTATATTTTTTTTTTTTAATTTTTTAGGTCAAAATTACCCTCGTCTTCTATCCCATATTACACTCCTTCCAACAAGACATGGAGGGAGAGAGGGAAGCAAACAATAAGAGAGAGAAAGAGAAGGGGCAACTAAGAGAGAAGCATCCACGAGAGAGGACAGAGATAGAGATAGAGGGCTGCTGAGAGAGAAGCATTCGAGAGAGAGGAGAGAGAGAGAGGTGAGAGTTGGGAGGGGCGAGAGCTGAGGGAGAAGAGAGACAATAGGAAAAAAGTATAGTGGGTTCACTAAGAAAAATTCTCTGTTTTAAAAAAAGAGACTCACATTTAGAAGCTCCCGGGCTGATCGGTCAACCAGGAAAATATATATGCAAAAATCCCCCTGGATTTAATTTTGATAAAATTTCTTAAATTTAAAAATTTTACCGACATGTCTTATATTTATGAGGACAAAATAGAAACAAGCTATTTGGAGGCGACTAGTGATTCTAAAAATAACATAGTTTTTAAGTCAAACCCTTCAAATCACAAATGCACCAGTTAGGCTTGCAAATTCAATCAAAGACACTCATTACCCTAAAATACTCATTCTATTTACGAAAAAGCTAAATGTTATGTTGTAATTTTGTTATAGAAACCTATCAGATGTAGAAATTAAAATATAATTGCATTCAAGAATTGATTTTGCAACAAATATAAAGAATTCATTCATCTCTTAAATTTGTATACAAAATTTAGCTCTTTCCAACTACAGATTTCATCAAAACACAAATAAATCCAAATAAATGCAAAAGAAAAAAGTTTTAAAAAAAATTCCACTAGTCATTGGCATCACTTATAAGCAACTAAAACAACAAAAAGTAGTGAACTTTTTTGCTCACGAATAAACACGATCTCGATTGGAAACTGGATCTCTTTGTCTTCTTCATCGTTGTTCTCCCTGCCAACGACATCAGCCTATGCGAAGATACCCGTCATTGCTGAAAGAACGTGGTGCAGACCGGCGTAGCAGCAGCACGATCAACAGTGCGGCGGTTTGGTGATCGGATCTACTCACTAGATAAAAAAATAAGGAAGAATAGTGAAGAAAATTTCTGTATGTTCACTAGAAAAAATCTTCTCTGTTAAAAAGAGAGAGTTGTGCCACTAGAAAAAGTGGACTAACCAGGACAAATGATGTGCCCCTTCGGAAATTCCCGGCCCAATCAGAAGTACATATATGCAGAAAGCCCCTTGGATTTATATTTCTGATAAGATTTCCCAAATTTGGGAAATTTGTACGGAAAGAGAGAAAGAACTAGAAGGTAGGCTCTGAAACCGTCGAAACCCTAAAAACCTCCCAAAAAACCCTAGCCCTTTGATCCCTCCTCTCTGTCCTCCCAATTTCTAGGTTTTCGAGATCTCAGCAGAGTATTGGAATGCCAAGCAAAGGAACCAGGTTCGAGCTCTCCCCCACTCTCACCGTTTCCAAGATTTTCTCTTTAGTCCTATATTTTGATTCTCATTTCAAGCTTCTTTTCGAGAAGAAACGTATGTTTTTTTGAGCTGGGTTTTGCGAATTCGTTCCGTTTGTGGCGGAAAAATGTAATCTTGGCGGAAAAAAAATGTCCAATTTGTTGATATCTTTGGTTTTTTCCTAGGAATTTTACTGGTTTGGGCGTGGATTTGTGAGTTTGGTTCTCTAAAATTAAGGAAAAGAGGGGGTTGGGGAGGCTGGATCGATCTCTGGCGGTGGGATGAATAGTGCTTTCAGTGAACAGATACTGGCGGATAAGCTCTCCAAGCTCAATAGCACTCAGCAATGCATTGAAAGTATCCTTTTTCATATTGTGTTTTTTTTTTTTTTTTTTTGATTGTTTTTTTGGAGTTTAATATGGTTAATTTCCTGTAAGAATCAAATTTGAATTCATGATCAATAATCTTTCATTTCTTGGGAGATTATTGTGAAGGAAAATGTCTGTTCTTGTGGTGTCGAAGTTCCAAGATTTATTAAATGAATCCCAAGGAATTCAAAATTGGATCTTTTGGGATCACCAAATGACTGCAAGTGTTTCTGCAATGCCCTGTAGCTTCTGTTCTTGTTTCCTTTTTCATTTTCTTTAGCATAGGTAGAAGTATGACATTTTGATTTATGCCCACATCAAAGTTATGGGGTACCTTTGTTGCCCAATGTAAATTAGGATTTTAGAAGTTATATGGAGACATGCAACTGAAAATTTCAAAAAATTGTAACAACATTAGAATTGAAAGCGAAAGAATCCTTTCGCTAGAGTTTGATGACTGACCTGATATGTAGAAAATTACTAGAGTATGGAAAAAAAAAATCATCTTAGGACGGGTTTTTGGTAGATGAGAGACTAATTTTCAGCTCTTGAGTTACATTACTCACGTTAAATCCATTGTTATTGCTCAGATAATGGCTCAATCCTCTTGACTTTGTAAGAATGCCCATGAGTTTTGTGAATTCCTGTGCAGTTTGAAGCTACTAATGTGCTGTAGCTCTGAACCCATAACTGGTGAAGCAGTTATTTTTTGGTGCCTCTGAATCTTTGGATATATGGTGGCAGCATCAATGCTAAATTGCTAATCATCTCCTCCTCTATGATATGTAGGGCACTTCCGAACCAAAAAAATTGGCGTGTTCCACCATGTCAGACATAACAGCCGTATTCCTATGTCCCGCACTTCCAAATGTATTTAATGTTATTCACATAAAAAATATTTACATAATGAAGTATGTCGAGCCACCCTTTCAACTAATAAAACTAAATGCTTTGTTAATCATTTTACTTTTTAGCATTTTTTCTATGTATATAATAGCTCATTACTTATAAATTAAATTAAATTAAATATGCACATATAGTTGCTTTAGGAAAACACACAGTAGATTCCTCATGTCTTGATATTGGTGGGATGTCATGCCCAACCTCCTAGGGCCGTGTCGGGGCCTGTGTTTGTGTCGATCATAGCTTTTCCCAGAACAAGCGGTCATCCTGTCATTCTTTACTTTATGATCTTTTTTTGTCATCTAAGAAGTTGCTTTTTTCTATCAAATAAGAGGAAGGTGTCGTCAAATAGAGGTTTGTGTTGTGTTTCCTTGTTAGCGATGATGTACCTTATAGGTGTGAACTAATTGACAGTTATTTTTACTGTCTTGTTTCTTGTTTGTATTATCAATTATGGTAATCTAATGTGTTACCTTGACTTCTGTCACTAGCTTTATCACATTGGTGCATATTTCATCGCAAGAATGCAGAGCAAGTTGTTCAGACATGGGAAAAACAATTCCACAGTTCCCAAAAAGAGCAAAAAGTGCCATTTCTGTATCTTGCCAATGACATATTACAGAATAGCAAACGGACAGGTACAGAGTTTGTGGGCGAGTTTTGGAAGGTTCTTCCAGGAGCAGTCAAAGAGGTTACTGAGAATGGCGATGAACATGGAAAGAACGTTGTTTCTAGACTGGTAAGGATCTTCAGATTCTTAATTACTTAGAATAGTTGTTCATTAGTGTACCTTGCCTTCTATATGTGATTGTTTTTCCCACTTGTAGGTTATTCTACTATGAAGTTACCGTAATAGATCTGCGGCTTGCTCTTATCCTTGATTTTTACGAACAATTGCAACTCATGTGAGATTAAGCACTATTGAGATATTCTGAACTATGATTAGAAAGCAAAGAAGTTTGAACCATATTGATCTTAATTCATGTATAGTTTCTTCTGATAGAACTGTTTAACTGTTAGTCGAGCCTTTGAGGCTTACCATATCAACTTACATCTTTATCTATGATCTTACTATGCCTTGGAGAATTTGGAGAGTTGCTGTTTGATTGGATGATATATAACTACCTGCCAGGTGACTTTAAATGTTGCACAATGTGATCCTCTGTTAATCATAGTTGAAAAGTCACCACACTGACCAATGTTTTGGGTTGGTTACTATTTGTGAAACATGTGAGTTTATGATGCTCTTGAGGAGGGCACCATAACCTGTGTTAAGGGTGATAATCTTTACAAGAGTAGCGCATTTATCTTGAACCTTGAAAAAAGACTAACCGTTTTTTTTTTTCACTTGCTGCTTAATATTATTAAGGTTGATATTTGGGAGGAAAGGAGAGTTTTTGGATCACGAGCACGGGGTCTCAAGGATCTGATGCTTGGTTCTGATCCTCTACCTGCACTGGAACTTAATAAAAAACGTTCACGTTCTGGTTCTGTAAAGATCCTGAGAAGAGATTCACGTTCTGTAAAAATAGTAAGAGCCCTGACCTTTATATTTCTTCTACTGTTTAGTCTCTGTTGAACTCGCTCATGCTTAGCAAGAAAGTGCTTGATAAATGATTTTGAATTTAATCCAGAAATTGTCTATTGGAGGAACAGCTGAAAAAATTGTCTCTGCACTTCATACTGTGCTAAGTGAACACCCTGACGAGGATACAGACTTGGAGAATTGCAAGGCTGTAACCCGTTGTCTGGAGAAGATGGAGAAAGATGTTGAAGTTGCCTGTGCTCGAGGTAAATTTGCAAGAACATTAAACAATTGTGTAGCATTATTAAAAGATGGTGCTTCATAGACCGGATGCGTAGGTCATACAAAGATCTCACATCCCATTGGTTGCAAATTCATTTGTCCTATTGTCGCTCAAACAATACTTAAGATAACCTTAGCCTGTCAGTTGTGCAAATGATTTACTATGATTTGCTCCCATCGGAGGACTAGTTACATAAATGTATCACAACATGAAGAAAACTTACAAAGTAGAACAGAACTACTTTAGATGGCAGAATATTTCCTAGTGAGCTCAAACCATGCCCTAGATGATTATAGTTTGTTATATCTACAAATGATCATTATCATTTATTCCTGTCTGAGGAAAACTTACCTAAATACATAATAATATGTAAAAAAAGATTTTTAAAAGAGTGCTATATTTTACTTAGGATTAATAATTAACTCTCTTACTTTAAGACCATTTTGTTGTATATTTCAGGCAATAACAGTAATTAGATAACCAGAAATATTAATGCAGGAGTTACTATGATATATGATTGGAAAATCTGAATTTGATAGAAAGCGATTGAAGTTGTGCCAAAGCCAAAATAGTCTTTTTGGGGTTTGATTCGTTTTTACAGAGGTCTGACCTGATTCCCCAACCTCTTTATATCTCTGATCATTTATCTGCACATCACCTTGTACAACAACAATAACAACAATTAAGCCTTTTTGTCCCAAGTACTTGGGGCAGGCTATGTGAACCAAAAAAGAATCACTCTGGAAACGTTGATAGTCCTTCTCCATTCATTTCTATCAAGTAATCTACATATCACCTTATATTTTCTCCTAAATTTAGTGCACCAAATTTTCTGAAAATTCTATTCGTTTATAGTGGGGGACCCTCGCAGGGCGTCATTAGCAGAGGAGATACAGAATGAGGAGACTAATTTGAAGCAGTGCATGGAGAAGCTTAAATTAGTTGAAAGCAACAGAGGTGCACTTGTTTCCCAGTTAAAGGATGCACTTAAAGAACAGGTTTGTGCTTCTCAGTTTATTGTTGGTGCTATCGTTGTATGTTTCAATATATATATATATATATATATATTTTTATCGCTCAAAGTTGAAAGTAATAAGGTTTTCCTAGAAAGCATCCATCCGCTTCATTACTACCGATTTTTATTGCATTTGAATTTGCATTGTCATATGCTCACTACTGTTTTTTGTTCAGGAATCACAACTGGAGAACGTTCGGTCCCAGCTACAGGTACATAATTCGGTAACCATTTCCATACTACTGTCACATTTTGACCGCTCAAGACTTAGTATGAATTGTTAGCTCGTATGATCGTTACAATTATGTTAAACCCTAAACTTGCAAGATGCAGGCAATGAACTTTAAAGAATGATTAAAATTTTGCAAAACTCTGATTCAGTTTCTGCTGATGAACATTGTTTGAAATAACAGGTTGCCCAAGGACGGCTAGAACAAGCCGCGAACATGAGGAGGCGGCTGAACAACGAGCCAACTGTGCCCTTATCCAAACCGGACTCCAATGGTCCATCCTCCACAACAGCCGACTCCAAGAAGACTGCTGCTGCCATCGCAGACAAGCTAGCAGCCTCCACCCACTCCCAACAGATCATGACTTCAGTTCTCTCGTCCTTCGCTGCGGAGGAAGCTAAGAATGCTAGCTTAACAACCTCAGCCAATGTGAGACCCAAGCCGGAGATGCCACCCATTCCTGAAACCACCACTTTTGTTCCGGTCCAGTCAATGCCTCAAGCTGTCTTGGTGCAACAAGCGCCAGTACACAATCAAACATCAACGGTGCCGCAACCTCAGTACAATATCTTTGCCACAACGCCTCAGCAGTACATTCAGCCACCCAGTGCTATGATGATCGGATTGCCCTACACTTACTCTACTGTGCCTCCACCACCGCCACCTCCACCGCCTCCTCAGGTGGTGAATCTGGTGAGGCCAGCCCCGATGCCACCCCAACAGCAGCAGATCATGATCCAGCAGCCACTACAGCCACCGCCCCCACCCATGCCGCAGCCAATGGTGTTGCATCAGTCTCCGTTGCAGCCAGCACAGTTTAGCATGCAGCAGCCGTTGCAGCCGCCTCTACCGAGCTACAGGCCCTTGCAACCGCCCAGTATGGGGTTTTACCCTCATCAACCTCAATGAGACCTCAGAAACCCCCTTTTAGCCGGAGATAGCGCCAGTCATTGTATTTGTTTGTTTTGTGGTGGGTGGGTAAAGATGATAGGCCATTTTGCAAAGGCTAGAGAGACTTGTCACATTAATTTGCAGGGTAATGTGATGGACATAGATAATACAAGCAGCAAAAGAGAGACTTTAAATTTTTCATGCTCAGTTGCTTGCATTGATACTTGTCTTGCGAAGGAAAATGAGCATACAGGTGGCTTAGCTTATTCGCAACTTCGATTCCCCAGCTCCAAGATCCAAGGCAACTATTAGAAATGTGACATGTTATGACTGTGGGGAGTTTCTAAAGGAGCACACCTTTTTTCCTAGTGAGCCTGTCGGACCAAAATTACTATAAAGTGGGCTGACTAGGAAAAGTGGTGTGCTCCTTTGGAAACTCCCATGACTGAGGCATCTACACTATTTTCAAAACAAGTCATTTGAATTGCACAAATAGGATTAAAAAAAAAAAAAAGGCAAACCAAGAACCTGAATTTAGTTTCTCGCAAGAACTTCATGTACACCATTTTTCTCTCAATCTGATCACACTATAAATCTCAAGTAAGGTAACTTATTTGTCTTCTTACAAGGCAAATTTAGGGAAGCACAACTCAACAACTAGTAACAAAATCTACTACTCACAACTAGTAGCACCTGTACTCAACATTTCAAGGCCAGCCTGTAGACGAGGTCCCTAAGCACCAGTGGCATGTGATAGAGTATCGCTAGAATCGTTGACAGTTTCCCGTAGGAGAACCAGGCTGGCGGGTTCTTCTTCAGCACAACAGCGACCGTCTTCTTTGCAAACTCTTCTGCTGGTGTCGATCTGGGGCCTTGAGAGATATTGGTCCTTGCTCGAATTGCAGCCTCAAAATTCTTGTAGAACTTCCACTCGGGCAGCTTGCTGTATTTGGCCAGAGATGAGGTCCCAAGGTTCGATTTGATTGCACCAGGAACCACACTGATAACACCGATACCAAAAGTCCTGAGTTCCAGCCTACAGCAAGTTTAGAAGAGAATGATGGACAATGAGATTGCAGAATGGGTTTGCAAGCTTGAATTGAAATGAGATGGTATGTCGAATTGGCAAAAAGGTCATGTGCACGTGTTTATACATACCTCAATGTATCAGTTAGTGCATGTACAGCAGCTTTTGATGCAGTATAAGCACCTGCCCACGGTCCAGGAGCCAAAGCAGCGACACTACCAACATTTACAATCTTCCCATTTCTCCGAGTCATCATGTGAGGAACTACAGCTTGGATTAACCTCATGGGGCCTGTATAGAAATGATACAAGATAGAACAAATGCAGGCATCAACGACGCATGAACACATAAAAATTCATTATCAACTGTGATGGAAACGGATCCCACGTCCTTATATAATGTATACGTTGACAAATGGAGCAAAGAATCGAAGCTAGTTTACTTAATCAAAAAATATATCGCTAACAAGTCAGGAATTATACACAGAGATAGTAAAACACAAATTCTCTGACATACATTTTCAATAAGAGCAATATAATATGAAAATAAGAAATACGCATCACACCCTATGGTGCGATAAGTCCCACAACACTAAATTCCATATGTATGCATGATTTATGACACTATATAAAATGACATCAACATGCCGTCCAGGAAGAGAGGTAGGGGAAGGAAACATTGTGATCGTATATGTATTATGCAAGTTTTAAAATATCACAACAGCCCATTATTTTTTGTATCATAATCAGCAATATCAGAATCACCAATATTTTATGGTTTATATTGTATTGGGCACCTACAAATCTGATATCATGCATATGTCATTTGCGATACATATGGGTATCGGCCAACATTTAAAACTTTGGTACTATTATACTTGCAGGACTGACATGGTTAGAGGAGAGGTCAACGCGTATCTCACTCCCATAACACTGCAATTAGAGGCATATGGCATACAAACAGTACTGTAATATACATCTTGACAGATATGCACATATCATTCCAACACTTGAAAAGGCTGGAAGATAAGGAAAAAGACTGCTACAACTTCAGATTATAGTTGATGTATGAATGATGTAGATGTTGTATCAAATCTAGGGAGCTTCTTGGTTCCTTTAACTTTAAAAAATACTAGAAAAACCAAAAATAAAATTCCCGCATTCTTCTTAATTACATTGTAAGATGAATGATGTAAATGACATAAATTCTGTTGATCCAGTTTCTCATGGAACGTCAAACATGTCTAAAGACTCTAAAGAAGTTGATATTGGGGCAAGAAGTTGATACTGGGGCAATACAATTCAAGTCCATTGAATTTTGTACAAGGACTGCTATATCATGTTAAAGGTATTCGCCAAACAGGTACTCAAGAAAAAAGAAGAAAAAAGAAAAAAAACAAAAAACTAGGAAGTAATGACTGGTCAAAACAAACACTACCCTACAACTTCAGTATTACGAATGCTTTGCTTTCTATAAGGGACTGCATTATTCAGCAAGCGACATTTGGTTATTGTTATGATATGCTGGTCATGTTTGCCTAGTCAAAGCCTGGCTTGTACATCCGTGTGCAACATGACAAACATGAGCACAAGTGTCAACTTATTTATTCCAGTTACCATCCATCATTTTTAGGTTCTAATACATGCAGTTAAATTGGGAGAACCTCCACGATCTGAACCCTAAATAATGTCATTCCTAGATCCACATTCATAAATCATATACATATCTAGCTTTATTTACTAGAAGGATAAAATAGAACATCATGCGCCTTTCATTGCATAACCATATTCGTAATCTTTTTCCTTCACCAATGCTTTTTAACTTTCTTCCATAGACAAAAAATATTTTCAAACATATATAAATATATCTGTTACACTGACATCATGCATATTCACAAGCAAATGCATAATTACTAGCATCCTCAAGTCTGAATTTTTGTGAATTGTTGTGTTTGTAATCGTTTGTATCACAACTCACAAGACTAGTCTGGCAAAATATGTAACTTGTATCCATATCCTTTGTGAATTGTTGTATTTGAAATCGTCGGTATCAAAAGACAAGTGTTGCAAAACATGAAAGTTGTATTCTTATATTCAAACCTTTGTTTTTTTTAATATTATATATGTGTGTGTAGGATTAATTACACTCAGACTTCCTATAGTATGGGAGGTATAACTTATCACTCCTAAAGTTTAAAACTCTCATTTAGACCCCCTAGGAGAGTAAACTCCGTTTGGTCGCCGTCTCGAGTGCGCACATGTGAGGCACACGTGCTATCAAAAGTCGAATTTACCCCACTGTAATTAACCAGGGATCAGGCAGAGAGTTCTTTTTTTTATTTTGTTTTATTCCTCTCTTCCTCATCTCCATTCATTTTAGGAGCTGAAATCGAGTGAATAATAATGGGATCGGGAAGCAGTAGGATGGGGTCGCGACCGCAATCAGATCATCGCCCCAAGCTCAACTTCGCCACCTTCCTCTGTGGTCGTGCCTCCATTTCCACCACTGCGGCTCCTCCTCAGGTTCCTCAACTCCAATTTTAATCAATAACTATCTTTTTTTTTTGTTGTTTTTTGGCATGTTTCATCCTTTGTTTGATCGATCTCTTGAATTGATTATGTTTCGATGGTGTTGGATGAATTCTTGGCTTGTGATTTTGTGGGGGAAAGTCAACGTACAGATGGATGTTGTTTGAGAATGAAGGGGGGATTTGGTAACAGCCCTAAGGTTTGAGGATCTGCACTTGTTGAAACTTTGGAGTGAAAATGAGAAAAAAAAGTTTGAGGTTTTAGTGTTTTAGTTGGAAAAAATGTTGGGTATATCACTTAATACTACTCTTGAGCTTAGTCTATGGGGGGTTCCATTTGGGTCTTTGGCTTGCTGGTAAGATAATTTTCTTTATGTTTGTACCCGGGTGTTTTCAGCTTGTAGAATGAAAATGAAGAAGAGAAGGAAAAGAAACAAATAAAGAGAATAAATTGGGAAATACCGAAGGTGAAAAAAAAAATAGAAGAAATAATGGGGAGAATGGGGTTTGCACCTTCCTGGACTGCTGTCTGTGGGGGGCGCCGATCGACTTAATATTGTGAATGGACAATGCTGAAGAGAAGGGGCAAGCTACTGATCCTTTGACTATTGGGCGCCTTTGTATTAGGGAGAATGATGAGGTAAAGTGTTGTAAAAACTGTGTAATTAATGGGCTTACCATTTGGGAGCCAATGTTGTAATGGATGAATCATTTACACCATTGATTTTTGGGTATATGCTCACCTGGTTATATATGTATTATTAACACTGTGTTGATACGACCTTATTGTGTTTAATCCAAAATTGCTTGCTTGTGTTATATATGTATGTGATACACTAAGTTGTATTAAATATGTTATTACATTTTTTTGTGTTGAAGTTTTTGTGTGACATAATTTGTATTGTATATCAGAATTTTTGTGTTGTTACAAATTATATGTGATCCCCAATTTAGATGCGCAGGGTTGCTTTGCAGTTGCTGCTGTGCATGCTCGCACTAGTGAGCATACACAACAGTGCTGCAAGAAGAGTAAATAGTGTAAAAGAAGGGTGGAGAGAGAGAGAGGGGGAGGGAGGAGATTCAGGATCTGAGAGGGAGGGAGGGAGGGAGAGATGAATTATTAGTGGGTTAGGTTTTTAAGGAGAAGGAAGAGGGTAAAATTAAAATTAAAGAATAAGAGTACACTAACTCTTAAAACAAGATGAGAATATTTAATCATTGACTAACTGAACTAACGATCTAGAAGGTCTAAGTGAGAGTTTTAAACTTTACGAGTTATAAGTTATACACTTCAGGGGTTATAAGTTATACACTTCCCATACTATAAGAGGTCTGAGTGTAATTAATCCATACATATGTGTGTGTAATATAACATACAAAAGACATTAGCATTGTACTCAAATCGAGTCAGTTACATGTCCAGCCGTGGAATGCTAATAGCAAAACCGACAAGCCCCTTTGGAATGAGGTTATAGATAGTAGAACGATCCATGTCACTCAACTCCTTCCATGTCTTAGCAATATGGATTGGCTACTTGCATCTCCAAAATGCCAGAAAACTTATCAGCAAAACTCACTACATTTTGTAATTTGATAACGAAATCCATTTTACTCTTCGCCCGACATTGCGCCTCAGAGATGGAGGTAACGCCCTATTGTAAAACCAATGTTTAAAATAACGATAACGGTAACGTAACGTTTTGTCTCTGTTAGGTTATATAGCATATAGCGTAATGCATAACGTAAATTACGCGATTTTCTATTAAAAATAAATAAATATAAAAAATAAATATATCCCAGAATTAAATTATCAATATTTATTTTTAATTATCAATATATCCCAGAACTAAATAAAAAAACAAGATTTCAAATTTATTTTCAATAATTATCAATATTGTAATTTATATTTTGTAATGCTCAATTTATTTATTTTTAATTATTTATTTTAAATTAGCTAAGAATTCAATTTAATCAATAAGTAAGAAATTTCAGTAATTGGAAATGAATTATAACAAAAAAAATTAGTAATTGAAAAGAAATTATAACAAGTAAATAAGGATGTAGAAACTAACAATGCCACAAGCAATCAAATAAGTAAACAGCAAGTCGTTAAGTGAAAAAAAAAACTATAGCAATTAGCTAACAATCAAAATAAATAATCGAAATCAATATAAAACTATTTAAAAATTATTGTAAATAATGTAACATAACGTAAAATAACATAAAAAATACACTATTACGGTGCATTGAGTTATTTTCAACTATTAAGTAACGTTGGCTTTCTGTTAGGTTTCATAATGCAACATAACGTGCTTCATAACGCGTTATTTTCAATTGAGTAAAACTTATCTTCTCAACAAAAAAAAAAAAAATTCTAGCCATAGGAATTTAGAGTGTGGTCTATGGTGCCTGTAGAAAACTTATCATCCAACTCTAGGCTCATGTTCCTGAAAACATACGGTATGACTCAAAGAAAGACATTCCTACCAATGCCACCATCATCACTACAGGAGAGGGACTTGACGGGCGTAAGAAAATAAGACTTCCTCATAGTTAGCTTAGTATAGGCTCACATAGCATGAAGCAAATATAATTCTTGTAGCTAAATAACAAGAGTTGAAGTCATAGGTAATCCAAATGTTAGCAACCAAAATTTAGTTTTGTAACGCTAACAAAGATAACAACATTCAAGAATCATGCACATATATATCAATCAACACCAAACTATCACAAAACAAGCTCAAAATTCAAACTTTTAAACAGTCGATGATTCAGAAGAGGGTATCACCATAGACATTAGTATTGAACAGTTGTTCAACATCGGCCATCGGCACCTCGGCAAGGGGAGCCACCAAGTGAACACCAGCATTGTTCACAAGAACATCTATTCTGCCCAACTTATCGAACGCATTCTCTACGGTCATTCTGATGCTCTCTTCAGAGCAAACGTCGAGCTCTTGAAGAAGAAAGCGAGGGTCAGCCTCAAGGCTCTTCATTGAGGCAAGGGACCGGCTCGTTGCCACGACGAGGCATCCCTCGGCAGCAAAGGCACGGGCTAGGGCGTAACCGATGCCGCCCTCAGAGCAGCCGGTGATCAGAACCACAGGACGCTCCGAATCCGCCATCGAAAATCTTGTGAAATTGGAGAAGAGAGGGATAAATCGAAACAAAAGGCAAAATTCGAAGGACCCAAGGATTTTTTGCCGTTTTCTTCTCCAAAAGTTTGCAAATTGATGCAGATTTGAAGAACCCAGCACAATTGAGAAGAGAAATTGAAGGACTTCGTATGAAAAATTGCAAATTGAGGCGATTTTTTAAGGACAATTTGGATTTTGGATGGAAATTTGAGGAACCAAAAGGAAAATTGCAAACTTTTTGTAGGAAAAAAAGGAATCTTGCAGAGCCCGCAGGTTGGCAAGGCAAGCAACCGAACCCGAATCGATAATATTTCTTTTATATAAACTTTTTTTTCAAAAATAATTTAAATTATTTAGGAGGTGAAAATACTTTTTTATTTTTTTCCTTTGTTTTTTTTGTTTTTTGTTTTTTGTTTTTTGTTTTTGTTTTATCCCACTGAAGCCGCCAAATAGCTTCATATTATCTCGCACAAATAAATTAGCTTTATATCTTACTCAAAATAATATAAAAATTCATATATGATAATAAATTGATTTGACCGGAATAAGAATAATCCAACATAACCGCCGCTTCTATTCAGATAAGTATGTCTGTACTAAGAGAAATTCTAAATGCGCACCACAGTTGACTTAGTGATTTGGGTAATTCTATTTACACACATGACAATTTACTCTGACGTACATATTTTGAAACTTGCAAGTAATTATAAATTTATCAATCTTTCTTTTAATTAAATTATCCTTTTAAATCCTAAAATCTCTAAAACTTCTTAAAATTTTAACCTACTATCATTGTCTTCACCCTATTTTCTCTCTCTAAAACCCAAAGAAAATGTTTTTTTGCTATTTAAGTTTAAAAAAAAAAACGCATCTCCTATAAATTCATTGATTTCTTAACTCTCTAAAATTTTTATATTTGCATTTTCCAAAAAATTAAGAAGAATTTTAAATTCTTCGAATTCGCTGTGACAAGTGAAATTAGGATTTAAAGTTTGAGTTTTTTAAAGCAAATAGAAAAAACCAACGTTCGAAGGACAAATTTCAGATATGGATTAAAATTATTCTTAGTTTTTTATGTGTTTTTATTTTGCAATTGTTTGTTATTAATTTTTTTGGGCTTGGAGGAAAATTTGAGAATTTTATGGCTCAGTCACGATAGACGGAAAGCAGAAAAAGAGGGTTAAATTTGGACATAAAGAATAAATTGGTGATATTTCAAAATAAGAGGTTGGTATAAAGAGTAAAGTTGATGTCAAAAGTAATTTTCCATGCTTAAACAGAATTTCCCTAGTGATTACCATGACCTAACTTTAAAATATTTACAAGTTTGCCATTTTTTTTTTAACAAAAATAGTCTTTACTTTTTTCTTAGTGGCATAACCCTTCTTCCTTCCCAAACCCATCAGAGAGGGGAAGGGGGCGGGCAGCGACAGCAGTCACACGATCAGGGGAGACTGCAGGCAAAATAGCAGAGGGGTTCGGTGCGACCGAGCGAACGGCGGGAGGAGAAGGCAATCAATTAGAGTTTGTGCTTGTTAGAAAGAGAAATTTGGAGAGGAAGACAGTTATGAAAGAATGAATAAGGTTAAAATGAAAAATTGGGTGGTGCTTACTAAAAAAGCGCATCGTTTTTAGAAGTTAGATAACCATCAGGCAACCGTTTATATTATATTCACTCTCATTTAAACTGAAGTGAACTAATTTTCCTAAACTTGAAAATACTATCTGCTTAGAAGCCTTGAAATGGGGAGGCCAACATCTCCCACCCCTCCTCCATGGACCCAACTCCAACCAACTCCAAAATCATCGAATTCCACGTTGCCAACCTCCATTCAGGCATTCTATTGAATATCTTGACCACATCATACAAAGATCTTAACTTTACACACAGAAGAAAAACAAGCAAATCCAACTAAATAAGAGTAAAGACGAGAATGAGCAGGTTCAATGTCAATTTTAGGCCCGACTATTATATTTATAATAATAAATTAAAAAAAAAAATTTATTTTCCTAATTCAAAATTTTGAGTAAGAGACTCTTGTGCGATGTGCTTGATTGCGAATCGTGGAGGTTTATTTTTTTTTAACTTTGCTTTGAATGAACATTTGAAGTATCAATTATTTCTCTAGTCTTTTAATAGTAATATTTAAATGCATTCATGTTTAATCACTTACTAACCTAATCTGATTACAACTTGCAAATATATGCAATTACATGAATGTAAAAAAAAAGAAGAAGACATTATTCAAATTAAATTTCAAAGGTTTCAACAAACAAACACCCGTATGAAAACAAGAAGCTCTCCGGCAAAAATTTTCTCTAGTCGGAGGGTTGGCTTTTTTGGAAATATTGGGGTATGCCTTTAGAAAAAATTATTATTTTCTAATTAGTCTGGACATGTCTTAAGGAATGAGCTGCCCTTAGAAAGTCAGACGTGCCGTCCAATTTATTTGACACCCTCCCAAGTGCTCGTGGGCATCGAGAGTATACTTGCAAGGGGTATGACGCTCTGAATGATGGCCGTCCATGTGGGCCTGTCGAAAGACGGTAGGTGCATCAATCTTCTCCAAGATAAGAACCAGTGTCGACGATACGGATCACTTTCTGTAACGTACCATTTTTCGTAGTGTAGAAAGCTGAAAACGTTCAGCATCGAATGATAACTCGATAAGTCTCAGTAAACATTACAGTCACAATACAGCGGAAATATGGACAACAAATAAGAAATAATTTCTTTAATTACAATAATATTTTTTCTTCTTACATAAACTTTAATTAAAAAATAATAAATTAGAAAAACCATCAATCTTGTAGCTCTGTCTGCTCATGAAAATAAGTCAAAAGTCTTGCCTCATTTGTAACGGATCTATCTCCTCATAAAGATCTGCATCTGGTCATGTATAACTAGGATCGTTAGTAAAACGATCCAGTGATAAATAGTAAAACACAAAATAATAATAATAATAATAATAATAATGATGATGATGATGTTTCAATATCATGTACAGTCATATACAAATAAAAGGTGCGCAGTCTCATATTCAAATGTTTTATGTAGTTATCATTAATTTTTTTCTTTCTAGTTGACATCTTTTAATTATGATATTTGAAAATTTAGGAAAATATGAATTTGGTTGGTCTGGATGCATTCCCGTATATTCCCAGAAAACAGAACAGTAAAATTTGATCGGAGCCTATCTCGATCCTTCCAAAAAGGGAAACAGTGGCGCAGTAATAATTGGAGTCTATCTCGATTCTCCCATGAAGGGAAACAGTGATGTAGTAATGATCAGAGCCTATCTCGATTCTTCCGTATGGAAAATAGTGGCGCAGTAATGATCAGAGCCTATTCTGATCCTCCCGTATGGGAAACAGTAGTGCAGTAATGATCGGAGCCTATCCCAATCCTCCCATATGAGAAACAATGGTGCAGTAATGATCGGAGCTTACCCCGATCCTTCCATAAAGGGAAACAGTGGCAAAGTAATGGTCAGAGTCTATCCCGATCCTCCCATATGGGAAACAGTGGTGCAGTAATGATCGGAGTCTATCCCGATCCTCCCAAAATGGAAAACAGTGGCACAGTTACGTCCAGCCATCAAAATTCATATGAACCCTAATTTTCCTCAAAACTCCAGTGTGTATCAATTTTGGTATTAATTGTCAATTTCAGTATCAATTGGTGATTTCAGTAATTTCAGTTCAGATTGGTGATAATCATTAAAGTTTAGTGTATAGTAATAATAACAGTGACATTGAATAACAATATAACAGTATAGTAGTTAATTATCTGTTACCAATCATATACAGTAATAGTTTGCATTTATACGATGTCTTATCATATTTCATATCAATGTTGTCTTCCTTTTCTTTTTAGTATATAAATAAAAATAATTGAACTAAAACTTATAAAATAGCTTTTTGGATTATATGCATATCTTTGAAATATATAAATATATGGACTCCATCAGAAAATAATCATATTTGATATTATAAGAATATGCACTTGAATTTAGATAAAATAATAATTAAATATATAAAAATTTAAAGTACCAATCAGTATAGCTTAACTTCTTATTCAAGACATAAAATGATAATAATAAAATTTGGAATTTAATAATTTATGTCATGTAGTTCCACATAAATAGGGTTAAAAGAAGATAGAACTAAAATGGATTAATAGTCTTTTTGAAAAAAAATTGATCAATTTCACCGGTCATTGAGGGAAACATAAAGTATAACATATTGTTATATTATCTTGTTGTTATGTCTCTGACCTACCATGCACAGGTGTTAGGAGGCACGCATAAAATTTACAACTATCATAATTTTTCTAAATATACTTCTTAGTTCTTATTTTAGTAAGCACAGAAAACGCTTCTTTATACTTTACTTGATTAGAATAAAGAATAACGATTTCTCTTGATGGAAGCAGGGTTGCAAGATTACCATTCTTTTCTTTTAAATGAAATTTAATAAGTCTAGTGTGGGACTATTTGGACCATGCTATTCCCTCTTCAATTGGTGCAAACAAAGTCTGGTCAAAATAGAAAAATACTAAAAATTCTTAAGAATAGACGAACAAGTTCAGTTTTCAAATAAAAGTAATTTAGTTTTTGTAACAACTAGCCAAACTTTTCAACATGCAGAAGTATAAAGAGGTATATTAAGCATTCCATGTTAACTTTTTAAGGAAGAATAGCAAGACTATATGCAGTTAGTATAGAGGTTTTACATCACGACATATGACCTTTTTGGTTTCTTTTTATAGTGTAGAATTTATGAACTTTGATGTAGTTATGCTTTTATGTTTTTATTTTTATAAATAATTGTTGATACAAAAATTCATCTGAACTTGAATAAAAATATTGTATTTCCTTGAAACTAGATGAAGCTAACCAGAATCATGGTGCAAATTGATGTACTGGGAATAACTCTAAGCAATTTTAAGGGGAGGGTGAAGCAAAAACAAACATGCTACTTAAACTACATATGGGTAAGTATTGTATTTATCACATGTTCGGTTGTCACTTGTTAGATAAAGAATGTTAGGGTAAACATTGTTTTCTGGTGACCATGGTTATACATAAGACCAAGTGACAAGGAAATCCATTTCAAAATAAACAATACAAGTTTAGAGTCATTAATATTTACACTGCAAAATCATACAAGATCATACTCCAAATAACTTATGTCTATGTTTTGGATTTTCTTGAAAACTCTAACAAAGAGGTGCTGGTGATTAAATACCCACTTTTAGCATTAGGAGTAAGAACAAATCCGCTTTAAAGGTTGCTTCTAATTAGTGTACAGTATAAATTTGCTTCGTAGAAATAATATCCAAAAATCTTTGGAGTAACAACATTTTGAGTCATTTGGTGTTCAAGTTACTGTAGTAATGAGGAGAAACAAGTCGCTTCAACGGATTTGGGTTGTTATGCTAGAGCTGTAACTATTTTTAAACTGAAGAATGCACTTCAGAAAAGGATATATAACAACTATAAATTATAATAATTAATATCAAGCCTTAATCCCTCCTATTAGTGTAGTGGTAGTACAGGACTTGCCTTCAGGTTGTCAATATATTGTAGCAGTATCTTTTTAAAAAGAAAACTATAAAACAAGAAAATTATATCAAAATTATATAGTAAGTCAACTTTGAATATTGAATAATACAACAATAGTATATAAAGTGTTTTTATGTATCGTGATTGCATTTTGTCCTATTTTAAAAAAACAATATATTAAAACAAAAGCCACTAATAGCAAGCCATAAATTTTGAGAGTATCTATCCATAAATCTATACTTTAATTAAATAAAAAAGGAAGTATCAAAATAAATATAAATAATAGCATGTTAAAGAGAGTAAAAAAAAAACTCACCTTGGCCTTGATCCAAATTGGAGGTTTGAAAAATTTCCATGTCTCTCTTTGGCTGAAATTTCTCTCTTCTTCTTTTTTTTTTTCTCACGTATGTTCTTTCTGTTTCTTGTTCTCTCCCTACGTGTGAGAAGTGGGGAGTGATTGGATTTCTTATTTAGCTAAAGAAGATTACATATTTAAAAATAGGATCCTATTAGTTAAGAAATCTAAATAATTAATTTTTTTTGGATAAGAACCAATCTAAAAAATAGGTTTCTATTTAGATTCATCATCTATTTAAATTCTTATTCTATCAGATATGAATTATATTAGAATCTCTTTCTTTTTTTGTTAAATAAATCAGATTGATCATCATCAGATTATTAGATAAGAATCAATCTAAAATCTATTTATTTATCTATTTAGTAGTTGGGATCCTATTCCACTTTTTTTATTTCTATTAATTATCTAATGATTTTTTTAATATTATTTTTTTAAAATTTGTTAAGATAAAATATCATGTGAAAAAAAAAGTGAGTTACACTTTCCAAACTAGGGATCGCATCGTAAGCAGATTTTCTTATTTTATTTATGATGATTTTCATTCTTTAGAGGACATGAATGTAGTAGTTCACCCGATGAACAACAGAAGCAACGAAAGAAAATGCTGAGAACTCAACAAAAGAAGATGCGTTACAGAAGTTGAACGAACTCAACAAAAGAAAATGCAGAGAATTACCTTTTGGGGACAGGTCGTTTCATTCCAAGCCAAAGCTTGTTTTTCGTACAATGGGGGTGGGCTAAGCAATTCCCAAAAGAGATGAGCGTATGAGTATTCTGACATTCCTTCCCCTCTTCCCTTTGATCAGAAATCTCCCTATGAGAAGTTTTGAACGATGACTACTTTCTCTCGGGATGTTACTGTTGGGTTAACTGAACGCCTTTCTCTTAATTTCTGATGACACGCTTTGAATAATTCCCTTATTCTTGGGGATTTGGCAAGTCCCCAAACATCATGAATGTAGGACGGAGAGCCATCAACATCAAGCCGCAGAGAGAACTCTTTGTTTCGTCTTTCAGATTGCAGGACATATGGAGTACGAGTCAGTCACTTATTTTAAATTTGGAGGGTAGATAGAAGGAGTTACCAGTTTAAATATTAAGATAGAATTAAAAGTGGTTAGTATCCTCCACTTGTATTATATTTCATCATAAAATTACTTTCTTTATTTTATTATATCCCACGTGTGAGACCAACTTCGACAGCATACTAACAATTAAAATAATTAAAAATTAGTTACAAATTCCTCTCTCCAAAAAAGCTAATTACAACTATTTAATGGCTGACTTTATAGGAATCATTATAATCTACTCTAGCTTTTGTATTTAGGACTATTGAACTACTCGAAACTCAAATCCTAATTCTATTACACCGCCTCAACCTTGGATCCTCTCCATCCTAATATAGGCTAATGTAAAATTACAAATTTCTTCCTTTCTTAATTCTATCATTCCGTTTGGAGAGGGAATGGATAGACTTATGAATTAATTATTAGTCTGTTCTGTTCAAAATTTTGAACTAGTAATAAATTTTTTATTTTTTTAAAATTTTAAATAGAGCGGATTAAAAATTAGTCTGTGTGCGTGCTCATTATCGCATGTCATCGCTCTCGTGTACAATGTTGAACCTTTATCGAAAGATTGAGAAACCATTTCTGTATAAAAGGAATAGAACATATTTACGATTTTGGTCTAGATTACACCAAAAATAAAAAAAACTCCTAAATCTGACCATAAACATGTTGCTAATTAAAGACATATTTCCAAATACAAATCCATTGTCTTGCACATGCACCGGCCTCATCCGGCACATCGGCATCCTATGGCGCGCGGAGGCCACTGATCCCCCTGTCCTCAGGAGGGAAGCACCCCTTCGCCCTCGTCGGAAACGGAGGCTCAGGCATCAATGATGATCATCGACGATGACGTCACCATCGATCCCGAATGCTGCTGCTTATCTGTCACAGCTTCACACTCGGCTTGATTGTTCTCAACCCCAATTGTCTCATCACTCACATTGTCGTCATCTTTCACCACATAAGACGAAGGGGATGTTGGTGAGGACGAAGATGAGGACAAATGCCCTTCGGCACGACGCGCCTCCTCGTCGTCGTCATCATTGCTCTCGGTATCGCATTGTGGACCGGAGGAGCCGAACAGACGGGAGTTCTCCTCGTCCAGCTCTACGAGCTCGAGCACGAGCCGCCCGTTGGCCCTGCGTGCGCGGAAGTACTCGTGGTGCTTCACCCTGACCTTCCTGATCACCAGTCTCCCGTCGGCCCGGTAGTCCCTCTCGAGCACCCACGGCATGTGGCACGACAAGTTCCCCGTCCTGGCGAGCAACGGGATTGCAGGAGGGAACTTGCGGCCGTTCCCCCTCCCGTAGTTCCCCCAGCAAGCATGGTCGTCTTCTTCATCCTCCTCCTCCTCCTCCTCCGCCTCTCCTCCCTTTCTCTCTTCTTCACCTTCCTTATCGTTCTCCATCTTGGATGGCAATCTAGCATCTCCGTCCGTCAGTGCGGGCGGGGATACCGATGGGGACGCTACGAAACTGCGGTTAACGCAATTCGGTGGGCACGGGCAGTCGAGGGGGCCTTCGGCTAAGGAGCCGATGGCACTATCCTTTTTCTCACAAGAGAGGAGACAGATGTCCATGGCGGAAGAGGAGAGAGAGAGAGAGAGAGAGAGAGAGAGAGGTTGTTATGGGAGTGTCGAGAGAATAGAGATGGTGACTATATATTGGATAGGTTCAGAGCTTGGGTTGGCGCTGGATTGGGAAGAGGCGCGGTGACAGCTAAGGGGAAAGGATTTGTCTTAACGCTTGGACAGTGAGAGAGTGGGGGTTTTTAATTGCAATTAAGGAAGTCATGATTGTAGGGATTGAACTTGCAAATTTGGACAAAAAAGGAGAGAGAGAGAGAGAGAGAATTTTTTTTTTTTTTTTTAAGAATATTACTTGCTTGAAAATATTTGTTTATTGGTATTATTATTATTTTTTTTGGGAAGGAAATAATTTTTTTTGAAAGGGAATTAACGTTCTCGATACGATAAAGTAAATTGATATCCGTTTCTATGAGTTTGTATCTGAAAATTCGTATTGTTAAGGTTTATTAGTGAAATGCGAAGGGACATGCACTTTTTATTCTATAATAAAAGATATTTATATGATTATCTTTTTTTCCTTTTATTTTCTTATTTGTGAATGTAGTTCGGTTTTGAACATAGAATCTTTCATAGCAATACTCAGGATATATATGAATCCAGGGGCGGACGCACCTTCATGCCAGGGAGGGCAACCGTCCCTATCAAAAAAAAGAAAAAAATTTTAACTTGATATCTATAACTTTTATGAATCTACCTCCCTTTAAATTTCAAGTATGTTCCTCTCAAGTCTCAAGTAGCATTTTCTGAAAAAGGAGATGCTATATAGGAATTTTATTTCCATCCCCCACCCCCTCCCCCCCTCCCCCACATTATTCTGCATGAGTTTTTGCTTAGACTTATACTTGAAAATATCCCATTCTGTCTATTGATAGAATATAGTAAGAGTAAGTAAGTAAACTCCAATATTGCACACTATTCACGCTATATATATGTTCTTGTTTTAAGAAATATTTGCGTTTCGTACGAAAACGATAACTAATATATTTTTTTTTGGTGTTATATTGGTCCTGATGCAATGGTCGAAGAATGAGTAGAATCAGAGATCAAAATGAGTGCAAAAAACTGTCGAAAAGTCTCATGTATAAGCATGTCAGCGAGTGAGGTATCGATGGCTCTATATAGGCAGTTTTCTAGAAATATAAATTAGTACTTCTGCAGAACCTATGCAAGACACTGATGTTATAATGTATCATCAGCGCCCCAGGCAATTTTCAAAAATTGAACCAATACCATTGCACGACATCGGTACTCTTGACCTTTTTTTTTATGAGGCATTCTACTAATGCCCGAGCGACCCTCTCTTTCCCAATAACCTCCCCTTTTTTTTGTTCTCCATAAGTTTTTTTCTTAGATTTATACTTGAAAATATCCCGTTCAGTCTATTGATAGAATATAGTAAGAGTAAGTAGACTCTAATATTGCATATTATTCTCACTATATATGTTCTCGTTATCCAGTTTTTATGCTAATCCATGTATAGAGTATATTATGGAGTTTTAGGAAATATTTGTGTTTTGTACGAAAACGATAACTGATATATATTTTTTTGGTGTTTTATTGGTCCTAATGCAATGGCTGAAGAACAAATAGAATCAGAGGTCAAAACAAGTGCAAAAAGCTGTTGAAAGCCTTCTGTATAAGTACGTCAGCAAGTGAGGTATTGATGGATCTATATAGGCAGTTTTCTAGAAACATAAATTAGTACTTCTGCAGAACCTATGCAAGACATGATGTCATAATGTGTCATCAGCGCCCCAGTCAATTTTCAAAAATCGAATCAATACCACTGCACGACATCAGTACTCTTGCCCTTTTTTTATGTGAGGCACTCTACTAATGCCCGAGCGACCCTCTCTCTCCAAATAACCTCTCCTTTTTTTATTCTCCATAAGTTTTTCCATAGACTTATACTTGAAAATATCCCATTCAGTCTATTGATAGAATATAGTAAGAGTAAGCAGACTCTAATATTGCATATTATTCACACTATATATGTTCTCATTATCAAGTTTTTATGCTAATCCATGTATAGAGTATATTATGGAGTTTTAGGAAATATTTGTGTTTTGTACGAAAACGATAACTGATTATATTTTTTGGTGTTCAGTTGGTCCTAATGCAATTGCGAAGAACGAATAGAATCGGAGGTCAAAACGAGTGCAAAAAACTGTTGAAAAGTCTCCTATATAAGTACGTCAGCGAGTGAGGTATCGATAGCTCCATATAGGCAGTTTTCCAAAAATATAAATTAGTAGTTCTGCAGAACCTATGCAAGGCATTGACGTTATAATGTGCTATCAGCGCCCCGGTCAATTTTCAAAAATCGAACCAATACCATTTCACGACATCGGTGCTCTTGCCCTTCTTTTTATATGAGGCACTCTACTAATACTCGAGCAACCCCCCTCTCTCACTCGACCTTAGAGACCTCTCTCCCAATAACCTCCTCGTTTTTTTATTCTCCATAATTTTTTACTTAGCCTTATACTTGAAAATATCACATTCAGTCTATTGATAGAATATAGTTAGAGTAAGTAAATAGATCCAATATTGCATATTATTCACACTATATGTTCTTGTTATCCAGTTTTTATGCTAATCCAGAGTATTTATGGAGTTTTAGGAAATATTTGTGTTTTGTGCAAAAATGATAACTGATACATATTTTTTTGGTGTTCTATTGGTCCTAATGCAATGGCCAAAGAACGAATAGAATCAGATGTCAAAATGAGTGCAAAAAGCTGGCGAAAAATCTCCTGTATAAGTACGTCAGAAAGTAAGGTATCGATGGCTCTATATAGACAATTTTTTAGAAACATAAATCAGTACTTCTGTAGAACCTCTCTAAAGCACTGATGTCATAATATGCCATCAGCACCCCAGTCAATTTTCAAAAATTGAACCAATACCATTGCACGATATCGGTGCTCTTGCCCTTCTTTTTATATGAGGCACTCTACTAATGCCAGAGCGATCCCCCCCATCCCACCCCCCCCCCCCCCCCCCATCCCCCCCCCCCCCCCCCCCCCCCCCTTCAACCTCAGAGAACCCTCTCTTCCAACAACCTCCCCCTTTTTTTTATTCTCCATAAGTTTTTCCTCAGACTTATACTTGAAAATATCGTATTCAATCTATTGATAAAATATAGTAAAAGTAAGTCAGTAGAGTCTAATATTGCACACTATTCACGCTATATATATATATATATGTTCTCGTTATCCAGTTTTATGCTAATCCATGTATAGAGTATATTATGGAGTTTTAGGAAATATTTGTGCTTTGAACGAAAACGATAACTGATATATTTTTTTTGGGTGTTCTATTGGTCCTAATGCAATGGCCGAAGAACGAATAGAATCTGAGATTAAAACGAGTGCAAAAAGCTGGCGAAAAATCTCCTATATAAGTACGTCAGCGAGTGAGATATCGATGACTCCATATAGACAGTTTTCCAGAAATCTAAATTAGTACTTCAGCAGAGCTATGCAAGGCACTGACGTCATAGTGTGCCATCAGCGCCCCAGTCAATTTTCAAAATCGAATCAATACCATTGCACGATATCGGTGCTCTTTCTCTTTTTTTATATGAGACACTCTACTAATACCCAAGCGACCCCCTCTCTCCCTCGACCTTAGAGACCCCTCTCTCCCAATAACCTCCCCTTTTTTTATTTTCCATAAGTTTTTCCTTAGACTTTATCTGAAAATATCCCGTTCAGTCTATTGATAGAATATAGTAAGAGTAAGTAGACTCTAATATTGCATATTATTCACACTATATATGTTTTCGTTATCAAGTTTTTATGCTAATCCATGTATAGAGTATATTATGGAGTTTTAGGAAATATTTGTGTTTTGTACGAAAACGATAACTGATTATATTTTTTGGTGTTCAGTTGGTCCTAATGCAATTGCGAAGAACGAATAGAATCGGAGGTCAAAACGAGTGCAAAAAACTGTCGAAAAGTCTCCTATATAAGTACGTCAGCGAGTGAGGTATCGATGGCTCCATATAGGCAGTTTTTCAAAAATATAAATTAGTACTTCTTCATAATCTTTGTAAGGCACTGACGTCATAATGTGCCATCAGCGCCCAAGTCAATTTTCAAAAATCGAATCAATATCATTGCACGACATCGGTGCTCTTGCCCTTCTTTTTATTTGAGGCACTCTACTAATTCCCGAGCGACCCCCCTCTCTCCCTCGACCTCAGAGAACCCTCTCTCCCAACAACCTCCCCCTTTTTTATTCTCCATAAGTTTTTCCTTAGACTTATAAATATTGCATTCAGTCTATTGATAGAATACAGTAAGAGTAAGTAAGTAGACTCTAATATTGCACATTATTCACGCTATATCTATATGTTCTCGTTATCCAATTTTTATGCTAATCCATGTATAGTGTATATTATGGAGTGTTAGGAAAATATTTGTGTTTTGTACGAAAACGAAAACTGATATTTTTTTTTTTTTGGTGTTTTATTGGTCCTAATGCAATGGCCGAAGAACGAATAGAATTGGAGGTCAAAACGAGTGCAAAAGGCTGGCGAAAAATCTCTTGTATAAGTACGTCAGCGAGTGAGGTATCGATGGCTCCATATAGGCACTTTTCCAGAAACCTAAATTAGTAATTCTGCAGAATCTATGCAAGGCACTGACGTCATAATGTGCCATCAGTGCCCCAGTCAATTTTAAAAATCGAATCAATACCATTGCACGATATCGGTGCTCTTGCCCTTTTTTATATGAGGCACTCTACTTATGCCCGAGCGTCCCCCCTCTCTCCCTCAACCTTAGAGACCCCTCTCTCCCAATAACCTCCCCTTTTTTTAGTCTCCATAAGTTTTTCCTTAGACTTATACTTGAAAATATCCGGTTCAGTCTATTGATAGAATTTAGTAAGAGTAAGTAGACTCTAATATTGCATATTATTCACACTATATATATTCTCGTTATCAAGTTTTTATGCTAATCCATGAATAGAATATATTATGGAGTTTTAGGAAATATTTGTGTTTTGTACGAAAACGATAACTGATATTTTTTTGGTGTTTTATTGGTCCTAATTCAATGGTCGAAAAACGAATATAATCGAAGGTCAAAACGAGTGCAAAAAACTGGCAAAAAATCTCCTGTATAAGTACGTTAGCGAGTGAGGTATCGATGGCTCCATATAGGCAGTTTTCAGAAAGCTAAATTAGTACCTCTGCATAACCTATGCAAGGCACTGACGTCATAATGTGCCATCAGTGCCCCAGTCAATTTTCAAAATCGAACCAATACCATTGTACGATAACGGTGCTCTTGCCCTTTTTTTATATGAGGCACTCTACTAATGCCAGAGCGACCCCCCTCTCTCCCTCGACCTTAGAGACCCCTCTCTCCCAAAAACCTCCCGTTTTTTTATTCTCCATAAGTCTTTCCTTGGACTTATACTTGAAAATATCCCGTTCAGTCTATTGATAGAATATAGTAATATTGATAGAACATAGGAAAAGTAAGTAGACTCTAATATTGCATATTATTCACACTATATATGTTCTCGTTATCAAGTTTTTATGCTAATCCATGTATAGAGTATATTATGGAGTTTTAGGAAATATTTGTGTTTTGTACGAAAACGATAACTGATTATATTTTTTTGGTGTTCTATTGGTCCTAATGCAATTGCGAAGAACGAATAGAGTTAGATGTCAGAACGAGTGCAAAAAACTGTCGAAAAGTCTCCTATATAAGTACGTCAGCGAGTGAGGTATCGATGGCTCCATATAGACAGTTTTCTAAAAATATAAATTAGTACTTCTGCAGAACCTCTCCAAGACACTGACGTCATAATGCATCCCAGTCAATTTTCAAAAATCGAACCAATACCATTGCACGACATCGGTGCTCTTGCCCTTTTTTTATATGAGGCACTTTTTTTATATGAGGCACTCTACTAATGCTCTTTTAGTGTTGAAAAAGGTAATGCATCTACTATGTTCCAGCAATCTTTCAACGCAAGGAATTAATTTATGTTAAATACTTGTGATTATTGATTATTGCTTTTTTTTTTATAGTGATATCATATTTATATTTTTTATTTTTGTTGAAAGACCCTTCCATTACACCAAAACTCCAAAATTATGGTAAGGGTTGAGGGGAAAATTATTTTGTCTTTTTAATACGTCCACATAGGTTGAAAGCCCATTTTGGATAGAACCTGGGCTTTACGCAACGGTATATATATTTTTTAAAATCCGTCAAGAATTGAACCGCGCACCCGTCAGGAATTGAACCTGGGTTGCTCTGATACTATGTTGAAAGACCCTTTTACTGCACCAAAACACCGAAGCTATGGTGAAGGTTGAGGGAAATTATTTTGTACTTTTAACAATTTTTTCCTTAATCCTCAAGTTTTAAGTTTAGATGTAAAACACACAAAGTGCCATTATGAAATGAGAGATTTCATAATTTTATTATTGCAGATGAGAGTTTCAGTTACCATGTTTGGTTTTCTATAGCCATCTAAGCTAATGTTTGTGGATGGTTCTTAAAATGATGCTTAACAAGCTCAAATTTATTTATTTTTTGGAACAAACGTTTCAATCTAGAGCTCAAACTTGAGTTACTGAATTTTTAAAATAGTAATACAAGTTTCATGAGAGTCATATAAATACAGTTCATTTTTTTAAATACTTATTTTGTATGCATTTATTTTTTAAACATTACAATTTATGCATCTATTTAAACTTTTCAAATTGTTTCGATGACATGTAGGGCGTGTTCCTCCCACTGCATCTAACAAGAGAAAACATGGACAGAGTTTAGATATTGCAATCAATTCCGATGATGAGAGTGTGGACGTCAAATTAGGGTGTATTTAGCAAATTGAAAGTAGTAGAAGTGGAGAAGAAATTAAGAAGTAGGTTCCAATATGGAAGTAGAAGAAAAGACTTCTTCTTTTGTTTATTTGCTAATATTTGGAAGAAGGAAATATATTAGGAAGTACAGAAAATATTATTAAATTGATTAAATAAAACTATATTTATAATATTTTATTAGGTTTTTATGTTTGAAAGTATAAGTTTGAATGGTAATGATGGCAAATAAATAAAAAAGTAATTTTATACCCTAATCCTATACTTCCTGAAGTTCTTCCAAAAAAAAAATATGAAGAAGAAAAAATTAGAAGTAACGTGTCATATAAGCGGCACATCACCAAATAAGAAGTAACTTTCTATTTACTTTTTCATCAAACAAATACTTAAAGTAGTGGAAGTAAATTTACTTCCACTAATTCTATTTTACTTCCATGCAAACAAATACATTTTTAGTGGAAGAAGTTTCTATTGCTGATATTTCTAGACCCCTCCTAGAGAGATAGAAATTCTGTGTGTCCATAAGAGTGTTAGGACACGTGTCGTCGAAGAGGGAACTAGACAAAGAGAAAGGCATAGTAACCATCGTGCGGAGACAATACCAAGTACAACCATTGAGCTCACCACTTGCTCGCTATGCCCCACCTCCTAAATTTGTAGGAAATTACAAGTTTATCACTACTTTTTGTGACCATACTTTTTTTCTTGGTCGAGGATTAATTATGACCATGTTAAATCCATTCGGGACTAATTACTGAATAGTGTGAAAATTGCTAATCTCTGTCTAAGAAATGTGGACTTTTCCAGCAAAGTTACGTGCCTTGATAGAATTTTCTAAATTTCCCTTTTTGGAGTTGGATAAGCTTAGAAAATAGTTACGTGCAAATAGTAACCCTTGAATTTGGTTCTTCAAGCTGTGCCTAAATGTCAAAAATGAAATGTTTTGGGGTATTTTTATAGTGTGTATTCTGAAGTGTTTTGGTGGTGTGTGTTTTGAAGCGTTCAGATCATGGGTTTTGAGGCATTCAAGTTTGTACTTGGAAGTTTAGTTTTCTCGTGGCTGTTATGGGTTTCATAAACAAATAAAATGACAAATATATCCAATTAGGAAATCGAAATGTACATGGGTGAGAGTTTGAACAAGAAAAAGAGAGCGTAATTTTAGATAAATAATTAAGAACACTAAAAAAACACTCCAATTGGAGTATTATAAAAAAAACACTCCAAAACATATAGGGTGTTACAAGAGCAATTCAAAACACTTGTCAAAAAACTGACAAGCAAGTATTCTTGGAAATTCTATTTACACACGACAAATTACTTTTAACATTTACTCTTTACACCAACATCTCATTTTGAAAAATCACCAATTTACTCTTTATGTCCAATTTTTTTTCCAAATTTAATTCTCCCTTCCTCTCTCATACTTTCGTCTATTGCAACTTAACTATAAAATTCTCAAACTTTCCTCCCAACCCTACTCCACTATTTGCCTGTTTTCGTCACCACCCCCAACTCCGCCGCCACTCGCCGACTCCAATGCCACCCTCTGCTTGTAGTCCCAACTCTTTACTCCGACCAGTGACCGATCATCGCGCCAATAAAAAAAAAATAGTAACAATCAATTGCGAATAAAAATGCATAAAAAATTAAGAATAATTTTAATCGCACCTAATATTTGTCCCTGACACCAATTGCACGTTGGATTTTTTATTTGTTTCAAAAAATTCAAACTTTAAATTCTAATTTTGCTTATCACAGTGAATACGAAAATTTTAAAATATTTCCTAACTTTTTGAGGAACTATGGGAAATGTGTTTTTTAAGATTTAAATAGCAAAAAAGTAGTTTCTTTGGATTTTAGGGAAAGAATAGAGGAGGAAAATATCCTCAGTATTTTAAAATTTTTAAAATATTTGAGAGATTTTGAAAATTAAAAGAATAATTTAGTTAAAAAATTTTACAAACTTATAGTTATTTGTTAGTTTCAAATCAGTGCATCAAAGAGTAAATTGTTCGTGCGTAAATAGAAGTTTTAAAGTATTCTTATGAACAATTACCCCTCCAAAATAATCTAATAGCCTAGCTCTGTGAGTTTATAAATAAAAAACTTAATAAAAAGAATCTCCTTAACGAAGCTATTTGGTTTTATCGACAAGGTCAAAGTTCCCGACTTTAGTAAGGGGCAAAAAAAAAAAAAAAAAAAAAAACCCCTATTAGGGTTGCGATTAAAAGTCGATTCCTTTACAAAGGTAATTTCTTCTCCTTTTTTTCCTTAAATTTCATTTAAATTCGGGAGTAAAGTCGTTGCTGCTCCAAGATTGAGAGGATAATCGATCGATTTGGGCTTTATTTTGGGCGAATCGTGGTGGAAACTTCAAATTTAATTTTCTCATGCTCTTCTATTTTGTGAAATTAATTGAGGGGTTTGGGAGAAATATATGTGTTAGTTGCAAATTCTGATTAAAAGTTAGATTTTTGAAAGTTTTACTGTTAAATTAAGATGACGATCACCAATTTTGCTGCTTTCAATCGTCTTGTTTCCTTTAGTGCTGTTAGATTTATTGCATTTAAGGTTGGTGACCGCTTGCTGCATATTCCAAATAAAAAAGTTTGTCTTTTTATTATAAACAAAAAAGAAGTCTTTTTTCCATTGTACATTACTTGGGTATGTGAGAGCAATTTTGTATTCCTCATGATCATTGTCGGCTATCAATTATTTAAGTTAATTAATTTGGGAACCACTTGGAGTGCGAATTTAGTGGAAATTTCCTCATATTTTTTAGCTATGTGACAATCAATAACTCTTCTAGCCTTTGATTTTACTTCATTTTGTTGATGCTAATTAATGTGGTGATAAATATAGTTTTTTGGAATCGAAATGATTTAATTGACATTCTGGATGGCAGTTTAGAACACTAATATTATTTTGCTATTTATATTTAGATTCTTACTCACCTTTTTTTTTTTGACAAGCATATACGGTAAGCTAGTGCCCCTCGTGTTCCATTAAAGCGCATTTAATAGAACATAGTATGTAGTATGTATTTCCCCAACTGCTCGTTTCAAGGTGTATTTCTTGGTAAATAAAGTAGTGGAATTGTTAGTTGTTTACTACAACGATTTATCGTGGGGCTAGGTCAAACAGGACCAGCTTCAGTTATTGGTTTCAAAGGGAGAGAAGGATACTTATGGTGTCTTCTTTTAGCTTGGCTCTAAATAAAGCCGAAACAAGAAAGCTGCACGAAATGTCTCAAATGGAATCTTGCAAGAGGCTGAGGATGCCACTGATTGTGGTGATGCGAATCCAAGGCTTATCCCAAGTCTCCCTGATGAAATTTATTTTACGAGGTTGGTGTTGCAGAGTCGGAAAAGTGCTATCACCAGTCTAGAACTCTTTCAGTTAGAAAAGAACTCAGAACGACCGAAGAATGGCTTTATTTATTGACAAAAGTTGAAGATGATAAAGCTTTCTTGGGGCATGCTTTAGACCCTTGGCGTAGGAAATGGCTAAGGTTGCCACCGATGCCCATAGTTGCTTCGAGGGAAGAGTCTAAGAAGGGGTTGATTGGGTTTCAGATGTGGAACGTGATAGGAGCTAGCATCATGTCATGAGACTCCCTTTATCTGGTTGTGCTGTTGGAGCTGTTGATGGCTGCCTCTATGGTTTAGGCGGATTCTTGATGGCTTCAGCTCTGAAGATGTTTGGCAAAATGAGTCGTGTGAATTCATGGGAGGACGTGAGTTCCATCACCATTGCTTTTTGTAAGACGGATAATAAATAACAAGCTTTATGTTGCTGGGGGAGTCAGTAGGGATAGAGGTGGTTTTATTCATCTATGTTCTCTTGATGCATTTGATCCATGTACTTGTCAATGGGCAGAGCTATCAAACAAGTGGTTCGTGAAAGCAGTGCATTTGCCTACTGCTTTCTTGGCTGATATGTTGAAGCCTATGACAACTGGAATGACTACTCACAATGGAAGGTTGTGTGTTCCCCTGAGTTTGCATTATCAGCCATTCTTTTTACTGACATCGGAGGTGAAATCTATGATCCTGGGACAGATTCTTGGTCAGAAATGCCGACGGGAATGGGAGATGGTTGGCCCATGAATCAGGCTGAAACAAAGTTAGGTGCTATAGCTGATGGGAAATTATATTCCTTGCAACCTTCTATCTCTTCGGATAGTGGTATCATCAAGATATATGATAATGGAGAGGATGCCTGGAAAGGTATTGCACCAGAAGTCCCACTTCGCGACTTCATGGAGTCCGAGTTTCCTTATTTACGTGCTGAGATTCTTGGCAAGCTGCATGATCACAAAAGATAAGGATGACATTTTAGTACTGCAGGCTGATTTTGAGAATAATAGTTGCTCTTCTTCTTAGCCATGAGCTTCATCATCTCATCCAATCAACTCACCTTCTGAAAAGCCAGACTGTTTACCAGAGGAAGAAACAAATTTCTGGAAGGTTGTCACCGTTAAGAAATTTGGTGCAGCAGACTTTGTCAACTGTCTAATTAATGATATTTATTTTAATAAGAAAGAATACACTCTTCCTTCATTCCTAACTTGATTAGAGTTTACATGGGTTTCGTGGAGGGTGAATGAGACATATTGATTAATGCAATTCTATTGTGAGAATGAGACATATCAATTAAAGCAGTTCTATTGCCTCACACCTACTGTACTCCTTGCAACTGTCCGTAGTCCTCTACAAAGGCAGCATTTAGACCTGTTTGGCCTTATTATTAGTTTGCCAGGATTACTCATGGCATCCAGGAGATATCCCTTTTTCATTAGTCGGACTTGTCCATATCTCGAGTGGTCAGCTAATCTATATCTCATTCTGTACATGTATGCAGTAACTCTTTTACACAATTAATGAATTTCAGTATGTTGCTCTTATAATCTATTTCCTATGGTGCCTTGCTGTCGAGCAATATTTTATTTTATTTTTTTCCGATGGCACCTTGCTGACGCAGGTATATGCAGATACTGTATTATAAATAGAGGATACAGAAGGATCATCATTTGGTGTCTTAGTGTTATAGTTCAAGTCTTTGAAGCTATATGTGCATATTTGGTTTCAATTACACCTATCTAATTATCGTTTTATTTTGGGTCCTTTCAGTTACTATTTCAAACTGAGGCAATGCATTGAGTATTACACTAACTACAAGAACTGATGAATTTTAGACCACTTGTTTGTAGGATGCTATACCAAATTCAAGCGGTAAGGTCTTTTGGTTAATGCAAGAGTTCTCTGGTCTAAATTAGAGTATTAAAGCTGTCTTAGCCATGTTGCTACCTTTATCTCAGAAAATTTGTGAACCTTGTGGTATATTAGTCTAGGCCATGACATTGATAATCTTGGTAACTCTTCAAGTATAGTAGTATGTATCTTGACATCTCATAAGTCATAGAGTTCATGTGGAAGTGTTTTTGGTGAATTTATTATCAACGGTCCTTTGCAAATTTTGTCATCATCCTTGTAGACATATGAGCTTCACACATTTAAATCCATGTAGATCCGACAATGATGCTTGTTTGGATGAACAGTTGCAAGTATGTGACCTTTTTCCTTGGTTTCATTCATCTTTGCCATAATTTCTTCATGTGTATGATCCTTCTCTTTAAAGAAGATGAAGAGTGGGAGAGCTGGAGGACATGATGGTATCCTTATTGAAGTATGAAAGAGTCTAGGAGATATATGCCGAATATGTTCAACAAAATTAGGGATACCAGGAAAATGTCTGATTAGTGGAGGATTAAAATTTTAGTACGTATATATAAGAATGAAGGTGATATTCAAAGTTGTTCAATGTATTTTGAAATTAAACTTATGAACCATATTATGAAATTTTGAGAGGGGTTGACTGAGCAAAGACTAAAAAAAAAATATTTGTGTTAGAAAATCTATTTGGTTTTATGTCGGGGAGGTCGATTAAGGAAGCTATTTATTTATTAAGAAGAATTATGAAATGATGTAAGGAGAGGGAAAGGGTACTTGCGTAGGATTTTCATTGTTATAGGAAAAGCCTATGATAGGATGTCTAGGGTGATAATGTGGTAGGTTTTTAGAAAGAAAAATTAATGTTTAGTAGATATGTGAACCATGTGATTAATGATAAGTACGATGGAGTCTTACTCGTGTGAGAATACTGGGATGCAAGACATAATTTTTCCTATTACCATAGGTTCGCACCAAAGATAAGCTTTGCTTTAGTTATATGTGAACTTACTAGGCATACACATGAAGAGGTATCATAGTGAATATGATTTGCTAATGATATTATATTAGTTGATGAGACTATGGAAGGGATAGCATCCAAAATAGAAAATTGGAATGAAGCTTTGGAATCTAAAGGATTTTATTATCAACAAAACAAGAGAGGATATATGCAATGTAATTTTAGATGTCCAAATTGTTGGTCAACATATACATAGGACAAGTCAATTTCGATATTTAGGATCAATTATTCATGAAGATGGTTATGTTGAGGAAGATGCGACACATAGGATTAAAACGGAATGGTTTTAACAGAGAAGTGCTTTCAAGATTTTATGGGATCGTAAAATACCATGTTGAAGGGGAAATTTTATAGGGGAAATTACTAAAAAGGACATGTGAATGGTGAATTTAATTATGTAGATGAGCATTAACCAAGCTGAATGGGAGATTCATGCAGAAAACTCACAAATTTTGGGATATAGGCTATGCAGCTCTGGTCTTCGCTAGAACTAATTGAAGTATGCTATAGCCTCTACTAGAATAATTAAAAAGCTCACTGTTGACATTTTATGTTCTTCGTAATGGGAATGATTTGTGAGGTTATAAGGTCAATGTAAAGTAGTTTGGTCAAGGCTCTGGAGTTGATAAAAGTTTTATATGCTTGCTGTTGATTGATATATTTAGGGCTAATGTTACCGCTTAAGGAGAATGTACTTCTAGACTAGTGATGCTGTCTAAGAAACTTGATCATTATTTTACCCTTCGTATTATTATTTTCCTGGGTTTACCTATGTACCTCGTCCTGATCATGATTCTAACAAGATACTAGATCACTGAAGTGAACATGCTATCTTTACCAAAGTTTTTGGTGTTTGCAATATTTATAGTTAAGTGAATGTCAATAAGGTTGAAAGAATGTTCTACTTGGTCTGTGGGGTTTATTTATACAGTTCTGTGTCTGTGAATATAAATGTTTTTACATCAATATACAAACAGGGACTATCTTGTATAGACTCTCACATTTCTTTTCAGTTTTTGTGCATAAACCAAGCAATTTGCCTTGTCTGAGCATCGGTGGCTGAACTCACAAAATCTACCCTTTTTCTGACTGTAAAACTAAGATTGGTTTCATAGTTTTAGCTTCATTGTAGCAAAGGCCACCGTTTTGATCGTTAGGGTTCAAGAAAACCAATTTAGAGAATGTCAGAATCTATCTGTGGGTCTCACTGCTTAATAGTGTCACCTTCTATTTTCTCTACAGGAAGCATTTATCCCTGTTTTTTTGTTTCAAAAGCAGCCGTCTCCTCCAGATCTTGAAATAGATGATCATTTTCATTTAAATTTTGCAATGTCTATGGCATTTGAAGCTTGTTGCATCTAAGCTTGTAGATGGAGGCAAATTTTAGTTTATATTTTTTTTCCTCAAATTTTAATTCTAAAATTTCAGTTACATCTAATCAAACACAACAATGAAATTCCAATAACTTTGCATCTCAATGGTGAACCAAATAGTCGATGTTTGAAGTGAAATTGTGCTTCCATTTATTGGTTGAATCACAGGTATGACCACGATGGTGTCATATCCCAGAATGCTATATGTTTCGTGAATTCTTTTCATCGTTGTTTCCCTCCCTATATGAACTCGGTGATGCCGCTTCCATTGTTTATATATGAATGTTCTAAAATGGTTATTTTGATTATGCTGTTACACAATAAACTTCTGGCATGTTATGCTACTTTCACATGCTAATATAAAAGTTCTTTGTTTTTCATTAAAGAAACATTTGAGAATTTGTTTGACCCGAGAACAAGTAGGAGTGTTCGTTTCTCTAAGCTCATGAAGATTTTAGTGCATCCCTGACAATTGATAAACTTTGCATCCCAAGGGGAAAAGGCTTCTGGTGAGTAGATCAAGATGTAAATTTTACTAGATGTATAACTATTAGTTTTTGAAGGAACTGCTTCTGTAAGTGACAATTTTTTTTTTTTTTTTGCTTCTTTTGTAGTTCACTTGGCACTTGTAATTATCTTAGTAGAGAATTTATTTTTCCATGTGGATTCTGATTCTATTGATTTTATCTGAAGCATTGATACTTCTTTTTTTTTCGTGAATCTGCATTCGTGCCTCACCTGTTGGACACGTATTGGACGGAAAAGGTTATTGCTGTGTACATGTTAGTGGACTATTTCAGTTTTTTTTGGACCTTTTAACTACATACCCCCAAATCTTCTATATTTAGAAATTTACTTTCTAAATCTTTGTATTTGTTAATTTCCCGTCAAAATCTTTGGGATCGGGATAAAATGCCCGTCATTGGTCAACATTTGATTTTGACTGTTAAATGGTTAAAGTTCTTGTTGGATCCTAGCCTTTCTTCTTCAAGATCAATTTGGCCCAAACTCTCTATTGGAAGAAGTAAATAAATAAATAAATCTGGGACTCAGCTCTCCTTAAGTGAATCAACTCCGACAATAATGACAAGAACAATAACAGCAATTTCAACAGCAATGAATTGCAAACAAAAGGAAAAATCGTGTTTTTTCTCCATTGTTACCTTCAATCTGGGAATGAGAGAAGAAAGAGTGCTGACACAGTGAGGGATGGTCATAATCTTTGCAATTCTGTAAGGGGTTTTTGCCAATGCCAATGGATGGAGATGATTGAAGCTGAATGCAACAGGTCCAAATCGTCATGCCATGGAATCTATGAAGGTCAGAAGTTCCTATCTCAGCGACTTTGGCCTTAAATTAAAGACACAATCTTCCATTGATTCCTTTGTGTTTCAATGAAACCTGAAATTCTGTCAATAAAATTTGATCAAGGCGCTGATCAGAAAATTTTGCTTCTCTGCCCTGTCTCTAGCATTCATTTACTATTAGAGTTGAGAGAGAGAATCAGAAAGAGAATCTGTGAAAAAAATAGAGAGTTTGAGAGAGGCGGGGGGAGATGAGAGTGCAGTCTGGGAGATTAAGAAACAAATAGAAAGGTGAGGCATACAGTAAAATTAGGAATAGAGTATGGGTGATTTAGTTATTTGTAAAGTATATCATAGCTTAACAACAACTAATAGAATATTCTCTTTTTATAATTTTTGGATCATGTCATAATATATGACAAGGTTTTACACCGACTTCTATCAAAACCCTACTTTATCATGACTTGGGATGAGAATATTTTTTTTTTTTTAAGCACAACACTGGTGTGTGAGATTATAAACAGAACTCATTAAAAGGATTTGGTAAACTAAAAGATACCAAATAAGTGGAGGAAGAATACTTTAGTACCACTCTATAAGAACACGAGTAATATTTAGTGTTATGTCAAACCATGAGTCTTTGGAAAAGGACAATTAAATACAAGTTAATACAAAATGTTAAGATATTATAGAACCCATTTAGGTTCATATGCCTGGGTGATCGTCGACAAACCTATTTATTTGTTTTGTCAATTTATAGAGCAATTTCAGTGAGAGAAGTAGGGATTTGCATATGACTTTTATTGATTTAGATAAACCTATAATAAAGCATCGAGAGAGGTATAATGGTGGAATTGACAAAGAAGGGAGTTCCCATCAAGGATATTGACATAGTCAAGGACATGTACGATGGAGTAGCGACAAATGTCAGAACTTGTAACAACCTAACAAATGACACAATTGGATTGTATCAAGGATCTTCATTGAGTCCTTTCTTGTTTACCATAGCGATGGATGAGGTTACTAGGATTATTTGGGATAAGATATCTTAGTGTATGCTATCTACTGATGATATTGTCATAGTCGATGAGGCAAGAGTAGAGGTAAGTGCCAAATTTGAGTTATGAAGGCTAACCATACAATTTTGAGGTTTTAAATTAAATATGTTCACGACAAAAGTATAACACAGAGTATATGGAGTGCAAATGGGGAAATCAATATTAATGTCAAACATAGGAGCTAAGTTGGCTGGTTAAAATGGAGAAGCGTAACGAGAGTTTTATGCGAATGTAACATTTTGTTAACGTTCAAGGGAAGGTTTTATCGAAATGTTATTTGGCTAGCTTTGTTATACGATACAAAATTTTAGGCTATAAAGATGATGAATAGAAGATGATTGTCGAAGAGTTGCATATGTTTCTTTAGATGTGTGGAATACTAAGAGAGAAAATGTGAGAAATGAGGATATTCTTGTTAAGAGAGGCGTAGTCTCCATAAAAGAGAATATGTGAGAAAATTGCTTATATAATTTGGTCATGTGTGACGTAGACCTATGGATATACTAGTTCTGTAAGCCGAGGTTATCAATGTAGGGCGAGTTAGGAAAAAAAAAACTGAAGGGATGACAAAACTATAGATGGAGGTGATTCAGAAACTATGGATGCCACTAATGCATATGGAAGCAACTTTACTAAGTAAATTTTTTAAATTGTTTGTTGTTGTTCATCCGCTATAACATTTTGTAGTTTGGTTATTATTTTGAAGCAACATAAGGAATTCTTAATTATCTTGACTCACCTAGTATGATGATGGTTGACTGTAGATGCCAAATTAATATAAATATATAACGTGGAATAATTTATCAGGTTGGGAGATATGTAGAATTTAATAATATTATAAAAAATTTAGGAACATTAGGCACTTGAGAAAGGCGACATTCTGGATTTCCAAGATATGATAGAGAGGGTATAGGCTTGGAATCGAGGTTTAGATATCTGCTAATACTAATATTTATTCCATATATCGTATCCATGGTTCTAAATATGACGTCATATTTGATTGAGCTTTTTCATATCATATAGCGGTTATCGAATGATATATTGATGATATAATATCCTAATGTTTATCTATTTAACAAATATGACATAACATGTATACAAAGACATTCAAAAATATCTACACATTTACAAGCATAACTCAAATACACAATAAAAATGAATGATAGAACATATTCAATCTAAAGTTGAGTTTTAGGGACTACAACAATAGTAGTGGGAGCAAATCGGGAGCGATAACAATAGTGGTAGCAACACTGTGATTACAAGAGCAATACAAATAACAAAGATAAAGATGGAGTAAGGAGAAGATATTTAGAACATAAACGTATCAAATTCGAAGGTCCTTAAAACACAATCTATCATAAAATGTTGGTTTGAAATTGTTCATATTACTGATATTATCAATATGATGCCCCATTAGTCGATTTTGATACCATATATGATCAACGATACCGATATTGATTCCGATATTTTAAATCTTACTTGGAACCGATGAGGGGAGCCCCCTAATGGAATATTGTGTCTGAATTTATTTAAGCACCCATCCCTTCTCTACCAAATCAATATGATACTACCACACCAGGGTGGGTAGACTGTTCATCAATTCTTTAGTTAGCTCTAGGGTTGGGGTAGATTGTTCTTTTTAAAAGTAATGTTTCCATTTGAGTATGTAAAGTACATCTGGATACTACATTATTGTATTGCAGGCTTTGTCAGGGCTTATGGTAGCAGGTTTCGAACAGTTATCAGGAGTATAGGTCATGCAATCACCTGTTACAAATGAATACTTCACAAACATGCTTTAATTTGTTCTTGATCATGGACATTGGTGGATATGGTCTTCAAGTTTGCATGGTATATCATCATTTTGATTATGCTCACAATTTTCGTGCATCTTTTGAACAAACATATCTGGTGAGTCTGAGTAAATGTATGCTTACATGCTGAACAGATCAAAAGCTCCTTTTTGCACTTCAATGAGATGTGCTGTTAAATGTCACGCTAGGATGATGATTAAGGTTCTGATTAAATTAATGGGATGTTACCACTCCACTAACCTCTTTTTTCCAGGTTGTAATGCAAGTTGCTCCTTAAAATATTTTTATTCCAGTGAGTCAGCATCAAACTCCCTCACGGTATGCTTTTGAACTGTGCGTTGTCATTATTTCCTACCAGTTGAACTATGCATCGTTATTAGTTTATTGCTTACTGTTTTCAGAAGTATGAGATCAATGTGAATCTATCTTGTGAATAAAGTTAAATAGAAAGACAAATCATCCTATATGCTGTATCTTTTTTAATGTGGATCATTAAATAGTGTTTCTTTGGCAGATTTGAAGCGTGTTAAATATTGATAGTGGGTGTTTGATAGTGGGTGTTCGTGTTTATCTGTAAAGCATTCTTTCTATGGTTGCTAGAACAAAATTAACAGTTTCCGAGTTCTTAAACCTTATCATTGTTCTTTATGAAGATTGTATCTTGTAATTAAAGAAGTTTTTCCAGTGGAAAGGCTATTCAGCACTTTGCCGAAAAGCCTACCTCTCTTTGTTCTTAGCATATAACAGCTCAGCAGTATGCAAATGATTGGTTACTATAAATCGTAGAGGTAACTGAACCAGAGACAAAAAGAGCAGAAAATAAAAGGAATAGAATCTTCTTAATTTCGGTGTTTTAATCTGATTTAGGGAGGATATGGCTTTGTGTGCACTAGAAGAATGGGGTCCATATTTAGCTGACATCTCCATATATCCTCATGAACTTTTTAGTGGTAACATGAGCATATGTCCACTTAATGCAGTGTAGGAATAATGCAAGTGTCGTAAAAAGTCCCGAGCACAAATGCCTAGTGCATAAATGGTGTTGTTTGCTGCAAAAAAAAAAAAGTTCTATTGATTTACTCAGGTTGATAATTTTCTGTATTCCCCCCCCCTCTGCACTCTAAAGTGATCTCTTAGTACTAACTTCTGGTGTTTGATGCTTCAGATTCAGCTGATTTATTTTGTACTATGTGAAAGTGTATGACCATCTCATATTTCAAAATCATCATGATCTCATCCTCCACCATATTGCATTTCTGTGATTTTATTCTGAAATCATGTGTTTGTTCCTTCCTTTCATCGTCCTGTTCTGGAAGTTTCAGGATCCTAACTCGTAGAAGTAGTTATAATAGTTGTTTATGTCGGAATAAATATTAGACTAGAAAGTCGCAAATCCTAATTAATGTAGAAATGGTCAAAACTTCATGCTTTGCTAGATTATTCTGTGTCTCTCACTTCATCGTAACTTCTGAGCCATAAAGTCACAATTTTATCATTAACGGTTATCTAAATATCAGAAAATCTGCAGTTCTACCTAATATAACCCTTTTTCTACTACTAATGCTGATTCAAGCCTCTCTGCCCTTTACAGTTTCCATTGGCGAAGATTTGAGACCATGCCCACTGCAAGTTTATCAAGGTATTAAGATGCTCAGGGATGCATCTAAAGTCCCTCCTTTTTCTTGCATCCATGTTGCCTTGAGGGCTGAATTTTGTTGGTCTCATGTTACTAGTGATGCTAATGCTGATGTGATATTGCCAACAGAAGTCATCCAAAACTTATGCGGGCATAAAATTGGTTGATGGAAGCTCTTGCTGGGGCTCTCCGGGTCATGACTACCAGTCATTACCTGCTAAAAAAAAATGCTAGAGGATCAAAGAATTAGTCGGATGATATGCATGATTTCAACCACCAAGTTTGAAGGAGTTCTTTGCATTTGGGTCAAAAGCATACGTTCAGTTTATTATAGTCGTTACTATCACTATCAGCATTATTCAATTTGGCCTTCTGGTTAACATTGAAAGGTGGATGCATTTTCAATGCTGAACTGTTCTCAGATATCACGAGTTGGGTTTAGGTTGAAAAGGTCTAAATTTTCCTGAGGTGGGTTTGTACTTGTTGTAGACATCATTCATCGAAACTCTTCTTACTAATAATATTTTTGCCTATTCATTGAATCAGGTAAATAATGCGACATTCAAAGACTTTGGAAGAGCTGATGATTGTTCTTCGAAATCATCAAACTCGTGTCTATACAGCATGCAACATACTGAAAATTCTACTACTACAGAAGAAGAATCTGAATAATGAGGAGTTGAAACTTTGCTGGAGGATGTCTTTCGCTAACTGCCTTATGCAGAGGATCATTGGCGATAGATATTGTTATCGACGTACATGTCCATTTCAGTCTCTATGAACTTGCATGCTTTCTGTAAGAGTTTGCTGGGCTTGTGTTTGTTTCCAAACTTGCCAGCAGTGTTGTCAAATTTTCCCATCACTATATGTATGAAAGGGTGTAGTCGTTGAGAACTTATCTTAGCCACAAAAAAAAAAAAAAATTGATATCATGTGTTTATGACCAATGGAGAAGGCAGGCAGTTGTTACTTAGAGATGTATGCAATAATTGCCTAGAGACGTGTCTTCTTTATTGATATTGATGTGTTTTTGGAGACTTGAATTCCTATAAATAGAAGAGAGTCAGAGTTTTGCTTTCTGTGTCAATTTTTGGGACCTTTTGTATGCCCATAACTAATTGCACTAATTACATCTCTTGAAGTTTGATTTGATCAACGTGTAGCAGTTTTGATAGCGTGAGAAAAGACTTAGTGCAGTTTATGATGATTTCTATGAATACATAATGTAATGTGGTGAGTTTTTTTTGGAAGGAGGAATATGTGATAATTACAAATTTTATTGGAGGTTAAGCGTATTTCTATGCGAATATGTTTTTACCGTTCCTCCAAATTAATTCAGAGTATAATTGATTGTATACAGTGGAGAAAGATTTTTTATATATTTAAAAGTGTATTTACTGGTTTGCCCCTCAAATCTTTATATATTATGATTTAATCTTTCAAATCTTCATATAGTTCCCCTCCCTAACTTTTGACCTGCTATTACCATTTTACCCCTCCCTATTTATTTTTTCTCTTTCTCTTCTCTTCCTCATTTCTCATTTTCTTCATTATTCTTTCTCTCTTCTCCTTTCTCTTCCTTCTCTCTTCCTCCTCTCTTTTTTATTGGGAGAAGAGAGGAGGAAGAGAGAAGGAGAAGAGAGGAGAAATAATGAAGAAAATGAGAAGAGAGGAGAAAGAGAAAGAATGAATAAGGAGGGGTAAAATGGTAATATCAGATCAAAAATTATGGAGGGGGACTAAATTGTAGTAACTTAGGAAATTTGGGGGACTAAATCCTAAATATGAAGATTTAGGGGACTAACTCATAATATATAAAGATTTGAGGGACAAACCAGTAAATACCCCATATTTAAATTGGGGTTATGAGAAACCTAAATATGTTAGAAGAAAGAATAAAGATAAAAATAATAATAATACTACAACAACTAGGTCTATTATTTTAAGTATTTGGGATAGGTTATATGAACCAAAAGAGAAATATGCCAGGTCGATCACATAGGCTATCCTTCTCCACTCACTAATATCGAGCAATATGTCTTTATTTATACCTCTAGCGTCTATATCTTTTCGTATTACCTCCAGCTTGGTTTTCTTCGGTCGTCCGTTTGCTTTTTTAGCTTGTCCTACATCGATAAGCTCCGATCATCGAATCGGTGCATTTGCATGTTTACGTCGCACATGAGTAAATCATCATAAATGATTTTCTCGTATATTTTCTTTTATGAGAACTATGCCTACTTTATTAAGAATATCATTATTTCTCACTTTATCTTACTTAATATTATCATATATCTAACGAAACATATATATTTCTATTATATTTATCTTTTACTAATCATATTTTTTTATAACCCAGCATTCCGTGCAAAGATCAAAATAATAATAAAGGGGAAAAATACTATTAAAAAGTGTTGTTGGCCTCACATTCCTTTGAGAGTAGGGAAAGTTAGTGAGAGTGGTGTCTCCATCACTATTATTGGAATTGGATAAGAAAAAGGCTTCATTCCCAAAAATATAACAACTGTTTCAATATTTTTTGTGGTGGCCTCAACAATTTCCTTAATTTAGACTTGTTTGTTGGATTTAGCTCAACAACATTAGATCATTGGAAGGATGAAGAAAGAAATTATTGTATTTTTCTTAATTAATTTATTTTAATACTATAATGAGCTTTTATACTCCTAAATCACAAATATTATTTTGGTTGCTAGTATATAATTTGCTTGCAAGTACACACTCATATTTTATCTTACAAAGTAAAAGAAAGGGGAAAGGTTAAGTTTTTATTTTTTTTAAAAAAAAAAAGAAGGAAAAAGAAAAATGAAATTTTTTGGAAATTCATGAAATTAAAGTGATGTTTGGACATCAAATCTATGTTGATGACATTAGTATCAATACCTTTCTGTTATTCTACTATTAGAATTGGTCCCTCAACCTTTTTGATTTTCTTTTTGTAATCGTTTGCCAATTAAATAGAAGGATTTTCTAACCAAGGAAAAAAAATTAGATAGTTTATAGATCAACGTCGAGTTTTCAATAGATAAACGTTGGGGATCGAAACCCCCAATCAGATCTTGCAAATACCACGAGATCATCACATCGAGATCATCGAGATAGGAAATATAGTTAACGTAAGAAGAACACGAGAAAAATTAACGTGGTTCAGCTAACCAAGTTCAATCTACGTCCATAGAAATAACAAGAGAGAAATATCCATTACGAGAAGAAAATATTATAAGAAGAGATCAAAGTATCTCTTTACCTCCCATATCTCTCATAACAACATAGCCTCTCTCTCATCCATTGTTCACATCTCTCATATCACATATAAGAGATATATACAGTATTCATATTCTAATCATATTAGAATAGCATTATATTATCTAATTGGTGTTCCAATCCAATTAGAATACCATCATTTAACCCAAGTCCAACTGAATTGAAACTCATTGTGATTCTCGATAGAAAAAAATCAATAGCTTCATGTGTATAAGTGCGGGTAGATTAAATTTGAAAGCTCTTATTGTGATTTTGGGTTTGAATCCTTACAAACTCAGTTTTAAATGCATTTTTATTTTTTATTTTTTTTCACTAGGAAAAGATAAGGGGATTGCATCCTCTTATATCTCACTCTAGAAACATCTCTCACCGTAAAAATTCAATTAGTCTAGATAGAAATGTACCATACCAGATCATTTCAAATAACATAGCATTTCTATTCTTTCAAATCTCTGAACTTGTATACATAATCACTGATTTAGAGATACAATACTGAAGATTAAAATATGAATTTAAATTTAATAAATAAAAATAATAAAATTTAGCCTTTCCAAATAGATTAGTTTTGCCTACTTGTTTAGAATCTACCATCTCATACTTAGGTTCTAAAATTTAAACTCATTATCAAAATTACTACAAAAGAGAATAAATAACACAAAAATAACTGTAAAAAACCAATAGTAAATTTAGATAGATTTAGATAGATCCTCCCTTTTAACTTTTGGCCTCGAGCAATTCATCTGAGAATAGATTCAGTCAAATATCTCATCTCAATCTCATCTCAGTTTATATTTATATGCGTTGGTTTCTTGTGCGCAGAGAAAAATCAAAATAAAAAAGACAAATACAAAGCAAAAAAGACCAAAGCTTGGTCGTCTTCTTCACTCTCTCCCTCTTATCTCGCAATAATTGTGGGAAAAGATCCTACCTTTGATCGGCTCAACCCATAAAGATCCGATCTTGTCCTGTATTTGTTGCTGCAATTTAAAATTTTCGATCTGGGCTCTCGTTTTTGGCGAGAAAGTGCCGTTCTTGGAGATAGGTTTGTAGATATTTGGAGAAAAGGTGGAGACTTTGATGTGGGTTTTGGCTGTGGATAGTGACTCTGCTGGAAATTTGTGATCTTGGGTGGAATTTGAAGGGCTCATGAGAGATTGAGCTCTCAAGATGGCAGGAGATGATTTGATTGAACTCAAGTTTAGGCTTTTTGATGGCACTGATATAGGCCCCAGCAAGTATGATCCTTCGACTACAGTTGGATCTCTCAAAGAGACCATATTGGGTCGATGGCCTGAAGGTGAGAATTCAGTCTTGTTTAGATTTTTTTTTTTTTTTTTCAAAATAAAAATTTCAGCTTTTCTTTTTCATAATTGTGTTGAATTGCATGTAGTTTCAGTTCTTTGAAAAAAAAAAAAAAAAAAAAAGGTTTATTTGGTGTTTTAAAAAAAATCCTATTTGTTGTGGTGAGCTAACGATTGCTAGTTAATGCTAATCTATTTGGTTGCTTGTTCATTCAGGGCCTTTTTGGTTTTTCTAAGCTGTAGAAATATTTCTTGGCTTAATGATTTGTTATTGGGTTTGATAGTTTGTTGTTCTTTTATGAAGTCTTTGAATTTGCTAGCCAAAAAATTGGCTTGAGCTTTTTGCTAGGGTAAATATTTGGTAATTTCATATAGGAAATATCAGCAATAATAGTATAAGGTATATCGCATACATGTACCTCAAAATACGATATGCTATATGCAGTATATATCTGCTGATAAGCGCCGAGGGTAATGGTTGCAGAGGTTGGAGTTTGGGTGTGTGGCTGAGGAATCTATCTTTTGAAACTTCTTATCTTGAAATTCTCGTGAGCTGTTCTTTCTGACCGTCTAAGTTTGTTTCCTTTACATGTTTGCAATTTAACACATTACTTAATAATATTAGCTTCTGTAGGTGATTGTTTGTATTAGTTTTTGTAGGCAAAATGTTGGAATCCATACTTTTGACACATTTTCTTTTCTGATCTTTTCGTCTTATGACTTTCTTTTGATGGGTCTTGTCTCTTTCGATTATCTTCGATTCAACTTTTAACTTGGCTCGTTCTGATCACACATTACCTTCCACATTTATGAGCAAAACATTGCTTTGAAGAGTGTCTCAGTTATGGTTACTTGTGATTAGAGTGAATACGGGGTTTTCTCCCTTCCAGACCAGTGTTACCCAATATGCGATCACTTTCTTATGCACCTATGCAGTACAAAAATTGGTACAAAAGACGTGAGTAGACCCAGAAAAGGTATGATCGGGTTACTATTCTTCGGATTGCTTAGTTGGAACGAAATACTTTTATGTGGAACATAGAACAATTTTTCAAGACTATGCTTATTGTTTTCTATTGCATTTCTCTCCTTGTTAACTAACTCTTTGATTTTACTAGTTTCGTCTTACTAAGAAACTAGTTTTTAATATATATGTATTTCAAATAGTTTTTGCAACATCCATATGAATTTTCTTACTCTTTTCCTAGTTTCCTTCTACTTAACCAACAGAATTGTGGTTATATCCTCTATCTATTTTCACCAGTTTTAGTAGTAGCTAGGAAATTAAATAAAAAGTTTTATTATTAATATCAAAGGTTTTTTATAGGACTGCCATAAGAATAATTATTTTTTTTTTCCTCGAAGATTCTGAACATACTAGCCTGCAGGGGTTATGGCAAGCCTCTCTTGTGCCCATAGGTGGCTCCAAATGACAAATAAAAAGGCATTTAGAGTTGATACTAGGTAAACCAACTAGCCAATAATAAACCCTTTCAAACTGTGATCGGCCACTAAACCATATGTGACTGTTAACGCATGGATAATGCTAAGGTGATGATTGATGCACTACATGGTATTCAGTGGTTAAGAAAGTACTAGGCCGCTCTAGCACCTGGGGTGGCACCTATTGCGTAGGTGCCCGCCTACACCCGCCTGAGTTGATTAGGCACCCCCGTTTAATCAAAGCGTTTTGATGGCTGCAGAACTTACGCTGCTGCCTAAGCCACTTTTCACAGCATTGTTGGTATTTGAGGAGCCAAGAGTGTTGTGCTAAGATTAGTCTCGTAGAGATGCAGATGGATGAGGATATTAAGGGAAATAATGGGGAAAATTGTTGCTTATATGATTTCCTAGTTTACGAGGACAGCTGTATCAAAATATCCGAAAATTGATTAAAATTGTGTGTCCTTCATGTTTAGTTGACCTTATTGTCTATCTTTCTATCAACTAGGCCTGAGGTTTTAGTTAACAAGAAGGAAAAAAAACAGCTTGAGTTTACTTCATTTAGTGAGATTTATGTCAAGGCCAAGTGTCAATATGAATAAGTACCTAGAGTTAGATTTTCGTGGCAATGCATATGGGTATGTAGTTGTGTCGAATCATTCAGAAAGAGAGCAGACTCTGGTGGTACTAGATGCAAATTTTACAAGCAATCATTTTGATACCTGAGCAGAAGTAATCGTCAAGATGAAATATCTACTTAAAGTACAATGTTTGGTCTTTCTAGTCGTGAGATCAGCTTAGTAGATTTTAGAATACTGCACTCTATGATGAATAACAAGAATGATTTATCCACTTATAGTCCTTTAAGAGAGTTTTGCATTTCAACAAATGAGCAGATTGCAAATTAAGCAATGTCATTGTTTCAACTTACATGTACATGCATGAAGGTATGTGGGTGCAAAGGTTTCAGTAAAGAAATGTGGGAGGATTCTTTCTTTGCAGAATGGTCAGAAAAAATCATACTTATATCGCCTTTGTTTTCATATTAGTAAATGTTACAAATAATGGTTTATCTACTGATGTATTTAATGATGGACCTTAACCATGTACAGTTTTTGGTTAATTTATCTTGTTTCGAAGAATTTATAAATCATCAAACATAGAAGAATGGAAATGATTTTGAATGTAACACTTTGTTGTTGTTGTTGTCATTGTTCTAATTATCGGCTACAACGAATGATATATCACTTGATATATCGTTTTGGAGATTCTAACGATACGTTACGCAACGAAAGCCCTATATTGGCTCATACTCTCGAGATATTGTCCAATATCCCGCTATCGGGTATAAGAACTGCCCATGCAATATGAATCCGATATCCAACATTTAGGTCCTTGGTTGTCGTCGTTTCTGTTGACAGTAAGAAACTAAGTGTATGTTGGTGAAATATGTTACTGAGTGCCTCCAACTCAGCTAGATGTGATAAGTTTGTGAACATTTCAATGGTTTGCTTCGCTTTAATGCTTTAGTATTGCACATTATGATGAGGTATTAGCACTTTAATTACATTCAAATGTTCACTAGAGACAAAACCAAAAGGAGAAAATATTGTCTCCAATGGGGATTGAGTATATCTATCCTTATAAGATTACACATTTCACTTGTATTTACATGTTTACCTGCATGACCTTAAATTTCTGGATTATTTTTCAGATATATGATTATGCCTGCGCGACCTTACAGAAAATCGTATTAACAAAAACTTGTACCAAAGAATATTCATTTTATTTTTGAAAATGGACAATACAAAGCCTTTTGTAATTTATTTCATTTAAACCCATGTCAGAAAATTACCGCAACGCATCCTCATACTCTTGAAATTTTATCTAATAATCTTTGTACTCGTTGATGTAGTTTTGGCCTGGCTGGATCAAGATTGATTGTTTTAAAATGTGAGCTACGCTTTAATTTGATCAAATTTATTATTTATTATAATTTTTGTTAATTGTGGACTAACGCAAGACCAATTTGTCAAATTACTCAAAAGCACAAGCCCTTGAATGAAAATATGCAGAAGCTAACGTGAAATATGTAATTCATTTAAAACAAGAAGGGTATATGCCAAAATCTCTTTTTTAATTTCATACCTTGTTGATGAAACAATGTTTTGTGAAAGTTGATACAAAATACTGTATGGAAATTTTTTGAAAATTGTTGCTAGATGTAGGTGTCAATAGGGATAACTGATTACTTCAAGATGCAGTTACTCATACTATATGAAATTTTGCTTGTTCTCTTACTATAAGTGTTACGTTTCTGGTTTGAATCACTTTGCAACTTTGATTTCTAAGAATTTCTTCATTTGCAATCACGTTCGTTGATTGGTTTTATTTTGGACTAAGTATTGACTAAGTTCCTCTGCTTCTTTATTTATTTATTTTTATTTTTTTTCATATCGGCAGGCAAAGAAATTGCCCCTAAATCAATAAATGATGTGAAGCTTATCAACGGGGGCAAAATCCTTGAGAACAATCGCACAATTGCTGAGTCTAGGTTGCCTGTGGGAGAGCTTCCCGGTGGTGTTATCACAATGCATGTTGTTGTCCGGCCTCCCGTACTTGACAAAAACAATGGTACTCTATCTAATCTTTATTTATTTTTTTATTTAATTGTTAACATTTTATAAAATTATATTTACTAGTGCGTCTTGGCTCTTCCCATTTCCCTAAAGGATTTGGAGCCTAATCCTTCCCACTCAAATTCACCATTAAGGTTTTCATAATGAAAATTCATTCCTTAAATTTGATTTGTGCCACGTAAAGTGGCAAAAACCAAAAATCAAGTTTCTTAATGTTTTCTTACCCGTGCATCTAAAGACAACATAAATAGCATGTTGGTTAGTTTAATGGTGTAGAATGTTCGAAGTCTAATAAAATTTGGTGTTTATGTATTTACGAGTTTTTAACACATTTTCTAATCTTTGGATGAAGAAATTTTACATCCTAGTGTGTAAATCTCAAGACATATATCACTTTCAACTGCCCATTTTATGTGGACTTGATATGTGGGGGGGAAAAAAATTAAATTAATTGATTTTCGGTTTTAAGGCACTTTAAATGGTAGAAAAACTTCATTGAATAGGATTATGAGAATGGATGTCCTACGGTTGAATCCCACGTCTAAATCCTCCCAAAGCACCCTAGTCCATCTCTTTACGTTGCATCAATAATATGTTTTCAAGTGTAATGAATAATTATAATTTCTTATGATTTTTAATTTTATTATTATCGGTTTACTACTAAACTATAACACCATTCTACGCAACATTACTAGTAACTTCTAATATTTGCTTTCTTGAGATGCCTGGTAGGCTGGTACTAGGACACTCGAGAAAAGTACATGGACACATCAAATGTTTACCACAACGATATGGCATTCTCTCTCAACATTTTTCACATGTCAAAGGTGCAACTATGTTGTTCATCAACTAAAGATTTAATTTGTTTTACAAATTCTCAACAGGTCTAGTTGACTCCTGAATTGAAAATTCGTGTCCGTACGTATCAGTAACTTTCATACAAACCTGTAGCTTTTTAACTTTAAAAAAGTTCGGAGTTCCCAACACGGGGTTCTTGTAGACACCCAGTGCACGAAAACCTCGTGAGATTACAATAACCTTCACATCACATAGTTAAGTCTTATGATAGAGCAGTGGAGCTCCCTAATTGGTTAAGATGGTATAATATTTGGCCTCATCCGGTATTAAGATTCCACGTATGATTGGGCTTTGTTCAGCATGGAGTCTACCTCCCGTCATACAACCTTGTAGGCATCTATCGAGCATCCTATGATAGATATGAATTACAAGTTAATGGATATATTCTAAGCTGTCCGAGACTGGTTCCTGTGAGGGATATTACCTAATGCATTCTAGTAGGATAATTATATGGAATGATACGAAGTTTCTACTGTATCAATATGTGAGATGGTAGGACACGACACAACATTGATGAATGGATTATATAGGAGGCTAACCCTATTTATGTGTGATTACTGTGATGGTTACTTGTGACTATGATCTGCTGTACTTTTTGGTTACATTTGCAAAAGTGACGGAAATAATTTATATGCTGTGTGGGTTTAGCTTATCAGAAGATTACGATATTTTTGTCATGTGAATGGGTATTCATATTTCAGTGATACCTGGTTTATCTAAATTTTTCATAAACAGTATTTATTGCTATGGATACTAGAGGCTTAAATGAAGACATATTGCTCGATAGGAATGACTAGAGAAGGATTATCTATATGATCGGTCTGGCGCGATTTTCTTTTGGTTCATGTAGCCTATCCCAAGTACTCGGGAGTACCAGTTAGGACTTAACAATAAAGAAAGAGGCACCTACACGTATACCGGATACTAGATTTGTGGAATCCTAAAGAATGATGAGATGAATGCATCAAACATGAACATGGAAGCTTTCCTCTCGTGGCTTGTGACGAATACGTCTATAACTTTGTCAGGTCATATTTTTGGCCTCATTGAGCCAGGGCTCAACCAAACGAGACACGATACATGGTGTCTTGTATGTGTTGGTCTAATTAGAAATATGACACCATTGGAGAGATTCAGTGAATAGTTGAAAGTTGTGTCCTGCAAAGTCTGGCTCAAGTATGACCAATAATGTAATGCCGAGGAGAACTTATCAATATAGGACAAGTTAAAAGAGCAAATGGAAGACCGAAAAAAACATGAATGGAGGTGATACGAAGAGATATGAATTCTAGAGGTTTAAATGAGGACATATAACTCGATAGGAATGAATGCAGAAGGATTATCAACGTGATCGATCCGGCGTGATTCTCTTTTGGTTCATGTAGCCTACCCCAAGTACTTGGGATAAAAGGCTTAGTTGTTGTTGTTGTTGAATAGTTGCCCACTCGGTATATAACTGGGCCCTTTTGTTTTTTCTTTGTTTAGTTGGTTTTGTTCTTAAAGTTAAAATTATGATTAAATTGTTGAGGCATTGGTCAAGATAAACCTTTAAGCCACATGAATTTATCATGTCCAGCTAACAATTACTATTATTCGCCAACCCGTTTTTGTTCTGCAGCGCAAATGATTTTTGCGCACACCATCATACGTGCTCGATGATATTTTGGCCGTTGCTTCCGCCCCTCATTATGATTTTCCTCGAATAGGACAATTATTTAGCAAATCGACCAATAGAGTACCTATTATATGTTTGTCATGCATTGACATATTGCACGACAATTTTGATGACAATTTCGTAACTTTTGTTGAGCTGCATAGATTTCTCACTGACATATTGAATATGCACATACATTTGGTCTATGGTTTTTTCTTCCATATGTTTAAGGGGATGTTTTGTTGCAGCCATAAGTGTGTAAAGTGGTTGCAATTGGAACTACTTTTGCTGCAAGTAGCGCTTTTCGCTATTTGGCAGCGGCTGCAGTTGCAAAAGTTTGTAATTGTAATTGCAACCACTTATATACTTACAGTAATTGAAGTTGTCGGAAAAAAAAAAAAAGTGTTTAATACAAACAACAATTGTGCTATTGATAAATGAGATATTTCTCAGACTTTTTGAAAAAAAAATTAAAAAAAAAATTAATATTTGATAATTTTATAACTCTAGTTATCACTTGCAACTCCCTAACCGAACACTACAACTTCAATCGCAAGAATATAAGTAGCAACTTGTAACATTACTTTCAAGCAACCAAACGGTCCCTGAGTGCACGATCGTCTCTTAAATCACATGCATGTCTTTCAAACTTCAATCGGGATCTGGTGTTACCTTCATAAACGACGAAATTAGTGTGTGTGTGTGTTTTTGCTACGTATCCTGTTGTCTTGTATTTTTTGTACTAATCGACGTTTCGTGTTGTCTAAACAGGGAAGCAGTTAGCAAAGGCTCCAAAGCAGCACCGTTGTGCATGCACGATTCTGTGATACGCGGATATATAAATGGTTTGGCATCCTTCTTGTATCTCTCGGGTTAGAGAGTTACGAGTTTATAGAACCCTAACTTCTGAAGTTCGTCTCGACGATCGCCATCTCATCATCTCATCGTGCTTGGTTTGCAGTAGAAACTGCAAAGATATTTTTGTGATTATTTTCTGTGCTTGTTGTATAAACGAGAGCTTTATCGGAACAAGTCTGTTATTGTATGATTCTTCTATAATTGATTCTTGCGTTTGGGTTATCTATATGCATATAAGTACTGTACACTGTACACATTCAAACTCTTTGAAATCTTTCCTACAGGAATGGTAATGTACGCGTCTATGGGTCAATTTTTAAGCATGTTCTATACAAAATTTTGAATCAGAAAAATAAAATTTTTATTTTTAATTCAAAATTTTATATAGGATGGGTGAAAGTACGATTGGATGTTCTATCTTTCAATGTATCGTATGTGTTGTTTTTATTTGAATATATAATTCAAAACAATCCATATACTGTTGCATCATAAAGTTTTATCTTATAAATCAATGTCATTTTATAACACATATCTTGGTATAAAACTCTACAAGGTAATAATTTATACAAATATCATGATCAGCTCAGTCCAACTCCAAGCTCAACCTCATCCTAACCCAACCCTAGTTAAGTTTAAGCAATTATATTGTTAATTAAGAACAATAGTAAAGATGAATTTTGCAAGGAAACAAAATTAAAAAGGGATCACCTTTGAAAATCCAAAGCTGAAATAATATTAACAGGAGAAATAAAAATTAAAAAAAAAAAGAGAATCAATAAAAGAAAAATGCATGCTAATATCATCATGTGCCTCTTATGAACTTTTAACTAACAAGGACAAAGAATTAGGGTGAGTATCGACTGATTTCGATTTGGTTTTATTAATTATCATAAAATTGAATGGGATTGCTAGGAATGTGTACCGAAATCGAATCGAACTAATTCTGTAGGTTAGTCAGGTTAAATTATTCGGTTCTAATTTTTTAATAAAATTTATTTAAAAAATATAATTTTAATTGTTTTAGTAAGTATATATATATATATAGAGGAAACGAAAAATACACCGACGGTGAAGGGAGTTCCTTTACTGCCGCTTAGATGACCCAATAAAATTATTACACGTGGCGTCATTCAAGGTAACAAATAAATGAATTCCCTTAATCGCCCTTTGAGTGGTGCCACATGTAATAATTTTATTGGGCCACCAAGCGGCATTGAAAGAACTCCCTTCACCGCCATTGAATTTTCCGTTTACTATATATATATATATATATATATATATATATATATATATATATATATATATATATATATATATATATATATATATATATATATATATGAGAAAAAATGAAAATGAGCTAACAGCTCACACAAGTTACCTGAGCTGCAGTTCATTTCAATTATCTCCAATAATCTTTTATAAAAACTTTCTTTTGAATTATGATCTCGACTTCCTAGGGTTCAATCATACCCAATTTCTTGGATTTTAGTTTTTATTTGGTTCTATGTCAAGCTAATATAAAATTAATAGTTTTCAATTAATAAAACATTTTTGTATGCACTTTATGAAATGATAAATAAATTCTAAAATTTATAAAATTTAACCTAAAAGAAGTTAAGAAAGTATAGATAATAATTGTAAAAAAAAATTGAAGAAAAGTTATTGGATCATTATAGTTTAGCCGCTAACTCACGTAATTTTTCCTGAGCTAGCGGCTCACCTACAGTAATCCATATATATATATATATATATATGAGTAAACTGGAAATTAACTGATATACAAGGAAAATCTTTCAATAGCGCTTAAGTTGGCCTATCAATATATTATACATAGCATACATGGTAGACAGTGAAGGATTTTTCTTTTATTTGCTATGTTGAGTGGTACCATATGTAATATATTGATAGGACTATCTAAGTGCCAGTAAATAATTTTCCTTTTATATCAATTAATTTCTCGTTTACTCATATGTGTGTGTAATTTTTAAATAATTTGATATGTTCGGTTATTTAATTTGTTCAGTTTGGTTTTGATTTTAATATTCGAAGTTGAAAACTGACTGAAGTATTTCTATTGCTTATTTGTATTGGTTTTGATCGGTTATTTAGGTTCTAAGCCTAGAAAGAATAGTTCGGTACGAGAAGTGGGCCCAAATAATTTTGCAGATTCAGCCGAGATCATAGGCCCAAGTCAGACAGGGACTATTTGGGAGTTTCCAAAGAAGCACACCATTTTTCCTTGCGGCTCACTGGGAAAAATAGTGTGCTCTTTTAGAAACTCCAGGACCATTAACATTGGGAGTTTCCAAAGGAGCACACCAATTTTCCTAGTGAGCTCACTTAATACTTTTTTTTTTATTCGGACTTTCAATTGAAAAGTAGCTCACTGGATACCTAGGGATCCTAATGGGCTCACATCCGGATCCTCATCCGGAACTGGCTAACCCATTATACCCGACGCGTTGAGCTTCCTACACTTTTGCCTGGGAGTTCTAAATGAGCACATCCATTTTCTTAGTGAGCCCACTTAATAAACTGTTCTGGCTGAAAGCCTACACTGTAAAGTGGGCTCACTAGGAAAAGTGGTGCGCTCATTTGGTAACTCCCTTTTGCCTTGAAGAGGTTAGGGTTTTTGTTAACCCAAACTCATCAGCCAATTTCTTCTGCTCTCCTGATTATTATCTCTCCATCTGATTCCAGTGGTAAGTTGAATTATTTTCGCAATTACTCTTAAATTTTGAATCTTTTTGCTATAATCTGTTGAATCCCTAACTGTATTTAATTTATTCTATTCAATTATCGAACTTAACTTCATTTTTGCCCTTGCTGCTTCCATTAATTGATATTTCTCTGCACTATTTTGTTTCCTGATTATAATTCCCTACATGGGTTTTTTTCCTTATTTCCTCCGGTCAAATTTATTAAAATTACCTTACAAAATGGTTACTAACATTAGAAAACATATTAATTATAGGATCATAACAACAAGCTAAGAAATTTCTGGATGCCAAGTTACAATCTTCTAAATGGTGGAGCCAAGTAAAAAAAAAGTTGGAATATCAAGATTTTTGTTATTTTTACATTTTTGGTCCGATCTATATAAAATTTTGAGTTAGAAGAGTTAGAAAAATAAAATTTTCATTTTTTATTCAAAAATTTGTATAGGGCTGGCCAAAAATTTACTACCATCCCTAACTTTGCTTGTCGATTTTAAGTTTTGAGAAGGGAGAATTACTAACGAAACTTGACGGTTGAGTGTCTGTTTGCAGCATATTTTGAATTTAAGGCTGAAGTGTACGCATATTATCCGAAGCTTCAGAAATTGGTAATATAAGGTGTTTGCGGGTAGCCTTCCAAAATCCAAAATTTGGAAGGTTTAACCCTGGCAAGATAAATGCTTTTGAGAAAATTGTGACATTTTGTATTGGTGCTCTGAAACCTGTTAATATCATGTCCTCATTGGAGCCCGTTGGTTACGGGCAAGGATTTTGTTCAATTACCAGACCGTCGGCTTTAAAATTAAGTAGGGAGTCTAAAACTCTCAATCCTGAAACTTCTGGAACTGATCATACCTGCCCAACAAGTGTTCAAGCTACTCCAGAAATCGAAAAGAGATATGTGCATCGTGTTTATGATGCCATTGCTCCCCACTTCAGCGCCACACGTTTTGCTAAATGGCCAAAAGTTGCTGGGTTTCTGAACAGCTTGAAAGCTGATTCTGTTGTCTTAGATGCTGGTTGTGGAAATGGAAAGTACTTGGGCTTCAACCCGAATTGTTTCTTCATTGGATGTGATATAAGTCCACCGTTGATTGATATATGTGCCGGAAGAGGGCATGAGGTTTTGGTTGCGGATGCTGTTAATCTCCCGTATAGAAGTGATTTTGGTGACGCTGCTATCTCTATTGCTGTGTTGCATCACCTAAGCACAGAAAGTAGGAGAAGGAAAGCAATAGAGGAATTAGTTCGAGTGGTTCGTAAGGGAGGTCTTGTTTTGATTACGGTGTGGGCTGTGGAACAAGAGGACCAGTCGCTGCTTACAAAATGGACGCCTCTTTCTCACAAGTATAATGAAGGCTGGATAAGTCCAAGCAGTCCTCGGATACGTAGTTCTTCGACAATATCGCTGGAAAGCATCCCAGAGACAGATGCCAATTCCCTGTATTTTAGTAATTTATCGAAACATGAAGAAAGGCAATTATGTTGTGATGAGGGTGTAGAGAATAAACCGAAGATGACTGTTTCAACTTTTTCTAGTATGGGAGCTAGTGATGCTTCTGGTAATGGGAAGGCTGAAGCTAATCAAGAATATTTTGTTCCTTGGCATTTACCGTATCATCGAGCTGAAATCGGTGGTGCATCTGCTACTGCTCTTGCAAATGGGCTAGCAAGGAAAGATGATAAGAAGGGAGCCATGGTGTATAACCGTTACTACCATGTCTTCGTTGAAGGTGAACTTGAAAGGTATGTGCTTATGTCTTAAAGAATATTCTTTCACAAAATTGGTGTATAGAATCTAAGAGAGAGTTTATTTCTACTTGCTCTAGATTGTCTCTATTGATTTGTCAATGCTATAAGAAGAAAGATTTGAATATTTTGTGGGGTATTAGAAACTAGTGACATGATTAGAAGGACAAATTTATGTTGCTCCAGGCACCGGCTCTGCCCGTCTCTGCCCTCCCCCCTGAAACCCAATCGCTAAAGAAAGGAAAAACAAAGATTATTGCAATTTAAAAAATGAATTTTAAGAGGCTCCATAGCAATAATCTTTCAAAGTGAATTCTTGTATTCATCATGCTATGTTGAATTGGCAGGTGCCTGCCAATTCTGTTATCAATGTTTTAACTAGATGGCTGTCCTATACTGCATACCAAAAGGATCCATGGCTAGTTCATTAGTGAAGGATCCAGGCATCTCCAATACACATATTTGACACATGCCTTAGCCTGCTAGAACTTTTAGGGGCCTCTAATCGATAAATCCTTTCAAGCCGGTGACAGTATTGAGCCATTATGTTTATCAGCTTCCTTTGTCGCAGCTCTGTTGAACTTGTGGACGAAATAGCCCTAAAGTTTGCACAACATGTGGTAGGCTAATTAATAAGGTGAGGAAGGTAGTAGCTCTAAAGCACTTGGATGCATCAAACCATAGCGCACTCACTATTACCCCCGACATTGTCTCCAGCTGAAGGTAGGGATGGGAATGGGCAGGTCCAAGAGCCAATTCTTGGCCCACCTTATTCAAATGTTTTAATTAGAAAAATAAATTTTTCATTTTAAATTCAAACTTTGAATAGGGTGGGCCAAAAATTGGCCCTTAGACCCCACTCATTCTCATGCCTAACTGAAGGTTATGAAATTAGCTCTTCTACTACAATCTCACAGATAGAAGTCTTTCGTAGAGCTAAGGCTACTCCTGCCTATGTCAAAAGCTCGGATGGAGCTCCAATGTATACTTGAATTCTTCAAATGATAACTATTGTGCCCCATCTCCAGTAAGAGCAATGGCAAGGCACCAATCTGCCTCTATGTTACCAAGGCTCCTGCCAAAATTATGATACATTCCTAGCAGAATCTTGCGACCACCAAACACCTGGTACACTCTTTTTGTTTCTTCCTGGATAGTAGTGTCATACCAGAAGAAATTGAACGTAGACAACACTTGATCAATTTTCAGTTTCCCCTTTGTTTTGGTTTTCTTGTATTTATATTCTTTTACGTGACTGACAAAAAGAAAAGGCTCTGTCTGTACTTTTTAATTAGTAAGATTAGCGGGCATGGAATTAATATCGATTAACAAGGCCTCATGCATGTATCATCCAAATAAGGCAAGTCAAGATATATCCTTTGAGTTGCAATTTCTCTTCGCCTTCTTTTAGATGATCAGTTTATAGAGTATGAAGTGTAATACGAACCCCAACAAAATGTATCCAACCAGTACCATAGAAGAAAATACTACAAAGATGTATACTTTTTCTCTTTAAATAGTGCTCTTACATTAACGTAACCACCTCTTCTTATTTTATTTGTTGAGTATACTTCATTTGCACGCTGAAAAAAAGCTCCTTCTGCTCATTTATACCTTAGTGTAGCAATTGATCATTTGACTAAGCCTCGAGTTTCAACTAACATCTCTCTGTTTCCTTCCTTTCTTTGATCTTTTGTAGGTTAGTCTCTGGTATTAACAATGCCGCCATTGTGGAGCAATTCTATGATAAATCTAACTGGTGCGTTGTACTTGAGAAGACCTGAGCCTTGTGATCAAAGCAATCCTGGTCTCGCTGTCAACTCCCTCCCCTCTTAAGAAGGTGAAGGGTGAAAAATCTCTGAACACCAAATCGTTGCAGGCAATGGAAAAAAAAAAAAAAGTTGGATTATTGATTGATCGTTTGCCAAGATTTCCTTGTTCTTTGACTGTTGAGAAAAGCCTTTCTTGGTACAGGGTTAGCTATAACGGGGTACTGACATCAACCAGAAATCACGGAAACAATGCCAAGCAGAAGAATTATATGCTTGTTTTCTGGGCAAAGCTGGCCAAGGTTTGCTCCCTTCGTGTGGCTTGCTACAGGTACTTTTGTGGACAATTTTGCTTGTGTTAATTGACTAGTATCACGCATACCACATTATGATTGAATAGCTTTGAAGAATGATTGTTAGTACAAGGAGGTTGTGATTGTCGTCAACAATGCATTTGGTATCTACCCATAATTGTATTTGGTTTGTTGTCAAGAATTTCGTTATTTTGTCCTTCAAACTGCTTACCATCTTCAACTAATTGTTTTTTGGTACTGATTTTGTTGCCATCAATTTTGTTAGGTTTATGTAGTGGTGACTGTTGGATTGTTGAAAGAAATGAACACAATTGTGTGTCTATTGAGTGCTCAGTTTCTGCGCACTTTGTATTGATATAAACATAAAATTCTGAAATGAAGGAAAGCTTTACCTTGCCCCCTTACGAACGTTATCAAAACAATAAAAGTTTGGGTGTCCAAGTTATGGCTACAATATTGAAATTAAAGGGCTGTTTTATGTTGCTTGCGCAAGTGTGTAAAGTGGTTGCAACTGCAATCACTTAGACAATTGCAGTAATTATAGTTCTAGTTGCGAAAAAAGGTCTATAAGAGATAAATATCTAAACTGTACTATTTCTTATCACAAATACGAAATATAGAAGTTTATCTACTTGTCTCTCAAGTATGGATGCACACATGCACGCGTGCGCACGTACAGATAAGCAGAAATTTTAGATCAGATGTACAATTTCGTTATTTGAACTATCACTCACCAAACCATGGGCTGTGCATCAGCTAACACTGGGGATGGAAATGGATGCATCCATGGTCTTTTTGACCTGTTCTATATAAATTTTTGAATTAAAAATAAAATTTTCATTTCTCTTATTCAAAATTTTGTATAGAAAAAGTTAAAAATTGGCCGTGGATGCGTCCATTACCGTCCCTAGCGAACACCAGCGCTAGATGCATTTCCTCACTCGATTTTTTTATCCACAAATAATAACAAGGGTTTTTAAATATCTCCTCACTCTGACATTTTTATCCACAAATAAAAACAAGGGGTTTTTAAATATATGTCCCTTAAATCTTTAAAAATTAGAATTTAGTCCCTCAAATCTTCATATTTATAATATAGTCCCCAAATCTTTTAAGTTACCACAATTTAGTCCTCCAACCATATTTTTGGCCGGAATTTCCTATTATACTCTTGAGTTATTTCATTTTAGTCATCTCTTCTCTCTTCTCTTCCTCTTCTTATTGGGTTTTCTTCTTCATTCTTCTCCTCTCTCTTTCTCTTCCCTCTTCTTATTGAATTCTCCTGAGTTGCTTCACTTTAGAGATTAACTGGGAGAGGAGAGAGAGAAGAGAAGAATAGATAGGGAAATCCAATAAGAAGAGAAAAGGAGGAGAAAGAGGAAATAGAGGACTAAAGTGAAGTAACTCAGGGTATAATGGAAAATTCGGGCCAAAAATATGTTTGGGAGACTAAATTGTGTTAACTTAAAGATTTGAGAACTAAATTATAAATATGAAGATTTGGAGAATTAAATTTTAATTTTTAAAGATTTAAGGGACAGATATGTAAAAAGCCCTAAAAAACTATAACCCTTGTTATCCAATTCTTCGTCCAAAGTATGGTTGATATTGCAATGTAGGTGGTGGGTTTTGGGAGGATGAGGGAGAGGGCAGACGAGCTCAAGATGGAGGTCAGAGAAGTTGGATTCATGGCATCTCTCCTTGTTACAAGTTAATTTAAAGAATCAGTGAGCCTTGTCTCTAGTGGTATCGATCATCTATAATTTGTGAGAGGTTTTAAATTCGATATATAATAGGAACTTAATTTGGATAATATTACAAAGTATATATGTGTGTGAGTGAGTTTTGGCAGTGAAAAAGTAAATTTAAGGGAAAAAGTATATGTGTGTGAGTGAGTTTTGGCAGTGAAAAAAGTAAATTTAAGGAGAGCGTTGAAGTCCAAGAGCCATTAGTATCACCTTTCTTCAATTTATGAGAGGTTTCGAGTTTGACTCTCGATAAAAACTTAATTTGGATAATGTTGTAAAATATGTGTGTGTATGTGTGTGTGAGTTTTTGTAGCAAAAAATTAAATTTAAATAGGACTTTGTGATAATTAAAATTGAAATATTGTACCAGAACAGACCCCACAAAAAGGGAAAATTCAATTCAAGTACACCATTTTGTTTACTATGCCCATCTCCTACAGTTGTAAAAAATTATAAGTTTACCATTAGTTTTTGTTATTATATTTTTTTGTCCTGGTCGGGATCCCAACGGATGTTAAATCCGTTCAGTAACTAATTTCCGGCCAGTGTGAAAACTGCTATGGGGATTAATTCCCGATTGAGATATTATGTGGACATCTTGAGTAAAGTGGTGTGGGTGAATAGAATTTCCTCACAAAAAGGGTAACTAGAAGAATTATCTATTTGTGTAGTTATTTATCTTCTCCTTCTTTTTTTTTTTTTTTTTTTTTTTTTTTTTTTGTGACCTGGGGGGTTAATTTGAGATTTTTATGTTGGCTAACCTTGTTAATATGCCCTTTATCACCAACATCAAATACATAACTCTTGCCATTCATTTCTTCTCCATGCTTTGAAACATATATAAATGGAAGATCACATTATCTTCACCACTCTCCCCATTGGCGAATTTTATTTTGTAAAAATTTTAGGTCCTTAAATCTTTAAAAATTAGAATTTAGTCCTCTAAATTTTCCCAAATCTTCTAACTTATCATAATTTAGTTCCCTAGTCATATTTTTGGCTCAAATTTTTCGTTATACTTCTGAATTACTTCAGTTCTTATTGAGTTCTCCTGAGTTATTTCACCTTGCCCTGCTTTTTTTTGTTGTCAATTCATAAGCCCATCACTTCACGCTTTGTTTTGTTGTCAATTCATAAGCCCATAGATAAATTCAAAGAGACCAACACTCAAGTACGACCCGACAGCGAAGCCCACAGATATTGGAAGCTCCTAATCTCAATTATTAGCCAAAATTCATTAATCTAATACTAATTTGATACAGAACGAAAATGAGATTAAGATTTGTGGTGAAGATTTGGAGAATAAATTATGAATTTGGGAAATAAATTAGGACTTTAATTTCACATTTAGACGAATCACATGCCCACTCTTCCTTCCATGAATCATGGTCTAAATTTTCTCAATATCAATTTCTTATTAAAATTAGAGTTTCACAAGTAACATGTATAACAAATCCTACATGCAGCAAGATAAAGATAATTCTAAATATTTTTTTTTTGAAATTCTAATTAAATTACTAATCCAATCTTAATATTATCTCAGCTTGGCTTTGGAGCCAAAGAGCTCTCTTACACTTGTTGCCCACATGAAACAAGTGAGATTTGAATCTGGATTGCTCATGCACTGATAATATATTTTTACCACTGTTTTAACGATACAGTTTTTAAACGTCATTGTGTTGTAATTAGTTTTTTTTTTCCTGGTCGTACTTGATTCGTGTATATATTTCTTTAACTCCGTTTATTTAAGATTGGGTTCTTCTCGTAGCTATGAAGCGTCGATCTCGTATCTCATTGATGATATATGCACTCGGTTATGGATAGTGATGGGGAAGACTTGCTTGATCAAGCAAGTAACAAAAACCACTGAGCCAAAAGATTAACTAAAGAGTCTATTTCTCTCTTCTATCGGCTATTTATGCTCCCATCGAAACTAACATTAACTATGGATTCGAGCCATAGCACCTGGTTTTATAAAATCCATACAATAAGTTTTTCCGATTTTACAAAGAATATTTTATTCAGCATATTCTATTCGATTGCATCAAAAGAAGATACAACAACTTCTTTCTGAATAGGATTAAAACTCCTTATTAAATTATAAACGTGAGCCCACAGTTACACTCTCAAATCCCATCAAACTCATCCACATATTACTCAAAACTAGCAGCAGGCCTCATCTATAAATATAGCTCCTCCTAACAAACAAACAAACAAACAAACTCTTGAGTTCCTAATGGCTGATATAGCGATGTGGGTGTTGGAGGAGTTTGAGAGGAGAGAGAAGGGAGGTGAGGTGATCAAGCAAGAGATGCAAGAGCTTGCATCCATGGCCATCTCTGCGATAAGTAAGAAGGTTGAAGATGAGATCTCTTCGTTGAAAGAAGTTGCAGAAGAGAAGTTGGTCTCTTTGGAGCCAAAGAGCTCTTTTACGGTAGCGGCCTTTGATGGGGTGTTCTCTCCGTGATGCAAGTGAGATTTGAATCTGGATTGCTCGCGCACACTGCTAATTCGGTTTTTTAGCGTCGTTGCAATGTAATTAGTTTTTTTTTTTTTTTTTTTATTCTCAAAGGTTTGGAGCCTGCTTGAGATTCACTGAGCGATGTAGACCCGAGTTAGTTTTTATATCTAACTTTATTTGTATTAGTAATCCGAGGGACATGTACATGTACTAATCATAAAGCGTCTGGTTTTATTATGCCTTATTAATTAAATGCATGAGATTTCACCCATGCATTCTGGATATTGAATTATATTGGATGGTGATGTTCTGGATATTCTAAATCGATCATTTTACTATTTCAAGATGCTCGCTTTTCTGAATAACTATTTTTTTTAAAATTTATGTTTTAGAATAAGTGAAGGAACCAGACTTGGCTTGATTCTACTTTCAAAACTTGCAATGAAAGATATTTTGAATTTCATAAAAAAAAAAGTTAGAAATTATGTGCAGTCGAAAACTTCTAGGGGTTTCTACATATCTGTTCTTAAAATCTTTAAAAATTAGAATTTAGTTCCCCTATTTATAATTTAGTTTCCAAATTCTTTAAGTTACTACAATTTAGTCTCCGGTCATATTTTAGTCCGAATTTTTCGTTAATACCCTTGAGTTACTTCAGTTTAGTCCTTCATTTCCTTTTCCTACTCTCTTTCTCTTCTTATTGGGTTTTCCTTTTCATTTTTCCCCTCTCTTTCCTCCCAGTTAATCACTAAAGTGAAATAATTCAGGAAAACCCTCCCAGTTAATCACTAAAGTGAAATAATTTAGGAAAACCCAAAGGAAAACCCAAGAAGTAGAGGGAATAGAGAAGAGAAAAATGGAGAGGAAAACCTAATAAGAAGAGAAAGAAAGGAGGGAGAGGGAAGGGGGAGAGAAGAAAGAAGGGACTAAAATGAAGTAATTCAGAAATATAACGGAAAATTCGGACCAAAAATATGATTAGGGACTAAATTGCGCTAACTTAAAGGAATTTGAGGACTAAATTATAAATATGAAGATTTGGAGAACTAAATTTTAGTTTTTAAAAATTTAAGGGATAGATATGTAAAAACCCCAAACTTTTAATATATGATAATAATGGAAAATTCTATTTACTTTTGACGTCCTGAAGTGCTCTTTACGCCAAACTTCCATTTTCAAATGTCGCCAAACTTCCATTTTCAAATGTCACTAATTTACTGTATGCACCCAAATTTTTTTTCAAGTTTAACTCCCCTCCTTCTCTCTATCTCCTTATATCGTCCGATCCTAAATTTTTCGAGTTGGATATTAATTCCTAAGTTAAAAATATGTTGGTCGGTTATTAATATCCGACCAAAGAATCGCTTGGCCGGGTATTAAAAACCAACCAGTAGCCGACGTCTCTTTCACAAAAAAATTATAAGTAATAATAAATTGCAAATAAATACACATAAAAAATTAAGAATAAATTTAAATTGTAACTTAGATTTGTCCTCCGATACCAATTGCATGTTGAAATTTTCCATTTGAATGAAAAAATTCAAACTAAAACTTCAAATCCTAATTTTACTTGTTACAGTGAATTCACATAATTTAAAATTTCTCCAGATCATTTTAGGAACATGAATTTAAAAATTTTAAGAGGTTAAGAAATCAAATCAATGGGTTTCGTAGGAGATCTATTTTTTTTAAAATTAAATTCTACTAAAAAATATTTTTAAAGGTTCTAGAGAAAAAAACAGAAGAAGAAGACGGATGAGAAGAGAAAGACAATGAGTTGTAGTTCTAAAATTTAAAAAGTTTTAATTTGTGATTTAAAAGGGTAATTTAGTCAAAAAAATAAATAGTAAACTTGTAATTATTTATAAATTTTAAAATCGTGCGTAAAGAGTAAATTTCCGTGTGTAAATATAATTTCCCGATAATAATGTATGCCTTGTTTAACTCTCCCTATATTTTTTTTTAAAAAATTAGATAAATAAAATTTTTATTTTTAATTTAAAATTTTGTACACAGTGTAAAAAAAAAATAACAAATTGAGGCATCCGTTACTGGAACCGTGTAGATATAACAATATGAATTCTGAAAATTTATGCGAATTCTGAATTTGATTTGGGTATGGATACTGGATAGCTCAGATCCGACCCGGCCTGTTTAACTAATTAAACATAAATTTTCGTATATAATTCATTTTTCTCAATAATTAGGATAATACCTGCGCCGTATTCGTCGTCACCAAATTTTCACTCGACTCTCTCTCTCTCTCTCTACCCCTCTGTCCCCCGCTCCCCCGAAAACCCTAACCCTAGATTCGTCAATTTCTTCATCAATGGCGAGAACCAGCCAAAAAGGCCGCGCCAACAACCGCAACAACAAGAAGCGTAAGCTCGGTCTTAAACCCAAACCCGAGCAATCCCATAAGCAAAAGCTAAAGAAGCAACCCAAACCCACTAAATCGAAGAACCCTAACCCTAACCCTAGCCCTGACCCTAACGAGGAGGATCCTATCCTCTTCGGATCCGGTTCCGGTTCCGGATCCGAATCCGACAGCCCGTCGTCGTCCTCCCCGACCCAAATCCACGCCCTCCTCGAGCCCTACTCCAAGCCCCAGCTCGTCTCCTTCCTCCTCGACGCCGCCCCATCGGATCCTGAGCTCCTCGCCCGAATCCGCTCCCTCGCCGACTCTGACCCCTCCCACCGGAAGATCTTCGTCCACGGCCTCGCTTGGGACGCCACCAGTGCCCACCTCATGGACGCCTTCTCCCCCTTTGGGCCCGTCGAGGACTGCAGCGTCGTCATCGACAGGGCCACGGGCCGGGCCAAGGGCTATGGGTTCGTGCTCTTCAAGACCCGGTCCGCTGCCGCCAAGGCCCTCAAGGAGCCACAGAAGAGGATCGGTAGCAGAATGGCGGCGTGCCAGCTGGCGTCGATCGGCGGGGCGAAGCCCGAGGGCGGGAGGAAGGTGTACGTGGGCAATGTGCCCGCAGATGCACGGCCGGAGAGGCTGAAGGAGTTCTTCGGGAGGTTCGGTGAGATCGAGTCGGGCCCCATTGGGTTCGACGCCGTCACGGGGAAGTCGAAGGGGTATGCGATTTTCGTTTATAAGAGCAAGGAGGAGGCGATGAAGGCGTTGGAGGAGCCGTACAAGGTGTTTGAGGGGCACCAGTTGCATTGCAAGCTGGCAAATGTGGGGCCAGGAGATGGGGGCGTGAAGGCATCCTTGCCGGTGCTGCCGCAGGTGCCGGCAGTGGTACCCGCTGTGGGCGCTATGCCAGCAGCGCTGCCGGCGCAGCAGTCGGTGTTTGCAGCTGTGGCAGCGACGCAGAATCTTGCGCTTTTGAGTCATAATCCAGCATATGCTGCGTTGCTGGCGCAGAACCCTATCCTGGCGCAGAACCCGCTGCTGGCAGCTGCTGCATTGAATCCAGCATTGGTGAATGCGACTGCATTGGGGGGAATGACAGGAATACCATATGGGGGAGGGGCCACGGCACCGTCAGTTGTTGGAGCTTATGGCACGGGGCAGGGGATGGGGGCAGTTGGATCGCAAGGATTGCAGGGGTACCCGGCTGGTCCTTCGTTGCAGGCTGGGCAGACATCAGGTGCAAGGGCTGGAGGGGCGTTAGGAGGGTTTCCGTCTTCCTCCTATGTATGGTAAACTTATTCTTCTTATTTGATCCTTTTGCATTGGTATTGTTTTTATTTTTGAGGATGCAACTAGAGTTGTGAATTTGGAGTTCAACCTGCTTTGGCTAACTAGCTGAACTAGTTGAAACCTTCTGGTTCCCTGTATTTGGAACCTCATTGTGCAGTTGGAACTTGGAAGTGACAACATGCTGGGTTTCAAAAATGCAACAACTCTTAGCTTGGAAACATGGTTTTATGGCCAAAGCCAAAATTTTGTTGAAAATCATATTGATTTTGAGGGATCTGATATGATTTAGATCATAATAGTATCAGTACCTAGATTGCCAATATTTTGGGTGTGATGTTACATATTGCTGATTTCTTATACTATAAACTATTGGTCATTAACGATACTTGTTCTGAGATGTTAAACCTTGATTCGAAATCGTAGTAGATAACATACCAACATTGTAGTCATTGAACTCTTTACAAGCAACCATGAGGACTCAAATGGTTGTAATTGGAACTAGAATCCAATCAAATAACTTCATATGTATGTTGCTTCATCTGTGGTAGTTGGAGCTGTGAGTGTTGGAAATTCACTATAGTATAACTACAACATAAGCAAGCAGAAACACTCAACTTGATTGCTACACAAATGGAATTCAGACTGCACCTAGGCATAGTTTGACTTGTTTATGGACTTATATTTTTTTGGGTAATCTGGGGAACAGTTCATTACTTCATATTTGTTGTAATGACCTTCATTTTTTATACGCATAAATAATTCAAAAATAAATAATAAAATAATAAATATAAATTTTTACTTTTTATAATTTCCAAATTTTTAATTTTCTATAACTTCTAAACTTTTCATCTTCTTCAACCTCCAAACTCTTCATCTTCTCCATTATTTGAATAATGAAACTCCAATCTTTAATTTTCAAAATTAAACTCCCTAATTAAACTAAAAACTTTCATATTCTAAACCCTCCAAATTAATCAAGACCTTTCAAATTCCATAACCCCTCAAACTCTTAAAATTCCATAACACTTCAAACCCTTTAAATTCTATAACACTCAAAACCCTTCACATTCTATAACTCTTAAATCCGACATTATATAAACCTAACTTCTTTTCTAAATTCAATCTTACATTCATTCTCTGAAAATTCTCTCTTCCTCTCATCATGTCGAAGCCACGTTCAGAGTCATCGAAACCACTATAGGAGCCACCATCGGAGCCGCCACTACTTCGCCGATGAAGAGCATCTTCTTCCTTCACATTTTTTACTTCTCACCTTTTAACGAAAAGGTAAGATATTATCCTTTTTTTCTTCTCGGATTAAATTATTTTTATGAGTTTTAGGTTATCTCACTCACTACTTAATAACCCTAATAATCTTTAAAAAATATCCATCATCTTATAAACTCAATAAAATTGAGGCAAACTATTTCCTAATTTCAGGCTCGCTTAAATTTAAAGTCAATTATGAGTACGTTATAAAAATATTGAAAAATCCTTAAAAAATTATCTAAATTTATATTAATCTATTTTTGATATTCTTAGAATATTTTTAATGTGTAGATTGATTCGTTGATCGATATCGGGAAACAAAAATTCAGGTGAGTTCATTTTTTGACTCACTAATCATGCTATCTATATACCTGTTGTTTCAATGATATTATTTATTTTGTGTAAATTGATTTGTTATTTTGTAGGAATTTATCAATTACTTATTATATTTCTTATCATAAAAAATCTATTATCAATTGTCGTTAAATTTAAATTACATAGTATAGTTGGATTTTAGAATAATTATATATACAAATTTGATAAATCTCATAGAAGTTATATTCACGGAAAAATACTGTTTGTGATATTATTTTGTATTAGTGTCTAGAAAAATTATCTTGTATGTTGGTTTTCTAATTAAGAAACGTGCGTCGCACAGAAAACCTCCCAATATGCATACATTTATCTGACTTATATCTTTATGATGTCTCAAAACAGTAAATCCTTAATATATCCAATTGTGATTTGAACATTTTTGAATCATGTTGCCAACAAACTAATGTACCTGATTTGAACTATTGTACATAATATAATCAATATACAAGTTACGAAAATCAGAATTCAGACCTACATAGACTATACCTAAATGACACTGGGTTGGGAGAGAAACTGAACGATAGAAATATGCTCTGTTTCGGCTGTAAACTTGTTAAGTTGTATAACTGAATATTTCGCACACCATGGGTGCGTGATGATTTGCTGAATCATACCTGAGTATAATTCCTATTTGCCTAACAGTAGGTCCGACTCAGCACCAGACAATTCATATGACTATTTTCTGAGTCTGTATAGGAAACAATCGAAACAGTGGTATTTCATCAGTTAGTTTTTCCAATTACATGACATTTTAGACAAAAATACCCCTGTTATAGAGTTGATTTTACTAAAATGACATTAAGATAACCTAAATCAATTGACATCATTATTATAGACATGTTATTACATATTTTCTAAAATTTGTATTATTATTATGTTTGGATATAACTGTTATATTTCACATTCTTTCTGCGTATTTTATTTTGATCGCAACCTGACGATCTGGGTGTGCATGCCCAGATTTACCGATAAACACGCCAAAACTGACGCAGGATCTGGTGTAGTTTAAAGATCAGATTGAAATTTAATAATGGATTAGAGATTTTCTACTTTTTTTTATTTAATTTTATTGTATTTTATTTCAACTGTATATAAATTTCGTTCCAATAAGTGAAAAGTTAAACTTTTGTTGAATTTTTCTATCGTAATTACTGAGTATTATTGTAGCAAATTTATTGAGGTTTTAGTATATTAAAAGCGAATATGTTACCGGTACCTGCTACACGTGCTCGTATATCGTATATCGGGAGCTGGCGTGACATTTGTCAAGACTATTAGCAAGTTGAGCTCAAAGCTAAGGTTAATTTGAGATGAACAAGCATGTGAGATAGAGCATTGGTGCTGGTCAAGCATGATCGGTTCTTGCCATGTTCAAGTCAAGTGCTAGGCAAGTTTAAGGTGGCCATAAAATTGTCAAACTAAACTCGCTCTGGATCATCTTTAGAGGTTCTCATTTGTATCCTCTTTCTTATGTTTTCTCTTAATAGCCTAGTGATTAAACTACTTTAGCTGATCAAAATGTTGTTTTTCCTCCATTATAAACCTATAATTTACTTCTGGTTATTCATTAAATGTCCGTAATTTTAAAATATTAGTAATTTGTTTAGTTCACTTATTTTATTTTTGAGGATAAAAGAGTTTGTCGGGATATAGCCTGTTAGCTTGACAATCTCCATTCTTGAAGGTATGAAATTCTGTTGTGTAGTGCTCGTGTTCTAACTTCTCTTTTAGTATCTTTGATGATTGAAGTGAAGGTTACTTATTGGTTATTCTTTTTTCTTGTTCGATATTGTGTCTTGCACAGCTTATGACTCTTTTTAGTGGTGTCGGTGTTAAGAAGATGCAAATGTTAGGTGTCTGTAGGATCTGAGAAATTGGCCAAGTTTCATTTTGTACTCTTTTGAATTGCACTAATAGGAAAATAGGGACAAAGATGACAGGTCGGTGCAAGCTCATTGTTTGAGCGTAGACACTAAATTCTGAACTTTCTAAAACTTTAGCTTTTTCACATGCAAATAGGACTGATCGAGTTTTGCTGCTTGGTCAGTCATGTCAAAAGTTATTGATAACTTCTTCTCTTTTCCTAAGTTTCTATATTTTATTTTTATTTTTATTTTTCTTTTTTCTGTAAGAAGGTAGGAATTTTTTTTACTAGAGATTTTTTAAGGAGTTCTGATGGAATTAGAACTTGAAAGAGGATGGTAGGAGTTCTAGTTGAGGAAAAAAGATGAGATAATCATGGACTTTGGATTGGACCGTATTACACTCCTGAACATTGTATATCCAGATATCAAGTATTTTTTGAAAAACTTTTTGGTTATGGAATTATTGAATATATTTGTTTTTAAATGGGAAATACTCTTTTCTTCGTTATGGACAGTGTTGGATGCACAGCGTGGACTATAGATGTGTTCCCTGGCCACATCGTTGAGGCAATTAGACAATCTTTAGTTTTAATTTTAACATGGAGGGCTAGTTCTCTTTAATTATTATTTTGTGATTATTTTCAGTTGCTGTGCTGATTAACAGCCTGAGGAAAAACAGTCCAAATCAGAAGTATCACAAATTCTTTGTTAATCAACTTTCTATTTACTGTATATTGATTGAATTCAGTCTTTTCAACTCCTATGAGTGGTTGATCCAGTTGAGATTTACTGTGACGTGTTGAAATCAGCATGCTTATATGACAACTTATCTCATAATATCATGAACTAGCCCAGGGACTACAGATTGTATATTACCCCAACTATCTATTGAGATTTGGAGAAATGTTACTTCATTTTTGGTGATAATGGTTTTTCATTTGTGATTGAATAGGCTGCTTATAATAATGCATATTTTAGCAAAGGGAGTCAGCACATACAGCATAGAGCTAAATGACCATACCATAGGAAGTTTGCACATGATACTGATTGGGAATAAGGAGAGATTAAGTTCTTTAAAGGGAAAAAGAAAAAAGGCGAAAAAAGAAAGTAAGCAAAGGATGCCCCTTGTAGACGGGATGTTAAATTTAGGCCAAAATGTTTTAAACAGGAAGGTAAATAGATGTCTGCGGTCGGGAGCATCTAGAAATAGAAGCTTCATGTGCACTTTGATGAAGGTTTGGGCATGCGAGGGGTAACTTTGCTCTTTCAGATCACTTGTTAGTTAATGTTTCACAATTGTCTGAGATTCATATAGCACCGAGAGTTATTCAAGCTACACATTTTTATTTATTCACATTTATTTTGATTTACTTTTCATATTAATATTTGTATTTTTAAAATAAGTTATTATTTTTTGTAGTTCTGCTAGTTTTTTAATTCTCTTGTGACTTTTTTTTTCTCCCTTCGTTGCTCACTACCATATCTTTTATGTTTACATCTTTATCAACTCATTACTTTGATGTTGTTACCTTAAATTTTATTACTTTGTAATTCTAATTGTACTTCAGTTGTGTACATTAAATTGTTTCTTCTACAAACAATTGTTCCTTTTTCCTCTTTTAATTTCATCTCGTTTTTTTTTAATCCACCATTTAGTTTTGAATGATATGGCAGGTTGATTTTTTCCTTTAAATATGCACCATTGACATTATTGGGTCCCTTATTTGCAGATGTAATGAAGCAGAATAATTGAGAGGACTTTCATGAATGTTCAACACTGTTTGTGAGAAAGATCCTTCTGTTTCAGTTACACCCTGGGAACGCATATTGTTGAAGAAGTCTTAGTGTTTCTTTTTTTTTTAGTTTTCTGTCATATGTTCTATCGAACGTCAACTAGCACCTCTCCTGGAACTTGGTAGTCTATCTCTATTTTATGTTTTATAAGTTTAATGTAGCTTATGCTACTTTCCTATCTACTGGACTATCCATTTGCTAATGACATATATTCCTTTGATGTTTAAGATTTTAAACTTTTATTATATCTTTTGTCTCTTTGAATCTTCTTTTTCTATCTAAGGCTATGTTTACTGTTAAACATTACTTATTTCAATATCAGTTCATGCCTTCCATTCAGTTACTGTGATAAATTCTGCTAAGTTCTTTTCAGACATGATTCATGAATCTTATAGGAATTTGATTCATGTTATTTTTGTCTATTATATTCTTTCTTTTATTCTAGTTTTTTGTAAATATTTTGAATACTTTCTTTCTGATTCAGAAAAGACATTGGTCTGATGCAAGAGTATCATTTACATGCCTGGTGGGCAGCTTTAGTCTAATATATATCCTTACTAACTTTTGTTTAATTTATTATTTGCTAACTATTTACCTCCACATCTGTTTTTTTTTTTTTTGGGATTTTGAATTAAATTTAGTTCCTTTTTGGGCAATCATTATGCATTGGTTTTATCATGATACTTTTCTTTGGTCGATCCAAAGATGGTCATCAACGAAGCACAGATGCAGGCAAGGATTCGGACATAGATAGATATGGATGTGGGACATGACATTTTGTGAAAAAATGAGGACACGGATGCGGCAAGGACATTTGAAAATATAAATAAAAATATATTATTTTATTGTTAACATAATTATTTTACGGATGCATCAAGGACATGAGAAAATATAAATAAAAATATATTATTTTATTGTTAACATAATTATTTTACTAAAATATCCCAACGAAATCACTGGCAATATATGAGTTCGTCTCTTTATTCCTTTATAAAAGATAAGTCTCGCCATCAACTAGGCATCTCTCTTCCTTTCTCCTCCTTTATAGGGAAAGAGATAAAAGTAAAGGTAATGATGATAGTGGATCATTAAATGTATAGAGTGAAAAAAAATTATTTTTTCAAATACAAAAATCAAATAAGACTCGTTTCCGTAAGAAACGATTATAATATAATTTCATAAAAGTAACTTGGTATAGATAAAATTACCGACTTAACTCTATTTTTTTCCCAGATCATTCAACTCGTTTTTTAGACACGACCTATAAGAAATATGGACATGGCATTTTTTCTCTTTAGGGCATGTTCGATATGGTTTTTGGCGTGCCTCTAATGTGTCTGTGTCGAACACATGTCGGACACGGATATAGCTCTCTCGACGGCGTGTCTGTGCTTCTTAGATGGCCGTGGATTGATTTATCTAATCCTTGATGCATGGGAAGCTGAATACACTTTGCTCATCAATTTTGTTTACTTCTTTTATTTTTGTTTTCATTTCTGAGTATAGGGTGGATAACTTCCACTCTCTCCCAAATGAGGGGGGATCAACTTCTCTCTTCAAGTTTTTGGAAGGCGTGGGCACAAACATGTGACCTCCCAGTCATGTGCAATTGCCTTGATTATTTTTCCTTGTATTCCTATTTAAATTTCTCAAAAGGGTTAATTAAGTCCAAGGATTCACTGACATCTAATCTTAACTATCCTTCCACTGACTTTATACCTCAAAGAGTCTTCAGGTGCACTTTGAAGCGAGAAAGCCTTCAAATTTGATGTGTACAACTTTTGACATTGTCATAGCTATGGATAAGGCTGACATGTCAGGCCTCGTTACCTTTTTAATCCAGTATCCATCTCATGAATAAAGTTTAAGGGTTCATTTTGTCAGTGACAGACATCACCATGCTTTCTAAAACCACTAAATTCTCCTAGTCAAAAAGTTACTGGATTTTTGCTTCACCTATGTATAGTTCAACGGGAAGTAGCGTGCAGTGAGGTACACAGTTGATTCTGTTTACACCACGTAGCAGAACTGACTTTATTAACAATCGAACTCACTTCACTGTATTCGCATTTTAATTTGTTGCATATAATCACCAAGTTTTTGACACTGCCTAGCGAACCATAGAGTTTCTGTAGTTTTAAGGTAATCCACGCATTGTTTCATTTTTCTAAGACAATGTGAGTTTCTTTGTTGGTTCTGCTTAAGCAGTGTATTGTTTTGTGTTTGTGACAATTTGACCGGAACCAACCTCATAAACAATCTGAATGTACTTCATTACATTTGCAATTTACTGACTATCTGTTGTACTATGTTTTCTGTGTTTTTTTTTTATCTGTGGCCTGCTAAAGTAATCTTACTTTTTTCCTTTTCTTTTTCTTTTTTCATCTAAATTCAGCATACACAAAGTCATTAACTGTGATTTTGGACTTCATATTCTGAAAGTTTGCAAAGAATTTGCAAATTCTTTTAGACTTCAAATCTCGTCAGATTGGTATTTTAAAGGGAAACTGTACAGATTTCAAAAGAAGATCTAATCCTAAGTATTTAATAGTGACTTGAAAAGTTATCCAAATATTAGGTGTCTTGCAGGAATTTCTTCCCTCAATTCTTTCAGTCTGTTTTCGTATTCAGCATTATACTAGTACTAGCTCTAGTTAGTATACTTGGAAAAAGGGATGAGATTAAGAATCTAGCTCAAGTCGTTTGGAAGTTTGTTCAGTTTTTATAGTGAGTACTTATCAATATCCAACAATATATGATTAGGATATGATATACAAAGAAATTAATATGTATCTTATGTACGATTGTATTGGGCTATGCATCTTAGATACGGAAAGTGTATCGTATGATATGTGATTCATCTTACTATATGTGGTATCATATGATGTGTGGACCTATTTATAAATGGATTTCAAACTCATTAAATGAATCTTTTTTGGTTTAATTACGGGTTGCAATTCCAAAACAAATACAGCCATTTGACAGGAGAGAATTTAAGGCTCAAGATACATATTTTAACTCATAAAAACATTCTAACCAATTATCAAAAATGATATATCTATTAATTTCTAGTCAATACGAATTATTTGACTATTAACTCTTGTTTCAAGTATCTAATGAGTCTATTAATGAATTATTATTTATCTCATGAGCTTAATACCTTGACATATTAATAAATTCGCTCATAAGGAAGAGTTTGTATGCATTGGAGAGGATGAAGAAACTGAAGTAAGAGTTCTTAAAGATGATGTTAATGATGTCTCTATGTGGGATGATTACTTGATATTATATTGAAATTTTTTTGTTGTTTTTCGAAGGGGGTAATGCGCTTATGCTCCTTGCCTTGGTTTTTGTTAAAATAGTTGGCAATTAGAAGTGAGACAATAAATGAGGGAAGTGATTGGAGAAATGTATGATTTTTTTCCCATCATATATGAAATCGACTTATGAATGCTTTGTTGAGAAAGGACCTTACATAGTAAAAGGTATTACTTAGATGGATTAATGTCTTTTAAGGGTGAAGGAGAAATAAGTGTGTCAACAAAAAAAAAAAGAAGAGGAGATGTAACAGTGAACTATTAGTAGACTGATTCTAGTGAAGGGGAAAGTATAATGGTCTATTATTTTGCAATAGGTTCATATGTTACGTCTCTCCTTTTTGCAAGTCAATGCTATTTATTTTTTCGATATCTCTTTTTGTTGTGGATAAATATGTCTAAGCCTCTCTTCTTGTTACCTGATAGCATAGTGAAAATATTCTATAACCCATTGTCTAAAATTGCAATTACGTTAACATTTTACCTCCATTAGGTTATTATATCATATATAATATATCATATTATGAAGGCTACCCAATTTTCTATTTATTTAAAAAATAAAGATGGAAAAATATATATTAAATTATAAAAATAAATTTAAAAATTCTTAGAAAAATAAATATAAATATATAACATATTGAAATTATTCTTAATTTCTAACAAGTTTCACAATAATTTTCACATTTATTTTCATAAATTACATTAAGTTTGCAACCATAATTTCCAACATAAGAAAACAAGTAACAAAATTTTAAATTTATTTATTTTGCTTTCAATCATTAACAGTACTATTGTATATTGCAATGCACAAGTTATCTTAATTGTAATTGGTCATTTTAGTTCAGTCGAGAGTTCAATGTAACAATAGATTAGAAATTCTAATTGAAGAAGAATTATAGTAAGCAAACAAGCAAATAATTATAAATTAGCAAGTAAGTAATTCCACAAGAAAGTAGACAAGCAAACAATAAGCAATAAATGAAGAAATTGTGACAATCAAAGTAAATATTTTGCAATAATAAGAAAATTACTAAAAATTAACAACAAGTTAACATAACTCCAAAAACGTAACGTTATGGTAGTTCATTTTCTACTGTTAGATGGATTGGGTTTGAGTTAGGTACCATAATGCAATATAATTAGTTCCATAATATGTTATTTTTAATATTTACCTTAAATTTTGTTTTTAAATGATAAACACACCTTGTTAAACATTGTTCCTGGCGGAACATTTTTCTGTCATCTCACTAAACAGTTTTATTATTAGGTTAATCACATTTTTTTTTTTTCCTTTTCGACGCAAACTGCTTCTTGTATAAATGTGTCTGTGCGTCAACTATGATCTAGCCCCCTAACTATGAATTTTATGTTCCATTTCTAGTCTCTGGATGTTTCATTGCTGCTCTAAAATCATCTAATTTGGTTATTTGTGAGTGGAAAGAACCAGAAAAATGGCGCCCATGTTGATTTAGTATCTTAGTTGCAGTGACTAGTGATGTTGTGTTTCTTCTCTTGCAGACTAAACTGGCTCCTTTTACCATTCAAACCACATGTAGCTAAAGGACATATACTTGAATTGTGCATGAGCCTTTTTTAACCAAAACTGAGCAGAGGCGCATAGAAAGTTCAACCTTCCAAAAAGATCCAGACATGTCTTTGTTTTCTAACTTAGATGGGTTCAATTTGTAAGTTTCGTTTATCCTGTGAAGGGTGACAGCTATATAGTATGATTTAGTGTCGAGTGAAATTGATGATGGAAGTACTTGGGATTAGGGCAACATGCAACTAGTCATGCACAAAGATGCATTGTTGAAACAGATCAACTTAACTACTCACTTTATAGAGTTCCTAGGGGCATGGCTTTGACCAGCTCGAACTCTAGAATGGCAGTGCAAAATGGTGACCAAGAGGTCATGGTTCATGCTTCCACTTCTGGTCCACCTCCACAAACAACTGTTATGCCCGTGGTGTAAATATATCTTGGCCACGACTGCTTCACAAGTCATGTCTCCTGTAGACAGACATGACTCATGGCCTCCATATGAATGCGAGGCCAAGTGTGTTATGGCTTTTATTGCATCCAATATTAATTACGCTAGCACTTATGGGGGAGAGGGGACTGCTACCTGGGTTGTAACAATTCTGAGCTTGTAGGGGGATCTGCATTGAAGACGTGAATAGTTCAGGAACAGAGGACGGAAATGCTCTCTATTGTGTGAAAAGAAAAGAAAAAACTACTAGATCCTAAACTAGCAATGTCAGTTTCATCAAGATTTTATGTCATAGCTTGCTAAGTTAGATATGTTATGGTAACATACTGATCGCATGTAAACAGCCGTCCGCTAATTAAAATCCTGAAAATGGTGACCGAACTTGGCAAAATACATTTGCGGTAATTGTATGAACTGCATGTATTTTTGTTGTCTAATACATATCAGTAAGGTCTCACGTCCATGACCATACTGCTATGCATATGAATGTATAGTAAGAAGTAAACGTGAGACTGCATCGTGATTGTTTATGTAACAAGGAAAATTCGTATGAATTAAGTCTTTATTCGAGGGTTTGTTGGATGGCTGCTCCGACAGAATTTTAGGAATTTTAGTAAATTCGGGTTATATGTGGTCAGTAAAATGTATCGAGTTAATTGGAAGGGATACGGAAATACCATGATTTTCTTAAGCATAAGCATAGGAGTTTTGTAGTTTCCTCATGTTTCCTCTGTCTAGACACCTGCATAAATTATGTCATATGTTCCTTCCTTCAAAAACAGTCAGATGTTCCATATATTTGTGAGTTTGCTTTGATACCCAAATTTAGAGTTCCTATGAAGGAACCGAATCATTGATCAAACAAATGTAGAACACTTTGTTGCATTATATTTACATTGATTTTTCCACCGGTAGGTTGTACCGTCACTTGTATATGTTGTGCTAGAGGTGTAAGCCTTTTTAGATGTTATAGTTGTGTATGTGTGTTTGTTTGTTTTCAGTTGATACTTCCTTTTATCATATTGAAGGCAGACATCAAATATGCTTCTACATTATTCTGGATCTGTGAATACAGATGAATATTATTGGCTCCATCATTCCAAAAAAAAAAGAAGGAACAGAAAGAGAATTTTTGATATTTTTCCTGCACAAATGCAAAAATGATAGCAGAAACAGGTATTTAACATTCTCTTTTATTACCTTTTGATCTTATTCTAGTGTGGTATATTGTACCTGCAATAGGTTCAGATGTTAAAGTTTACTTCTTAACTCATCTTTAGTGCTGTCTAATGTTGGCTCTGGTTAACTCATGCTATGGAGGCTATATGTGGCTTGTCTCACTTTTCCGCAGCTTTTATAGTCATCTGATACTCATTTATCAGCATTAATATATTTTCTTGAACAGCCCTATTCATTTCCTTCAAATATTTGAATGGCCTTGTTATCTGTTTGAAGTAAGCTTCTATTTCCTCGTTAAGCTTAATTTTACTTCTATTTCCTCGCTCATCTCCGATGTTTTCCCTCTTTGGTTATTTCTCTGCTTTATGTTTATGTTGTAGAAATTATATGGGCTTGTCTCTCATTACCTTCTCACCGAGATACCGTGTTAGGAGTTGTTTTTTTTTTTTTTTTAATTCTTTAATGATTGTTATAACTGTGAGCAAGTTTGATCCTTTGTTCAATAATATTGTGAAAGATTGTTCGATAAGCTAGTTTTGTATGGTCGGCTTAACCTATAGAGTTTAATTGGCCCCATTTAGTATCACACAATATGGATGTGTGAAGGATTAAGGCTTGGTTGACACGTATCAGCCTGATTCCTTGCTATATAAGTGTCCCTTTGGGCATGGCTTTAACTCCAAGCTCCAGCATCTGGCAATGGTGATGGAGTCGAAAATCATGGCAGTGTTTATTCTTCTGCTTGTAGCTTTCTCCAGTGCACATGTGCTGGGTGAGGGCACGGAGTTACTGACTCCAGCTAGAGAACGTCCTCGGTCATATAAGTGTCTGATCAAGTGCGACAAAGAGTATATCGAGCGCAGGGATGCCTGCGATGCTGATGGTCGTGTTTCTTGCCTCGTTCGCTGTGCCCACACGTTGTCAGAATGCAGGAAGAAATGCGAGGAACCACCATTGCCACTGCAATTGTCTCCCCGACTAACACCAACACCACCACCTTCACCCTTGACACCACCGACATTCCCACCACCACCACTGGGGAAGAAATATGAGGAACCACCATTGCCACTGCAATCATCGCCCCGACTAGTACCACCAACACCACCACCTTCACCCAAGACACCACAATCATCTCCCCAGCTAATACCACCAACACCACCGCCTTCACCCAAGACACTACCGACACTCCCAGAATCACCGCCGTCACCGCCACCATCTCCTGCTGCCATCACCACTGCAGAACCGGTGAAAGTGAGCGCCATAGCATCGGAACCGATGAAAGCGACTATTACTGATATTGCATGAATAAAAGTGGGAAAAAGAATAATTGCTCGTTATATGGGATAAAAGATTTGTCGATAATCAAAATGTAATATTTTTATATTATCGGTGCAGCCATTATATGAACTGCAACTATTTGGTTGACCAATTGACATCACTGCTTTTAAGTTGTACCTGCTAATTTTCGTGAAGTAGAAGAAATAATATCTGAAACACTTTGACAATGAAAAACATTTTGGATTCATATATCAAATCTATTCTTGGTGTATTATTATCCCAGTCAATGATATATATATAGAGGAAACGGGAAATACACCGGCGGTGAAGGGAGTTTCTTCAACGCCGCTAGCCCAATAAAATTATTACACGTGGCGCCATTCAAGGTAACAAATAAATGAATTTCCTTAATCGCCTTTTGAGTGGTGCCACGTGTAATAATTTTATTGGGCCACCTAAGCGGCGGTGAAGGAACTCTCTTCACCACCGGTGTATTTCCCGTTTACTCATATATATATATATATATATATATATATATATATATATATATATATATATATATATATATATATATATATATATGGGATTACTGTAGGTGAGTCGCCAGCTCAGGAAATCTTACGTGAGCTAACAGCAAAACTATAATCATCCAATAATTTTTTTTCAATTTTTTTTAATAATTACTATTTTTACCTTCTTAACTTCTTTAGGATTAAATTTCATAAATTTTGGAGTTCTTTTACCCTTTCATCAAGTGCATACAAAATATTTTATTCATTGAAAACTGTTAATTTTGTGTTCACTTGATGGAGATCAAATCAAAATTAAAACCCAAGAAATTGGGTATGAGTGAACCCTAAGGGGTCGAGATCATTATTCAAAAGAAATTTTTTAAAAAAGATTATTGGAAATATTAGAAATGAACTGCAGCTCAGATAACTTATGTGAGTTGTCAGCTCATTTTCAACTTTCTCATATATATATATATATATATATATATATATATGGGATTACTGTAGATGAGTCGTCAGCTTCGAAAAAATTACGTGAGATAGTGGCAAAACTATAATTATCCAATGATTTTTTAAATTTTTTTTTTTTTTACAATTACTATCTCTAATTCCTTTACTTCTTTCGGATTAAATTTTATAAATTTTGGAGTTCATTTAGAATTTCATCAAGTGCATAGAAAATATTGTATTGGTTAAAAACCGTTAATTTTGTGTTAACTTGATGGAGAATCAAATCAAAACTAAAATCCAAGAAATTGGATATGAGAGAATCCCATGGGTTGAGATCATAATTCAAAAGAAATTTTTTAAAAAATATTATTGGAGATAGTGAAAATGAACTACAGCTCGGGTAATTTGTGTGAGCTGTCAGTTCATTTTTATTTCTCTATCTCTGTATATGTGTGTATGCTTTTTAAATAGAGTATGAAGGAAAAATTTAAGGAAATTTTTTTCTTTTTATGGGGAAATATCTAAATTCTTGAAAAGTAATTATCGTTTTGGAGCACTCTTGTTAAGGGTTTCAGGGCATCCTTGCATTTGATAAAATATTTTTGCGACTTTTTTTGCCCCTGTAGACATAGCTCCATGTTCTCAAGTGTACTCGGAACCATCGTCGGAGGAATAAGGAAATCTTGTAAGAAATAAAAATATATGAAATCTCTGGAGAGTCATCGAGTAGAAGAAGATGAGAGCGTTTATCTTATTCATCAGAAATTAATTAAAAGAGATTTTAATTCTTACATCTAGGTATGGGTAGATTTAAATAAAGGATGATATCGTTTCAGAACTCTTTTATCTTTTCTAAAACAATGGAAAAAGAAAATACTTAAAACTCCTAATTCCAGTCCAACTTGAGCACACTTTGCCCAGTGAGCTCACTTTCCTAAGTAGGATTTTATTTCTTGGAAATGGGTGAGCGAACGGGAAAGTCCACTAGAGCACACCACCTTGCTCAGCAAGCCCACTCTTCTAAGTCGAAAAATTAAAATTAATCCTAAGATAACAAAAAATAAATGGTAAATTTATAATATTTTACAACTTGAACAGAGTGGTGTGCTTAAGTAGAATTTCCTCTGGAGCCACACCGGCTCCTATTTCAACGTTACGTACTCTATTAAACTCGTTCCTTCTCCAAGTGAAGAAGTGTTTTTAACTCTTCCTACATCCTATTTTTCATCAGCCAACTACACAAAATCAAACATCCAATTAACTACACAAAGTCAATAGAACGTTTGAGCTCTGGCAGGCATGAATCAACTCGCTAAAATCTCTACTTCAACAAGCTTTAGTTTTAGTTCTTCAGCAAGCTAACAGGCCATTAACTGAACACACAATATTGATGAAGAGAGAGACAGTAAACTCCTCATCAAACACCAATTTTCCTCGAAATCAGCCAGTGCACCGTATCATGCATATAGTGTTGCAAGGCTCAAAACCAATCCTAGACGGAAAAAAAACACAAAAACCCTGTATAAATACAAACATTTGCTATGCTTCAATGGAGGAGAGCCCAAGCTCGAAAAAACCATTGCCAAAGACATGACTAAGGTTCTGGCAGTCCTCTTGCTTGCAGTAATGGCTACGGCCTCAACTGCGACAGCATCTCAACAGGATGAAGACCCCCCAGGAGTTCCAGCTCCAGCTCCGGCTCCGATGCTTGTCACGCCCACAGACCCGCCCGTAGGCGCACCTGAGCCGAGCACGCCCATCCCGCACCCGCCCGATCCGGACTGCTTGCAGCGCTGCGAGGACGAAATCAGCCAGTGCGTGGTGGATAGCTGCCTCCACATCCCTTCAGGCGAGGACCAGGCAGCCTGCATCGAGCAATGCATCTCGGAGATGCCCATCTGCAAGTACAATTGTCAGCTGGCTGCGGAGGCCGAGTATATATACTGAAGAACTACTATTAGGCATTGGTGTTTGATGATGCATGAATGAGTATATGATTTTATATAAAGCTTGTAAGATGGAAGAAGAATAATAAAATGCTGCAGGTGTAGTATCTGAATGTTGTTTGAAATCCCTGCAGCTGACAAAAATAAGGGGATTTTTATAGTGTTCATTCATCAGAAATAATTTGTTATGAATAATGATGTTTAAAATCATTAGCATTTGTCTGGATTCAATGATGAGTTCATGAACTTGCTCAATCTCATTTGATTTAGATAAGTGTGTGAGCTAGCGGCAAAAAAACTAGTAATCGCATTTTAATTTTTTTTCATCTCTATGTCGTTACTTTCCTTTAGAGTCAAATTTTATAGGTTTTGAAGTTTATTTGTCCTTCTATCAAGTGGACACAATATGTTGTATTCAGCGAGCCAAATCAAACCTAAAACCTAAGAAATTGGGTATGAGTAGACTCTAGAGAGTCAAGATCATAATCCAAAAATAAAAAATTATCGGAGATAATGGAAATAAGCTGCATCTCAGTTTACTATCATTCTCATATCTATGTATGTATACAAATAAGAAGAAAAAGAAAATACTCATCTGAGTCAAAATATAACAGATGTATCAGCTATACACAAATTAACTAATTTCTATATTTGAATTAATATATATATTTTTTAAAAAGTTAAACGATGAGCATTGCCCCACTCTTTGTATTAATGAAAGTTTAACGGAACAAACTACCGCAAAAGTTTTAACATAGACCACTATAATTGAATTAATATATTTGTTTAGGCTGATCAAAATGATTCAATTTCTCTGCAGGGCCAATCTTTAATACTCTGTAGATGATTTGTCTCGAAAACTGACATATTGTTCATACAACTATTGCTGTAGAGATAACTGTTTAAAACAATTAGTTTCAAAGTATCTGCATACAAAAACTGAAGTTATGAGCCAAGTTAAATACTTTTAATTTGAAACTCTCCACAACTTAAAAACTATTCAATACAAATATGAAACCCTCCAAGATCTTAATGCATACAAACTGACCAGGCTAAAACTTTCCAAGTTCATTAAGGTTCAGAAGTAAGAAAGAAGGAAAAAAAAAAAAATCCCAGCTCCCAGAAATTACAGGATCATGCAACATGCAACTAGTACAGTGACAATAATGGCAATGGCGATGGCAATCCTCCTCATGCTCACATTTGGAGCTATGGCTGATGAGAAATCGCCGATCCAAGTCTAGATCCACACAAGTGTCGTGTGTACTGCTCTTCGATGACAGAGTGGTGCATATTGCACTGCAGGAGGCTTACCATCGACGAACAATACCAGGAATGCAAGCAAGAATGCGAGCAATCAGAATCAAAATGCATGAACACATGCAGTTGGGGCTGGCCCTGACCCTCATTTGGCTATGCCATAGCCATCGATTCTTGTTTGCTTTAGGACTTGCATTTTGATTTTTGTTGTAGGTTTCAGACTCTTTGTTCTTGGATGGAACTTTGAATTGTGAGGGTCAGTTCCCAACAAAATTTCAGAATCATGCAGCAAGTGCCTGAATTACCTGCCTATTTGAAAAGAAACACTTCCAAGCATTCCTTTTTTCATTTAGTCGACAAGTCAGTTGACATTTTTTGATCTACAACCATACTAGAAATGGTAACCCCACTCAACAATGTTGACATTGTTCAGGGCAATCCTAAAGGCTCGCAACACTTTATTTTGGAGAATTTTTTTTTTTTCTTTAAAATCCTTTTGAACAAGCGTAGGACGATTCAATTTCCTCATTTAACTCAAAGAAGAAATATCAGTTCCGACATGTATCCAATACAGACATTGCACTCATTCTAAAGTGTTTGTGCTTCACAACTTGAACTATTGGTTGAAGAGAATTACCATAATCCATTTTTTTTTTTTCACTGCTGATTTTATGCTTACTAAAGGTCGCTAGAGCAAACACTGCAAGATTAGCAACATTGCAAGTGAAAGTGATAATGATGAACCAAGAGGTTTTTTCAGAGAGATCACATTGATGCATCAACAACAACAACAACTAAGCCTTTTATCGCAAGTATTTGGAGTAGGCTACATGAACCAAAAAAAATAATCACGCCGGATCGATCACTTTAATATTCCTTCAACATTCATTTCTATCAAGTAATATCTCCTTATTTAAGCCTCTAGACTCTATATCTTTGCGTATCACCTACATCCATGTTTAATTATCCTTTTCCAAAGCTTCATAGTATGACACATGAGTTTTATTCTCCGATAATTAGAACAACTCTGAATGTCGCCCTTATTCTTATACAGAGATACTAGGATACTCTTCCTCCATTCATTTGACATTTTCTTAGTTTGTCAAATCTTGTTAAAAAGATTTGTGAGCCACCTCACACCAATCCCTCATAAATATCTTCATACCTCTATAAAAATCTCATCTGGACCAACAGTTTTTCTTAATTTTATCTTCTTCAAAGCCTCTTTTACTTCAGACTCTTTAATTCTGTGCATAAAACTATAATTTATATCCTCACATTAAATAGTAAGATCTCCCAAATCTTGAGTAAAACTATCATTATATAATCTATTAAAATAATTTTTCCATCTTTCTTTAATCTCTTCGTCTCGAACTAGAACCGTCTGATCCTCATGTTTAATACACTTTACAGTACATAAATATTTAGACTTTCTCTCTTTTATTCGAGCAATTCTATATATATCTCTTTATTATCACATTGATGCATGAATTGTACAATTGTTATCAAATATAATTTGTAGCTATCAAAACTAAATCTTCGTCAATAGTCTTCTCTCAAGATATCATTTCCTTGAATAAATGTTTAACAATCATGAAATAAATAACTGCAAATTCACGATACTAGAACTTTCAGGTAGGTGACTATATCAACTCCTGCCACTACATGCTTCCAGCCTTGCCAAGACTAAGGAGGAGTTTGTGCATTACCTTGGCATGAACTTCAGCAACTTTGCTGCTATATCGTTCATCATGCTACAAGTGCCTGAGCAGTTGCCTATACAAAAATGAAACTACTTCTAGAAATCCTCTTTATATAGCACCGGGGATGCATCTCAGTTTTTTCTTACCAGAAGAAGAACGGCCATGGCAATCCTAAAGGTTATGGTGCTGGTCTTCGTGCTCCTCTCAGGGGTCTTGGCGGATATAAAGCTGCCAGTTGCCCAACCGCCCATGCTGGATGCACAGCCTCCTGAACCACATGCACAGAGCCGTTGCTACTACCATTGCCAAGTGGTGATGAACTCATGTGGCTCGCGCTGCAAGAGACACCCATCTTCTAGGATTTCTGGAGCGGAGTGTCTGCATCGATGCAACTCAAAGAAGAACACTTGTGTCAAGAAGTGCGAAAGACAGTAATTGGACAGATTACTATTGTGTTTAGGTTTCTGGCTTAACCATTCATCGTATAAACTCCTAGGCTATACTCGTATGCTTGCATGCTACCAGTGTATGAAGATAAGCAGCTTTGATGTATTTTGAAACACTTGTGGTTCAATCAAATCAATATTAGTTGCTGTAACATACCTCCTCTCTTTACAATCACTCCATATTGCCAGCTTCTTTGGCTTGGGATTTCTTTGGTGAGTTCTCTACACAGGCATATACAGTCTTATCAGATTCAATTGACCAAAAGAACTTCTCAGTCAGTTACATCTGCAGAAGTATGGAAGAATTGAAATCTCAAATTAAAATACTATGCATGTATGATACGAACTGCCTAGATAAGAATTCTACGAACTGCCTAGATAAGAATTCTTGAACGTTGACAATGCATGCTATTACTCACTGCATCAAATAATTTCCATTAATGAAACTATAGAAAATTTCCATTAATGAAACTATGGAAATCCATCATTTCCATTAATGAAACTATAGAAAATTTCCATTAATGAAACTATGGAAATCCATCGGAAGTCAATCAGAAGCTATTACTCACTGCATCGAATAATTTCCATTAATGAAACTATGGAAATCCATCGGAAAATAAAAAAATACGCATATCTGGTGAAATGGCTGCTACTATCTGCTCCAATAAAATGAATCATTGGTTTAACTGAAGAAACTTCATCATCAACATTGAGGAAACTTCATCATCAACAACATTAACCGCAACCATTCATCCATGCTTGTGATTATGTCACACCTTTTCACTTTCTTCAACTCAATATGAATCATGTTACTCCTACCTAGTTAACATATCGACCTCTATTGCACAAATCGATAAATAAATATAGGCATCATTGGCACCAGTTGGGTGAAATCTGATATAATCCATTCAAAACACAGATTCAGGAGAACTCACAATAAAAAACTGAGGCCAAATCATCAAACTCATTATAAATTTAACTACTTTTTTCCCTCTCAGAATCAAGATCCATTGGCTCTCTAGATCAATACAATTGTCTCCCAAGTTTGATAGCCTCTCTCCGATACATAGATGAGAACAACAATCCTACATAAACCATCATCCATCCTAGAGGTACTCTAAAATAAGATGATAACTTAAACTCGTGAAAGAAGAGCAAATAAGTGTTCCTCTAAATGGAAAAAGAAAGTGACAGACGATTCCAAGCTGGCGGAGATTGCTCAAGTGTTCACTTCTTCCTCTTCTTCGGGGGCTGGAGCGACTCTTCGTCGTCGTCTTCCTCTTCTTCATCATCATCATTGTCTTGATCATCCTCTTCCTCTACCACTTCTTCCTCGTCTTCCCCTCCGTCATCATCTTCATTGCCGTCGTCATCATCGTCGTCGTCGTCGTCGTCATCCCCATCCTCCTGGTCCTCGGGCTCTTCTTCCTCCTCTCCATTTTCTTCACCACCTCCAGCATTTCCCGCTGGCGCCTTTTTGCTATTATTATTGTTAGGTTTTTCGTATCCCTCTCCATCTTCATCTGACACGTCCTCTTCGCCCTCTCCATAGTCTCCATCATCATCCCCCTCCCCATCTTCATCCCCATCTTCTTCGCCGGCATCCACAGGCTCGGAATTGTTTTTGTCTCGTTGAGCCTTTTCTTGTTCAGGCTGGATCAGTACAGGCAAACCAAATGGATCCTGAAACAACAAGAACATCAGCAAAGGATCAGATGCTGTTCTACGGAAATGATTAGCAATCGTGTTCAGAACAAAACCAACAAAAATTATGATATAGTGACCTAACCCTCTCGCTATCAATCTTAGGGTTGGCTAAGGGCAGAAAGTCCATAAAAATGCACTCGAACTCGAGACAATAGAACATAGTCTTAACATGGAGACTAGTGACGAGAAAAGCATGGATGGCAAAGATTACAACTTTTCAAGCTAAGGATGAAAAATCTCTAAACAAGGGAACACATGATTGTACGAACGACTCAAGGTTTCTCTACATGTTACCTTTCTTCATTCTTGTGTATATCTTACGGATCTTTTCAATTACACAGCAACAGATAACAGCTCGCTCTCTCTTCCATCTCTTCTATTACTTTGTTACATAAACAGTTCATTCAAATACTGTTTATAGCTCTTATTTTTTCCCTGCTCTTTTAAAACCAAACTTGAAAATTGATGCAAAATACATCCGACATTTCGCCCAATATCTAAACAGCCATTCTACCTTCAACTGACAACATCATCATTTGCCAGCATCTCCTCTAACACAGCAACATCGTTTCAACTAAAACTTAGACATGCAATGGTTTTCTCTATGTGCGTAATAAAAAAAATAGTTTAAGGAAACAAAAACAAGAAATTGTCTACATAAGACAACCAAAACCGCAAGTGCTTACTGCTCCATTCCAAGTATGGTGGTGACACGAGAGATTATTCACTTCTAGTTTTAACCTATTCAATGAAAAATATCGCCTTGTCTCTTAGGTAAAGCTTAGAAATCAGTCCAAGCTCACCATACTCATTTGAGAGGGCTATAATGTAGGGCTCATGCATGCGCAAGCAAAGCAAGACCTCTGCGATAAGTGTCACAATAACTAAACAAGAATTGCAGCATGTTTTCACTATATTTTTAGCTCAATTCAGCTAAACCAACCACACACCATGTCAACCGGATTCCCAAGTACTTGCCAGCTAATTTTGTGCCAATATTTTGTTTCTTCAACTTCTAATTATGCTCAAAAGGCTAGGAGGTAGTAAATGTTTTGCAAGTCAATCAGTTTACTTTATTTCATGACACTATTAAAGTTCACACACACAAATCTGAAGACTCTTCTTGTAGACAATTTAAAGCCTCCCCCATATCCTGGGCAGGTAAACTATCAACATCATATATTATTAAAGAACAATGAACTTAAGACATAAGCCTTCTAATTTCTATATAAAAAACACAAATTATTTAAGGATTTAAACACAAAATAACATAAGAGCCTATAGCTCTCAGTCACAAGTAGGAATTTTTGACAGAAATTACCAACCAAAACCGATCTGAATAAGCAAAACCAAACCAAACCAAATAATTCAGTTGGATTTCTGTTTCGAGGTTTCACAACCACTGAACCAAAACAACAACAACAACAAAGCCTTTTATCCCAAGTATTTGGGGTAGGCTACATAAACCAAAAAAGAACCACGCCGGATCGATCACTTGATATTCCTTCTCCATTCATTTCTATCAAGTAATATCTCTTTATTTAAATCACTGAACCAAAACAATCAAATTATTTTAAAAATTATATATACACAAATATTTATACATATATACGTGTAATATATATAAATTCATACATGTATATAGATAATAATCGTAATAGCAATTGGATATCTTGAAAAAACATGTTTACTAAAGTGATTAAAATTATAATTTTTAAATAATTTTTTATTCAAAGATTTGGAACCAAACAACCTGATCAAAATTCTATTCGGTTTCGGTTCTCATACCGGTTCGGTTTTGTTAGCCAAAACCGAACCAAAAGCGGTCGAGTACCCATCCCCGGTCACAAGCAACATCTTTGCAAAAATCATAATTTCATGAGGGATGAGAGCCACGTGAGCGCATGTGATATTTATTAAACAATTAAATATTATATTTGCACCCTTCTTTTCAAAAACCTACGCCCTTGACCGCTCATACAAGGCAGGTGAGTCAAAGAAGCGTGTAACTTAAACAAATAACGTGGAAATGAAGAAACCAAACGGAACCGAATATTCGCTTCCAAGATTCGAATATTATTCCTCTGCCACCGCAAAAAAAAAAGACAACTTTAAAAAAACAAGACGATGCTTTTATCCCCAGAGTGGGCCCTGCCGCGGAACTGAAATTAAAAACCCAAAATCGGATTTCATTCCTTTTTCAGTTCCGCCCACGCCTTACCACCAGCGCATGTTAGCAGGCCACGCACAAAACGACAAGGAAAGCAGTTGATTTTCTATCTTTACTCCAAAATTGGGGTGGTGAGCTTACCGCGAGTGAGGGGAGGTGAGCAGCGGTGACGACGGCGGTGAGGATCTTGGAGGCAAGGGCCTCGGCGGCGGCCGTACTAGTTAGCAGTCCGAGGCTTGCGGCGGAAGACAGAAACACCGTCTCCATGGGGACACGACTAGACCTGGACCGTTAGATTTGACGGAAACCGTTAGATAACGAACAAAAGATCTTAAAAAATTGTCCTTTTCGCAAAAAAAAAAAAAAACTTTTGGAGGAAAATTCGAAAGTAGGAGTCTAAGAATTCCTCAAAAAAAGGATATTTTCAAATTTCTCAAATTTTGAAAGCAGAAAAATATAACAAAAAAAAAACCCTAAATTCAGTGAAAAAATGTGAAATAAGAAAAAAAAATTAATTTGAGAAAATAGAATAATAATTCCACAAAAAGGTCAAATTAAAGGAAATTCGTCAAAAAGAACCATCAAAATTGCCAAAAACAACAGAGAATTAACTTTAAACGGTACCAAAACGGAGGGGGATGACATACCCCAAAAAAAAAAAAAAAATAACGTAAAAAAATAAGGTTTAATGAAATTTTCATAAAGACAGCTCTGAAAATAATTAATTTTTGAGGAAAAAACGGATAAAATCCAAACTTTTATGCTGAATTCAAGAAACAACATCAAATTGCACTCAAAGTGAACGTAAACAACAAACAAGCACACACTCATCGACCCGCCGCCAAAATAATGAAACGGATCTCCAAAATCCATTCCCCCCCCCCCCCCCCCCCCCCAAAAGCCACCAGATTAACTGAAAAAATAGTACCTTTATCGAAGATCCGTGCTCAGAAGCAGCAGATCTGGGGCTCTCTCGAAGCGAACCAAAGAAACTCGAGCGAGAAACGGGTGACGATTCTAAGCCGTCCGATCCTGATATCGGACTGGATCCGACGGCTGAGAGGAGAGGAGAGGATTTATAGAGAAAGCAGGAGAGGGGGGAGATATTTTCCGTAATTTTTTAAGGCCCAAGGGGGAGAGGAGAGGTTTAGGGCGAGGGCGGGCAGCTCGGGTAGACCGGGCAGAGCTCCGAGTCTTCAGTTCGAATCCGCTGCCCGTAAAAAGATCGGGCAGCGCTTGATAATTAATCAAGCGGTGTCACTAATCAATCACAAAGTAAATTTTTGGTAGCTTAAGATGGAGGAGGGAGGAGCGGGCCAACTTTTGGATGCGGGAGCGTAGGATGCTCGTTAGGGTTAGGGTTTGGGTTGTTAACCATGGTTAGGTCAAGTGAAGAGCACACTTGGGCCTTGGCCCACTAGCTTTCGAAGACGTATTGAGGGAGTAAGATCACCCCGCTGGTCAGCTCACCTTAGTCCAGTTTCAATTTTTTTTTTTTTTTTTTTTTTTTTGGAGTCTATTGGTTTTGGTTTTGGCTTTTATTTTTTATCTCAAAAAAAGGAAGAAGATGACGAGTTTGACGATTCCTCAGGGACGAACTCCAAGCCGACAAATGTCCTCAGCATTTCTTCTTCTGATTTTTTTTTTTTTTTTCTTCCTTGGTTTGCTTTTTAATTGGTTTTTTATTTTTATAGGTTGTAACTTTAAGTTGTCATTTTCGATTTAAAGCCACACTTCTTCAAAACAGTCTAGTAGTAAAAGAAGTTTGTTGCTGTATTCACACTGGGCCGGAAAATTATTTTCATATGTTGCTTATATGCATGGACAAAACCAATTATGTTATTAAATATATCGTTGTACGAAACATAATTCTGGAAAATAAAATACATCCTTCAAAAAAAAATAATAATAAGTATAACTGAAATGTGCATATTTCATTGGATACATAATAACGTTATCAGAAATAAAATGAGAAAATTCATACTAAGATAGGCATAATCTCTATAAAAGAAGAAAAAGCATGATAAAGCCTGCAATGGTTTGGATAAAAGTTATACATATGAATGCTATATATGTTTAAATAAAAATATATTACTTGATAAATAAAAATATATTACTTGATAGGAATAAAGAACTTGGAATAAAATATTTAATTGTTGTTGTTGTTGTATGCATCAAGATTTAGATTTTTTTTTTTACTTGTAGAATACAAAGTGGCTGTCGTGCTAATACTCTCATATTGCCCTTAACAATTCAGTATAAGTAACTGACCGATAAAATTGCGCATTGTTAGGTTCGAAAAGAAAAGAAAAAAAAAAAAGGCAAAAAAAGATAATATAAGAAAAAGAGGCAATTCTTGAGCTCAGCACATCATGATGAAGTGGCATTTCTGGGGGGTGACCATTATCCTAAGTTTACCACCCTATTTGCTCCTTTTTCTCTGTATTAAAAAAAATATACATTTAAAAAATGAAAGACTAATTCACAAGCTCTTGAGAACTTGAGGTTAAATTTAACTGATATTTTAAGGTTGCATGACTAGAATGAAAAAAGGGGTTGAATTTTGGGTTACTTGTAATTAAATTTTCAAAAAACTAGGAGATTGAAATAATTTGAGTCCCTTGATTTTTAAACTAATTAAAAAATAAAATATTGGCATCATTCAAAGTAGGTGCCTTGAAGATCAGACAAGTCCAAAAACCAAAATCCTATTCAAATTTTTGAATTTAAAATGAGAATTCTATTTTTTAAATTTTAAATTTTAAATAGAACAAATTAAAAACAGATTGTTAAACACACCCATTCTCATCCGGTAATTGAAAATTCCACATATACGTCCCTAGTTTTATTTTGAGTGTACAACTAAAACATGCATGAAAAGAAAAAAAAAAAAGAAAGAAAAAAAGAAAAAAAATCCTTCTATTAAACATATTTCATACTAACCAACCCTAATTATCTCCAACTTATCTAATCAAATTAAGTTAATGATAATCATCCAGTCTCCCCACTTTCCTTTGCTCTATTTCCTTCTCTCTTTGACAATCCTAATTAGAAGAAGATTAAAAAAAAAAAAGAACTTTTATCGACGTTCAACATAAATTTCATCTATAATTACAGTTTGGTAAAAATATTTCGAATGATGATGAAAATGTCATAACAATATCTATCGATAACAAAAAGTGCAAACATATAAAAACATACTTCAGCAAATATTAGCAAATGATCACAACAAAATTGAAAACTAATATCTAGATAATGATTTTTTAGGGATTAATATCCAAATCCTAAAAACCCTTACTTTAATTATAACAAACTTCTAACCTAAAGATTACCAAATAAACAATGGCTATCATATTTCTGCTTAGTTTAGATATGTATTTGCAAGGAGCAACCACAAAAAATAAAACATTAGTTCTGAGTAAACTTACTGTGCTTACACCATCTGCAAAATGTTGAAAGGAGGCAGTCTCCAAGTAATCTCCTATAGCAATCATGCAATGGACCTAGCACGGAAATCTCAGACAAACAGTACAGGCATTAGAAATAGCCGAAAAGATTGGAAATTGAAAAGCTGAACATGTCCTTGAGCAAGACATACAAATTACGAAGGGTAAAATTCGAAACTAAGTCACTTGGAAATAATTATTAAATGATTTGATGACCATCTTACTAACCAAAGATTTTGCTAGCAAAGTCACTTGGATATAATTATTAAATGATTTGATGACCATCTTACTAACCAAAGATTTTGCTAGCAACAATCTAAATTTTTTGTTCACATCTCAATACATCATTTGGATTATGATCAAGCAGATTTAAGTATCGATGAGCCCAGCTGATGCTACTTGAATAACACTAGAAAATAAAGGAATGAAAGGTAGCTTCTCTAGGGAATAAAAACATAGAGTGATAGAAGGCAGTATGCCCAGTTGAAATTGCCAAAAGTTTCAATTTAGGAAAAGTATCAGTAGAGATGAGAATAGATAGGTCCAAGCGCCAATTTTTGGCCCGCCCTACTCAAAATTTTTAATTAGAAAGGACAATTTCATTTTCTAATTGAATAAATCAAGTCAAGAATTGATCCTCAGACCCGTCCATTCTCATCCCGAGTATGAGATCCAAATTGTACAACTAGCAGCTAGCAAGGAAATTGATAAACCACAATGAAAGTTGCACAAAAAAACTCATAATAAGATAACAAAAACATCTTAAGTTAAAGGCTTTTATAGACTTCCTGTAGATATCTTTTTTCTGCACATTATCTCCTGGCTTTTTCAACATATTATCTACTGGATTCCCACATCACATGGAAAGAAAAAGGTAGTATACTATTATCAATATAAGGGCCAAGTTTTCTCTATATTATTTCTATATAGTTGAGATTTTATTGAGACTTCAACCATTAAATAATCTTGTGGCATTGCAGTTGGAAACTTTGAAATTACAACAGTTCAATATTTTCCATAATTTTATGGGTCTAATTAACATTTCTATATTTTCTGTGTCTAAATTTTCTTTTTCCTAAACAGTATAAGCAGAACACAAACAACAACCTGAACCTAGAGATTACAATATTCATATAACACGTTTGAAGTTTAGGAAGTATGGTGAAACCAAACCCAAGAACTAAACCTCGTCAGACATACAACGATACAATACAAAAACTCCAAACAAATCAGAAAATAACATGATGTAAATATATGAAACTTCCAAAATAAGGTGAAAGGCACAGAAGACTTACAATACACATGACAGTACATAATTTATCGGCAAATCCCCTATGAAACAACCTTCATCATTGTGTATGTCCAGGAACAACTGCAACCGAACATCAAATGGAGACATGTAAGCCAAGTTTGATAGGCACTGTGCAAGACCAGCAGAGTAGAATTGAGTGCAACATTTCACCAGTACAATGTTTATCTTGAGGCAAAGACACTAGTGTAATTTAAATAATATAGCTAGATCCTCCACAGCTCCAGGAAACAAACTCATCTCCATACTATTATAACATTTTTCCAGGAGCCCCTAAAAGAAAATATGGGATACAATCATTTTAAGAGAAAGAAGACGCATCCATCATGTACTTTTCCTGACTAAGTCACATCCGATATGTACTTTTTCTGATTAAGAAAATGGGCGTATACAGTTTTTAATAGACTTTTCTTTTTCTCAAACCCACAATGGTTATGTCCATCTTGCACAACTCCCGTAAATAACCACAAAAAGGAATGTTAAATTTATTTTAGAAATTACTGTATTATATTTCTGTAATAGTTATAACTATAATGATAAATAAAGCTCTTACTGACATTAACATATAAATTTAAAAGACTTTGCAGGACAAAATAACTAATAGAAGTACCACGGTCCAGGTCAGAGAACAAAGAAGACAGTTACGAGGCAAAACAACACAGCAGAAAATAAAAAATGTCCATACGCACAATAGAGACAATAAACCAAGGAGTTTGACTTTCCGACTGATTGTTGCAATATTCAAATTCCGAACACCCAAAAGCTCTGATACTAATTGAAAAAAAAATCCAGTTCTGAAACAGCGAAAATAGTGGACAAAGCAATTAAAGCCTGCAAATGAATCTGTTGTATTACAAACCCAGCAAGTTAGATCAGACACGGTCTTCTCAAAGAAAGTTAAATCAGGAACACGATAAAGTATGCATGCTATACAATATAATTTTCAACTATGACAAACTTTTTGAGTAAACTCAGGATTCTTGTCTTCATGTGTTTTTATTTCAAGAGTGATCATACCAGAAAAATACAATACCCAACTGAATGTAAACAGATGGAAGTTAAGCATACAAATACAACCACTTTGCAAAGATAAGTACAAAAACTTATAAACTGAAACCATCAAAAAAATCTAATGGAACCACCAGCTATGTGAACAAAAAACCAGACATATAAATAAAGATTTTAATGCATAGTGCCAAAACTGAGAAGGAAAAAGAAATAGCTACATGCAAAGGTTGTGGAGGCATGATCCAGATGAAAAAAAATCCATAAAGGCAATAACACTGTTGAAAAACAAGAGGAAATTGAGAGTTGGTAATGGCATATAACTTGTGACAGAGAAGTCACATGTTTAAGGCCTTTCACAACCACAAATAAATAGTGAGAGAAACTTTCCCCCCATACTCGGAGCAGCAGGCATAGACCACCTTATAATCTAAAGGAAGGAAAACTTTTTTTTTACTTAGAAGCATATATTAAAACTTGAACCTGGCACTTAAACAGTACCCACCTCGGGCTTGGTGCATCTGCTGAAGGGTTGAAGCAACCTGCACGATCAAATTCACTGGACCATCTAAAAAATGAATGTAAAGGCAAAAATAGAATCCTTAAAACTCTTCAATAACACAAGTTGCTTTATATTTGACGAATGGCTAGAAAAAAGATGAAATTCAGTATTCTCAAAAACCAGTCACATTCCATTTAACTTTAAAAAAACCAACATAGCGAGGTTTACATATCAATAACAGTATCAATATCCAATGATGATTTGTGGTATATGAATCTGCAACATAAGGCATATCACATCAGCAGCAACGAGATGTAGCAAATACAAGACTGTCATTATGAGATATATCACGTATTGGGCACCACAAAACTATCAGCATCGGCTGAGATTTAAAACCTTGCAGCACAGCCATTTCATACACGTAAATACCTAGCTGCATTCACAAGTCTGCCAATACTGTGCTTAAAGATTTATTCTTTCACTGCCTGTCCCAAACTAGAATAAAGGAGGAAAGTTGTGCTAGGCCGGTGACAACCAGCGTAAAATATTATCACATATTATAACATAAGCCAAAATATAAATTTCGTTGGGGCATTCCCTACTGAGCGACGCGCTACATCGGAGCCCAAATATAGTGAAAAATGTGTGAGGATTGCTAAGTCGTCGTCCAGAAGCGACGTGCTACATCGGCACCCGGATATGATTTGAAATATAAGAATGTTCCCATACCTTAATGAGTAGGTGGGAGTAAAAAAATTAGCTCATGAATATAAGATTCGGTTGGCATTGTGGAGCATAAGTTTCCTTACAGATAGATTAGCAAAATTAGTAGATGCTATGATTAGAATAAGAGTTAATATTTTGTGTGTGCAAAATACTAAGTAGGTGAGAAAGCTAAAGTCATAGAGTTTTGGGATTATAAACTTTGGTATACGAGTAGAGATAGCTCACGCCCCGCTCCCGATATACGGTATATGAGCACGTGTAGCAGGTACCGACAACATATTCAGTTTGAATATGCTAAAACCTCAATAAATTTGCCACAATAATACTTAGTAATTACGATAGAAAAATTCAACAAAAGTTTGACTTTTCATTTATTGGAACGAAGTTTAGATACAACTGAAATAAAATATAATAAAATTAAACAAAAAGAAGCAGGAAATCTCTAATCCGTTATTGAGTTTCAATCTGATCTTTAAAGTACACCAGATACTGCATCAGTTTTGGCGTGTCTATCGATAAATCTGAGCATGCACACCCAGGTCGTCAGATTGCGACCAAAATAAAATATGCAGAAAAAATGTGAAATATAACGGTTATGTCCAAATATAATAATAATACAAGTTTTAGAAAATATGTAATAAAATGTCTGTAATAATGATGTCAATTGATTTAGGTTATCTTAATATCATTTTAGTAAAATCAACTTTATAACAGAGATATTTTTATCTAGGATGTCATGTAATTGGAAAATCTAACTGATGGGATACAACTGTTTCGATTGTTTCCTGTACAGACCCAAGAAATGGTCACAGGATTGTCCGGTGCTGAATCGGACCAGCCGTTAGGCAAACAGGAATTATAATCAGGTATGATCCAGTAAATCATCACGCATCCATGGTGTGCGAAATATTCAGTTGTACAACTTAACAAGTTTACAGCCGAAACAGAGTATATTTCCATCATTCAGTTTTTCCCCCAACCCAGTGTCATTTAGGTATAGTTGATTATATCAGGTACAATATTTCCATTGGATTTTCCTTAATTTGTTAACAATATGATTTATAGAGTCCTTCAGTTTATACTTTATTCAATAAATCACAATTAGCTATATCTAAGAGTCACTGATTTGAGACATCATAGAGATATCGGCCAGGTAATTATATGGATGCTGGGAGGTTTTCCGTGCATTGCACGTTCCTTAATTAGAGAACCAACATACAAGATAACTTTTCTAGACACCAATACAAAATGATATCACAAAAAGTATTTTTCCGTGAATATAATTTTTATGTGATTTATCAAATTTGTATATATGATTATTCTAAAATCTAACTATACTATGTAATTTAAATTTAATGACAATTGACAATAGATTTTTTATGACAAGAAACATAATAAGTAATTGATAAATTTCTACAAAATAACAAATCAATTTACACAAAATAAATAACATGATTGAAACAACATGTATATAAAATAGCATGATTAGTGAGTCCAAAAATGAACTCACCTGGATTTTTGTTTTCCAATATCACTCAACGGAGCAATCTACACATTAAAAATATTCTAAGAATATTAAAAACAGATTAATATGAATTAAGATGATTTTTAGAGAATTTTCTAATATTTATAACATATTCAAAATTGATTTTAAAGTTAAGTAGGTCGAAATTAGGAAATAAGTTTGACTCCATTTTATTGGGTTTATAAAATGATGGATATTATTTTTAAATCATTAGGGTTATTAGATAATAGGTCAAGTAGTTCTAAGGTCCAATAGTTTAACCCAATAAGAAAGAAAAGAGTTTATTACTAACCTTTTGACAAAACGGTGATAATTCAAGATGTGGAAAGATAAGGAGAAATGCGTTCATCTCAGGCAAAGTGGTGGCTCCGACGGTGGCGACTCTGATGGCGGCTCCTTCGGCGTGATGAGTGGAAGAGAGAAATTTTAGAGAATGAGTGTAGATTGAATTTAGAAAAGATGTTAGGTTTATATAGTGTTGGATTTAGGAGTTATAGAATGTGAAGGGTTTTGGGAGTTATAGAATTTAAAGGGTTTGAGGTGTCATAGAATTTCAAGAGTTTGAGGGGTTATGAAATTTGAAAAGTTTTAGATTAATTTGGAGGGTTTAGGATATGAAAAGTTTTAGTTTAATTAGGCAGTTAAATTTTTGAAATAATGGAGAAGATTAAGAGTTTGGAGGTTGAAGAAGATGAAAAGTTTAGGAGTTATAGAAGATTAAAGATTTGAAAATTATAGAAAATTAAAATTTATATTAATTATTTTATTATTTATTTTTAGATTATTTATGCGTATCAAAAATGAAGGTCATTACAAATAGAAATCGTAATGGGGTAGTGTATGTAGTGGAGATTAAAAGGAATGGTGATAGAATTTTATTAGTTAAAATTATTTTAAATAGAGAAATTCTTAATATCATTACAGCCTATGCACACATGTTGTTCGCCATAAAATTGTAAATGATTCTTTATTGAATTTTTTCAATAAAAGATTACAATTATGAACGGTTTCCCATTTACAGAAAATGAGTAAAATCTAATTCATTTTTTGTTTAAAGCTGAGTTCTAGAATAGCTATGGAGGACGATTCTACTCTCCGTTGACACTCTGTATAAAATTTTGAGTTGGCAAGGAATTAGAACTCTTGATAGTACCAACACCTAGCTAAAAAATGACTATCTTTTTTTTATATTGATCTCCATATGCCTTTTCCCACCTTGGTTCGTGTTATTTATAGAGATTTGGAGACTTTTGAACTGATGTAACTGTCCAACTGCTGGCCTTCACGATCTGAGAATTAATTTCTCGTCTTTTGATCTGGTGGATTTGTATTAAATCTCCAAAATTTGTAACCAACGTCTTTAATCCTCTGGATCATAACTGAAAGGCAAAACGCAAATCTCAATCTTTATATTCGCGTTTCCCTTAAACCGCAATCGGAATGCGAATCTCAAAATTTAGATTCACGGTTCTTTCGGACTGCAACTGGAATACGAATTTCAAACTTTAAATTCACAACTTTGTTGGACTGCAAATCTCAAACTTTAAATTCGCGGCTTTGTTGTGATGGCATGTTTGCTATTTGCATAATATGCTTGGGCACAATGATGAGAACCTACATGGCCCACTTTTTATTAATTCTGCGAATCTAGAGAGAGATTCGCACTTCAGCTTCATTCGCGAATCAAAGATAGCGTCTCATCTTTTATGGAAAATAAAACACAACTCTATAAAGACCACATCTTATTTCTTTTGTAGTTTATATATGCAGATCTCTCTTTATGAAAGATGATCCCAATAAAAAAAAATTCCACCAACAAGAACTTGATGAATCTAGTAAATATCAATTTTGGGAGTATGTGGATGAGATAATATAAAGAATACCCGCTAGAGAAAAATTATTTATTGATAGTGATCTCAATAGACATATAGGAACTAATCATAATGGGTTTGATAGTGTATATAGAGGATTTGGGTTTGGAGAAAGAAATGAAGTAACTCAATTCTAGATTTTGTTTTGTCTTATGATTTGATTTTAGTCAATACTTGGTTTAAAAAGAGAGTTTCATACTTGATTACTTTTAAAAGTGGATCAAGTGTGAGCCAAATAGATTTCTTTTTAACTAGAAGGGTAAATAGAGATAGTTGCATCGATTGTAAGATAATACCAGGTGAGAGTGTAGTTACCCAATATAAATTCTTAGTTTTAAATATTCAGATTAGAAAAAAACTTAGAAAGATTAATTATAAGTTAGATCATAAAATTAAGTGGGGGTGACTAGAAGGTAATTAAAAAGTTTTTGTAGATAGAGTAGTACAAAAAACAAATTGGAGGGACCATGATAATCTTAATATAATATGGAACAAAATAACTAGCTATAAAAATATATTTGGTAAGTCGAGAGGCGATACTCCACATGTAAGGATACATCATGGTAGAATGAAGATGTAAAAAATACTATTAAAATCAAGTGGGGCCTTTATAGAGATTTGAAGAATAATAATAATAATGGAACAAACTTTGAGATGTATAAACTAGCCAACGAGGCTAAGAAAGCTATTCGGGATGCACAAACTAAATTATATAAATAAGTGTATGAGAAGTTGAATAATAAAGAGGCAGAAAACAATATATATAGAATTACTTGAATAAGAGAGAGAAAATCTAGAGACTTATGTACTATAAAGCGTATTAAAAATGAAAATCAGATGGTTCTAATTCGAGACGAAGAGATTAAAGAAAAATGGAAAGATCATTTTGATAGATTATATAATGATAGTTTTACTCAAGATTTAGGAGATCTTATTATTCAGTATGAGGATATGAATCGCAGCTTTATACGCAGAATTAAAGAATCCGAAGTAAAAGAGGCTTTGAAGATGATGAAATCAAGAAAAACTGTTGGTCCAGATGAAATTTATACAGAGCTATGGAGATATTTAGGAGAGATAGGTGTGAGATGGCTAACAGATCTTTTTAATAAGATTTGGCAAAGTAAGAAAATGCCAAATGAAATGAGGAAGAGTACCATAGTACTGTTGTATAAGAATAAGGGGGATATTCAGAGTTGTTCTAACTATCATAAAATAAAATTCATGTGTCACACTATATAGCTTTGGAAAAGGGTAATTGAGCAAAGATTGAGACAAACTGTTAAAATATCGGAGAACCAGTTTGGATTTATGCCAAGGCGATCGACGACAGAAACTATTCATTTATTTCGTCAACTTATAAAGCGATTCCGAGAGAGAAATAAAGATTTGCCTATGGTATTTATTGACCTGAAGAAAATCTATGATAAGATACCACGAGAGATACTTTGGTGGACATTGATGAAGAAAAAAACCCCTATCAAGTATATTAACATAATTAAGGACATGTATGATGTAGTGGTCAATATCAGAACTTGTAGTGGTCTAACAAGTAATTTTTCTATCACAATTGAATTGCATCAAGGATCTGCATTGAGCCCGTTCTTATTTGCTATAGTGATGGATAAACTTACTAGAGTTATTCAAGATGAGAAATCTTGATGTATGTTATTTACTGATGATATTGTCTTGGTTGATGAGACAAGAGCAGGGATAAATGTCAAATTAGAGTTATGAAGGCACACATTAGAATCAAGAGGTTTTAAATTGAGTTGGTCTAAAACAGAATATATGGAGTGTAAATTTAGTAAACGACGGACCATAAACTATAATGCTATAACACTGGACGAGCAAGAGATACAAATAAACAGTCAATTTAGGTATTTGGGTTCTATTATTCAGAATAATGGAGAGATTGATAATAATGTTAACCATAATATACAAGCTGGCTGGTTGAAATGAAGAAGTGCAACGAAAGTTTTATGCAACGAGAGTTTTATGCAACCGTAACATTCCGTTAAGACTGAAGAAAATTTTTTATAGAACTGCTATTAGGCCAACTTTATTATATGGCACAGAATATTGGACTTTAAAGAAACGTCATTCACAGAAAATAAGTGTAATAGAAATGCGCATGTTCTGCTGGATATGCGGCAACACTAAAGAGATAAAGTAAGAAATGAAGATATTCGTGCTAAAATAGGTGTAGCTCCCATCGATAAGAAAATGCAAGAAAATCGTTTACGATGATTTGGTCATGTGCAATATAGGCCTAAAAATGCACCAGTTCAAATAGGGAAGTTTATCAATGTAGGACAAGTTAGAAGAACGAAGGAAAGGCTGGAAAAAAAAACATGAATGGCGGTGATATGAAAAGATATGGATTATAGAGGTCTAAATGAGGAGATATTACTTGATAGAAATGAATGGAGAAGGACTATCAACGTGATCGATCTAGCGTGATTCTTTTTTGGTTAATGTAGCCTACCCCAAGTACTTGAGATAAAAGGCTTAGTTGGTGTTGTTGTAAATACCTAGCTGCGTTCACGCCCCACTACTGATATACTGTTTACAAGTACGTATAAGTACCAACAACATATTTAGTTTGAATATGCTAAAACCTCCGACAAGATAACAAGAGTTAAAACTAGTTTATAATTAAATATAGATTCCTCCCAAGAAAGGCTCGTTATGATTACTTAATGACTTTATGGAAATCATTATAAATTGCTCATTTTGTCTCATATCCGATGTGGAACTATTATGCTATGGTGTTAAATTCTCCCTACCCCCTTAGAATTTGACGTCCTCGTTAGAGGGGGGCACAATAACAGAACACTTCAACAAGTGGCGTGGGACTCTAGAGGTGGCCCCCATAGATTTATAGAGGTGGCTCCAACGGATTCAAGAGATGATCCCACTTCTGCGTGGCACTTAGTTCCTTGTAGCAATTAGATCCATGTTACACTTAGTTCCATACACTTTCGACTGGAGTCTGATACTACTTAAATACTTGCCATGCCCCACTACGATATATAGTATACGAGTACGTATAAGTACCGGCAACATATTGATTTGAATATGCTAAAGCCTCCGGTAAAATAACAAAATTTAAAATAGTTTATAATTAGTTACGGATTCCTCTCCCAAAAAGGCTAGCTATGATTACTTAATGGGTTCATGAGAATCTTTATAAACTACTCTAGTTTTTGTCTCATATTCGATTTGGGAATATTGAGCTAGGGTATTACAATGCTTGTACATGCACAACAAACTGCAATGTCTGATGAGCACAATCCTTCTTTAGATCCATCTGCTCAAATAAATGTACATCTCCCATGAATATCCACAGATAAACATATACGAACTTAAAAAGTTGCTGTAAAGTATATACATATACAGCACCAAAAACTATTAAACTCTAACTGCCACCAATACTATAAATATCCAGAATCAGAGAAAGACACTTAGATGAAAACCATAACATATGCATTATACTCAAGGATAGAGAGTGGACAAGCCAGAGTGATAATAGGCCCATGAAACAAAATAGAAGAAAAATCTATCTGTTCTTACACCCATAAAAATGATGAATCAAAGAACCAAGACTTCATTTTTTTTCTGAATGTATGTTGCAGTGAAAAAGTTCCAAGCACGACAAGCTCTGACACTAATTAAAAACAATCCAATCTCGCAACAATGTGAACCATCATACCGAGCAGACAATGTAAAAAAAATAACTCCGCAATCCTTAAGACGGCAAACGAGCTACATAAGAATCCATAAAATGGAAGGGGAAACTACATCATTTCTAAAATTTACTTCAAATTTTCATTTTTTTTTTTCTATCCAACATAATAGAACTTTTACTAACTACTGAAATCAAACTATTGCACTCAAGAGAGGGGGTATTTGTTCTAGAGTGAACATGTCGAGAAAGTAAAATATTAAGATGAATTTGAACCTATTGAACTCGACAAACAATTACTGCCATTACATGGAGGAGAGAACTCCAACATAGTAGTTTTAAAAATGATCATAAATGGGGTTGAATCCACTGCAAATCATGTGGATTCTGCCCTGAAAAAGAGGAGGCACCATATAAAAATATTTTAAAAAGAGGATGAGAGAGAGAGGGGTTGTTCGATGGGCCCTCTTCTCTAAATTCTTTTCAAGTTTACTTTTCTTGCAAACAAAACCCAACTAAAGTATGGAAACTATAAAGCTATTCCTTTTCCATGCATACGAAGCTTGAAAACTACATTTTTCAAAAGTGTTGAAATGGCCATGAAAATTCTCATGTCAGGTTTCCATATATGCTTTCAAGTAAACAAACAGCCCCTCAGCTGGCATACAGAGTGCACACAATAGATGAACAGGTCCAACATCGACACAGAAACCCTTGTGAGACTGAAAGTGGAAACCCATGAAAAATCAAATTCACTAGGCCTCTCACAAATGCACTTAAAAGCTCAAAGCAAATAGTGCAGTGCCTACTTCAAAAGCTAGGTCATTTTGTTTGGCTAACAACAACCAAAAGAATAATATTCAAATACTAAAAACCAGTACACTGTTTCAGAACAGGGAAATAGATATAAATGGGTGATGAGCAAAGCTAAATCCTCCGGTTGAAAAAGTGTCACGCAAATTTGAAAATTGACTACCAAAATAATCACATGTCAAAATCATTTTAAACCAACTGGCCTTTCCCAACATGTGAATATCAATACATAAATAAAAGGCAATCTTTGACATTTTTCTTTCAGCAACAAATAACATATAGGAAGTGAACAACACAAAACGTAAAAAATTCAAGTAAAACTTTGCTGCCCTCACTTGGTAGAGACAATTTGTTCAAACTGTTCATCAAGATCTCACTAAAAAATCTGATAGAAGTCTATAAAACTACAACAACAATAATAACATAAAATCCAACATAGTATCATCATCTGGTCCAAAGAAACTAGGAAGCCAATTCCAATAAGGGGCAGAAACCACGATAGGTAGATAAAACTCAAACTGATACATCCATAAAAGCAGTAAAACATGAAAAGAAACACCCTTTTTTCTGAATGTCTTGCATCGAACACACTTCAATACCACGAGCTCCAACACAGATTCAAAACCCACCAGATCTCTAAACGATACGAATAATCACGAGCTCAGAGTGAAACTAAAAACAAAGCAAAAAAACAAATTAGCATGAGAAAAAAGACATCATTAGTCTAAATAAAAATGAAGTATTAAAGGTTAAAAAATCAAATTTCTAGTATAAATATGGTTACAAATTCAAGTAGATAGTCCACAAGCAGCTCTGCTCAAATTGATAATATCAAAAGCTCAGGCTTGTTTATTCAAGTAAATAGGAAAATCCGATGCTTCATTTCAATATAAGTTACATAAGTTCTTAAGAGAGCAGAATTCAATTTAAAAAAAAAAAAAAAAAACACTGGCCTTATGAAAAACAAATCTTTAAAAGTTTAAATAGCATTCCTGGTACCCTAAACAAACTGATAATGCTAAAAACTCAAGCTTGTCCATTCAGTTACATAGAAAAACCTCCCTGCTTCATTTCATGATCAGTTAGTAAAGGAGCAAAATTCAATACATAATCAACTAGACTGAGTAATATGTGCTTACACAAACATAAAACCCATCTCTTTTTTTTTCCAATTTTTTTGAGCCTAGAATGCAATCTTCAAGGTATTATAACTCTGATATATAATCAACATTCAAGTTCATACTTCCTACATAGAGTTTTGATATAGACACTTGACTAAAAGCAGATGTTCAAGGTTGAGCTTGGCTTGAAGCCCGTATGAAAACTCAAACTCCTAGAACAATTAAGAAACTAACCACGAATAATAGCAGCTAAGGTTGTTGAAATTTTTATTAAGGAAAAATCAAAGACAACAAACATCTAAAGAACTCTACAGTTATAAATTTGTTTGCTAAGGAAAAATTGCAAGATAGTATATGTCTATAAAACCTTACCTAGTGTGGTCCATATCCACCCATCTGTCCCGCCGGCGGCCTCGGCATTGACTGGGCCTGTCCCACTGCCCCGCCCTGATAAGAACCGGCAACACCACTTTGGGGAGCTCCCATCTGCTGAACATTCTGATATCCAGCAGGGGCTTGAAACCCAGGTGGACCCTGAAACCCTCCTACATTCTGCTGGTAAGCCACCCCTCCATAACCCTGGTTGGTCACTGGCGTTGCCGCCGGTTGAACCCCCGGAGCAGGAGGTACATTCTGGGCTGCACCTCCAAAAGCTGCAGCTATTGCCGCCGGATTCAACGAAGCTAGAACAGCGGGGTTCAACCCATACGCTGCCTGATTCTGCTGCGCAGCCGCCAGCATAGCAAGCAGTGCATTCGGCTGGCTGAGACCCTGAGCCAGCAATGCCGTCATATCCGGTACCGCCCCAGGCACCGCCATGGGCATCGCCTGCTGACCAGGATACCCAGCCCCCACGCTCCCTGGCACTGCTGCGGCTGCCACATTCTGTGTGGCTAGACCAGCATTGGCGTTCGCATTTGGATTATGTCCAAAGTTTGGATTTTGGACGGGATTCTGCACTCCCCCCATTGGACCCCTGGGCCCCTTATTGCTATTATCCGAAGCCCTCTGGCAGACAAGCATATGCCCTTCGAAATTCTTGGATGGCTCCTCCAGCGCCTTCCTTGCCCCCTCGAGCGTCTTGTACACAAACAGTGCAAACCCCTTAGGCTTCCCTGTGGCCCGGTCGAACCCCAGCGGGCCCTCCTCAATCTCTCCAAACTGAGCAAAGAACGCCCTCAGCTTCCCGGCGTCGATGTCCTGGTGCACGTTCCTGACGAAGACCTTCCTCGGCAAGTTATCGTTCGTATTGGCGCCGTGGTTCTGATGCTGGTTAGGGTTAGGGTTTGCGGTAGAAGGGGGGCCCACAGAGGCAAGCTGGCAGGCGGTCATGCGGCCGTCGATGAGCTTCTGAGGTTGTTTGAGGGCTCTTTTGGCGGCCTTGCGATTGCGGAAGAGGATGAAGCCGTAGCCCTTGGAGCGGCCGGCGATCCGGTCGGTGACGATGCGGATGTCGTCGATGGGGCCGAAAGGTGAGAAGGCGAGGCGGAGGGACTCGGCGGTGGACTCGAAGGCGAGGCCGTGGACGAAGATCTTGCGGTGGGAGGGGTCGAGGTCGGCGACGGCTCGGACGGCGGCAAGGGTCGGGGGGTGGGCCACGGCGGCGGAGCGGAGGAGGGAGATAAGCTGCTCTTTGGTTAGGGGTTCAAGGAGCTTCGAGACGTCCTCCTCCTCCCCCTCCGCCTCGTCGTCGTCGTCGTCGTCGTCGTGCTTCGGGATGTAGGAGATGCCCGCCGGCTTCGGCGGCTCGAGGAGGTCGGATTCTTGCTCGGGCTTGCGCTTCTTGAGATTCGTCGCCATTGGAAGAGAGGGGGGAGAGAGAAGGAGAGATCTAGAGTTAGGGTTTGGAGCAAGGGTTTTTGGCCTTTTGTGGCGATGAGAGCGAAGGAGGGATCAAGAGTGGGAGATACTAAAGGAGCACACAACTTTTCCTAGCGAGTATGAAGAATGGTGTGCTCCTTTAGAAACTCGCATCTATAGTTAGGGTTTAGCAATTTAGTCCAAAACATTTTGAAAATAATTTTCGAGCCATTTAAATGTTTTATTTTTGAGGTTTTAGTAAATGGAGTCCAATAATTGGATATGAATCCTACCCGAACCTAAATTTATATATATGGCTTTATGAGGGGTGTTTCCAAATGAGCACACCAATTTTCCTAGTGAGCCCACTTTTTAGTGTTTATTTCGTCCAGGCTCTGTGTCCGGACAGTTATAAAGTGGGCTCACTAAGAAAAATGGTGTTCTCCTTTGGAAACTCCCCTTTATGAGCAGAGTATGCATTCTATTTTAATAAAGTACCAGCTTAAATTATATTTTTTAAAAAACAATTAAGTACGCAATCCAATATTAATCGTTTTATGGTCTTTTAATAAATTTTACAAGAACTCGGAGTTAGAAACTTCTAATTTAAATTTTACACACCTCTCAGACTCCTATATAAACAAAAAGTGCCTGATACAAATTTTGAACCGAAGATTTTCAATCACCAGTCGAGTAATTATACGAACATTTCATACCCGGAACATTCGGGAAATTACTATGAAAAACAAAAATAAACAACGAAACAAGATATGTAAAACTAATGAAAATCATATTGTATAGAAATCTCTCATATCAAAAAGGGATAGAAATGCACATCTTGTGAACAAGGCAAAACTCTATATCTTGACACACACACACACACTCTTTCTAATATTACAGCGGCGACAAATATGTATTGTCTGATGATAAAAAGTAAAACTCGATGTGTGTGAACAATAAATCGAGGCGAAAGAAGACTGTTGGTAGTTCAAGAAGTGGTCTCCGCCAGCAAATAGGTGAAAACCGAGAGGGCGTCCTGGAGGTGACATGAGCGAAGATCTTCGGGGACAGGAGCGCTCAGCATTGTCTCGAAGCAGTTCATATGAACAGCCAGCGACGACGACGACTCCCCCCCAGGAGTGGACTCCAATAGACTGCACAGCTCCTCAGCCATCTTCGAATAGGCCGCCCTGTTGACAAAATTGATATGGTAAGGTTGAGGCTTTTGTGTTGGATAAACTGCACAGGATTCATATGCAAAACTAGAAAGTTGGTAACTCAACTGAGAATGTTTCACTTGAAGGTATATACAATGAAAGAGAACAAAACTGTTACCTTACTTGTCTCCTCTGACGGAGATTATACAGGTCAGATTGAGGATTTTATTAATAAAGGCCAGATTTGAGTTGATTCAGAATTTTATTTGATTTTGATTTTTGTTGTTGAAAATCTTCTTAAATTTCATTTTATTATTAGAGATTTTATTAGAATTTGGTTGTTTCCTATATAAACAGAATTTTCAAGCAAGGAACGATAATGTTGAGGGCACGATGATTTGCTAAACAAAAATAAATCTATCTTCATAGATTCGTTGAGAATGGGTGAGAAATCACCCTAGTGCGAGACCTAAATCCATCTTTATCTTCTTATTTTATTCCCAAATTCCCGCAAAATCTTATTGTGTCTTCACCAAATCCATCCAAATTTCAATTTCCACTACCAAATCCTAATTTGACTTCCATCCTATGCCACCCTCTTCATCTTTGTGAGGACGTTGGCCCAATACACTTGATAGTGTGGCTAACATGCTCAGAACCCAATACGACAATATAAGAGAAATCTCTTTTTAGTGAAATATATCTTTATTTAAACAACTAAGTATCTGTTACCATATTCGTCGGACTAAATCTTCTTGTAATCCCATCTCATCCATTCGATTGGATGCAAGACAGCCAACCTTAACAATCTTCACCTTAGATCACACCCGGCTTGCATAGCATATATTCCAGGCTCCACCTTAAAGCATAATTTTGGGCTCTAATTATTTACATAACCGCAAGCCTACTCCCCTTTCAGCCACAGTACCTCATCTTCAACCCGAGTATACACCTTGGTCTAGCTAGAACCTTGACTTCACTCCAAACTCACTCCCTTTTCGGATACAGTATCTCGTCTTCATCCCAAGCCCACACCTTGCTCTAGTCCCTCAACTTGAACCTTTACTCTTCAACCACAGCACCCCCTTTGGTCCCCCTCAACTCAATCAAATCTTCACCCTGACCCACAGGTGACAATCTTGACCTGACCTGGGAACCTAATCTGAATGCGAAGTGGATTTAGCCAGTATATGTCCAGCTAAACGGATATGGGTCATAAACAAGTCAGCTTGCCTAGCCCATCTATTAAATGGGTTGGACATGAATATGACCTTTTACCCGTTAAGACCCGAATATGGCCTATGTATACATCACATGCAACCAACTAATAAATGATAGTTTACTACAGTAGTTCAAAATTGGCAAAGATTCATCGAAGTTCCTTTGTATACAATTAATATGTAATATGTAAAACTAATGCAACTACTTATTAGAGAACAGGTGTTGTCTTAGGATGTTTAAGGTCTAAACCAACAAATGCCAATTTTATTTTGTTTAAATAGAAGAAATTAAATAACTATAAACAGGTTAAAAAGGTCTACCTGACTATTCTCAAGCCAGATAGGGGTAATGTAGCATGACACATTCATTATACAGGTAGGATATGGGCACATAAATGTGTCAACCCAAAAGGACCTGACCCGCCCATTTGCCACCCCTACCCTCTCACCAATAACTGATCATAAGTTTCTTGGGGCAAGGCTTGCTCGCTGCAGCACCATGCATTTACAAATATGGACCCACCATCACATACCAGTTGTTACAACATGGGCCCAAACTATGTGTGAAAAACATGCTTAGAACCCAATACAACACTTAACGGGAATCCATCTTTAGAGCCTTGAGTCCAATCAAATTTAACCCAGTAACCACTTTTTACCGTATCCACATGAGAATAAATCATTTTGTACCCACACCTTATCCACTTGATTGGATGCGAGACAACCAACCACAACACTTTTCTTTGCATGATACCAACCACGTTTCTATAGATATCTTGGAATGCAACTTAACGGAAGCAAATCTTCAGGGCATCATAAAGAATCATGACGTATCATGAAGGGCTGCTTGGATGTTCAACTAGAATTTCCTTGATACAATTTGAGTATTCACCCAGATGCGTAGTTACTGACTTGTCAAAACTTTGACAAGAAGAACAGAAAGTACCCCTTTTCTTAATGACTTTGTTCTTGTTGTAACATACTAAACCTTATAGAATGTCCAATTGGCAGGTTCTGGATTTAGTCCTAGAGATGACCACCGGCAGAGGGAGTTAAACTTATACTTGGGGTTGATGCAGGCTGATTTTCACAGATTTCAGAAAGGCACAACATTAAATTCCCTGACCATATTAACAGAAAACAGCAGATGACGACATCTTTTTCCCTTTCTCTTGACAGAAACCCGAAACTGGGCAAGCTCTCTCTCTCTCTTTTTTTTTTTTCCCAGTGAACTACACTTTTCCCACAATTTATTTACCGCAAATTTGATCCTCTTCTAACAATTTGTTTACCCCAAAACTGGACCTCTTCCCACAAGTAATCTCCTTCCGTTTCCACCCCTATCATTCTTGCCCTTGTTTTTTCTACTCAGAGCTTGAAGTATGTGATTCAAACTCAAACTTCTAACTTATCCCTTTTTCCTTAGATTCAAGATACGGCAATACACAAATTTGGACTCGGAGAGGATTCCGAAGCACTTAGGAGGAACTGGAATCCTGGAGGAACAAAAGCATAAGTTCTCAAACAGAGGATGGAGAGAAAGAGAGAGAGAGAGAGAGAGAGAGAGAGAGAGAGAGAGAGAGAGAGAGAAGGAATAAGACGAAAGAGAGAACTAAAAAATATGACCTAATGCATGAATCCACGAGAGACTTAAGGATGTTTTGGTCCTGAATTAATCAAAAGTGTCACATGGCTAACCTGTAGACAACTCACTGACTGTGGATACTTATTATGTATTAAAAAAATAAAATCATGGTAGTTTTCATATTTTACAGATTAATAGCAGTTTCTTGCAAAATTAGGTAAATTTCACGATACTTTAGTGTGGTTCAACTTTAACCTTCTTTAAACTCCTAACTTCTTAATTTTGTTTTCTTTTCAATGAGATAAACAAGTAGCAACCATCTATCAGTCTATCAAACTATTCTAACTCATTACTGTATATTATTTATTGTTCTAAATATTTATTTGTAGATGCAGAATATTAACATAAACAGGTAACTTGCCCTTCATATATGTCCATAGAAGCAAAATCTATTAACATAAAATAACATAAACAACAGAATAAGAATGACACAATGTAGGGATATGTGTTTCAGTGCAAATTTCAAGATCAATCATGCTACTGGATAGTTTGATACCTCGCATCAACAGGTAACTTGCTTCCCCAAACAAATAATGACTCGTTCAAGCGACTGAAGAAATTCCTGCATGTTTCATTTTTCTTCTCAAGTGGATCCTGATGCATCAGAAGTTTCATCAAAACAAAAGATCAAAAGTAAAGATTAAAGAAATGAAGCAGGCTTATTAAATTCTACTCCCAAGAGAGTTCGCTACAGGCAAAGCAATGAGAACTTTTGTAAAGAGTAACTATAATCAATAAACACTGAGGTAAGGCAATAATTAAGACAGTGTACAGATATTTTCAGGGAGAAACCTAGACAGGGAACTTGTAAAAGTAATGAAATATTGAAAACATGGAAAAGATATGGCAATGTTATTCAATTGAAAGAAAATAGACACCAAATAACTTATCCCACAATTCTCTAGCAGCAGTTTGACCAAGGATTTACTGCTCATAAATTATTAACGCTTGCATACTGTGTAATAAGGAGGGGATCCGAGATACAATCCATATGAGTTAAATTGATCACAGACTACGTTAATTTATAACCAAAGACTTAGGCTGTGAACAATAAAACTAAGTGCTTCTAAACCCAAAACTGCAGTTATTGATTTCAAGTCCTTATCATTTGTGTTGGAGTAGCTCTTTAGTCATAGAACAGAGGATACCAACATAACATTTTGCACTCTTTTATTATAGATACTCACTTCCATGGACTAATAAAAGAATTACTTCACATGCTAAGCATCACCACTGAAGAAAGATATTGGACCTCTTACCATATCATACATAACATCATCATCTTGAAAGGAGCACCTTATAGTGTAGAAAGTAATGTAAATTCCAGCACCTAAATCCCACTCAGCAATTTCTGACTTATGTTCTTCCATTAAGCTTGTGATCCTCCAAATCTCTGAATGTTTAGCTGAAAATTAAAGAGCAAGTTACACATCATATGATCAGTACAATCATTAGCCGTGATTACAATCAGAAAGCTCTATAATTAACTTTAATATTCAAGTTGCGGCCACAGTATGCTTTGCTAATTTAATATCTTTCTATAGGTATGAAACCAGAAAGAGTCATCTGTCTACCGTTTCGTGGGCACTAAATGAATCTATCAGAAATGTCGTCTGACACTAACAGAAGGCAGTGGGTTATATGACACTTACAGTCATATACAGATAAATATTTGGGAAATTTGAAGTTAACCATTATAAGAAAGAAACAAAAGTTTACAAAAAATGCTAACAGTTTGGCGACTCATTTGCAAGAATGAACTAGTGATACTGGGATTAAGAATACATAAAGAGTAAACAGGGTCGTATTAATCTTTGATTGGTTTGACGAAGCCTGTTAAATCTGGTGCATTGGAAAACTTTTGAGTGCAAAGAAGTTTTCATTTCACCTTTCTCATGTTTCATTTACCTTGAGGCTTCATAAATTTGGTAAGTACAACTACAAAATCAGATCATCCACATTATTTGGGTAGCACTAATATTAGGGAATTTCCATAGGAAAATCGGTTCTTAGTAGTTATTGATCAGCTGGGGTATGAAGGGCACTGAAAGAAAATTCACTATGTTATTCATTTAAAAAGTGACTTTGATTGCTAGAAATAGACAAGGAAATATAATTCAATATTTCAAACAAAAGTTAAATTATTTGCATTAAACTTTACATGAGATCATGCAATATCCAAACATCATGTCAACCAAAAGTAAGACCTTTAGTTTTTTTCCTCTACATAAGCTTGTTTTCAGTTGTCACTGTTAACTCTTTATGGATTATCGACATGAGATTGTTGACACGAGTCCACAAATGAGATGATATTATTGAGTATGGCAAATGCAGATGTAAACTGAGCTCCATACTTACATGACAAAAACAATGAATGAGCTACTGATGTCATGAAAATTGAGTGAGCTTTCTGCCAATTAGAACATTCAAGAAAATGTTCAAGGGCCCTTGGCAAATCTCCATGGTACTGAAAATATATTGCCTGCATCAATACAACAAAATTATGTCAAACTACAGCAGATGTTGGAATGACATATTGACAACCAACAAGTACATATCCTTTAAAGCTTAGAATAAAATATTCCGGAGAACATATTTTGCAAGGTGAGCAAAAAACAAAGAATAATTCCTACCGCAGCCTCGTGCAGCCATGTTGATGGTATACCAAGGTCTTCAATGAACTGCCTCTGTATCTCGTGTTCACTCCATGTTTCACAGTATTGCATTAAAATTTCTCTAATAACATTAGCATGGATATGCGGAAATTCTTCATGATGGGGCATGTGCATGACAACATATATTGCCCAATGGCACTGCCCAAGACAAAGCAACTGGGAAACAAAACTCATGTCAAGCACGTGAAGATCATTTGAATTAAATGTACCAATAGCTTCTAAAATTGCACGTTGATGCCAAATCATGTGGTAGTCAAGTGGGTCATGTGTGGAAGAGAAAGCACTGAACATTGTTTTCAGCAGATCAAATGCCTTGTCTTCATTGGCATGAAGAAGCATAAGATAATATGCTAAATCATAGTGATCACCTGACCTCCAGTCAACGACATCTTCAAAAGGGCCTTCATCAATGTAAACCGGAACAGGAGGTCGAGCTCTTCCTTCAATGAGAAGCTGCTGATAAGTATGAACAATGACAGGTAGTGAAGTATCAGGTGGGAGTTGATACCACATTACCAGCCCTAGGTATCTTTTCCAGTCAACTTTTGAATCCTGAAGGGCACCTTGGATGTTACCAGCAAGTAGCTCATATAATTTCAACCTGTCATTCTCAATATATTTGAAATCCATTCCATTAACTCTCCACAGATCAAGTTGCCGAGCCATGTCGGACCGGTTAACCATTGACCCACCAGCCTGGCTCAGCAAAATAGCGAGCCGGACATCTCCTCTAGAAGAAGCCAGTTCAACTGCTGCATCGAGCTGACGCCCAGTCAGAAGGACGAGCATGTGCTCTAAATCGCTTGAATCATTTAAATTGGTCACTTCCTCCTGCACCTTGTGACACACACTATCCTGCAACCAATAACTAAAATTGGCTCGACGAACAAAGGGACTTGCTTCAGGATCTATGTTAGGGGACACAGCCCCCTTATCAAGCACCATGTCCTCGTCGTCGTCATCAGATTGAAATTTCAAGTTTCCATGCGTTCCTTTCTCTGAGAACAACACTTTAATTAATTCCCAAATTGTGACTTGATGCATTAAAAGCACACGAGAAGATGTAGCTAAATTAGGTACCTCAAGTTTTTTCTCAAGGATTCCAATATACGCCCGGCATATGTCCGAAAGCATTACCCTGTCGCATACAACCTTCTGAAGCTTTAGTCTGAATGTCCCGGATTCAACTTCTGTAGTTTCATGATCTAATGACTTGTGTAGATTTAGTGGTGAAGAGAAACACAAATCAATTAGTTCCTCATTAACTTTATTCTTTTCATCCCTCACAGTATGGTCTAGTGCAACTTTTTCTATGTGAATACACGAAGACAATCCAGTTCCAGTTTTGCCAACAGGTGTGCCTGAGTGGACAAGGGTGCCATTTGGACCCCATCCCACACGGAATGATCTCCCCATAAAAAGTGCAGCATCAACGACATTATGTGAGTGTCTTCCGGTTAGAGGAGTAGCATGCTTTTCCTCCAGCCTAAAACCTTCTGCCTTTCTCGCCCTTACTGGCAAACCCTTGTTTTGCCCTGTCATAAGAATGCTTCTAGATGGGCTTGATCCAGAATTATTTACATTGTACTCCAGTAAAGCCACTGGTGTCTTTTTTAAAGCAGAATGAGAAACCTTAGTGCTTGTCTTCTTAGAGGAACTTTGTAAAGGAGATATGCACATGGGGCTTTTAGCACTGGTGCTGGGTGAATCTGCTCTCATATACTCCTTCCCAAGTAACCTCTTTTCAGATGGCAATGAATAATCAAGCTCTTCATCCTCTTCTTCTCCTGGAAACATTAACATTCTCATTTCCTGCATCTTCACGGGATCAAGCCCGAGATGAGCAGGAAGGGAATGAGATAGTGCAAGCTCAGAGGAGCACACAACAGAACCCTCACGTGCTGCTGTAGTTGGGGGAACAACAACATCATCCATGACAATATCCTCTTCTTCTTCATCATCCAATCCAAATCTACTGAAATGCTGAACCAGGAACTTCCACTCACCAGTCTGCCAGTCAAATGAAAGGAACTGAGCTCCCTGTCTCTCGCTGCTTTTCCTCAAACAATTAATCATTCTATCCGATTCTGAATCCCGAAGGCCAAATGGCTTCAATTGAAGGATAAGCGTTACTTCAGCTGGTTTGTTGAGTCCCTGACCCACTGGAGGTTTCTCGTCCTCATTCTCATACACCAAAACAGAATGCCGATTAAACTTGACAATTCGATCCAAATCCATCCATCTGACATCAGTATCGCTGAGAAATTTAATCTGCCCATAACCCACTCTTCCAACAATAAAATTCGGAACTCTACTACAGTAACCGCAATCGCTAGCCTCTCTGGAAGCCAGCTCATATGCAGAAGGTTCCATATAATAATCAGAGGAACATAATACAGGCAGAGAAGCTTCAACATCTCCATTGTGTGATAATCTCCTTCTCTTGAACTGAGCACACAATGCAAGACTACACATTCCCCCATCTGATTGGGGAACATAATAATGACCAAAACGAGGGTTGCCTTCCGCAATTGCACACTCGTGCAAAATTCCTAGAAAGCGAGTCCAAAGAAATCTCAACAATAATAAAGAAAAGAAGATAAATTTGCACTCCATTTAGTGAAAAACCTTCCACATGCAACTAAATCATAATTAACCAATACAATAAATTATCTAAATCAAAAAATAGAAGCACGACTGTTTTCAAATATAGATTCATCGATAACTTGAAATTACAAGAATTGAAGCAGTATTTATTTATTTATTTCCACTCAAACTTTAATAAAACCAAATATGATTTCCTATTGCGTTTAGTATTTGAAAAAAAAAGTTTATGTATTTATCAGTATCCAAATCAAATCTATATAGCAACAAAATGTAACTACAAAATAAAAATCAACTTTTTTCCTTAAAAAATGAAGGAAAAAAAAAAGTATCCGCAATGATCAGTTCAATTAGCAGACGGTGCAACTACCAAACCCTAAAACTGAAATCTCGTACAGAATCGATCATTCCTAACCCTAAACCCTAAAAAAAGGCACAAAACCCTAGCTTGGTTGAACGAATACATAACCCAACATCGCATAACAAAAAAATTCAGCTCAAGCAAGCTGATAAAACCCTCAAAGATCCCCAAAAATTATCGATTTCCCTGAAAATTCAAGCAGAAAAAAGATTGCTCAAGATCGAGTCGGGGACCAGATCGCTTACCGCTAGGATTGAGCGGAGAGACCGACGCCATGCTAGCGTTAGGGTTAGGGTTTTCGATGAAGAGTGAAGTCGAGTAGAGTAAATCTTTTGGCTCGGAGAAAAAAAAAAGATTAATTTGCTGCGAAATTAAAAAATTGGAGGGAGAATGAGAGAGAGAAAATAAAAAAAGTTGTTTTTTTTTTTTTTTTTATTTACTTTAGTTGTGTGAACAGAGAACGAACTGGGCCGGTCGATTGCCCCAACTTGTTCCGGCCTGGTCCGGTCCGTTCAATTCTGGGCCAGGCCCATAATACTTGTTGGGTCTCAAGAGTTTGTAAAATAAAATTTCTAATCACCAACATCTAGATCGTCAAACCCCTTTCCAAGTAAACTAAGAATCTAAAATACAAAAAAAATCATTTATAAACTTTACATAAAAATATTAATCTTGTTATGATATGAAAACTTATTTCATGGTAGAAATAAATATTAAATCGAAATCATGTTCTCACTTTGGATAAATAAATTCTGGTCTTTCGATATTGTATTTCTCAATAAATCAAAAAAAATTTAAATCATTTGGCTGAATATTTTCATCAAATTATGAATTTCTCTGGCTTATAAAATTATAATTTTATTATTATATTCATATTTACTATAATATAGAATTATTTTTGAATCGTGGCTCCACCTCTATACCTCCTCGACAGACATAAACGCTTCGCCTTCTGTATTCTTGATGAGCTGACGAGATAGCTCGAACTAACCAAAATAGAAGTAAAGTTATGTTTATTTAAGTATGATACAATAATAAAAGATAACGCTAGCCCCTCGTAAAGTCACTGCTTTAGATAAATCAAGTGCCATAAGCAAGAAGTGTTGCGTAGGATGCCAATAAGCTAAAGATCCATAACATCTCGATTTTGAAGCTCTGCAGGAAAAGTTGTGCCTATTCTATTTTGAACACGTCAGTTGTTTCCGTCGTTTACAATATTAGCAGAGAATGCAGCTATTGCGAAAACAAAACAAAAGAAATTTATTGATATTTGACAATTGTAACACTTAAAATGTTCTTTCACTAGTCACGAATATTACAACCGAGATTTCTTGGAAGTATAATCAGAGCGACTCTTTTTATTTTAATTGACTATCTGGTAAGGAATTTTTGTTGAACTGGAACTCTCTCTGTATGATCTTCTGAAATTAATTTTTTTGATCCACTTTATCCACGTACTCATAGTGGTTTTATAACTTGAATGGCTGTAATTGTCCCTTGATTTGCGAAAAATCGTGGTGGACCGAGGGATCGTGATGGAACTGTGACCCGATCTGATCAGTTTGAATAACCGTCCACCAACAAGGATGAGATATCTTCATTAGCGGAACTGACTCCTTCAGTTGGCAAGGTCGACACGTCTTTTTTGCACTTGTCATGAATGTTTGTTTTGGGTGTTCGTCTTTTTAAAATTTTATATAGAAAGGATCAAAAAGTTGCCGGCCGGTGGAATTATATCGATGGAGTAGCTCAAGAACCCCACATACATAAAGTAACTGTATGTATATAGTTATCGTAATCGTACATTTTTATAAAAGGAATATTAAAATGGAGAGTTTGATCTTATCGATATCTTCTACATCGTCTTAGTAAGGGCTTGCATGTGTGACCTCGTAAAGAAATCAAAAGGGAGGAGAGCACAAACAAGAGACTTACCAACCCTACTCAAATTGTTTAACGACGAAGAAACTAAAAGGTGGTGGCCTCACAACACCACTCAAAGCCAACTAAGAGAGCAAAGACGAGAGAGAGAGAGAGAGAGAGAGAGAGAGAGAGAGCCTAGCTTTTATCACATTTGAAAGCTCAAGAATAAGCTTTTCTTGAAGCTTTACATATGTTCATAAAGCTAGCTAGATCTCACACAAAATTCTCCTCAGCTTTCTATTCTCGTTATTGTCAGAGTTCTTGTCAAGGAAACATCAGAAGCAATGTTGAAAATAACACGTTATGAAACATAACAGAAAGCCAATGTTATTTAACAATGCACCGTAACGGTGCGATTTTTACGTTATTTTCAATATTTTTTTTAATAATTTTTATATTGATGTCTATTGTTTATTTTGATTGTTAGCGAATATATAGCTGCAGTTATTTTCACTTGACGATTTCTTATTTGCTTATTTGATTGCTTGCGGCATTTTTAACTTGCTAGTCTGTAATTACAACTTACTAATTACTGAAATTTCTTACTTACTTATTAAATTGAATTATTAGCTAAACCAAAATAAACAATTACAAACAAGATAAATTAAGCATTACAAAATATAAATTACAACATTGATAATAATTGAAAATAACTTTGAAATCTTGTTTTCTTATTTAGACGATGACTGAAATTACGGGTGCGAATATAATTTAATTTATGAAGATAAATATAAAAAATATTGTCAAACTTATTAAAAATTTAGAATTGATACTGAGATATATAATTTATTTTCTAGTTTATAAAATTATTTTTTATAGTTTTATATTTATTTTCATTATCTAAAATGAAAAATTGCGTTACCTACTACGTGTGCATTACGCTATAGGCGATATAATTTAACAGAGACAAAACGTTACGTTACCGTTATCGCTACTGTAAACATTGTTCAAGAAACATAGTAAGAACTGTTTAGGGAGCTAGATTTCAATTATTGATCTGACCTGACTCCAAGTTGAGATTAGTAGAATGAAACTGATTACATCTTGTTGTCATTGTTTAATGATGGTATCATACACTTGTCGCCGAATCTATGATGATGATGTCTAACATATTGTATGCAACTTGGTAAATAAGTTAAGCTTATGTGAGATCCCAAATCTTGTATCGAAAACTTATTTGCTTTGTGAAAGGTGATTAGAATCGAATCATGTACAACATAAACCCACTTGTAATCTTATCTTAAACCATATTTTAATCGTGGTTGATTAGCTTGATAATAGTACCTAATGTATCGACTGCTTGCATTCTTTCAAGTATATCTAGTGAGATTTGATCTCTCAGTGCACATCCACAAGTGTGTAGTCGCTTTAGAAACTTTATGTTATTCTTCTTATTGTGCCTCAATGTTAGGTTAGGTTGTATACTATCAACTCTTTCGCTTTCGTTTCATGTCAAACACTTCCAAGAGATGAAGTGATCGAAACAGGTACTATACGATTTTTGTTTCTTGTTTTCTCTTCGTTTTGATCATTTTCTACTTGCTTTATCATACTATAGAGTTTATTTCGGAGATTTCAAAGTTAAGCCGATATATTTATCTTGCTTCTATGAATACTGAATAAATGGTTTCGATAATCCATATATATGGAAGTAATTTACTTCTTCTCCTTTCCATTTTCCTTTGTATATATAGGATTTCTTCTTCATTACAGAGGAAACTTCAAATTCGAAACTCTAGCAATTAGAAGTTTCTTTATCTCTACGACTGATACTTTGATGCGATAAAAAATGGAGCTTTACGGTTATTTTGACGAGAACTTTCATCCTCTTAAATGCAGGTGAGCATACTCTTTGTTTCATATAATGTCATGCTCTGAATACTTCTACTGTCATTACACCAAAATTTCGAAGTTGTGATGAGGGTTATAGACTTATTTTGTATTTAAAGAAAATCTCTCATGAAAAAGAGAGGGAGACTATTATACCTTATTTATCTTTCTTGTTTAGGTGTCTTTCATAGAACTTAAGTGCTATGATTACGATTGAATAGCTTTCGGTTAAAACCTAAATAACCGAACGAATGCTTTGATATCGAGCTTTGAAATCCGAATTGAACCGTAATAATCGAATCATTTAAAAATTATATGTGTGTTTATATACTAATAGGATATCAGATATGCTTGCTAGAACAATTAAAATGATGGATTTTAAACAGTTGAAATCGAATAACTTAAACGAGTCAAATCAAATTAGTTAGATTTGGTTTCGGTTAAAAAAAAAAACGAAAGATGCTGATTCCTAGATGGGATGGGAAAAGAAATTGGAAAGATAAGAATATAACTATATTTAATTTCTTTATATTCCATATTATCTCCTATTAAAATAACTTCCAAATCTTTTATTCAAATCCCCCCAAATGCTCTCATCTCTCTAGATTTTCTCATCACCAAGTCTTTTGCATTGATATATTATACACTTAGTAGCAAGGAGTGCTTGATTGGCTCATGGAATTGAAAAATGAATTTATGATGAGTTATTGTGTTATTTAAATCCTTTACTACAAAATTCTTATTTATTTCATAGAAAAGAAATAAGATTTGGTGATAAGAAAAATGAGTTGACAACTCATACAAGTTAATTAAGCTGCAGTTCATTTCTACAATCTCCAGTATTTTTTAAAAAATTATTTATCATAGATTATGATATCGACCCCTAGGGTTCACCCATACCCAATTTCTTGGATTTTAATTTTGATTTAGTCCTCCATTAAGTTGACACAAAATTAACAGTTTTCAATAAATAAAATATTTTGTATCTATTTGATGAAAAAGTAAACAATCTGAAATAAATTAAGGATGTAGAAATACTAATTCTAGAAAAAAAAATTAAAGGTTGTATGCTCGAAAAATTGTAATTTTCTTCTATTGGAAATTTACTTTAGATTTACACCAACAAAAGAGAAATTACAGAAAAAATTTCAAGATTACAAGAATGGGGAACGATTAATTTCGATTCCCTTTTATTTGTGGGTTCTGGCAGCGGTGGAGTTTTTATTCTATACTCCGTTGACGATCCGATCTCTGTGGATTTTCTGGTCTATGGAGAATACGTAGATCTTCCTCCTTTCTCTGGATTTTCTGGTCTCCGGAAAATCCTCCTCCCTCCAGAAACCTCTTTTATGAATTCCGCTCCCCTTTTCTTATAGATTGAGAAGACTTCATTAAATCTTCCCTTCAAATCCGAATTATATATTCGTAATTAATCCCTAAAAATCCGGATCAAACCACGCAACAAAGCACGAAACGGTAAAATCTACGGAAGGCATCCCGCGGGAACTTCCGCAAGTGCCCATCACTATATTTTTACCACTAGCTCACGTAAGTTTGGCTAAAACCGAAATAACTGACCAAAACCGACCCAATAAGCAAAATCAAACCAAATTGAAATAATTTGGTCAATTCTCAATTTTGCACTTTGAAATCCGAAATCAAACCGAACCGACCAAATTATTTAAAAATTATATATTTATACACAATTATTATATATATATATATATATATATATATATATATATATATATATATATATAATAAATTCAATACTAATTAAATATCTTGAAAAATTATAGTGTTTAAACAATTTTTATTCAGAATTAAGTTTCTAACTAAGTCAAATCGAACTTAATTGATTCAGTTTCTATTTCCAATTTTCATCGATCTGATTCTGTTAAAATTGACAAAAATAAAAATCAAAACCGACCGATACGCACCGCACTCCGTTGCGATGAATGTGAAGTGGGAACACAAAAACTTTTGATCGCAGGAAATATTTGTGACGTAAGTGCTGACGTGTAAATTGACATCACTGTCGTCCCACTATTTTCCTTCAGGATAACGTAATCATTAAATGCCTCTATTAAGATAATATTTAGGTGTTTAATCATGCTCGTCTTTATCACTTAGAGCATAAAGAATTGGGGAACCCGGGATATGGTCACCCCCATGTGAGAATAAGGAATCACTTTACTAAAAAAAAGATGACTTATATCTTTAAAATGAATAAAACTATTTATTGTTATAGAACTAAACGCGGTAAGTGCACCGCGGGTCTCAGCACTCTCGCACCCTGCTGGCATCAGCTGACGCCACGCTGACGCGGCGGAGCAGCGTAACCCACAGCTCACCGCCCGCCAACGAACTTCGCGCGGTTATTATGTTCTCTCAGTTAGCGGAGGAGTGACGGCGTTAACAGTTGACCCAAAGACCCGAAACCCAAAGTAATGTTTAATATTATAATAGATTTCAAAATTAAGTTTAGTTTCAAAAAAATACTCCAATAGTAAATAATTAAAGAAAGAGACAAGAAGACAAAAAGGAGAACGGAGGGTAATTTAGCAAAAAAGTCCAAGAATTTTTCTTCTACCCCCTTTCTTCTCCTTCTTCATTCTCTCTCGTTCTATTTCTTCTACTTGTTTGTGGAGTATGAGGATTAGGGTTCTAGGGTTAGGGTTAGGGTTTTGGAGGTTTGAGCTAGGGTTTTTGTGGGAATTGATTGGCTCGCGATCGCTGTGGAGGTCCAGATGCCGCAAGGAACAATCCCCAGGTTTGATTTCTGCTGAATTCTTTTCGATTAGATTGGTGATTTGTTTCGCTGGAAGCTGTTCATGTTGAAATTTTTTTTCTTTTTATGTTAAAGTTTTGATCTTTTTGTTGTCGTGAGCTTTAAAAACTACTTTTTTATTAACTTCTTTTCCTTTTTTTTTTCCCTAGTTATTATGGTTAACTTTTTTCTTCAGGAAAAAAAAGTGTTTTTGTTCTTGTTTATGAATTCATACCATTAAGAGGTCAATCTCTATTTTTTTTTTTTTTTTGTTTGATTTTTTTTTTCTCATTTTTAAATTTTGTTGTTTGTGCGTCCTCTAGAATGAAAAATGAAAGAAAGTTTTATTTTTAGAATAATATGAAGATGGTAGAAATTGCATGTTCTTTATTTATAGATTGAAAAAGTTGGATGCTTGATATTTGTTAATGCATCAAAATCTGGGTGGTCCTTTAGGAATTAGTAATTGTAGCCATTAGCAGGCAGAGAAGGATTGAAGAAGGAATTAGGGCAACGTGTGGAAAGCGTTCTTCTCATTAGACCCAAATCGAAGATTTATGTAACGCTCCGTATCCCAAGATATGGGTAGCATTCAATGACATATCGTAAATGAATATGCTAAGCATTAAAAGTAAAAATATTGAATACAAATTACTGCCTCATCACCACAAATACACATATTTCAAAAACAACACGATTCAATATAGAGATTTGTTAAATTCATATGTAAAGCAAATCTCGCATATAGGAGACAACTCAAAGTCTTATTACAATTTAAAACAAAATATGAACATAAGTTATGGATAAAAGTAACAGTATTTTCTTTATTGAGGTACTTTGAAAGTAATGAGAAAAAAAATCATCACATTCTAAAGCTGAAAACATAGAGATCCTTCACTTTCCTTGTCATTCACTTCACTATTTGAAAGCTCTCCCTCCTTGATTATTGGACCTCTAGCTAAATTAGGCGCAAGCTTCTGGTTTGACTGTTGAGGGATGTAGGGTTGCTAGTTTTTGGTTGTTGGACAAAAAGAGGCTTGGAGGTGAAACTCAAAAGTTAACTTTTGAACATGATATTTATGAATGTTTTTCTGATGAGATAAATTACTTGTAAGCATAAGTTGTGTATCATGTTGTATATTTGAGCCTGCTCTAAAGGATGATTGTCACACCCCACTTCCGATGCGATATACGAGTACGAACAATAGGTATCAACAACGTATTCGATTTGAATATGCAAAGCCTCCGGTAGTAGAACAAGAGTTAAAATAGTTTATAATTAACCACGGATTTCTTCCCACAAAAAGGATAGTTATGATTACTTTATGTATTTATAGGAATCATTATAAATTATACCATGTAGGGTATTTTTTGTTTCAGATTTAAAATAACTTCTAGTGAGCGTATACATCTAGAAGGAAGAATTAGTATATAAGGGTAGATAGAGCTTATAACTTCATTGTCTTCTGTAATTTACATGTCTACACACGTTTGTCAGGAATGTTTTCTACCATCAAATTTTGGTAACTGTATAGTTAAGCTAGCTGTTCCATTATGGATTTAAGATTTCTTCCATGTTAGTTTGGTTACATGGGGTAAATGTTTCTGGGAGAAGCTCAAAGAATTTACGTGAGCGCTAATCTTGTGAGATGAGGTGTTGAGGTTTCGAATCTCTGATAGCGTTGTTTTGCAATTTGCATGCATTCATATGTTGGGTTTATCTTCAGTGGCGTGATTCAACATTCGGCTCAAGAAGCTAAGACTGTTCTATATCTTTAGATAAATAATGCAGTCGATGTAGTGATTTTTTGCTTCCACTTGATGTGCATACTGACTACTTGGGATGAATGAACTTGAATCTTTGACGATCTTGGGTAACTCTTTTATGATCTGGACAACACTTAAAATAACAGGTTACAGTTGGTGTACTAAGAGAAACAAGATTCTTTGTTTCACCGAGGCTTATTATTCATTCCTTTGACCATATCATTATGATACCTCAGGAGTAGTGGAATTGGATAATTGATACCAGCGTTGGTTGTTTGATTGTGCTAAATATGTAATAAGCGATATGCCTTGGGGGGAAAACGACATACCATGGAAATAAAACATAATTTTAAGTGTTAACATGTTAAGGGGAAAAAAATGATCTCAATGAACATGCATCACTCTGTAATATATGATTATTCTTGTAGATCAGTTGGAGAAACTTATCACTTTGTGTAAACGTAGAAAATGCACGTGATATAACGGCTGAGTTATATAAGATGTAAGTATAGTATCCAGTATCAAACTCTTTCATAAATATATTCTGAGCTATAAGCTAACAATGTGAACTAAATCTTGGTGTGTGTACTATAATGAATAATGTGTTTGTTGCGAGGCTATTAGAATTTTTTACAACAATCTTTTTTATTTTTTATTTTCCTAAAGCATAAGAAATTGTTACAACTTTGACCTTACTACGTCAAATGATTTCCGAAGCACTAATTATTGGAGCTGTTTCCTCACACACACTACCAAAAACAGTAGCTTGCGATGGTGGGACTGATGAAATCTGTCAGAAATTCTTCCAACAAACTAAAACACACAGGTCTAGGTGTTAGTTTATTTTTATTTTTTTTATATATATATCAATACTTTAGTGGTCATCTGGTATTTTACTCCTTGTACCTTCTCCTGAGGTTTGTTATAGTTATTCTCAGTTCTTACTGTCAAGTCGTCTCTTTCTCCTGCAGTCCAAATAGTATGAGCTCTGCATCAACTCAGTTTGCTACTTCTAGAGGTATGGGTATATACGAAGTGAACCATCAAAATAGCATATGGGGTAGCTCGTTTAAAGGTGACAGCAGTCCGAACACAGGGGCATCAGCTGTAGTTGAAGCTGATGCCAAACTTGACAGTAGGGTGAGATATCAACGTTACTTGTACATGTTGATTACGTTATTATGCAGGACTTGCAAAGTTCATTGATACTACATTTTTATTTCTTTTTAATAGTTAGAAGATATTCCTTCTGAGGCACTAGGACCGTCAAAGAGATATGACCAAGAAGCAAACAAACCTGCAGATAAGGTAAATAAACTGAATCTAATTGAAATTTTGTATCTACTATTCTAAAAACAGAATACATGCTTATCAATTGTGTCTGAGATTTTATTATTTCTCCAAGATTTTTAGTAGGGAATAGGCAGGAATTTTAAGAACTAAATTGTTGACTTGCTGTGGAGGACTTGCGCCTCCATCATTTCGTCTTAGCATCTTTCCGTTTGAACATTTATATATTTCGTTGCCCTTGCCTTTCCGTTTGGTTTCTTTTTCCACGATTTGTAGACTTACTAGTTTGGCGTGCCTTATACATAATTATTTGAATCTTACAACTGTGAATAAAAAGTGGCCCCTAAGTTTTACACTGCAATTGGAGACTCTCGTCTTAGGGCAAAACTTGCTATATAGAATGCAATATTTCAATCTGGAATCACATTCCCTATAATTTTTTCCCATGCACCTCAAAAAGTATTGCATTATCATGTTCGGTCAAAATTTCCAGGAATGTAATGATTCCTGTGGCTGGTGTCCTAAAGAATTCTTTGCATGACACTCACGAGCAACTACAATGGTGTTAGCAGTAGTGACGATAGTGTTGGTTGCGACACTGACCTGGTGTCAGTGGTAGAGATTGTTGTGATGGCAACAAAATTGGCTCCAACAATGAGGTTGGTAATGGTTGCAGGTTTGGCGACAACAGTGGTATTGGTGTGCCACGAGTTTGGTACTTGTAGTACCGTCGGTGGTAGCAACTAACCATCGTGACATTGTTGGTGGCGATGGCGTTGGAGGGAGTGTATGCAATGGTGGTGGTGAATGTGATGCCCTCAAAAATCAATATCCTCATTAAGTTTCGAGTTGTTCTGATCCTATGGGAATGTATGTGGACATCTCAGATTCCCAAGCACATTCCTGAATACCAATCGCACTACTTTCTTATTGTTATGGATCAATCCTAATCTGATGGAATACATGCACACAAATTCATTTAGTGCAAATGATAATAATTTGCGTCAACTGAAAGACCAGGTAAAACTCGGAACATTGGTAGAGTGCTCGCTTGTTTTTAGGAGTCAAACATTGCTTGATATACATTGTTAACTCGCGGCCTATCAGGTTAAGCTTTGGGGTTAAAGTGATCCTCTTGCATCATACACGGGTATTTGGTGGTCTCAAAAATTCTTAGGTTTAAACATCACGGTTTTCCTTAGTTGCAAAAGTATTTCAAATGGCCATACGTTTCTTTGTCCTCCGCTTGCTCCTTTTCAACATTGGATGCAATGGCAGATTACAGTTTTGAAAATAATATGCTAGGTTGAGTAATATACAACTAAAAATGGTTCACTAGATCCATGGGTTTATATTCAGGTACAACGACGTCTCGCGCAAAATCGAGAGGCCGCACGAAAAAGTCGTTTACGGAAAAAGGTACTTTCGGAGCAACATGCAATGTGGTTCCAGGGACTGTTATGGGTACAACTGCTAATTGCTTGGTTCAAACTTGCATTTTTTTGGCAGGCATATGTTCAACAATTAGAAACCAGCCGTATAAAACTAGCTCAAGTAGAGCAGGAGCTCGAGCGGGCTAGACAACAGGTACAGAGTGATTATTTAATTGGTGTATGTAGCAACTTTAGTTCATTCTTGTCAGGTTAACAAACAAAATGTTGAATTGTAGGGCGTATATGTAGGTGGACATGCAGGAGATTCTAGTCTTGGTTTGTCAGGAGCTACTAACTCTGGTAAGTTGCCCAAGTTGTATATATTTGTCTACATATATATATTTGTCTTGTTTGTTTCGTCTCCGGATGCTAACTAATTCTCATTGCATACACTTAAATAAGATTTCAATCAAGATTTGTAGTGACACTGGCCGATATCTTGTGAGTTTGTATAAGAAGATAGTGAAGAAATGCATGCTCTTGAGCTAACTTTTTTAGTGTTAAGCTTTTAAGCTAACGTCTGTCCATCGTACGATATACATGTTCTTAACTCTATGGATGTGAAATTTGTGTAGGTGTTGCTGCTTTTGAGATGGAATACGGCCACTGGGTCGAAAAACAGAACTTGCAGATCAACGAGTTAAGATCTGCTCTACAGGCGCATGTATCTGATATAGAGCTTCGCATGCTCGTAGAAAGTGGAATGAGCCACTACAACGAGCTTTTCCATATAAAGGCTATTGTTGCTAAGTCTGATGTTTTCTATCTCATGTCGGGCATGTGGAAAACAGCCGCGGAGCGATTTTTCCTCTGGATGGGAGGTTTTAGACCTTCAGAGCTTCTAAAGGTGAGTATGCTACGAATTTGCTCTCTAAAATACCAAACCGATAAATTTACTCTCTAGAATACCAAACCAGTCTTTGTTTCTACTGTAGATATTGTATAACTTTGTCATCCGCTGAGTAATGTGAATCTAGGCCATATTCTATCTAAAAAATATTATTTGGATAGCTTTGAACTTGAACAATAAACGGTGTTGTTTCTATATGCCAAGCTGTTAGCTGCAGTAGGAACAGATATACTGATATTTATGGTTTCATGCTCTTGATCCTAGCTTTTCTTTTATTCGGTTTACAGGTTCTCCATCCTCAGTTAGAACCTTTGACGGAGCAACAACTAGTTGCTGTGTACAATCTCCAACAATCGTCTCAGCAAGCTGAGGATGCTCTTTCCCAGGGAATGGATAAACTTCAACAAACTCTCGCGGAGAGTCTTACAATGTCTGATCCCTTGGGTTCTTCTGGCATGGCGAGTTATATGGGACAGATGGCGCATGCAATGGGGAAGTTGGAAGCCTTAGTAAGCTTTGTTACTCAGGTGAATCTCCAGATACTCCAATTATACGTTTTCTTGTGTTTCTTCTATTCTATACCGTTCAAAATCGCCTCCTGGTAATGCTCACTGAGAAAAGGGAAAAGGAAAAGGACTTGTATTTTGTGGATTGATCGTAGGTTTGTTTTTAGTTCATTTTTTTTTTTTTTCCTTGCTAAGATAAGTCCTCAACGAGTTACACCTTCTCATATATAAAACTGAAAATATCTTTTAGCACAAGCTCCGATAGCCATTCGGGAAAACTACCTTCCCACACCATCCTCTTATGCACTCTTGTTCCTTCACTTACCACATGATTAGCAGACATGTTCCCTTTCCTTCGGATATGTTGGATAAAAAGATTCGTAAAACAACTTTCCAATATACGGGCATTGCAAAGTAGGAGTGACAGTCATAGTCATTATGTCTTTCAAACAAAGTAAGTATGCTCTGAGTATCCCCTTTCACCACTATACGCTGACTAGGGAGTCTATTTATTTCTAGTAGTTTGTTATGACGAGAAGAGGGAATTTAAACCTACTTATCAGTTAATTCTACGAGTCAGATGGATCATCGGCTATCTTCAATCAGATCCATCTTACTATTTGAGTTTTACGTAAATGATTTTCCCTTCGCTGTGTATTGAACCGTATGGCTTACACTCGTACAATTTGACCATGCAGCATGTATTTTTTTTTTTTTTTTTTTTTTGCTTCATTGCTCTGAATCAATTCCCATAATTTGAAAGCTAGTATTCATTGGTGTTATCTTAGGCGCCTTAGTTCTTATTTATGGTTATTTTCTGCTATATGTTCACGCTTAGCCAAATACGTACAATTATTTAAATTTTATTTACTTTTAGCACACGCTTCTCTCCATTTCTATTTTTTGATAATGTACGGTGAGCATAGGACCTTTTTTTTTTTTTTTTTTTATGCTTGGAGTATGAATTGAGATCAACGTCTGTCATCCGTCTTGTTGACCTGAGCACACTATAGAATAGTCTATCAACGGGTAATCGTTTATAGTCACACGCATCTCTCCACTTCTTTTGTACGTGGGTTCTTTTATTGCATGGTGAAGAATAGAATGCAGAACTCTATTGAACTCGGTAATGGTAACTCAGATGAAACATATAGACCCCAGTAAACATGCAGATGATCTCCATAACGAGTCACATCAAGTTGACGTAGTATTTTACTGATACTGACCTCGGTTGATTTCCATGGAACAGGCAGACCACCTTCGGCAGCAGACTCTGCAGCAAATGTATAAAATTCTCACAGCCCGGCAAGCAGCAAGAGGCCTGCTTGCCTTGGGCGATTACTGCCAACGCCTTCGTGCCCTCAGCTCCCTGTGGGCTGCTCGGCCTCGAGAACCCGCCTAAGTTGTGACCTGATGCAGCATTGGATACAAGAAACCACTCTTCTCGTTGTCAAGTGTGTGATGTGCATATCTGACATTTAAGCAGAGCCATCTTGGAGCCAAGATTTGTAAATATCCTTGGTGATTTGAGGACGTACAGGGATGTATGCTGTAGTATACCGTTGTATCATGTATAATTTTGTAGCAAAGACAAAGGTTGGCGTTAGTATAGATCGTTAGTATAGATCATCGCTCTTGATATTTATTACATTTGTTGTCTTAATTTGACCCTTGTGGCAATGAGACAATCAGTTAGATTTTGTTGGGCCACTTCACCGCACAGTGAGGAACCCGTCCGTTTATATATATATATATATATATATATATATATATATATATATATATATATATATATATATAGAGAGAGAGAGAGAAAGGAAACGGAAAATACACCGGCGGTGAAGGGAGTTCCTTCACCGTCGCTTAGGTGGCCCAATAAAATTATTACACGTGGCGTCATTCAAGATAACAAATAAATAAATTTCCTTAATTGCCTTTTGAATGACGCCACGTGTAATAATTTTATTGGACCACCTAAGCGGCGGTGAAGGAACTCCCTTCACCGCCGGTGTATTTCCCGTTTACTCATATATATATATATATATATATATATATATATATATATATATATATATATATATATATATATATATTATACCTTCATACTATGTAACTGCTGCCTCGCGGGAGAGGGGTCTTCCTGGGTGGGGAGACCTATCGTAGGGCGCCTTCACCTCTTTTTTAAAATCGAAATCTACCGCATCTCTCGGAACGGCTCTTTCTCTTTTCACAAGTACAGCAGTGACGTACAGTTGTCAGAGCTACGGAAAGTCGGTAGAAAGGACCAAAGCCGATTGATGGAAAAGGTTCCTGCCAATCCCACCGACGGAGCGAAGGCTATTGCTTCTGTCTTCTAGGGATCTGTTATATACTCCCTTCCTCGCATCTCAAAAGAAAAATCAGATGTTATAAGCGCAATGAACCTCTCAACCAGTGAAGCTGCCTCTAGACACAACAGAGTGGAATATCTCGAACTATATATATACAGTTATAGTGGTCATTCCTTTCTCTCCCGCTCAGCTGTGTGAGAGGAGGTAACCCTCTCCACCCCTATTGGCGTCACCCAACTTCTCAGTACCGGGTTACATACCGTCTCTCCAGCCGCTGTTTCGTCGGGAACTCACCAGAAATTTGCCCATGAGGACTGGCTTATCTGCTGTTTCGATCTCCTACCAGTCAGCTGCAGGGATATCTCCATGATTGAATGAATGCTCAGAACAGAACATGCTCGAGACCAATGCTGTTACACTTGACGTCGGTTCACCCAGCGCGGTATATTCGGTAGGGGAGATGGCAAGCGAAACGCACGTGACAGGATACAAGGATGATGCCCTGACAATCCGTCGTGCTTTTTTAACTTCTTTGGCCTAGTGATCATCTATGGCGGGGATATAGTCAATATATATATATATATATATATATATATATATATATATATATATATATATATATATATATATATATATATATATATATATATATATATATATATATATATATATATATATATATATATACAAGTATACATATGTATTTATAGATATATATGTATACATGTTTGTATATATTAAATAATTTTTAAATATTTAGGTCAATTCGGTTCGGTTTTCAAAGCTAAAAACTTGTCTGAATTATTTCGATTTATTTCGGTTTTGTCTCTTCTGATCAGTTCCAGTCGGTTATTTCGATTTCAATCTGACCAGTTCCAGTCAGTTATTTCGATTTCAACCCAACTCTGTTAACCTCTATTAGAGAGGGCACTTGACCTGTAAAGTTTTTACTAGGAAATCATTTGCAGATATTACAGTTTCAATAGTTGTTAATCCATCAACCCATTCTCACAATAGTTCTATTAAATATTTAACTTTCCCTAGTTGGTTTGCTGCAAGATACTTGTGATTGCAGCATGATGATCAAATTATTTGCTGCAATCCTGTAAGAGGATCAGTACACGTCCGATGTTGTGACATTGAGAAACATGTAACAAGAAATTTTATTGAACTTCCTCAACGATTACATCATTTCATATATAAAACCAGAAACATCTTTCACTGCAAGCTCCAGAAGGTCGTTGAGGAAATTTTATTGAACTGATCGCATAAAATGAAATGCTGTAAGATGGGTAGCTCTTATTGAAGAAACTCAAGGCTGTTCGATGTACTCTGTGTGTTTCTGTACAAGAAGCTCTACAATTTCTTCCTCCACATCGGCATCTTGGCTACGTTTGCGAATGGTAGTCCTGCTGCTACTCTTTGTTACTGCCACGACTTCTTGCTTGTATGTCGCTAGCAAGTTTGCGATCACAACGTGCATCTGGTACTTGTTCATCGCCGCGTCAGCTTTCTGAAGCAGGATGTCTGGATCGGTCTCCAGCTGCAAAACTTGAAGGCGAGATTTAGAGCATGGCATGCATCCATGTTAGCGTTTGAAGAAAAAGTTGTGGTCGACACTCGACACTTCAGTTGAGATAAATTGTCAAACTTAAGATTTATGTATGTTCTAGATATATATACACATATGTGCTTGATTGTGTTTATGTTAAAGATGCAAACTCACAAAATGCCTCCAATAGTTTAAAACAGATATACAATTACTTCAAGAAAACGAAAATTTACGGATTCTTTTCTTTTAGTTTCTTTGATAGGTGCAATTACGAGAAATACTTAGAATTAATATAATTATTAGAAATTCAAAATCCAATGAAAAAGGGAAAAAATTCTCATTTAATCTACTGCTGATACCCTCTTATTTCTGTTATTACTTGATTCTGGTTAATAAAATCGGTTGAATTGTTGTTCATATTGAAATGAATTGAGATTCATGAGGAGTTAGCCAATGATGATTGAACATATACTTTTTTTGAGCGTCTGCTTATTTTCTATCGATATATATGGATTGATCACAAGTCGAAACATGGTTAGAGCAATTACGTGTCTTGAGTTTATACTAAATTCGGTTAATATAAATCTCGTAATATTTTCTAATATATGACTATATCAACAATATCTTAGAATGTATCAGTGCTTCATAGACCACATTTGGTTCGCACGATTAGAAATGCAAGATAGGGTTAGCGGTCCTAGAATAATTAATCTTGAGACTAACAATTCTTTCTATGACCTATACAGTCTTGTGTTTGGCTAATAGGCCAGTTAATATGGGATTAATTATGATCCAAGCAATCATGTGTTTATTTGCATCTTCCAATTGGGTATAAAAGAAAATCAAAATGGTTTTGATTGATAAAAGAAAAATGGTTGTGTTTATAAGCAAATAATAAGGACAAAAATGTCCAAGTGATACTCAACTTCGATGGGATAAAAATGAGGGAAATTCTATCTACGCACACCACTTTGCTCAAGGCGCCCAACTCTCTCTATATTTCCGCTTTTGATTTTGAATCATCACATATTTACTCAACATGCCTACTTTTTTTTTTTCCTTCCAATTCTAACCCTCTCTCTTCTTTTTTTCTTTTCCATCATGTTCGGATATTACTATCCAATCCAAATGACACTTTGTCAGATATTAATACTCGATCGGCATTTAATTAGGTCGGATATTAATACCCGAACAGTAAGTTGTGAAAGGTCATCTGAGTCCAACAAAAAATGATGGCAAACTTGTAACTTCTTAGAAGTTTCAAAGGTGCGCGTCTTGAGCAAAGTGGCATGCGTGAATAGAATTTCCCAATAAAAACAAAGAATTAATAATTTTGGAGAGATGTGATGGATTAATTAGTCCCAAATCGAAGGGATTACTAGTCCCCCGAAACAACTTATCCCACTTCACTTTGGCAAAATAAATATAAAGTGAAATTAATTATCTTATCTCACTTAATCCATCCAAACAAACATGACTATAATGTATAATTCATTGCGGATCGTAGATAGGGATAGTAACGGACGCGTTGACGGGCCAGTTTTCGGCCCGCCCTATTCAAAATTTTGAATAAAAAAAAGAAATTAGAAGAATTTTATTTTTCTAATATAAAATTTTGAACTTGGTGGGCCAAAAATTGACCAGTGGACCTATCCATTACCATCCCTAATCGTAGAACATATCTGGGTGTTACTAATGAAAAAGCTTGGTAAACTAAACATATGATGCAGATTGAGTAAATAGTTACACTCATCAGATTAATGTTAAACGTAAAATACATGTTGCATATGAGAAATAGTACGATGTCCATGTTGGCATGATGATTGAAGAGGTATAAAATGGAAAAAAAAAGAAAGCGAGAGCATCATTCATGAGTAACTGACCTTGAAAGATATGCAAAATGCCGAAGGAGCCCATTCGTTCCTCAGAACAGGTAACATTTTTGGCGCTTGGGTGAGTCGCATGTCCAAAGGCCCAGATGCCGATTGAATTTTATGCTCTGCCTGTATAATTCATCTATAAGTTAAACTTATAGAACGCAAAGTGATCCGGGGAGGCAACACGATATCTCTCTATGTATGCTCTTAGCAGAAACAGTGAGCTTTTAAAGAGAGAGTTTTAAGCGTTGAGTAGCTGGCAAAGTTTCAATTCAAATCACTTAAACTGACACATCTTCGAATTTCACTGTTACGTGCTAAACAAATATAGTTCCAACTTTGCCAACTAAAATTTTCATACCATGTCCTTCCAAGGGACGTAGAAGTCGGATACTGCAGCAGCAAGATAAAACATACCATGAGATCCAAAATGACTCATTGATGTACCCACCATCTGTAATATCTGCAAGAAACAGGATAAGCAACCATGAAGATAAATCGTACAGTGATGGGATACCATATTGCTATAAGGTGCTAAAAGCTGAAAAAAAAACACCATAGGAATGTGATAACAAACAGAATGCGAAGAATTTCTTTGTGATCGAACCGATAAGGATCTTTAAAAAATACTAGAAGCCTAAAGCATGGAGAAAACAAGGTATCTTTCTCTTAAATATTCACTTATTCCGGTAATGTCGAGATTCACGAAAAGACCATCCAGATAAGAAAACAATTCTTGTATGGGCGCATAGTTTCATAATAAGATGTTATACTGCAAATATACGAATACCACTAGAGGATTAGAAAAGATAAATAATACTTCAGCTATAGAAAGGAAAGATACAGTCTTTGGAACAATCAAAAGTTAAGCATTTTGAGGGGGAACATAAACTTTAACAGTATCTCATCGTTAAGCAAGCATGTTAGATGGAGTAAATAAACCGCTGATCTAAGGTAGCGAGCAAAGTAAGGAGACAGTGGCTGATAGAGACAAATAAAGATCAAGTTTATCTAGATTATGGATAAAATTAAGATTAGATAAGACTGGATTGGAGATTTAGTTAGGATTTCAAAAAGATTTTTTATATTTGTTTTTATCTTGTTACACATAAGATTTGTTATATATTACTTGTAAAACTCTAATTTTAATCGGAGAAAGATCAAGATTTGTTTTTATCTTGTCACACATAAGATTTGTTATATATTACTTGTAAAACTCTAATTTTAATCAGAGAATGATTTTAAGATAATTGAGAGCATGTGTTTTGTTCTTCCAAATCTTTCCTCCGAGTGATTCGTGTGAGTGTGGGCGTGTGATTCGTCTGGATGTGAGTTCAAACCCTAGTTTAATCCCCAAATACCTAATTTCTTTCCCAATTCTCCACCGCTAGCCCTAATTCTCCTTCCGTCTTGCCTCAGTGGCTATCACAAACACACATAATTAGCACTACAAATAAAGTTTAACCTACAAGTACCATAGTGTCTTCGCGGCAAAACCTCTTAGCATGTGTGTAAGAAGTTGGGGTTCAAAGTTCACACTCCTGTTGCATCGATTAAATGGGAGAATTGCAAATAGGGTTGACTACAGCCTTCATTATAAAAAAAAAAAAATTTAAAAAGTCAAAATTTAGGAGAGAATTTATTAGATTGCCAATTAGCCTACATTTCAAACAAATCATGAAAAGAACCTAGATGAAATACGAAGTTACATTGAATCAAAGTAGGACATACGATCCATATATAAAAAACACGGTTGGAATCTAATTCACAATGTGGTAACAAAAAAGGTTTGTTTGCATGACTAAGTCCCATCAACCATCAAGGAATATGATCTTTTGTTTATATACAAAAACTTAGGATAATACCGAAAGGTGTGTTATACAATCTTTTTTTTGAAAAAAAAAAAAAGATTTTGTAAGAAAAGAACAACAATGTATACCTAGGCGTTTGAGAAAATGTGAATAGAGTTTTACCTTCTTTATGAAGGAAATCAACGGAAAAAAGCTATAACGGTAAGATTTCTTTAGCAACAATTATATAATTGATTTTTATGAACTATAAAGCATTATCAACAAATGCATGTAAACAAACCTGAAGATATTCAAATATAGTGGTGAATGGCAATTTCAGCAGCAAACCTCGGTCTACTGCCTGCATGTAGCAAACAACTTCAGTATTTATCCTCCCTGTTTAAATAAAGAACCAACTGACATATACATTAAAACCCACAAATGAAAGAATGAAACAAGTAAAGCACGAAATTAAAAAAAAAAAAAAAAAAATTATATACCGCATGGTACTCCCCGATTGCCTTCTTAACCACTGTCGAATGAGTCTTGCAGACTACCATATTCAAATAGAGTTTAGTTAGTATCATGAGAAAGAAGACGTATCCAACAATGAAGCTACTAGACTGCGGCAAGAGAAATTAATGGTGCCTCCCACAACCAAACACTTTGATAGCCGCAAGTATCTTATGGATTGAGTGCATAAGTCAAAGACAACCTCAAGTTCTTTTTTTTTTTATTTTAAAGAAATATAGAATAAGGAACCAAATTGTTGCTAAAATGCAACAGAACATCTTTAGAACTAGGTACTAGAAGAGGTCTAGGTTGTCAAAAATTTCATAGCAACCACATTTTTCGACCTTGGTAATATCATGCCTCTACTAATTTTGAAAATTCATTCTTGTCCATAGATCATTGCAAGTTAAGTTCAGATCTAAGCCAATACGAAACTGGTACTTGAACAACAAAACAGCCTGCTAAAAAACCAAGAAGGCTGAGTGTTGAATGGCAAGACGAACCAAGTTTAAGCTCATCCAAGATTTTCCAAAACTTGACGAGTATCTGATGAGGAATTAATTTAAGGATTTATGTAAACAGGATTCGTATGTGAATCACAAACTTGGAGCAAACGAGTGTAGGGACGGTGCCGTCCCTCAAAGCTAAACCTTATTAAGCATATTTCTACTTGAGGCATCGTGCAACTACAAGTCAACATGCATTAAGGTCTCTAACACCAGTAATTTGAGGACATATTTTGTTTGACTATCAACATTGATGCAAAAGGTAGACAAAATACAAAACAAGGGGACCATAATGAAGGAGGTCTCAAATACCAACACAAAAATGAAGACGGAAAGCTTTTATGGAACAAAAGAACATCCCGTTTCAAATCATCTTTTAGAAGAAAAAAATTTATTTCATAGTGAAAAATATATCCTTGTGTTGCACCGTTGCCTGATAGGGTGTATTTATGTTTGTCTACACTTGCTCTAGGATAACACCTTGGCGTAAAGGGTACTTAAATAGTCGATCAACATGAGCAAGAACATCGTTGCTAAATGGGATGTCATCACAATTACCATACTTTGGTGCATATGGACTGAACGTAACAACCGAATATTCCATAAAAGTGTTCGCGATACGGCCTCCATCATTCACTGCATCAACTACTACATAGAAACTTGGCCACAAAGATAATCACTCTACCCGATATCTCTGTCTCCTCCAACCGTCTCCTTTTTTTGTCTTTTCTGTCTTCTTTTTGTTTACTCTAATATATATATATATATATATATATATATATATATATATATATATATATATATATATATATATATATATATATGATCGCATACCTACAATGTAATATTTCATTCCTCTATGAAACATACAAGATGACACCACGTTGTCTTTTTCTCTTAAAAAAAACATAAGCGAGAACTTCATACGTGTTTATATATTTGTCGTCCTAAGTTAAGGTAGCTTCACGTGATAACTTATTTCTTGTAAGTTTAGCCAGGCAAAAAATGCTCTAGAAATCGAGTTATTGGGGTTCCAGGTCTGTTCTAATGTTTACCCAAGGCACATTACACACTACCATTCTCTTCTACAATAGTCAGTGGCAGGCGTCACAGAGTAAAATGATTTCATTCATCAAAAATAATTATTCACTGAATTATAAACAAGTAACTTGGAATTTCACCAACCTTGAATTGTTGAATCTTCTGCGAGCTCAAAAAACTCAAGAAACGAATCTTCTTGAAGATAACTACAGTATGGCTGACAACTCCCCCTATATACAAAAGAAAGCAATTACGTTGACATTAATAAATTCCTTGCTCCCATCAATGTTCTGATCAACAAAATATAACTCATTAAAATTTTATTCTCATAACAAGATTAGTATTTACCGACGATAGAGAAATATAACAGCATATCCAGCCTTCACAAAATACCTGCGACATTACCCGTGACTCGAAATTCTGACTAAATTTCTTAACTCAAATAAGATAAAATTACACATTGTTGACTGAAAATGAAATGATTGTGCATACTCGGTAGATGCTGCTCCTCTGTAGCCCGAGCTAAAATTGTCGATATATCGAACGCATCGCTGTTCCAATGGAACAGTAGTACCTCCAGAAGTCACACAGACAACTCGGATTTGCTTCCCATTCTCTAAAAGCAATTTAAAAACAACAGCTAAAATATTTTTAAAATTTAAAAATGAAGGCAAAATTGCTTGAATTTATACCAGAGGGGTAAGAATTTCGGCCAACAAAATCCTTCAACTTTTGAGAAATGATTTCTCTATTCTTCAACGGCGGCGCAGATCCAAAGAAAGACCTCACTTCCTCTGCTAGAGGCTCTGAATCTCCATTTCTTGAACCCATGATCACAGACTAAATCAAAATTAAAACTTTTTTGCATAAATTTCCACAGCCCATCGGAGAAGTATCAAAAGGTGCAAATTTTGGCTCGAAACAATGGAACTCATTAATAATTTGTCGAAATAAAGCTAATTTTCAACAAAAAGATTAGATCTTGATGCGAGATGAATCAGGCCCATCGACAATTCTATCGAAAAGATTTGATTTTTACCAAAAAGATCGGATTTTTGTGACGAGAGAAGTCTTAATTAAGGTTAAGGACCAGATACTAAACTAGATAAATGAAAGAAAAAAAATTTTAAAAAAAAATAAAGCAATTCTTCAAGAATGATAACTCAGTTGCAAAATATCAAATTCCTCTATCAAAAAAATTAAAATAAAATAACAAAAATCAACACAATTTCTCTAAAGTTGGATTCTTTCTTTGATTAACCATTTCATTAAACTACAAAATTGAAGAAGAAAAAGTTCTTTCTTTTATTACCCAATTCACCAAAATCAAAACTGAACATCAACCATCAAAAAAAAAAAAGCACATTCAAGCATGCAGAACAAGCAACAAAATCCTATCTAAACCTCAACACACAAAGACAATCAAAATAAACTAAAATAAAATAAGTTTTTTTTTTTAAAAAAAAAAAAAAACCTCCTTTAAACCTAGATGAGATAATAATCTCTCAACAATTGATCACCAAATAACAAAACAAATAAAAAAAGGACCCCTTGCGTGGAATTGAGCAGAGAACACGATTCAACAATTAATTCCAAGGCTTGAGGGATGAAGAAGACACAACTCACAGAGAATCAATCCTCGGCGGGCAGCGGAGGAGGGATGGCGGCGCAGCCGGTGGCGGTGTGTGCACTGTTGGGTGGTTCGTTGGGTGCGAGCGATTGTTGGTGGTAGACAAAGCTATATATATGTTTTTTTTTTTTTTTTGCTTGCTAAGTGAACCCTTGAGAATTTGGGAGTTTCCAAAGGATTACACCAATTTTCCTAGTGAACACTCTTCTCATTGTTTTTTTTTATTGGCTCAAAGCTAGTTATAAAGTGGGTTCACTGGAAAAATGGTGTGCTTCTTTGAAACTCCCCAGAGTTTTTACATTATATAAACCTACTAAAGATTCTTAAGACTGTCTCCCATGAATATTCAATTTTATAATTCGCATTTTCTTCAAAATTTTTAGTTTTAAATTATGAAAATATTGTAATTATGAGAGATGAATGGCTAAGATGATATCTCGTTTTTTTTACTTATAAAATATATATATTTTTATTTTAAACTCTAAAAATAATTAAAAAAAACTGTCTGAATATGATATTGGAATTGTAATGTTTTAAATTTGCATAGAAAAATATGTTAGCTTTGTAATATCATAAATTTATATATGAGTTATAAAACCAAAATATGATAATTTTTTGGCAAGAAATTTCTCTCCCGTACTCCCAACAGGAATGCTTTGTCCCTTCACCCAACGAGCTGTCCGAATAGCTCGGTGTTGAATAACTATGTTCCTCCTATTCAAATATTTTGAACTGTATCCTGAAATTTAATGTTGTGTTTTAATCGGTTGAAGAATTGAAAGTGTCCATCTCCCTCATTATGGGATGCTAACCAAAATGTTTAATGAACCGAAAAAAATTGGTACACCAAGTTGGTGCAATGTTGCACACAAAAAAATTTCATAGGGAATAAATACATTAAAATTGAATTTTGAAAACTCATTTTTCCCTACAAAACTTTTCATATTGCAAATGAAAGGGCGAAAGGCCAAATTCTTCTGGTCAATAAATTTATATGAGGGGGCAAAAAGGCTTAATGTTTTTTAAGAAGGAATAATTGCATTCATAGCTAATTTTTTTGGCCTGCTTTATACAAATTTATGAATTAAAAATGAAAATTTTATTTTTTAAATTTAAAATTTTATATATGAAGAGGAAAAAATTAATCAGTGAATGCATCTATTACCATTTCTAGCTGCGATGAGAAGGACGGTGACCATTTCCTGCTGCTTTATATGAAAAGTAGAGAGAGAGAATAGGAGAGGAGAGCGGAAGAGAGAGAGAGGGGGGAGGGAAAGATCTTATTAGAGGAACCCGTAACCGTCTCGCCTTGCGAAATCCGATCGACTGCAATCGATCATTTTTTTTTTTTTCACGTACATAGTTCCGATTATACAACAATCTATACTTTGTCCAAAGCTGATTAGGGTCGGACGGAGTGATCGGAGCGAAGGTAAGTGTTCATCCTAGATAACAGCAATTGTGGGCTATTTCATACTATCTCAATCCTCCGGTAGAACCGTAGAACCTTATTCTGTGCACTGTTGAGGCTAAATATGTAATAGGATGATTGCGAGGTACTTAAATGCAAAATGAGGTCTCATATTTAATAGGATAATTGTGAGGCACTTAATTGCAAAATGTGAAAAAGATATTAAAAAATCTTGGATGCGGCTGAGAATTGAACCCGACGTGAATCGAACACGCAACCTTCTGATCTGGAGTCAGACGCGCTACCATTGCGCCACGGATCCGCAGCTGCTACAGAGCAACAAAATATTTTACTGATAGATTATACTCCTGTCTAGGACTTATCAAAAACTTTCGTTTTATTAAAAAAATGTAAAAAATTGTGATAATGTAAAATTCTTAATTTCCTATCATATTTATTTTATGGGAGAGGAGAGGAGACCGTATTTTTAATGGTTCATAAAAAAAGGAGTATGTATCTCGGTCATAGAAAAGTAGCATATTATATTTCAACTGTATTTTTAGGCTAGATTGGAGCCTTCTATAATCTATCTTCGACTCGATCTTCTCCAATCCATTTTACCTTGACATACATGATTGTACAGGTTTAATACTATGCGACAGTAACAAGTCAGAGTACTCTAGGGAGAGCAGTAGAGATTCACCGGCATCCATTCCCAACCCGCAAAGACTCTTCTATGGAGAGGACTAGAGTGATATCTGACCAGACACGACCATGCAGATACAAAAAAAAAAAAAAATTGGAAATTGCTAAGTGGGCACACCCACGGGTTGGAACTTCTTCGGTCTATAAAACACAGGAATTTAATCGGAGAGAGGACTTTTGGATTCTTGGACTTTGGGAAGATTTCGGGCGAGCTCTGGAAATTGAGAAGCGGAGCAGAGTCATCTTCTTCCAGTCGGACGGTCAACGGAGGCATTAACGAGACTCCATCGCCACCCGAACCCACATAAAAAAAAGGGAATAAATTAATATTCCCGTTCTTATTCCTCAGAATTTTTGTAATCTCAATTTCCTTATAATCAATCAATTTTACAATGGAATCAAAGATGCAATTTTTGGACAAACAGACCCGCCATCAGCTATGTGCATCATTATAAATGGAGCCTCACACTGGCATTTCATAGCTAAGAGTGGACTAATTTATGCATTTTGGGTAACTTTTTTGTCTTACGATATTTAGACTTCGACTGTATAAATTTGAAAATATGCATTTTGGATAACTCTTTTGTATTACGATACTAACATGTGAAAATACGTACCTAAATACTCTTTAAAATAATATTTCTAAGTAACACTTTCAGTATCCAGACAACTCAATATCCATATATATTCTATTTCATTTTTCATGAACAATAAGCACCTTCAAGCAATAAAGTAGTCTGAAATCTCTTTTTCCAAGGTGCAGAGAGCTGAGTGACCAGGGGAATGCATTCAATCCTCATCAATGCAGCTTCATTTACTCCTAAACTCTTCATTTTCTCCCACAGATGTACCGGTGCAAAGAGTAAAACTTATCAAGTAAAAACCTGTCTCGGTAATTGATCTGACGTGATTCTTTGTTTTTTGTTTTTTCTTTTTTTTTTTTTGTTAATCCACGTGAACTCCCTCATAGCTCCCAAATCTCAAACTCAAATCATCACCATCAGTAACTCCATCCCCATGACACTCATAAATGACGGCACTGATCTCTTCCTACTCCAATCAAATCAATTCTCCTCACTCTTCTCTCTTCACTCCCTCTCAAAATTTCTTGTGACCCCTCTTCAAAAAACCCTAGGCAGGCATGAATCACGTGAACCCATTCAAGCTTCTCTCTCTCTCCCCACCAACTCAATATATATATATATATGCACCACTTGAACACTCTCGCCACCTTGAAACTTCTCTCAACTTCAACCCAAAAAAAAGGCCAATGAGGACTTGTTGCTTGCTCCTCCTCCTCCTCTTGTTGCTCTCTACACCCATGCTTGGTGAGTTCACTATATACCTTTGCAAATCTTTGCTAGCTAGCTGCATTGTGTTTCTTCTCGCTCATCTTAGCCATGCTCCAACTCTCGCAGGTGCTGCAATCCAGCCAAACAATCGACGGACATTGTCTAAGGTATCCTTGCTCCTCCATAAAAAAAAAAACAGTTTCCACAGGCATTATGCTAATAATACATTGTTGTGCAGAAGGAGGCGAAGCAGAATCTTGTAATGGACATATATGCGATGGGGTCGAGCTTGCCGGACTGCTCGCACGCGTGCGGGCCGTGCTTCCCGTGCAAGAGGGTGATGGTGAGCTTCAAGTGCTCGACCGCCGAGTCATGTCCGATCGTGTACCGGTGCATGTGCAAGGGGAGATACTACCATGTCCCTTCCAACTGAACTGCAGGGCTAGTGCATGCACAAGTTCCCCTTTTTTTTGCTAGTTTTGGCAAAGGAGAGCTAGATTGTTAGGCAAATGTAGTCGAGTTTAGATCCTTTTACAAGAGTTAGTACGTAGTTAATTAATTAGTTTGTGATGTACATGATGATGAGATGTGAAATTGGTAGCAGTGTTTGTAGTTGGTAGCATTTGTACTTTGAATTAATTAATGAGCTTCAATCTTTGTTAATCACTACTATGGAAAATGTACTTGTTAACATATTCATGAAAACCCTCACTCACACTACACAACGGAAAGATTAGTTTATCGATGCAATAAATATTCACTCTCCAACAATTTCAGATATACATGCATGCTTTGAGTGAGTATCTAAAAAGGTCGAATAGTATATATATATATAATGTATTTTTAAATCAATTTCTTAATTTTCTGGTAATGTCATTAGGAGGTTTTTAAACTTTTAAATTTCACAAAATCCCCACACGACACAATAGAAAGGTTAGTTGATCGATTTAAAAATACAATAAATATCAACTCTCCGACAACTTCATATATGAATGTTTTGAGTAAATATACAAAATCAGAAAGTTAGTATTTAGAAAGGTCAAATAGTATCTATATAATACATTTTAAAATTGATTCATTAATTTTTTGTTAATACCAATAGGGGTTTTTGAGAAATATCATACTTTGTGGTTGTTGAAATATATAATATATTAACTTACAAAATGGCTTGAATCACATTCCGACCTTAGCTCAGTTGGTAGAGCGGAGGACTGTAGTGAGTGCAGATAAATCCTTAGGTCGCTGGTTCGAATCCGGCAGGTCGGATTTTTTTATTATTAATCTAAACTATAAAATTATACTTGAAATTATAATTTTATTTAGTTTATCTAATTTTTTTTTATTGTTTTCTATAAAAGTTTTGTTCTTTTATTTTTAATCTAAAATATAAAATTAAACTTAAAATTATAATTTTATTTAGTTTATCTATTTTTTTTTTATTGTTTTCTATAAAGATTTTGTTTGTTGGCCCTCTGGCTAAGTTACCTTAGCCTATCTTTAGCTGTTGGTAGTTAGTTGCGTAAATCATAACTGTTAATCTTTTTATCTACTAACAAATCCAACACTCAAGCGAAAAGACTCAAAAATATATCTTATTTTGATATATTAACACATCCAACACTCAAATAAAGTATCTGTTTCCAACCTTCTATTGGTGGGTCGTATTTGTTATTATACTAATGAGCTTTGTTTCTAGTTGCATCCTTCGTTTGCAACGAAACCCGTGAGAGGTTTGAATACATGGGCCATAGTATCATGGACCCAATCCAACACGAAAAACACTTGAGCCCAGCCCAATCAAAGCATTTGGTGCCATTTTTCTGAAACAGAAGATAACCCAACTGCATATCTGAACAAACTCACAATAAAAATCCCCACACTTAACAAAAAAATTCAGCCTCTTATCCTTTTAATCAACTAAAAAAAATGAAAGAGAGTAAAAAAAATAAAATAAAATAAAAACATAAAAAATCTCCCTAATCCTCACACGCTCTTTTCTATTATATATACACCACTCCATTCACTAAAAGTTTCTCTTTTCACAACCAAAAGCTAAGCTAAGAATTTGCAATGGCTAAGCTTTTGTGCTTGATCATCTCCCTCTTAGCCATCTCTAGCTTCTCTTCTGCCTATGGTATTTTTCTTTCTTACTTCACTTTTGATTTAAGTTTTTTTTTTTTACTTATGTTTGATCTAAATATTTTATTATACAGTCTTTTAATTAAATGAGACATTTAAATTTTCCTAGTGCTGCATTGTTTCTAGATTCTTATGTTATGTTCATATTATATCTACACAGTTAATATGTTGTTTATTTTTATATTCAATGATATTACAATATTATGATCATAATTAAGGCTCAGTCTGTGATGCTTTAGAGTATTTCTATTCTTAGATCATGAAAAATCTATCTGGATGTTAAAATCAACATTTACAAAAAACATAAATTTCAAAAATTTCATGTTTTTTTAGTATATGAATGTTTATTAATTTTGTGTTTCATAGTGTTATAGATTTTCATAAAATGATAGATAATTATTAAGTTCTTTCTCCGTAATTATTGTCATTTGAATTATAGTTATTTAGTAAAATTATCAATCAAAAGGATGCTGAATTGTATTTGTTTTAACTTAAAAACATACAATTAAAAAAAATTTGAAAATATCATAAACATATAAGATAACTGGTAATATTATTATTCATTATTTTTTTTAATATCAACATTTTCTATGACTTCATTTAGGGATTCTATTTGGCACTTTTTTTAATTTTAATTGCAATTGAAATTAATTTGAATTTTTTTTTTCCCATACTCCATAAAATTCTTTTCATATTCCAAATTTATTATAATTGGTTATATATACAGTTCCAAAACTTATTATTTTTATGTGTTAGTTTGGAATTTCAAAGTATTTTATGTCTTTATTTCTTTTTTTTTTTTTTTTTCCACCTTCCATTATCGCTATTAATTGAATTATTTTCTACTCTTTACTTACAAAACATGTGAGATTACAATTTTCAGGTTTTATTAGGGTTAATGCAGTTCATATTTGATGTTATTATGTTTGATAAATCTAATATTTCCAAGCTATTTTAATTGCATAACTCTTTATAAACAATATATATTCTAACTTTTATCTTCTAGTTATGTCATCAAATAAATAAATTTACTCAATTTATATATATAAGTTAACTACTTATTAATTATTATTCTAGTTTTATAAATTATCTAATCATGCATTTTAATCTTCTTTTTAACAAATAAACTAGTGAATTAACCTCAACACTAATGCTTTATCTTCCTCCTCCTTGCAATGCAGCTCCACCAGTGGCAATCCCACTCCTGCCATGGCCGGCACATGCCCTGACGCCAACCGAACATTCGCCGCATGCCCCAGCACCGACAAAACAGCCGCCACATGCCCCAACGCCGGCCAAACAGCCGCCGCATGCCCCGTCTCCAACCGTACAGCCGCCGCATGCCCCAACGCCGGCCAAACAGCCGCCGCATGCCCCGTCTCCAACCATACAGCCGCCACGCGCTCCCGCACCAGCCTTTGCTCCGGTAGCGGCCACTCCGCCGATGACCGTGCTGCCGCCTTCTGAGACCTCACCATCTCCATCCCCTCAACCATCTACACCATCATCTCCATCCCCTCAACCATCTACTCCACCACCTACACCATATCAAGCCCCTCCACCACCTGCACCATATCAAGCCCCTGCACCAACTGCACCATATCCAACCCCTGCATCACCACCTGCACCATACCAGACCCCTGCACTGCCAACACCATCTCCATCACCTGCGCCGTCTGGTTCGGGGCCGAAGGCGGCGGCGGCCTCCTCCGGCTCTGCGGTGGTCTCTGGCTCGTTTGTGGCTGTCCTGGGTGGACTTGCACTAACTGCTGCAGTGTTTTAGGCTAGTTATTTGTTGTGTTTATTTGGGTAGTGCAACATCTTGTTGCAGTTCATTAGGTTGAGTTTGTTTAGGCATTTGGCCTGTGCTTATGGATATTTTTTTTTTTTCTAATTTGGATTTGATTGCTTATTTGTTTGTTTAGTTCTATATTTTGTGAATGGGTATCATTTTTTTTTTCAATTGGTAAGAAGTTTTATGTCCGATTGAAACTCAGTTTCGATATTGTGTGTATGAGTTTAATTATAAAAATAAAAAAAAAATTGTACATTTTTAATTAAACCTAGCCCAAGGTAAATTCATTGGGTTTCCAATAGATAACTATTTTTGTCTTAGAGATAATTGATCTATTATAGTATGTTTCGTTAAGCTCGTTTAATTACATTATATAAGTGATAATGTCCAATTCTCTTGCACCACTCAACTTAAATTACATAACATTTTGCAACTCTCAACTTAAATTACATGCATCAATTTGTAACCCTAACCCTCCTCCTCATCCATAAAATTTACACACACAGAGAGAGTGAGAGAGAGAGAACCAAACCAAAAACCAAAACCCTAACCAAGTGAATCACAATCCCAAGGCCCCCAGTGGAGTTTTCCCCTGCCCAGCCTCAAAGTAGAACACGAGCATGGCCAGCATTGCAATCCTAGCATGCTTTATCTCAGCCAGCTTCAACCTCTCCAGCTTCTCAGAGTCCGGCACGTACTCGCCGTTCTTCAGCGTGCCGGCGAGGCCCAGCGGGTCGAAAAACTTGCCCCCGGGGTACCCCTGGTCCCCGGTGGCGTTGGCAAAGTTCTCGGCGGTCCTCGACCACGGGGTCGCCCACTCGACCGACTGCGACTCCGGGTTGAAGAAGTCGACCCACCGCTTGGACTCGACCCACCCCATCAGCAGCAGCTGGGTGCCGAGCAGGGAGCCGAAGGAGAACGGGGCGATGGCGCCCGGGTCGGCCCCGGCCTGGAACCAGGGGACGCCGGACCAGGCCTGGCCGACGAATATGCCCACCACGGCCACCATGGCCCATCGGCCGTGGATGAGCTCCGCTTCCCTGTACCATTTCAGGAAGGCCGGGTCCTTGCCCAGGCCCAACGGGTCGAACCCGTAGTCACCTGGCAGCCTGCAAAGGTTCAAATTATTAACTCTTACTTGGTTTTATCATCAAGTAACCAACCAAACCAACTGTATGTATATATAATGTGACTTACGATCCGTCGAGCCACTCGGGGTCGATGAGGTTGCCGCCGCCCCTAACGCCGGGGATCCACGACTTCTTCTGTGGGGCTGCAGCGACAACGGCAAGCCTCCTCGCCCCCCGGCCAGCGCCGCCTGCTGCTCTGGGCCCCGGAGCGAGGAGGAGAGACCTCCTCGCCGTCCTCGGCCCGGAGAGGAAAGGAGTAGACAGGCCTTGGAGCACTACAGCAGAGGTAGAAGCCATGGCCCAAAACTTCGATTGCTTGATAGCTAGAGTCAAAATGAATGGCTAGTGTTAATTAAACAAAGTTGGTAGTGCTGGGTCCTTCGGTTTTTGCTAGCTAAGTGTTTGATATAATGCAAAGAGTTTGGGGGGGCCCGCAAGTAATCTCAGGAGTAATCTTGAGAGGCCATGGTGGATAGATTGCTCACCAATGAGAAGGAGCTCACCATCCACTTCCTCTAATCCCTGCCTTACACGTGGACACTGTCCGAGCCTCTAGTTTTCCTTCTAGAAATTCGATAATTTGAGATTTTGAACAGAATCCGCAGGGTAAAAACGTAATTTACAGTTTTCACTGCAATTTGCTCTTCGCACTCAAATTACTTTCACCCATCTCCAATACTAACAGTTTACTCTTTGCACTCTTTGCGTACAAAATTTCTTCCCATTTCATCCATTTGTTTCCGTCGAATATTAATATCCGAGCAAAAAATATAGTGATCGGGTGTTAATATCCGATCGGAAATTAAATCCCCGACCAGCGACGACCACCTCACTCCAACAAACAAAAAAAATAATATCAATAAATTACAAACAAAAAAAAATTAAAAAACTAAAAATATTTTTAAATCATATATTTGATTTGTTATTTGATACCAATTGCACGTTGGATTTTTCCAATTGTTTCATAAACTCAAACTCTAAACTCTAATTTTACTTATCACAGTAAATTCGAAGAATTTAAGAGTCTTTCTAAGTTTTTGATAAATGCGAATATAGAAATTTTAGAAAGTCAGAAAATTGATGAGTTTGTAGGAGGTGTATATTTTAAAAATATTTAAAGCAAATTTTTTTTTTTTTTTCGGTTTTACGGAGAGAGAATAGAGGAGGAAGATGAAATCATTAAAAACATTACTGCTTATCAATGGTCCTATATGCTTATCAATGGGCCTTTTTTTTTTTCGGATTTGGAATTGGGTTTTGCGAAATTTTGGTGACTTAGGCCCACTTATTAATGGGCCTATTTGCTTATAATCTATATTTAAAAACATTACTGTTTGTTTGTAGTCTGTGGGCCTACCGACTTCCTAGAAAACGGCCTTTATACCGGCTTGGCCCAAAACTTTCTGAACGGGCTGCAATAAATTTTTGATGATTTAAGGAGCTTAATTAATCATAACAGTGTCTTAATTAATAAAAACATACAAACTACAGATATTTAGATGACCACCACATGCTTAGCTCCCTAGATATAGTTTTTTAGTCGAAAAAGGATTGAATTGATCGTGATTCTTATTTTAATAAATATGGATATTTGTATTCACTCCGTATATAATATGAATATGGATATATTTTTTTTTAAACATATTTTTGAAATATTCTTAATTTAATAAAACATCCATATATTGATATCATAGCAAAGGCGAAGTATTGTTACATTTTCGTAGCGAAGGAGGTTTCAAGAAGGTCTTTGAAATACTAAAAAAAAACAGAGATAGACAGAGTTACTGTAAGTGAGCCGCCAGCTCAAGAAAATTACGTGAGCTAGCGGCCAAAATACAGTAATCCAATAATTTTTCTTCAATTTTTTTTCTAAAATTAGGATTTCTATCTCTTTAATCTTAATAAGATTAAATTTCCTGAATTTTGGAGTTTATTTAAACTTTAATCAAGTAGATACAAATTTTTTATTTATTGAAAACCGTTAAAAATTGTGTCAACTTGATGGAGCACTAAATCAAAACTAAAATCTAAGAAATTGGGTATAAGTGAACCCTAGGGGGTTGAGATCTCCAAAAGAATTTTTTTTTAAAAAAAATATTGAAAATGATGAAAATGAACTGCAGCTCAGATAACTTGCGTGAGCTATTAACTCATTTCTATTTTTCTTATATACACACACAAGGATTGAAAGCGATGCCTTCCAAATCTCCATCAAACCTCTCACTTATTGCAAGTATCTCACATGCCTTCCTCCACTTGCACCTTTAATTAAACATACCTCTTTATATATGTGTGTGTGTGAGAGAGAGAGAGAGAGAGAGAACCGTAAAACCCTAAGCCCTAGGGTTTAAATAAAGCTTGAAGAATTGAGGGTGTAAAGATTAGGACATTAAATCTATTTAATTGGAGGCCATGGCCTCCCCAACCAAGGCAAGGGATGATGCTTAAATAAAAGGGGACACTCTCCTTGAGATGGACCATGAAAGCCACATAATACCAAACCCTAGCCTTATTTTACACTAATTAACAACATCACTCCATATGATTGAGATTATAATAAGCCTTACAAGTGGTAGCAAATCTAACTAGATTAATGCTAGCTAGCTAACTAGTCATTTTTTGTATTATTTAAGGGTGAGTAGCCACAAGAAAAAGGAAACAAATGGTTTTGGAAGTACACTAATTATTCCATTTGCCCTTAAAATAAGCTCACACAACCAATTGGCAACCCCCTCCAACTCATTAACCCCCTTAATTTATCCAATGTCCATATCTTTATCTTGATTGTGCTAGAACCTTTTTTAAGATAAAACTGCGAAGAATAAGCTCATCAGGATCCACATCTTGAGTAGATCTTACTCTTACTTTACTAAATAATTGTGATTTTGGTTGTAGCAACTAGCAACTGATACTCTATGTTTTTTATGATGGTGTTAATAATTGTGATTTTGGTTGTAGCAATTGATACTCTTTGTTTTTTATGATGGTGTGTTCATGGAAAAAGGGATAAGAATCTCATTGGGTGGTCTAGTTTCTTGAGTAGACACAAGGCACACCCTAATATATATATTTTTTATGTTAGTCAAACTCATGCACGTATTTTTTATAACGCAATCTAAATGAAGTCACTATCAAGAGTCAAATTCAGAGTCTCTTGCAAATTAGAGAGGAATAATGCCACTTGAACCGAGACTCATTGACTAGCAAACCCTAATATGCAAGTACAAGGGCTACTATATGATATGTGCATGCAAGTCCTAGATTGGAGCTAGGGTTTGTTAGATAGTTTATCAGAGTCCATAATCTTCCCGTTAGAAGTTAAATAAGAAACTTAACTTCTATTCGTTGAGTGGGAACCATCCATGGGGGAAGAGGTACCTCCCATATTTAGGTAATGAACATGTCATGGGCCAAATTTTGATCCTTACTGTACAAAATTTTGAATTAGAAAAATAAAAATTTTATTTTTAATTTAAAATTTTGTATAGGATAGGCCGAGTGGCCAATAGATATGTCTATTACCATCTATACTTCCATTAGAGAGGGTCATAAGTTTTTTCTTTCCCCTTTTATATGGGAGTAGTTAAAACTATACTCATATGTGATAAGGGTTGATTTTATTTTTCCTACAAAGAATAAAATAGGTGAAGAATCATTCACATTCATTAAATAGTCTTTAACTATTGCAAATTGCAAATTTGAATATAAGATAGATATTAAAAAAATACAAAAGGGTGGGCTCATTTAGAATTTGCCTTCTACCTCCTTATGTCATTTAACGTTTATAAAAGTTTAGGTAGGACCTCCTATAAGGTAGGAGTGTTTCGTATTTTTTATGGTTTACAATATATTCGTATTCTTTACTATAACTTTATAATTATGTTTGTCTTTTTATTATCGTTATTTCAATATTGACGGAAAATGAAAATTGCCTGGCTCGTCCTATACAATTTTTTATTTTATGTTTTTCTATCAAACTTTCATTTTCAGCCCAGCTCTCTTTTCAATGTGTGCCATGTATTATTGGATGCCAAACGAGTGGAGGGCAACGGACGGTGATAAAAGGCTGGTGTTTTTCGCTGGGCCCACCACTGACGATGAGAGGCCCAGACATTGCAGAAGTTACAAACGGATCCCTTGAATTTTGGAGGTCCAATGGGCCCCAAGACATGAATGCGGACACTCTCCCGAGCCTCCCCACTTTCAGATTCCCTCCTCTCAGGGCCACCGCCAACACAAACCCCAACCCAATAATCACAATCAAGCCAATTAACGAGGATGCTTAATTGTAATCAAAACCATATATATATATATATATAGAGGAAACGGAAAATACACCGGCGGTGAAGGGAGTTCCTTCACCGCCGCTTAGGTGGTCCAATAAAATTATAATACGGGACGTCATTCAAGCTAACAAATAAATGAATTCTCTTAAATGACACCACGTGTAATAATTTTATTGGGCCACCTAAGCGGCGGTGAAGGAAACTTCCTTCACCGCCGGTGTATTTCCCTTTTTCTCATATATATATATATATATATATATATATATATATATATATATATATATATATATATGGTTTATTGTAGATGAGCTGCCAGCTCAGGAAAAGTTACGTGAGCTACTGGCAAAAGTATAATGATCCAATGATTTTTCTTTAATTTTTTTAACAATTACTATCTATACATCCTTAACTTCTTTCAGATTAAATTTCATAAATTTTGGAGTTCATTTACTCTTTCATCAAATGCATACAAAATATTTTATTCATTGAAAACTGTTAATTTTGTGTTAAATTGATGAATGGCCAAATCAAAACTAAAACCCAAGAAATTGGGTATGAGTGAACCCTAGGGGGTTGAGATCATAATCTAAATTTTTTTTTTTAAAAAGATTATTGGAGATAGTGAAAATAAATTATAGTTTAAGTAATTTGTGTGAGATGTATATATATATATATATATATATATATATATATATATATATATATATATATATATATATATATATATATATATATATATATATATATATATATATAGAGAGAGAGAGAGAGAGAGAGAGAGAGAGAGAGAGAGAGAGAGAGAGAGAGAGGGGGAGGGGGGCGGGGGGGTGGGGGGGGGGGGGGGGGGTGTGGGGGGGGGGGGGGGGGGGGGAGAGAGAGAGAGAGAGGGGGGGGGGGGGGGGGGGGGGGGGTGGGGGCTCGAATCCAATGCGATTGTACACCTGAGGACGAGACAGGTCTCAGGAGGCAGCAGCTAGTGCTCCATGCTGGTACTAAATCCACATCCATATCGTAAAAATTTGGCCGTTGTAATATCATGTACCATGTTAGTATGTTAGTTGTCCACATGGCAGTAAAATATAGAGAATTTCCAAAGGAGCACACCATTTTTCACAGGGAGTCCACTTGAAATTTTGTTTTTATTTATAATTTTATAGGACAAAAATATCTACATTTTCAACCTCTCTATTCTCTCTCACATCTCCTCCACTGTCATTTCTCTTCCACCGTCGCCGCCTCCCGCTCTCCTCTGTCATTTCAGGACCGACCGCCGCGGCGACTTCGGCCCAAAATATAAAACCCTAGCAAAATTCTAATCCTGAGTTTTTCTTTTTCTTTGCATTGATCCTGAGAGTTTTTTTTTCCGGCCCAAGTAGTTTTGATTGTATCGACGGAGATGAAGAAGAGCGGTTGCGACGGAGATGGTGACGGAAAGATCAAAGGTGTGCTCGTTATTCACTGCACGCTCCAAACATGGATCAAAGGTGTACATATTCTTCACCGCAAGCTTCAAACATTAATTCAGGTTAGACAGTCCAAGTGGATCCGGACTTACAGTCCCGGAACCATCTTATTGGATCTGGACTGTCTAGTCTAGATTAATGAGACAAACTGTCTAGCATGGATCACGATGGCAAGTTGATAGTATCCTTTAAAGAGATGAAGCTCATGAACAAATCGAAGCACACTTGCACCAGCAAACACATCAACAGCATATTGTTCTTCAAGCACCCTTTCTCCTTCGAGGTTGCCTTTCTCAAGGGTGTGTTCGGTCCGGTGCAGTCATCTGCGACGCGTTTCAAGTCTGCATGCAGCTTCACTCGCTGTAGCTGCTTGCAACTGGAATTGGTACGTACATCCAGTTCCAACTACACCCGACCAAACACACCCGGTGAAAACGATGATGCTACAGGAACCAGTTCAAATACTATTTTGTTGCACATAAGCAGAAGCAGCATTGAAGTCAGTTTGAAATGTGCGCACAAAAGCACCTCAGGTGTAAGAGGCAGCAGTTGGACATAAGGAAATGGTGAAATTTTAGTTAATTTGCGAGATCAGATTTGAATTTTAAACAAGACAGACTTCTTACAGATCATAAACAACTTTAAACACAACTCATTCATATAGATATATCGATTCGACATAATGTAAATACTAAGATTAAATTTAAGAACTAATAATCCAATTGTCGTAGAGTCCACGAAGTATAGCAGCTCTAAAGTGAAAACCGGATTTATAAAGTCTAACCACTTGAATAGAAACCAACCTAAAATATAGTAACCATCACCAGATTACTAAAAACCAATCATGATTTTGAAAAATGGTGATATGGACTTACAGTCCCAGATCACCTTTCGTAGATCCGGGACTGTAAATCCGGATCAAGGATACATAGACAAAGTGCTCTGTATCCTTGATCCGGGCTTGATTTAAAAATGGTGATCCGGAACTGTAAGCCTACTTCATGCGTGTTTGACAGCCCGGATTAAGTAGACTGAGCAATCTTTCTCATCTTCATACGGTATGTACACCCCGGATACAAATAATTTTATCTTGATGAGCGCATTATAGAGCAAACTCAGATTGTAATGAAGTCTCATGTGATTAATGCCTCGCAATGGATCTCGTTCCTGAAACGATAACAAAATAAAATATTTTAGATAAACAACTACCCAGTTAAAATTTAAATCAAAGTTGTTATGTCTGACCTCATTTTTAGATATAAGGAAAGCAGCGTGTGCTCTAAAACTCTTCAAAAGAGACAAATCAATCGGTCATCTATTTATCGGCTGCACTTTCTCTTCTTCCTCTCACGACCGGCGGAAGGCGGGTGACGACTGGCCGCGTCGATCGGAAACCGAGTGACACCGGATTGGAGAGCGGCGGCGGCGGTCGGGAACGGAATGACGACAGTCTGGAGAGCGACGACGGGCGAGCAAGAATCTAGCGGTTGTGGGAGAGAGAGAGGAAGAAGAGGATGGATGCTTGGAGATTTTGGGAAAGAGAGAGAGAGAGGAAGAAGAGAATCGGTTTAAGAATGTGGGAGAGGAGAGAGGAACTGGAAAGAATATTTTGGAGATTATCGGTGTGCTCACTAGGAAAAACGGTGGGGCCCCTCTAGAATTTCCCTAAAATATACATTCCCCTTGGTCATGGGATGCTTGATGATGCTTATCGGACTAGCTTACATGCGTGGGATCTCACAAGCTCGATTGCTTTGAATCCATATTTTAATCATCTCCTTCCTCCTCTTATCGAAAGTTTGGTCACTCATCACCTCAGTGCATAGTATAAATAAAAAGAAATAAAATCAAAACTTCTACATTGAAATTACTAAACCAACTAATCATTCAACAAGGCCACATATGGGTTGACAAGCCATCTAAACTCAAACCCATTACTAAGAATTGTACTTGCAGTGGGGAGCGTATAACTTTGACAAAGTCATAAGCTAGGATTCAAATCACCAAAAAGAATGAGACCAATACTAGAGAATGACTACATAATTGAAGTCACAATAGTTCTCAACATCTATAGTATCCATTCCTACTGTTTTAAAACTCACCATCTAAAGTAATTAACTATTACGATCCACTGAGATCCAACCCCTCGTAACACACATTTATATTAATTACTATATCATAGCAGACGGTAGGAATCCTCTGAAAGGGATGACATGCACTGAAGGAGAGAAAGCTATCACCACAAACACCACAATCACAGAAACCAAAACCAAAAATTGAGCACACATTTAGGATCTTGCAATGCTCCTCACCCTTTTTTTTTCTTTTTTTTTTCCATCTTAACAACAAAAACAACCACTAGCATCAGATCTCCATTACAAGCTCTTTCTCCTCCATTGATCAGCACATCAACGATGCTTCACATCTGCACATTAAGCTCAGTTTCTATGTTCTATTTGCATTGCCTTAGTTTCTTCTTTATAGAGATACGGAAGGCTGGTTCTTATCATCTTCTGCTATCTCTTCCAACTTTTTACGCTGCGGCCACTGTCTCGCTAGTGCTACCAGAGGCCTCAGGTCCTGCAGCAGCGGGCTGAGTTTCGTTCTTGATGGATGAGAGGGCGCACTTCTCCATTAGCTCCTCCTGGGCTATCAGCTGCTGCCGACACTCAAGGCTGCAGAATGCAACCTCACCCCTAAAAAACATACGAGATATTCAATTCATAAGATGTGTGATGACATTTCATGCAAAGTACTTGAATTTCTTTCAGTTTTTAATGACACACAAGTCTGGACCTGAAGTGCATATCTATGGCTAAGGATGTATGCAAACGTCAATGAAGGATGTTTCTGATTTTGTTGTAATCGTTAAGGTTCATGTTTTAGTGGATATTTCTTCATAATTATCTTGATATTAGCATGGCATCTCAACTCTCACAAGGAGAAAGACAAGGGAGATCTCAAAATTCTCTTAGTTTAGAAATAAGCCCACCTCATCTCACATAATCCTTTGTTTACAAGGAAAGGGATCTAAAATCTACGTAAAATAAAATATAATTTTAAGCATAAAGTTATAATCAACATGTAAAGATCTATCTAGAGTTGTTCCCAACAATAAAAATTCACACAATTCTTCTAATAAAAATAAAAGAAGAACTATAATAAATGATCGTAATATTTGCTCAACTTATCGAAGATCAGTTCATATCACCATTTATTTCCAAAATAAATGAATAAATAAAATTTTTTTTCCAAACTTCCAATTAAATAGGAAAAAAATTATAAACCATAATTGAAATTTCACAAATTTCTGGGTGCTTTCTGCAAAATTGGGAGTATGCAGATTGCACAGCGGTGGAGAGTGCCTGGCTGCGAAAGAAAGATTGTACCTGTACATATAAATGTCTCGGCCCGGCCCAAGGAGGCGCTTGCAGAGGCCGCAGGCCTTGAGGAACGGCGCCATCTCCACCGCCCTGAAATCGCTGGAGCTCCTCCCGTAGATGTTACGCGGGGACAGCGCGCCAGCGGAGGGCGCCATGTGGCGTCCCGACAGCCAGTCGATCTCCTGCTGGGGCTGGTGGTTGTTGGGATCGGACGGCTGGGGCGGCTCGTCGGCGGCGTCCATGATCATGGCGTCGAGGTCGACGGGCGCGAACTCCGTCATGCTCGTCGTCCGCCGCAACGGCGGCCGCGGTCGCTTCCCCAGCATCATCTTGTTATATTGTGAGAGAGAGTATTAGAGAGAGAGAATCTAAGTCTTTAGAGAGAGAAAATCCTAGAGAGAGAGAGAGAGGAGTGGGTTTTGGAGAGGACGGGGTGGGGGAGATAAAAGAATGGGAGAGAGAATCTCGGCCGTTGGATTTGGGGAGGTTGGATCTGGGGTGACACGTCAGCGTTGGGTTCTTGGTGTTTGTTTCGTTTTGTTTTTATTCTTTTTTTTTTTTTTTTTTGAGTTATATAGACATTTATAAGTCTTTGAGAGACTATTTTGTATTTTTGGACTGATGGAAATGTAAAATTAGAAGATATATGTTTGTGTATTATATATAACTTTTAAATAATTCAGTCATTTTGTTTTTGTTTTTGTTTTGGATTCAAAGTTCGAAATTGAAAACCTATTGAATATTTCTTTTCGATTTGAATTTTACTTATTCATATCAATTTCAATCGATTATTTTCAATTTTAAGCGCTTTTCAACTATAAGACCTCTCTCATGTTATAAGATATAAGTAAATAAAAAAAGAAAAGAGAAATGTTGGGCAACTCAATATATCCAAATGGGGGTGAGAAGAATCTTATACTCACCACAGAGGTAACTTAAATGTTAAAAGGCCTTAAAATCTTTATTTATTCTTTTACTTATTTTTTCCCATTTCTTTTATTTATTGCAGAAAAAGGGTCTCTATTGGTCGTGTCGCCACCAATGATTTTTTTTTTTTTTTTTTTTAACCAAACTCTGGGGACTTAAAACTCGTACGTGTGCGCGGAGACCCACGGCGGAGGTCAGCCGGTCGAACTCGCCGGCAAAAACCGGTCACTCCAATATCTCGCCAACTTCTCACGAGAAATAGGAAGCGGATTCCTCGCCGAGTTCTTCTGGCAAGCCCAAGCCCAGCCCCTGGGGCGCAAAGCGGGCCGGGGGCGTGGGGAATCGTTGCTAACGTTTTTGGGCCCTTCGATGTGGGCCCACTGCAACTTGCAGTTTCCTTTGGCGCCCACGTGGCGCTACAATATCTGTATGATTTAGATCTCACGTCCGAAAGTGGATCTAGGGACTGTAATGCGGTCTCTATGAGTGGGCCAGTGGGCCCCATAGTGTGCTGGGCTCTAATGGGACTGCTCAGAAGGAATCAAATTTGTGGGCCCTCGCTGAGCTGGATCGAAGGTGATAGCAAGTCACTAAGGCTATTAAAGTTCGAACATTTTGCATCAGGATTGGAATTATTTTGACATAGGATATTGTAATAATTCAAATTTATTAAACATAAAATATATTCTATAAGCATAAGATATAGTATATATTGCATTACAATTCACTTTTTTTTAGTAAGATAAGAGAGTACAATTCACTTTTTTTTAGTAAGATAAGAGCTCGAATGACCGACTATTTCATTTCACTCTTATCTAAATTATTTTTGAATCTATTATTATAACTCTTTCTAAAAATCCTTATGCAGACTGCACATCTAAGATTTACATTTCAAAATCTTATTCTCAAAACGTGATTTTACTGGAGTATATTTCAAATATTCATAATTTTATATATTTATATTTTTTTTTTTTACGTTACAATATTATCTAAATTGGGCCTCCACTGAGTCCGAGAGTCGATTAATTGGTGGTTGGGTTAACTCATTCTCTTTTGTTTGATTGCATAACACATAAGCAACGTTAGACACAACAGAAGCCAACCCACAGTGGACAGCTCATCTGAAAATTAGGACAAAACATAAATGATGTGATTGATAGATGAGAGTCTACAAAATCCAAAATAGCTAATTTTTTATTTTTTTTCCTAGATTTGGAGCCAACATGTTTCATACTTGTTCTTGAAAAGTTTTGATTTCTTGCAAAATCAATTTCAAGTCTTGTCCTTATGTATTAAGTCCTACAAAGCAATCTTATCTACTGTAGCTAGATGATAATTGATGACAATTTGATGGAAAATGAAAATTCATGTCAAATATGGTCATGCACCACTTTCTATTTTTAGGTAATTTTTACTTCGATTTATTTATTTATTCTGATTTTTAAGTCAAAAAGAGTCATTTGGTTTCCTATAAATGGTATTGCAAGTTGCAATTTGTATAAGTACAAGTGAAGGTACAGTAATAGAAATTTTCTACTGCAACTTTGTATTACTGTGTTTGAATTATGAATTGCAAGCTGTACTTGAATTGTGAGTCGCAAATGGTAACTAGAGTTGCAAAAACATTCAAATTTTAATTTCTTATTTTTAAGAGTTACGAAAAGTATTATATTTATCAAAAATACAATTGGTGTTTGTAAATAAGAACCGTAAATCGTCATATACATTTTCTTTCTGTAACTGTAATTACTGTAAGTGCTAAATGGTTACAATTACAATTACAAAATTTTACAATTGTAATACTTTACAAGTTGCAAATGGAGTAAAAGTTCTCTCACTTTTATATTGTTGTAAGAGTGCAATTAGGTGGAAAACCTCTCTTTCCAACCAGCGAAGCAGTTTAGTTCACTCAAAAAAAAAAAAGAAGAATTTTTTGGACTGGACGACCTCCATCAGAGTCATGCATTCTTGAAAAACCCTAGACATAGTCTTCGAAAGAAAGGATATTGGGTGGAAAATGTAATGTGCCCACTGAAAATCTCTCTCTTTTTAAAAGAGAAGTGTGCTCACTCCAGGAGAAGTGAGCTCACCAGGACAAAAAAAGTTGGGCTACTTTAGAAACTCCCAGACGAGATACCGGATGGAGAGATATCGCGAGAGGGTGACCGGGAGCAGCCGGTGAGCATAGTAGGTGCCGGTGAGACAGTGAGGGGGTGCGGTCGCAGTCAGCAATTATGCGGGGTGGCGTCAATAGCCTTTTTTATTTATTTTAATTTAATTTAATTTTTTTTATTTTAAATAATGAAAAAGTTGAGTAAAAAGTCTGACAGCAGGATTCTCTATTTCTAGCGGTTGGTGACGTCACTCGAATTTCGGTGCCATTGCATTCCTATTTTGCTTAGGACTTCAGATTTCGTGGAACTTGCAGCATGCGGTCCATTGTAAGTTACCTACACCACCTAGGCAAAGACAGAAGTCCATGTGAGAGGATAGTTTTATATTAGATTTTTGACAAAGTCGTTGAGAAATTTAACTCAGATAATTAATTATGCAATAAACTTGTTATAAAGAAGCGATTAAAGGCTCAAGTTTTCATTATTCGATGTACTTAGATTTAGGGGATCGTGTGTTGGACTATGTTATAATTTGTGACAAAGTGGTATGCAAGTTTATTTGCACATCGAGTATAATGATAAGAGAGATATTTTTGGTTTGAGAGAAAATGAAGGGAAAAAAAAAGGAATTAGAAAGTTTGTATTAAAAAAATAGGGCATTTACTGGTTTGTCCCTCAAATCTTTATATATTATGATTTTGTCCCCCAAATCTTCATATTTAGGATTTTGTCCCCCAAATCTCATAAGTTACAACAATTTAGTTCCCCTCTCTATTTTTTACTAACACAGTTAAATATTTGACCATTTTACCCCTCTTTTCCTCTTCTATTTTCCTCCTCTCTTCTTCTTCTCTCTTCTTCCTCTCTTCTCATTTTCTTCATTATTTCTCCTCTCTTCCTCGTCTCTTCTCCTTCTCTTTTCCTTCTCTTCTCCTTTTCTTCATTGGGTTCATATTCATGCATATTTTTTCCTAAAAGAGTAACAAATGTATTTTTTTCTTCATTTTTTTTTATACTCCGATTACGGAAATATTTACGGGAGAAAATAAGGAAGCGGTTACACACTCTATTGTCTATAAATAACCCTCTCCAGATGAAATAAAAAAGGAGGAACGGAGAAGATCTAAGATGAACAAAAGATCCAACATAGCAGTCCATCCATCAACAGAGTGAAAAGTCTTAGTTATTTCTCCCTAAAAATAGAGTTATCTTTATGGGAAGATCTTGATCGTCAACGGTAGACAAGATATAAGTTACATCTTCCCTCACTGTTCAAGAGAGCCCACAAAAATAAAAAGGAAAAATATTATCTCTTTTCTTCTTCTATAATTTGAAATTAAGATTTTTTTTTTGCTTTTAAGTTGCAGTAGTCAATTTCTAAATAGCAATGGAAAAGAATACTCCGATTTCGGGTGTACATAAAAAAAATATTTTCTATTGTTTGTTTATAAAGAAAATTTAAAAAAAAAAAGAAAATATTTTCAGTAAAACCAATTTTCATATTCTTTTCTTATTTTTCTCATATTACCTCTCTATTTCTTTCTTCTATTTTCTTTCAAACCAACCGCAGCCTAAGAGGTTGACACCCTTTAGAAAAGGGAATAGACATAGCTTATGAGCACCACAACGACAACAAGAAGAAAACCAAATAAATCTTGAGCTTTCAGGCTGTGTTCAGTTTGAGAGAAAATGGACGAAAGAAAAAGAACGAGAAAAAGAAAGAGAAAAGAAAAGAAAAGAAAATGGAAACTGAATTTTTCTTGATATTTGATTAGTAAGAAAATATTTTTTTTTTTTAAAATTTTTTTCTCAGACCAACAATAGAAGATATTTTCTTTCTTAATCTCTTTTCTTTTCTTGCATGAAATTGTTATTTCTGGTGCCAATGGTGGTGCTACCGTCATGTCCACTATATAAATATGAGCATCTATCGAAAAGTAAATAAGTGAGAATAAAAGCCAGTGACGCGAAGCTAGCTTTATCCTTTTTGCATCACTCCCTCAAATTCTTGCTAAAGTTGTTTGCTATATTTTAGGGTTGGTTGCTCCAGGTGGGGGGAGTTGAAGATGTCATGGAGCACTACTGATGTGGTTGCAAGATGTATATTTTTAGTGATAATAGTATGGTGATATTGTAACTTGTTAGTATTGTTAAAAGTTAATGCATTACATGTTTTTTTAAACATATTTTATTTTCGTTTGTCTGAATATGCTACAACTGGTGAACAATTTTCTGTCTGATTTGTATCTTGTATTCGTTGAGTATTAAGATATAATCCAAAATCACAATGAGCACAGCTGGTCTTGGATAAGATAATCATTACTTTAGTTGGTTTTGTGATGTCAAGTAGATGATGATAGTATTATTGTGATAGGATTTGAATTGTATATATATCTCTCTCTTTGTGTGTGTGTGCGCGTGCGTGTGTAGTTGCTGTATATGAGCGTCAGCTCAGGTAAGTTTCGTGCATCAACAATCTAAAAGTAATGATCCCATTATCTTTTTTCAATTTTCTTTTAGGATCATGATATGTACATCTTTAGCTTCTTTAGAATGAAACTTCATGAGATTTGAAGTTTATTTGTCATTTTATCATGTGAATATAAAATATTATATTTATCGAAAACCGTTAATTTTGTGTTTATTTGATGGAAAATAAAACTAAAATTAGAACCCAAGAAATCGGAAGATATATATATATATATATATATATATATATATATATATATATATATATATATATATATATATATATATTGTTTAGGCTATATATATAGCCTAAATAACATCCGATGTAAGGTTTTAGAGTATTTTTATATATTTTTTCAAAAAAAGGGTTAACCATTTTGTCGTGGAGCTTCGAATTTGGGCCGCTGAGCTATTTTGAATTTCGCATGTTTTGAATGCAATTTAAGTTTTTCCTATGGGCCCGGAGTTTTTAAGGGAAATTATAACGGCACACCTCAAATTTATCATGGCACATCCTACCCACTCACACTTTAGTGGGGCCGAGCCCGTGTGCCCTTATATATTTGGGGTGTGCCTCAATAACTTCCCAGTTTTTAAACATCCACGCCAAGCCAAAGGATTTATGCTGGGCTCATCTTGCTGGATATGGGCCAATATTGGTAGCTCGAAGTTGAACTTACTAAGTACAAGAGACGAGTTATTGTCTTCCGTATTCAATTAATAAATTATAATAGAACAAAGTACAAATCACAATAATCTCCTATTAATACCGAGATTTTATCGGTAGACATCATAAAAACAAAATGTCATAGGTTTCGGCTTTTTTTTTTTCCCATGCATAATGACAGTTTATCAATATTAGACAATAAAACGACAGTCGTCTAATGGATAATAGAAATAATAATGAAGAAACGATAAGAGATTGGGTAGCTTACTCTATCCACGAAAAGGCATTATCCAAAGCATTAAGGGAGCCCCCAACAAAGGGCCTTCGGGGATTAGGGTAGCTTGCTATCCACCAACCGACAGGAATCCTAACTACGTCTAGTTAGGGATGGTAATGGACACATCCACATGTCAAATTTTTGTTCTCCTTATACAAAATTTTGAATTAAAAAAATAAAATCTTCATTTTTAATTCAAAATTTTGTATATGGAGGGCCAAAATTTGGTCCGTGAACGCATCTGTTACCATCCCTATATCTAGCCCATGCTCTGATATGGACTCGAAGTCCTCTTCCCTTATAAAGCTCTCTTGGTGCTCCTGCACCAGCCACTATTAAACAAACGTGACAAGATATAATGCACTTCAGATAGTATATAGAGAGCATGGAGTTTGGAGGTTTTAAAGTACACCAGGCTTTGTAGTAAAGCATGCGTAATAAGCAATAAATTGAATTATTTGATGCCGATGCGTATAGTTTGGATTTTGAGGTATTTTATTTGGTATGATATGTACTATATGATATTGGTACCAGTAAGTCTAATTCGTTTACTAGTATGTCTGATATTACTGATATGTAAGTCTGATAATACCTATTATGTATGATATATACCATCTGTTGATACTGATTCCGATTATACGATTTCTAGCCATGTATACTTGCCAAAGAATTATGGTTGGAGGGGGTTTTAGCTATTTATCCCATTTCTTGGCCCCATACAGAGGTGAGGTTATGCATGGTGATCAGAGTTTTTTTTTTTTGTGTCACCTCAACATCTAATGGATTTGCTTCTATAGAACTAGAAAATTAAAAAAGGGACGATTGTGCTTATTGTCAGCCCTTATACATTTAGGGTGTGCTTTTATAATTTCCCTTCCTCGATGCTCGACCTGCAAGAGCTCCCAGACTGATGCTGGGCTCGCTTCTCTGGGCCATCCTGCAGCACTGCAGCCCACCACGGAGGAAGTTCCCTCTGGAGAGGGGCGGGGCCTGGCCCGGCCCTGCCCTGGTGGCCGACTAGGGGGAACTTCTAAAGGGGCACTAGTTTTTTCCTAGTGAGCCCAGTGAAAACTTAATATAAATAACAACTGTGCCATCTAAAATAAATTCCCAACTTACCCTTCTTCCCTCTCCCGCTTCCTCCATCCGTCTCGCACGCGCAGCAGCAGGTAAAGTTTTTTTTTTTTTTTTTTTAGCTTAAAAAATCCATTTAAATCTTCAATCTCCTTATAACATTTTGTTAATAGAGATTTAAAAGGTGATTATTTTCCATTTTTTTGTGTATTTTCATTATAAATCAAAACAAAAGAGAAATTTTTGAGTTGTGTCGAACGAGACGTCAATGGAGAATACAATGATATCGTTGGTTTCATTCGACGATCAAAACACACTTGAGGTTTGATTCTATCTTCTTTGTATTAAATTATTCGAAATATACCTTTAGATTTTGTTATTTGTTGAGTATTATGAAATTAGGGTTTTAGAAATCAGTTTTCTGGTCGATGCGGTGCGAGAACCCGGGAGTTCACGTCGCGGTTCGGACTTACAGTCCGCCCAAAATAATATGGGCCGGACTTAGAGTCCGGACAAAGAGAATTTGTTCGGACTATAAGTCCGGACAAATTTTTTTTGTCCAGACTTAGAGTCCGGACAAAGTTATCCTGTCCAGACTGTAAGTCCGGACGAAAGGAATTTGGCCAGACTTAAACTCTGGACAAATTTTTTTTGCCCGGACTTTAAGTCCGGACAGGGTACTTTTAATGATGGTTTATTTCTGTAAGAGAGTTATCAATTATTAATTATTAATATTGTTAAATTATTGAAACACAGGGTTATATTTCGACGCAGAGTAGGCAAGTCGATAATGAATTAGTTGTCGATTATGGTTTGGACTTCACAACAAATCAGGTATGATATTATGTTTAGAACCTGGTCATATTGAAATTAGAATATTTCAACTAAAAAAATGTTTCTTGTCTATTATGACTATAGTTTTTTACAAATCGAGACGAACTTTGCCGGTGGGTGCGCGATAATGGAAAGAAATCAGGATTTGTCATCATGGTTTCAAAATCTGATACTGGAGGTCAATTGAATAAGGGGAGAATATGGTTTGGATGTGAACGGGGTGGACAACCAAGATTCAAGAAATTAAAAAATGATGAAGGCCACAGGGGCAGTAAAAAATGTGGATGTCCTTTTCGATTAAAGGGTCAACAGATATCATTAGCGGGCCCCGAATATAACCTGACGGTTTTATCCGGTGTTCATAATCATCCAGCAGCAGATTATTTCGAAGGCCATTCATATGCAGGAAGATTGTCTGAAACCGAGACAAATGTTGTGCTCGAAATGTCGAAGTGTCACGTAAAGCCGAAAGATATACTGACAGCACTGAAGCAAAAGGATCCACAAAATGTTTCGACAATGAAAACAGTATATAATGCACGACACAAGTTAAGAGTCAATGAACAAGGTGGTCGAACGCAGATGCAACAGTTGTTACTAAAAATTTCTGAACTCAAGTATATCGAATGGCATCGAAGCAATGATCAAACAGAATCAGTAACGGATCTTTTCTGGGCTCATCCTGTTGGCGTCGATCTTCTCCGAGCATTTCCAGGTGTTATTATCATGGATTGTACCTATAAAACAAACAGGTACAAATATCCTTTACTAGAGATGATTGGAGTAACCTCAACGAATATGTCATTTTGCATTGCTTTTGCCTTTCTTGAAAAAGAAAGGGAAACAAATTATTCCTGGGCACTTGACAAGTTGCGTGGACTGTTTCTGAACGATGTATATCCAAGTGTCATTGTTACAGATAGAGATCTATCGCTTGTTAATGCAGTTAAGCTGATATTCCCGCCTAGCCGGCATCTTCTTTGTAGATGGCATATAAATAAGAATGTGTTGACAAACTGCAAGAAATTGCTAGAAAAACAGAGTGAGTGGGAGAAATTTTTCTTAATGTGGAAGCTGATAATGCTATCTGATTCTCTAGATGCATACAATGCAAATCTAAGCAATCTAACAAACGATTTCCAAGGAAAACCTGAGGCAGTTGACTACATTATGAAAACATGGTTAAATCCACACAAGGAGAAGTTCGTGGCTTATTGGACAAATATGTGTCAACATCGGGACAACGTGACTAGGAACCGAGCAGAAAGTGCCCACGCAAAATTGAAGAGACAATTGCGAACTAGTCAAGGCGATTTCGAAAAGTGTTGGAGTAATATACATACATTACTTGAACTTCAACATACAGAGATTAAAGCATCTTTTCAAAAAAGTTTGACCATCGTTAAACGATGTTTTATGCTGGCAGAATTTAAGGAATTACGGGGCACAGTATCAATCCATGCAATGAATTTGATCTTAGCCGAAGTAAAGAGAACTGAGTCTGTTGGAGTCAACCCGGCTGAATGTGGTTGCATTATTCGACAAACTCACAACTTGCCATGTGCTCATGAGATTGCAATATACAAAAGAGACAACCGACCAATTCCCTTGGATTGCATTGACCAACATTGGCGGAAGCTTGATATGTCCGCGAGTAAAGCATTGGTTGTTAAAGGTGTCGGGTATCAGAAAGATGTTGAGGTTTTTATTCATAACTTTATTATGTGTGATAACGAAGAACGTACTCGAAGATTGAGGAAATTAAGGGAAATATCTACTCCAGTTTGTTCTTCATTGGCGGATCCTGTGTCCAGGGTGATCGGACATACAGTTGGCCGCAAAAGGAAACTTGATATTTCGACACGAAGGGATCCGTGTGCGTTTGAGCTAATAGCCTCCGGCTCTGATAGTGCTTCTCCAAAAATGACGGCATTGATTCCCCACAGCGACCGTAAACCATATAAGTTAATTCCAAGAAGGCCGCATATGACCAAGGTTCACTATTATATATAACTAATTCTTCCTATATTTCACTTGAATATATTATAATTATAATTTATTTGTTCCGAACAGAAATCGAAAATTGATGCCAAGACCGCCCCCCATGAACTGCCTGCAGACCATGCGGAACAACTCCATCAAGCTCCAACTCTTGCAGATCCTGTTGAATTCTTAGCTGACACAGATCCTGCTGGTAGTATGCTCGGAAAGTCCGTACCTGAACTGGAGTTAAAACCTTGTCCCAAGCCCGATTTGAAGTTCGAAAACTCATTGCCTGGATTTATGTTGCCATATATAGAAGATGTTAGCGATGTCAAGGCCGACGGAAATTGTGGTTTTAGGGTTATCGCACACAGCCTTGGTATGGGGGAAGATCAATGGATGCAAATCAGAAGAGATTTGCTGATTGAACTCGATACAAATTACGTCTTCTACATTCCATTATTTGGGAGTATTGATCGGATTGTTGAGCTCCGAAAAGCACTTAATTATTTCCGGGACTTTCCAAAGGCCGACTATTGGATGACGATGCCGGACATGGGACATATTGTCTCTTCCCGTTATAATGTTGTTATTTTCTTCTTATCCAATGCGCAATGCCTTACTTTTTTGCCACTCAGAACTCCTCCTCCTGCCGCAAATATCCAACGGAAAGAAGTGACAATGGCATTCGTTGCGGACTGTCACTTTGTACATGTAAGCACAATTCATTGTTGTTAAAATTAGTTTGATTTAACTAATAATATGCTTATATATGGTTATAATATCTTTACTATTAGGTGTCATTGAAAGAACTTCATTCCATCCCTCAAATTGCATTGAATTGGCACCGACACCATGATCCCATTGCACAAGGATGGGAGGTACCGTACTTAGCACGGATTGACCAGTTCAAAGGGATTGTACCATCTTCGGTTGCTACACAAGATGTTATTGAGTTGTAATTTAGTTTTGTTACTCGCAGACGAGTTAATTTTGGGTTTTAATTTGATGTATCCGTGTATCAGTGTGTTAGTTAACTACTGTATCATTGTTGTGAAATTAACCATATTTTGTAGATATTTGTATAATTAAAGTGGTGTTACATTGGGTCGACTAATGATTTACCAATTTTTTATGTGTTATATTGGGTAACATAGCGGGTTCTGACCACGGGTATCGTTCGGACTGTCAGTCCGAACGAAACCCCGCTGTTCGGACTGGCATCCCGAACAGTGGCCATCAACCCGTCTCTGAATATTCTAGTCGTTAATTGATTTATTTAGTTGTAATGAAAGTATTTAAATATTATTATTGGAATTTAGGCATGGAAGCAAGTAAGTATACAATGAAATACCGATACACATCACCAACCCATTGATACACTGATACATCAATCACTGCAACACAATGATACACCTACACACAATTATTTAACCGATATTATGATATAATGGAACATGGCAACTCCGATACAATGATATGTCGAAACAACTCTTATACAAAGAAAAAGTGTTTATATTAAAACGAGAAAAAACGAAAAAGAGAGAGCATTACATAGAAAAAAAACCATTAATTTAACGTCACTTGATATGTTTGCAAGAAATAATTTTACACCAAGACCTTCATGTTACATACATTATCCATATCATTACATAACTTGTGCAATGATCACTGTCTCCTTGTTTTTCTCGGGGGATTACGTCTGCTTCTGGTTCGAGTCATAATTGCCGTATCGGGTGCATTAGGAGTGGATTGATCTGGTGTTGGTTCCTCAGTTTGCTCTTGTGGTGCTTCTTCTGGCTGAGTGCAACCGGTTAGCACGGCGTTGATCTTCGCAAGTGCAGTAAATAACAATCCAGATCGCTTCTTGAATGCCTTATCCCCTTGCGCAAGTAATGGATCTATTATTTCTTTTATGCGTGTATATCTCTGTTATATTAGTGGACGGGAAAACAATAAGCAGCAGAAAAACTGGTTAACCGTATTGAACATTAAAGTATGAAGATATATGGTTATTACCTCATCATCGACATTTGCCCGGGTTGCTTGATTTCCTTCCTCTGCTGGGGATTCATCTGGTGCTACTCCAAGGAAGCGCTGTGAAACTTTAGAGAACCAAGAAATATAATCTGACGTGCAATCAGATGGGTAGTCAGCAATAGACCCACGGTGCTCCAGATATAATACGTGATCATACCAATTTATCCACATCTCCTCAATGTGCGTGTACTTTACCACATAACTATTGGCTGTTATACCCCGTGCTTCACGTAACGCAGAGAATGGTGGAGGTGGAATATACTGTTGACGACCAAACTGCCTTAGTACACGCACTGAATGATACGGCTCAATCACGCTGAAAATCTTCAACGTACCCATGAAAAATGTAATTTCTCTGAATGGATATTTCTCTCTATAATTCCGATATGGATCCCAATCAACCTGCATGTACGTTGGATACAAAGAAATACATTAGTTACTGTTACAAAACATGCAAAGTAAACAAGAATATGGAAAAGGGGGAAATATTACCTGGTTGCCTGTGAGTTTATCTAGACTTGACCGAATAGACTGCACATGTGATTGGGAGATATTGTGATCCCGTCTGCTCTTCCAGCGACAAGCAAGTGGTTCACCGGTGGTAAAAGATAGGTTCGAGACCGGCATAAAACTTGGGAAATGAGCAAATATCCAAGCCTGTAGTAGTGTCAAATACCCCGCAATCTGAGCAACGTTAGCTCGGGAAGCAAGCCCGAGCTGCCTATATAACCATGCAAGAGCACCAGCACCCCATGCGAACGTTTGAACTTCTTCGAGATCATGCAGCAATGGTAAGTAATCAATGGAAACTCTCGTACAACTCTTGTCCGTGAAGAGCGTGCAACCAAGAAGATAAAGTAAATAAGCTCTTGCAGCACACCGAATCCTATGTTCGGTGTCAGTATCGTCAACCCCGCAGAATTTTTCTCGTAACCAATCTAGTCGAACCGATGCACCGCCTTTGGTATTGAGCTCATTCCACGCTTCATCATAACTGACGCCCAAGGAATGAGTTATCGTATCAGCAGCTTTACGTGAAGCTGCTGATACTTGTTGGCAGACGGACTTTCCAACAACAGGTAAGTCAAGCAAACATGAAATATCATCCAACGTGATCATCATCTCACCAAATGGCATATGAAATGTGTTTGTTTCAGGATGCCATCTCTCAATAAATGCACTAACCTCAACAGTGCTAATGTACTGGTAGGAGCACTTAACCAATGAATACAATGAAGATCCACGTACTAATTCCATGAAACGGGTGTTTGGCTCAGGTGTTAACAATGACCATGCACTTATTTTTCTCCAGTGACTAATACATCTAAGTGGATCTCGTTCATGTATATATATTATAGTCTTAATATATGCACACACACAGTAAAGTAGTTTAAGGTTTAAAACGGAAATATTACCTCATCTTTTAAAACGAAAAAAGCAACGTGCGTCTTCAAACTCTTCAGTACTGACAAATCAACTGGACCCCGGTAATTTGACTCATGAAGGTCATCTTCAGAGCCTTCTACATCAGTATTCCCTTCTTCTCGTCGTTCACTAGCATATCCAATCAAATTTGGAGTTTCTATATTTATTTCAGTATCCACACCCACTTCGATTTCTCTCTCTTGTATCGGGCGTTGGATTTGTGGTCTGGATGCTGCTTTTTTCCTCCTTAACGAGGCCGTTGGTCGAACATGAGAAGATTCTGCCGGATCCATCTATGTAACACAAAGATATTTCATTTATACATACTTGTTATCAAACCAATAAATTTTCTATGTGCAAATAACTAGTAATAAAGTATAATTTCCTACAAATATCAAATTTTATCCATTTATTTTAAACTTCTAAATGTATTAATAAATTTTAATATTAACACCTCCGATTATAAAATAACTACTGGTCTCGCAAACTTTACAACTACGATTACAAAATTATATTTTTTTCCCTAATTATAATCTAAATATTAAATAAACAAAATTATCAACAAAATTATACTCGTCTAGAATTTTCCGAATGTAAATTATTATCGAACTATACAAGAAGTTTTCACTTTTCAAGACAGTTACAAAGCATATAAGAATAAACAAAATAAAACAAAATTAAATTTAAATTAAAGAAGACTTACAGTAGAGCTTAAAAATCCTGAACCGAGAAGAAATCAGGCAGCTAGAGGGTTGGGTGTGGCAGCAGACACTGGAGGATTGGGGTGTGGCAGCGGCGGGTGGGGGCGGAGCTGGGTGGGGCGGGCAAAGGGTTGGGGGGCCGGGCGGAGGCGGGTGGGGGCGGAGGGGGTAGGGGCGGAGGGGGTAGGGGCAGGCGGAGCCAGGTGGGGGCGGAGGGGGATGTGGGGGCGGGCGGAGGCGGGTGGGGGCGGAGGGGGAAGGGGCGGAGGGGGTAGGGGCGGGCGGAGATCGGTGAGGGCGGAGGCGGGCGGAGAAGAGAGCGCCGGGGTGGAGATGGGGCTGGGGTCGGGCGGGGCTGGGGTCGGGCGGATCTGGGTGGGAGCGGGGGGGTGGCGCCGGGGGGGGGAGCGGGGGGGGTGGCGCCGGGTGGGGGGGAGCGGGGGGATGGCGCCGCGGGGGGGAGTTTGGGAAGGAGAAAGAGTAGGGAGAGGGCGCTGGGTGGGAGCGGGGAGAAGTGATGAGAGAGTGAGATGAGAGATATAGCGGAAGGGTATTTTGGGAAGAAATATGTGCTCACTAGGAAAATTTTTCCTTTTCTTAACTTAAACAGGGCTCACTAGGAAATCTGGGCTCACTAGGAAAAAACTTGTGCCCCTTTAGAAGTTCCCCGACCAGGCGCAAGCCCTGATGGGCGGTCCAAGGTGCTTATGCCAAGGCCCAAGGTCGGCCACCCCACAGGAAGCCTTATGACCTCAAGAAGGCCTGCAAGCTGAGCCCATTGGCTGCAGTGATCAAAGCGCCCCAGCCCAAACCTGTATCACATGAGTTTTACAAAACCAGAGTTTGTATATTTATATAAACTCTAATTTCTAAAAATTGGAATTTTGCTAGGTTGGGTCTAGTTAGGATACCAGCTTTCAAAATAGAATTTCACCTCATCTTAGGTATCGACTACAAATCTATGGTAAGAGTTTCCATTTTGGAGTTTCGGAGGGTGTTAAATTAGAATTTAGAAGCCCAAATAGGGTATTTCAGTGTCTTAGTAGATTCTAGAATATTCCACAAGAAATAAATTGTAATATCCCCTGGACTGTTTCCTTAATTTGTTTACAATGTAAATCAACTTCTAGGAATATATATATATATATATATATATATATATATATATATATATATATATATATATATATATATATATATGAGAAAAATAGAAATGAGCTAACAACTCACACAAGTTACCTGAGCTGCAGTTCATTTCCACTGTCTATAATAATTTTTTTAAAAAAGTTTCTTTTGGATTATGATCTCGACCCCCTATGGTTCACTCATACCCAATTTCTTGGGTTTTAGTTATGATTTGGTCCTCAATCAAGTTAATACAAAATTAACGGTTTGTAATGAATAAGACATTTTGTATGTATTCGATGAAGGGGCAAATGAACTTCAAAATTTATGAAATTTAATTCGAAAGAAGTTAAGGAGATAGAGATTGTAATTGAAGAAAATAATTGAAGAAAAATCATTGGATCATTATAGTTTTGCCGCTAGCTCACGTAACTTTTCCTGAGCTGGCGGCTCACATACAATAATCCATATATATATATATATATATATATATATATATATATATATATATATATATATATATATATATATATATATAATACTAGGAATTGGAAGATTCCACTAGGGCTGAGTAGAAATCCGAAAAAACCGATCCGAACTGCAAAATTGAATCGAACCGATCGGTTCCGGTTATCTGGTTTTCAGTTCGGTTCAGTTTAAAAACCGAAATTAATTATGGATTTCGGTGGCTTTAGCTCCAACCGAAACCGATCGAAAAAACCGAATTATATCCTACACGATCCATTAACCCATTAACCCTACTCGACCCGTAACCCGAATTCTCTAAAAAATCTCTCTTTCTCTCTCCCCCCCCCCCCCCCCCCCCATTAGTTCCCAATTCCCACTTTCGAACCCTAACCCTAGTCATCACGTCCTCCCTCGCTGTAGCTCTCTGTCTCTCTCTCTGTGACTCCAACGCTTCAAAGCCTTCGGCCTCCTCCGCCACCAACTCGCTTCGGTCTCCAAGGCTCCATCTCCCAAGTCCTCGACTCCTCTCTCTCTCTCTCTCTCTCTCTCTCTCTCTGAATAATTGTGCTGCGGGCCATAGGCCTAAATAACCGAAAAACCAACCAAACTGAACTGAACCAAAAATTTGGTTTCGGTTTTCTTGGGGTTCAGTTAATTTCTATTTTGATTCTACTATTTCTGTTCAGTTTTCGATAGGAATTTTTTCATCCAAATCCGAACTAAACCGGCATATACTCACCTATAATTCCAACCATTTCAAATGAAACATGGAATATCTCCAACTCCAAAGGGGATATCCCCCATGAGACTTTGCCTTGTATTTATTCCACCTCACAAGTAAATAGAAGTGGAGACATTTGAATTATGAGATTCATTTTCAATGATTTTCATGCTGGTAGGTGACAAAGATTTATTGCCTAAAGTATGTGACATTGACCATCAAAAGCTAATAAGACACCATAACCATGATTCAAGGCCATTTATTTAGTCTTGTGATAAGAACCAAGGGCATTTGCAATCATTATCATTATAAGTTTATATATGACTAAACAAAATCAAGAAGCTAATAATGTGATCAAATGGGCATATGACCAAAAGAGAAAGTGAAGAGGTGGTGACATTTGGGGCTTTTGAAAGGTTGCTTTCAAAATTAAAAGCTGTTTGATTGTTTGCAAGTAATTTTACAAGTTGCAACTTATACTATTGTAATTATAGTTATAGCAATAAACTTTACTACAATTTGTATTACTGTGTTTGATTTGAGGCTTACAACTACTAACTATAGATGTAAAAATTTTCGAATATTAACTTTTTTATTTTTAAGTATTTATTAATAATACAATCATTGTTTATAAATTAGAGGAAAAAAAAGTGTCTTATGCATTTTTTTTTCCGTAACTGCAATTACTGCAAGTGTGCAAATGATTGCAATTACAATTGCAAATTTTTATAGTGAAAAGTATCACTTGTAATATAAGTGATTGTAATTACAACAATTTATGCACTTACAGCTACAACTAAACAACTCTGAAGTGTTGTTAGTTAGTTAAAGAAGAAGGAATTAAGGATTGTTGGTTGGTGACTTGGTCTTCTTCTATTGACATCCACATCTCAATCTTTGCAACCATGATTCCCTCAACCTAATTTCTAGAGCTAACAACAATAGTTTTTAATAAAAACCTCCATCTACCAACTTGTCAACTCTTTAAAAACTTTGAACAATCAAACACCACCATTTTATACAATGCATAAATCTAAATGAAATTAGTTTCTAGTATTAATATCCTTGTTAATAACAATATCATGAGGTTTCTACCCAATCTTTAAGGGATATTTGCTTACACAATTCAAAATGGTAGACCCACTTTATTATTGAAAAGTCCTAACTCAAACAATTTTTGAAATCTTTGTATTAACTAGAAACTGATTAGACACACACATATATGGAGAAAACGGAAAATTTATCGGCGGTGAAGAAAGTTCCTTCATCGCTGCTTAGGTGACCCAATAAAATTATTACACGTGGCGCCATTCAAGATAACAAATAAAACAATTTCCTTAACCGCTTTTTGAGTGACGTTACGTGTAATAATTTTATTGGGCCACCTAGCGATAATGAATGAACTTCCTTCACCACCAGTGAATTTTTCGTTTACTCATATATATATATATATATATATATATATATATATATATATATATATATATATATATATATATATATATATATATATATATATATATATTGCCCTAATATCTATGAAATTACTATTTAAAGAAGGAATTTTTGCATGTGTGCACCCAAATCAGGGAAATTATATTTGAGCACACCACTTTGCTAAATGAGCACAAATTAAAGGGAAATTCTATTGAGCACACCACTTTGCTAAGTGAGTAGTACTATTTAGTCTCCTAACAGATTTAACATTGTTCATTCAGAAATTAATCTGCGACTAGGAAAAGAAATTTGGTCACAAAAATTAATGATAAAATTGTAATTTCAGGAATTAATGCGTGACCAGGAAAAAAAAATTTGGTCACAAGAGTACTCGTCAAATTGTTAATGACACCCAATTTCTAAGGGCACCTAAAAAGAAAATTAAAGACCTAGGCTCATTTAGAAAGTAATCTTCAATTTTCACTCCTATGACAGTAATTTTGCCTATGAAAAATGATAACAAACTCGTATTTTTTTTTTAAAAAAACTTTCTGGGAGGTGCTCTTAGAAATTTGGTGTGTGTGCCGCTAGAAGCACTCTTGGAAAAGTATTCAACACTAAATATGATCACATGAACCTCTTGTATGCTAGTGGGAATAATAAAATGAAAAAACAAACTCAGCTTAAAAAACATACTGCAAAAATATTTAGTTTTCTTTTTTTTTTTTTTAAATTCACGCACATAATTTTCTTTGCAACTTTGCTCAAATCGAATGATTGAGGGAAAAAAGAAGGAGTTTTTGTTTTCTAGAAAAAAAAACCAAAAAGGAGGAATTTGTTTTGGTTAAAAAAAAGTTTTTTTTTTTTTTTCCCTCTCACCAAACCTTCGTCCAAGTTTGGCGACGCCCAAATAAGATTTTTTGTCTTCTTCTTCTTCACCTTCTCTCCTCTCTCTCCACCTACAAACCAACTTTCTCTCTCTCTCTCTCTAGGTTTTCTCATAGATTGGCGATATCTTCCATAAATCAGCCATAGATCTCTTCGACGCCATGATTTCCTTCGACCCACCTCGTCTCTTCTCAATCTCTTAGAGATCCTCTCGATATCCTTATCATCGCCTTGGTTTCCTCGCGTTTTCTTGCTATAAAAGGTGAGATTTTTCGACCCATTTGATCCCCGATTGCTGCGCGAGCTCTCTACTTGCTGTTCTCGCTTCTGGGCTTGGACTGCATGTGATTTCTCCTCCTGTGTTTGGTTATTTTGATGGTGTCTTGCATTTGGGTTCAGAGATTTTGTGCTGTTCTTTTTATTTTTATTTTTTTTTAAATTTGTTGATTTTGTTGCTAAATTAGGAATACCCATTTGGAGTATTGTGATTTTTAAGCTAAAAAATATAAGAGAAAAAAGAAAGTAAAAGAAAATACAAAAAAGAAGCTATTTGATAGAAGAATGTGCTCAAAAAATTCAATGGTAAAAAGAAGAAGAAGGTTTATTTAGTGTTCTTGAATGAGAGTTGTTCTTTTGTGTAAATGAAAATTAGTTTTGAAACCAATTATTAAACTTTTAGTTAGTAGACGTGGGCAAATTTCTTTTATATGTATTATATATAACTTTGTATATGTATGTTTGCAATTCGAGAAATAGTTTAAAATTAAGTGGAATCATTGTATTGTCTTCATTTTAGATTGTATTGAATTATGATTTATGTGTAATTCAGAATGGCTGCAACAACAATGCATAGTGCTGTTGGGTGCATTCAGGCCCATAGAGGTTACATAAGCTCGCGCTCTCAAAATGGAATGGGGAATTTTTCGGTGAAAATGGTTTCAAAGGGTTTTGGTATCGACATGAGTCTTCTTGGAAGGGGTAAGTGTTGCTCGAGAAGCTGGAAGTTGGGTTTTGTTCACGCATCGACGTCCTCGGTGTTTGATCCAGTCCTAGCACCGTCAAACGGCAGTATGAGTTATTCACAGAAGAAATCAAGTAACTTACTAATACTTTTCTATATGTTGAAGATCACGTCACATTATGTATGCATATACTCATCATAGGATGTTCCCAAGTTCGTAATCATGTTATCCTTTATCATCAAACACTCTCTAATTTCATATAGTAAAGTATACATATTCTAGCAAATCTGTATTATTCTTATCGTAGTCAACATTCTTATCTTTTTGCAAGTATGTGTTCTTCTCCTGCAACTTCTTAGTCTTCCTTGCATGTATCGGTTGTATAAGACATTTATTAAATTATTTGGATTTGTATTTCAAAACCGAGGTTAATATGTATTTCAAAATTATATAATAAACCATATTGTGCTACGTAGTATTATTCAAGGATCGAGGATACATGGGATGAAGTGCCCTGTCGGAGATACAGGGGCAAAGCTTCGGACCCAGAAAAATTCCATATTATAGTAGCATGAATTCAATGATCCCAATTATAATTTTCCAGTCAATACATTATTAAGACATAATTTGATGAATTGTTCTAAAACCTTGATGTTGACTAGTATTTCTTAAATTTTTTTTTAGAATAACGAGAGAGAAAAAAAAACTCCGACTAAAATCCGAACTGATCAAAGATGAATATCCAACTTCTGCGGGCATATTGGAGAAAAGAATTTTACTTGCTAGGAAGTTGGAAAGAGGGGGCCAAAAAGTAGTTGGAAAAAGACTGCAAACTTGAGACACTTTTTTTTTTTTTTTTGGGGGGGGGGGGGGGGGGGGGGAGAATAGGTGTTCAAACTCATAGATTTGAGGGAGGCAGACTTATAAAAATTAAGATGGTAAGTCTTTTTTTGTGGGGGTGGCTGCCTACCCAGGTGAATGAGTGGGTCCATCCCTGCATATATAGAGACTGTAGCATTGATTTATAAGTCATTCCTCATGGTAAGGGTGTGTATAACTAATTTGAAGTTGCATGTACCACTTCATGTACTAATCTTGTTTTATGTACGTACTTTTGATTCGGGGAATATAAGCATGAAACAAAATAGTAGTTTCTTAAAACCTTTCCTGGTGGACTGAATATTTATGGAATTTTTAAATCTCTATTTCATTGCATATAGATGAAACTGCACTTATATTGATTCGCCATGGTGAATCTCTGTGGAACGAGAAGAATTTGTTTACTGGCTGTGTTGATGTTCCTTTGACAACAAAGGGTGTCGAGGAGGCAATCGAAGCGGGTAAAAGAATTAGTAACATTCCCATTGATATGATCTATACATCTTCACTGATTCGTGCTCAAATGACTGCAATGCTTGCCATGACCCAACATCGTCGCAAGAAGGTTCTCTTTCATTCTAGACATTTCCTTGTCAACTTTTCATTAGATAACCTCATTCTGATACAGACACAAGTATTAATTTACTTTTTCCACTGAAGTAAATGGCATTTAATTATCAGGTTCCAATTATCATGCACAATGAGAGTGAACAGGCGAAGGCTTGGAGCCAAATTTATAGTGAGGATACTGAGGGACAATCGATACCAGTTGTTACTGCTTGGCAGCTAAATGAAAGAATGTATTGTCCTCCTCTTCTATTCTCTTTTAGATGTGTTCATTTACTTGCACGAATATTGCATCTTATATTTTCATATCTACTGCCTTTTCCTCTAGGTATGGTGAATTACAGGGTCTCAATAAGCAGGAAACGGCTGATAAATTTGGAAAGGATAAAGTTCATGAGTGGCGCCGCAGTTATGATATTCCTCCTCCGAATGGTGAGAGTTTAGAGATGTGTGCTGAAAGGGCTGTTGCTTATTTCAAAGAAAATGTAAGGGTTCTTCAAACCATTATAAATTCATGTTAAAGGATCTAGGATGCTTGTTGCATTTGCTTATCTCTAGTGTAGTCATTTTCCTTTGTAGCAAGAAGATAGGGGAACAAACAGCAGCAGATTTTGATTAGATGGGGCATTAAAAGAGCTCAAAATTGCTTAATTTTTTTTTTCTTAATTTCATTTCTAGGAAATTCCTTGTCTTGAGTGCATTAGGCATTCTTTTCATTAATGCTAGAGGTATTGTGAGACTTCTATTGGTGTTAGTGGGGTTGTTCCTCATTTAAAATTATGTAGCGTAGGCACTTCAACTTGGCGAAGCAGTTCCTGGACCTGTCCACTCGTCAACGCACGTAAAGGGGATGGCTTATTAAGTAATATTGTGGTCCTGTCAAAAGCTTATCAGATCTTGCTCACAAGTGTGTCTAATTCTTTTTTCAATTTTTTAAGCAAGTTAGCTTCCAACACGGAAAGGCCTCATTTTAACTCCAAACATCCTTCAAAAAGTTACCTACCTGTTGTTCAAACTAATTTGCAGTTGTATTTCTGTTTTCGGGTATAAAATATATTAGCAAGCTCCCAAAATTGAGGTCTCCTGACATGTACGAAGCACAATCACAAACATGGCACGAGGACAAGCGACGCTGCTATTCCATAAAATGTAAGACACGGGATCACGACAACATGATACTAATTTAATATATTGATATGAGCAAAGGTGATGTCTATATATATGATGTGTCTGAGCATCCTAAAGTCCATACACATATTTCTAATAATATAATAGCTGCAATAATTAGTTCATGTATATAGGTAAATTGTAATCTCACACGTCTTTTTGACTGTAAAAAGAACAGGCCTTGGCTCGTCAACTTTCTATGCAGTTTTGAGAAAACATTTTTACAAACTATTCCTTTCATCGCCTAGTCAGCCTCCCATGTTATAGGATGATTCTGACATACTTTATGTGTATACACGAAGTAGAGTTATTTTCTTCATTGTGAGTCTTCTAATATCCACAACTTTACTGTAAGCCACCAGGATAATTTGCCAATTCTGTTCTTCACTACCGTTGTTTGCCAACATGAGATATTGAGCCATGTAACTTATTCTTTTTTTCACATATTCATAAATGATGATTTTTCTTAAACCTATCTATAATTCATCGTATATATAATTTTTTTTCCTCCCCCTTTAGGCATCAATGTACTGAATTAGTTTGCATAACAGATTGAGCCTCAACTTTTGAGTGGGAAACATGTGATGATCGCTGCACATGGAAACTCACTAAGGTCTATTATCATGTATCTTGACAAATTAACTGCACAGGAGGTGATGGATCTTATACCTGGTCTACATTTTCTACTCCTAGTTTCCAAGATTTTTTTTTTGATGGTTTTTCCCCGGAAATTTACTGCAGGTTATCAACCTTGAGTTGTCAACTGGAATTCCAATGCTCTATATTTTCAAAGAAGGAAACTTCTTGCGGAGAGGGAGCCCAGTAGCACCTTCTGAGGCCAGTGTTTACGCTTATACTAGGGTATGTATTTTCGCTATACTATTATCTTACTTTTTCAAAATCATCATAAAGAATCTAGTTATAAACTCAATGGGTGTGAAGTATTGTGATAGGAAATTATAGTGTTTCTTGAAGTTCTAATGTTCTGCTGCTTGCTTGGTTGATGTGCAAGGTTCCTGGTCAGATGGAATTTTGTAGTTCTGTTTATTAGTTAAGAAACTTAGAATCACTGTGGTGGCTTTGTCATTTCTGGTGCTGATTTTTAATTGTACCTGTGTATTCTGATTTTAACTGGTCATGACATGTTTTAAAATTCAATACTAAATTTGTGGCTTGATCTGAGAAAATACACATGTTTACCGTAGTAGAAAAAGAAAAAGAAAAAATAGTATGAATATTGACCGACCTAGCTTGTAAAATTATGGGTGTCCAGGGATGGGGACCTGGAGGATGTTTGAGGGTTTATAAATTATGACACATGGATGGTGAATATGAGTGCAGTGTGGGTCATAGTGATGATCTTAGATTGTTATGCTAGCCTTTTGATGTTGTCCTTCCTGAGAATACAACTAAAGCTCCTCATTTTCAATGTAGCTCCCCCCTTCTGGTTTGGGGTGGGGGGGGGGGGGGGGGGGGGGGGGGGGGGGGGTGGGGAGGGTGGGCTCTGGCCTTGACGGCAGCTCCCCTCCCCTCCCCTCCAATAGCTCCCATTTAAATCCAAGCCTTAATATCAAGGTGTTATACTGTAAGAAATGACAAATGAGAGTTGGTGGCTTTTAGTTGTCTGGTCAGTGGCGATACCTTACTCAGGATGATCTCACTTCAGAGATGGTGATATCTAAAGGAACAAGGGTTCCCAATTTGTAGTCTCAATTCAGGGGCTCACAAGGGAGTTTGACGAGTAACCATGGTTAAGCACTGGCCACAGGAGTGTCTATGGAGGGTGTTTCAACAAAGCAGGCTTATGGTAGGCGAGGGCTCCAACGAATGCTTGTTGGGAATGATAAGAGCGGGGGAAAGGGGAAATGACAGTGATAAGTGACTTGTCGGCAGCGACGCTGGGTCTGACGTGTTGGCAGTCTAAGGGATCATTTGCAGCATTAGCAATCCGAATTGGGACTGTCGTATGATGACCGAAAGGGAGGCACGATCTTACATTGGTGGTTAGGTATGAGACATGTGGTACTGAAAGATGGGGGTGTCTCCTCAGTATTGACAAGATAATGATTGAGCACTGATCTTCAGAGCTAATGGGGGCAGTTTGTCGGAAAGTTATCGGTAATGATGGTAATAGACATCTATGGGCCAATTTTGGGCTCTCTCAATACAAAATTTTGAATTAGAAAAATAAAAATTTCATTTTTAATTCAAAATTTTATATAAGGCAGGCTAAAATTTGGCTCGTGGATGCGTCCATTACCATCCCTAGTTATCGGTGTGCGGCATGGATGAATAGCAACCCGGGAGTCGATAACTTATGGCAATGTTTGGGAGATTGGGCGCAGTCGGCAGGTCTGGTTCTTGGAATTTGAGTCCAAATTTAAAATTTAAATTTGAATTGGGATTCAATTTCGAGGCTCTAACCCCCATGTGGGGTGGGATAGTCTAGCATCATGGACGACTTAATCTGCCAATTAATTGCGGGCACTTATAAGTTATATACGTGTAACTTTCCAATACAATATGTTCCGGTATGATTATATTTCTGCTGTATTTAGCTTGTTCTCTTTGCATCTTCATGCGCAAAATGGGGAATTTTTTTTCTCCTGGATTATTGTGATACTATAAGTTTGTTTGCTACCAAAGGCAGGAACTATGTACTCTATATTTATAGTTTGTTTCATTAAAAATTCTATTTAATAGAACATAGGGGTATTACCCAACGTTTTCGCTAAAAAAAGAGTGCCTTTGATTGAAAAAAGATAGGCATAGACTGTATTCTAAGCAAACGATGAACATAATTTTCTCGAATTATCTATGGTGGTCAAATGAAATTTGAATCAATGTGTAAATCATCCCCTTAAAGTTGAGTAGTTTCTCTAGTAGTAAGATCAATGCGCTTCAACTAGAGTGCAACTTAATCTTGCGGTTTTGAAATGTTTTCATTATTGTGGAAGAAAGCGCTAGTTTACCGACCATGATGGTTATTAATAGTTTCTAATGCGTAAGTCTGTAGAGGCATGAATATGATGATAAGAAGATTATTGTCCAGTCTATATAAGGATTCAGTCTCTCGCATGCGAGGAGGGATATTCAGAGCAAGAGATGCCTTCCAAGTGATGTTTTACAGCACGAGCTTTTAATCATTTAAGCTTGAATTCATTAGGACCATGATATGGGAGAGCTGAATATAAAACATTCCAGGAGTTACAGTTAAATGTATTTAAAGATGTCCATGTATGATAAACAACTGTGGTAGATTAATGGAAATAAGGACCGCTAGTTCTGCTTCTTGACATTCTGTATTTGATTATTTTCCATTGGTGACCTTACGGTAGAGATTTATTTTCCAAATACCACTATAAATTATCCATCCTTTGCATGGGAACAGTTGCTCATATTTTGTTTTTTTGTTTTTTGTTTTGTTTTTCTATTTGCCTTGTTGTTTTAGCTTACTGTGTCGCAGGATCCTGCATTTGTTCTTTTACGCATGACAGGGTTAGTCCATTAAGAAAAAAAATGTAAAACCTTAAATTATATCTTATTTAGCCCAAAATTTTGTTGGTGAAATAACCTAGCAGTTATAATTTACAAACAAGTGCCATGTAGATATATGCCTGCTTTCTTGGCAATTACCTCCCGGCTCCACCACCACAATAACAAAGCCTTCTATCATAGGGGGTTGTCTATGGAGGTGTTAGGAGGTAAAAGTTTCAAAATAAAGAAAAATATAGCAAATAACTTCGCAGAACGCAGAGCTAAGTCCATAGTTTCACGTCAGTCGGAGTTTAGCTCCGCGTCAGACTAAAATGCAAAGCTAAAGGCTTAGTTCCGGGTCCAGATTATTTAACTCCGCGTGACCACAGTAACAAAGCCTTTTATCATAGGGGGTTGTCTATGGAGGCACCCCTATATTTCAACATAGATGATGTATAGGGACGATCTGAACCGTTAATTACGATCTCCATGCTTTAAATAGATTTTGTTCATTTTGTACCCTATCCAATATATGGTAAAAATTATCAAAAATATGTGATTTTTTATACATTACCATTTTATGACGTAATAATCATAACTAACGGTCTGGATCATCCACATAACCCTCTATGTTGAGATTTAGTGGCACCTCCATAGGCAAGTCCCTATAGAGACTCCTTAGGTATACTTTTTCTTTTACATTCATCGGCAACTCTATATATGTATGTAATTATAACTTTTTTTAATATGTTATACATTGAACTTCATCTTCGATTCTTTCTTAGAATAGCTTAAGGGATCATAATTATTAACATTGTTAATATCTTAATGTTGTACATTATTTTTTGTCAAATATAATTGTTTGTTTAAAAATGATGGTAACGATATATCTAAATGGGTAAACTGTGCAAATGGTCCTCGTGATTTACCCTCAATTGTACTTATTACCCCAAAAGTTTTAAACTAGCATATTACACATTTGAAATGTTAACACCATTAAAATTGAACTTTAAGTTCCTAAAGTATCCTCAACACTTGAGGGTTTCTACAACTTCGACCCCCTCCCCTCTCTCCCCCTCCTCTCTTCTCTTTCATCCCCTCACCAACGTCTCTTTTTCCTATCTTGAGTACTCTTTCTTCACTCTCTATTTCTTTCATCTTTATTACTCTTTTCACTTTTTCCCCCTATTTTCACTCTATATTCTTTGTCCTCCCTCTCTTTGCTATTTCTCCCATATTTTCATCGTCTCTAGTACTTAGGAGTATGTCTAGTCAGAAAAGAGTGAAGATAGGGGGAAATACTTTGAGTGAAAGAGTAAGAGAAGGAAAGTCAAGAAAGAGGAGATGGAGAGAAAGGAAAGAGGAGAACATAGTAGAGGAAAAGACGATGAAGAATGAAAAGAAGAATGTGGGAGAAGAGAGATAGAAGAAACAATATGGAGTGGAGAGGAGAAGAAATGAGGGAAAAAAAATAATAGGAGCAAGGGGAATGATAGAAGTTAGAAAATGAAGAAAGAGAGTGGAGAGAGCAAGCAACAAGGGAGAGTGAAGAGGAGAGAGACAAGGAGACCAACATTGGAGCGAGAGGGCAAAAGAGGTTGAAGAAAGAGACTGGATAGTTAAACGATGTGATGGTGGGCAAGAGAAATAAAGAGAGATACGAAGCTGTAAAGAACTCTGTAAAGTATTAAGGTAGTTTAGGAATTTAAAATTATAATTTTTTGGTTTTAACTTTTTAAGGAATTATGTGCTAATTTCAAAGTTTAGAGGTTATAAATGTAACTGAGGACAAACCATAAGGGTGTTTTGCGCAAATGGGTATGGAAGTGTTGACAATATGCTTGAGAGGAGTCCAAGAGGTGCCTGAAACTAAAAACATATAATAAAATTCTCGAGAAACTTGAGAAGTGTGCAACATGTGTTCAAGAAGGGTCGACGGTGTCTGGGGCAGATACTAATTGGTAAAATATATTTGCTGATGAGTTTACAGTTAAGGATGAATTCTCGTCACCAGTCATGAACTTGACTTCATTGTAAAAGCACCTTGCTATATAGTTTAAGTTGAGGAGAAATTCTCAAATTGACCCCCCAAATGTTTTTTATGGTTATTTTATGTCCCTCTCTTAAGACTAGAATTAGTTATTCAGTTTATTACCGTGACGCTGGACCTATCCAGAGAATCATGACCTTTTACAGTTGATTAAATCGTACAATTTTGTTTGAAAGCTGGTTGGTCTCTTACCCATTGTTCTCAAGAGGAAGGTTCTAGGTTAGATTCCTGCAGATGTTTATCGGGGAGTTTAACTCAGGTAATTTATTAGCATATCACCCTATTTCTCAAAAAATAATTTTTTTTTTCTTTTTATTTTATGATTTTACACTCTTCTTAAGATTGTTGGATTGAGGTTAACGGGCAAAGCGCCAATCAGTTTCTGAAATACAGTCGGTTTAGAAGTGTGATTTGGGTTCACTAATAGGTAGAGATAAAAAATACTACATTGTTGAATCTCATTATCTTGGTTCCATATAAATGACTAGCTATAATATGAAGGCTCTGATACCAGTCATTGGGTTGATCCTGCACGTCCCTCCTGATGGGAACCACCGAGTTGTGAGACAATCCTTTGTCATTGTGTTCAAGGCACTTCCTTTCGTCTATCATGACACATGACCTTGTCGAATTGAAACCTGTTCTTATTTGCTACGTATAGATATCACTTAATAAAGTTACGAGGGGAACCACCTCGACCACCATCTCAATTAACCCGTGAATGAATTAGCATTTTTGCAAATATAACATTTAGACTATTGATGCCGAGTCTTTCAATATTTTGAATCCTCTAACATATCTATCTTGAATCGTATGCAGACCTTGGCTCAGTACAGGCAGAAACTAGATGAGATGGTAAACTGATACATCAATCAACAGGTAATCACACCATCTTCTTTAGGCGAAAACGTTATTCACCAACCTTCGAAACCGTTGCTCATCTTTTTTTTTTTCTCCTCTCTCTGTGTTTTGCAGGTAATCGAAAGATACACATTGTGGAAGAAGCTTACGGTTGATTAGCTCAGTAGCATACAACTCATATAAGAAATCAAGTTCCATGTTCTAGACTTGTAAATGGTTCTCCAAATGGAAGCCAGCATGTAGCTTACAACTGGTTATATACAATTTACATAAAACTTTGGCATGTTCCCTAAGATTTCTCAGATCGCGTGTGTGCACAATGCACAATTGTTTGGAATGGTCATAGATGTTCTATCTTGAATCATCTCATAGTGAATTTATCGGTTATCATGCTTTTGGTTTGGACATGTTATCACGATTGACTTTTTCGAGTAAACGTTGTGAAAAAAATTTATTTGGACTGAATGATGCCATCTTCATCTAAAATACATCCAATGACAAGTTCAAAGAGAAGCACGTTTACTCAAGTAAATTTTTATGATTTGGATATGCATTTTCCATTGGAAGATGATCAAATAATCATTCTCACATGAGTTTAATTTGATAATTTAATTTTGTTTTTACAAGAGAATTGGAAGCTAATTATAACAAAATTTACGAATAATTAGGAAATTTCTCCAGCTAAGTACACAATCCCGTTCTAGCTTAGCCTCTCTTTTCTCAATTTTCTCTCTCAACCATCTATTCTGAAGATAATTTTGCTGCCCCCTCTCTCTTTTCTCTGCCCATCAATTCATTCTGCTTCCTTTGCCGACGCCGAACCCCGGCCGGCCGATCGATCTCCTGCCCGCGATCATCATAGAATTCTGAGCCCGGCATTTTCTTTTTTCCGATTGGATGTCAAACCAAAATCCCTGCAACAATATTTACTCTTCCGAGATGACCAAACCTGTTACTCCTGAAAATTCTGTTAAGAATGATAAAAAGAAAAAGGTGCATCTATGTTGCATTTCTATAATTTTTCTGAAATTATTTCAGAGTTCTCGGTCATTTTTTGTGTTACGTAGTAATGCGATGAATATTTTGTGTTTGTGTTAGTTTCTTCCGAGCATCTTTAGCAAGAAAGAGCGAGGGAGAGGCGGCCATGATGATATATTTCCCGAGAGAGATGCCGTTCTTGGTAAATTTTCATTCGATTTCGTTTGTTTGTTATACGTATTCAATGTATATGATTATTTGAATTTATGTCGTAGATTTGGAGAGGCGGCGATATACGGCGAGGAGGAGCTTAACAGATTCATCTCCCATGATCCGAAAAAGCTTTTCGGGTTGTTAGAACATAAAATTTTACTTTTCTTCAACAAAATGAAGTGAAAGATTTGATCTTATTATACTTGTTTTCAGATAGACATTCGAGCATCGATGGTCTGAATATTTGCACGCCGACACGTCCAGCAACAGAGTTTCAGGACTGCAGGTGCGAGAATTTAGTTTTTTCTTTTCTAGGTTTGTATGTAATCGTGTAATATTTTGCAGGATATTTGTGGGAACTTGGAATGTTGGTGGGAGGTCCCCGAACAATGGCCTGAATCTTGAAGATTTCCTGCAAGTCGAAGGATCTTCAGATATCTATGTCTTGGGGTATCATTTTTGCGAAAGATTATACAGTAGTGATCGATAGATAAATCGTTTATGTTAGTTGATATTTTAGCTTTGGTTCAGGTTTCAGGAGATAGTCCCTCTGAATGCTGGCAATGTGTTGGTGATCGAAGACAACGAGCCTGCAGCGAGATGGCTTGCTCTGATCGGCGAAGCTCTCAACAAACCCCGCGATCAGTTTTCTAAGGAGGACTCCCCCGATTCCGGCGGCAGCAGCAGCAGCAGCTCGAGGAACGAATCGAGCAGCTCGAAGCACAACAGTCAGCTGGGGAAGGACTCCAAGGGACTGCATTTCTTTCAGAAACCTTCCCTCAAAGTCCTCAGCAAGAGCTACCGGGCTGACAGTACGCGAGTCAAGAACTGCAACTGCTCCAGCGAGTCCTTCAGCGTGCGCCACAGGGAGAGGGAGCTCCGTGAGTTTCTGCAGAAGGTGGAGTCCTCCGATGAGGACTCACCCCCTCGCGAAGAGAGTGCGGAGCCTCAGAGCGGCATGAACTACTGTCTGGTGTCGAGCAAGCAAATGGTGGGCATATTTCTCTCCGTATGGGTCAGGAGCGAGCTCGTTCAGCACGTCGGGCACGTCAGAGTCTCGTCTCTCGGGAGAGGGATCATGGGCTGCCTAGGAAACAAAGTAACTGTTTGATTTCAGATATCAGCGTGCACGCCAAGCATAATATGCAGAGCTAATAACAAGGTTAATCTGATGCAGGGATGCATTGCGATGAGCATGTCAATTCATCGAACGACCTTCTGCTTCGTCTGCAGCCACCTAGCTTCGGGAGAGAAGGAGGGCGACGAGCTCAGAAGGAACTCTGACGTTGCGGAGATCATGAAGAACACGCAGTTCCCAAAGATATGCAAGTCTCCTATCCGTCGAATCCCCGAAAGGATCCTTGACCATGAGTATGTCTTCATGTCGAATCCATTTTACATAGTACAGTCCTTGCATTAGGATTTTGTTTTTTGTGCTTTTCATCGTGCAGTCGAATAATATGGCTGGGGGATCTGAACTATCGGGTATCGTTGAGCTACGCTGAAACGAGAACGTTGTTGGAGGACAATGACTGGGATTCCCTCCTAGAGAGAGATCAGGTATCGACTCCTGTTTTGATTCTTTACATCAAAATTCTTGTAACCATCTGACTTTATATTTCAAGTTTCTTGTTCGTTTGTGATTTCTCTGTTTACAGTTGATCCTAGAGAAAGAGGCGGGACGAGTGTTCAAAGGTTGGAAGGAAGGCAAGATCTTCTTCGCTCCGACTTACAAGTACACCCAAAATTCTGATGCATATGCTGGAGAAACAGTCAAGTCAAAAAAGAAACGCAGAACTCCTGCATGGTAACTGAACTTACTACATGTAATATATCGCAAATTTTACACAGATTTTACTCTTTGTTCATCTATAAATGCAGGTGTGATCGCATACTGTGGTACGGTGAAGGGATAGAGCAACTGCAGTACATCAGAGGGGAGTCTCGGTTCTCAGATCACAGGCCAGTATGCGCAGTCTTTGTTGCTCAAGCGGAGGTGGCGAAAAACAACAACAATAACACCAGCAACATGAGCATGATCAGATGTCGGAAGGGCTATTCTGCTGTGACGTCGAGGACCCCTCTCGAGGAGGTCATACCACAGAGACACAGCTTCTATGAGTGCTAGAGGAGGGGCCGAGGAGCTGGAACTGATTCGTACGAGGAAAAGAGAGAACAGTTTCTTTAGCCTAAACGAAACGATTCTTTGCAGGTGATCTGATGATGTATATAGGCCTAGTTTCTCCTCTTTCACATTCTTTTGAGACTTTGGGAAGATTGATGTACATGAGATGTAACTATAAAAACCAATGAACACAGAAATATTACAACTGTAAATTAATACTTGTGACGTCTGTTTGGGATCAAACTGAACCTCTTTGCTTTTTCTATCCTACTCCAAGATCCTTGTACAAGCACCTCCAAACATCCAACCCCTACGATAAACCCACCACCCTCCTTGTTAGGAAACGATGATCATCATTTATGATCTTGAGTCCTACAATCGAACACTTTGAGGGTCTAGGATGAAGAATAATACGATGTCATTTCTAAATAGTTCGGCCCGGTTTTGCTAAAATTAATAAAATTCCTAGCCCCCCCTGCAAAAGCTTTCACCATCACAAAACTGAGTTATAGTAACTGCTTTTTGGGGGCCCTACCCATGCATAGAGATGACATTCACGGAGGCAACTGTAGGTACTAAAAAAAATAATAGAACAATCAGCTGAAATAACAGTACCCTACTTGCGCCCGGGAGAGCACGTCCAGAAGCATGTCTAGGTGTGCGCGTCGACGAGCACACACCGAGGAGCGCACACCTAGGCGAGCGCATCCCAGACAAGCACATCCCAAGCACGCGCATGCCCAAGAGCGCACGCATGCCCTGGCACGCGCCTTCCAAGAGTGTTCGATGGTGAAAATATAAATCGTGCAGCTTAAGAAGAAGCGATGCAGGCCAAAATTAGCCCTGTACGCGCTCAAGCAGATGCACGCCACGAATCTATTTGCCCACCACTGGACGTGCACTCAATTGAGCGGGCGTCATAGACCCGCGTCTCTCGCCGGGCACCCCTTGCATGCTATGGAGGGCGCGGGACAGCATTGCAGGCCCTTGCACGTACCAAAGGTTGTGCGTGTCAGAATCGCCCATGCGCCAAGAATCATGCACGCGCCAAGGGTTGTGCATGCCCAGCGCCATGCGCCCTGGTGCGTTTGCACGCCCATGGATGCTTGCCACGGCCATGTGCACGCCCATGGCCACGCGTGCGCCCAGGACCGCGCGCACTCTTATGCACGCACAAAGGGATGCACGTGTCCTCATGCGCATAGAGGAACGCGTGAACCTAGGGACGCACGCGCCCAGCGACCTAGACACGCGCGCCTAGCAACCTGAATGAGCACGCCTAGGTGCGTCCAGGAGCGCGCCTTGGAGTGCCCTCCTGGCACACGGAATCAACACAAGTAACGCATGTTGCAACACTTTCCCACTTCCTCCGAATGTGGATTAGATTCTCCGAATGTGGATTAGATATTCTGATTATGGAGAAATTGATAGAGGAAATCTGTGATCTATTAAGCCCCAAGTCTATAAAAGTCCTATCCAGATTAATAATAAAGAATAAAGAAACGAAGGATTGACAAGAGAAGTTCAGGATCCAATAGAAAACTCCAAAATCCAACAGAGAAGATGAGGAAAAAGAGAAGGAATCTACAGAGTCCATAAGAAATAATTCTAGCATTCCTTATTTCCTCTCCAACAAAGTTCTGAACTTGGAGCAACAAAACACAAGCGTTCGGATTGTCCACGCAAGATAGGATCTATCTTTGCTCGCTGCTGAAGAGAGCCAACAAAAACGAAAGAACAATAGTAATCTTTTTTCTTCCACTCTAATCCATAAAGGATTGCAATTTTTTTTTTTTTTTGCTGTAATTGATTTACAATGACAATATAAAAGAACACTCCGATTTCAGACGTACAACAACATTTGATGGAACAGCATACAATATGCTTGGCAGAAATTACAGCCAACTAACGCTTCCGGTTTACGTTCACACCACCATGAAAGATAATAGCATATAGATGTTCAAGTCAATGCACAATTAGGAACAGATTAGACATAAAAACAATTCTTATTGATGTAACTAAGAATTTTCATATTGATGTATCTAAACATATGACATTTGATTCATTTCATACAAAAGCAGGATCAACCATTTCGCTACCATGGCAACTCAGTAAGAGGTTTAATCTTCTTTATTTCCATCTGCAGGAACTTTCTCAAGTTCCTGCTGAGTCGAGGACTTAGCTTTGCCATCTATATTCCCTTCTGCATTCCTCGTGTTTGTGGGCTTGTAAGGACAAGCTGGCGGAACCCTCACCGGCTTCTTATACTCCCAGCCAAAAAGCCCATAGAGTTTACCAAGGATGAAATCCAATAGTAATGGTAGCGCATTGACGACTGGGATGAGAAAAAGAGGCAAAAGGCAAGCCAAGCACACCATCTTGCAGACTTTTTGATAGTTTATTCAGATCCCTCCTACAGAATGAGAGAGAGCAATATGATCATTATCGGGCCATTCACATAAGCAAGTAGTAATCACAGTCAAACCACATTTTTCTCTATGAATATCTAACTTCCGCAGATCGTGCAAGTATGGAATGATAAGAAGCAATCAAATTAACAGCAACATCTGCAGTTTCATCCCGTTTCTTGTATAGTGAGTTAGAAATAAGCTCGTGAGTATCATATGATTGACATGTGATAACTGCTACTTCTGTAGCACCCCGACCGTAGGCTTCGCAAGAGGTCACCCATCTTAGGGTATGCCCGAAATCAGAGCGTCCTTTTCCATTGCCATTTAGAAATTGGTTACAGCAACAGAAAAAGGAAAATTACAACTCTATAGATTTCGGTTTACAGGAAAGAAAGGGATACCATTTTCTTTGTTTGTCGTTGGCTCTCTTGGGCAGTGAGTCCTGCATTACATTAACGATCCGAACGCTTGTTAACTTCCGTTGATCCAAACTCAAGATCTCTCCAATAAGATAATTATGTTTTTAGGGAGAAATAGTTGGCACGCCTGAGAATTCTTTTCTGTATTGGACTCTTCCTGATTCTCCTCTTTTTCTCTTCATCTGAAGAGGGTTTTTTATAGCCAGGAAAGCCTAACTATTCCCGTTTCTCTTCCCATATTTTCTCCATAATTGGAGTATCCAATCCCACAATACGAGGGGTGGGAAGTTACAATAGATCTTTCTAAAATTTTAGTGGAATGGTGCAACGCATGTCACAACGAATCTGGCGCACATGGAATCGATGTCGCGCGCCCACCTGAGAGCGTGTGGGCCCCGCACCCCTGGGCACGTGCACGAGGCTGCCCACACGCCTCTGGGAACACTCGTGGGACTGGCCTTGCGCGCTCCCCTGGAAACGCGCGCGAGGCTGGCCCCGCACGAGCCCTTGGGCATGTGTAGAGATGGCCCCGCATGCCCCAAGGTTGCATGTGCACCCCGGTCGTGCGAGAGGGTGCGCAGTGCTGGCCTGTGCCCTCCTGGGCATGCACAGGGCGCCCAACAAGAGGCGTGGGTCTGTGCCGCCCGTCTGCTTGGGCTGATCCGTGACGGACGCCCAAGTAATGGATGCACTGATTCGTGATGCGCGCCTGCTTGGGCATGCATAGTACTAGTTTAGCCCCGCACCACTTCTCCTTGGGCTAAGCTATCTAAATTTTCATCGTCTACACCTAGTACTATGCAATGGAGCATCCTTAACCTACGGTTTCTATTTGCTTTTAACCGCAATTTCCTCTATCAAAAAGACTTGCAACAATTACTAAGTTCAAAGGATATTTAAACTTCACATCTCTTATGTCATTTTCGGTTTGGGACTAATCACTTTAGCTTGGATTGTAGCATAATCCTCCCAGTAAAGAACTGGAATCCTCCACAAGTAACACTTCCTTAGGCCATGTAGGATTTCATAGGTGACCTTACAGACTCTAGAGTACCCTCCCGCATTTTTTTGTGCCATGGGCCACATGGCACTTTGCTGTATGCAACATTTTGCTCCATGCAACGCTTACCTCCAAGTAACACTTTAATCTCTCACACTTCCAAATGATCCTAGGATCTGATACAATATCCGACACCTCAGAACCAAAATGAATAGTTCTGCATCGAATATGACATAAAACATGTAGTACAACAATAATTTCCCATGAACTCAAGTAATCGTTGCTAGCATTCTAAGGAACAAACTTATGGTTAAAAAATAAATAGAAAGTCCAGATCAAGAGTAGCCCATTGGAAACAGTTTCAAGAATGGAAGCTGTTGCTCAGAGCGTTAACAACATGAAAGTTGTAAGAGACTTCAAACATGAAGATTGCATTGCATTAAATGCACATATCAGACACCAAAAACACACGATGAAGGGCACTACAACCATGCCCTCATGGAATTCTTCTCAGCCTTTGCAAGAACAAAACTTTAAGTAGAGGCCCAGTCAAACAAACAGGAGATGCATAAATTTTCCTGACATGGACTTTGACATTCATTTTGCCACATGAAGGTCCACTTTCGACTGAAAAGAGCAGACCAGAAAATAACTCAGTAACAAACTTAACACTCGTAACAAATTTACAACGAAGATTCACAACTTCAAATGCATGAGAGCTAACTCAACTGGTGGAGCCTGCTTAAGCAAATAATTTCACTCCTTATTATTCTGCTTATGTTCAGATAGTTTCTTTTTTGTCCTCTTTCCTTTTTCTTGTGTAAATTTAGTAAACGACGGACCATAGACTATAATGCTGTAAAACTGGATAGGCAAGAGATACAAATAAGCAATCAGTTTAGATATTTGGGTTTTATTATTCAGAATGATGGAGAGATCGATAATGATGTTAACCTTATATGATACAAGCTGGCTGGTTGAAATGGAGAAGAGCAACGGGAGTTTTATGCGACCGTAACATTCCGTTAAGATTGAAAGGAAAATTTTATACGACTGCTATTAGGCCAGCTTTATTATATGGCACGGAATGTTAGGCTATAAAGAAACGTCATTCACAGAAGATAAGTGTAGCAGAGATGCGCATACTCTGTTGGATGTGCGGCAATACTAGGAGAGATAAAATGAGAAATTAAGATATTCTTGCTAAGGTAGGTGTAGCTCTCATCAATGAGAAGATGCGAGAAAATCGCTTACGATGGTTTGGTCATGTGCAACGTAGGCCTACAAGTGCACCAGTTCGAAGAGGGGGAGTTTATCATTGTATGACAAGTTAAAAGAACGAAGGGAACACCGAAGAAAATATGGATGGAGGTGATACGCAAAGATATGGAGTGTAGAGGGGAGATATTACTTGATAGAAATGAATGGAGAAGGAATATCAAAGTGATCGATCCGGCGTGATTCTTTTTTTGATTCATGTAGCCTATCCCAAATACTTGGGATAAAAGGCTTAGTTGTTGTTGTTGTTGTTGTTCCTTTTTCTTGTGTGTATTATTTCTTGTCATCTACAAAAGCCTTCGGTTCCTATTGAAATAAATTATAGTACAAACTACAAAGATATGTGATGCTTGTGTTCTTACACAATACCGCCCTCGTGAAACTGCAATTTCAAACGAAATCAAACATCTATAAGCACATAGACTTGACCAAATAATTAATCAAACTCTTTGGGATAGGTAACAAATAGAAAAACTAGTTCCTTTAAGTGATAATACCATGTAGCATGTTTCACTAAACACTTATTAATGAAATTTTTAAGCTCAAAAAAATTAGCTCTTTTAACTGATAGCAAGTTAAGCACAGTAACAGTAACAAAAATGGCCTTTTTAAGGCTCTAATACATTATTTATCACCAAGACTAGTGATATTAATACAGTCTACACCTAAATTCTAACCCTCTCGATCAACCAAAATTGCTCAAACAAGCAAGAATGATGAACAAAATTAAAAAAAAAAAAAATTTATTTAAAAAATGTTCCAAAATTTCAATCATATACACATAATTTCATAAGTTTATTTTTTTCCCCAAATTGTAATCGTAAGATATAAAATTGCAAGAACTAAGAAGAAAGAACTAGAAATCTAATGCATCTATCGGTCGGATAGAATTCTAATTTAGTTTAATCAAACACTGAGCGATTTTTGTACCTTCGATTTGAACGAAGACGGATTGACGAAAGCTAGGGTTTCGTTGCCCCGCGACTGAGCGGAATTTTAGGATCGTAGAGAGAGAGACAAAGGATCGGACGCAAAAGGGCTGCCTTTATTTGGGGAGTTTCTAGTTGGGCACAGCATATTTCCTAGTGAGCCCACTTAAAAGATCGTTTTATTTACCATTTTGTCATTATTTTTTTTGGTCAAAAATACCCTGCCTTCATCTCTATGTTCCCTGTCCGGGCTAACCAGCCCCGACAGAGGGCCAAAAATTGGCTAACGCTGATCCGGGCTAGCCAGTCTGAACTATTTACCTCTGTCCGGGGCTGCTAGTCTGGATCAGATGCACAGGTCCGGACTGGTACATCTGAAATCCGAAATTGATAGTAAATTTATTATCAAATCAAACAATATTAATATCCGAAATTGATGTTGCTTGAAACAAAATAAATAGAGTGCATGTCAAACAACAACGGCATCATTGATCCAACATATCAACAATTTTAAATACGATGTGTACAACCCGGTAGATAATTAAAAAGTTATCAATATCAATACTCATCCATGTTACAAACCCCCAATTTGGTATCAAAACACACAATATCAACAAATCATTTATAGTTTCAAACACAAAGAACAACGACAACTTCATTTTGAGTTTGAAACTCATTTAAAAACAACGACAACTACAACTTGATATATATAATATGTTTCTTGAGTACAACTGCATTTAAAGGGAACGACAAATTAAAAGGAATCTTTGTTCCAAACTAACAATTTCATTTTGAGTTTGAGACTCATTTTAAAAAAAACAAATTCTAGATTCTTCGAGACTTCCGAGGGGGTCAGACAGTTCTGGCAAGTGGAGCTTCATTTAATAGCTCAATTTAATGCCAAAAAATGCAAAAATCTAATCATAACCATTAGTGTATAAGCAAATGCTAAAATCAGAAATTTTCCCTGCAAAATTTGAGAAATTGCGTTATCCCTGCAAAATAACATGGCATATGACTAAGTTACTAGATAAAACTAATAATTTGTGCTTTGGGCTCCATTCAAGTCATTTGAAGACACCTCTGCATCAAAGGCATCCATGAACATAAGGAAAGATTCGCACAACAAACTGATATAGATTCAAGCTATCATTAATCCGTATTCTGCATACATACATATCATGATTAATATTATACACGTCTCTTTGCCATAATGCAATGGAGCTTTTTCAGAGAAAATCAGGAAATGATGGCCTTGATCAAATCAGAATATTATAAATCCAATAACTATTGACTCGGCTAGCAATTGCAATGTTTTATTACATCAAAACAAAAAAACAGCTGAAAATTAAAGAAAACCAGACTTTCTTGGAAATTAAAGAAAACCAATTATGTCTTGGAGCTCATCTCAACGAGCATGTCAAAGAGCTAGTCCATGATCTTGCCCAACGCCATGAACTCAGAGGAGAAAAGAACCCCACAATCCTTGCAATGGCAAGGCGATTCACGAACCCTAATCTTGAAATGATCCAAGTGTCCATTCATCGTAAAGATCGACTTACGGATGATTCTGATGAGGGTCGAAAGGGGTAGGAGATCAAATCCGGGACGAAACGACGGGAGATTCGAGAATTGGGCGGTGGTTTGGGCGATCAATCTCCGCATCATCTTTGAAGCGCAACAACCTGAAGCCATTGATTAGCAAACAAACGAAATCCTAGCTAACAAATTAAGTAACAAATAATAATAAATCATAAATTAAAGATCAATCGAATTAAAGACCCTGCAACACCGAAAATGGTTAGAATAACAGTAATCGTAAAAGAAAGGAGAGATCTGTTGGTATCTTTAATGTATAAATGTAAAGTGGAGGTTACTAATTCTGTGGTTGCAGATTGAAGCATACAGAATTGTTTTAGATTAACACAAGATGACAGATTTGTAGTTACACTGAATTGCTACTGTTATCTTGCAGGAAATTAATTCTGTAATTAGGTTTATGTCTATATATTTCCAGTTTTGAAGTAGAAGAAAACTGTTTAAAGAAAAACCATCAAACTGTTCTTCTTTATTTAGTATACTATCCTAATAAGAAAAATAAGAAACTGGATTATGAAAAACCTGGTTCAGAAGCTTGCAGGAAGACTGGAAGATGACAGGAAGTAGATTGGATGAAGATCGAGGCTAGTGTTAGACACTATCTCCTTAAAATCGATTCGTCCTCCACTGTTTACTTCTGGATTTCTTGGACGTCGATCTCCCAGGATACAACGATCGATCTGCAGAGGGAAGGAAGCCGCAATCCCTCTGCTCTGGCGAATCTGATAAAGGTTCTCTCTGGTTTATGTTATGCAGGACTGGACTTATTGAATTGATGAACAGAGATCTTCTGTAGAAGAAATTCTGAAACTTCTGTCTGTAGAAGATGAACTGAAACAGAAAAGAAAAGAAAAAAAACTTACAATTGAAACTCTGACCCAGACCCTATTTATAGGTTTTCAACAGTTGCAACGGTTGAGTTTTCAACAGTCGCAACAGTTGGCCGTTTCAACAGTTGTGACCGTTTAACGGCAACCGTTGACGGCGACCGGTGACTGTTGGACCGCCGACCGGGTGCAGGTCGAATTCATTCAGTTCTGAACCCAATAGAGGCAACCCGAATGTTGCGTACGTGCGAAGTGCAAAGTGCGCCTCTAAAGCGCCCAATGCGCCCTAAACGCCCATTCGCCCTCGCACACACGCGTGCGCGTGGGCGTGCGGGCGGTGCGTAGCACCACCCGTGGTGCTCAAGGTTTTTCTCTTCTTACATAAGCAAAGTAAAGGAGTAAGCTACCATATTTAAACCCACATTCTTACATTACTCTATCCCATGTGGGACTATCTTTTCATCTTCCCTTTTTGTTCTTTTGCTATGTACTCAACTTTTGAAGCCAATTTCAATTCACTTAATTCATTTAATTTGAACTAGTGAATTGGCTCAATTTAAGGTTCAAATTAGTAAATGAATTTAACAATCCCCCACATGAATGAAATGGCTTAGACTCTAATGCAAATAACCAGAGAGTGTAATAGAAAGTTACCGCATCGGGAGAGGTGACTTTTGGCTTTGAACCTTCCCTAGTGAAATATTATCGAGTTTACTTGCTAACCAGTGAACACGATGTTTTTGAACTGTTCAGCTTTTGATGTAAACTAAAACAATAATATTCACACGACTTCTTTCAATTTTATCAGATTCTATGTTGTGTCCATTTTGGCCTTGGACAACCTGGTAATTCTGTGAGTGCTCTTAGAGAACTTAGCCTTTCTCATTCTCATAGAAGCGGCCCCTTCTCACTCACATAGGTGATCTCTTATCAAGAGTATCCTGCCATACTCCACTTAGATTTCTAAGATATAAGAATCATTAAAAACTTAGCTTATCCTAACACGTTGCAGATAATCACTATTTTACCATAGAAATGAGATAGGAAATATTTTCCTCAGTGATTCTTTCGAGTTCCCCCACAATTCGGTTGTACCTTTGAACCTAGATCTTGGGATCTCCAGTCAGCTAGGTTGGGTTGCCATTATGGAGTTACTCTTTAGTAGGCTGTAATCCCATTCCCCTCGACAACTCATATACTTGATCTCTAGTCAAGCCTTTTGTTAATGGATCTGCAATATTATCTTTTGATTTTATATAATCAAGAGATATTATTCCGTTTGTAAGCAGCTGTCTTACAGTTTCATGCCTACGACGTATATGTCGTGACTTTCCATTATATAATATATTTTGTGCCCTTCCAATTGCTGATTGATTATCGCAATGGATGCATATTGCTGACACAGGTTTAGGCCACATTGGAATATCTTCTAAAAAGTTCCGAAGTCATTCTGCTTCTTCTCCAGCTTTATCTAAAGCTATAAACTCAGATTCCATAGTGGACTTGGCTATACATGTTTGTTTAGAAGATTTCCAAGAGATGGCTGCTCCTCCAATAGTAAAGATATATCCACTTGTAGATTTGATATCTTTTGAATCGGTAATCCAGTTAGCATCAGTGTATCCTTCAATCACTGCTGGATATCTAGTATAGTGCAACCCATAGTTAGTAGTGTACCTCAAATATTTGAGTATTCTAACTATTGCTTTCCAGTGGTTCTCCCCTGGATTACTTGTAAACCTACTCAGTTTGCTTACTGAGTATGCTATATCAGGTCTTGTGCAGTTCATTAAATACATAAGACTGCCAATGATCTGAGATATTCTAACTGTGATATACTAGCACTTACATAAGACTCATATCTACAGGTGTCTTAACTATATCAGTATTTCCCTTGTCAAATTTTTCGAGTATTTTCTCGATATAATGTGACTGGGATAAGGTATATCCATCAGATATCTTGGTGATTTTAACACCAAGAATTATATCTGCAATACCTAAGTCTTTCATATCAAATTTCCGTATTAACATGATTTTTACTTCCTTAATTAGAGCCACTGTGCTACCGGTGATAATCATGTCATCCACATATAAGCATACAATGACATAGTTGTGCATATCCCCTTTTACATATACACATTTATCGCATTCATTATAGCGAAATCCATTTGACAATATAACTTGGTCAAACTTCTCATGCCATTGTTTAGGTGCTTGTTTAAGTCCATAAAGAGACTTAACAAGTCTACACACCTTCTTTTCTTTACCTGGAACTACAAACCCTTCAGGTTGTTCCATGTAGATTTCTTCATCTAATTCACCATTTAAAAATGCTGTTTTTACATCCATTTGATGAAGCTCAAGATTATATAATGCAGCAAAAGCAATTATTAATCTTATGGATGTTATTCTTATTACAGGTGAATATGTATCAAAATAGTCAATACCTTCCTTTTGTCTATAGCCTTTTATTACAAGTCTAGTTTTGTATTTATCTATAGACTCATCAGGTTTTATCTTTCTTTTAAAGATCCATTTATATCCTAATGGTTTACTTCCTGGATGAAGATCCACAAGTTCTCAGGTGTGATTTTGAATAATTGATTCAATTTCACTATTTACAGTTTCTTTCCAAAAAGGAGCTTCAGAAGTAGACATAGCCTCTTTATAAGTTTGAGGTTCTTTTTCTAATATATATGTTAGAAAATCCGGACTTCTACATTCATCCTCATTGGTTTTATTTCTAGAATCAGACTCTGTTTCTCTTATTATATCATCACAAGTCCTTTTAGAGGAACTTGGATTATATTCTTTACTAGGAAACATATTTTCAAAAAATACTGCATTCCTAGATTCAATAATAGAGTACTTATGTATTTCTGGATGATCAGAGTTAAAAACAAAGAAACGATAAGCACTGCTATTATGCGCATATCCAATGAATATACAATCAATAGTTTTAGGTCCAATTTTAATCCTTTTCGGAGTAGGAATTGCAACCTTAGCTAGACACCCCCACACTCTTAAGAATTTATAACTAGGTGCTCGACCTGTCCATAATTCATAAGGTGTTTTCTCAAGTTTCTTTTGGGGTATTTTGTTGAGAATATAATTGGCAGAAAGCAGAGCTTCCCCCCACATGTTCTGGGGTAAACCAGAACTTATTAACATGACATTCATCATTTCTTTTAAAGTTCTATTCTTACGCTCAGCAATTCCATTTTGCTGTGGAGTGTAAGGAGCAGTTGTTTGATGTATAATACCATGTTCTGCACAAATTTGTGCAAATGGTGACTCATATTCACCATCTCTATTACTTCTTAACATTTTTATCTTTTTGCTAAGTTGATTCTCAACTTCATTTTTGTATTGTATAAACATTTCAATTACCTCATCTTTTGTTCTAAGTAGATATACATAACAATATCTAGTACAATCATCTATAAATGTAATAAATACTTCTTTCCACCTCTAGTTTGAATAGATTTTAAATCACATACATCTGTATGAATTAATTCTAAAGGTTCAGTACTACGTTCTATAGAGTGAAATGGAAGCTTAGTCATTTTTGATTCAACACATATTTCACATTTATTTTCAAAGTTTATATTGAAATTAGGCAACATATTCAAATTTATTAATCTTTGTAAAGTATAATAATTAACATGTCCTAATCTACCATGCCAAATAAAAGGTGACTCAGTCATATAAACAGAAGAATCAATTTTATTGATAATCTTAGGGGCAATGGTCATTACATTTATTTTAAACAGACCATTGGTCATATACCCCTTACCTACATATACACCATTCTTTGTGAGTATAAACTTATCAGACTCAAACACAAGCCTAAAGCCTTTCTTACTCAAGACTGAACCAGAGACCAGATTCTTGCGGACATCTGGTACATGAAGTACATCAGTAAGAGTAAGTTCTTTCCCCGAAGTCATCTTCAGTACAATATTGCCTCGTCCTTCAACCTTGGAGATTGCAGAGTTACCCATGTAGAGTAGTTCTCCTTCCACAGAATCATATGTGGAGAACATCCACTTGTTGGCGCAGATGTGGCGAGTGGCTCCAGTGTCCACCCACCATTCTTTAGAGTTGCCACCAACTAGGTTAATCTCTGAGACAACATATGTACAATTTACATATACATTTGCACAAAGATTTTCTTCTTCGGCCAAATGTGCATTAGGATGCTTCTTTTTCTTCTTCAAAGAATTTGGTGCCTTTCGCACACGGCAGTCCTTTGCACGATGTCCAGGCTTGTCACAGTTGTAGCACTTGCCATTGAATCTCTTCGAGTTACCACTCTTAGAGTCTTTACCATTGTACTTTCTCTTCTTATCATTAGACTTATTGGAATTTTCCATAACATTAGTTTTAGAAATATTGTATGGATTTTCAATTTTCTTTTCAGAAAGGCGGTTATCTTCTTCAATCCTCAATCGTACAATTAGATCTTCAAGTGTCATTTCTTTTCGTTTATACTTTAGGTAATATCTAAATTCTTTCCAAGATGGTGGCAATTTTTCAATTATTGCAGCCACTTGAAAAGATTCACTAATAGTCATACCTTCAGCATGAATTTCATGAATGATCACTTGAATATCTTGTACTTGGTTGATTACATTTCTAGAATCAACCATTTTATAATCCAGAAACTTACCGACTACATATTTCTTAGAGCCGGCATCTTCTGTATTATATTTCTTGTCTAAGGACTCCCAGAGTTTCTTAGCAGTAGCAACTGAACTATATACATTATACAGTATATTGTCCAAACCATTGAGGATATAGTTCTTACTCAAGAAGTCCGCATGGTTCCATGCTTCAACAGCCTTCACAGATTGTTGATTATTTTCAACAAGAGTAGGCGCAGTCTCCTTCAAGTACTTGGCCAGATTCATTGTAGTGAGATAGAACAATATTTTCTGTTGCCATCTCTTAAAATCTGAGCCACTGAACTTCTCTGGTTTCTCGTACTGGCTTGAAGGCACAGTTGGAGTAACCATGACAGGAGTTATCATAGTGGACATATCAGATGTAGTAGCCATCTACAAATATTAAAATTTATCTATCTTAATGTCTTGTAATAAATTTTAACTTTCTAATAAAACTGAAAAACAATTCAACACTCCAAATCACAAAACAGAAATTAACTATTCTTTTTCCAGAAGCAATTAAGATTACTAGTCTCCAAATCACCAAATAGAAATTTTCCAGAAGCAATCTAGATTACTAGTGATTGATGACAGTATTTTAATCTAAAACGAAATATCAGTTTAAAGATTAAATACTATTATAACAGAGTTCTAATTTGATAACAGTACTCTAATTGATGGTATTTTGACAGAATTCAAAAATCAGTTTTAAGAATGTAGGTTCTAAACAAAAATGTTTAAACTGTATTCTTAAAAATTAATCTAAAACAAGTACGAAATTCGATTTTAAGAATGTAGGTTCAAACTAAAAAATGTTTAAACTGTATTCTTAAAAAGTTAATCTAAAACATGCAATAATCGATTTTAAGATTGTTGGTATCTTTAATGTATAAATGTAAAGTGGAGGTTACTAATTCTGTGGTTGCAGATTGAAGCATACAGAATTGTTTTAGATTAACACAAGATGACAGATTTGTAGTTACACTGAATTGCTACTGTTATCTTGCAGGAAATTAATTCTGTAATTAGGTTTATGTCTATATATTTTCAGTTTTGAAGTAGAAAAAAACTGTTTAAAGAAAAACCATCAAACTGTTCTTCTTTATTTAGTATACTATCCTAATCAGAAAAATAAGAAAACTGGATTATGAAAAACCTGGTTCAGAAGCTTGCAGGAAGACTGGAAGATGACAGGAAGTAGATTGGATGAAGATCGAGACTAGTGTTAGACACTATCTCCTTAAAATCGATTCGTCCTCTACTGTTTACTTCTGGATTTCTTGGACGTCGATCTCCCAGGATACAACGATCGATCAGCAGAGGGAAGGAAGCCGCAATCCCTCTGCTCTGGCGAATCTGATAAAAGTTCTCTCTGGTTTATGTTATGCAGGACTGGACTTATTGAATTGATGAACAGAGATCTTCTGTAGATAGAAATTCTGAAACTTCTGTCTGCAGAAGATGAACTGAAACAGAAAAGAAAAGAAAAAACTTATAATTGAAACTCTGACCCAGACCCTATTTATAGGTTTTCAACAGTCGCAACGGTTGAGTTTTCAACAGTCGCAACAGTTGGCCGTTTCAACAGTTGTGACCGTTTAACGGCAACCGTTGACGGTGGCCGGTGACTGTTGGACCGCCGATCGTTGGACTTCAACGACTCTTGACTGACGGGGCGGGTGCAGGTCGAATTCATTCAGTTCTGAACCCAATAGCTACGTGCGAAGTGCTCCTCTAAAGCGCCCAATGCGCCATAAACGCCCATTCGCCCTCGCACACGCGCGTGCTCATGCGGGCGGTGCGTAGCACCACCCGTGGTGCTCAAGGTTTTCCTCTTCTTACATAAGCAAAGTAAAGGAGTAAGCTACCATATTTAAATCCACATCCTTACATTCCTCTATTCCATGTGGGACTATCTTTTCATCTTTCCTTTTTGTTCATTTGCTATGTACTCAACTTTTGAAGCCAATTTCAATTCACTTAATTCATTTAATTTGAACTAGTGAATTGGCTCAATTTAAGGTTCAAATTAGTGAATGAATTCAACAAGATCTTGCAAGTTCTTGACGAGAAAAAAAAAATCGCTTTTGTTTCTTCTTCTTGCGCGAGAGAGAAAGCGAAGAGAGGAGAAAGCACAAGAGAGAATTTGAGAACTGAGGGATGAGAGAGAGGAGGAGATGAGAGAGTGGAGGAGATGAGGGTATTTGGGAAATATTGGTGGGCTCACTAGGAAAAATCCTCTCTTTTGAAAAGAGAGGGTGTGCTCACTAGGAAAAATGGGCTCACTAGGGAAAAATCATGTGCCCATCTAGAAATTCCCCCTTTATTTGTTGCTTTCGGGGGGCCCACAACAGTCCGCAGAGCAAGAGGATCCAAAAACTTCAATTCGGGAGTTTCCAAAGGCGCACACTAATTTTCCTAGTAAACCCACTTTTCAGGATTTTTTTTGTTCGGATTTTGACCCGAACAATTATAAAGTGGGCTCATTAAGAAAAATGGTCTGATCTTTTGAAAACTTTCGATTCAAGCTCACCATTTTTCCTAGTGAGTCCACTTTTCAATTGGAAGTCTGAACAAAAAAGAACTGTCCAGTGAGCCCGCTAGGAAAATTGGTGTGCTCCTTTGAAAACTCCCTTAATTGTCCGTTGGATCCATGGCTTATTGGATTCGTTAGGGATATTATGGATCCGTAATGACTTAAACCCATAACCCGCTATTTTTATTAAAAGTTAAATTTTCTTTATATATATATATATATATATATATATATATATATATATATATATATATATATATTTTTTTTTTTTTTTTTTTTTTTTTTTGCGCATGTGCATGCACACCACAGAGATTATAATTAAGTTACAGATTATCCATATATACTCTTTATATTAAAATTTTTAAACGTCTTCGTAAACAATCGACTCTACTTCTTATATATACCTGTTTGAGGCATGTTCTAAGCTAATCTTTGGTTGTTCCTCACCATCTTTTATGTTAAATCCCTCCCTCTATTTACGGTTATAGAGAAGCTTTTCCTAACTCTAATCTCTTTAATTTTCTAATATCAATTATCTCTTCTAAGGGTCGTTTCTTTATTAAATAAATCAAAAACCAATATTTTAGACAAAATCACAAGCATATAATCAAACACACACAAATACAGGACACGTCTAAGCTCACTACAAGACGAGTGCTTTCCTTTTCTCCCCATAACCTCCGCTAGCACGATTGGTACAATAAACCTAAAAACTTAAATTGTTAGGTCAAAACCCCAACTTTATATTTAAACCCATAAACTTTCTCTGTCCTATATGATGTGGGACTATACTCATATATGAACAACTAACAATCTTCCCCTTCATTGTGAGTATACCAACTTAATTTTGACAACCATCCACGTAAAGGCATACTACTCGCATATGTGGGACTATACTCACATATGAACAACAAACTGATTCTCACATTTGTGTTTAGACCCATCATACTCGCGGTTGGACCCGACGTTTCTCTCTAACAATTGGTATCAAAGTTCAGGTTCGGACCAAGTTGGCGTTGGGTCAAGAGTCCAGATTATGGCCTAAGGGAGAGTGAAGCCAATGTTTGAAGTCGGAATTAGTCGAGTTAACTTTGGATTTGATTTCTCACGTGCCTGCCTCCATGTGGATGGTTGCCAAATTTAAGTTGGTCGGGTTAACTTTGGATTTGGTTTCCCACGTGTCTACCTCCACGTGGATGGTTACCAAAGTTAAGTTGGTATAATTACAATAAAGGAGGAGATTGTTAGTTGTTTATATGTGAGTATAGTCGCATATCGTATATGACAAAAAAAGTCTATGGATTTAAATACAAAATTAGGGCCTTAACCTAGCAACTTAAGTTTTTGGATCAGACTGTTTCTCGACTTTGTATTAGGTATAATGCTCACGACCTTTCTCCCCAACAACTGAGACTAAGATATAGTGCTCCTATATACAACTACAACCGAGACTAAGGTATAGTGCTTCCGGTTGGACCCGACGTAAGTAAGCATTGCCAAAATTTCTCCATCAAGACAGTGAAGAGAAAGCTCACACAAACTGTATGCAAACAAGCAGAGAAATACATGGTTGAAAGGATTAACAAACAAATGTGCATAAAAATGAAGCTTACCATTTGAATTTGACTCATTGTACCAACATAACATACAAGAAGAGAACTATCCTCAACAAAGGCGCACATGAAAGTTGATCTAAATCTTGATATTTATTGAGGATACATTGTAAATAAGAGGCATCTGCAAGCTTCAGATACTTTCAGAAGCAAGCTCTCTTCCAAATTATACAGAAAGTAGAAGTTAGCCTACTCGCCGTCAGCTCTTTCTAGCTTGCATCAGCTGCGCCTGAGCACTTGGTCGACGGTGACTTCTCATCGGGTTCCTCACCAGAATCCGAATCCAGGCTAATGTTGAGGCTAGGTATGTCTGCTGGTGCTCCGGCCCAAAAGAGAGGCATCTTCTTGTCGTCTTCTCTCATCCTTGCAGCATAACCTGTGTAGTTGAAACATGCTTGATTTCTGCCCCCAAATGCCACTTCTAGTTCTTCCATATCGAAAAGGGCTTCCATGATCCTCGTAGAGCTGGGGTCGTCGGAGTAAACAAAATTGACTTTCCGGTAGGTCTTGGGCTCTAGAAAAGGTTTCACCACCTGCAAGTACATGTCAAATCTATGTGAATTTTTGAAGAATAAGATTGCACCAAGTTATTCATTGACCTGCTGCTTGATAACGTACCATCCAAAAAGATTCGAAGATCTTTGGCGGGTTATACAAAATCGCCACGCCCAGTCTCTCTGGATAGCGATCTTGCAGAACGTTGGCTGTTTCTTTTGTCACCTTCACTGATATGCTCGACATGCTGAACCCATGGAAATCAATGAGCCAGACCATCTGTTCTTGGTCGGCTGGCAAATTTAAAATGGCGTTCTCCATGCAGTACACTAAGTATCTAATCTGTCCCTGGGTCGAATTTGTGTTCTGCAGTTCAAAGACCAGTCAAGAAAATGCGCCAACCTTGAAGGCTCAGTATTACATATAAGTTGCATGCAATGTTTAAAATAGCGATAACAGTAACGTAACGTTACGTTTTGCTTCTGTTAGGTTATGTCTCATATAGCGTAACACATAACGTAAGTAATGCAATTTCATATTTATTTAATAAAAAAAAAAATATAAACTACATCAAATAATTTTTATAAATTGAAAAATAATTTTTAAATATCTAAGAAAAGAATATAAAATTATTTTATAATACAGAATTTATTCTAATTTTATATTAAGTTTTACAATAATTTTTACATTTATCTTCATAAAGTATATTATGTCTTCAACTGTAATTCCACTCATAATTGAAACAAGAAAACAAGATTCTAATTTTTTATTTCAATTTCAGTTATTATCATTATTGTAATTTATATCTCGTAATATTTAATTTATCTTATTTATAATTGTTAATTTCAGTTTTATAAAACTTTAATAGAATCAACAAGCAAAATATTTTAGCAACCGAGAGGAATTACAATAAGCGAACGTGAAAACAATTACAAATTAACAAATTAGCAATTCCACAAGTAATCAAACAAGCCAACAATTAATCAAGTAAGAAAATTATAGCAATTCGCTAGTAATCAAAATAATAATCAACAATAATATAGAAATTACTAAAAAAAATAATTGTAAATAACGTAACATAACGTAATTTAACGTAACGTTACGTAATATAACGTAAAATAACATAAAAAACGTACTGTTACAGTACACTGAGTTATTTCTAGTTGTTACGTAGCGTTGGGATTCCGTTAGGTTACGTAACGCAATATAACGGGTTTCATAACACGTTATTTTCAACATTGGTTGCATGTGTAGAGAATCAACAGAAGCGCTTGAACTCTAGGATTATATCAAACCTGGCACCCAGGTCTCATGACAAGAACGGTTCGCCCCAACCTATCGACAAAATTTGATCTGTAGATTTTTCCAGTCTCAGCTTCATGGGCTATTTCCTCCTGGAAAAAGAAATGCTGACTGTATGAATAAAACAGAATGAAGGAAAAAAAAAATGACGAGATACCCAAAATAGTTTCTTAAGAACGTGAACCTTTAAGCACGCTAAACATGATTGTGCGGTCGAGTTCATAAAAAGATGGATATATTATGAGGAAAATATTTGTATTCTGATGCTAAAGAACTATGCATACAACTTCAAACTTAGTAAACTAATCATAATGGAATTTTCAAGCAAATTTGGAAAGGCATCCCTCTTTTTATGCCATAAACCAAAAACATACTGGGATAGCTGTCAACAAAGGTTCTTGCAAATGTGTATACAGTTCCTTTCTATAACTCAATTGTTTTTTTCTATCCATTCAATGATATCAAAATTAGAGATGGAAATGTCAGTAAAAAAAAAAATTGTAACTCAATTTTTTTTTTTTTTTTTCCCATAGCAATTAACTAAACAGCTACAACTTCTAAAAACTCCCATACGAGCCATGAGTTCCGACCACCTCACATATCGGCAGTGACAGCCCTAACAACTCAATATCTCATGTCTTTGACTCCATACAATCCTCTGATAGCCCTCATCTTATTTTCCACTTTAAATAAAGCATATTCGAATCAAGAAATTCATTTCCTTGCATTTTAAAATCCAAAGGTTTCAGTTAAACAGTTCAATTATATGCATTGCCAAGTTGTCCCATATATATTTGTATCAAGGTTTTCAATATCAGCCAATACTAATTATTTTGAATATCATATCAGATTTGAGTATCCGATAAAATAAAGGCCTAGGGATGAGAATGGGCAACTCCACGGTCTAATTTTTGATTCGCTCTACTCAAAATTTTGAATTAGAAAAATAAAAATTTTATTTTTAATTCAAAATTTTGAATAGGACAGGCCAAAAAGTGTCCCGTGGACGTGCCCATTCTCATCCCTAATAGGCCCTATAATAATTGTACCTATTGCTAATATTCCTGATATTTTACCCATCTATCCAATGTTGTTGATATGATACATCAGATATTCCGATACTATAAACTATTAGCCGATCTGCTACTTACATGAGATTTCAGATCTTGATACATATGCTACTTATATGAATTTGCACATTCGTGTCAATGTTGTATCATCTGTGCTTCATATCATCACCCATGCTTCCTAGAGAACAATACATCATCATCATCATCGACGACATCAACAAAATTGGCATCACCTTATGATCTAGAGAATAATAGTTGGTAAATAATAAATAAAAATTTAACTAAAATCTCATTGCAAAGGTAACTTCCTTATGAGAGCTCAGAATTACGCAATGGGGAGTTTCAAATTCCTCTATAATATCATTGAAAGTTGATTTCAAATAGCTAAAATCAATTGTTGACACTAATAAATGGAAAGTGAAGAGATGCATAGTTGTTCAAGCCAAAATCCTACCTAAATGTTTTAGGATTCAAAGGCTTATGGGGTTAGAAAGTGTTCTCACATAGGTATGGAACTCGTAAGAAAAATATAAAATAGCAAAATTCTTGTGATGGGTTGAAAGTGGGGAGTTGAATGAGTACGCGGCTTTGAAGTATTCTTCTGTAGCGTTCATCAAAGAAGTATGTGGCATTAGAAGATTCTAACTATCTAGGTATAAAGTGTAAACATTTAATGCTATGATGCAATGGAGAAGACTTAAATCACTGCGATAGAAATCTAGAACTGTAAAAAGTTAGACCAGGTGAATATGAGAAATAGGAGGTTACTAACCCAACGAATATCCTCTGGTTTGTACTCCAGACGCCATTTCAAGGTTCCTTTTAGCATTTTAACTGCCCTCTTCACATTCCAGTTCCTTGCAGTTAAGTATCTTCTAATGCATGCATCCGAACAATATAAGGACAGTCTATCTGGCAATGGTCCCAGCAATGCTCTTACTTCCTCAATCTGGAACGAGAAAAAATGGGTCACAAGAAAATGCACAAATCTTGAAGGAAAACTTTGTTCTGTCAAACATTTCCTAAAAAGAATATTATCCATCTCACTACCAATCCAAAATAACCGAGGTGTCTGGATTATGATTACCTTAGTCCCTGGATCTGCAAGTACTGATTGTTTTCCAGAACCAAATGAACCAGAGCTCTTCAAGCTCATAATTTTATAAAGTTTCCTGAAGATGAAAACATTAGGAGCATATGATTTTGAAGTTGTATGATCATGAAAATAGAAAGAAAGAACAAGAACTGCTGCTTAACAAAAAGAGCAGAGATGCACGTTTTTCATCATTCAAATGTTGTATCATGCAAGCAAAACATGCGCACGCATGCACACAGAAACAAACATATAGGAAATAATGAGTATCAGCCACTAGAGGAAAATTTTCCCGTGGCGATGATAACTCCACCACCTCCACCTCCACCTCCACCTCTTTCTTCGATCGGCCTCCATGATGATCTTTGTCCCTTTCACTTATACCCAATTCCATGGTGTATAATTTTGACTTATCCATCAAAATTAACGGTTTTCCAAAAAACATAACATTACATATACCCGACAATGGATGGACATATTAAAATTAACAACAACAACAACAACTAAGCCTTTTATCCCAAGTATTTGGGGTAGGCTATGGACATATTAAAATTATACCCTAAAAATTGGTAATACTGAATCCAAGAGGGTAGAGATTAACCATGGTGACCAATTGAAGGAAGAGGTGGTGGTGATGGAATTATAGCCGCCAAGAAGAAATATCCAATGTTTAAAATACCGATAACGATAACGTAATATTTTGTTTTTGTTAGGTTTTATCATATATGGCGTAACATGTAGGTTATGCAATTTCCTATACATTTAATAAAAATAAATATAAAGCTATATAAAATTATTTTTATAAATAGAAAAATAAATATAAAATTTTTAAAAGAATAATATAAAAACATTTTATAATACAGAATCAAGTCTAAGTTTCTAACAAGTTTCATGATAGTTTCATATTTATCTTTATAAATTATATTACGTTTGCATTTGTAATTCCAGTCATAATCTAAATAAAATTTCAAATTTATTTTTAGTTAATCAATGTCCTAATTTATATTTTGTAATGCTCAAGTTATCTTATTTGTAATTGTTCATTTTAATTAAACTAAAAAATCAATTGAATCAGTAGCAAGAAAGAAATTTCAATAATTAGAGAGGAATTACAACAAGCCAATAAGGAAGCAATCACAAATTAGTAAATTAGTAATTTTATAAACAATCAAACAAGTAATCAAGTAAGAAAACTGTGGTAATTAGCTAACAATCAAATAATAATCAAACAATAATATAAAATTATTTAAAAAATATTACAGTGAATAATGTAACATAATGTAATTTAATGAAACGCAACGTAAAATAATGTATATAACATGAAAAACACACTGTTATCTTGCATTGAGTTATTTTCGACTGTTAGATAATATTGGCTTTCTGTTAGATATCATAACGTAATATAACGGATTTCATAACGTGCAATATTGGAAAGATCTTCCCTCTGCTGCAGTTGATACCTGATAGCCCATATATATATGTAACAATAATGGGAATGAGCCATCAGGAAATCTCTTGTGCTGGCAGTTTATTTTCACTATCTCCAATATTTTTTTCAATTTTTAAGTTAAAATCTTAATCCCCTTTATAATTTTAATCCCCTGATGTTTACTCATATCTAATTTCCTAAATTTTGCTTTTGATTTGGCATTTCATTAAATAGACACAAATTAACAATTTTCAGGGAATAAAAAATCTTGTATCTACTTGATAGAAGAGCAAACAAATTTCAAAACATATAAAATTTAATCTTTAAAAAACTAGGAGATATTGATCCAAAAAAATTAAGGGGTATTTACTGGTTTGTCCCTCAAATCTTTATATATTATGATTTAGTCCCCAAAATCTTCATATTTAGGATTTAGTCCTCCAAATCTCCTAAGTTACTACAATTAAGTCCCCCTTCCCAAATCCCCCAAATTTTTGACCTGATATTACCATTTTATCTCTCCTTATTCATTCTTTCTCCTCCTCCTCTCTTCTCCTCCTCTCTTCCACCTCTCTTCTCCTTTTCTTCATTATTCCTCCTCTCTTCTCCTTCTCTCTTCTTTCTCTCTTCTCCCAATGAAGAAAAGAGGAGGAAGAGAGAAGGAGAAGAGAGGAGGAATAATGAAGAAAAAGAGAAGAGAAGAGGAAGAGAGGAGGAGAAGAGAGGAGGAAGAGAAAGAATGAATAAGGAGGGCTAAAATGGTAATATCAGGTTAAAAATTGGGGGGATTTGAAGAGGGGGACTAAATTGTAGTAACTTAGGAAATTTGGGGGACTAAATCCTAAATATGAAGATTTAGGGGACTAAATCATAATATATAAAGATTTGAGGGACAAACCAGTAAATACCCCAAAAATTAAATAAATGGATTACTGTTTTCTCACTAGTAGTGCTTGTAAGTTGCCAAATGCAGATAGCTCAATTATAGCTTATCTATATTATATAAATAAGAGAGAGAAAGACTATAGGTTCGACTACCATCAATGATTTTTAAGTTAAGATACTAAAATCTAAGAACAACCGATCTAAAATGAAAATCCTTCTGATAGATATGTTTTACCAGTCCTAATTACCTAAAAACAAAAAATCATGCGATCTAGGTTTGATGAGTTACTCCTTCCAAAAGGATTTGGACCTAAATCCTTTTGATTCAAATCAACCTGAGATTATTTATTTAGAAGATCTCTTCTGTTAAAACTTATCTACATATTTTACACTATATAAAGTGGCTAAAATACTAAAAATATTAAAATTATATTTATGTATGCATCAAATAGGCATAAAATAAATAGTTAAAAATAACATTTTGCATAGATATACACATTATGACTTAAAAATTATCGATCCTAACATAAAATAATGATTTAAATAGTACAAACCCCTCGTATATAAATTTTCACTGGGTTTAAAACATTCTGTACTATTAAAATAGCCAGCTCACTATTTACAGCTGTCCCCTTAGTACATGCTAGATGCATGGGCCAAAAAAAAAATTAAAAATTATGATTTTTAGTTTTAGAATATTTTAAAATATAGATCAATTTTAAAAAGGTGGATCATGATAATGGTTGTCCCATCATCAAGTTTCAATGAGAAGGATTTGATTTCAACTCCTTTTAAAGAGTATCCAAGTCATCTATGTCCCTATATATGCATGTGTGTGTGTGTGTGTATATATATATGGATGGGATTATTGTAAACGAGCCGCCAGCTCAAGTATGTTACCTAAGCTAGCGGCAAAAAAATAATACTTTCATTATTTTTTATCAAATATTTTTTTGGATCATGATCTCTCCCTCATTAACTTCTTCAGGATTAAATTTCACCTATTTTGGATTTTATTTGAAATTCTATCAAGTTGATACAAGATATTGTATTTACCTAAAATCGTTAATTTTGTATATATTTGATGGAAGGCAAATCAAAACTAAAACCCAAGAAATTTCATATAAGCGAACCCTAGGGGCATGAGATCTAATCCAATGAGATCTAATCCAAAAAAATATTTTGAAAAAAATTATCTAATATAGAGGAAATGGACTACAACTCAACTAACTTACGTGACGCAGCGGCTCATTTCCATTATATATATAGAGAGAGAGTTAGGTTTTTTTATTTAAAAAATAAAAAGATTGATTTAACATTTTTCACATCCTTTATTTGCCTCTAAGATGTGTAGGGTCAAAATTTCAAAAGGTGATAATAGCAGGGAAATAAACTAATGATAGGCTATTAGGAAGTGTGTGGTGGAAAAGTATCAAATCTAACTTTCTACCTTTAATGTAGATTCCCTACTTCAACATTGTGTGTGTGTGTGTGTGTGTGTGTATATATATATATATATATATAGTCAGGTGATCCTTTGAGACGAGTTCATAAACTGAGCTCCACAAGAACTCCACCATGACCATGGACCAACCTACCAATGATTCGCACCTTTCACCTTGATCTATACACATAAACTAGCCGATGAAAGAAAAATAAAGTGATTTTCAGAGCTTTTTGCCCACCCATCAAGCGGTATATATACATACATACATGTGGGTTAAATGTATCAAAGGTCTCCATATAGCATTACCTTGGCCTTATATCTTAATGTAGATGTCTAGATGGACGATCTGAAGTGTTAATTATGATCTCCACATCCTAAAATGATTATATACAAAAATTTATGCATTTTCAATATATTTTAACTATGCATTAGATGTACAAAATAAACAGTTTTCTAATAATAGAAAAAAATGAGACCTCAATGATGAAGTGTTAAATAACATAATTTTTTATACACTACCTTCACATAGATATCATAACTAACAGTTTGGATAGTCTATAAGAACCATTTATATTGAGATTTAGGGTTTCCACAGGTAACTCTCTATGGAGGCACTTTAAGTACACTTTTCCATATACACACACATACATATATGCATACATATGTTATATATATATATATATATATATATATATATATATATATATATATATATATATATATAATTAATATATAAGTAAACAAGGCTAGAATGTCTAGTAAAAATCTCATCTTCTCACGTTCATCTTCCTATATTTGTTTCTCCCATTTGATCCTGTCATGTTGATCTCCAACCCTTAGGGTTCGCATACACAAAATTCCTTGGAATATAATGAGATTTGACCTTTGTTCAAGAGGGTTAAGAAATTAACGGTTTTCCGAGCACATAAGATTTTGTGCCATCCAATTTGATGGGCAATAACTCCTATAACCTATAAGGTTTGGTATACATGAACATTAAATGATAATGATCAATATAGTATGATCCGCTTAAAGTGATAACACGAGATTTTGCTAGGCACTCTAGCTAACATACCTAGATTGTCATTCTGGCTCTCATTTACTAGAGAGAACAATGAATATGAGCTGATAGCTCATGTAAGTTACGTGTACTACAATCTATTTCCACTCTCCAATATTTTTTAAAAATAATTTTTAGAATTTAAATCTCATGCGACTGATGTTGACTCATACCCAATTTCTTGGATTTTAGTAGAGATTTGGCCTTCCATCAAATAGATACAAAATTAACGGTTTTTGTTAAATACAATATTTTGTATCCACTTAACGGAATGCTAAATGAACCTGAAAGCCCATGAAATTTGATCCTCAATATGCTAATGAGACTTGCCTCAACTTTATCTATATCATATAGTACTAAGCATATGGCTTCTCTATAGACAGGACTTGAACAACTACACCAGAAACCGCCGTCAACAACAGTAACTGCCCGGTGTGATCCATATGAGACTAGAGCTGCAGGAGATAGCGGAGAAAGAGGAGGAAGCATAGCAAGACCAAGGGGACACAATCGTTTATGGTTAGTGGAGAAGCGAGGATGGAGCATGTTGTTGTTATTCTCATTTGAGCGATTGTATTTGCATCTTTATGTTTACTTATCTATAATGTATTAACAATCATGTAGCGCCCATTACTGTAACACAACCTATGTATTAGCTATCCTATGCTTGTTTCAATAAGCACTTATTAATGAAATGCTCACGGATATATTCACTGTTCTGCTCAAAAAGATGCTAATGAGAGAGAGATCATGATTCCAAAAATTACAAAAAATAGTAGAAATATTATTTTCTCACTTCTAGCTCACATTACTTACCTAAACTGATGGCTCATTTCCAGTAATCACCCCCTATCGGAAGTGCGAGATGGAACACCCCACACAAAAAAATTATATATTATAATAACATGAATTTGACAGTCCAATTATAATTTTGCAACGCAATACACGATCAAGACATAATTTAATGAATTATCTAGAATCTTGGTATTGACTAATATTTAATACAAATTTTTAAACAACAAGAGAAAAATACCTGCAACTTACAGAAATAACTGACCGCAATCCAGCGAATTAGAGATGCAGACTCAAATTCTATGGGTAGATTAGAGGAAAGAGTTTCTAGAGCTTTTCTTGTGAGAGAGTTGAAAAGAGACAGAAGGAGGGACCAAAATGGTGTTGGAAATGCAGGCTTAAGTTTTGACTCTTAAGACTTGAGGGGGACATACTTGTAAATTTAAAGAGGGCAAACTTATAAAAATTCTAGACACTAAATTAATTTTTCTGGGGGCGGCTTCCCACCCTAGTATAAGGGTGGTTCCGCCCCTATATATATGAATATACATGTGTGCATGTATACATATGTATACGTGTGTGTGTGTGTGTATAAACTCTTGATGCAACATCTTTTCTAGTTTAAATTCTAATAATGATTAGCCTGCACTAATACTACGAAATTACAAATGTTAGAATTATTCATTTATTAACCATGAGGTCTAGGTCCAAGAATGTATGTATTCTCCAATCTTGAAAAAGACCATTCAACAAGTCATTCAATTTTACCATCAAAAGATTACAGACACGGGATAAATATATCATATGTTATGTGTGCTTTTTTAACTTTAGAAATACCAATCATCATTCTTCACCATATGTTACATCAACAGTCATATATCACATCCTTTTCTCATTATAAGTTGTTTCAAAATTGTATACACATACATCCCAATCTAACATTTATTGCTAGTATAATAAAATGCAATTCTTCTAGCTAAGACCCATTTGGATAGCGATATTTGCCAAAGAATAAGAGAGAATATTTATAAGCTATAAAAACGTTTACCAAGATTTTCATGCCTAGGGGAAAATTCACTTGTATGAAACCATCTATTAACACGTTCATGATATCTGAACAAGGTCAGCTCCAAATTTTTACCATGGCAAAAAAAATCACTTGATGCTATAAGTAGCACATAATACACACCAGGCATTTGTAAGAAAATGCTATCTAAAGCCTCAACTAATTTAGCATTGATCATTATCAGATTCACCCAGTAATAAACAACAAGGAACATTAAAGTGGTGCTTAGTAACAGATCCATCTTCTAAATAATCATGTTATTAACTGATTAACATCAAAAATCCTGACCTTCATGCAATGAAACCTAAATCTTATCAGAAAGCAAATGGTAAAATATACAAAGGGCTATGAAGAACATTGGTTAAAAATTTCTCTGAACATGTTAGCAAGGAACTTTTAACCTCCATGACTCTACGAAACTCTTTTTTTTTTTTTTGGGGTGGAGAGTAGGCCAAAATATACCTTATAAACCTTTGAGAAAAGGAAAAAAGAAAAGGCAGAAAATTCAGCAAAATTCATCCCTGCAGTAAATTTTTGGCCATGTAAGACCATCCGAAAACTACCTGCTAAAAGAATTGCATTGTTCAAAGCAATAATTTCACAAAAATCAAATAAAAAAAATGTTGAATCAATTTCTGTTCCATATTTATAATCCACTAAGCCAAAATTTCTAAAATCCATTTTTGTTTCTTTCAGGGTAGTTGGCAAGTTACATAAAAAACATAAAACAAGACCCAAATCATTAATCATTTGACAAATTCAACAACTCAAACAGGGACGTGAAATTGATTTCTACAATCACAAGGACCGGACAACAATTTTCCCAAAATTAACTCCATCTCCAGCATTAAATTCCAATCACGAAAGGGGGCATTCAATCCACAAGCACCCATAAGAGGATTCAGCCGTAAATTTTCAATTTAATCGCATAAAAATTGGATTTTGCGCGATGGGTTCTCACAATTCAGCTATAAATACCAAGAAAAAGGCGTAAAAATTAAATTTTGCGAAATGGGTTCTCAAAATCCAGCTATAAACAACATCACCGTGCATTGTTAGAATCTATGCACATAAAAGAAAATTTTAAAAAATGAGAAGATAATGGGGATAAAATCTTGGGCTCACCGACGGCAAATTGGGCGGTCCGAATTCTGACGGGACGTCGATCAGTTCAACGCCTGAGAGAGAAGTTGGCAACAATGGAGAGAGAGAGAGAGAGAGAGAGAGAGAGGAGAGAGAGAGAGATTTGGACTTTGGGAGAAGGTATTGGTTGGTCCTTTTGGACGGTAGCTTTTATTATTTAATTAATTAAAATCCAATTATATGCTTAATTAATTATAATTAATACTATTCTTAAGCTTAATATGTAAAGGAGTATTTGCAATTATATTTTTCAATTTATAAGATTTTAAATAGTATTGAAAGTTATTCCTCTAAAAAAGAATTTCTCATGTAAATGTATTTCTAAGGAGGTAATAACAAATCACAATGTTTCTTCTAATTTAAAATTATGTAAATTTTAAATAGTAAATACCATCGGTCTCGATAGAAATAACCGTGCAATATTAGTAAAATTGAAATTTAAAATAAATAATTTTAATTGACATATGACTATTCTCTCTTCAAGAAAATATTTTATTTATCAAAACCCTTCAAAATAAAAAAATCCTTTTTAATTTGAAAAAGTCAAGTTTCACAATAAATATTAGATTAGAATTAGCGGTAATATATAATGATTCTCGTAAATTTATAAATAAATAATTACTATAATTAATTATAAATTATATTTTGATTGATATGTGTGCAAATATTAGAAAAAAATTATACCAAAGGATTTAATGGGTATATTCTAATAGGTGAGATGCCCTGGTCCACAGTGAGTCACATTCTTAAGTACAAAACAAGATATGACTTGTTCCCAGCCATTGGCTTCCCTATAAACTTGGGAGTTTCCAAAAGGAGCACACCATTGTTCCCAGTGAGCCCGTTTTCCAAGTCCCGACGAAAAAAAAACTATACAGTGGGCTCACTGGAAAAAGTGGTGTGCTCATTTGGAAACTCCGGAGCATTGCCAGCAAAACCTTGGGAGAGAGCATGTGACTCAATTTTGTCCCTAAGTTGCTAGCTTGCCACCCTGCTGATCTCCGCATTTTTTTTAACATAACAAGTGTGTGACAAATTACAACTTTAAATTCGCAAATCCATGGAAAATTAGTTGTGAGTCCAAATTAATATAACGAGTAGAGATGAGAATCGACCGGTTCAAACCCAAATTTTCAAAAAATTGGTTTTAATTAAAAAAATATATACTTAAGAAAAAAATTGAATAAAATATTATAAAACTGCCAAAAATGTAATAATAGACATGAAATTTTCTTTTAGATAAAATTTTTATTGCTTATTAATTAATTATTTTCTTATTAGGAATATATGATATTTGTTAATAAAGTTATTTTTTTATAAAGACATTTTTATGGAAAGTTAATTTCAATTGATTATGATACTTGTTATTGTAAACTTATTGTATTTATTATAAATTGTTAAAGAAAGTTATTTATTATAAATTGTTAACAAAATTATTTATTATAAATTGTTACATGGAATTTTTTAATTACAAATTATTATTGAAAGTTAATTTTAATTGGATAAATGTCATAAACATTTAGTATATTAATTATATTAACCATTTTAACTTGTTAAATAATGGAATTAAGATTTTCTAGTTTTGGTTAAGGTGATCTCCAAATTAAAATGATTTTTTTTAAAAAAAATAAAAATAATTAAAATACTCGAACCGAACCGGGCTCGAGCTTGGCGGCAGTGGCCCCGTAATCCTGGCAATTAACGGGCTCGGTGCCGGGTCGGACTCCCTACCGAGCTGGGCTGGGCTTGAGCCCAACTGGGCATAACATGATCTGAACAGTTCAAAGGAGCCCAAGTCTCTCAGCTCCCCTAGTCAATCAACATGACATAATAGTCTACAAAGTACAATATTCTGAAGTCCAAATTGTTGTCACAAACCATACAAATAAAATACAAAAACTATAGTACAAAAGTTCATAGTGGAAACGGTAGGGTGTGACATCTCTTGACCGTTCTGCATGACTAAGTCACTCCTGTTTCATTAATCATAGGCCCATGATAACAAAAGTGGGATTGTAGCCATCAATCTTGTAACAAAGTCCTAAAACACAGTGTACAGTACAACACAACAAAATACATCAAAGAAAGGATAAAAGCAGCTAGTATCCTCTTTGTTCCAGCCACTATGAAGCAGGTTCCTACCTTGTTCCTACTTTGGGTCGTCGGCTCTGTCTGCTCCGTCCTCTAGTTGGTACAGTCTCCTCCATCTGTGCTGTCATTATTATACCTGTCGGTTTTCATCATTCGAAAGCTGAAACATGTACTCTCGAGAATGTATCTCTGTCCGAAATATGATACGCAGCCAAATCTACAGACCAGAAGATGCTCCGGTCCCAACATATGCTGTCTTTGCAAAAATATGGGTGAATCAACGAAACATTTCATATTAACTTGACATATACAGCACAAATTTGGCTAAAATGCAAAGCAACATTTAGCATGGAGATCAATATGGTGGAGGGAGATAGTATACGGCGAAGAGTGATAGGCACCTGCTTTGCATGAAAACTTACAAACACAATAGACATCCACTATGTTGGCATATATGGAAAGAACAGAAAATAGAATCTTCAGGAACTCATATCAGTCGACAGACACAAGCATGAAATAGTACATCTTTGCTTACTAGCCACATAAATATTTTTACCTTCGATGGGCAAGTAGCTCTCCATATCAATTCGCATCTACTTATCTAAATTTGTTGTCAATCAAATAGTTGTACTTGGATTTGACTAAGAAGGCACTCCTTCTGTTCCATCTCCATTCTTACAAGTCTTCTTGTTGGATAGATGTAACTAATCCATTTAGAGCGTGTGTTATTTTTTTTTGGATCAGTCCCAGATTTACTGTTAGCCCTTTAGTTTGTGTTGATGTTCCATCTATTTCTCTCTCCAAACTCACGCACTACTCTATCCTTGTTCGTCGTGTGGGAATACGGCAGTGGGCAAAGTGTTTCGAGGGGCACCTCAGAGAACCATCGGTCGTGCCAAAAGGAAATCTTGTTTCCGTTTCCTAGCTTAAACCTAATTTCTAGCCAGAATGTGCTCTTGAATAGCGTGATCCCTTTCCAGAAGCTCGATTACATGGCTCGAGTTTCTGTGTTTTGCCTGCCATGTTTAGTTTTCAATATTTTATGCAGAGACCTCATATACAATTGTTTTTAAGATAAAACGGTGGGGATCGAGATAATCTCCCTGTTTTCCATTAAATCATATTAATGAAATATGATAGTTTAGAATAGTACATAGTTGTCTCTCACCATGGAAATACTCTAACATAGATATGTATAAAAGATAAAAAGATAACAAGATAAATCAGGACAACATCGCCATCACATTAGTATAAAAAGAGACTCCTCTAATGTTGATTATTCCGATCACTCCTCCATAGTCTCTGATACTTGGGAAGGTAATTCCTCTGCTCTGAAAATCTCGGGGTCCACGGATGCATGCCCTTAACTCCAGCCTTCTCTGTGGATCTCTTCGAACACTACATGTGCTTTCGTTGTTAGATTAATTTTTGTAATTAATTTATAATTTGGGGCAACACATGTAAACAATTAAAATGTGTGTGCTATCATTTAATTAAGCCAAATCTAAATTTTGTGATCTAATAAATAATTGATTAATTGGTTTAAATGGTATAATAGTCATGAGATTATTGTGTAGATACCATTAAATAATTATTAATGGTCCCCATTCTACCACGACGTATTCTAATTTCTCAAAATCCTCTCAGAGAGAATTCTAAGAAAAGATCTGGTGGTTAGAATTAGAAGATCATAACGCAAGAGTTCTCTTCCTGCAAGATTTCTACATCAATGAATTTAGAAATGCTTTCGCTTTTAATTTTATACTTATGATATTAATCAGGAGATTCAAAAATATACAAAATTATTTTTATTACAGAATCCAACATTCGTTCCCTCCACCGTACCTGTCCACCATGCCAAATCGTCATCAATAAAGAGTAAGCAAGTGCGAATATTAATTAGAAGTACAATTGAGATCCTGAAGTGAAGCACGCACATCTTCAACAAAATGTGAACGGTCGCTTAAATGGAAGAAGAATAACGAATATATATGATGAGACATACATGCATGCATATGATCGCTAACTTTATTATCTGGCATACCACCAGTGACAGCAAAAAAGGAGGTTAAGTTGTCTGATTCATATATAATATCGTCCTATTATATGATCACTTGAACATTCCTTGTTGCAGAATCGCCCCGGTGCACGCACAATCTCATAAGTACGACAGAGACATGGTCGATATATATTGCCTATTCTTGTTCTGTTATTAAAACTGAAGTCTACGGAGAGAAAGTGATGTGCTGTGTGAAGACTATGGTTGAAATTGGAAGATAGCTGGATATGTTCTTCACTTGAACGATATTGATTGATTTATATTCTCCCCCGTTTCGTGCTTGACTTTTTGAGAAGTCGTAACGTTCAAGCACAGGCCGATCGATGCAGCCTATAAATTGAGATCAAGAGGTCTCTGAATCCTTTCAAGTTTGTCAATCGAGTGCAAGAGAATTTTTTTTCATATGGAAACCAAAGCTCTCGCTAAGAAATATGGAGCTGATTGCTCTATCCTCCATCGTTTCTTCTCTGGTAAACTAGTGGTTCAAACTTGCGATTAGTCTGCATTTACTCAGTGACGATCTTAGTATATATAGTGAATACCAACTTGCAGTTGCATTGTTATGGTGTATGTATAGATTCCATTAACATCTACTTTTTGATGTTCAAGGGTAAATTGATCTTATGTTTGTTTATGCATGCGTGATATCTGAGTTATCGGTAAACTTCAGGAAATGGTTCATCAAGTGATTCAAGCAAGGTTGTAGAGATTGTCACTCAGCGAAACGTTGAAGAGCTCAAGCTTGTTCGTCAGACTTACTGCTCTCTCTACAACCAAGACCTCCTGCATATTCTCTCTCAAAAGAGCAATCTATTTGCTGTAAGTTACTCTCTGAAACAAAAGCTTCATTGCATCATATCTTTGTTCATGTTCATGATCGGAAAATTTTATGCAGAGGGTGGTGTATCTTTGCGTGAGTGAGCCTTTCGGTCGAGATGCAGAGATTATCAGAGGAGCACTCTTTGGCAGGAGACTGGACCCGAATACACTGACGGAGACCATCTGCACGCGTTCTTCGTCAGAACTGAGAATTCTTATGGGAGCTTATCGGTCACGGTACAATGCAGAACTCAAGCAAGATGTCTCGTACAGAATCAGCGGTATCCTTAAAGAGGTGCAGTTATCTCCTGTTATCGGTATCAAGTTACAGGACATTTAATTTCTTGTACTACTTCTAATTCTATTCAGTGTTCTGCCAGATTCTCGTAGCAGTCTTGAATTCTAGCATGAATAGCGGGGCTAGAGTTGATGCGAGCATGTCAATGTGCGATGCTAAGACACTCTACGAAGCTGTTGGGAGTGGCCGGTACGTAGATCAGAAGAGCATATTGGCCGTAATAAGCCAGAGAAGCATTGAACAGATCAAAGCAATCCTTTCCTCTTACAAGCAACTCTACGGATATGAGTTCGTGAAGTTCTTGAAGAAGGACAGGTGCGGAGAGTTCAGAGAGCAGCTCCGTTGCGTGATCAGATGCATCCAGTCCCCCGAGAAGCAGTTTGCAAAGCGACTGCAGAGTGCTTTGAAGACTGGTGATGCCCGTGAGACGCTGATAAGAATGGTGGTGACACGGGCAGCTGGCACTGATATTCGACGCATTGACGGTGTTTTCGCTGCCAAGACAGGACGGTCCCTGGAAAGCCTCATAAGGAATGAGTTCAGCAGTGATGATGCAGTCTATGGCTCGGTTGCTGATGTTCTTATTGCGCTACTAACGCATTCCTGAACTCGTGAGCTCATGTCATCGGAATCTAAGAGCTGTACGAATCATAATCGTAAAAGAAAAATGTATGTTCTCAAGTTCTATTGAACTGGTGGATCAAACTTAATTTCCTGATATAAAAGAACACAATGTTTTTATTACATTTGAAGGATGAATCGATTCATGAAGCCACTTATTGATCGCCAAAGATCACAACTTTTTTACCCCATTACGCTAAACTCATGTTCCGTATCTCCCACCACCAAGAAATGAGACCCCTCATCCAACAGCCTCCGACCATCTTCACTGATCCTGCTCAGGTGCTCGCACAGCCTCAGAGGAAACTCGACGTGTGCACTCTCTCCCGCCTCAAGCTGCACGCTCTCGAAGCCAACCAACTGCTTCATCGGCCTGCCACCGTGCACGTTAGGCCTCCTCAGGAACAGCAGCACCGAGTGCCTTCCTGCCATCGGCCCATGGTTGCTGACTCTCACCGTGGTAGAGAAATCGAGTTTCTGACAGCGTTTGGATCCCAAGTTCGATATATCGTAGCTGATGGTTTGCTGTGAATCCTCCACGGCTTGTAGACGGACAGTCTTGTTCAAGTAGAGGGCGGTCTGAGTCGTCGAGGCGAATTCATAAGAGTGGGTGGAGTAGCTGAGCCCGTAGCCAAATTTGAAGACGGCCTCGCCAGTGTAGAACTTGTAAGTTCGGCCTGGGTATCCCGTTGCAGGGTCTGCTCTCATTCTCATATCTGTCATTGGCACTTTCGTGAACTCTTGCGGGTACCATGTAACGGGCAGTCTTCCACCTGCAAAAAAATTTCTTTCTTCACCATTCCGACTGGTTTTTATGCTGCAACATCGAAAGAGGTACTGAAACCGATCATAACTTCACCTGGATTGTGATTGCCAAAGATAATATCAGCGATCGCTTGTCCACCGGCCTCTCCAGGATAACCAGCCCATATTATGCCCCCGACGTTGTTATCGTCCCTCGCGAAGCGGACGTCCACAGGGCCACCGCAGAGCAGCACCAAGATCACCGGCTTCTTTGCTGCCTTCGCCACGCTCGTGATCAGCGCCTGCTGCATCCCTGGCAGCACCAAATCGACCCGGTCGAGCTCTTCCTTCTCCTGTGTCTCGTCCAGCCCCATGAACATCACGACTTGGTCCACCGACTGGGCCAGCTGCACGGCCTCATTGACCGATCCCGACGCACAAGCCACATTCGGACACCCATTCACGAATCGGACGTTCTGGACGTAGCCCTGCAGCGCCTTAAGAGGAGTGATGGGATTGCAAGGGGGCCCTGCATAGTTCCCTAGCATGGCAATGTCTGCGCTCGGGCCCATCACACCGAGGGAACCGATCGATTTCGCCAGAGGGAGGAGGCCGTTCAAGTTCTTCAGCAGGACGATCCCTCGTTGCGCTGCTTGCAGGGCTAAGTTCCGGTTCTCCTTTGTGCAGACTTGGCTGGGAGAGATTTTACCGTAGATGCTGTTTCTGGGGTCTCCGTCGAACAGCCCGAGCCTCATTCTGACGGAGAAGAGGTTATGAAGAGCTCGGTTGATGTCATTCTCCGAAAGCTTCCCTTGTTGGACTGCTGAGGCGCCGTACTTCTGAACATAGTCACCGCAGTTCACATCCATCCCTGAGATCATACCGATTGCACAAAATCTTATGACACATACCAAAAAAAAAAAAAAAAAATTATTTACAGTCACACTCCCGTAGTATTGGAGGTGTGTAATTTAACACCTCTAAAATTTGAAACTCTCAAAAAACCTTCTGGACTGTTAACACTGTTAGTGAGAGTTAGTTATTTTCACTCTCCTATTTTATTAAAGTGCACTCATATTCCCAAATTCCTATTATACCATTATCTCTCCCTGCACACTCCTTCTCTCTCTCCTCTCTCTCTTCCTCTATCCCTCTGGTCACTCACGCTTCCTCTCTGACTGAGAGAGAGGGATACAGAAAGAGGAGAGAAAAATAGAGCGAGTGTGTTGGTTAAAGGAAGAGATAATGGTAGAATAGAAATTTGAGGGATAAAAGTGCACTTTAATAAAATAAGAGATTGAAAATAACTAACCCTCACTAATAGTGTTAACAGTCTAGAAAATTTTTTGAGAGTTTCAAACTTCAGGAGATTAAGTTATACACCTATAATACTACAGAAAGTCTGACTGTAATTAACAAAAAAAAAAAAAAAAAAGTCCCCAGTCTAAGCACATTTTTCTTATACACGATCATATATACCTGCTTTGAGCACGTCTGCGACGGCGTCTTCCGGGGTCTTGGCATATCCCTGAGCATCTTTGATGATGGAAACTGCATCGCAGTCCGAAACGATGTATCTGTTACCATCGACAGAAGTAGAAATCAGCAGTTAACTGTCAGTTATCAGAAGGGATGACTAATAACTCCACCGATAACCTACTTTGAATTGAAAGAAAGCACTTCACACTACTTTGAGTCTTACCCGTTAAAACCCCAGGTATCCCTGGCAGTTTTCGTCAGAAGGTTGTAGTCAGCGCAAGTAGGCACTCCATTTACCTGATTGTATGAGCACATCAGCCCGCTAGCCTGAGCCTCCCTCATGCAGTGCATGAACGGAGGCATGTAACTCTCCGCCAAGTCCTGGGCCGATACCTGAAACGTGCAATCCATCAACATACAGAATGTCCAGCTCCCCGCATAGATTCTTCACTTACCACTGCATTGAATTTGTATCGAGTCTGCCCCTTCCAGTTCTCCAAATCGTAGGCAGTGAAATGCTTGCAACAGGCCGACACCTTCAGCCCTCCTTGCAACTTCCCTCCTTCGAAGGAGTCGCCCTGCAGTCCCCTGACATAGGAGACCGCATACTTGCCAACCGTATCAGGGTCCTCTCCGGCCGTCTCCTGCCCTCTGCCCCATCTCGGATCTCTGAAGATGTTTATGTTTGGCGACCAAAACGTTAGCCCCTCGGCCTGCCCCACATTGTAGATTGCCCGAGCTTCTGTCCCTATAGCCTTCAATTGCAAATTACAAGCTCGAGGTTATCAAATCTTCAGACAACCAAGTTTTCATTCATAATACATTAAGTCTTATAGTACATATTCTTCAGAAGTTTGAATTAAAATCTGTTCATGATCTGATTTCAATAATTTCATTATGTCGCAAGTAGATAGAAAGCATTTGAATGAAATGACAATATCAAAAAGTAGTTCTTTCCAAATTAGCTATAAAAATTGCAAAATTCTATAAATCCAACCATGATCAATTCAGACTTATTTCAAAAATAATCCTTTTTTACTAAATATTTTAAATATGAAATGAGTTTTTTTTTTTTTTTTTTCGTTTCATAGAGTTAATTATCATAGCCTACATTAATCAATTAGCAAAAAATAATATCGATTTCCTTCTCCAAAATTTTTTTACAATTTTCTTTTCTTTTTTATTTCTTTCTTATTTTTTTTCTATTCATCTTCTAATACTTTATTATTGTCATTAAGTATACATTGATGAGTATAGAAAAATGATAATAATTAATAGCAGAGAATATTATTCATAACATTTAATTGTTTACCTTACAAAATTACTAAATGGATATTAACATATAGGAAAAAGAAAAACAATTAGAAATTCTAACTTGCCAAGTTCTGATTCATCACATGGATATATTCAAATATGGTTAGTTACGATTGATCATATAGATATAAATCCGAGTCTAAATTGGTCTTGATTTGAAATATTTTACCTCAAAGTGGACATGGAAATTTTTATTTTTTTATTGCTACTTGACAAAAAAAAATAAATTGTCAAATTTGATAATAAATTATGGCATGAAACCAATTTATTTTGCATACCACTCCAATCTGATACCAGAGGTTAGCATCGAAGGTGGCGGCAGTGAGGAGTACTTGGGGGAAGCTCGTGGCGGCTCTGATCGCAGCGCCGTTGAAGATGAAGTGGATCCCCTTGCCGGCATAAGCCACCCCGTGGAGCGACTCCGACCACCACTTGTAGCCCGGGATGCCCAGGCGGTCGATGGGCGGGGCCACGTCGCCCAGCTGCGCTATCTTCTCGGCCAAGGACAGCTTGGAGATGATATCGTCCACCCTCTTGCCTATAGGCTGCCTCTGGTCGCAGAACAGGTTGTTCTTCGTCTGCGGGTTCGACGGGTCGCAGGAGAACGGAGGGGCCGGTGGAGCGGCAGATAGGAACCGGATGAAAGCAAGCAAGAAGAGGAGGGATGAGATAGCTCTGGTGGTGTCCATGGCTCTAGTGGCCGAGGTGTTGGTTTGAATTTGAGCCGAAAACGAGAAAGACAGTAGTTATATAGGCAGTGATGAGAATTTATTGGATAAGTCCAATGCGGCCATCATTAAAAAGGATTTAAAGCAAAATAGTTTTAATGCAAATCATACAGGATATGGTGAGGGCTAGTTTAGGAAAGATTTTAACTGTGTCAATACACATAGATTAGCAGAGACCAAATATTCTTTGAATCTAAATCCAAATCTGAACCCATATCTATACGCATTAAATTTTATATAAAAATATAATAATATGTAAAAGTCATATTTATCAAAGTGAATAATGTACCTAAGTTGTTTCCATATGCAACTACTTTTGAATTAGACGGATTTAATTCTCAATATGGAAGGTGTATGTAAACAACCCGAACTATTACTTATTATTTCTATGCTCTTAGCAAATGATTTATAAGAATTTTTTATTATTGATTAATATGATTTCAACATTTATTGAAAATACAGGATTCTTCTGGTATTACTATTTTAGTACTTGGAGATCAAAATTAACGGTTTAAATAGTCAACGTAAATACTCCATATCAAGGGAAAGATGCATTTTTCTTCGTAGCGTCAATGTAACACAAAGGAGGGGTGTTTTGGGGAATTTAGAGTGGCTCGGCTTTTGAGGCAAGATGCCGGACAGAGCCGTTGCAGCCGCTGGGCCAGTGCCCCCAGCTGAGACTTTGTTTAGGGTTATTCCCGCCTTTTTTCAAAGTTGGTTGGGTGTGGTTACCTTCCGTGAACACAAAAGGGTGGACACTGGACTCGGGAAATTCTATTTGGGTCACAGTATTTTACTTTTGGCATTCTGGATATTTATTACACCAAATTTCTATTTTGAAATACTATTATTTTACTCTCTGTGTCCAAATTTTTTTTTCCAAAAATACTCATCCTCCTTTTCTCTAACTGATCACCCGTCCGATCCCATTTTTATTCTTTTTTTTTAGTCGGATATTTTGGATGGTCGGGTATTAATACCCGACCAAGAAACGTGCTGGTCGGATATTAATACCCGACCAGCAAGCAAAGTCTCCCCCATAAAAAAAACTAATTAATAATAAATTTCAAACAAATATGCATAAAACCTAAAAAAAAAAAAATTTAATCGTATCTTAGATTTATTCTCTAACATCAATTGCATATTGGAATTTTTCATTTGCATAAAAAAACTCAAACTCAAATTCTAAAACCAAATTTCACTTGTCATGGTGAAATCAAAAAATTTAAAATTTTTCTAATCTTTTCACAAAAACTAATGTAAAAAAATTTTAGGGATCAAAAAATCAAATTGATGATTTTATAGGAGATGTGTTTTTATTAAATAGCAAAAAAAATTATTTAGGGTTTTAAAGATAAAATAGAGGAGGAAGACGATGAGTCGTAATTCTAAATTTTAAGAAGTTTTAGTTTGGAATTTATAAGGGTAATTTAGTCAAAAAAATAATGGCAAACTTGTAATTATTTATAACTTTTAAAACCGTGCGTCAAAAGTAAAATGCCGGGTGCAAATAGAATTTCCCTACTGTACTCCCTCACCTGCCACTCTCTCCCTCCAAAGGGTGGAATGTGGGGGAGGTGAGATTAAGGGAGGTGACGGGATCTAAGCTAGCTGACGAAATAACGACTAATGGAGCAAAGTTGGCAAAGTTTTTGCTCTGTTTGGGTGCGAAGAGTAAGATAGAAGTAGGGTTTGGTGGAAAGTTCAAAAGGTTGGAGAACAATATATGAAGCTTTCGACCCTCAATTATAATTATTCTATCTTTTTCGTGTCATGTTCGTCAATAAAAGAAGAAAATTACGCCCACATCAAAATAAATTATTGATTTGATTGACCATTCTTTAGGAATCTAGTGACAGGAAATTCCATGGAAGTAGAGATCAATCTTGAGAAAGACAATTTTACTGATTAAAATATGTTTCACAAGAGGTTATGAGGCGAGATTAAGGGACATTCTGATTACTTACAAGTAATGTTTCAATTTGCAACGTATAATTAGTACAATTTTACTTGTATTATTTTGTTTGGCTTTGAAAATTACAATTGATCATTAGAGTTGAAAAAAATATTCAAATAATATTTATTTTATTTTTTTTACTTCTTTAAATATATTATTTATCAATAAAGGTTAATCACATTTAGATCACCTGTAATATGGAATATTAGAACTTAGGGTTAATTATAGTTAGACCCCCTGTAATATTGGGGATGTGTCACTTAACACCCCTGAAGTTTGAAACTCTCAAAAAACCTCTTGGACTTAGTTATTTTCACTCTTTTTTTTTTACTAAAATGCACTCTTGTCCCTCAAATTCCTATTCTACCCTCATTCCTCTTTTTAACCAGCACACTTATTAAAGGGAGAGATAATGGTAGAATAGAAATTTGAGAGATAAGAGTGCACTTTAATAAAAAAGGAGAGTGAAAATAACTAAGTTCAGGGAGTTTTTTGAGAGTTTTAAACTTCAGGGCTGTTAAGTGACACATCCTCAATACTACAGGGGGTTTACCTGTAATTAACCCTAGAACTTATTACCCCTCAAGTTTGAAACTCTCACTCAGCCTCATGGACTATTAGTGGAATTAGTCAACTATTTAGAGAGATAACTTATATGCGATTAAAAGACAAATTTAACATTAACATATTAAAAGACTCACTCTAAACCTCCCACTTGCCCCTGCCAAGTCCTGCCTTCCCTCTTAGAAATCGTTCTAAATACAAAAGTAGTCAACTATCCTTCCAAATAAAAAGACTTGAGCATTAGTTAGAACTCCAAGACTACAGAAATAAACTTAAAATTGGATTTTTTTTGGGCCCTCATAGTGCTTAGCTTTGCTCTTCTCCAGATTGATATGAGCTAGAGGACAACATGATTAGAGGAGGAGAGAAAACTAAGTAGTAGAGATCATCGTATTCTTATACGGAGGACATGGAATTACAAGGACTCTACTTATTGTAATGATTGTATCTGCTCTTCTTACTGAGTAACTTTTTTTAAGCAAAACGACAGGTAAGAACCCTTCGTATTCCATTAGTAAGTAGATAATAGAATTAAAGTTAAAGAGTACGGTCACCAATATGAGTAGCTCTCAAAGTACAATAAACCTTTCAAATTCAAAAGAAAAAAGTACATAAAAGCAAAAGGAAAAAGAGCATGTAATAGGCCATTCTTCCTGTTCCAATGGTGGGGCTGCTAGTCATGCTGAGAGCCCAACTCATCCTCCGAAAACGCATCCGAGATCTGTACTCGTTCCTCATCCGAAGGTATATCTGTCCAAAGTATAAAATCATGTAAAATTAGTCTAGTGCAAATAATAAATGAACGGACAGTAAAATTAAAAATTCTATTATTTCTTTCTAACCAAACATTCCAGGATATCAATTAGTGTCCTAGACTGGCGGGGAAGCCAACAATTAGCACATAATCTACTCCACATATTATTTTAGAGTGCGGCAATATTATAGTTAATCCTCTTCTTAGAGGGGCGACAATATTATATAACTTTATAAACTACTATGTTCTGTTAACACTATTTAATGGAATGCTGGAGGATCTTATGCAAGTGTTGGTAGACAAATCTTATCATGAAGACAGACAAAGGTCACTTGTGATCAGATCAGAAACTGATATCCAAGTATTCAAAATTCAAGCTATTGAGCCATGGGACAGTGGACCATACTTCATTCCATACTCTATAATAGAAACAAAATTGAATAAAGATCTCATTTTGAATTGGATTCTGATATTATTTCGATCAAGAAATGGAACAAGAATTGGTCCTTTTATGACAGAAATCACAATTTTCCTCCCCATTTTCATCATGGAGATAGATCAGTGCCATTGCTGTTGCGAATCAGAGGTGCACGCTCTGATATACTTATCGTACAAGTGGAAGAAATCCTAATAGGGATCAAGGAATTATTGATACTCAAAAGTAAATCAACAAAATTAAAACTTTAAATAAGAAAACAAATTAAGAAGATCATACCAAGTTATATGTCCACGAGCAGAATCAAAATTTATTATTGATAATGTTTGCAAATGAGAAATCTTGGAATTTCTCAAATCTCTCAAAATTACAAAGAAATTACTTTCAAATTAAGGTGACGGCTCAAATTCTCTAAGGTTGCAAAAAAATACTAAAATTATCTCAATTCTAAAAAAGATACATCAAGAAATCATATATGTACATCCGAAATTAGAGCTTTCTTTTCTATTGCCATTTGATAAATGATTACAACAAAAGAAGGAGGAAAAAAAAAAAAATTACAATTTGTAGATTCTGGATTACAAGGGAAAAAAGATATTGCTCCTTTCTTTTTCGTTTTCGTGGGCTCTCTTGGGCTGTGATGGAACTTTGCTACTGTTTTTCGTTGACGATCGAAATGCTAATTGATCTTTATAGAATCAGGTTCAAAACTCTGCTAGAGAGAAAAGCAGGAACGTTAGCTTCTATTGGACTCTGTGAACTCCTGCCTCGTTCTGCCCTCTTTTCTATTGGATTTTGGAGTCCTCCATTGGATTCTAGACTTCTCTCCTCCTCTGTTACCTGGAGAAGGTTATTTATAACCTTTGGGACATAACCATTCCCGTATTTCCTCTTCTAATCTTTTTGTAATCGGAATATCAAATTCTACATTATGATAGAGTGGTGACAGCATTGCAACATATATTATTGGCGTTGATTCTGTGTGTCCAGGAGCGCACTTCTGGGCACGTGGTGGGCGTGTTGTTGGGCGTGTGCGCTTGGCGCATGTGCGATCGTGGACGTGCATAACCCTTGAGACGCTTGAGAGCCCGCGGTGTTGGCTCCTCCTCGACATGAGTGGGGCATCCGGCAAGGGGCACGGATCTATGACACCAGCTCGATTGGGCGCATCTCTAGTTGTGGATGCACTGATCCATGTTCAGCCCTACATCGGGTCTTCTTGGGCTGCACTATTTATGTTTTTATTGTCTATAGAACATGCCTGGGAGGCCCGCGCTCCTAGACACACACACCAGGAATGTGCACGTGTGCGCTCTTCGATATGTGTTCCTCAACGCCTCGGCAGACGCTCCTCGGCACGTGCCCCTAGGCGGATTCCTAGACATGCTCCCTTTGGTGTGTGCATTTAGTGCTCTTGTTTTAGCTAATTGTTCCATTTTTTTAGTGCCTACAACATGTAGCTACTTATATAATTTAGGAATATGTTTAACACAGATGCTACGAGCCAAATAGGAATAATTTGAACCAACTCAAGAGTCCAAACCGGCCCAAGACCCTCGTTCTGTTGTCGATGAGGCCGACACCCACCGTCGGCTGAGTCAACTTGCACAGGCCAGTCGCTACATGCGATAGCAACCGTCTTGGACTGCTCATAGCCTCATCGACAGACCAATGCTGGCCATCAATAGGCAAACCTGGAAATGGAGCCAATCTCTAACAGCTGTTTGGTCACTATCTAGCTAAGCATACAGTCACTCTCCAACTCAAATTGGATGCCACCTCTCCAAACTGATAGCTTGCAGTTGAGAAGCTTATCGAGAACTGAAACTGCACACTGTCACTAAAGTCCACGCAACTGTACAGTAATGCCAATACATCTCTCAACATTATGCTCTCGCTTTCGCAAGTGGGGCGGCTGCGATAGCTTGCAGCGAGCAAGCGAAAACAACTTCAGCTGTGCGTGCCTCGACTTTTCCTGTAGAGTCCAAAGGAACTCCCGCTGTCAGGTCAGGTCAGGTCAGGACAGGAGTAATAAGAATATAACACCAGAGCGAGCCAGCTCGATCCTTTGCCAATCGAAAATGATGCCAATCGATCCACGATTCCGCCAGGAATAACGATTCCTTCTCGTGTGATTCAGGAACGATGGAATAAATAGAAACAAAATGGGCAATGGGAAACAATACTTTGTTCTGGATCGCCATCACAACACAGCTTTGCATATTGCTTTGTGCTTTGCTATCATTGTAACTATAAACTAATGCTTTACGCATTGGCCCGCTCGGGTTAAAAAGGGATTTTCTAAACGAGCACATCACTTGCGTTTGTGAACACACCTTGCCTTGTGAGCCCACCCTCTCTTTTTTTTAATAGGGGGGAATTTCTTAACGAGCAAACCCCTTCTCTTCCACAAGGCAGCGCTGGCGCCCTCTCCTCTTCCACAAGGCAGCGCCAGCGCCCTTCCCTCCGCGCTTGCGCCTGCGCCTTCGCATCAGCGTTCGCACCCAAACCTTTACCTCCACACCCGTCTCCTTGCCTGTGCCCATGCCCGTACCGCGCCTCCGCCTCGCTCCGCGCCTTTGGGACTAGTTGAGAGGAGGAGGATTGGGAGGTTTAAGATAAAGGATGGGGCTAGTTGAGAGGAGGAGGATTGGGAGGTTTAAGATAAAGGACAGAAGAGATACAATGATGTGCTCATTTAGCAGTTCTCGATGAAAAGTTTGTTAGCTATTGGAGGAAGGGACACGTTTAGCAATTCTCGATGAAAAGTTGTTAGCTATTTGAGGAAGGGACATTAAGGATGTGAACTCAAGAAAAAAATGGAGATTGAATCTATAATTACAAAATAACATCATAATCACCCAACAAAAGAAATGTTCTGTGGTAACATGAGTATATTTATAAGCTTTCAAAGCAACCTCATATCATTTTGAGAATATTACCAATCACATCATTTGTGACCGCACGCATATATCTAATTGATTACAACTTTTTGTGCAAGATCATTTTGAGAGTAGGCTCATTGACTGGGCCACCCCTGGGCCCGGGTCGAACCAAATCTGGGCCGGTTTTTTTTTGTTAAGAAATTATTTTAATTCCTATTAAATAATCTTGTGAAGCTCGTCATCGCTCAACAAAGTTGAACGGACGCAAATATTGGTATATGCAGTAAATTATGGAGATTAAGAAGGGAATGCATGCATACTATTGAAAAGGGTAAATTTTGAAAGGGTGCAGATGCAAATTTCAATTCCCTGAAGACCAACTCACATAATGCATTAACATCCTGTATTCATATTCTAGCATAACCATTCCCAGGAGAGCGCATGCATCAACAGACAAGAAAGAATTCAAAACAAAATACCAAACAGAAATAACAACAAACAAAAAGAAATTTCAACCGAACACTTGTTTAACTAAATAAGTTTAAAAAACATACTAGAAATATAGCAAGTCAAAATAATAATCATAGATGCTCAAAACAAAATAGCAGTACCCGCAAACTCACAGGCTGATGCCCAAAAAACACCATAAAGACAAGACTCCTTACCATCGCCACCGCCGATCAAGCACCCAGTTCTGCATCCAGACACCAGAAACCATACCGATAGACTCACTGCAGTCGTAATTATAAGAAGACACCATACGACTACGGTAACTGACCACAGACTCCACAACGGATGCAAGGCACTCTTCGTTTCATTTCTTCTTCGCTGCCGACTTGGTGACCTTGGCTCCAGAGGGATCCTTCTTCTCCACACTCTTGATGACACCGACTGCAACGGTCTGCCTCATGTCCCTGACAGCAAACCTACCAAGCGGCGGGTACTCGGAGAAGGTCTCCACAACCATGGGCTTGGTCGGAATCATCTTAACAAATCCAGCATCTCCGTTCTTCAGGAACTTAGGCTCCTTCTCGAGCTCCTTGCCAGATCGCCTGTCGATCTTGGTCAGGATCTCAGAGAACTTGACAGCAATGTGGGAGGTGTGGCAATCGAGGACAGGAGCATAGCCGTTCCCGATCTGACCGGGGTGGTTCATGATGATAACCTGGGAGGTGAAGTTGGCTGCCTCCTTAGCAGGATCTTCCTTGGAGTTGGAGGCGACAAACCCACGCTTGAGATCCTTCACAGCAACGTTCTTGACGTTGAAGCCAACATTGTCACCCGGGAGAGCCTCCTGCAGAGCTTCATGGTGCATCTCAACGGACTTGACTTCAGTGGACAGACCAGAGGGGCCAAAGGTCACCACCATTCCAGGCTTTAGGATACCAGTCTCAACACGACCCACTGGGACAGTGCCGATGCCTCCTATCTTGTACACGTCCTGAAGGGGAAGTCGAAGGGGCTTGTCAGTGGGACGCTTCGGCTCATTGATCAGGTCCAAGGCCTCGAGGAGAGTTGGGCCCTTGTACCAGTCAAGGTTGGTGGATCTCTCAATCATGTTGTCACCTTCGAAACCAGAGATGGGAACGAAGGGTATCTTGTCAGGGTTGTACCCAACCTTCTTGAGGTAGGAAGAGACTTCCTTCACGATTTCATCATACCTTGCCTTTGAGTATTTGGGAGTGGTGGCATCCATCTGTCAGTACACAGAAAGAAGCTTTGGTTAAAAAGAGTAGCAAATAACATTACCTTGGTCAATTATATGATTCAAATCATAAAGGTACTTGCAAAAACAAGTTTGCATGACCAAAATAAATAACAAAAGCTTGACAATAAGAAAAAGAAACTTAGCTAGAAAAATAACATTATGCTGCTGCTAAGACAAGTTTTTGCAGGACACAACTTTGATTTTGACAAACTAGATATTACCAATCTATTTCCCCAGATAGTATAGTTTAGATAAGGAAATTAATAAAATGGTGGCCTAGTAGTAGCACATAGCCTGAACATTCAATTTTGGTATCAGACAATTGTGATTGAAAAACAAAAAGAATAATAGCAAATCAATGAATTTAAAACTTTAAACGTTAGCTAATTTGCTCCCTCATACTACCTAGAAAATTAAGCGGGCAGTCTATATTTCAATTTTTTGCACAATGTAGGAGCTAATAATAACAAAGTGCAGAAGACAGACAAGGTTAGCTCATTTCGCATTTTATGGAGAAATTAAAGTTTAAACTGAGGTTCAAATTAATTGAAGCTTCTTATTTTGATTGAGTTTTTTTCAATGCAATGATAGTATTGTTAAAATTCCAGTCGGACAGCTTATTAAGATATTGCAAATCTAAAGAATGATGACTTAGTGCATGGACATATAAACAGGAATATACTCGAGTTACAGCTTTAATTTTTGTACCTTGTTACAGCAGCAGATCATCTGCTTCACTCCAAGAGTGAAGGCAAGAAGGGCATGCTCACGAGTCTGACCATCCTTGGAAATACCAGCTTCAAAACCACCTGTGGTGGAGTCAATGATAAGAACAGCACAGTCAGCCTGTGAGGTTCCTGTGATCATGTTCTTGATGAAATCACGATGCCCAGGAGCATCAATGACAGTGCAGTAGTACTTGGTGGTCTCAAACTTCCAGAGAGCAATGTCAATGGTGATACCACGTTCCCTCTCCGCCTTGAGTTTGTCCAGCACCCAGGCATATTTGAATGACCTTTTGTTCATCTCAGCAGCTTCCTTCTCAAACCTCTCAATCACACGCTTGTCAATGCCACCAAGCTTGTAGATAAGGTGTCCGGTGGTGGTCGACTTCCCAGAGTCGACATGGCCAATGACCACAATGTTGATGTGAATCTTTTCCTTACCCATGTCTAATCTGATGTAAATTTAATTGCAATTAGCGAAATATAGCACAAATAGGGTTTTAAAATACCACTAATAAGTAGAAATGGGATAAATATAAAAAAAAAACGTCAAAATTACACCAAAAAAAAGGGAGAGACAGGAATCAAGCACAAGGATGCTACCAAGAAACCGCTGAAATTAATTGAGATGTAAAATATAGGTTAAAACAAATACTAGCATACATAGTTCATTTTCCAACATCAAAAATAACATGCCAAAGACAAACACAACAACCAAGCTATTATTTTACTCAAGACAAGAAGTGCTTGGGACGCTGGCCACACTCCTTACAGCAAGAAGACATCCAAAATACAAAGACATTTAAAGTGTTCGTCTTACGATTTTTAGGAAACTTGCATAATCCACATATCTATCACCTCCTCCTGAACATTGCTTTATTCAGAAATATAAATTATTCCTACGAGAAAATTCCACCTCAAATTATAGCAATTCATTCTTTTGTTTGAAGAATAGTTCAAATAAAATAGGAAAAAGCAAATTATTACCACCTAACTATATTTTAGAAGCATCTACTACAGCAACCCTGGTTCATGTATGTTCACATAGCCATGATGAAATAGCTCATTCTATCCATAACAGAGAAAAATAAAACACAAACTACCAGAAATAGATTTCCCAAAAAAAGTTTTGGGCTCCCTTCTTCAAAGGTGAATGATATTCACTAATATGAATAAAAATCATTTTTTTTTTATTGAGAGGAGACACTGCATAAAAAAAGAAAAAAGAAACAAAAAAGAGAAGGGAGCATAACTTTTTTCCCCTTAAAAATTAGATGTATTAATTTTTTCCCATTTGCCCCAAAAAATATATTACAGTTCATCCAGATGGATAAATATGTACCGTAATGTAGACCAGTGATATACAGCCTAAATTTTCCATATCAAAAAGCAGATATCAGACAATATAACTTGAGCAGGAGCTCATATTGGGCATTTATATTAAACATTATACACATGTAACTTCCCACAATTGACCAGCGCTAATAATACTTTCCACTGCCAAAGGGAGCATGTTTATTACGATATAGTTATTTCCAATTTTTTGTTTTTCCTAGAACAAATTGGGCATGTGATAGGCTATGAGAGCCTGAATATTTTGTTTTCAGGTTTATATATATCCGACTTGTAAGACCATGAATTAATACCATGTATGAGTTGAGATAACAACCAGGACCCTCGCTAGCCTATGCAGGACATTCCTAGATTACTTAAGATTGTACTATTGTATATTCTAAAGTGCAATAAATTTTACTTTACAAAGAAAATGTCATATATGTAACTTTGTTACCTTAGATGATGTTAGATGTCATCTATCTAACAAAAAGTAAAAGAATTAAAGAACATGTACATATACATGCTAAACACAATAAACCATTTAATAGATTCAGTTTAAAGTTGAAAACATATATTATAAAAAATAAGTAGGTAAAGCTATAACAACGATAGCAGTTGAAACAGATTGCATGCGCTAATAACAGCAGCTAAAATGAAAATAATAGAAATGAAGCAAGCAACAAAGTAAAGAGTTAAAGTTTAAAATATTACTCAAAGAAGCATCACAATGTAGTCTCTAACATTTTCAACTCTCAATATGTGCTATATATTTTGTCTCATATGTTTTTAAGATTGATTTAAGCACAAATAAAAGCATTTGGATTTTTCATTATACATAAGAATGGTATATTAGGTACGAAAACTAAACATATTTCTAAGTTAAAAAATCAATTCGAAGAAAAGAACATATTAACTGATATCAGGATCACAAATCGAGGGATATATCGACCATATTGGTAATATTTAGAACGAAAAAACCCAGCACATACTCAAGCAATTTCTATTGTTGTCCAAATAATTCATAAAAAAACATGGAATTGCTTGTAATAGCAAATGCAAATCTGTAATAAAACTATGTCCATTTTACTGCAGATCAGCATACTAATCACTGTATTACATAACAATTTCAGATCAATAGACCAAAACACCGCAATAATTCATCAAGAAACCACTTTAGAATCACCCTCAAAACCCTAGCCTCAACAAAAAAAAGAACTCAGTTCGTATTAAATCATAATGCATAATAACTATCAGATCTAACAATTACACCTCAAAATCTTCAACCAATCACTAACAGCAAGATGTCCATAAACTCAAACAATTTTTCGATCAAGTTTCTACTGTAATTACACTACAAAACACAGCTATAAACAAAACCACTTCACAAATTAACGAAACACAGCATCAGATCAAGAACAAAGAACTTAATTAGAGAATGAGAAATCTCACCGAGAGAAAAGGCGGCTGCTTTGCTCCGATGTAGCGTCGAATGAGGGCGACACTGGATAGAAACCCTTGCGATGGGAGGCGAGTATTTATATCCTCATCATGTTTACATAAATGGCCCTAGGTTTTGCCGCAAATGGGGGGACAATTACGTCATTTGTCGCTTATGTCGGTTTTGGATGCTGGAGTTTAATGCAGGCCGTTGGATCTGTATCGTACGGTAGGCAGGATTCCCACGTGTTTCATGGAAAACTCCGGAAAATCACTTGCGGGGATGATGGATCCGATCGGGTCGGGTAGGGTCAAGGTACTACTATCCGCATACACAGATGCTATCTGGATCTTGTTTTGTTTTTTTTTTTTTTTGTCCGGACTTCTAAAATTACACTATTTCACTGGAAAACTCTCCTGATAAAAGAAGTCAAAATTTTTCACATACCATTCAAAAATTTTAATTAGAAATAAAATTTTTATTTTTCTAATTTAAAATTTTAAAATAAAGATGAAATTTTTATTTATTTGATTTAAAATTCTAAATAGAATGAGCCAAAAATTAGTTTGTGATGATTCTCTCGGAGCTAGAGAATGCAGCTCAGACAGAGCAACTAGGTAATTGACACATCTACATATCAAATTTTAATTTTGACCCATACATATATACATTATTATCCCTAACTATACTCAATAATATGCGGAAATTAGAAATTTAATTGTTCTTTTTCTTATTCTTCTCTTTTTTTTTAAATATTGTTCCGTGTGGAGAGCGCCTAATTTAGTTATTATTAGACCCTAAAATCAAATCCTTACGCACATAAACAATAATTATATTTTTGGACCGATAGTCCGCAGATCTAACTACTGCTTCTTCAACTACATTTTCTACATCTCGGCTTCTCTACCACCATGATTGTTGCCAGGGCCTGCAGGGTACCATGGAGGAACTCTGGAGTGTCTGCTAGCGTACCAAGTAGCCTGCAGGTATGAACTCGAACACCTTACGCAACAAGGAGTGCAGAGGTCTCGAGGGAGATCCCTGCAACAACGGTCAGGGACGGCCGAAGAGAACAGGCGAATCATTCAAATCGTCTATTGAGGTTACAAGACAAGTAATACACAGACATTAACCTCGCTTCGACAAGAAGAAGCAGCACTGAGCAAGAGGACTATAATAATATCACGAATTCAAGAGAACAAAACTCAGAACCTGTTGCAATTGAAATTGACAAAATAATAGAAGCATGCAAGTATTAAGATGTAGAACTCTTGTGGGAATGCACTACCTAAATATAAACCAAAACTCATTCATCGACGAATATCAAGGTCTAATAATAATAACCAACGTAAGACTGGATTAAAAAGGAAAACAAGACAAGAGTCTAAATTAAAAGGAAAATGGTACGACCCTCAAACCGTTTGGCTAACGCCACAAACCAAAGAGAAGCACACCTTACCTTCACCACCGCCTGTCAAGCACCCAGTTCTGCGACCAGAAACCAGAAACTGCACAGGCAAACTGACGGTAAGTATCACAACAAGAAGACATCACCTGACGACTACCGACCCCAGACACAACGAATGATGCAAGGAGCTCCTCGTTTCATTTCTTCTTCGCTGCCGACTTGGTGACCTTGGCTCCAGAGGGGTCCTTCTTCTCCACGCTCTTGATGACACCGACTGCAACGGTCTGCCTCATGTCCCTGACAGCAAACCTACCAAGTGGTGGGTACTCGGAGAAGGTCTCCACAACCATGGGTTTGGTCGGAATCATCTTAACAAATCCAGCATCTCCATTCTTCAGGAACTTCGGCTCCTTCTCAAGCTCCTTGCCAGATCGTCTATCGATCTTGGTCAGGATCTCAGAGAACTTGACAGCAATGTGGGAGGTGTGGCAATCGAGGACAGGAGCATAGCCATTCCCGATCTGACCAGGGTGGTTCATGATGATAACCTGAGAGGTGAAGTTGGCTGCCTCCTTAGCAGGATCATCCTTGGAGTTGGAGGCGACAAACCCACGCTTGAGATCCTTCACAGCAACGTTCTTGACGTTGAAGCCAACATTGTCACCTGGGAGAGCCTCCTGGAGAGCTTCATGGTGCATCTCAACAGACTTGACTTCAGTGGTCAGACCAGAGGGGCCAAAGGTCACCACCATTCCAGGCTTTAGGATACCAGTCTCAACACGACCCACTGGGACAGTGCCGATACCTCCTATCTTGTACACATCCTGAAGGGGAAGTCGAAGGGGCTTGTCAGTGGGACGCTTCGGCTCATTGATCAGGTCCAAGGCCTCGAGGAGAGTTGGGCCCTTGTACCAGTCAAGGTTGGTGGATCTCTCAATCATGTTGTCACCTTCGAAACCAGAGATTGGCACAAAGGGTATCTTGTCAGGGTTGTACCCAACCTTCTTGAGGTAGGAAGAGACTTCCTTCACAATTTCATCATACCTTGCCTTTGAGTATTTGGGGGTGGTGGCATCCATCTGTCAGTGTACAAGTAAAACTAAGTTATAAACAGTTCCAATATATAATTATAGTACTGTATATAGAAACCTATACAATCATATCCTAAACAGTATGCTCAGATTACAAAAGTCATTCAAAATAAGAGTACTACCAATCTATTGCCCACCCAGACAGTGGTTATATCCAAGGGGCACAAAAACATTACATCAACTCTTAAATTTTGAGATAAGCCAGTTTGTTCAGTTAAATTCGAAAGAGAAAAAAATTATATCAACTAAATCCTTAATTTTGATCTGGCAATTTTGCTTGTATGCCTACCAATTTAAAGTTTAAAATCAATGTTTCAGTTTGTTTGCAGAACAGAAATTAATTATTGGAAATGAGACACATCAATATTGCAATGGAAGTTTGCAAGTCACATTGAATTGGAGTTTCAACTCAATCGATCACAGCTTGTTAAACAAACAACAACAACTAAACCTTTTATCCCAAGTATTTGGGGTAGGCTACATGAACCAAAAAAGAATCACACCGGATCGATCACTTTGATATTCCTTCTCCATTCATTTCTATCAAGTAATATATCCTTATTTAAACCTCTAGACTCCATATCTTTGCATATCACATCCATCCATATTTTTCAGTTTTCCCTTCGTTCTTTTAACTTGTTAAAGCATACCAAATATAAAGAACAGTAAAAAGCATCAACATAAAAAGCTCCAAGAGTGAGTTTCTTACCTTGTTACAGCAGCAGATCATCTGCTTCACTCCAAGAGTGAAGGCAAGAAGGGCATGCTCACGGGTCTGACCATCCTTGGAAATGCCAGCTTCAAAACCACCAGTTGTGGAGTCAATGATAAGGACAGCACAATCAGCCTGTGAGGTTCCAGTGATCATGTTCTTGATGAAATCACGATGACCAGGAGCATCAATAACCGTGCAGTAGTACTTTGTGGTCTCAAACTTCCAGAGAGCAATGTCGATGGTGATGCCACGCTCCCTCTCAGCCTTGAGCTTGTCAAGCACCCAGGCATACTTGAATGACCTCTTGTTCATCTCAGCAGCTTCCTTCTCAAACCTCTCAATCACACGCTTGTCAATACCACCAAGCTTGTAGATGAGGTGTCCGGTGGTGGTTGACTTCCCAGAGTCAACATGGCCAATGACAACAATGTTGATGTGAATCTTTTCCTTACCCATGGTTGTTTTATAGTAAAGCTAACTACAACGTAGAAACATGTCATCAATTAGATTTTAATAACTAAATCGAATAACAAGAAGAAAAATTGGACTCTAGCACAAGGATCCTACAAAGAAAAGACAATACTCAACTAAGATGTCAATCTTAGTGCATATTATTGTGAACTTAAATTGAATTTAAAAGAAGCAAAGGAAATAGTTCATTTTACCCACATTCAAAACAGTTTAATAAAGAAAGATAATTGCTAAAGAAAAATCCCAAAATAAAGTGATTTGTCTGTGTAAAAAGAAAATATTTAAGCTAACAAAATATGTATGGTCATCTCCTTATAATATATAAAGAAGATTAGGTATCAATATATCTATTATCTCACCCACCACAAATTATTAATCAGCAAATAAATTAATCCAACATAAGAAAATCCCACCAAAACTTACCAGTTCATATTCAATTCATCCATTCTTTCATTTGAGTTAAAATAAATCAAGAAAATGATTATAACCAAAAAAACAAATTATAAAATTTACAAGATATAGCAGAATCATTTCCTTACAGAGCTAAGCATCACAGTTATGAAAAGGAGCAACAGAAATAAACAAACTCCAACGCAACTTAATTATATTATACCTTAATATCAATGTTAAAAAAACTCAGCCTCCTATGTTATCCTAACTTGTAATACCCCTAAAACTGAATCCTCTAGTCCTGAACCAGAAACAAACACCATAGCAATTCACCAGAAAACAAATATAGAACACCCCCATCCCTCGGCCAAAAACCCAACTCCTCACTCATCATCAATTAATTTTCAATACACTATAACGTAGTAGATATATGGAATAAAAAAAATGAAACCATCACAATGCTATAAAGGAACTCACACTTAAGTAAAATGTACCCTTGAACGCAACCCCAATTTAACTATATCATTTACTCTCTACAGAAAAAAAAAATTCCTAAATTTTACTTTTACCCAAACAATAAAGATAAACAATTCCCCAGAGTACTAACGGTACACAAGAAAGGGTTTTTTTCCTCTCATAATTAATCAGTAAAGAGACATCAAAACTAAATCTTTTTTAAATTAAAAAGGGTTTTTTTTAAATTGCATAATCGCTGTTCATAAATTCGCAAGTTTACAAACCTCCTCATTATAATTAACAGAAAAAAAAAATTCAAATTAAGATTTGTATTATCAGAACTAAATATTTCTTTATTTGAAAAGAATAATTATATTAAAGATAAAGAATTCCTTGTAATCATAGCTGCTTGTAACCCTAATGAAAACAAGCACTCAAATCCTCAAGCAGGAACAAAAGTATCATATCTTATCTACGATCTAGAAGAACTCGATCAATTCTAATTACACCTAAAGTCCAATTTCTACCAAAAAAAACTGTTTCTTTCTCAATGTTTACTCAATAAATTCGATCACAATCTCGACAACAACATCGACAGATCAAAATCAGATCTTTCAAAAACCCGCACAAAGATTAAATTCAGAGTAAATTATAATTAATATAACACGAATAAATTCTGAACAAAAAGGATAGAACAAGATCCATAAACTAAAGCGATTCTTCCACCAATATCTACTGTAATCACAACCTTAAATCTATAAACCCTAACTAGAAACAAGAATGCAGTCGGCATAAGATCTAAACTTCGAGTACTTTTAAAACTCTAAAATCGTATGATTCGTGCAAAAAATTTAATAGAAATTGAAGCAAAAATCGAACAGACTCACCGATGAGATCGAGCTGAGCTGCGGCTGCTTCGCGGTTGAGCGTCAAGCGGCGAGAGAGGAGATCGGAGGTAGGAAACTATATTTATACCCTGGTCTCTTTACATAAGTGACCCTAGGTTTTGCTGCATTTTAGGGGGTGTTTTCGTCATTTCTACTGCGAGTGGGGGTCTTGGGTGCGTGAATGAGTATTGGCCGTTGGATCCGTATCGTACGGTACGGTTCCTTTTTGTTTTTGCAATTGTCTATATTTATAAATTTCTTGTTTCTATCTTTTTTTTAACGAAGAACATAGTGACTTATTGTCTATTATCTTAACAATAACATGAGATCAATTTTTGACTCATCACATTTGAAATTTTAAATAAAAATTAATTTTTTTATAATTTAAAATTTTAAATAGAACAAATAAAAAATTGACCATTGAACTTATTCATTCTCATCCCTAATTTAATACAAGTAAAATAAGAATCATATTTCTTGTATATTTGCTAAAATATTTTACTAAATATTTTACTACTGAGATATAGTGATCATATTTAAGCTCCAATTTAGTTAAGTTAGCGGAGATTTTACAAGGATATAAAAACAATCCAGATTTAAAGTCTACTGGGTATATATTTAATTATGATTTTTTTTTTTTTAAAAAAAATTGAATATCACTTGTAAAGCACATATTGGCCCAAAAAGAGCACTCGATCTGCAAGGGCATATTGAGAAAGACAACAACAATATTAAACCCTAACAACTTTAGAGTTTTAATATAATTAAAAGAACTTCAATTACCAAATGCAAATCTTAACGTCATGCAACCAAAACTAACAATGATAATAAAGAAGTCATTTCTTACAAGTTTATTTTAAAATATTTTACTACCGAGATATAGTGATAAAATTTAAGCTCCAATTTAGTTAAGTTAGTAGAGACTTTACAATATAATCCGAATTCAAATTCTACTGGGTGTCTATCTAATCACAATTTTTTTTGAAAAAATTAAATACCACTGGTAAAGCACATATTGGTCCAAAAAAAGAACTCAATCTGCAAGGACACATTGAGAAATGGAACAATAATATTAAATCGTCACAACTTTAGAGCTTTGATCATTGAGAAATGGAACAATAATATTAAATCGTCACAACTTTAGAGCTTTGATGTAATAATAAGAATTTCTATTACCAAATGCAATCTTAATCTTAACGTCATACAACCAAAACTAACAATGATAATAGAGAAATCATACAACCAATACAACCAAAACTAACAATGATAATAGAGAAGTCGTTTCTTACAACTTTAATTTCACCAACTAAAAGGAAAATTATGGATTTTAACAGGAATTCCTAATATATATGCAAATTATTTGTTGTAATTGAACCCATTTTGAAATTTTGTATAGAAATTAGAAATTCCCACCAAAATCTAAAATTTCTCTTTCTCAATCACCAAATACAACCTCCAAATACCAATTATCACCAACCAAACACACCAACCACAACCAAATGGTTCAGAGTCTCATGTTAAGATCAAGTGTAGTCTTCATATAAAACTGAAACAAGAATTCATAGCCTATCACCTCTCAAGAACGCAAAAACCAAATCGCAAGTAGCAGAGGCCATGACTACCTTGTTACTATACATATTCATAGGCTCAAACTCAACTTCTGCCGGTATCAAACTAATTACAAGCAAATCATCGGTCAGTTTACCAAACTTAGCAAATACTGGATAGTCCACAGAAAAAGCTTCTGCAAGTACAAATGCTGTTTGCCAGGACATTGTTATGGCTTATCAAGTAATATACTGCTTCTCGATTCCAATTCTCTCTTGCAGTTCTCCATCATTTTGCTTCGTGCCTGAAGTTCTGAGCTCTGGCATTCAGAAAAAACAAAAAATATTATTTCTGATGATATATATATATATATATATATATATATATATATATATATATATATATATATATATATATATATATATATATAAAATGTTATCGCACGGAGAAAAAGCAAACAACATCTAACACCAAGTAGAGTAAAGCCAAGAGATTTGTCTCTACTGTCAGTTAAGCTGACGATGGGCTGTAACAGAAGTCCATGGTTGGATAAATTTTCCTGAAATTAGCAATTTAGATATCTGTTGTTGTCGTGGAATGTTTGTGAGCCGTGAATTTGCTGCATGTGAAGGAGCTTTCAACACTGCAACATAATTGCGGACCATGCTACTCACCTTTCCCACCAATCAATCTCGAATTCTTTTCCTCTGACCTTTGATTCAAACTCTGTGCAGGACTTGTGTTGCACAGACTCAGGGACAACCACAATCGAAGTAATGATTACACAATTAGATCTTGTAACCTCGCTTTGGTTATGGTTGAGAGTACACTGTTATGTTTCCACTCAGTTACATGTTTACAATTGCTTGACGTACATTTTTGGCCCATATGCCATGAGCATAAGCATCTGGGAGAAGTGGCTATCAGATTCGGTATAAAAAACTTGAGATTGCTTCAAATGTCATAGTTCACTACAGGATCCCCAGTTAGTACCGTTGGCTTTCAAATCGAGTATCTTTCAACTGGAGGGCTTTTCAGATGGCCTAGTGACCCACAGGAGGGGTGTCGAGTGCTAAGATTGCTTGATATACACTGAAAAAAAAAATGACATGAGCTTTTGGGCACAAGGCATCAGTGTTTCAAGAGCCCCAAGTTTAAACCTCAATTTGCAGTGAGAACTTAGTATGTGCCACATTCTAGATCACTAGTGTAGTGATAAATATCCCAAGTGAGAATTGGAGATCCTGTTGGAGATCCTGTAGCAAGACTCATTTATTAAACCAATGGTTCAACGACTCCAGAATCTAATAGGGGAGAACAATTCACCAGTTTGAAGGGCACATAACAACTCTCGCTGATTTTGCAAGTTACAGCTAATTTGTTTGCATCTACCACACATATTACCTAATCCTGTCTTGTAGCCAGTATTCTAAATATCGAATACCGGTGATATACCGATCGGCCAAATTACATACCGATACCGGATACAGGGCGGGATATCACGATATGACTCTAAATACCGAAGTATCATATCAATGTCATACCAGTTAAAGAATAATCATGTAATTGCATATATAAAATATATTAAAACACATAAAACAAGTTTAGGATACTTACCTTGACTTATTTGTATTCTATTTACGAATTTGTAGATACCGTTTAGAACGTCCGCATAAGCACCAAGCGACATATAATCATAATCCAAGCGAATAGTCAAGTTACACAATGCTTATTGCTTAATCTCGCCTTCAACAACCACAATTTTTTTTAATTACACAATCCTATATCCCTAATATACAAAATATCTTAATTTAGCCTTCAACATAAACAATTGTTTTCATATAACACGATGCTACAAATTTACCATAAAAAATATCGATTCACATTCAAATTTAATATACAAATTTAACATACAAATTTTATTTACCTTCTTCAAAACCCTAATCCACGTGAATCACACTGTATAATAGTGAAGTAATTCACACTGAACCAGTGAATCGATTCACTGATTCAGTGTGAATCACTGATTCAATGTGAATCAATGAATCGATTCACTGGTTCAGTGTGAATCAGTGAGTTTGATTCATTGTAACTAAATTTCCCCAATCAAAAATTAAAAATCCAAAATTCTTTCATGTTTTAAACACTCAAACACACAAATTACAGTCACAAATTAAAATTAAAAAAAAAATTATACTAATTAGAAACTAATAATTATTGCTCAAAATTAGAAATTTAAAGATTTACAAAGGGGGAGATTGACTTATCAAACGAGCTCATTGGAAGACACGCAAGAGGAGAGAAAGGTCGGATCGTCGGCAAGTCCTCAACTGCGTGGCGAATCTTTAGAAATTCTGCAATTGAGCTCGCTGAAGCTTCGGTTAGGGTGGAGAATCCCTCCAATTGCTTGGGACGGCGAGGGAGAGAAGAAATTTGGTGAAATTGGAAGATTTAGTTTTGGGGGGAAATCAATCGAGTAGCTCGAGCTCGCGAATGGGAGAGGATGTTAGGGTTTTTTCGAACAAATCAGGAGAGTTTTCGAGTTTTTTTTTCCTATCGGGTCAGATCTAGCGGGCTAATGGGCTTCAACCACAACTCTAACCCATTAACAAAATTCCCAATAAATAGCCATACCAGCCAGTATTTCACATGCTGAATACCGGCCGATATATCACCATGTGGACAATATATCAATCCGTACCGGTTGAAAACAGGATGCGATAAAAAAATCAACATCCCGTCTCGTTTCTTCCTGAAAAACGATATACCGGTCGATATTTAAAACACTGCTTCTAGCATAGTAATAGCTAATTTGTATGCTCTCTTCTCTTTCTTATTTTGTCCATATTTTGGTAAACCTAAGCTAGCAATGACTAATGTTTACTAAATCACCCTGGTTATGAAATTTTCAGCTTTGCTTTAATTCTATTCCAACTACTCATTAGTTTCCATTACCATTCCTTGAAAGCATTTCAGACATGATTGATCTCGATATACAACATAATTATATCTAGTTGGGCATCTTAATCTCATGTCATGCTAAACCACTTCAACAGTTCAACATAAGTCCAGAGTAATACCTCAAAAACAATGAAAGCAACTATGAATAAAAATAATTACACAGTTTATAAATTTTATCTAATGTCATGGTCTTACGGAATGTTTTATCACACTTTTACTTTAAACCACAGTGTTTGTTTTCATTTTGACAACTGTTGAGGCCTTAAAAAGAACTTGAGATTGCTACTATAAACCTAGAAGGGCCAGAACAAAAGTAAGATTATGACATGAGGTCATAATGTAATGTGGGCATGAACTATCCACTTTGTTCTGTATGCAAATGACTAACCAGATAGGATGTGAAATCTATAGAATTGTTAGATACAATATTCGAACAGAAAGGCCAAAAACATATATCAGTTGAAGACTATTGGATCATAGTCCATTAGATCTGAGCTGCAGACCCTGGAATATCCAGGAGATGGGATCTGAGTAGAAAATTTTTAACATCGTAAAATCCAGCATTCAGAATTTTTGAATATATTGATGGGGTTAGGGGGGCTATCATACAAGTCTACATGCCATTCTGTATATATATATATATATATATATATATATATATATATATATATATATATATATATATATATATATATATATATATAAAAAGAAGAAAATATTATCGTACACCAATATAACAAGTGGAGAACACTAGCATAGACACTTGGTGCAGGTTGAGAAGGAACCATGAGAGGACCTATTGATGAACTTACTTGCAACTTTCTCTGCAGATTCAGAGATAAGGAAATTGATATGTCGTTTTTATAATGCTCTAAAATTGTGTATTACATTTCCTACATAAGAACCATAAGAGCTTCATAAAAGTTAACAGTATTTTCTATTAAGTTGTTGGTCATTTGCATGTCATACCAAAATGATGCATTTTAAACTTGCTCTACACTTCGAGGAGATTCAACGCTGCAATATAGAGAGCAACATGTAGCAATGTACCAACACAGTTAGATGGACGTGCCATAACGGATAGTAAATAGCATCATTTGGGGTTTCTTCTCTGACGAGACAAGCCAGATTGACTTCTTGGTCTACTAGAGGAAAATCCACAATTTTACTAGAGAAAAATTACAAATTTTGAATTCTATATAGGAAGAAACCAAACCAAGCATTATATCTTCTATTTCAGACTGCTAAAGGAATGTCAGTGCAGAGAACTTGACAAAGCACTTGAAAGTTGTTACGCTTGGCAAAGGTGCACAGAGACGCGAAAGTACAATGTAGAATACAATGCCTATGTAGCATCTTACAAGCACAAGGAAAAGTCTTTGAGCTTGGCAGTTTGTTTATAGCACATCTTCATAGAGAGAGACTTCTTCTTGGTTAAAAACCTTCTAAAGCAGCCAAAATCCAATCACCTGTCGAGGGCAGCTGATGCTAGACAACGGCTCCCCCGAGCAGCCCCCTTCGAAATCCAGACATGCTTAACATCCAAAAACCAGGAAGAGGCACACCTTTGTAACAGCCGGTCATGCTCCAATGTGAATGAATGAGTCGAGATGGATGGGAAAAGAAAAGATATTGCGTTGCCTAGGACACGTAGATCAGGCCGCAGAATAAATGAGATGGCCAAGGAGGTCAGGTTGTGAGATAAGCCGGCAGCAATGGAGGCCAAATCCTGCAGAGGTATCAGCTAGCAACCTTGAAAGCTATATGTGCTGCAGTCAAGCCCTCGAAGGATTATCGGAACTGGCGTTGGAGGCATGAGGAGGTGAGCAACGAGCAGATCGACCACCCATCGAATCGAGGTGCTCGAGTAACGATTTGCGCAAAATAGATGGAGGTAGCTAATCAAGTTCGATGAAGGCTAGGCAAGTGGTTGACGGGCTTCATGTTGCCAAAGACGAGGGAAAAGGATAGTAGTGGCCATCTTGTCCGGCCACCCCATGCTCCTCAGCGAGCAACGAAGAGGAAGCAAGTCGGATAAAAAGTACTGACTTGTCGAGTCTCTGTCTCTGGAGCTCAGAAAAGAGCATTGTCGTCGGATGGGACTCCTCTTCAAGATAATAAACTTTATCTTCAGGATAGCTAGAGAGACTCACTTCCCAAATGGGTGTCGCTGGACAAAGTCTTGGTTATCAGAGACTAGATGATGGCTCCGGAGAAGCTGGTTAGATAACTTGTTGGAATGTGGAATAGGAGGTTGAGCAGGGTGATGGGCCATGGGAACCAACATGGGGTGGGCGGCGACAGCTGGGGATGAACTCAGAATTCAAATTTCAAACGAACATTGAAACAATGTTGATATGATCTTTCAGGGAAGAAGCTCAGGGCTCGAGGCACTCCTTCTCAATAGTAGTAGCACAGGGAAATCAATCCCATGATATCAGAGGTGACATCAACTAGCTCAAGTTATTTCCCTATAGTCGTGCGAATCAAATGGAATGGCTTTAACCAGCGTCCAAGGGTTGATGCAGGTCATGTGAACATCTATGTATAAGTGCTTGTCTCAGTAGCTCTCCCTAGGCTAGCTAATTTACCTACTTTACATTATGTTCTAGAGAATAATCTGTTAATTTCTTTATAATGAATGTTGGGGAGCTTTTGCTCCATAGTTTTATCTCAAAAAAAAAAAAAAAAAAAACTTCTAAATTGATGATGATAGGGTATGCATAAGTTATGAAAAGCAGAGAGGACTGATGTAGGAAAGACCTTTGTAAAGGAATCTTGTTGTCTAGGGCCCTATATCTATTAGTAGTTCATTGAGTATGTAACATGGTTAAGATGTTTAAATGAGGAAGACCAGGAACTCTGGAGAGAGTTGAATACCAGCGTTGATAGTGTGGATGAAGATGGTTAGCACGAATTATCAGGAAATTTCAGTCTTATTCGAAAAAAGAGAATCCTACCAAAAGTTACTCAGGTGGAACTTGGTGGTCAATCTTAATCCTTATATTTCCATTAAGCCCATCCACTTCTATCTTGGATTTTTTTTTTTTTTTCACATGAATTGCAACATATTTTAAATATGTCAAACAAGATAGAATTTCCCATCCCATCAATTTCTTCTCATCTTTAGTGATGTTACCGACTTGTTAATTTCGCCTTATTGCTAAAAATATCTATGCTCATTATCAAACTTCAGGGTTGTTCATTTGCACATGCCCAATTTCTTTTCTACTTTTTATAAGCAACTCCTTTCAATCCATCAGTAAAACATAACCAATGTTGCATAAGGAAATTGATGAGTGATAAAGAACGACTCACAGTTTGGGCAATTTCACGGCAAAGACCATCCTGTGTATGAACGAAGATCATTTTCCAATGTTGCATCAGATCAACCTCTAATTTTGTATATTTTGATAGTTTCGAGAAGTCTTGAGAGTTTTTGGCAATTTGGTCTGCAGCACGCTTCTTGCTCCTTTGCAACTCTGAAAACAATAATTTTTAATAAATTCTTGCCTGATAATAACATTAAAAACAGTTAAAATACGGTTAAAGTATCAATTAGTTTTGTAGTAAAAGCAATATGCATTTTACCAGTCAGACGGCCTCTTGTATCCTGGAATGTAAGATCCATCCACATGTGAGCAGCTGCTTGGATTAATAAAAACATCATATGCCTCATAGTTCTGAAAGGGAACAATAGTAAGAAGTGAATAATCCATACTAATCTATAAATTATCTAGTCATAATATTCACCTTTGAGACAAAAAGAACATGAACATGGTTTTCCCCCGCCTATGTTGTCCAGAAGCTCTTGAGTCGGGATTCCACCACCAACCATGTTTTCCTTCCCAGCCAAAAAATCAGCATCATGGTGATGTACAGAAGAATGAACATCCTGCCCCTTGACCATATGAACGAGGTTATTCGTAACATCGCCACTACCCCGTTTGTTATTCTTTTCTATTGCTTCGTCTGATTCAGTTGATATATCTTCTGATTCATTGCACTGACCAGGTATGAGACCAGAAGTTAAAACACTCTGTCCGGAATGATCAGCTCCCAATACCATAGTTTTCTGTACTGCATTATCTGCGCAAAGTTCACCTGAAGTTAGAGGATGGAATAGCCGTTTTGCAGCCGGTGGAGATGGAGGAACCATATCATGAGCTTTAGCCTTTCCTTTACTCAAACTTCCTTTTCCTTCATCTAGCAATCTTTCTGAATTGGAATCTACACATTCTTTTGAAGAGTCATGACTAAAACCTTCTAAAAGTGTTGTAGTTCCATCATGAGTTATGTCTCCCAAGATATCCCGGCTAGAAGATTTCATCACGAGCTCTGAGGAAGAGCTTGATCTGAATTTTCCAGATAGACCTCCAAATTAAAGAAGACTTAGCTTCAAGGCAAAAGAAAAGTTTGATTAGTGAGAATAATGAAGAATAAGAAAGAAAAAAGTGGGCGACTTTTTTTTTTTGAATTTTCTATTCAGCTAGATAGACTGCATCATCACAGAAAAAGATCTATCTTACATAAAAATGCCTAAAGCAATAAGAGTACTACATCTTTTTTTGGAATAAAAAGTCGTGCAATTTTGCTCAATAAGAAAGCAGACAATTTCATTTCCTAATGAGAGAGAGAAATAGCAACAGTAAAGCTTCATCAGTTAAGCTCCAATATTCAACCAGATAAACATGCACTTACATTACAAAATTTATAATGTAAGAGATTTCCACAAAAAAATTTCATCATGTCCAATACACCTGTCACAACATGCATGTTCATCATGTCTGATACTTACAAATGTGTAAGTCGTGTCTAATACTTACAAATGTGCAAGTTGTTATTTACCTTAAAATTATAAATTAAAAGTGGAGTTTTTTTTTTTTTGACGATAAACGGCGGGATATATCCCTCCGCGTTCCATTAAAAAAGTAATAACAGAACAATAATAGTTTAGGCCACAATTAAGATGGCCCCAATAAGGTTACATGCCAAAAATTACATGCCAAAAGTTTTAAATAAAGCTACATAGAGAAACAACAAAATGGTAAAACGAGAAAAAACACGACGATCCTGTAGCCAAGCGATGGGTCCGTCGCCAGTCCATCACCCACCAAGCAACCAAAGTGCTCTCCCACTCCTCATGTGGAGGGGTGCCATCTATCTCATCTTCTGAATTGTCGTCTGATAAGTGAAGCATCTTCTCATCCAAAAAGACACCTACCCAAATAATAAAATCACAAACTATAAGCATCATGCAGTAATCAGTAGAATGATATTTATCATTAAATAATCTATTGTTTCTCTCTCTCCATATGGTCCAGCAAAATACAACAATAACTGTTCTAATCTTTCGGTTATTGTTAACCCCTCTATCAAGTCTTCTCCAAAGATTTCCGTCTAAAGCTATATTGATGTTAAACCCTAATGACCTACTACACAAATCCCATGTACTTCTAGAATAACAGCAGTTAAACATAATGTGCTTAGTTGATTCCTCCTCGTTTTTGCACAAGACGTAGAAGTTAAGGCCACTCCAACCTCTTTGCTGCAGTTTCGGCCAACTGAGTAGAGCTTCTTTACAGACAAGTCATAAGAATGGTCTAATCTTTTGGGGGGCACTTAGCTTTCCAAATCCATCTAGTGTTCACCGAGGTGAGTCCACAATTTATGAAATGGCGGTATGTGGATTTAACTGTAAAGTTACAATCCTTCTCCCATCTCCAGATTGATCTATCCTCGTTGCTCAGAAGCTGTTTAAGCATCCTCACTCTTACAAAGTCCTGTCCAGATAAAACCGTCGAGTTCCATCTCCATCTCGATCATCCCCAATATTCACACACCCTAGCATTTTTATCATTGGCTTTCTGTTATATGTTTGGGAATAATATCTTGAGACGTATCTGGGAGCACCATCTGTCATACCAGAATACTATCTTGTTTCCCTTTCCCAATTTATATTCTAAATTGTGGCACACTAAGTGCTTCGTCACTAACACCCCTCTCCAGAACACCGAGGTATTATATTTTTTCCTTATTTCCCCGAACAACATACCACCTTTTGGACCATATTTGCTGAGTAGTAACTTCTAAAATGAACCATGATTACGCATAACTAGATGTCGCAACCATTTGGTCATAAGAGACATTAAATGTCTTGAGTTCCCTGACTCCTAGACCCTCGGCCTCCTTTAGTCTATATACCTGTCCCCATGGAACCAAATGGTATTCGCTTGATGTTGCGTTCACTCCATTCCAAAGAAACCTCTTCCTGATCCGATCAATTTTTTCTTTCATCCACTTTGACAAAATGAAAAAGAATATATAATATAACGGTAGTGCAGAATGTACCGCATTGAGCATCACCACTTTTCCTTCTAAGTACAGATATTTTCCTCTCCAACCCTCCAGCTTTTTCTCAAAACAATCGAGAAGGGGGAACCAGTCCCGTTTCGTAAGCTTTTCTGAATTCACCGGTATTCCCAAATACGTAATCGAGAATTGTTCTTCCTTACACTAAAACACTTTCATGATTACTTGCATTGACACATTTCTCGATCCCAAACAAATCAATGAGCTCTTGGCAAAATTAATTTTCAGCCATGACCATGCCTCATAACAACATAATGCCCATTTGATGGTTATGGCCTCTTTTATACTGCCTTTTCCAAAAATGAGCATGTCGTCTGTATATTGTAAATTAACAAAGAACATGCTGGGAGCTCCCGGGAGACCTTCTATCTACTTAAATTTCAATTTCTGTAAAATGAAATTTAATCCGTCTTATACTAAGATAAAATACAACGGAAATAGAGGATCTCCTTGCCGCAAGCCCCTCTTCAGAATTATTTCCTTCCCCCACTGTATCATTGGTCTTTATCTGTGTTTTACCAGAATATAACCAAGTTTTAATCCATGCTCTCCATTTTGCTCCAAAACCCCTAAGCTTGAGAGTCTCCATTAAACACTCCTAATCCACCATGTCAAACTTTTTCAAAATCTAGCTTCAACATGAATCCATTTATTTTGGATTTCTTACATTGGTGGATAAATTCATACATAGTGGCTACCCCTTCCAATAAATTACTACCTGCAATGAAACCCATTTATACCAATAGCTTAAGTTTCGGTACTAGTCTTTTGGCCAGTATTTTTGACACTATCTTAATTGTACTGTTCAGTAGTGCAATTGGTCTATAATCTCCAATTTGGCCAAGTAAGCATTTTTTCGGTATTAGAGTAATAACTGAGTAGTTGATCCTATCCCGTCTGCTTATCACTCTGAATACCTCTTCCATTAGCTAAGTTAAATCCCTCTTGACATCCTCCCAGAAGAATTTAAAGAAGAATAGTGAGAATCCGTCGGGCCCTAACGCCTTGTTTTGGCCCAACTCCCATGCCGCTCTTTTGATCTCCTCCTCCCTAAACTACTCATCTAGATCGGAGACTCATCTAGATCGGAGAGTTCCACCTCGTTCTCCCAGGCATCATCTCTTAAGCAAACCCAGAAATTGTTCTTCCTACCAAACAACTTCTTAAAATGTTGGTAAATATGATCCTTCAACAAGTCTCCACTAACTTCTTCATCCCCCACCCTTAGATGGTGAATTTTGTTTGTTCTATGTTGCATACTTGCCCATCTATGAGAAAAAAATAGTATTAACATTCCCTTCCTTCAGCCAATTAGCATGCACTTTCTGCCTCCACCGTAACTCCTCCCTTTTATATATTTCTCCAATCTTCCTTCTTAGTTGTAACTTGTAACACTCTACTATTCTCATCCAAAGACAGGTTGTGGCTTTCTTCCAGTTTTTTCAGAGTCTCCATTTATTTCAATATGTCCTTCTCGCTCCTTCCTTCGTTTTTAAACTGCCATTCCCATTTCGCCAATACCTTCCGTAAGCAACGTAATTTGATACTAATGTTTGTTGTTGTTGCATTGTTGGCTCCCGTGCGTTGAGTCCAACTTTCTCTAATTAGGTCGTGCACCTCTCCATGTTCCAGCCACCATTTCTCAAAATAAAAGCACTTGTGTATTTTTTGTTTCATCTCTCCCGAAATGAGTAAGATTGGGATGTGGTCTGAGGTCGGACGCTGAAGGGAACGAATCTCGACCAAAGGAAACTTGACGTCCCAGATTTTGAAAACAAATACCCTATCCAGTTTAGCTATTATCGAGTTGAGCCTCATGTTCGGCCACGTGAACAGTCGATCCGCCAAAGGCATATCTATGAACTCCAATTGACTAATGAAATTGTTAAACTCCTCTCTATCCTTAGATGACCTATCCTCCCCTCTCCTCACTAGCAAATCTAATAAGGTTAAAATCCTCTCCCAAAATCCATGGATCGTCATAGTGTTTCTAACTGTTGTGAGTTCTGTCCAGAATTGTGTGCGTAACCCTCTCTCATTTAATCCATATACCACAGTCACTATCTGTACCCATCCATCCGTGACCTTTCTAACTCTAACTGATAGTGAGTACTCCCCAAACCAAGAATTCAAAATTTAATAGTTTCTGTTGATTCCAATCAAAATCCCTCCTGATGCTTCCCTTGCATTCAAGAAACAGAAGTCGTAAAATTTCCTAGAAACAATGGATCCCAAGATCCAAGGATCTGATAGTTTTGTCTTCTCCATACATATAATGTCAATCTTATTATTACTTATTACTTCCACTACCATTCTTCTTTTAGAAGGGTTTCCAGCCCTTAAACATTACAAAAAAAGCAATTCATCGATATATATATTATCTTCTCCACTACTATCCCTACCAATACCTTAAGGCATAATGTCCCCCTTCTGGTTCTCTAGAGACGAGGCATTTAACTTTTTTAAAAGTGTGAGATTGTGTATTTGGTCATTGCATCCCACCCCAAGATCAATATTACATGTATGGGTTAAAACAATTAATACATAATCAGACACACAATTAAGAATACCAAAATCTAGAGTAGATGTACCTGGAGGAGGCTCTGTCTGCTCCGCCTTACGCTTAGTGGTTGATGCTACAACCTGACCCAACTCTCCAGTCTTTTACTTCTCCTGGTAGGCGTGATTAGGGATGTAGCAAATCCATCCTGGCATGGTATTTCCACCAGACTGTCGTCCCCACACCTTGCGTCTGGACCTCTAGTGCCTCCACCTGATCCGGTGTTAGTTTTCCATCTTCCATTTGTCTTGCTTCGTTTGTTTCGCTCTCTATGAGTATTGTCTCTTGTCTTTCACTATTCAGCACCTTTCTTATCTCCCTGATGCGTTTCGGTAATCTGGAAGGTTGCATTTTCCTAGTCCGCCTAGTCTGTCTCAAGTTTTCTTTACACATGATATTTTCGAGGAGCTTAGCAATAGTGTCCCTCGCAAAATCTTTGTCAAAGTTATTTAATGTTGCTAGCAAACCCGTGTACTCCACATTTTTATTAGATGACTCTTGTCCGAAATCCAGGTATCTTGTAAAGCTCCCCTCACCGTTCAGTCTGTTGTCCTCTTGTGGTTTAGCCAACTCACTCATATTATTGTCGTGCTTCTCCAAGTATTTTTGTGGGCCCAGTTCTCCCTCCAATCCAACTTCAAATATTTTCCTATTATCTGAGTCAACTCTCAATTCCTCCAAACCATGGTTCACCTCGAATCACCCCCTTCCCTGTTTTCTTCACCCATCATCCCACTTAAAGCCCGGGTCCAACTTTGGTTTGCCATGTCTCCCTCTTTATGGTGAATTAGAGGACAGTGGGTCCCTCCAAGGCCTCCCCCCAAGCTCTGTCACTTCCCCACACAAGCAGGCCCCACTTTTCAACTCCCTAACAAAGAGGGGAGATTTTTTTCTCCCAACTACTCCCTCCCCATCCATCAAGTTGTCCCCATCGACTTTCCCTCGGGGCTGCTTTGGCCTCCTTCCCAAAAGTCGTCTCTGCGGCTTCCCCTGAGTTCTTCCACTCTCCCCTTTTACTTCAGATCCGGATCTCCTCTGTCCACTCCCCCTTCGGCAGGCAAGTTCGTCGCATTTTCCTTCTCCAGGCCATTCTCTGTACCAACTCTGAAAGCCAACTATGTTCCTTCCTCAAGATTTTCTGTGTGATTTTGGATCTTGTCGTGTAGTCCACTTTCTCCGGTTGACCGACGCTAGTGCCGTCATATTTCCTTTCTCTGATTCCTTGTCAACTCTTCTCCATGTGAAACTCTATCGATTGCCGGCGGGGAGGCTAACTATCCTGGTATCTTACCGATGATCGGGACGCCCTCAAGACCCACCGATGAAGAGCAATTTGTACCGTATTTGTGAGTTATTTTCAGTCTGATTGAACAAAGTTGGCCTCCGAGGACGGCATTGAATTGCGACGGAATCACCGCTTGGTTATCACAACCCACTTTGACTCTAGCACAATCCATTTTTTTTTTTTTGCCTGGTATCCTCATCAATGTCAATAATGTGTGCGAATTTGATCATCAATTTGCTAATATCCACTCTATTCCAATGGTGTATCGGTAAGGTAAACTTCTGATTTCCATTCATGCCACCACTGGAAATAAGTAAAATTGGTCATCTTCTTCTCTAGTCCATCTATAAATCCTAAAACTTGCCTTGTACTCCCTGCATGGGACTAAAGTCTTACTTGCTGCCAGTGATAATCCCTCCTTCGTAGGGAAATATGTTAAAAATTTGTTCCCACTATCGTTAATGATCCATTTGAACGAGGCGAACTCCCTTGATAATGCTGCCAATCCCTCCCTCATGTCTTCCCCTGAAGGATTTCCATGCCAGAGATATAGGACTCCTAGTGTTCTGAATAGTCGTTGTTGTTCCTCCCTTACATGGTCCGACATCGGAATAAAGGCTACAAGCTTAGCCCGTGACGGCCAGAGCTCCCAGGTCCCTTTTGTTGTCCTCCTCTAGTACTTTGTTTATAGTTGGATTCTTTGGGACTATTCTTTGCCCTGCATTAGTTGGGAGCACTCTGGGCTTGATTGAGAGTTTCAGCTTCTACTTTCTCTCAGGAGCAATGGGGCATTCTCCAATCTTGTGGCCAAGTCCCTTGCAGAACCTGCAGCGAATGAATAGGCACTCGTCTTTGAAGTGTCCCTTTCTGTCGCAGATCCGACATGTTTCTGAGCTTCCTGCAAGTGGCCTCCTCATTGGTGAGGACTTTCTCTTCCTGTTCCCTTCCACTATTGTCATGTCTGTGTTCTCCATCTTATCCTTCTTCATGGTTGCCCTAGATTTGATTATCTTCCATGCTTCCTCCTTGGTGTACTTCTTCGCTGCACCTCCGGCCGCTTCTTTAGTCGCTGCTAGCATTGCCAGTACCTTCTCTCCAGTACAAGTGGTTCCAGTCTTAATTGGAGTCGTTGCCACATTGGGGTCATCAACCCCGCCCTCCAGCAATCCCTAAACTACTTCCGACCAGCCTCTCCTTCTGTGCTTAGGGTTCTTATTATCCTCACTGCTATTTTCTTCTTTGTTTTTCCCTCTCCCCAACCAGCTCCACCCGAAATCCATCGCCGGAGTTGGTGAGTGGTTGCAGGTCGAGAAGCGGCCTCCTTCCTTGCCCCCGATGACAAATGACCGATGATGAAACTATACTCTGAGGTCGCCTGATTCCTCTCCAACCCCTATTTTCTTTTTCTTTTCTTTTTTGTGGACAGAATTATCTCCCCTAATTTCTTATGCTTTCCTCGTGTATTTCTCTGAAGTATTAAAAGTGGAGTCTGACTATGCCCTTTTTTAGCAAAAGCTAACTACTAAAGTATTATTTACTAAACTTAGGTTCTTTTGTACATAAATGACAACTAATACCATATCCACAAGAGTCAATTATACATAGTCTGGGATGAATATAAATTAGAACTGTGCTCTCATATTTGGATTTTGGACAATCGCTGCTTTTGACACTCGATGTCAATAACCATGTCTGTGGCTACCAATTATAGCAAGATGCACATAAATTTGCAAGAAATGAATATTCTAGAGATCAATCATAAGTAAAAGCCTACATGACCCAAAAAAAGAAGGGGGATAGAGAGAGAGAGAGAAACCACTTTCCCCACACAACCAAAATATTGTTATACTGGGAATGAGTTCTTGTGAATAGTAAATTTACAATTTGTTTTTAGATTAGTATTCGAAAATTCATAATTATAACAAAATTTTATATATAACATTATCACAATAGAAATCAATAATCATTAACTTAAACATACAATAACTTTTTGCTAACGATGAACATAAGTTAATCTGACAAAAACTGACCATTTTTCTAACTTTGCCGTTCAATTTCTTTATAGAACAAAAAGAAATTCCATTACAATGGCAAGGAGTGAAGAATCCTACCTACAACAGATATCAAAGTTTTTACAGCATAACCAATTACAGTAACACCAAGAATAAATGCATCGGTACAAAGAGAATCCTATAGGTACAGCAAAAAATGTGAGGAACTAGTTTTTACAGCATAACCAATTCCTTTATTAAAATGAGTTTTCCAAAATTCACTGTATCAATATTCCATTCCTCATACCAATTTCACAAAATTTCTTTTACATTTACCAAAATTCATTCAAAATTTGATTAGGGAACAAAATTGTCATGCATTATCACTTAATGTTAAGGTTTAAAAAACCTCATTTCCCCCTAATTAAAGAAAATTTAAACTAACTTTATGCACTTGATGTTTGATGTAAATTAGGGTTTCTTTGCTTTCAGCAACAAAATGAAGATTTTCCCACGAAATCTTGGCGAAACAACAAATCACAACAACACCCACTCACCCAAAAAGGAAAACTCAGACGATAAGCACTGAGATGAGTAAAACAACCATGCCTCCTACTTGAATATCTCGAAATCAGACCAAAATGGCCGATTTCAAGAAGAGCGACCGCATCGAACAAAGAGATCAGACAAAGAAAGAACCGAAAAGGGAACATTTTTGTGAAATAATCGACAGCAATGGATCGTTTCATCTCAAAAAGAAGAGAGAGGGAGAGTGAAAAACTACCTGAATCAGTGAGAGGGCATCGCTTTTAGGGTTAGCCGAGAGTCGACAGACAGAGAATTCCGAGATTTAAGGGGAGCGGGATTTGGAGGGAAAAAAAAGAATATTATTATTGGGAATTTCTAAATGAGCATACCAATTGACTTAGTGGGCCCCACTTTCCCCTGTGGTGCTCCTCACTTCACTTCAGGATGTGGTGCTCACTAAGTCAAGTGGTGTGCTTCTTTAGAATTTCCCAAACTTATTTTTGGACTCCCCTTTGGTTCAGGACGCGGTTCTTGGGCTTCTCGGCACCTAACATGTAATTAGATCAATGGAATATAGCTGCCAAATATGGGGGAATTTCTAAAGTAACACACCATTGGCATTAGTGAGCACACTTCACTAAGAATCTTATATTATAAATTTGCAATTGAAAATTTCGGACCATATTGTCCTTGTCTTTAACCTTCATCCCCCAAAAAAATATTCATATCCCGAGTTAAATCATAAACAGGATTATTTTTCATTTCGGATTAGATCCCGAATGATATGATTTTCCGTCGGGGTTAGATTCCTGACGGTATTATTTTATGTTGGGTTGCAAAGGGGAGAGTTGCAGGGGCCAAAGGGAGAACATGCGGCTATGGGTTGCATGGGAGCGGACTAGATCGAGAAAAGGTGGAGGTCAAGGAGTGGATATAATGAATTTTTGGTGTCGCGGATCACGAAAAGAAAGAGGGAAGAGAGTCTTGGATTATGAGAAGGAAGGAGGAATGACTTTTGGGAATTTCTGGTGCCCTCGATAGGAAAAACCCTCCTTGTTTTCAAGAGAGTGTGTGCTCACTAAGCTAGACTAGGACAAGTTGTGTGCTCCTTTAGAAATTCCCCAAATATAGTCATATTTATCTACATCTCTTGCTAAAGAGTAGACAAATACATGTGAGAACAAAAGAAAAGAAAGGAAAATAGACATCTTTACGGTCACAAAATTAGTATATCCATATACAATTCAAAGTTTACAACGTATTCTACAAATATCGAACACCATTCTAGAAATTAAAAACTAGAAAGTTAAAAAAAAGAAGAGAGAACTACAAAAATATGTCTATTTGATTTGTATATACATCGTATTCATATAAAATGCCAAGTTTTCTTAGTAAAGAATATTATCGCGTTACTAATTTAGACAAGAGAATATTTCATAATTTATCGATATCCTAAGTTTTTATTTTGCCTTACCTGTGCATATATGCATTTAACCCATATAATATTTCTCTAAAATTTGACATATCGTATCTGTATCCATGCTCTCGAGCTGTGTACTAAAAGATTTTAAACATCAATACGGTATCAACCCTTTAATATGGGTATTATTATCACGATTAATGTCAATAGAATACATCTGATGTTGTTGATTTCTGATATTTGAACATTACGTTGAATCTTTTTGTTTGTACTACTGCTTCTAAATTTCATTGTGGTCTCAAACTTCCAGAGAGCAATGTCGATGGTGATGCCACGCTCCCTCTCAGCCTTGAGCTTGTCAAGCACCCAAGCATACTTGAATGACCTCTTGTTCATCTCAGCAGCTTCCTTCTCAAACCTCTCAATCACACGCTTGTCAATACCACCAAGCTTGTAGATGAGGTGTCCGGTGGTGGTTGACTTCCCAGAGTCAACATGGCCAATGACAACAATGTCGATGTGAATCTTTTCCTTACCCATGGTTGTTTTATAGTAAAGCTAACTACAACGTAGAAACATGTCATCAATTAGATTTTAATAAATAAATCGAATAACAAGAAGAAAAATTGGACTCTAGCACAAGGATCCTACAAAGAAAAGACAATACTAAACTAAGATGTCAATCTTAGTGCATATTATTGTGAACTTAAATTGAATTTAAAAGAAGCAAAGGAAATAGTTCATTTTACCCACATTCAAAACAATTTAATAAAGAAAGATAATTGCTAAAGAAAAATCCCAAAATAAAGTGATTTGTCTGTGTAAAAAGAAAATATTTAAGCTAACAAAATATGCATGGTCATCTCCTTATAATATATAAAGAAGCTTAGGTATCAATATATCTATTATCTCACCCACCACAAATTATTAATCAGCAAATAAATTAATCCAACATAAGAAAATCCCACCAAAACTTACCAGTTCATATTCAATTCATTCATTCTTTTATTTGAGTTAAAATAAATCAAGAAATTGATTATAACCAAATAAGCAAATTATAAAATTTACAAGATATAGCAGAATCATTTCCTTACAGAGCTAAGCATCACAGTTATGAAAAGGAGCAACAGAAATAAACAAACTCCAACGCAACTTAATTATATTACACCTTAAGATCAATGTTAAAAAAAACTTAGCCTCCTATGTTATCCTAACTTGTAATACCCCTAAAACTGAATCCTCTAGTCCTGAACCAGAAACAAACACCATAGCAATTCACCAGAAAACAAATATAGAACACCCCCATCCCCCGGCAAAAAACCCAACTCCTCACTCATCATCAATTAATTTTCAATACAATATAAAGTAGTAGATATATGGAATAAAAACATGAAACCATCACAATGCTATAAAGGAACTCACACTTAAGTAAAATGTACCCTTGAAAGCAACCCAATTTAACTTATATCATTTACTCTCTACAGAAGAAAAAATTCCCAAATTTTACTTTTACCCAAACAATAAAGAGAAACAATTCCCCAAAGTACTAACTGTACACAAGAAAGGGTTTTTGTCCTCTCATAATTAATCCGTGTTCTAAATATCGGATACCGGTCTCGTACCGGTCAGCAAATTACATACCGGTTACCGGATACCGGGCGGAATATCGCGATATGACTCTAAATACCAGAGTGTCATATCGGTGTCATACTAGTTAAAGAATAATCATATAATTGGTTATATAGAACATAATAAAACACATAAAATAAGTTTATAGTACTTACATTGGCTTATTTACATTTAACTTACGAATTTGTAGATACTGTTTATATTTAGCTAATTACTTGAATTGCTTTGTCTAGTTTATTTAACATAATCTATTTCTTCCTTTACTAAATAGTAAATACTAATACAAATTTACAAATTTATCTAACATACAAATAGTAAATACTAAATAGTAAATTCAAGTTTATCTAACATAATCTATTTCTTCCTTTACTAAATAGTAAATACTAATACAAATTTACAAATTTATCTAACATACAAATAGTAAATACTAAATAGTAAATTCAAATTTATCTTACATAATCTATTTCTTCCTTTACTAAATAGTAAATACTAATACAAATTTACAAATTTTATCTACCATGAAGCTCATACACACAAACACACAAAATCAGTGAATTCGAACCACTGATTCACACTGAATCAGTGATTCGATTCACTGATTTCGAATCACTGATTCAGTGTGAATCAGTGAATCGAATCACTCATTCAATGTGAATCAGTGATTTGACAAATTCACTGTAGACTACAATCACTAATTCAGCCCTCCCAACTTAAGTATTAGCCTCAAATTACACCCAAAAAAAAATTCTAACATAAATAGCAATCAATTAAACCTAAATAACACAATTATAAAAGAAATTGAAGAAATTTGTAACTCTAAATCAAATAAACATGAAAAAAATCAAACTTGACTTACCTGGCCGGCGGCCACTGCCCCACTATCCGACAAACTGGAGATGGCAGCGTCGGCGGAGAACGACGAGGACCCTTTGAAGACTCTCAGAGTGGGAGACGAGCAATCAGAGAGCGGAAAAGAAAGAGAGAGAGAAAATGAGAGAGATTTATGGATTTGTTGGGAAATTAGGGTTAGGGTTCGGCTCGATCGGCCAACGATCGCTTGGAGAGAACGAGAGAGAGAGCTAGAGAGTGGGAGAAGAAAAATCGGAGAGAGATTTAGGGCTGGTTTGCTCAATTAGGGTTAGAGTTTGGTCGCGACTCTCGGGGAAGGATCGATCGCTCTTTCGTTGGGAGAGAAAGAGAGAGAGAGAGAGAGAAAACGAAAAAAATACCCTCTCTCCCCCTCTCAGCCCGTTTTATTTCTTAATGGGTCGGATTTTAACAAGTTAATGGGTTTAACCCGTAACCAAAACCCATTAACCGATATTACCTAATACCGGCCAGTATTTCTCATCTCGATACCGGTCGATATATCGCCACGTGGCCGATATATCGGCCCATACCGGTCCAAAACGATAAACGGTAAAAAAAACTGCATATCGTCTCGTTTCTTCAATTTTAGCGATATACCGGCCGATATACCGGTATATCGACCGGTATTTAAAACACTGCAATTAATCGGTAAAGAGACATCAAAACTAAATCTTTTTTAAATTAAAAAGGGTTTTTTAAAAATTGCATAATCGCTGTTCATAAATTCGCAAGTTTACAAACCTCCTTATTATAATCAACAGAAAAAAATTTCAAATTAAGATTTGTATTAAAAATTGCATAATCGCTGTTCATAAATTCGCAAGTTTACAAACCTCCTTATTATAATCAACAGAAAAAAAATTCAAATTAAGATTTGTATTATCAGAACTAAATATTTCTTTATTTGAAAATAATAATTATATTAAACATAAAGAATTCCTTGTAATCACAGCTGCTTGCATCCCTAATGAAAACAAGCACTCAAATCCTCAAGCAGGAACAAAAGTATCATATCTTATCTACGATCTAGAAGAACTAGATCAATTCTTCGTACACCTAGAGTCCAATTTCTACCAAAAAACTGTTTCTTTCCAAATTTTTACTCAATAAATTTGATCACAATGTCGACAACAACATCGACAGATCAAGATCAGATCTTTCAAAAACCCTCACAAAGATTAAATTCAGAGTAAATTATAATTAATATAAAACGAATAAATTCTGAACAAAAAGGATAGAACCAGATCCATAAACTAAAGCAATTCTTCCACCAATATCTACCGTAATCAGAACCCTAAATCTATAAACCCTAACTAGAAACAAGAATGCAGTCAGCATAATATCTAAACTTCGAGTACTTCTAAAACTCTAAAATCGCATGATTCGTACAAAAAATTTAATAGAAATTGAAGCAAAAATCGAACAAACTCACCGATGAGATCGAGCTGAGCTGCGGCTCTTCACTGTTGAGCGTCAAGGGGCGAGAGGGAAGATCGGAGGTAGGAAACTATATTTATACCCTGGTCTCTTTACATAAGTGCCCCCAGGTTTTGCTGCATTTTAGGGGGTGTTTTCGTCATTTCGACTGCTTGTGGGGGTCCTGGGTGCGTGAATGAGTGCTGGCCGTTGGATCCGTATCGTACGGTACAGTTCCTTTTTGTTTCTGCAATTATCTGTATTTATAAATTTCTTGTTTCTATCTTTTTTTAACAAAGGAAGTAGGGGAACTTCTAGATGGGCACAGTTTTTTTCCTAGTGAGCCCACTTTTTCTAGTGAGCACACTCCCTCTTTTGAAAATTGAGGGTTTTTCCTAGTGAGCACACCAATATTTCCAAACTACCCCTCTCCCCTTCTCTCTCTCCGATCCCCCTGCCCCCGCTAGCCCTCACCGCCGCCCATGCCCCCCATGCCCCCGCTCGCCCTCGTCGCCGCCCACGCCCCCCATGCCCTCACTCGCCCTCGCCGCCGCCCATGCCCCCCATGCCCCCACCGCCGCCCACGCCCCCCATGCCCCTGCTCGCCCTCACCGCCCCGCTCGCCCTCGCCCCCTGCCTCCGCTCTCCCGGGCTAACCACCCCCGCCCCTCGCTCGCCCCAAATGCATTGGTCCCTCCCCACTCTCCTGTCCTGTCCACTCCTCTACGGCCTTCGAGACCTCGTCGGCGATGGAGGAGATCGAGAAGAAGAAGGCGGTGGGGATTCGCTGAAATGGTAAAAATCCCAGTAAAAATCCATTTCTTTTCTGTCCTAATTTTTTGCTCCAGTAAAAATCCCAGTTACTGTTAAAATTTGATTTTGCGGCGAAAATGGTTTCTCAATGTTTGTGAAGATTTTGGGGGAAGTATATTGATATAGGGCAAGTTGAAAGAGTAAAGGGACGATCGGATGAAACATTGGATGCATGTGATCTTATATGAATGACATATTACTCGATAGGAATGAGTGGAGAAGGATCATCATGTGATTGATCAGACGTGATTCTGTTTTGGTTCATGTAGCCTACACTAAGTGTTTGGGATAAAAGGCTTGGTTGTTGTTGTTGTACAGAAAACTGATCGAATATGTTATAAATATGTTATGCTGTAAATTAGTAACATGTACTACAAGTCATTTTATACTTATCTAAAATTATTCAAATGTTCAAAATGAAGTATTTTATATTTGTCCAAAATTGTGAAATGAAGTGTAACTCAAAACACATTATACATCCAAGAATATTTGGAAATTAATTATTAGTGTTTCAAAATTATTTACTCATTCCTCATTATGCAATGAAAGGTTATTTAATATTAAGTTGCTTTAAACATCTCTCATATTTACCGCTCCAACATAATCTCAATGAAATATTATCGATAGGTATGTTGATTTCTCTCCTTTTTTTTCGTTTTTTGTCATTGTTCAAGTTATGAGAGGTTTTTTGCTAAATATTTGGAGTATGTGCTGGGGATGGTTTGGCTCACTGGTCTTTTGTTACAAGAATGTTTTTATATCCTAATCGGCAAATCACATATATCATAACTAGTCCTATTAAACAATGTCCCGTATGTGCGTGCGTGCACACATGCACTTTTGACTATTTCTATAAATTTAATGCAAATTCTGCTTCTCTTATTTCAATCGTTTTTTGCTTTTTCTTCTAAGCATTGATGGATAAGGCTAGTAAAGAAATTCCTCTTGTTAATATGCCTAGTCCAATTTTCTTAAATAGTGTTGGGTAGGAAATATATGAATATGAATGAATATGATTTTTGGATTATGATATGAATACCTTCAAATATTAGAACGAGATCCAAGTAAGCCTATAATGGGTTCTAGTTTGAACATATGTTGCTTTCTTTATATCTAAGAATGAGGTCAGATATAATAACTTTGATTTCAATTTTATCATAATAGTTGTTTATCTAAAATATCTTACTTTGTTATCATTTCATGAATGAGATCCAAGACCGAGTGCACACAAACTGATGTTAACACAGTAGCGTAGTCCCCCACCGAAAGTCCCAGCTCTGTAAGACGTCGTCAACCCAAAAGGAAGTAACTCGCTCAGAAGTCTCGAAGAATCTAGAATTTGTTGGGTTTTTTTTATTTTTAATTGAGTCTCAAACTATAGCTTACGATGATTGTTCATGTCAACATAAAAATGAAGTTGTTAGCATGGAACATAAATTGATTTTATTTTGTAGTTTCATGTAAATGAAGTTGTAGTCAAGAAACATATTTTATATATGAAGTTGTAGTTTTGGATCACTCTTCAATTAAATTTTTGAAACAATGAATGAATTGTTGATACGTAGAATTTTTGTTGCCGTTATTCTTTGTTTTTGAAGCTATGAATGGTTTATTAATATTGTGTGTTTTGATACCAAATTGGGTGTATGAAACACGGACAAGTAATTATATGTGTTACTGTTATGGTATATTATTTATCTTCCGTATTCGTGATTGTACACACCATATCAGGGCATCTCTAGTCATGTATCCTTGATCCGGGTTTACAGAACCGGATCAATTTTAGTTGATCCGGGACTGTAAACCCGGATCAAGAAATTAGGGCTCTGGCACTCTGTCCGGACTAGCCAGCCCGGATCAGTGCAGTTGATCCGGGCTAGCAGCCCCAGATCAATTGCACAGATCCGGGCTGCTGGCCCGGACCTGTCCACTCCATCCGGGACTGCTAACCCGGATGGGTTTTCCTCATCCGGGTTAGCAGTCCCGGATGGAATTTTAGAGGACAGTTTTGGAAAAAAAAATAAATGGCAAAAGGGTAAAAAATGTGAACTTTTAAAGTGGGCTCACTAGGAAATATGCTGTGCCCATCTAGAAACTCCCGGAAGTAGTGACTCATTGTCTGTTATCTTAACAACATAGTAAACATGAGATCAATTTTTGACTCGATATATTTAAAAAATTAAATAAAAAATAATTTTTTAATAATTTAAAATTTTAAATAGAACAAATAAAAAATTGGTCCGTGAACTTATTCATTTTCATCCCTAATTTAATACAAGTAAAATAAGAATCATATTTCTTGTATATTTGCTAAAATATTTTACTGTTGGGATACAGTGATAACATTTAAGCTCCAATTCAGTTAAGTTAGTGGAGAATTTACAATGATATCAAAACAATCCAGATTTAAATTCTATTGGGTATATATCTAATTACGATTTTTTTTTTGAAAAAATTGAATATCACTGGTAAAGCACATATTGGGCCAAAAAGAGGCATATTGAGAAAGAGAAAAATAATATTAAACTAACAACTTTAGAGTTTTAATATAATTAAAAGAACTTCAATTACCAAATGCAATCTTAACGCCATGCAACCAAAACTAACAATGATAATAGAGAAGTCATTTCTTACAAGTTTATTTTCATCAACAAAAAGGAAAATTATGGATTTTACATTTCTTGTATATTTGCTAAAATATTTTACTACTTGGATATAGTGATAAAATTTAAGCTCCAATTTAGTTAAGTTAGTAGAGACCTTACAATATAATCTGAATTCAAATTCTACTGGGTGTATATCTAATTACAATTTTTTTTCGAAAAAATTGAATAACACTAGTAAAGCACATACTGGCCCAAAAAAAAGAACTCAACATGCAAGGGCACGTTGAGAAATGGAACAATAATATTAAACTCTCACAACTTTAGAATTTTGATGTAATAATAAGAACTTCAATTACCAAATGCAATCTTAACTGTCATACAACCAAAACTAACAATGATAATAGAGAAGTCGTTTCTTACAACTTTAATTTCACCAACTAAAAGGAAAATTATGGATTTTAACAGGAATTCCTAATATATATGCAAATTATTTGTTGTAATTGAACCCATTTTGAAATTTTGTATAGAAATTAGAAATTCCCACCAAAATCTAAAATTTCTCTTTCTCAATCACCAAATACAACCTCCAAATACCAATTATCACCAACCAAACACACCAACCACAATCAAATGGTTGAGTCTCATGTTAAGATCAAGTGTAGTCTTCATATAAAACTGAAACAAGAATTCATAGCCTATCACCTCTCAAGAACACAAAAACCAAATCGCAAGTAGCAGAGGCCATGACTACCTTGTTACTATACATATTCATAGGCTCAAACTCAACTTCTGCCGGTATCAAACTAATTACAAGGAAGTCATCGGTCAGTTTACCAAACTTAGCAAATACTGGATAGTCCACAGAAAAAGCTTCTGCAAGTACAAATGCTGTTTGCCAGGACATTGTTATGGCTTATCAAGTAATATACTGCTTCGCGATTCCAATTCTCTCTTGCAGTTCTCCATCATTTTGCTTCGTGCCAGAAGTTCTGAGCTCTGGCATTCAGAAAAAACAAAAAATATTATTGCTGATGATATATATATATATATATATATATAATGTTATCGCACGGGGAAAAAGCAAACAACATCTAACACCAAGTAGAGTAAAGCCAAGAGATTTGTCTCTACTGTCAGTTAAGCTGACGATGGGCTGTAGCAGAAGTCCATGGTTGGATAAATTTTCCTGAAATTAGCAATTTAGATATCTGTTGTTGTCGTGGAATGTTTGTGAGCCGTGAATTTGCTGCATGTGAAGGAGCTTTCAACACTGCAACATAATTGCGGACCATGCTACTCACCTTTCCCACCAATCAATCTCGAATTCTTTTCCTCTGACCTTTGATTCAAACTCTGTGCAGGACTTGTGTTGCACAGACTCAGGGACAACCACAATCGAAGTAATGATTACACAATTAGATCTTGTAACCTCACTTTGGTTATGGTTGAGAGTACATTGTTATGTTTCCTCTCAGTTACATGTTTACAATTGCTTGACGTACATTTTTGGCCCATATGCCATGTGCATAAGCATCTGGGAGAAGTGGCTATCAGATACGGTATAAAAAACTTGAGATTGCTTCAAATGTCATAGTTCACTACAGGATCCCCAGTTAGTACCGTTGGCTTTCAAATCGAGAATCTTTCAACTGGAGGGCTTTTCAGATGGCCTAGTGACCCACAGGAGGGGTGTCGAGTGCTAAGATTGCTTGATATACACTGAAAAAAAAATGACATGAGCTTTTGGGCACAAGGCATCAGTGTTTCAAGAGCCCCAAGTTTAAACCTCAATTTGCAGTGAGAACTAAGTATGTGCCACATTCTAGATCACTAGTGTAGTGATAAATATCCCAAGTGAGAATTGGAGATCCTGTTGGAGATCCTGTAGCAAGACTCATTTATTAAACCAATGGTTCAACGACTCCAGAATCTAATAGGGGAGAAAAATTCACCAGTTTGAAGGGCACATAACAACTCTCGCTGATTTTGTAAGTTACAGCTAATTTGTTTGCATCTACCACACATATTACCTAATCCTGTCTTCTAGCCAGTATTCTAAATATCGAATACCGGTGATATACCGGTCGGCCAAATTACATACCGATACCGGATACAGGGCGGGATATTGCGATATGACTCTAAATACTGAAGTGTCATACCAGTTAATATCATACCAGTTAAAAAACAATCATGTAATTGCATATATAGAATATATTAAAACACGTAAAACAAGTTTAGGATACTTACCTTGACTTATTTGTATTCTATTTACGAATTTGTAGATACCGTTTAGAACGTCCGCATAATCACCAAGCGACATATAATCATAATCTAAGCGAATAGTCAAGTTACACAATGCTTATTGCTTAATCTCGCCTTCAACAACCACAATTTTTTTTAATTACACAATGCTATATCCCTAATATACAAAATATCTTAATTTAGCCTTCAACATAAACAATTGTTTTTATATAACACGATGCTACAAATTTACCATAAAAAATATCGATTCACATTCAAATTTAACAAATTTAATGTACAAATTTAACATACAAATTTTATTTACCTTCTTCAAAACCCTAATCCACGTGAATCACACTGTATAATAGTGAATCAGACTCACTAATTCACACTGAACTAGTGAATCGATTCACTGATTCAGTGTGAATCACTGAATCGAATCACTGATTCAATGTGAATCAATGAATCGATTCACTGGTTCAGTGTGAACAGTGAGTTTGATTCATTGTAACTAAATTTCCCCAATCAAAAATTAAAAATCCAAAATTCTTTCATGTTTTAAACACTCAAACACACAAATTACAGTCACAAATTAAAATTAAAAAAAATTATAGTAATTAGAAACTAATAATTATTGCTCAAAATTAGAAATTTAAAGATTTACAAAGGGGGAGATTGACTTATCAAAAGAGCTCATTGGAAGACACGCAAGAGGAGAGAAAGGTCGGATCGTCGGCAAGTCCTCAACTGCGCGGCGAATCTTTAGAAATTCTGCAATTGAGCTCGCTGAAGCTTCGGTTAGGATGGAAAATCCCTCCAGTTGCTTGGGATCAGCTGAAGGAGAGACAGCGACGGCGAGAGAGAGAGGAAATTGGATGAAATTGGAAGATTTAGTTTTGGGGGGAAATCGATCGAGCAGCTCGAGCTTGCGAATGGGAGAGGATTTTAGGGTTTTTTCGAACGAATCAGGAGAGTTTTCGAGTTTTTTTTTCCTATCGGGTCAGATCTAGCGGGTTAATGGGCTTCAACCACAACTCTAACCCATTAACAAAATTCCCAATAAATAGCCATACCAGCCAGTATTTCACATGCTGAATACCGGTCGATATATCGTCATGTGGACAATATATCAATCAGTACCGGTTGAAAATAGGATGCAATAAAAAAATCAACATCCCGTCTCGTTTCTTCCAAAAAAACGATATACCGGTCGGTATTTAAAACACTGCTTCTAGCATAGTAATAGCTAATTTGTATGCTCTCTTCTCTTTCTTATTTTGTCCATATTTTTGTAAACCTAAGCTAGCAATGACTAATGTTTACTAAATCACCCTGGTTATGAAATTTTCAGCTTTGCTTTAATTCTATTCCAACTACTCATTAGGTTCCATTACCATTCCTTGAAAGCATTTCAGACATGATTGATCTCGATATACAACATAATTATATCTAGTTGGGCATCTTAATCTCATGTCATGCTAAACCACTTCAACAGTTCAACATAAGTCCAGAGTAATATCTCAAAAACAATGAAAGCAACTATGAATAAAAATAATTACACAGTTTATAAATTTTATCTAATGTCAAGGTCTTACGGAATGTTTTATCACACTTTTACTTTAAACCACAGTGTTTGTTTTCATTTTGACAACTGTTGAGGCCTTAAAAAGAACTTGAGATTGCTACTATAAACCTAGAAGGGCCAGAACAAAAGTAAGATTATGACATGAGGTCACAATGTAATGTGGGCATGAACTATCCACTTTGTTCTGTATGCAAATGACTAACCTGATAGGATGTGAAATCTATAGAATCGTTAGATACAATATTCGAACAGAAAGGCCAAAAACATATATCAGTTGAAGACTATTGGATCATAGTCCATTAGATCTGAGCTGCAGACCCTGGAATATCCAGGAGCTGGGATCCGAGTAGAAAATTTTTAACATCGTAAAATCCAGCATTCAGAATTTTTGAATATATTGATGGGGTTAGGGGGGCTATCATACAAGTCTACATGCCATTCTGTATATATATATATATATATATATATATATATATATATATATATATATATATATATATATATATCAAGAAGAAAATATTATCGTACACCAATATAACAAGTGGAGAACACTAGCATAGACACTTGGTGCAGGTTGAGAAGGAACCATGAGAGGACCTATTGATGAACTTACTTGCAACTTTCTCTGCAGATTCAGAGATAAGGAAATTGATATGTCGTTTTTATAATGCTCTAAAATTGTGTATTACATTTCCTACATAAGAACCATAAGAGCTTCATAAAAGTTAACAGTATTTTCTATTAAGTTGTTGGTCATTTGCATGTCATACGAAAAGGATGCATTTTAAACTTGCTCTACACTTCGAGGAGATTCAACGCTGCAATATAGAGAGCAACATGTAGCAATGTACCAACACAGTTAGATGGACGTGCCATAACGGATAGTAAATAGCATCATTTGGGGTTTCTTCTCTGACGAGACAAGCCAGATTGACTTCTTGGTCTACTAGAGGAAAATCCACAATTTTACTAGAGAAAAATTACAAATTTTGAATTCTATATAGGAAGAAACCAAACCAAGCATTATATCTTCTATTTCAGACTGCTAAAGGAATGTCAGTGCAGAGAACTTGACAGAGCACTTGAAAGTTGTTACACTTGGCAAAGGTGCACAGAGACGCGAAAGTACAATGTAGAATATAATGCCTATGTAGCATCTTACAAGCACAAGGAAAAGTCTCTGAGTTTGGCAATTTGTTTATGGCACATCTTCATAGAGAGAGACTTCTTGGTTAAAAACCTTCTAAAGCAGCCAAAATCCAATCACCTGTCGAGGGCAGCTGATGCTAGACAACGGCTCCCCCGAGCAGCCCCCTTCGAAATCCAGACATGCTTAACATCCAAAAACCAGGAAGAGGTACACCTTTGTAACAGCCGGTCATGCTCCAATGTGAATGAGTTGAGATGGATGGGAAAGAAAGGATATTGTGTTGCCTAGGACACATAGATCAGGCCGCAGAATAAATGAGATGGCCAAAGGAGGTCAGGTTGTGAGATAAGCCAGCAGCAATGGAGGCCGAATCCCGCAGGGGCATCAGCTTGCAACCTTGAAAGCTATATGGGCTACAATCAAGCCCTCGCAGGAGTATCGGAACTGGCGTTGGAGGCATGAGGAGGTGAGCAACAAGAAGATCGACCGCCCATCGAACCGAGGTGCTCGAGTAACGATTTGCGCAAAATAGACGGAGGTAGCTAATCAAGTTCGATGAAAACTAGGCAAGCGGTTGACGGGCTTCATGTTGCCAAAGACGAGGGAAAAGGATAGTAGTGGCCATCTTGTCCGGCCACCCCATGCTCCTCAGTGAGCAACGAAGAGGAAGCAAGTCGGATAAAAAGCACTGACTTGTCGAGTCCCTGTCTCTGGACCTCTGAAAAGAGCATTGTCGCCTGATGGGACTTCTCTTCAAGATAATGAACTTTATCTTCAGGATAGCTAGAGAGACTCACTTACCAAATGGGTGTCGCTGGACAAAGTCTTGGTTATCAGAGACTAAATGATGGCTCCGGAGAAGCTAGTTAGATAACTTGTTGGAATGTGGAATAGGAGGTTGAGCAGGGTGATGGGCCATGGGAACCAACATGGGGTGGGTGGCGATAGCTGGGGATGAAGTCAGAATTCAAATTTCAAACGAACATTGAAACAATGTTGATATGATCTTTCAGTGAAGAAGCTCAGGCTCGAGGCACTCCTTCTCAATAGTAGTAGCACATGGAAATCGATCCCATGATATCAGAGGTGACATCAACTAGCTCAAGTTATTTCCCTATAGTCATGCGAATCAAATGGAATGGCTTTAACCAGCATCCAAGGGTTGATGCAGGTCATGTGAACATCTATGTATAAGTGCTTGTCTTAGTAGCTCTCCCTAGGCTAGCTAATTTACCTACTTTACATTATGTTCTAGAGAATAATCTGTTAATTTCTTTATAATGAATGTTGGGGAGCTTTTGCTCCATAGTTTTATCTCAAAAAAAAAAAAACTTCTAAATTGATGATGATAGGGTATGCATAAGTTATGAAAAGCAGAGAGGACTGATGTAGGAAAGACCTTTGTAAAGGAATCTTGTTGTCTAGGGCCCTATATCTATTAGTAGTTCATTGAGTATGTAACATGGTTAAGATATTTAAATGAGGAAGACCAGGAACTCTAGAGAGTTGAATACCAGCATTGATAGTGTGGATGAAGATGGTTAGCACGAATTATCAGGAAATTTCAGTCTTATTCGAAAAAGAGAATCCTACCAAAAGTTACTCAGGTGGAACTTGGAGGTCAATCTTAATCCTTATATTTCCATTAAGCCCATCCACTTTTATCTTGGATTTTTTTTTTCACATGAATTGCAACATATTTTAAATATGTCAAACAAGATAGGAATTCCCATCCCATCAATTTCTTCTCATCTTTAGTGATGTTACCGACTTGTTAATTTGGCCTTATTGCTAAAAATATCTATGCTCATTATCAAACTTCAGGGTTGTTCATTTGCACATGCCCAATTTCTTTTCTACTTTTTATAAGCAACTCCTTTCAATCCATCAGCAAAACATAACCAATGTTGCATAAGGAAATTGATGAGTGATAAAGAACGACTCACAGTTTGGGCAATTTCACGGCAAAGACCATCCTGTGTATGAACGAAGATCATTTTCCAATGTTGCATCAGATCAACCTCTAATTTTGTATATTTTGATAGTTTCGAGAAGTCTTGAGAGTTTTTGGCAATTTGGTCTGCAGCACGCTTCTTGCTCCTTTGCAACTCTGAAAACAATAATTTTTAATAAATTCTTGCCTGATAATAGCATTAAAAACAGTTAAAATACTGTTAAAGTATCAATTAGTTTTGTAATAAAAGCAATATGCATTTTACCAGTCAGACGGCCTCTTGTATCCTGGAATGTAAGATCCATCCACATGTGAGCAGCTGCTTGGATTAATAAAAACATCATATGCCTCATAGTTCTAAAAGGGAACAATAGTAAGAAGTGAATAATCCATACTAATCTATAAATTATCTAGTCATAATATTCACCTTTGAGACAAAAAGAACATGAACATGGTTTTCCCCCGCCTATGTTGTCCAGAAGCTCTTGAGTCGGGTTTCCACCACCAACCATGTTTTCCTTCCCAGCCAAAAAATCAGCATCATGGTGATGTACAGAAGAATGAACATCCTGCCCCTTGACCATACGAACGAGGTTATTCGTAACATCGCCACTACCCTGTTTGTTATTCTTTTCTATTGCTTCGTCTGATTCAGTTGATATATCTTCTGATTCATTGCACTGACCAGGGATGAGACCAGAAGTTAAAACACTCTGTCCGGAATGATCAGCTCCCAATACCATAGTTTTCTGCACTGCATTATCTGCGCAAAGTTCACCTGAAGTTGGAGGATGGAATAGCCGTTTTGCAGTCGGTGGAGATGGAGGAACCATATCATGAACTTTAGCCTTTCCTTTACTCAAACTTCCTTTTCCTTCATCTAGCAATCTTTCTGAATTGGAATCTACACATTCTTTTGAAGAGTCATGACTAAAACCTTCTAAAAGTGTTATAGTTCCATCATGAGTTATGTCTCCCAAGATATCCCGCCCAGAAGATTTCATCACGAGCTCTGAGGAAGAGCTTTATCTGAATTTTCCAGATAGACCTCCAAATTAAAGAAGACTTAGCTTCAAAGCAAAAGAAAAGTTTGATTAGTGAGAATAATGAAGAATAAGAAAGGAAAAAAATGGGCGACTTTTTTTTTTGAATTTTCTATTCAGCTAGATAGACTGCATCATCACAGGAAAAGATCTATCTTACATAAAAATGCCTAAAGCAATAAGAGTACTACATCTTTTTTTGGAATAAAAAGTCGTGCAATTTTGCTCAATAAGAAAGCAGACAATTTCATTTCCTAATGAGAGAGAGAAATAGCAACAGTAAAGCTTCATCAGTTAAGCTCCAATATTCAACCAGATAAACATGCAGTTACATTACAAAATTTATAATGTAAGAGATTTCCACCAAAAAATTTCATCATGTCCAATACACCTGTCACAACATGCATGTTCATCATGTCTGATACTTACAAATGTGTAAGTCGTGTCTGATACTTACAAATGTGCAAGTTGTTATTTACCTTAAAATTATAAATTAAAAGTGGGTTTTTTTTTTTTTGACAATAAACGGCAGGATATATCCCTCCGCGTTCCATTAAAGAAGTAATAACAGAACAATAATAGTTTAGGCCACAATTAAGATGGCCCCAATAAGGTTACATGCCAAAAATTACATGCCAAAAGTTTTAAATAAAGCTACATAGAGAAACAACAAAATGGTAAAACGAGAAAAAACACGACGATCCTGTAGCCAAGCGATGGGTCCGTCGCCAGTCCATCACCCACCGAGCAACCAAAGTGCTCTCCCACTCCTCATGTGGTGGGGTGCCATCTATCTCATCTTCTGAATTGTCGTCTGATAAGTGAAGCCTCTCCTCATCGAAAGAGACACCTACCCAAATAATAAAATCACAAACTATAAGCCTCATGCAGTAATCAGTAGAATGATATTTATCATTAAATAATCTATTATTTCTCTCTCTCCATATGGTCCAGCAAAATGCAACAATAACTGTTCTAATCTTTCGGTTATTGTTACCCCCTTTATCAAGTCTTCTCCAAAGATTTCCGTCTAAAGCTACATTGATGTTAAACCCTAATGACCTACTACACAAATCCCATGTACTTCTAGAATACCAACAGTTAAACATAATGTGCTCAGTTGATTCCTCCTCGTTTTTGCACAAGACGTAGAAGTTAAGGCCACTCCAACCTCTTTTCTGCAGTTTCGGCCAAGTGAGTAGAGCTTCTTTACAGACAAACCATAAGAATAGTCTAATCTTTTGGGGGCACTTAGCTTTCCAAATCCATCTAGTGTTCACCGAGGTGAGTCCACAATTTATAAAATGGCGGTATGTGGATTTAACTGTAAAGTTACTATCGTTCTCCCATCTCCAGATTGATCTATCCTTATCGCTCAGAAACTGTTTAAGCATCCTCACTCTTACAAAGTCCTATCCAGATAAAACCGTCGAGTTCCATCTCCATCTCTATCGTCCCCAATATTCACACACCCTAGCATTTTTATCATTGGTTTTCTGTTATATGTTTGGAATAAATATCTTGAGACGTATTAGGGAGCACCATCTGTCGTGCCAAAAAACTATCTCGTTTCCCTTTCCCAATTTATATTCTAAACTGTGGCACACTAAGTGCTTCGTCACTAACACCCCTCTCCAGAATACCGAGGTATTATATTTTTTCCTTATTTCCCCGAACAACATACCACCTTTTGGACCATATTTGTTGGGTAGTAACTTCTGAAATGAACCATGATTACGCATAACTAGATGCCACAGCCATTTGGTCATAAGAGACATATTAAATGTCTTGAGTTCCATGACTTCTAGACCCTCGACCTCCTTTAATCTATATACATGTCCCCATGGAACCAAATGGTATTTGTTTGATGTTGTGTCCACTCCATTCCAAAGAAACCTCTTCCTGATCCGGTCAATTTTTTCTCTCATCCACTTTGACAAAATGAAGAAGAATATATAATATAACGGTAGTCAGAAAGTACCGCATTGAGCATCACCGCCTTTCCTCCTAAGTACAAATATTTTTCTCTCCAAACCTCCAGCTTTTTCTCAAAATAATCGAGAAGGGGGAACCAGTCCCGTTTCGTAAGCTTTTCTGAATTCACCGGTATTCCCAAATATGTAATCGGGAATTGTTCTTCCTTACAATGAAACACTTTTATGATTACTTGCATCGACACATTTCTCGATCCCAAACAAATCAATGAGCTCTTGGCAAAATTAATTTTCAGTCCTAACCATGCCTCATAACAACATAATGCCCATTTGATGGTTATGGCCTCTTTTATACTGTCTTTTCCAAAAATGAGCGTATCGTCTGTATATTATAAGTTAACGAAAGACATGCTGGGAGCTCCCGGAAGACCTTCTATCTCCTTAAATTTCAATTTCTGTAAAATGGAATTTAATCCGTCTTTTACTAAGATAAACAACGGAAATAGAGGATCTCCTTGCCGCAAGCCCCTCTTCAAAATTATTTCCTTCCCCACTATATCATTGGTCTTTATCTGTGTTTTACCAGAATATAACCAGATTTCAATCCATGCTCTTTATTTTGCTCCAAAACCCCTGAGAGTCTCCATTAAACACTCCCAATCCACCGTGGCATAAACTTTTTCAAAATCTAGCTTCAACATGAATCCATTTATTTTGGATTTCTTACATTGGTGGATAAGTTCATACATAGTGCCTACCCCTTCCAATATATTTCTACATGTAATGAAACCCATTTATACCAATAGCTTAAGTTTCAGTACCAGTCTGTTGGTCAGTATTTTTGATATTATCTTAATTGTACTGTTTAGTAGTACAATTGGTCTATAATCCCCAATTTGGCCAAATGAGCATTTTTTCGGTATTAGAGTAATGACCAAGTAGTTGATACTATCTCGTCTGCTTATCCCTCTGAATACCTCTTCCATTAGCTAAGTTAAATCCCTCTTGACATCCTCCCTTTAGAATTTAAAGAAGAATAGTGAAAATTCGTCGGGCCCTACCGTCTTGTTTTGGCCCAACTCCCATACCGCTCTTTTGATCTCCTCCCTAAACTACTCATCTAGATCGGAGAGTTCCATCTCATTCTCCCAGGCATCATCTCTTAAGCGAACCCAAAAATTGTTCTTCCTACCAAGCAACTTCTTAAAATGTCGGTAAACATAATCCTTCAACAAGTCTCCACTAACTTCTTCATCCCCCACCCTTAGATGGTGGATCTTGTTTGTTCTATGTTGCATACTTGCCCATATATGAAAAAAAAAATAGTATTAACATTCCCTTCCTTCATCCAATTAGCATGCATTTTCTGTCTCCACTGTAACTCCTCCCTCTTATATATTTTTTCAATCTTCCTTCTTAGTTGTAACACTCTACTGTTCTCATCCAAAAACAGGTTGTGGCTTTCTTCTAGTTTTTCCAAAGTCTCCATTTCTTTCAATATGTCCTCGCTTCTTCCTTCGTTTTTAAACCGCCGGTCCCATTTCGCCAATATCTTCCGTAAGCGATGTAATTTGATACTTATGTTTGTTGTTGCATTGTTGGCTCCCGTGCACTGAGTCCAACTTTCTCTAATTAGGTCGTGCACCTCTCCATGTTCCAGCCACCATTTCTCAAAATAAAAGCACTTGTGTGTTTTTTGTTTCATCTCTCCAGAAATGAGTAAGATTGGGATGTGGTCTGAGGTCGGACGCTGAAGAGAACGAATCTCGGCCAAAGGAAACTTGACATCCCAAATTTTGGAAACAAATACCCTATCCAGTTTAGCTATTACCGGGTTGAGCCTCATGTTCGGCCACGTGAACAGTCGATCTGCCAAAGGCATATCTATGAGGTCCAATTGACTAATGAAATCATTAAACTCCACTCTATCCTTAGATGACCTATCCTCCCCTCTCCTCACTAGCAAATCTAATTATGTTAAAATCCCCTCCAAAAATTTATGGATCGTCATAGTGTTTCTAATTGTTGTGAGTTCTGTCCAGAATTGTGTGTGTAACCCTCTCTCATTTGGTCCATATACCGCAGTCACTATCTGTACCCATCCATCCGTAACCTTTCTAACTCTAACTGATAGTGAGTACTCTCCGAATCGAGAATTCAAAATTTAGTAGTTTCTGTTGATTCCAATCAAAATCCCCCCTGATGCTTCCCTTGCATTCAAGAAACAGAACTCGTAAAATTTCCTAGAAATAATGGATCCCAAGATCCGAGGGTCTGATAGTTTTGTCTCCTCCATACATATAATGTTAATCTTATTATTACGTATTACTTCCGCTACCATTCTTCTTTTAGCCGGGTTTTCCAGCCCTCTAACATTCCAAAAAAAAATAATTCATTGATATATATATTATCTTCTCCACTACTATCCCTACCAATACCTTAAGGCATAATGTCCCCCTTCTGGTCCTCTAGAGATGAGGCATCTAACTTTTTTAAAAGTGTGAGATTGTGTATTTGGTCATTGCATCCCACCCCAAGATCAACATCACATGTATGGGCTAAAGCAATTAATACATGATCAGACACACAGTTAAGAATACCAAAATCTAGAGTAGATATACCTGGAGGAGGCTTTGTCCGCTCCGTCTTACGCTTAGTAGCTGATGCTACAACCTGGCCCAACTCTCCAGTCTTTTACTTCTCCTGGTAGGCATGATCAGGGATGTAGCAAATCCATCCTGGCCTGATATTTCCACCAGTCTGTCGTCCTCAACTGGGTTCTCCTTCTCTTGCAGGTTCCCCACACCTTGCGTCTGGACCTCTGGTGCCTCCACCTGATCCAGTGTTAGTTTTCCATCTTCCATTTGTCTTGCTTCGTTTGTTTCGCTCTCTATGAGTATTATCTCTTGCCTTTCACCATTCAGCACCTTTCTTATCTTCCTGATGCGTTTCGGTAATCTGGAAGATTGCATTTTTCTAGTCCGCCTAGTCTGCCTCAAGTTTTCTTTACACATGATATTTTCGAGGAGCTTAGCAATATTGTCCCTCGCAAAATCTTTGTCAAAGTTGTTTAATGTTGCTAGCAGACCCGTGTATTCCACATTTTTGTTAGACGACTCTTGCCTGAAATCCAGGTATCTTGTAAAGCTCCCCTCACCGTTCAGTCTGTTGTCCTCTTGTGGTTTAGCCAACTCACTCATATTATTGTCGTGCTTCTCCAAGTATTTTTGTGGGTCCAGTTCTCACTCCAGTCCAACTTCAAATATTTTTCTATTATCTAAGTCAACTCTCAATTCCTCCAAACCATGACTCCCCTCAAATCTACCCCCTTCCCTGTTTTCTTCACCCATCATCCCACTTAAAGCCCAGGTCCAACTTTGGTTTGCCCTGTCTCCCTCTTTATGGCGAATTAGAGGACAGTGGGTCCCTCCGTTGCCTCCCCCAAGCTCTGTCACTTCCCCACACAAGCAGGCCCCACCACTTTTCAACTCCCTGACAAAGAGAGGGGAGATTTTTTTTCTCCCAACTACTCCCTCCCCATCCATCAAGCTGTCCCCATCGACTTTCCCTCAGGGCTCTCCCCTTGCAATTTTGCTACTTTGGCCTCCTTCCCAAAAGTCGTCTCTTCGACTTCCCCTGAATTCTTCCACTCTCCCCTTTTACTTCAGATCCGAATCTCCTCTGTCCACTCCCCCTTCGGCAGGTAAGTTCGTCACCTTTTCCTTCTCAAGGCCATTCTCTGTACCAACTCCGAAAGCCAACTATGTTCCTTCCTCAAAATTTTCTGTGTGATTTTGAATCTTCTCGTGTAGTCCCTTTCTCCGGTTGACCGACGCCAGTGCCGTCGTATTCCCTTTCTCGGATTCCTTGTCAACTCTTCTCCATATGAAACTTCACTATTGCCGACGGGGAGGCTAACTATCCCGGTAGATGGTTGATCGGATCCACCGATCTTACCGATGACCGGGACGCCCTCGAGACCCACCAATGAAAAGCAATTTGTGTCGTATTTGTGAGTTATTTTAAATCTGATTGAACAAAGTTGGCCTCTGAGAACTGCATTGAATTGCGACGGAATCACCTTTTTCTTTTTCTTTTTCTTTTTTTGTGGACAGAATTATCTCCCCTAATTTCTTATGCATTCCTCATGTACTTCTCTGAAGTATTAAAAGTCGAGTATGACTATGCCCTTTTTTAGCAAAAGCTAACTACTTGAGTATTATTTACTAAACTTAGGTTCTTTTGTACATAAATGACAACTAATACCATATCCACAAGAGTCAATTATGCATATTCTGGGATGAATATAAATTAGAATTGTGCTCTCATATTTGGATTTTGGACAATCCTTGCTTTTGACACTCAATGTCAACAACCATGTCCGTGGCTACCAATTATAGCAAGATGCACATAAATTTGCCAGAAATGAATATTCTAGAGATCAATCATAAGTAAAAGCCTACATGACCAAAAAAAAAGAAGGGGGATAGAGAGAGAGAGAGAAACCACTTTCCCCACACAAAACCAAAATATTGTTATACGGGGAAAGAGTTCTTGTGAATAGTCAATTTACAATTTGTTTTTAGATTAGTATTTGAAAATTCATAATTATAACAAAATTTTATATATAACATTATCACAATAGAAATCAATAATCATTAACTTAAACATACAATAACTTTTTGCTTACGATGAACATAAGTTAATCTGACAAAAACTAACCATTTTTCTAACTTTGCCGTTCAATTTCTTTATAGAACAAAAAGAAATTCCATTACAATGGCAAGGAGTGAAGAATCCTACAACAGATATCAAAGTTTTTACAGCATAACCAATTACAGTAACACCAAGAATAAATGCATCAGTACAAAGAGAATCCTATAGGTGCAGCAAAAAAGTGAGGAACTAGTTTTTACAGCATAACCAATTCCTTTATTAAAATGAGTTTTCCAAAATTCACTGTATCAATATTCCATTCCTCATACCAATTTCACAAAATTTCTTTTACATTTACCAAAATTCATTCAAAATTTGATTAGGGAACAAAATTGTCACGCATTATCACTTAATGTTAAGGTTTAAAAAACCTCATTTCCCCCTAATTAAAGAAAATTTTCACTAACTTTATGCACTTGATTTTTGATGTAAATTAGGGTTCTTTGCTTTCAGCAACAAAATGAAGACTTTCCCACGAAATCTTGGCGAAACAACAAATCACAACAACACCCACTCACCCATAAAGAAAAAATCTGACGATAAGCACTGAGATCAGTATAACAACCATGCCTCCTACTTGAATATCTCGAAATCAGACCAAAATGGCCGATTTCAAGAAGAGCGACCGCATCGAACAAAGAGATCAGACAAAGAAAGAACCGAAAAGGGAACATTTTTGTGAAATAATCGGCAGCAATGGATCGTTTCACCTCAAAAAGAAGAGAGAGGGAGAGTGAAAAATTACCTGAATCAGTGAGAGGGCATCGCTTTTAGGGTTAGCCGAGAGTCGGCAGACAGAGAATTCCGAGATCTAAGGGGAGCGGGATTTGGAGGGATAAAAAGGAATATTCTTATTGGGAATTTCTAAATGGCACACCATTTGACTTAGTGGGCACCACTTTCCCCTGTGGTGCTCCTCACTTCACTTCAGGATGTGGTGCTCACTAAGTCAAGTGTTGCGCTCATTTAGAATTTCCCAAACTTAGTTTTTGGACACCCCTTTGGTTCAGGACGCGGTTCTTGGGCTTCACGTGCCTAACGTGTAATTAGATCAATGGAATATAGCTGCCAAATATGGGGGAATTTCTAAGGTAACACACCATTGGCATTAGTGAACGGCACACTTCACTAAAACTCTTATATTATAAGTTTGCAATTGAAAATTTCTCCCACGAAATCTTGTTTTTAACCTTCATCTCCCAAAAAAATATTCATATTCCGAGTTAGATCATAGACAGAATTATTTTTCATTCAGGATTAGATCCCGCATGGTATGATTTTACGTCCGGAGTTAGATTTCGGACGGTATTATTTTCTGTTGGGTTGCAAAAGGGATAGTTGCAGGGGCAAAAGGGAGGGCGTGTGGCTATGGGTTGCATGGGAGTGGACTAGATCGAGAAAGTTAGAGGTCATGGAGTAGATGTGATGAATTTTTGATGTCGTGGGTCACGGGAAGAAAGGGGAAGAGAATCCTAGATTACGAGAAAAAATGAGGAATGACTTTTGTGGATTTCTAGTGTGCTCGATAGGAAAAACCCTCCTTTTTTTTTCAAAAGATAGTGTGCTCACCAGGACAAGTGGTGTGCTCCTTTAGAAATTCCCCAAATATAGTCATATTTATCTACGTCTCTCTAAAGAGCAGACAAATACATGTGAGAACAAAAGAAAAGTAAGGAAAATAGACAGCTTTACGGTCACAAAATTAGTATATCCATATACAATTCAAAGTTTACGATGTATTCTACAAATATCGAACACCATTCTAGAAATTAAAAACTAGAAAGTTTAAAAAAAAAACAGAGAGAGAATTACAAAAATGTATCTTTTTGATTTGTATATACATCGTATTCATATAAAATGCCAAGTTTTCTCAGTAAAGAATATACCCTCTTTTTTAGTATCCATGCTCTCGAGCTATGTACTAAAAGATTTTAAACATCAATACGGTATCAACCTTTTAATATGGGTATTATTATCACGATTAATGTCAATAGAATACATCTAATATTGTTGATTTCTTATATTTGAACATTATGTTGAACCTTTCTATTTGTAATACTGCTTCTAAATTTCATTGCTGAATTGTTTTTTTTTTTTTTTTTTTTTTTTTGTTTTGCAGCATCCAAAATCATGAATCATATATATATATAATCCCCAGCATATTCTCGTAGGAATATTCTAAGTTTCTGATCGAATAAACAAGAAATAAAATAGTTTATAATTAAATATGGATTCCTCACTGAAAAAAACTAGTTATTATTACTTTATTGATTTATGAGAATCATTATAATTCTTCAGATAAATTTTTCCAGTTCTTTACTGTTCTTTTGCTCGTATAGCAGTAATTTCTCTTTTGAATCTTAGATAAACCGATAACACTACAATCTGTAAACAAAATCTACAGTCGAGTAAATGCCATCCTTGTTATTGAAACATGTCTGAAATTTCTAATGATTAAACAAAAAATCTTACATATTTATTTCTTTTTCCTCTCTTCAAATATCATTTATCTTCTATTATTACCCTACTTTAGACTGGACATACGATTTTATTATGTTATTTATAGGGTACAGGAATATGGTGAATGACATAATTACCTTACAGTTGTGTATGAGTGAAAAGAAAGTCGAAAATGTACATTGATGTTCCAGCAGAAATAGTTGGTTTAATTCTGTCACTTCTACTTCCTAAATCGTGAATTCTTCTTTTCCTAAGAACCAATGACCATTTATCTTTTGCTTTCAATAGTTTCTATTTCGTGCATATAGATTTTATATTATCACTCTTGTTTAACTTGAACTGCTATTTTTTTATGAAATTCCCAAATTATCTTCCTAATAAGTTTCATTTTGCTTATTTTGTCATCCATCCTCTTTATAAATTGCAATGATAATATGTAATACTAAATTATGTCGTGTTTTGTTAAGTTCTAATTAATAAAATGCAGGAGAATTAGCCATTGTTATTGCTAAAAAAAATTTACCAGGAATGAATTTACCAGGAATGAACAACTACGAACCTATACCTGGATTTGTTTATCAGATAAAATTTGATTGATTCTGGAGGAAATAAAAAAGAAATTGAGAAGTATCTTTCAAAATTGAAGTAAAAGAAAGTGTGTTAGGAAGTGAAGAAATATTAATTAATTAATTAAATGAAACATATTATATTATTTTATGTATTTGTTAGGGATAAAATTACAACTTTCGCATGTTGACGATGACATGCAAATAAAAAAAAATTAACTTTTTGTCTTCTTCCTTTACTCTCTATATCACTTCCAACCCACTAAGTGTGAGGAAAAAAAAGTTCCAAAGTAAAGTGCTACATAGGCGCTGCCTCATCATTTAAGGTCATGTTTGGATATTGAAAGTAGAAAAAATAAGGAAGAAAACTAGAAATAGATTCCAAAATAAAAATTTAGGAAGAATTATTTTCAATAAAACTCTAATATTTGCATGTTAATTTTTTGAAGTAAGAAGTAAACTAGGAAGTAGAAAGATTATTATCTTATTGTCAATTAAAATATTATAATAGTAATATTCTAATTGTTTCATACACTAGATTCGAAAAGTAATGATTAGAGTTAATAAATATATAATATTTTAACTAGTTCATTGAGTTTCAAGAACTTTTCTAACAAAAAATGAGAGGAAGAAAAAAGAGCAAGTAGAGTTGCCACGTGAAATGCACATCATTCTCGTGAATTAACTTTCAATTCTCTTTTTTGACTAAACAAACACATGAAGTAGTTGTTGGAGATAAAAATTTCAAAATAAGGAAAAGAAACAAATAGTTTCACAGAACACGAGACTATCCCATAGATTCGCGTCGGCAGAAACTTAACTTCGCATGAATAGGCAAAACGCGATGCTAAAATATTAGCTCCACGTTCAGAGTATTTAACTTTGCGTGGGCAAATTTTTAGAATTCTAAATTGATTGTGATTGGGATTTGAGATTATCTAATACCTAAATTGAGTCCAATCAGAATCCAAAATCAAGAGATTTTAATCAAAATTAAATATTTGATTATAATCTTTTCTAAATACAAAAACCTTCTATTCATATCCCTTAGGAAATTCTCATAGCCAACTAAAGTTTATAAATAGCCTCTTTGAGGAGACTTTAGGAGTTTTTGGCAATTCAAGTTACGCGAGAGAGACTTGAAGTCTCGAAGGTCTTTTGGCAATTCAACTTACGCGAGAGAGCCTTGAAGCCTTGAAGATCTTTTTGGAGTTCAAGTTACGCGCGAGAGTCTTGAATTCATTAAGATTAGCAGAGAGAGTTAGGGTAGCCATCATATTCTTCAAAGAGAGGTCTTCACGTCGGATCGTCAACATATTCTACTAGTTAGATCTCATCGCCACATTAGAAACCACTTTTATTGTAAAAGAGAGCGATAAAAATGTAATTCCTCTCGTTTGTTTTTCTATTATTCCTCTTACGTTATAATCATCATAATCAATAGAAAAAAGTAAGATTTTTTTAGAGAACAAACTGACGATCACAGTGGGAGACGTCTCTTTTACTGAGTAAGAGATTGTGACACAATCCAACGTGAACAAAAATGGATCAGTCGTGGATATGCTCATCGTTGAGATCGACCAGCAAATGTATAAAGATTATCTCTCCTCTGGATCAGATGATCTGATTGAAAATATCGCGTTATCGTCGCGTGATCTCTAAAACTCGTAAATCGGGTAATAAAGAATTCTCCGTTAATCGAGGGTCTTTTGAGTCCGTGGCTTTAGAGTCGTCGTTTAAGCGGAAAATCCTAAGAGATGATGCTATTCCAACTGCCAAAGAAAGTCAAGTGACTGGCTTCACCAGAGCTCAACTTCGTAATCGAAATAGTCGAGCAAGAGAAAGAGCCCTCAAAACCTGCGTAAAACGCAAGGCTGAAGCAGAGGCAGAACGCAAGGCTATATCTTGCGAACTGGCTTGCGTTAATCACAAGACCAGTGAAAAATGCGTAAAACGTGAAGCTGACTGTAAACCAGCGTGTGAAGAAGTCTCTCCACGCGAGGCTATATATCCTGGACATGAAACCAGAAAAATTAACAATACTCGCATAAAACGCAAGGTTAATCCTAGAGGCAAGTCAGCATGTGAAGAAGTCTCTCTACGCAAAAAATACTGAATTTGAATATAAAACTGGCAAGATTGCCAAAGTTCGCGTTAATCGCAAATTAATTGAAATTAAACCAGCATGCGATGAAAATTCTCCACGCGAGGCTATTAAATTTGGACAAAAACTTGAGCCTAGCGTTAAACACGAAACTAAGAAATATTGTGTAAATCGCGAGATTATGCCAGCGTGTGGGGATACTCCCCCACGCGAGGCTAAACAACCAACAGAAATTAAAATTCTTCAGAAACGCCAAGTCAGCATAAAACGCAGGGCTGGCGTTAAATGAGAAGCTACAGTCTGTTCGTCGCAAAATTTCCTTCGCTTCCTCCCATTGAATTAACTTAAATTACAATGAAAGTGAACAAGAGATAAAAAAGAACAAACGAGAGGATTTTATATTTCAATCTCTCTCTTTTACAATATTGTGGGATCTGTGGCGATGGGATCTGTCAAGCAGTTCCTTTGGACGATCGGTACGTTGAAATCTTCTCTTTTAAAGATATCGGCCGAATATAGACGATCTTCTCTGGCTTTGATTTGTTCAAGACTCTCTCGCGTAACTCGAACTTCTCAAGAACTCCAGAAAGAAGATGGTGATTTTCTCTGATCTTCACGAACTCAAGGCTCTGTGCGTAACTTGAATTCTCCAAGATTTCAGAGAATGATCGGCCAAAGGCTTCAAGGCTCTCTCGCGTACTTGAATTGCCAATGGATCGATAGGAGGCTTCCGATGCCGAAAAGGAAAAAAGAAGACCTTGATGATCAAAAGATTGATCTCTTATTGATTTTCTTTGATTTTGTATATATGTTGATCCTCCTAAAGTCTCCTCAAAGAGGGTATTTATAGACTTTAGTGGTTATGAGAGTTTCCGTAGGAATAGGAATAAAGAGTTCCATATGAATAGGAATAAAGAGTTCCATAGGAATAGGAATAAAGATTTTTGTATTCATCAAGGATTCTAATCCAATATTTAATATTGATTTAAATCTCTTGATTTAGAATTCTGATTGGATTCAATTTGAGTATTGGATAAGATCAAATCTCAATCACAATCAATTTAGGATTGTGATTGGACTCAATTTAGATATTGGATAAGCCCAAATTATAATCTCAATCAATTTAGGATTCTGGTTATCTGCTCACGCGGAGATAATCTCATCAAAACGCGGAGCTAAGAAACCAGAACGCGGAGCTATTAAACATCTCCGCGTTTTACTCAAACGCGAGGCAAAAGTAGCCAAACGCGGAGCTACTGAGTTAGCTCCGCGGTCTGTTGTGGAAAATCCTTTTAACTTAGAAATTTTCACTGCCAACAGAACCCTCTCCAAAGTTTTCAAAATGGCTTAGAACTTAGCAAATTTTGAAATACTTTGGATACTTAAACTGAAACGCGGAGTTAGAATACCAAGTCTCCTTCGCGTTATGCTCGCCTACACAGAGCTAATCAGCTTCACTTCATTTTTAGTGAAATGAGTAATTTCTTCATTAATTACTCCGAGTTTCCACGCCGAATACCAAGCGACGGAAATTCTGTTTAAATAGAGCTCCCGGCTCATCTTCTTCTTCATCTCATCCGAAGAATTTCTGAGAACTCAAGTGACTCACGAATGATCTTCAACTGATCTTCGTTCAATTCTCCATAGATTTTCATCATTAGGATGTCTCTCCAGAGGAGTTTGGCTTTTCGCAAGTTGGCCAGCATTAATGGCAGCAGCCGTGAAGGTAAACGCAACGGTGAACCAGTCTATGCAGCGTCTTCCGAAGGTAAAAACCTCATCTCTTGGTTTTCTAAGAACCATTCTGAGATATTTTGGCTTGATTTTAATCTGGACGAGTGCTTTGTCTTGTTGGCGAGATCGCCGTTTTATTGTGTCGTCCCTGCGCTTGAAACGTGGGGCTTTACTAGTAGTCTCAATGAATCTGTGAGGCTATCTTTGATTAGCAGTCGCGATGAATCTGCGAGGCTATCTTTGATTTAGCAGTCGCGATGAATTGCAAGGCTATCTTTGATTAGCAGTCGCGATGAATTGCGAGGCTATCTTTGATTAGCAGTCGCGATGAATTGCGAGGCTATCTTTGATTAGCAGTCGCGATGAATTGCAAGGCTATCTTTGATTAGCAGTCGCTTCATGTCCCGAGGCTATGAAAGAGAAGGAAACAGCAGAGAGAAACTCTATCCTTCATTTACGCGAAGTTATCACGTCATCCTCTGCGTTTAAAGCGCGAGGCTATTTCTTCAACTGTGCGCGGAGTTTAGCTCCGCGTTTTCATACTTAGAAGATTTTCCAAATTTTTGTAGAATTCCTGATTCTTCTTTTGCAGTGAAGTACTTGGACCAGATCCTTCTTGAAGAGGAATGCATGTGGCTTTACCAGTCTTCGTCAGCAAAAGTAACTCTAAGGAAACCAGAAGCATATACTTTACAACATAGTTGCAGGTTTCAAGCCCTGGTGCCAAAAGATAAACTTTTGAAGGAGCTACAAGAACTCTGCGGCAGCTCAAAGCGATAGAGATTATCATCTAAGGGCTTGTAGCATGTCGAATCCAACTTGTGTATCTTCATTAGGATTCTTGTAGCAGTATCTTCAGATGATCCACTAAGAACTTTAAACAGATCATAGCTGATATTTGCAGAGGAGATCTTTTGCATGCGAACCAGGAAATTTCAACACGCCATGGAGAAGACTAGTTGTCGGGTTATTGAAGCTTTTGGGAGAGCTATAACTCCCTCTTCTTCTGTAATCCTTTTTTTTTTCCTTTATGAATAAAGAGCAAATTATTTTCCTCTCTATCTGTCAGCTTCAAGAATCTTGCTTGCTCAACAAATAGATGGTTTATAATTTTGGTAAAACAATCTAAGGCTCATTTGCGTAACTTAGATTTGTTAAGACTGAGGTAATCGGCTAAGGATCATCCGATTTCGGCAGAGGCGTCTAATTGCACATGTCTAGTAAGAAAAGACTGGAGGCGGTTCATAATTTGAGAACCGGACACATCAGGTTTTAGGTCAGAGGCGCTCAATTGCGCATGCCTAAGAAGAAGACTGGAGGCGGTTCATAATTTGAGAACCGGACACACCAGGTTTTAGGTCAGAGGCGCTCAATTGCGCATGCCTAAGAAGAAGACTGGAGGCGGTTCATAATTTGAGAACCGGACACACCAGGTTTTAGGTCAGAGGCGCTCAATTGCGCATGCCTAAGAAGAAGACTGGAGGCGGTTCATAATTTGAGAACCGGACACACCAGGTTTTAGGTCAGAGGCGCTCAATTGCGCATGCCTAAGAAAAAGAAGTTCAAGTGCTCATCTCCGTAACTTGAACGGAGATAGGAATAATCCAAATCATACTGTCAGAGGTAAAAACTTAACATCACAGGTCTATGGGATTTTTAGCAAACCCCCAGCTATCAACGGATTTGATTAGCCTTTACCAATCGCCGTTTGCGTTGGGCTAGTCATGCTATTCCCCTCAGCATGGTGAGTTGTCGAGGAATTGATTTCCTCTCCCCTTTGCCTTTAATCAGTATTGGGTAGTTAATTTCATACTTTTACCCCCAGTATGATAGGGTTGGCGAGGAGCTTGATCTCCTCTTCCCTCTGCTTTAACAGCATTGGGCAATATATTTATAGCACCCAATTAGCCATTCCAATGGCTATTGAGAATAGCAGAAGCATGATGTTTATCATCGTCAATATTTTCGGCACCCCCAGCCAAATCCGGCTGCTAGCCAATGAAGATGACTTTGTCACGGCTGTGGTTCAGAGCGTTGTTTGCCCGAAAAATTGAATCTTCCTTTATATGCCAATTTAATTTTGAATTACAGCAATAAAAGAAAAATTACAAAATAGAAAATCGAGATTACAAGAATGGGGATCGATTGATTTCGATTCCCCTTTATTTTTGTGGGTCTGGCAGCGGTGGAGCTTTGTTTCTGTACTCCGTTGACGATCCGATCTCTCTGAATTGAGGAACTCCTCTCTGGATATTTGGACTCTGAAAAATTGGACTCTTCCCGAACGGATCTCCCCCCAATCCCAAAAGTCCAAAAGTCAAAAGTCCCTCCTCTCGTTAAATTCCTGTATTTTATAAACCGAAGAAGCTCGAAATCCGGCTCAATTCTCTCCTGAAAAAGCGGATCACGGATTATCAGGAAAATAAAATAGGAAATAAAACAACGGGAAAACAACGAAAAACAACCCGCGGGTGGCAACCCGCGGGATCGCCCCCGTGGGTTGCAACCCGCGGGAATCCTCCCCCGCGGGATGCAACCCGCGGGTGCTCCCGCGGGTGGCAACCCGCGGGTGTGCCCACTTAGCAAAAATGAATTTTTTTTTTTTGGTATCTACACCCCCTCCAAAGTTTTCGAAGTTCTATATTGAACCGTACTGAATTTCGAAATACGTTGGATTCTTTAATTTTGGTTATAGACCTTTTAAAAGATTTGGTCGATTAAAATATTTTTGCTAAGTGGGCACACCCGCGGGTTGCACAACCGCGGGTTGCATCCCGCGGGTGCTCCTGCATCCCGCGGGACCCCCGCGAGAAGCAGGAGCACCCGCGGGTTGCAACCCGCGGGAGCACCCGCGGGTTGCAACCCGCGGGAACCCCCGCGGGAAGCAACCCGCGGGAGAATTCCCGCGGGTTGCAACCCGCGGGTGCCCCCGCGGGTTGCCACCCGCGGGAGGATTCCCGCGGGTGGCAACCTGCGGGGGCGATCCCGCGGGTTGCCACCCGCGGGTTGTTTTTCGTTGTTTTCCGTTGTTTTATTTCCTATTTTATTTTCCTGATATCCCATGATCCGCTTTTTCAGGAGAGAATTGAGCCGGATTTCGAGCTTCTTCGGTTTATAAAATACAGGAATTTAACGGGAGGGAGGACTTTTCTTTGGAGCCGGCAGAGCAATTCTTCACAGAGGGTTGAGAGAGATCAGAAGGAGCAGATTTTCTTCACAGATCCCCTTCCAAATTGGATAGTCAACGGAGGCAGCAATAAGACTCCACCACCACCCGTACCCACTCAAAAAAAGGGAATCCACCAATATTCCCGTTCTTGTAATCTTTCGGAATTTTTGTAATCTAAATTCCTATTGTAATTCATCAATTTTGCAATGGAATCAAAGATGCAATTTTCGGGCGTACATCAAAAATTGCATCTTTGATTCCATTGCAAAATTGATGAATTACAATAGGAATTTAGATTACAAAAATTTCGAAGAATTACAAGAACGGGAATATTGGTGGATTCCCTTTTTTGAGTGGGTACGGGTGGCGGTGGAGTCTTGTTGCTGCCTCCGTTGACTATCCTACTTGGAAGGGGATCTGTGAAAAAAACCTGCTCCTTCTGATCTCTCTCAACCCTCTGTGAAGAATCGCTCTGCCGGCTCCAAAGAAAAATCCTCCCTCCCGTTAAATTCCTGTATTTTATAAACCAAGGAAGCTCGAAATCCGGCTCAATTCTCTCCTGAAAAAGCGGATCACGGGATATCAGGAAAATAAAATAGGAAATAAAGCAACGAAAAACAACCCGCGGGATCGCCCCCGCGGGTTGCCACCCGCGGGAATCCTCCCGCGGGTGGCAACCCGCGAGGGCTCCCGCGGGTTGCATCCCGCGGGTGCTCCCGCGGGTTGCATCCCGCGGGTGCTCCCGCGAGATGCAACCCGCGGGTGTGCCCACTTAGCAAAAATATATATTTTTTTTTTTGACAGACGATCACGTCTTGTCATATTTTTATGGGCGATAACGCCTCAAAAAAATTTTTTTTTTTTTTTTTTTGACAGACGATGACGTCTTGTCATTTTTTTTTTTGGGGCGATGACGCCTCAATTTTTTTTTTTTTTATGGGCGATGACGCCTCATATTTTTTTTTTTTTTTTTTATGGGCGATGACGCCTCATAATTTAATTTTTTTTTTTTGACAGACGATGACGTCTTGTCAATTTTGGTGGACGATGACGCCTCACATTTATTTATCGTTACCCGGCGATGACGCCTAGGCTCCGAAAAAAAAATTTAAAGATTGGATTGCGCCGCCCAAACTCCCACTGTGGTCGCCAGTTCTTGTTTGCCCGAAAAATTGAATCTTCCTTTATATGCCAATTTAATTTTGAATTACAGCAATAAAAGAAAAATTACAAAATAGAAAATCCAGACCCACAAAAATAAAGGGGAATCGAAATCAATCGATCCCCATTCTTGTAATCTCGATTTTCTATTTTGTAATTTTTCTTTTATTGCTGTAATTCAAAATTAAATTGGCATATAAAGGAAGATTCAATTTTTCGGGCAAACAAGAATTGACACTTCATCAAGTCCAACATTACAACCTCTGATGAACGTGCTTTAGATATCGTTAAGTTGAAAATCACCTCTGACGAAAATCATCTCCCTATCAAGTTAACAGTTATCTCTGATAGTCCGATTCCAAAACGCGCGGGCGCGGGACGCAACCCACAGATGGGTGGGACCCATCTGGGTCACCCTCACTTTTCTCCCTCTCTCCCGCACAAAAAAAAATAAAGAATAAAAATAATATTAATAAAAAAAAAAAAGGAAAGGGTGTTATCGCCCACAAAAAATTGACAAAGTTAAAAAAATAATAAATATTAAAAAAAAAGGAGAAAAAAAAAACATGCAGTATGAGTGCTCTACCCATGGGTTGTATCCAACGGATGCACCCGCGGATGCCAAAAAAATAAATAAATAAAATAAAAAAAAAATTAATTAAAATAAAAAAATAAAAAAAATATTAAAAAATATATAAAAATATAAACAAAAAAAAAGTAAATAAATAAAAATAAACAAAAAAATAATAATAAATAAAAATATATTTGCAAGGCCTCATCGCTTACCAAAATAAATAAATAAATAAATAATAAAAAAATAAAATGCTAGGCGTCATCACCTAAAAAAAAAAACGACATCATTGCAAACAAAAAAAGAGAGAGATAAAGAAATAAAAATGTATATATAAAATAAAATAAAATAAAATAAAAAAATGATGAACCGCCCAACGCCGATAAGACTACGGGAAGAGAATAAATTTCTCACCAACCCTACCATACTGGGGGTAAAAAGTATGAATTACCCAACGCCGACAAGGCTACGGGGAGAGAATGAATTTCTCGCCAACCCCACCATGCTGGGGGTAAAAAGCATGAACCGCCCAACGCCGACAAGGCTACGGGGAGATAATAAATTTCTCGCCAACCCCACCATACTGGGGGTAAAAAGTATGAATTGCCCAATGCCGCTAAAGCTACGGGGAGAGAATAAATTTCTCGCCAACCCCACCATACTCGGGGTAAAAAGTATGAATTACCCAACGCCGACAAGGCTACGGGGAGAGAATAAATTTCTTGCCAACCCCACCATACTGGGGGTAAAAAGTATGAATTACCCAACGCCGATAAGGCTACGGGGAGAGAATAAATTTCTCGCCAACCCCACCATACTGGGGGTAAAAAGTATGAATTACCCAACGCCGACAAGGCTACGGGGAGAGAATAAATTTCTCGTCAACCCCATCATATTGGGGGTAAAAAGTATGAATTGCCCAACGCCGCTAAAGCTACGGGAAGAGAATAGATTTCTCGTCAACCCCACCATACTGGGGGTAAAAAGTATGAATTGCCCAACGCCGCCAAGGCTACGGGGAGAGAATAAATTTCTCGTCAACCCCATCATACTGGGGGTAAAAAGTATGAATTGCCCAACGCCGCTAAAGCTACGGGAAGAGAATAGATTTCTCGTCAACCCCACCATACTGGGGGTAAAAGTATGAATTGCCCAACGCCGCTAAGGCAAAGGGAAGAGGAAAAGTTTGGTATTTAAACCCAAACGAAACCCTCGACAACTCACTATGCTGAGGATAATAGCATGGCTAGCCCAACTCAAACGGTAGTTGGTAAAGACAAAATCAAACCCGTTGATAGCTGGGGGTTTGCTAAAAATCCCACGACAAATCTGTCACAACAGTATTCTTATCTGAATATAAGAATACATCACTGCCCTAAGCTGCTAAGGCAAAGGGAAGAGGAAAAGTTTGGTATTTAAACCCAAACGAAATCCTTGACAACTCACCATGCTGAGGGGAATAGCATGGCTAGCCCGACTCAAACGGTAGTTGGTAAAGGCAAATCAAACCCGTTGATAGCTGGGGGTTTGCTAAAAATCCTAATCAGATAAATCTCCTGTCACGTTAAGATTTCACCTCTAACAGCAAAACTTTTCTTGTCATTTTGCTCTAACAGAGCAAGCGACACTCCAAAATATTTGTCAAGTTAAAATCATACCTCTGACATCATAATTCAAAATCAAAAGAGATAAAATCCTAATTAAATCGATCCCCTGTCACGTTAAGATTTCACCTCTGACAGAAAAGAAAATTCATACTTCATCAAGTCCAACATTACAACCTCTGATGAACGTGCTTTAGATATCGTTAAGTTGAAAATCACCTCTAACGAAAATCATCTCCCTATCAAGTTAACAGTTACCTCTGATAGTCCGATTCCAAAACTAAATACGTTAACCGTCACCTCTGTTTAGCCAGCTTGTCCCTATCACGACCAGATCCTCTGAATAGGTTAAGCTCCAAGACACGTTTAATGTCACCTCTGTCTTTTCCTGATTCGTCATACTAGATGTCACTGAACGGTTAGGATTAAAATAAGCACGTTAATATTATACCTCTGCTTGACCTAAAATAAGCACGTTAACATTATACCTCTGCTTGTCCTCTAATGAGTACGTTAAAATCATACCTCTGCTTGTTATGGAATAAATAAATATATTAACAGTTATCTCTATCGACCAAATCTTTTAAAAGATCTATAACCAAAATTAAAGAATCCAAAGTATTTCGAAATTCAGTACGGTTCAATATAGAACTTCGAAAACTTTGGAGGGGGTTATGTAGATACCAAAAAAAAAAATAATAATAATAATAATAATAAATAAAAATATATTTGCAAGGCCTCATCGCTTACCAAAATAAAAAAATAAATAATAAAAAAATAAAATGCTAGGCGTCATCACCTAAAAAAAAAAAGGACATCATTGCAAACAAAAAAAAAGAGAGATAAAGAAATAAAAATGTATATATAAAATAAAATAAAATAAAAAAAAAATTTGCCCAACGCCGCTAAGGTTACGGGAAGAGAATAAATTTCTCGCCAACCCCATCATACTGGGGGTAAAAAGTATGAATTGCCCAACGCCGCTAAAGCTACGGGAAGAGAATAAATTTCTCGCCAACCCCATCATACTGGGGGTAAAAAGTATGAATTACCCAACGCCGCTAAAGCTACGGGAAGAGAATAAATTTCTCGCCAACCCCATCATACTGGGGGTAAAAAGTATGAATTACCCAACGCCAACAAGGCTACGGGAAGAGAATAAATTTCTCGCCAACCCCATCATACTGAGGGTAATAAGTATGAATTACCCAACGCCGACAAGGCTACGGGAAGAGAATAAATTTCTCGCCAACCCCATCATACTGAGGGTAATAACTATGAATTACCCAACGCCGACAAGGCTACGGGAAGAGAATAAATTTCTCGCCAACCCCATCATACTGGGGGTAATAAGTATGAACCACCCAACGCCGACAAGGCTACGGGGAGAGAATAAATTTCTCGCCAACCCCATCATACTGGGGGTAAAAAGTATGAATTGCCCAACGCCGCTAAAGCTACGGGAAGAGAATAAATTTCTCGCCAACTCCATCATACTGGGGGTAAAAAGTATGAATTACCCAATGCCGACAAGGCTACGGGAAGAGAATAAATTTCTCGCCAACCCCATCATACTGGGGGTAATAAGTATGAACTGCCCAACGCCGACAAGGTTACGGGAAGAGAATAAATTTCTCGCCAACCCCATCATACTGGGGGTAATAAGTATGAACCGCCAACGCCGACTAGGTTACGGGAAGAGAATAAATTTCTCGCCAACCCCACCATACTGGGGGTAAAAAGTATGAATTACCCAACGCCGACAAGGCTACGGGGAGAGAATAAATTTCTCGCCAACCCCACCATACTGGGGGTAAAAGTATGAATTGCCCAACGCCGCTAAGGCAAAGGGAAGAGGAAAAGTTTGGTATTTAAACCCAAACGAAACCCTCGACAACTCACTATGCTGAGGATAATAGCATGGCTAGGCCAACTCAAACGGTAGTTGGTAAAGGCAAAATCAAACCTGTTGATAGCTGGGGGTTTACTAAAAATCCCACGACAAATCTGTCACAACAGTATTCTTATCCGAATATAAGAATACATCACTGCCCTAAGCTGCTAAGGCAAAGGGAAGAGGAAAAGTTTGGTATTTAAACCCAAACGAAATCCTTGACAACTCACCATGCTGAGGGGAATAGCATGGCTAGCCCAACTCAAACGGTAGTTGGTAAAGGCAAAATCAAACCCGTTGATAGCTGGGGGTTTGCTAAAAATCCCACGACAAATCTGTCACAACAGTATTCTTATCCGAATATAAGAATACATCACTACTCTAAGCTGCTAAGGCAAAGGGAAGAGGAAAAGTTTGGCATTTAAGCCCAAATGAAATTCTCGACAACTCACTATGCTGAGGATAATAGTATGGCTAGCCCAACTCAAACGGTAGTTGGTAAAGGCAAAATCAAACCCGTTGATAGCTGGGGGTTTGCTAAAAATCCCACGATAAATCTGTCACAACAGTATTTTATCCGAATATAAGAATATATCATTACCCAACGCCAACAAGGCTACGAGAAGAGAATAAATTTCTCGCCAACCCCATCATACTGAGGGTAATAAGTATGAATTACCCAACGCCGACAAGGCTACGGGGAGAGAATAAATTTCTCGCCAACCCCACCATACTGGTTTGCCCGAAAAATTGAATCTTCCTTTATATGCCAATTTAATTTTGAATTACAGCAATAAAAGAAAAATTACAAAATAGAAAATCGAGATTACAAGAATGGGGATCGATTGATTTCGATTCCCCTTTATTTTTGTGGGTCTGGCAGCGGTGGAGCTTTGTTTCTGTACTCCGTTGACGATCCGATCTCTCTGAATTGAGGAACTCCTCTCTGGATATTTTGACTCTGAAAAATTGGACTCTTCCCGAAAGGATCTCCCCCCAATCCCAAAAGTCCAAAAGTCAAAAGTCCCTCCTCTCGTTAAATTTCTGTATTTTATAAACTGAAGAAGCTCGAAATCCGGCTCAATTCTCTCATGAAAAAGCGGATCACGGATTATGAGGAAAATAAAATAGGAAATAAAACAACGGGAAAACAACGAAAAACAACCCGCGGGTGGCAACCCGCGGGATCGCCCCCGCGGGTTGCCACCCGCGGGAATCCTCCCGCGGGTTGCAACCCGCGGGAATCTTCCCGCGGGGGTTCCCGCGGGTTCCGCTGGTTGCCACCCGCGGGAATCTTCCCGCGGGTGGCAACCCGCGGGTGCAACCCGCGGGTGTGCCCACTTAGCAAAAATGTTTTTTTTTTTTTTTTTTTTGGTATCTACGTAAATTCTTGTTTGCCCGAAAAATTGAATCTTCCTTTATATGCCAATTTAATTTTGAATTACAGCAATAAAAGAAAAATTACAAAATAGAAAATCGAGATTACAAGAATGGGGATCGATTGATTTCGATTCCCCTTTATTTTTGTGGGTCTGGCAGCGGTGGAGCTTTGTTTCTGTACTCCGTTGACGATCCGATCTCTCTGAATTGAGGAACTCCTCTCTGGATATTTGGACTCTGAAAAATTGGACTCTTCCCGAACGGATCTCCCCCCAATCCCAAAAGTCCAAAAGTCAAAAGTCCCTCCTCTCGTTAAATTCCTGTATTTTATAAACCGAAGAAGCTCGAAATCCGGCTCAATTCTCTCCTGAAAAAGCGGATCACGGATTATCAGGAAAATAAAATAGGAAATAAAACAACGGGAAAACAACGAAAAACAACCCGCGGGTGGCAACCCGCGGGATCGCCCCCGCGGGTTGCCACCCGCGGGTGTGCTCACTTAGCAAAAATGATTTTTTTTTTTTTCCGTATCTACATAACCCCCTCCAAAGTTTTCGAAGTTCTATATTGAACCGTACTGATTTCGAAATACTTTGGATTCTTTAATTTTGGTTATAGACCTTTTAAAATATTTGGTCGATAGAGATAACTGTTAATATATTTATTTATTCCATAACAAGCAGAGGTATGATTTTAACGTACTCATTAGAGGACAAGCAGAGGTATAATGTTAACGTGCTTATTTTAGGTCAAGCAGAGGTATAATATTAACGTGCTTATTTTAATCCTAACCGTTCAGTGACATCTAGTATGACGAATCAGGAAAAGACAGAGGTGACATTAAACGTGTCTTGGAGCTTAACCTATTTAGAGGATCTGGTCGTGATAGGGACAAGCTGGCTAAACAGAGGTGACGGTTAACGTATTTAGTTTTGGAATCGGACTATCAGAGGTAACTGTTAACTTGATAGGGAGATGATTTTCGTCAGAGGTAATTTTCAACTTAACGATATCACAAGCACGTTCATCAGAGGTTGTAATGTTCGACTTGATGAAGTGTGAATTTTCTTTTTCTGTCAGAGGTGAAATCTTAACATGATAGGGGATTTAATCGGATCTTATTTCATTTGATTTTGAATTATGATGTCAGAGGTATGATTTTAACTTGACTAATATTTTGGAGTGTCGCTTGCTCTGTTGGAGCAAAATGACAAGAAAACTTTTGCTGTCAGAGGTGAAATCTTAACGTGACAGGAGATTTATCTGATTAGGATTTTTAGCAAACCCCCAGCTATCAACGGATTTGATTAGACTTTACCAACTACCGTTTGAGTTGGGCTAGCCATGCTATTCCCCTCAGCATGGTGAGTTGTCAAGGATTTCGTTTGGGTTTAAATACCAAACTTTTCCTCTTCCCTTTGCCTTAGCAGCTTAGGGCAGTGATGTATTCTTATATTCGGATAAGAATACTGTTGTGACAGATTTGTCGTGGGATTTTTAGCAAATCCCCAGCTATCAACGGGTTTGATTTTGCCTTTACCAACTACCGTTTGAGTTGGGCTAGCCATACTATTCCCCTCAGCATGGTGAGTTGTCAAGGATTTCGTTTGGGCTTAAATGCCAAACTTTTCCTCTTCTCTTTGCCTTAGCAGCTTAGGGTGATTCATGCCTTTTAGCCCCAGCATGGTGGGGTTGGCGAGAATTTTATTCTCTTCCTGTAGCCTTATCGGCGTTGGGTGGTTCGTACTTATTACCCCCAGTATGATGGGGTTTGATAGAAATTTATTCTCTTCCCGTAGCTTTAGCGGCGTTGGGCAATTCATACTTTTTACCCCCAGTATGGTGGGGTTGGCGAGAAATCTATTCTCTTCCCGTAACTTTAGCGGCGTTGGGTGGTTCATACTTATTACCCCCAGTATGATGGGGTTGGCGAGAAATTTATTCTCTCCCCGTAGCCTTGTCGGCGTTGGGTAATTCATACTTCTTACCCCCAGTATGGTGGGGTTGGCGAGAAATTTATTCTCTCCCCATAGCCTTGTCGGCGTTGGGTAATTCATACTTTTTACCCCCAGTATGGTAGGGTTGGCGAGAAATTTATTCTCTTCCCGTAGCCTTATCGGCGTTGGGCGGTTCATCATTTTTTTTTATTTTTTATTTTATTTTATATATACATTTTTATTTCTTTATCTCTCTTTTTTTTTGTTTGCAATGATGTCCTTTTTTTTTTTTTAGGTGATGACGCCTAGCATTTTATTTTTTTATTATTTATTTATTTATTTATTTTGGTAAGCGATGAGGCCTTGCAAATATATTTTTATTTATTATTATTTTTTTGTTTATTTTTATTTATTTACTTTTTTTTTGTTTATATTTTTATATATTTTTTAATATTTTTTTATTTTTTTATTTTAATTAATTTTTTTTTATTTTATTTATTTATTTTTTTGGCATCCGCGGGTGCATCCGTTGGATACAACCCATGGGTAGAGCACTCATACTGCATGTTTTTTTTTCTCCTTTTTTTTTTAATATTTATTATTTTTTTAACTTTGTCAATTTTTTGTGGGCGATAACAACCTTTGTTTTTTTTTTTTTTTTTTATTAATATTATTTTTATTCTTTATTTTTTTTTTGTGCGGGAGAGAGGGAGAAAAGTGCGGGTGACCCAGATGGGTCCCACCCATCTGTGGGTTGCGTCCCGCGCCCGCGCTTCCATCTGCGGGTTGTGTCCCGCGCTTCCATATGTGGGTTGCGTCCACGCGGGTCCCAAGATTCCATCTGCGGGTTGCATCCCGCGCTTCCATATGCGGGTTGCGTCCACGCGGGTCCCAAGATTCCATCTGCGGGTTGCATCCTTTGCTTCCATATGCGGGTTGCGTCCACGCGGGTCCCAAGATTCCATCTGCGGGTTGCATCCCGTGCTTCCATATGCGGGTTGCGTCCACGCGGGTCCCAAGATTCCATCTGCGGGTTGCATCCTGGAGTTGTATCCAGTCTTGTCAATTTTTTTTTTTTGGTCGATAACGCCTCAAAAAAATTTTTTTTTTTTTTTTTTTTGACAGACGATGACATCTTGTCATATTTTTTTGGGCGATAACGCCTCAAAAAAAATTTTTTTTTTTTTTTTGACAGACGATGACGTCTTGTCATTTTTTTTTTTTGGGCGATGACGCCTCAATTTTTTTTTTTTTTATGGGCGATGACGCCTCATAATTTTTTTTTTTTTTTTTATGGGCGATGACGCCTCATAATTTAATTTTTTTTTTGACAGACGATGACGTCTTGTCAATTTTGGTGGACGATGACGCCTCACATTTATTTATCGTTACCCGGCGATGACGCCTAGGCTCCGAAAAAAAAATTTAAAGATTGGATTGCGCCGCCCAAACTCCCACTGTGGTCGCCAATTCTTGTTTGCCCGAAAAATTGAATCTTCCTTTATATGCCAATTTAATTTTGAATTACAGTAATAAAAGAAAAATTACAAAATAGAAAATCGAGATACAAGAATGGGGATCGATTGATTTCGATTCCCCTTTATTTTTGTGGGTCTGGCAGCGGTGGAGCTTTGTTTTTGTACTCCGTTGACGATCCGATCTCTCTGAATTGAGGAACTCCTCTCTGGATATTTGGACTCTGAAAAATTGGACTCTTCCCGAAAGGATCTCCCCCCAATCCCAAAAGTCTAAAAGTCAAAAGTCCCTCCTCTCGTTAAATTTCTGTATTTTATAAACCGAAGAAACTCGAAATCCGGCTCAATTCTCTCCTGAAAAAGCGGATCACGGATTATCAGGAAAATAAAATAGGAAATAAAACAACGGGAAAACAACGAAAAACAACCCGCGGGTGGCAACCCGCGGGATCGCCCCCGCGGGTTGCCACCCGCGGGAATCCTCCCGCGGGTTGCAACCCGCGGGTGCTCCCGCGGGGTGCCCACTTAGCAAAAATGAATTTCTTGTACGCCCGAAAATTGAACCTTTGATTCCATTGCAAAATTGATGAATTACAATAGGAATTTAGATTACAAAAATTCCGAAGAATTACAAGAACGGAAATATTGGTGGATTCCCTTTTTTGAGTGGGTACGGGTGGCGGTGGAGTCTTGTTGCTGCCTCCGTTGACTATCCAACTTGGAAGGGGATCTGTGAAGAAAACCTGCTCTTTCTGATCTCTCTCAACCTTCTGTGAAGAATCGCTCTGTCGGCTCCAAAGAAAAGTCCTCCCTCCCGTTAAATTCCTGTATTTTATAAACCGAAGAAGCTCGAAATCCGGCTCAATTCTCTCCTGAAAAAGCGGATCACGGATTATCAGGAAAATAAAATAGGAAATAAAACAACGGGAAAACAACGAAAAACAACCCGCGGGTTGCCACCCGCGGGATCCTCCCGCGGGTTGCCACCCGCGGGTTGCAACCCGCGGGGGGCGGGAGCACCCGCGGGTTGCAACCCGCGGGTGTGCCCACTTAGCAAAAATGAATTTTTTTTTTTTTTTTTTGGGTATCTACAAGCGTATCCAAGGGGCTAATTTGCAAGTGCGGGCTGCCCATGCTTGGTATCTATATTGACTTCTCTACTGGTACAGGGATCGCTCTAGCAGGGATTGCTCTGACAGGGAACTTATTGGTTCCAATTAAAGTTGTCATATTTGCAGAAACCTTCTTATGCTCCTCCTTAAGTGTGAGAATCCCGGCTTCTATCAATGCATGAATTCGATTCTTAAGAGGATAGCAATCCTTAGTTGGGTGCCCGACATTCCGATGGTACAGGCAATAGTTAGGGTCGTTGGTTTTACCAACGACTTCCGGTTTTCCATTTTTCGGAAGCTTTAGCAAGCCCTTTCTGAGGAGGAGATAGAATAGAGTACCTGTCTGCTCCGTCTTGAATGTATAAGTCTTATCTTGTCGGGGCTTATTTTGACCTGCACCTCTCGGATTATGAGCTCTTGGTTTCGGATCTGCAACTGTCGCCATCACAGCCTTTCCTTTATTTTTAGGATTCTGTGGATATGGCATGTTATTGGTAGAGTTCCTCGTGCTACGAGATTCCTTAATCCGGCGAATTATATCTTCCGCCTGCTCTTCCTGCCTCAGCAGATCTTTCCAAGTTCTGGACTCTACAGCTCCCATTCTAATTAGCACGTCGGTCCTGAAATTATGCTTACAGGTTTCTACCAGGGTTTCCTGGGTCATACTGTGTCGACAATACACGGATTTTTCCCTGAAGCGTTCAATAAAACTTTTAACCATTTCTTCTTCACCATGCTTTGTTGCAAGGAGGGAATGAACCGATCTTTCGGTATCATCCTCAAAGAAACGTGCCAAGAACTGTTTCTCGACGTCAATCCAGGCATTAATAGATCCTGGGGGCAACTGCATGAACCATGTAAAAGCAGGCCCTCGCAGGGTGCTCGCAAATACTTTGGTCATTATGGGATCATTTCCCATTAGATGACCTGCCTGCGATAAGAAGTAATAGATATGCTGACTTGGGGACCCCTTCCCGTCATATGACTCCAATTTAAGGGGTTTATATTTTTCTGGATAAGGGGCGAAGTCCCATTCAGGCGGGTATGGTCTTGAAACCCCCGATTCTTTCAATTCTTTCTTGTGCATTAAGGCATCAAGTTGACTTTACAATTTCTCGATCTTTTCTTCATGAGGATCATAGAAAGAATATTTATCATCATCCTCATGCATCGAATAAGCCTTTTCTTTTTTAGTTTCTTCATTTGCCTTAGGTGGCGGTTCCGAAGAAGTTTTAACCTTATCATCAGCTATCTTTTTGGTATTTTCGTCTACTTTTAGAAGCATTAGTTTGAGGTCATCAATGGCTTTCTGCTGACCTCGAATCATCTGCTCTTGGGCTTCCATCCTTTGGTCAACATCATCGGATTTATCCACCATATGCGATGCTGGTTTTCGTGGTCGGAAAGATGCACGAGATTTTGGGGAAGCTATAGCTGAATTATCGCTGTCATTATCATAAGAACCTTTTGAAAGTTTCTTATAATTCCGAGGAATAACAACACCTGATTTGAGTCGAGTAAGATGGCGAGGTTGTTCATCATCTGCATCCGACTCATATTCTTTCTCCATAATCTTTTTGCTTTTGCCGACCATATTTGAGGTCACTGCCTTTACCTCTTTTTCTGTGATTTGATATTTCAGATTATTCTTCCTCCTTATCGGAGTATCTTGACGAGACTCAGTTATTCTGTTAAATACAGACACTCTATTCTTGGTACAACAACATTTATCCAATACAGCAGATATGGCTGTTATGAGCTGCTCACAATGACATGTTGAGTGTGGCTGAGCTTGAGTCATATTTCTCATTTTTGTCAAGTAATTTCTGAGATTGGTGACCTTAGCCATGGAGTCGTGGGACCTATCCATCTTTTGAGAGGGTCTAGGAACCCACTGGAGCTTCTTGGGATTACTGGAGTCCAGTTCCAGTCCGCTGACGCGAGGATCTGTCATGATTCTACAGTTAGGTTGATCCACGCGAAGCTTAGAAGTAGCTTCGCATATTGTAGCGCGGGGCTGAGGAATGACTCTGCATCTTGCCATGTTAGCCTCGCGTTTCTTGCTGGCCTGGCTTGTCTTCAGAAATTTAGCTTCTGGAATAATAGCCCCGCGTGAAGGAAAACTCTTGCACGCTGGCTTATCTTTGCGACTAATGCAAATCATAGCTTCGCGCTTAGCGCGGTTTTTACGACTGACAATTATCTACCAATCATCCTCGCGTTCCTCGCGGAGAATCTCGCGTTTCTCGCAAGTATTACCGGCCTTGCTTTTATTGCTTGGCTCAGTATTAGCCTCGCGCGGAGAATCACACGCTGGTTTTGAAGAATTTTTATACTCGCGTAACTCGCGAGTGTTGGGTATTTTGCAACTAGCGCAACCCTTACTGGCTTCGCGTCTCTCTCTAGGCTCAGTAATAGCCTCGCGTGGAAAATCACACGCTGGCTTTGAAGAATTTTTATACTCGCGTAACTCGCGAGTGTTGGGTATTCTGTGACTAGCGCAACCCTTACTGGCTTCGCGTCTCTCGCTAGGCACAGTAATAGCCTCGCGTGGAGAATCACACGCTGGCTTGGAATAATTTTTATACTCGCGTAACTCGCGAGTGTCAGGAATCTTGCGTTTATTGCAAGCACTAGCAGCCTCGCGTTTCTCGCTTGGCTTAGCCTCGCGTGGAAAATCACACGCTGGCTTTGAAGAATTTTTATACTCGCGTTTCTCGCGAGTGTTGGAAATCTTGCGTAACTCGCCAGTATTACCAGTCTCGCGTGGAAAATCACACGCTGGCTTTTCCTTGCTTTTAAGGCAAGTTGTATCTTCGCGTTTAACGCGGTAGAGATTGGTCTCGCGGGTAGCGCGAGCCAATTTGCGAGGGACCATAGCCTCGCGTCCTCTAGAGTTAGCTCCGCGTCCAAGGCAGGCTTTGAGGGCTCTACGCCTCGCTCTCCGGTTCCTGTTCCGGAGGGTCCTGGTCAGTCCAGTTCCAATGTCTTCTTCGGCAGTCGGAAGCTCATCTTCGGCTAGGATTTCTTGTGTGAACTCCGGCTCTATAGCCGCAGTTTTCAAGGATCCCCGTCTCTCGGTGGATACCTTTCTACCCGTCACTCGGGCATTGGAGTACATGCGACGATAGTGCCGTGTCTCATCCAAGTCACCTGATCCGGAGGAGAGGAACTCCTCGTACTTCTGCTGGTCGATTTCAACGACCAGCGTGTCTTCTTCGGATCCGATCATATCAACGTCCGATTGCGCCACAATCTCTTCATCAGTGAAAGAGACGGCTCCCACTGTGGTCGCCAGTTTGTTCGTCGCAAAATTTCCTTCGCTTCCTCCCATTGAATTAACTTAAATTACAATGAAAGTGAACAAGAGATAAAAAAGAACAAACGAGAGGATTTTATATTTCAATCTCTCTCTTTTACAATATTGTGGGATCTGTGGCGATGGGATCTGTCAAGCAGTTCCTTTGGACGATCGGTACGTTGAAATCTTCTCTTTTAAAGATATCGGCCGAATATAGACGATCTTCTCTGGCTTTGATTTGTTCAAGGCTCTCTCGCGTAACTCGAACTTCTCAAGAACTCCAGAAAGAAGATGGTGATTTTCTCTGATCTTCACGAACTCAAGACTCTGTGCGTAACTTGAATTCTCCAAGATTTCAGAGGATGATCGGCCAAAGGCTTCAAGGCTCTCTCGCGTACTTGAATTGCCAATGGATCGATAGGAGGCTTCCGATGCCGAAAAGGAAAAAAGAAGACCTTGATGATCAAAAGATTGATCTCTTATTGATTTTCTTTGATTTTGTATATATGTTGATCCTCCTAAAGTCTCCTCAAAGAAGGTATTTATAGACTTTAGTGGTTATGAGAGTTTCCGTAGGAATAGGAATAAAGAGTTCCATATGAATAGGAATAAAGAGTTCCATAGGAATAGGAATAAACCTTTCCATAGGAATAGGAATAAAGATTTTTGTATTCATCAAGGATTCTAATCCAATATTTAATATTGATTTAAATCTCTTGATTTAGAATTCTGATTGGATTCAATTTGAGTATTGGATAAGATCAAATCTCAATCACAATCAATTTAGGATTGTGATTGGACTCAATTTAGATATTGGATAAGCCCAAATTATAATCTCAATCAATTTAGGATTCTGGTTATCTGCTCACGCGGAGATAATCTCATCAAAACGCGGAGCTAAGAAACCAGAACGCGGAGCTATTAAACATCTCCGCGTTTTACTCAAACGCGAGGCAAAAGTAGCCAAACGCGGAGCTACTGAGTTAGCTCCGCGGTCTGTTGTGGAAAATCCTTTTAACTTAGAAATTTTCACTGCCAACACAGTCCAGCCTCGCATGAGTACTCTAAAACGCGAAGCTAATTCTCAGCTCCGCATAAAATAGCCAGTGTACAGAATCAAGACTGATAAATAAGATTTTGAACATCTAACAGACCAGCAGTTCAACATCAGTACTGAAAAGTTTTAGCAGGCATCCGGACATCTCCGATAGCCAAGTAGGCCCCATGCCCAAAACATAACTGAAAACTTCTCATCTCCTAAAGTCCTTTATCTAAGAGAATACTTAACAAATAAAAGAAAAACAACTCAAACTTAATCGCACTCAACATACCATTGTGAGCAACTAATATCAGCTCTGTTAAATAACTGCTATGGTGGCAAGACAAGAGTTTATGTATTTAACAGAATAAATGAGTCTCATCAAAATACTCAAAAAATGAGAGAATAATCTGAAGTATAGAATCAAGGAAAAAGAATTGAGGGCAGTAACATCAAATATGGTCGGTAAAAGTAAAAAAGTTGTAGAAAAGGAAAATGAAGTTGGATGAAGATGACAAGCAATCTCACCATTTCACCCGACTCAAGTCAGGTGTCGTCGCTCCTCAAAATTACAAGAAACTTGCAAAAGGATTGTACAACGATGATAGCGATAATTCAGCCATAACCTCCCCATAGTCTTATGCTTCTTCCTGACCAGGAAAATTGGCATTGCACGCAGTGGACACGTCCAATGATGTGGACGAAAGTTTGGAAGCCCAAGAGCAAATGATTCGAAACCAGTAAAAAATTATCGATGACCTCAAAATAATGCTCTTGAAAGTTTTCGAAAATACTCGAAGATAGTCGAAGATAAGGTTAAAACCTCTTCCTCGGAACCACCATAAAAAACAAACGAGGAACCACAATCTAAGACAAATGAAGAAAAAGAAAATAAAGAAGTAAAAACTTACTTAGTACATGAAGAAAACGATAAGTTTCCCTTCCATGATCCTCATGCAGTAAAATGAAGAAGCTACAAAGGCAAGTTGATGCATTGCTACAGAAAACAGAGCTGAAGAAATCTGGGGTTTCAAGACCATATTTGCTCGAGTGGGACTTCGCCCCTTATCCCGAAAAATACAAATCTCTCAAATTAGAATCATATGATGGGAAGGGGTCCTCAAATCAGCACATATATTATTTCTTATCGCAGGCTGGTCATCTAATGGGAAACGATTCCATAATGACCAAAGTATTCGCGAGTACTCTGTGAGGGCTTGCTTTTACATGATTCATGCAGCTGCCCTTGGGGACCATTAATATTTAGTATGATGTGGAGAAATAGTTCTTGACACTTTTCTTTGAGCATAATACCGAAATATCGATTCATTCCCTCTTTACAACGAAACAGGGGGAAGAAGAGATGGTCAAAATCTTCCTATAATGCTTCCAAGAAAAATCCGTGCAATATCGACACGGTATGACCCAGGAAACGCTAGTGGAAACTTGTAAACACAATTTTAAGACCGGCGTGCTGATAAGAATGAGAGCTGTAAAGTCCAAAATCTAAAAATACCTGCTAAAGTAAGGAGAGTAGGCGGAAGATATAATCCGCCGGATTGAGGAATCTCGTAGTACGAGAAACTTTATAAATAACAGGTCATATCCACAAAATTCTAAAAACAAAGAGAAGGCTGTGATGGCGTCAAATGCAAATCCAAATTTGAGACCCAAAAATCCAAGAGGCACGGGCCCAAGCAAGCCCCGACCTGACAGGGCGTACTCGTTCAAGACAGAGCTAATTGTCACTCTATTTCACTTCCTCAATAAAAAAGTGATATTAAAGTTTCTAGAGAACTGGAAGTCAGAAGATGCAGGAAAGACCAACGATTCTAATTGTTATTTGTTCTACCAATATATTAGGCATCGAACCAAGAATTGGTACCCTCTCAAGAATCGAATCCAAGTATTGATAGAAATCGGTGTCCTCCAGCTTAAAAAAGAAAAGAAGAAGGTTTCTGTAAATATGCCAACTCTGGTCATAAGAACCAATAAGTTTCCTGACGGAGCGACCCCTGTACTAGTAGAGAAGTCGATGTTAATCAACCATGATCCCCATAAAATGAAGCAGAAAAGACTATTTTCGGTTTATACCAAAAAAGGAGAAACCATGGGGGTACACTCAGACTTACTAAAAGACGAACAATCGACTTGCTAAGTTAAATCTACAAAAATTAAGGAAAATATTCGATCGACATCAAGTACGGGCAGCCCGCACTTGCAAGCTTGCCACTTGGGTACGCTCCGAACCACAGCTGCGATCAAGCCGTCCTCATTTGCTAACAGCTGGATTAGGTCGGGGGCACCGAAAATATTAATGGTGATAAATATTATGTTACTTCTGCTACTCTTGTTAGCCATTGGAAAATTTTGTGTGATGACTGGAAATTTGATGGCCATAAATTTTTTTAAAAAATTAAAAAAATAGAGAAAGAGAAAAAAATTAAAAACAAAAAAGTAAAAAAAATATGTGTGTGTGTGTGTGTGTGTGTGTGTGTGTGTGTGTGTATATATATATATATATATATATATATATATATATATATATATATATATATATATATATATATATATATACAAATATAATTTTACTACCCAATACTGTAAAGTAAAGGGAAGAGAATAAGTTTCTCGACAACCTATCAAGTTAGGGGATAAAGCATGAATTACCCAATATTGTCAAAGAGGTGGGAAGATGAGATCAAATTCCTCGCCAATCCTATCATACTGGAGGTAAAAATATGAAATTAACTATCATATACTGTCAAAGCGATAAGAAGAGAAGATCAAATTTCTCGCCAACTCTATAATATTGGAGTAAAAGTATGAAATTAACTACCCAACATTGTTAAAAGCAAAGGGAAGAGGAAATCAATTTCTCGACAACTCACCATACTGAGAGGAATAGTATGGCTAGCCCAATGCAAATAGCGATTAGTAAAAACATCCCAATTCCGTTGATATCTCGGAATTTACTAAAAATCCCGTGGACTTGTCATGTTGAACTCTTATCCCTGACAGCAAGATTCGAACCATTGTTCATACTTAAATAAACAACCTCTCGATGGGTGCACTCAAGTTACGCGTGAGAACCTTGAACTGTCTCCGTTAAATATCAGGCATGTGCAATTAGGCGCCTCTGCTGAACTTGATGGTCCTAACCTGTTCATCTTGGTGTGTTGAAGTGTAAATGTGAAGATAAATGGTGGCCTAGTTTCACGTCAATCGTCAAACCATCAAACTGGAAATCCAAAATATTTCAAAATTTGTCAATAATAAGTAATTTTGAAAACTTAGGAGATGGTCTTGTTAGAGATAAAAATTTCAAAATAAAGAAAGAGGCAAATAGCTTCACAGAACTCAAGGCTATCCCATAAATTCGCGTCGGCAAAAACTTAACTTCGTATGAATAGGCAAAATGCGAAGTTACGACTATAACTCCGCGTCCAGAGTATTTAACTTCGCGTTGACAGATTTTTAGAATCCTAAATTGATTGTGATTGAGATTTGGAATTATTTAATATCCGAGTTGAGTCCAATCAGAATCCAAAATCAAGAGATTTAAATCAAAATTAAATATTTGATTAGAATCCTTGATAAATACAAAAATATTATATTCTTATCCCTTAGGTAACTCTCATAATCAACTAAAGTTTATAAATAGTCTCTTTGAAGAGATTTTAGGAGTTTTTGGCAATTCAAGTTACGCGAGAGAGTCTTGAAGCCTTGAAAGTTTTTTGGAAATTCAACTTACGCGAGAGAGCCTTGAAGTCGTAGAGATCTTTTTGGAGTTCAAGTTACATACGAGAGTTTTGAATTCATTAAGATCAGCAGATAGAATTAGGGTTAGCCATCATCTTCTTCAGAGTGAGGTCTTCACGTCGGATCGTCAACAAGTTCTACTAGCTAGATCCCATCGCTACATTAGAACTCATTTTCATTGTTAAAGAGAGCGATAAAAATATAAATTCTCTCGTTTGTTTTTCTATTGTTGCTCTTTCGTTATAACCATCATAATCAATATAAGAAAGTACGATTTTTGCGTAGAACAGTATTGAAAGTAGTTTTACTTTCACTATACTTCCATGCAAATAAACACACCTTAAGAAGCAACTTCCAATTTCCTTCCTGATCAAACAAATACTTAAAATTGTAAAAGTACCTTTATTTTTACTACTTCCATTTTACTAAGCTACTCCCACTAGTTCTATTACGCTGTCATGCAAACAAACACATTGTAGGATGGAGACGATCTCAGGTGAAACGATTCCCCAACATGCAAACAAACACACCCTAGGATGGAGAAGATCTCAGGTGAAACGATTCCCCAATAAGCCAGATTCTTAGGCTGCACTCTCTCTCTCTCTCTCTTAAATTCCTCACCAATCAACACAAGCTAGCTCGACATAGTTGTACCAAGAAGCACAAGAAAGAAGGAGACAAGAGGTATCAAAAGCCCCCACAAGTTTAGTATAGTATTAAAGTATTAAGTCCTTGTTATTGTTTGCATTTTTTCCAACATTGCATGTTGTTGGGATCCGCGTCGAGATGCAACGAATGGGGAGAGCCTGGGGCTGGGGGCTGCTGCTCCCCCCACTGCGCATGCAGGAGACGTGCATGCATGTGGGTTTCTTGGGTTTTTGCATGACAGTGTCAGTGTCCGAAATCTGCGCCACTAAAATTCCGCCATGGTGCATGCACATGGCTTATATGGTGTTGGGTGTTAACTGTACAAGGTATTCGAATAAGGGAGCAGAGTCATTCGAGAGGGTCGAATTATCTGGATAACTCAAAATTCATTTAGCATGCTCTACTAACAGTATATATAATTGGCCACGTCAATGAGAAGAAGGTTGAACAGTTCTCTTTTGACTATGCTCCGAAAAGAACGATAAGAGAATAACGAGAATCCATCTGGTCCAGAAGTCATATCAGGGCCAAGGTCCATTTCCTTACGTTAGTAAACTTGGCAATTTTTACACCCTCTCTCCTGTAAATCCTGTGACTTTTTGACACTGAGCGGCTCTCGTTAGAAGTGAGGATGGGATATCTTTTCTACTGTTATAAAATTATCAGAGTTACGCAATAATGAAAGACTTTTAATAGAGATCAAGAGTTATTGATATTAAAAAATAAATTGACAAAATCAGAATTTTAATAGAGGAACAAATTAAGAAATTAAATCAAATTAGAAAATGCTAAAAATTTTATATGATTGGAATCAAGTCAGAGGTACACAAGTCAGATTAAATTTGTGGTCAAAAATTTACAGCCACATCTGCGGCCAATGTTAATTAAGCAGGACCAGCTGTCATTAATAATGGATACGACTTTTTCTCAGTGCAACCACTATTTTTCAAATCTAAGAACATGGCTTCTTCAGGTATCTTCAGACTGGGGACAGATAGGCACGTGATCAAGAATTGGTTGTTTTTCAAATTTGTAGTCAAAAGGTTAAAATATTTTATATATATATATATATATATATATATATATATATATATATATATATATATATATATATATATATATATATGAGGAAACGGGAAATACACTGGCGGTGAAGGGAGTTCCTTCACACCGCTTATGTGGCTCAATAAAATTATAACACGGGACGTCATTCAAGCTAACAAATAAATGATTTCTCTAAAATGACACCACGTGTAATAATTTTATTGGGCCACCTAAGCGGCGGTGAAGGAAACTTCCTTCACTGTCGGTGTATTTCCCGTTTTCTCTCTATATATATATAGTAAATAAAAAATTTACTAATACTCAATTAAACTTCTTTACTATCGCTTAGATAGTTAAAAAAAATATTATTAGTGGCACTCAAAAGTTGATTAAACGCTCTTTCTTCACCATTATTTAGACATTTTAATAAAATTATTATACGTAACACAATTTAACTTAATAAATAAATAAATAATTTTAACTGTTCTTTAAATAATATCACATGTAATAATTTTATTTGGCTATCGAAAACGGTGTGAAAGTGAACTTCCCATTCCCTCCTAAATTATTTGAGTTTGAACTCCTATTGTGAAAATTGGTTATAATTCTTAACCTAACTACAAAGAAGACTATTCAGCGCACGTGCCTTCTGGACCAGCGGGACCCACGCTCCCGCGGTTTGCGGGCCCATATCACAGTCAACTATGGTGGGCCCCGCTCTCATAGTCTCGGAGCTCTCCGGTCTGAATGCGGAGTCTCAAAAATATCCTAAGCGAAAGCAACCAGCATTAGTTGCACCAGCGTGCTCAGCCAGTGCTGTCCACGTCAGCGCCGTAAAATCACGCGCCATTTCTAGCCTCACCGAAACAAATGTTACCCGTTGCACCCTGCCTACTGCAGTGGGTCCCAGAAGACGGCTATGTTCGCAGGCGGTGTCTTTAAGAAAATGGTTGATGTGGGCCCACGAGGGCTGTTTGTGGAATGAAGGTTAGAGTAGTTAATAAGAGTTTAATTAAATTAATGGCGTTGCTTTTCGTGTTAAGTTGGGTTGTTCGAGGGAGCCGACATCCGATGAGACAATTTACGACTCTGGACGTCTCCGTTGAACCGGATGGTCCGGTCTGGTTCGCTCCAGCCACCGGCTGATAAGAAAACCATTTTAGTTCGATTTTAAGTGGAAACTTAATTTAGAAAATATTTAATTATATATATATATATATGTATATATATATGTATATATATGTATATATATACATATATATATATATACATAGATATATATATATACATAGATATATATATATATACATATATATATATATATATATATATATATATATATATATATATATATATGTGTGTGTGTGTGTGTGTGTGTGTGTGTGTGTGTGTGTGTGTGTTTGGCTGAAATAAAACAACTATAAATTTTCTATATGTAAGATTTATCCTTATTTTAATGCAAATTTGAGACGGATTAAATCAAAGAAAAAATCATGTTTTAATTCAAAAATATTGATTTCCGAAGCAGATAAGATATAGTAATTAGTTATATACGAAAAAATAATAATGGCTATAAAATGAGGTATATATCTTGTTGTTATGACTTTAATGTATAAGTGTTGCAAGAATCAAACTTTATACAATTTTAACAATGTATTCCTCGTGTTATTCTCTGTATAAGTTTTTTTTTTTTTTTGTAAATTGTTAAAAATATAGAAATGTTAGTTGCATTCAAACAGCTATGGAGTTTGATTACTCCTTTATACTTATTGTAAATACTGTTATTTTAATTACAATTATATTAGAATATTTTATGAAAATGGTATCACATTATAACTTATGCACAATTTAGTATTTATTTTTTTTATTAATCGTGTCCACTATAATGAGGAATCTGATCAGCATAATAAAATCTTAATTTGAACTGAAATTGAAAAGAAAAAAATAAACATATTAGAAATCATATTTGCTTTTTTTATCTTATCTAACTTTGTATTATGATTTTTAAATCCAAATCCAACTAAATCCTATTAAAATCTAAATTTTCACTGCTCACTCCAAATTAGAAAAGCCGGCGGTCCGGTCGGTTCACAAAGAATTTTGCACCAGGACGCACAACAAGCTAGCGGTGTGGGTTCAAACTGGTGAAGGTCCCAACTGTTTTAACGCCCACAGTTAACAAAACCATATAGCTAAACAAGAGTTAAGTAGGATGGTAGGAGTATTAAATTATATTTCCACTCTCTTTTAAGTTAAGCATTCGCTGGCGTGCCCTCTGCAGGAGGGAAAGAATCAGTGGATAACAATGATGGTGGCGTGGAAAGTCAAGAAAAAGGGCGTCGGAATAGTGTTCGGAGTCTAGGCTTGAAAAGGCTTCTCACGCGCCGCAATCGACGTTCTGTTGTCCTCACCCGCAACTTGAAGGGGACCGCGTTGACAGACCCCAGTCTGTGACTCTGACAGGTGGGACCCACATTCTCGAGGCTAGTGGAAATATCAGTTGGTCTGTGCGAAACGAGAAGTGTCGCATGTTAGTCCCGTGCATGTACGTATTTATAATTTAATCCTCCAAATCTTTTAAGGTACTTAATTTTAGTACTCAGATCATATTTTTTATCCGAATTTTTCATTATATCGCTAAATTCCTCCACTTTAGAGATTAACTAAGAGGAAAGAAAGAGAAAATAAGAATAGAGATGTGAACCTAATAAGAAGAGAAAAGGAGGAGGAAGAGGGAAGGGAGGACTAAAGTAGAGTAACTTAGGAGTATAACAGAAAATTCGGACAGAAAATATGACTAGAAAACTAAAATAAGGTAATTTAAAAGATTTGAATCAGATACAATTTGCCGAACTAGTCATTTTGTTTCATTATCTTTTCATTAATAAAATGAAACTAGACTTTTCAAATTATACTGAAAATATTAAGAAGTTCATATGCGAGTATAGTCTCATATCGGATAGAATAAAGAAAAATTCATAAATTTAAATACAAAGTCGAGGGGCTCTACCTATTAGCTTAAACTTTTGAATCAGATTGTATTCTCGGCTTTGTATTTAAATCTCATCATCCTACCAGGAGGCCCTAATGTTTTCTCCCCATACAATAGCTGACATCAGAGCTTAGGTTGTGGTCGGGTCAAGGATCCAGATTGTGAGGAAATGAAAGGTCCTTCGCGTTAATGGGTTTAAACCAAAGTTGCGATATTCTGCGGATGATTCGTGCATAGGGGTGTCAGATTAGTAGGAGGCCTGATGTTTCTCCTCCCTCCCCCCAAAAAAAAGAAAAAAGAAAAAAGACAATAGCCATAGCCAGCTAAAACACAAGACATTTTTTCTTATTTTTTTGTGATTAAAATGTATGGAAATTAAGCTTTGGGCATGGAATATCTATGAGCTTCATAGTCCATGAAGGTCCCCATCTTGATCTTGAAACACAACTACCACTAATAAATGATCCCAACATGACTCTTTTGCTAAAGATTTGGCATCTTCAACATTTGAAACAAAAAACTTGTGAAATTAATCTCCCAATCATGCAACTAATAAGCAACAAGCATGCATCACATGGACACAACTCTACAAAAGTGTTTTTGAGAGGCTCTCATATCTTCTCCCTCCCCTTTTTTTCCCTCTTTAGTCATGAACCTCCTCTTTCATGGTCTCTTCACAACCATGTATCTCTAATATTGTTAGATGTTTGCATCAAATTAAGCCACATACATCCACATCAAGAAGAAAATGATCCTTTCATACCTATCTTTTCTTCTAATCATCTAAAGTCATATTTAAATATTTAGGTCCAATCGTATATTGCCACGTAAATACTGAATATTGTTACTTTTGAAAGATAGTTGGGATTTCCTTTTTTATAATGTGAAAAAATATATTAGCGAAAATCATATGTGGAGGCAAAATAATACATTTATAGATTTTTTCACTTCCATCTGTCATCCGTTACTTCAATGCACATGCTTTCTATGTAGTAATTTATCTGAAGTTCATGTTCGGTAGCAGGTGAAGGCTGCAAATTGGATGCTAAGATTGTCGGGTAGGAAATTTTTTTTCAACGACTAATAAAGCTAACGATGAAAGATGTTTTTGAATTTTATTATAATAAATTATAGTCGATAAGGTTTCGTCGTAATAAAAAAAATCACAATAAGTAAAGGAATCTGGATTACTACGGAAACTTTCCTCAATAGTCTATTAAAGCATTTTTTTATTTTTGTTTTGAGATATTATAGCCATGTTTTAGTAAAAATATTAAGAAAAAAAAAGATAAAAGACTGAGTATTAATTTAGAAAAGATAATGTCAATTAATTTTATCTTAATAAATGCAAAAGAAAAAAATATTTAAGAAGCAAATACACTTACTCGCACTATTTACATATTTTTATTAATATTTACTTTACACAATAAAAAAAATTTAATCATTTATCAATAAAATCGACCGCTTTAATTGCATTTTGATGCCCTTTAGTTTTCGACCCCAAACTTCGCAGCGAACAAGTCAAATAGTCAAGCTAATAATATCCCGCCACGTGTACTACAACTGACACCAGCCAGTAACTTCCTCGCACACCTGTCGGTCTCACACCCACACGCGTCGACCTCCAATTGGTTGCAGATCAGCCTTCGTCTCATCTGACGTCAGGATCCATGTCCATTGCGTCTCATTTAAGGTCCAATTAATTAAAGTAATCACACAATTAACTTAATTAAACTAATACTAATCTCAATTTAGGAGCCTATATAAACCCCCTTCATCTCCTCCCTTCTCTTCTCAAGAGAGCTCCACTAAAGTTTCTTTTCCACTTCTCGGTGAGCCCCTGAGAGTTTCGAGTTTTTACTTTTACGCCCCTCTCTTTTTGCAAAAAACACCCTCTCCTCCTCCTTCGACCTCCAGCTCTGCGTCTTTTTCTGCAAATTTCTGTCCTTCTTCCGCAAAACACTCACAAATCTTTATTTTCAGGCTGTTTGAAGAGGTAGAAGTTTCAGAACAAAGATCCAGATCCATTTTTTCTTCTGGGTTTTTGATTTTAGCCTTGAGGGTTCCTTTTTCTACAACCTGTCAGGCTAGTTTTATTTTTTATTTTTTGTTTTTTTTAAATCCAAAGAGGCGACCTTTTTCAGCCCTCTTGGTTCACAACCTGTTCTTTGGTTTTGTTTGAGAACAAAGGTTGGATTTTTATTAGTTTTTCTGTTGAAAGTTTCAATCTTTGTTTTTTTCTTCTATCTAAATCTCCATGGCTACAGCTATAGATATGTACAACAATAGCAGTAGCTCTTCTTCTCCATCGTTCTTGTCTTCTGATCCTTTCAGCGAGGAGCTCATGAAAGCACTCGAGCCTTTTATCAAAGGTGCAACCTTTGACTCCTCCCCTTCTTTTTCTTCAGCTTCTCCTTCTTTTTCTGAGTCTTCTCCTTCTTCCGCCATCACTTTCGATTCTTCCTGTTCATTCTCTCCGCTGCAGTCCCATCAAAATCACATCTTTGATCAGTCTCCGCCGTCAAGATTCAATATTTCGAGCGTGGAGCATCCTGATCTGAGCCAGTTGGGGCCGATTGGGCTTGCCCAGTTGACCCCTCTCCAGATCCAGCAGATCCAAGCGCAAATCCAGCTCAACCACCAGCACCAGCTCATGATCTCGAGAACCCTTCAAGCTCGTAACTTTCATCATCAATCGACATTGAAGTACATCAACCATCTCGGTGTCAAGCCTCAGCCCATGAAGCTGGCCGCTGCCGCGGCACCGCCGCAGGCGAAGCCCACGAAACTCTACAGGGGAGTGAGGCAGAGGCACTGGGGGAAATGGGTGGCCGAGATCCGTCTGCCGAAGAATCGCACCAGGCTTTGGCTCGGCACCTTCGACACCGCCGAGGAGGCCGCCTTGGCCTACGACAAGGCCGCATACAAGCTGCGAGGGGACTACGCGAGGCTCAACTTTCCGAACCTGAAGCAGACGGGGGCTCACCTCTCTCCGGGGCCACTGCATTCGTCCGTAGATGCTAAGCTGCAGGCAATATGCCAGAGCTTGGAGGAGAATAAATCAAAATCGATAAAGAAGGCGAATGCTAATGCGAATGCTACAAATGAATCGAAGCCGGTGCAGCCATTGGCGGTGCCATCGTCGCCCGTCGTCGTTGCAGCAACAACCGAGAGCGACGAGTCCTGCTCGTCGAGCCACTCGGTGGCGACAAGCTCGCCGGTGTCGGAGATAGAGAGCTTGGACTTCAATGAGGTGCCATGGGATGAGTCCGAGGACTTTGTGCTGAGGAAGTATCCATCCTATGAGATTGATTGGGATGCTATATTGTCAAGCTAGTTAGTTGGTTTGCTTTGTGATTGTTATTGTTGTTGTTGTTCAATTAGGTAGCAAGCAAGCAAGCAGTAGTGGCTGTTGCAAATGGAGTTTTTGGCATTTGCATGGCCTTTCAAGGACTTTCTAGCGTCTAAGATCTCATGGCCATATTGCTGGTTATTTTTTCTTGGCAAGGCTAGTGAGAGTAAGTGTACTATTTGTTTAAGTTTCTGCGTTAACTCTTTGTAATTATAATATCTGTGTATTTCTGTTCAAAGAATATTATTGTATTCAAATATTGTTGTTGTGTGCTTCTCTCAGTATCTATTAGATTGTGCATGTATCATGGTTTGCATTTGAACCAGTATGGAGTATATTATAGCAACAGTAAGTTTGATTTGATGAAATGATCATGGAAATGTCTAGTATGGATCCTTTCTTATTATTTATGGACATATTTCAATTATATACTGTTGAAAAATCCCATATACTAGGCTAGGCTAGCCGTTGGAAGAATCTGTTACAGATCATGTTTGGTTTATAGTTGGATATGAATCTGTTACAGATCATATTTGGTTTATAGTTGGATATTCAATCTCTTGAGTGTGTATAATTCGATTAATTCGGTCAATTTAAGGTGCTTAGGAAGATCATATGTTGTTTCAAAGCTCCCAACAACATCGTCAACGGAGTTGACGGTTTTGATGGATTCTCTCACTACTATAAGAACTCATATCTTCTATAGAAAAGAGTGATTTGGATATTCAATCTCTTAAGTGTGTATAATTGTGTATAATTCGGTTAATTCGGTCAATTTAAGGTGCCTATACTAGAAGAGTGATCATATGTTGTTTCAAAGCTTCCAACAACGTCGGATTGTCAACGGAGTTATCGGTCTTGATAGATTTTATCACTACTGTAAGAACTCATATCTTCTGTAGAAGAGAGTTATGCAGTATAGTTGATCATTGTAATTCTGTAATTATCAATTATATACATTTATACTTCCTAAATAATATAGTATCGTTAAGAATTTTTTCGTTTTTCCTCTCTTTTTCTATGTGAAGAGCTAATCTCTAGCGACTCGAGTTCTGCCCTCACATATTAATTTACTACCTAAACATTTACAAAACTTAAAGCAATATAGAATCGGTTGCTTTCTAGTATTCATTGTTATTTTCGTCTAGGTTTCTTGTTAGTTTCTACGAGTTTTATAAAAACAAATCAAAACGAGGAGAGAATAAAAGAAAGCTCCTCCCCTCCTTCTGAACGTTTGAATATTTTCATTTTATGTTGTAACTTACGTGAGAAACTATGTTAGCTCCCTCATCGCATCTCTAATGCCAAACTTGGTGACAATTGCCACGTCTTCTCAAGCTCCAAGGTATGATTCTTGTTGCTAGATTCTTGTTTGCCACTTGCTATATGCTTGAAGATATTGAATTGTCAGCATATATGCAATTCAATCTACTGATCACAACAAATTTGTCCATCACTTACCTACTGCCACTCTTTGTCCTGGCTTTAGGAAAAAAGTTGCCCGTCAACTATCAACTGCATGATCAATGAGATACATCATCCCGTTTGTTTGCCTGCCGACTAACATATTTAGATAGTACAAGAAAATCTTTCACGTGATTTTTTTGTTTTCCATAGCCTGCAACCAAACTTTGTCTACTATGAGAAAAATTTGCAAGAGTTCTGATTAAATATGATCAGGACATGGTGACCAATGAGGCAAGGTTGCTTCTGTTTGCAAAACTCAAAATTGCATGACTAGTTGTAGTATTTCATTGTATGCTAGTTAACTAGCATCTAGAAGCTACAGTATGCTTGAGGTTAACATCTAGTGATTAAAAAAAAAAAAAAAACCAAAATCTAGATGATTATGATCACATCTAACTGTTATTGTAGTCCTTATCAAGTTTTTTTTTTTTTTTTTTTTTTTTGCATATAGTTGTTTGATTTGTATGGCCAAGGGCAAGCTTTGAATATAGTAATCTAATTTAAAAACTATAGTTGTTTGATTGCAAAGTTACGACGAAAATTAAGAAAAATATATCGAGATAATAGTTATATGGTCTAAACTGTGTACTTTTATGTAATGGATGGTTTTATCATCCGACAAGGATTGAAACTAGGTGACTCTGTTATCATTGCGAGGCTCGCCATAAAATTTGATATTGTGAGAAAAATATAATAGATAGAGCACAAGGATTGTAGGGGTAGCAATGAAGTTGTTCAGCAATATATAGTAGTTTCAAATAATGTAAGGCGATTATGTGAGTGAGGATGTTGGAAGTGGCATCTTGGAGTCACTATTGGCTTATTCTCATCTCTTTGTTCTTTTTCTTCCCTCTTTACAAGCCTATCTTTGGATTTCTTGCCTTCAAAGGCTTCTTTGGATCTCATAAAGTAACACATAAAATAATAATAATAATAATATATATATATATAGAAAGAAAATTTGCATATCCTTTTTCTTAAATATGTAAGAATTCAATATATGGGCAAGAAAGCATGGAGTATATAATAATAATAATAATAATAATAATAATAATAACTATTACCATCACCTTGAGATAGGGCAACCCGAACTGGTTACAAGTGAGAACTAAAATCGAACCAAATTAATTCCATTTGGTTCGATTTAGTTATTGGATTCCAACTTTAAATAAATCTTATTTAAATATTATAATTTTAATCATATTAGTAATTATATCTCTTCAAGCTATTCTATAATTATATCACTTCCAGTTATTCTATTGGTGTTGAATTTATTTTCTATAATATGTGTGCATGCATACTTGTGCGTTGTGTGTATATATGATTTTAAAATATTTCAGTCAGTTTGGCTTCTGTTTTCAAAACTCAAAATTGAAAACCAATTAAATTATTTCGGTCTGGTTCAGTTTTTACTTATTCGGATTGTTTTGGTTGGTTATTTCAATTTTAATCTGCTCACTCAGATCTTAGGAAAAGTCAGAAAAAAAATGTATACTCAGTATGTTATATATTTAAGAACTGAGTTTTTGTCTTTCTAGAGATATTCATATAGGACCAGCTGTGAACATGCCCGGTCCTAACGTTTTAGAGGCCCGGGGCGAAATGAGAAAGGGGTCCTAACAAGTTTTATTAAAATTTTAAATAAATATTTTCATTACCAAAATTAAAATTTAGTACATAGTTTTGCCATTATAAAAACTAATCATAATTCATAAAAAGCAATTCCTTCGGGTATTCCTAAACACAAAATCCTCAATAATAGTATCAAGATCAATACTGTCCAACATTTCCTTCTCAATACATAAAATCGCCAAACCATTCAACCTTTCTTGTGACATTGATGACCTCAAATAGGTTTTCAGCAATTTTAACTTTGAAAAACTTTTCTCTGCTGATGCAACAGTCACAGGTACTGTCAATAAGATTCGATAAGTAATGGAAACATTAGGATAGCAATCTGCAATTTTGATATACTCAAGAATTTCAACTAATGACATTGACATATTTGGCAGAGTCATCTTCAACACTTTTAGTTCAGAAAAAAAATCATCTAAATCCACATCCGACACATGTTGGTCATATGCTCAATACTATTCTCATGTTCTTTGAGTCTTTCATCAACATGCCTCTAATCTCTAAATCCATTAGTTGCTAATGCATTTTTATTTTTATTAGATTTAAACAACTTACAACCAAAACAATATACTTTATCCACATGTTTAGAATAAACCAACAATTTTCGATCACTAGTCTCTCCATTACTTAACTTCCTAGTATAATAACCATATGAAAAATGCCTAGATGTGTTATATAAAGGAAACACAAGATTTAATTCTCTAATAGGCCCATTTTTAACCAAAATTTCTCTTGATTTAATCAAGATTATCCCAATTTCTATGATCATAAATATCAAGAGAATGGGTTGGTTGTTCATCAACTATTACATTTTCAATAATAGATTCATTTGGTACATCATTATGCTCACTCAAATTATCAATATCCTCATTATTTTGATTTTGTTCATTTACATTTTCATTTGAATTTTCAACATTATCATCACTTAATCCATCCAAATTTTCATTAGAGGAACTTGCTATTTTAACAAATTTATCCATAACTCCCCTTTGTGATTGTATTAACTGCTCTATTTGTTTTCTTTTTTTTCATTTTTCACTCCCAGACAAATATTTTTGAGAAAATATTTTTTTGAGAAAAAATATAACAAAATTATATAAGAAAAAAGAACAAAAGCACATTTAAAAGAACCAAGCAGTAGAATGCCAAAATAGCTGGAAGCCAACACATTCGACAACCTAATAACAAGAAATATTTATAGAGATAAAGAGAGGGAGAAAGGAGGAGATATTGGTTTAGTGTGGATTTTGTTTTGGAATGGAGTGTTAAAAACAAGCCGTTTGAAATAAATTAAAAAAAAAAAAAAAAAACTAGCCTTGCACCTTGGGCGGTGGGCCCCCTTTAGATTTGGGGCCATGGGCAGGTGCACAGCCCGCACCTGCCCAGGGCCGGCACTGGCTGTGAACATGATATAACAGTATTAAAATTTTGAATCTTGAAGCATCCAATTGTCTGGTTATTTAAACCTCCATAATTTTTAAGATATATATATATATAGAGAGAGAGAGAGAGAGAGAAATGAGCTGACAGCTCACGCAAGTTATCTGAGCTGCAGTTCATTTCCACTATTTCCAACAATATTTTTAAAAAAATTTCTTTTGGATTATGATCTCGACCCTCTAGGGTTCACTCATACCCAATTTTTTGGGTTTTAGTTTGGATTTGGTCCTCCATCAAGTTAACTTAAAATTAACGATTTTCAATGAATAAAACATTTTGTATACACTTGATGAAAAGGTAAACGAACTCTAAAATTTATGAAATTGAACCCGAAAGAAATTAAGGATGTAGAGATAGTAATTGTTAAAAAAAAATTGAAGAAAAATCATTGGATCATTATAATTTTGCCGCTAGCTCAAGTAACTTTTCCTGAGTTGGCGGCTCACCTACAGTACTTATATATATATATATATATATATATATATATATATATATATATATATATATATATATATATATATATATATATATATATATATATATATATATATATATATATATATATATATATATATATATATATATATATATATATATATATATATATATATATATATAATAAAAGAAAAATAAAATATATATAAAAGTAAAGAAAAATAAAATACCAGTCCAAATCATATTGGTGAGATGCCTTGGAAGACACAATGCTGTCATTGCCAATGAGATATGAATGCTTCCAAAGGAGAGGAGGCTTTCTTGAAAGAGTTGAGTATTCTAAAGGAGCAGACCACTCGTAGTGAAGACACCTCCTAAAGTTGTAAAAAGTTACAAGTTCGCCGTCTCATTTTGTAATCTTGTTTAGCTTTGGTCGGAAATTAATTCCAGAATACTATTAAAACCATTCAGAGACTAATTTCCGAGCAATCTAAAAATCGTTCGATTCTGATCCCAGACTCATTTTGAGTGTGCTCTCCAAGACAAGTGGTGTGCTAGTTTAGAAATTCCTTGAAAAGGAAGCAAGAAGAAAAAGACTACCTACAATACAAGTTGGCATGTGTTTCCTTTTTCCCATTGGCAGAGAATCTATCCAAGGTGATCTGGGCTTTAAGCCGTGTCTCATTGTCACCCTCACCAGCCACTAGATCTCTCTTGCAGCCTTAGTGAGGGGGGTTTCCAAATGAGGACACCATTTTTCCTAGTGTGCCCACTTAATAACTATTATGTGGGCTCATTAGGAAAAATGGTGTGCTTCTTTAGAAACTCTCCTTGGTGATCACATTGCTTTACCAAAGTTTATCTATTCTCAATTAGCAAAAAAAAAAAAAAAAAAAAAAAAATTAAAGTTAAAAAATAAAAAAAAAACTATATTCTTCAGCAATTTTGGGAGTTAGTGCTTGATTACCCCCACATGAAGTTACTAAACAGTCTAATTTTAAGTCAACTAGTCAATTGAGCATAAACTTTCCATATGTAGCGACATTAGTTTTTTCTCATTAGTGTGAGAAGAGCTTTTTTTTTTAATAAATAAATCAATTAAGCTTGTAGAAACGTGTCGAATCTAAGATGTCTCTATTTGGAGTTATGAATTTAAGAGTTTATGTGGATAGTTTGATTGTTAGTTGTGATATTCAGTCCTAAAATGGTGATGTACCAAAAAACTATGCATTTTCAATACATTTTGATATTGTATCGAATATGTATAAAATGAGCAGTTTTTCAATAATAAAACAATTGAGATCTACGAAAAAAATCTAAATCATATATTTTTTAATATACCACCGATTTAGAGCATGTTTAACTAGCAATTTATGAAGATTTATGGCATGGAAAAGTTGCCCACGGAGATTACAAATAGTTTATAACGCAAAATCACAAGTGTTTTCCCTAGTGGAAATTTCTAAATGAACACAACAATGATCTTAGCGAGCCTACCTCTTAAATTTGTGAAAATTTATTTGTCATTTATTTATTAGGTCAAAATTACTCTTATTTTCTATCCCAATATTACACTCCTTCCAGCAAGAGAGAAAGAGAAAGAGAGAGAGAGAAGCAGTGAGAGGGAGAGAGGAAAAGAAAGAGAAGCAACAAAAGAGAGAGAGAAAGAAAAGGCAGTTAAGAGAGACAGTAGCAGCCGTGCAAGAGAGGACAACAGAGAGAGGGGTGAGGATTGTTATGGGTGAGAGGTGAGAGAGAAAAGAGATGGGAAAGAAATGAGATAGGGACAGTGGGGGTAACGTAGGTTCATTGAGAAAAATCCTCTCTCGCTAGGGTGTGCTCACTAAGACAAGTAGTGTGCTTGTTAGAAATTCCCATCCTAATACCAGATTCCTTTTCCCACTAAAGCCAAGCGTGCAAAAAAGGCCAACTAAGTTAGTGATAATCTTATATCAAGTCAACTATTTAAAAAATATGCTCATTATGCTATTAAAAAATAGCTAACAATGTTATCTGTGAGCACAAATGTTACCAAATATTAGCTTTTCAATATGCTAATGACTCCAAGATGGGAACTTTATTTCTAATGGTCAACAAAAGCAATACATTAAAAAACTCTGGATAATGAACCACCAACCAGTTTTGAGAGGTTAGTGCTTGATAACCACTCATTAACCATCTGATATTAAGTCAACCATGCGCAGAGGTAAATTAATAATTATGCTGCTAATTATGGCATCCAATAATATTATTATGTTGCTCAGTGGGTACTTGTGGCATCCATTAAATTATAAGCTTCCAGGACAAATACAAAGCTCTCTATTAAATTTTGTGGATAGAGAAAGATATGATAATAAAGTTATAATATAATTAGTGGTGTTGGCTGACTTATTCAACAATTCAAAATCTTAAACTAGCTTCTAATCATCATGATTAGATAGATAATTAAGGTGTATTATTGGCAGTATTGAGAAATAATTCAAGCCACAAATCAAAACTAAAAAAGTTAGCTCTTTGATTTATAGAAGCTAAATACAACACTGACACACTGATGCACAACAAATATTTCGAAAACAACAATGACATAGCAAGAAGTGTTCAATAAAATTACATTTTCTTAATTGATCAAACTTCTCAAGCCACCACCACCAAAATTTACTCTTAGCAAATATCATTTGCAACTACTAAGAACAGTCATTCTTCTTGTACTGAAGATTCTCAACCATGATACAAATTCTTTGTGCAGCTCTGCTGGCATACAAAGCATGTCCTCTATCTCTTTGCCAGTATCTCACACAACCCCCCAGTATTCTCTCTTCACATAAACAAAATCTGTACTCTACAAGCCAAGGCAAGGCAAGACCGACCTTGCGTGCTACATCGGCAGGATGATGATAGACGCAACGACATGAGAAGAGATGCACATTGAGATGCAAGACATGACTCCCGTGGCCGATGCAGATGGCGAGACAATGCCCCCCTTTAATGTCCATCCGCAGCGACGAAAATCCTCCAGGATGAAGGGGGTCCATGGGCAGATGGTAATTGAGAGTTAATTGAATTTTCCGATCTCCATCTTCTTCTTGATTGCCCTCTGGCCATGGTATATAAATGAATCTAGTATTTCGGAAACTGTAAATATACCTGAAAGCATCCACAGCTGATTGTCAGTGGCATCAAAAAGAGAAGGCAAAGGTGGAGAAGAGAGGAGAAAAGTCTAGAACAGCATAAATAACCACCCATGTCTTTACTTTTCGCTTAATCTCCTCATTATTTAGAGCCCATATTTTCTATTTTTTTTACTTCAAGATCTAAAGAATGTTTTCTGTAAACATATCTATATAAATATGGGTATTCAAAGAAATTTAAGGCTTACATTTAAAACTAAGCTTCAATGTGTGAGCCTTGAAATAAGTTCTCTAATATCAAAGCTAGTGTTTCTTATGAATTCTGCTACATAAGGTCCACTCGTGCCTACGTCAACCTAAAAATACAAATGTGAAGCAAAAATAAGGGTGGTGTAAAACTTTTGTGGGTATCAATGGAAGCGTGGTAGTCTAACTCCTTCGTGCATTTTGTAGATCAGGATACAGGATACACTTTTAAGTAAGAACAGGAATTTTGAAGTCTTAACTTCAATATGCTAATATCATTCCAAATTAATAAAATCTTAAATCAGTTGAAAGTCCATTTAAAGAAACGATATTATTTGGAGCATGATTCCTTAAATTCTCTAGTTTATTTCATGTACAATATAAAGGCAAGGGAGATGAATCTTTTGAGGAAGACACAAAAGTTGGATCCGATTTTTGATGGAGGATATGCTCCTTAGGATGAGTGGTTTGTAAAGACAAGAATCTTGCCTTTTCAATAATCTGGATGGTTAAATTCGGTGAATGAAGATAAATGATATATTGATGTCATTGCAATAAATAGTTATCTTACTAAACTAACTATTGAAAGATAAAAATATTGGTTCTACACCAACAAAGTGATAGTTCTCACAAATACAAATTATTGAAGTCTTAGAACCTCAAAAGGCAACAGAAGAAACTTGTGACACAAATTTTTTGCAGTATGTCCAAGGCAAAGAGGAAAATCAATTGTTGTTGAAGAAGGTTTTTTCTTTTTTCTTTTTCTTGGTAAGGGGGTGGGGCTCCATATGTTGATCCCAAATATATTAATAACTAAGGAGAGGTTGATTCAGTGATAGAAGATCTGAGAAGGATGAGTATGCTAGAGAACATTATGATTGAGTTTGTCTTGTATGACGCATACTAAAATGCTTGTCTTGTTTATGACTTGTGTTTTGTTTAAGACTTAAGTTCTTGTCTTATTAAGCCTTATATGGTTCCTTTTGTGTTGATAGTGAATATAGGTGGCATGATATGCTTCTTATAATTGAGAACCTGTGTCTTTTGAAGCATAAATGTGAAAAATCATAAATGGATATGTGAACTTGTGATGATATATTTGCACAATTTATTGTGATACTTGTTAGTCAAGCTTGCAATAACTTTTAAATGTTGGATGAAAGGGAAAAAGAATTGTGACGATATATTAAAAAAAAAAAAATCAGTAGCTTATGCTATATATACTTTTAACTATTGAGAGGTCTAGTGCTGCTCTACGTGCTTTCTCCATTATCAACATTAATGAAGGGAAAAATGTGCGGTTCACGAAATCAAGTAGGATGGTCAAAGTACAAATGTGTCTCAGGAATTTTATGTGATTGAATACCAATGCAATTATAGAGAAACATCTACATGCCAACTTTAAGACGAGAAATGCTTTATGGATCAATCAAAATGATCGTAGTTAAGAACCATGTCTAAAAATGATTATAGTAGAAATGAGAATGCAAAGATGAATGAGAACACTAAAGCATAGGATAAGAGATGAGTGCTTTCTAAACAATTTGAGGATAAAATAAGCGAGAATCGATTATTACGGCTGGGCATGCACAAAGGAGGCTGATAAGTGCGCCAATTAAGAAGTTGGGAATTTTTTTTTCTGTACCCTTTTATTTTTCCAGAATATTTCTTTGCCACTATTTTAACTTCTCTTTATCGTTTACCCTTATTTAATATTTAGCATGTTCTTATGCTCTTTCTCCTATTTAAGAGAGATTTCTTTAGATATTCTTTGTTGATGGGACTGGTTTGCCCATATATATATATATATATATATATATATATATATATATATATATATATATATATATATATATATATATATATATTAAATGGAAAACCCCTATAAAAATGACTCATTATGGAAACAATCCAATAAAGGCAATCTCCTCTCCATAGTGAATAGAATAGGATCCCGAATATTAGCAAGTGCACCTAGCATTTCCTCTTCTACTACCAAGTTAATAGCTCTGCTAATAAAATTCAACCATGGCAGGCTTTTTGCAATTCTCAAATTGTTAGCTAGTTAATGACTCAAGACAAATAACATAAATAGATTGGCATCACAGAATGAGACCATGGAGCTTGCACGGTTGCATGAGGCATGGTAAGGCTGGAATCTAGAGGCACAAGCAGAAAGAGCAGCACATGATCAGTGCCCTATAAACTTTATTTTCTTTATTTCTTCTCATAATGGTAGTCACTCATGACTTATTAATATTTGACTTTTCTTTTGTATTACATGGTTGAAAAAAGGATCTGAATCAAATGAAGAAGAAGCAAATGAGAACTGACATATAGTGATTCGACCTCTGGGGGCTGGGTATAAGGGATAAGCAGATTCAATATTTGAAATAGTGATAATGATAACGTAATGTTTTGCCTATATTAGGTTGCATCCCACATAACATAATGCATAAAGTATGTTACACAATTTCCTATTTATTTAATAAAAAAAAAATAAAACTATGTATAATAATTTTTATAAATTTAAAAAATTCTTTAGAAAATATAAAGACATTCTATAACACACAGAAGCTATATTAAATTTCTAACCAGTTTCACAATAATTTTTACATTTAACCTCATAAAATAATTAAGTTAGCAATATAATTTAAATCATCACCAAACAAGAAAAATAAAATTTTCATTTTATATATATTTCAGTTTCAATGATACCAAAATGGTAATTAATATTTAATTCGTCTTATTTGCAATTGTCCATTTCAGTTTAGCTTAAATTAATAGAATCAGTACAAGTAAGAAAATTCCAACTCCTTTAACAATTATAAGAAGCAAATAAGTAAGCAATTGTAAATTAACCACCTACCAACTCCACAAGTAAGCAACTAAGCAAACAAAAAACTATCAATCAAAACAAATAATAAGCAACAATATGAAAATTACTAGAAATTAACAGCAAATAAAGAAATATAACATAATATAACGTAACTAATGTAAAATAATGTAAGATAACGTAAAAAATGCATTGTCACGATGCATTGAGTTATTTTTGACTATTAAGGTATCACAACGCAATATAGCATATTCCATAACACATTACTTTTAACACTGTACGGATTAATTGATGTGAAGTAAATAAACTTCAGGGTGTTTAATGCATTTAGTACTAAGGTGCTACAGTATGAACAACGTACTTAAATGTGACAGATTGTGTATGGGTTAGGACCAAGGGTCATATAAGGATCATGTATGGCAGTTTCCCAGTACAGATGAAGACCATCATAAACTTGGCACTGTGGAAGCGGACGATAGAATTCAAGATGTGTCAAAATGTGACTTTGTTGATTTTATTATTGATGTTACTCATGCATCCCGATATAAAGATGTGGTACTGATTTTACTTGTGTAAATAACCTACTGTTATTTATCTATGTGAAATTCAGATGGTTTTTTAAAACTCGAAAAACAAAAACGTAATTCCACAGTTGCAATTAATTTTACCCTGTGAGGATTTGTCAAAAGCCTAGTTTTTTATTTAAAAAAAAAAAAACACAAGGGCAATTGGGCCAATTAACAAAGAATTTCCATGGAAAATCTCTCTTAATAGGAGAAGGGCATAAGAGTATGCTAAATGTTAAAGAAGGGTAAATAAGGAAGAAAAGTTAAGGAAGGGGAAAAAAAAATAATTCAGAAAGAATACAGGAGCGCACACACTTTTTTCCCTTAAGAAGAATGGTAAGACAATAGCTGATGAAGCAACAAGGAACAGAAGTAGGCCCAAGAGAATTTGGAAAGAGGCAATAAGGAGGATATGATGGCGGTTAATTTAAAGGTGATAGTCTACCAGAACTTAATGGAAGAAAAGAAATCATTTAGCTAACACCAAAATTTGGGATAAAGGCCATGGTGTAGCTTTTTTTTTTAAATGTGTTTGGAATATTAGTTACTCATAAACTATTGCTTCCTAACACAACTTAAATGCACAAAATTCCAATTTAATAGAAAAATCTTGAATTGCAATGAAAATTGTAGTTAGAAAATTACAAATAAAAATAACTAAACAGTGGATTTCCCCCAGATCCTGATAATGAAAATTATGAATCACCAACTACTGATAACTACATATATTGTGATATTGACCAGGTTCAGAATGAAGCAAGTGGTTTCCCTAGAGCGCCATGTAAAATGGATACCGAGAACGAGGCCTATGAGATGCAACACTAGGAACTAAAAATATTGAACCAGTATCAACTTGTTTTGAGCATTTAGCAACAAGATTCTAGAGGAAGCATGCCTGCTGACAAATAATGTGAAATCTACATTCAGGATATGACTGATCTCCACCACAGAAAGAAGTAGCAGGTAATAAACTTTACATGCTATAGATGATAAACCTTAAATGCTGTTGTGTGTGTTAGTTATTCTAGTCAACCCTTCTACATGAACAAAGGTCAAACCATTTCAATAATAATGATAGTGAAAGTTTTCTCTATCACCTCGAGTCCTCAAAAATTTGGACTATGGGGTAGAAATAAAAGAATAAAAAAGGCAGTCGAAAGGTTAGAGCAAAAAATTAAAATGTTTTGTGAACCAAAATCAAACTTTGCAGCAAAATTGTAATAAGAGAAGTCTAAATACCTCCGACTATGGCACACACATTAGTCAAAAAGTGCAAGAATGATACATGTTGCTCTGTGAAGGTCACCTGCATTGCACATCATATATGATGTCATATAAAGTGCATACCTTTTGATGAAACTCAAAAGACAGATTATCAACTATAATTATAATTGGATCCACCACATTTGTCATTGCAGAACGAATGACATAAGAACATTAATTAATAGCACCACAATCTCTAAGTAAGTAAACAAGTTAATTTTTAAAAAGAAAAGGATATATTTTCGACATCCGAGGCCTGGCAAGAAAAGCAAGGTAAATAGAATTTAACCGCAACACAAGAATGATATAGATATTGTCCAACTAAAAGTCAATAGACATAAAACTCCATTCTTCATCTGTTACCTTCTCGCCAAGCTAATGAGAAAGAATTTATGATATACCCAAGTGCCAACAAAGCTAAGACAACAAACATGCATGTATGTTTGTAATGTTTTTGCAAAGTACAAAACCACATCTATCATGCCGGTTGTCCATATCTTATACAATGCCAATTCACTTCTAAAAGGGATATGACCATCTGAATAAAGATTATTAATGTCTGATGCATGTGTAAGGAAGAGTTTAATTATTGCTGTGTGTACCTTTCTTCCTCACCCCCTAACCCAACCCGTTTCTTTTTTATGTTTTTTTTGTTGTGGTGGTGGTTTTTGTGCTGTGGGCAGAATTTTTTGATTTATTTTCTTCTGTCTTTTTTGATTGTTTGTTTGGGGTAGGTGGGAGGGTTGCATGAACAAATAAATAGATACAATATAAATGACAAATGATATATAAGATAATAGAAGTGTAACATAGCGGACACAATAATTGTTGATAAAAGGGAGGTTTTGTCTGGTAACTACAGCAAACTCATAAATATTTTATGAAAATCAGTGCCAAGAGACTCGTCTTATTTCTGTTTAGCATCTTATTAACAAAATCCATAAATATTATGAAATTAAATAAGACCATAATAAAATATTCTCTGTGAACACTCTCCAAGCAGCCTCATTAATTGCGGATCCATTTGCCCCGATATTGAAGAACAACAAATCTTTCCAGACAGAGCTAGTTGGGTTTTCTATTAATTTGTTAACCGAAGTCTAGAATTTCATTGTTCTATATATCTCAGAAAAGAATATGTAGATGACCATCAAATATATGATGCAAGAAAGCTAGCAGTTCAGCTCAAAACTAACAGTAACATCCATAGATCACAATTTACAAAGTATTATATTGCTCAATCGTATTTGCGGAGCACTTACCTTAATGGGAGAAAGGTCATAAAAGAAAAAGACTCCAGGAATAGACTGAATGCTACCCATATGATCAGTCCTAAAATGCTCTGTCACAGAGAACTGTAACAACAGAAATACCAATGCATCTCAAGAGAAAATTGAACAAGCGAAGAGAGTGTTTCAATAAGTAAAAGTTGCATGCCTGATTGGATTGGATAGTACGCCCATTTATGTCGGTGTAAACAGTTGGAACAACCTACAAGGAAATGAGCTAAGTTAAGAATATTCTGAACTTACAATTATCATTAAAGCTAAAACTTGTAGTACTAAGATGACAAGAGGATACAGCTCATGATTAAAAAACAAACAACAAACTTGACAAGTATATAAGAATATAAGAGGCTCACTAACCTTGAGAAAATACTGATACATTCCGTATGGTGTTCGTTGCACCCACTCCACTCTGGATGTCAATATATAGATGAACCATTGTTAACATGATCTCAATCAAGCAAACAAAATACAAAGTAGGTAGTTTTCATAAGACAGAGTAAATAGAATGAATTAAGAAGAAATTACCCATCAAGAGGATTGAACACTCCAGGGAAGTGTTCTCCAAAGGATAAGCTATTGATTTTGTGGCTTATCTGGAACCAAGATAGATGAAATCACACGTAAATTGATGCATATATAGGTGAACAAATATAACAGCATTCTTGCTAACTTGTTTGGGATATTCCAATGTATAACATATGTCTTCTCATGATTTTTCTTACATTAAAACTGTCCTTTTGAAAAGCCAACAAATCATGCACATGTACATTTGACTGCTGGAAGCTTTTTCCTGGCGCAAAATGGAAGTTTCCGGCCACTTTATTGACATCCAGGAAACCATACACATTGCATCCTTCGCCATCCTCATCTTTGATTCTTTGAAGGAAACCCTCCCTCTTGCACTATATTCAGCAGAAAAAGTTAGCAAATATTTAAATAGCTATATTTTAACGGCTTAAGCTGACAATATGAAGTTAAGACAGAACTATTGCATTATACAGTTATCCCAGTGGAGCAGCAATAAGTCAGAGAAATTGCTATTATTTTTACATGATATCTGTCTTGACAAGTCATAAAAAACCCTCTCATCTCCTTAATTATATTTAGAGTTTCTCAACTGGTAATAAGAAATCTGATAGCTTCGAGTATAGTTCCTATCCAAAAACCACTTTACCCTAAAGCTTGTGTTTGGTTGTGGCTAACAATGTATATCAAGCTAATTTATTACTAACACTTCCCTTCATGTGGGCCTTTGGGCCACACAAAAAGGACTTCAACTTTGAACTTTGCATGGAATGACAGAACAAATGGGGGGAAATTAACATTTCTAACTTTGGTAATGACAGGGTTTGAACCCAGGAACCTTGAGACCTGGTGGGTTGATACCATGTCAAGAACCAAAAACTTAAGTAATTGCGTTGCAGGATATCAATATACATCAAGTTAATTTAGCACTTAACAGTTCCCGATAGGGTACCTCTCAAACCTTTTATTATTAAGTGATTACAGAAGCGAACAGGATATACCAGTGTCTAAAACAGCTAACCAATAAGCCAGTGCCAATCAACAGGAAGAATATGAGGAGATACTTAAGAATGCTGTAGACAAATTGAACTCCAATAGTCCAGTATTGTCTAAAGAAAGGACTAGTACAAAACCCAAGTGTTGCATTTATGTGCTACTGTAACTAGCAACTTTTCCTCGATGGGACTTTGTCAAAGCAACATCTTAGTAGCAGAACTGATTGCAGTAGCAGCTCAATGCAACCAAAGAAAGCCGGCGGGAATTTAGCGAAGGAAGTTTTCTAACAGAATTGGTGGCAGTAGTAGCACAACGCAGTTTGGAAGTAAGAGAATTAGCATATTTGCGGTAGCAGCACACAACTAAGAGAGCCTACAAAAAATGCACTAAAAAAAGTATCAACAGGCTATGGGCAAGCAAACACGCACACAAAGAACAAAATAAAATCCCGGAACTATATGTATATATCGAAATGTGCAAGACTTTGGCACGATTAATAGATTAATAGATAAATTAGAGAGCATAACCATCTTTCTAAATGGAATTCAGAATGCCATTAACTTGGTCTAGACATCACACTGGAACATCGTAAAGTTAGATAAATAGCTTCAGCCACCCATTCCCATTTGATTTTGCTGAAATCACCACTATATTGAGGTTCTAATTTAATAATTTGATTTAATGGTCTCTCTATATTTCATTTATCTTTTAATACCATTTAAATTATGGTTTTCTAGATGCATACCTCCCAAATCTCCAGTATTTAGAAACCCCAAAGTCTTTATATTTGTCTATATAGAGCCCAAATCATGCACGAACAAGTAAAAGTACCCCCCACCGTTAGACAAGTTAAGTTTTGGACAGTTCTAAGGTACAAAGACATTTATACCCATTTATATTTCTCCTTTTCTAAAGAAGGTATGTCACCTTAATTCTCTAAGAAGGAACTCTAACCCTTCTGCCCTATTCAAAGAAGAAAAAAAAAATCTTCACCCGCTTGGCATGAGCTGCCTTAACCCAACCTACAGCAGCAACGGATATTAAAATATTAAGGAATTCTTCCCTTAGACTACCAATTTCTGTGGCAATCGACAAGTAACCTATTCCTTTAAAACGAAAATATTATATGTAACACAACAATGAGCAGAAGAAGTATTGAAACATTAAAATGGAAAAAATCAACAGAGAAAAGGTATATGCTAGAGACCATGGAGTGATGCAATGCCAAATCGACTGGATTCTGAAACATTAAAATGGAAAAAATCAACAGAGAAAAGGTATATGCTAGAGACCATGGAGGGATGCAATGCCAAATCGACTGGTAAAACTAAAATAGATGGAATTATGTAAAAATCTTCAAAATATTCTCTTAAATAGAAAAAGTTATTTCAAATGGTGGCAACAGCGGGTGAGTATGGCTGCAACAACATCACAATGATTTCTTGAAAGTAAGAGCAGAAACATTGCAAACAACAATACCTGTTCCTAATCTGTATGATCTAATTAATATGGAGAAATCGAAATGAAAAAGGAATATTTAGAGAATGAACACCGAGAAACATTAGGATTGCTTTTAATTGCAATAGTGTACAATTTTTTAATAATACAACCAATGAACATCTAGGTTCAGGAAGATTCAAGAATCTCTGAAAAGGAGGAGGAAGAAGAGACACCAGAGAAAAAATTACGAGAATTAGATGTGGATGAAAAGAAGGAAATATTCAACTATGTGCTTGGTCACCAAGAAATTGATTCACGAGATCTGCGACCATAATATTACCTAACAACAGAAATCCCTAACACATTTACTGTGAAAACAAGTGGGGAGGACAAAAAGGAGAAATGAATAAGAGGAATGTGTTACACAACAAGGCTATTTTGGGGATTGTAGGTGGGTTTTATATCACTCAATAAAATAAAAGGTAATACTCTCTTTTTATTATGTTTTCAGAACAGAAAGGAATATTTTAATTGCCCAACATATAATCTGGAGGATAGGTTAATAAATATGAACATTTGCCGGTGTACTTCTAAGTATGAGAGATTTGGAGGGTGCATAAACAAAAAAAACCCTTAGATTATTTCTTTGAGACAATTCTTATACCTATCCATCCAAATGTTCCTTTTTTACGTCATTTCTTAGAGAAAAGATGGGAGAACTTAGTATTTGAAATTGACTAATAATTGTATGTGAATAAATTTGGTTATCTGAATAACGAAAGATCTAGGTAGATGTCAATATATTACTAGATTACACAGATTTCAATTTCAAATAATTAAATTTTGATAAATTTTCAAATACCTAAGTCGTGCTTGTTAAGAAAAAAAAAAAAAGGAGGGAAACAATGCTCTTTTATCTCTAATATTATCACCACAACTCCTTTGGTTTCAAGTTAAAGTCCTTACACCCTGTTCATCTCATCTACTATTAAAATTTGAATTAATCAATTAAAAATTTAAAAAAAAAACTTTAAAATTAATTTTTCATCCAATAATCTATTTTGAATTTGAATGCATCTCTACTATTAATGCAAAAGGAAGTGATGAAGCTGTTTGTAAAGCCGTCACATTTTAAAAAAAAAAAGTAAAGACAAATTAAATGCAACCACAGTAAATAAATGCTTGATAAAACTTTCAATTTCCTAATAAAATTGTTTCTTCATTTAAATGCTTTCATAATCAAGTTTAACAACATATTTTTTATATTTTCATTCAACTCCACATGCATTTACATGAACCAAAATCTAGTTTTTTTAAACAACAGTTTATAGATATATATTGTTGTATCCAAAATGTATACATATAAGGGTATCATAGGCATCATAGATGCAGTTATTTCATATATCAATAAAGAAGATATTCTTATGTTAGAATTTTTTGGGATAATCAACCTAGGATGACTGTTCACAGTCAATATCTATGACATACACTGGAAGTCATGGTGATGAAGATGGCTCTAGGTTATCATGAGACCAAATAACATTGGTTAGTATGTAACCTAAATATGTAATTGAATAAAAAGGCATTATAGTACATCTTGAATAGATTCCCAACACCTACCACCCCCCCCCCCCCCCCCCCCCCCTCTCCCAGGCCCCAACCCAAAACACCAAAACCATTTGCTATGTCTTTTATTTTTTTCCTTTTTAATCTAAACTGTTCAATGGCACCAAACCATTTCCCCTATGTTTCCATATTGCAGTACACAAAATACCAAAACCATTTGCTATGTCTTTTGTTTTTTTCTTTTAAATCTAAACTGTTCAATGGCACCAAACCATTTCCCCTATGTTTCCATATTGCAGTACAGAATTTTTTTTTTATGGTGGGAATTGCAGAAGAGAAGTTAGAATATATGTCACTGTATGTTTTGCTGCAACAGGATTCCAACTGCAAGTACAGTTTCAGTTGCAGAAATTGTAGTTACAGCAACTACCCTTTCTGTTCTTTGTTACAGCAACGCTGCAAGCAGACAATTTTTCTTCCTTTTAATTTGGTTTTGAATTTCCCTCCAAAAGAATTCAAATTCAGCACCTACTTTTAACCACTGATTGGCATTTAGATGAGTGATGCATTTGATTTCACCTAAGGTCACACTGGCAATAAAACTGCATGTGATTTATGACCATTCTGGCGGCAAATGCAGCAACTGGGCTTTTTCTACAACTGTACTTGCAGCAGAACCAGACAGCTGTCCACTTTTGCAGTTGCATTTGCAGTTCCGCTTGCAATTAAATTCTTATCTATAACCATCCAAGCTGGACATGTCCAAGGAAACCGTATGCATTGTATCAGCTTTAAAATTAACTCCTCCAGTGCTATAAACTGTCTGTTCCAAGCTAGGATAAAGGAGGGTTGTGGTAGGCCAGTGACAACCAACGTAAAACATTATCACATATTATGAAATGAGCCCAAATACTTGGGATAAAAGGCTTAGTTGTTGTTTATCAGCTTTAAAATTGTCTACTGTGGTTATAAAACCTTACAAAACTGTCGCAGCTAAGGAAAATATCAAGATTAAGTATCAATATGAACTACATATATTCCAATTGCCATAACGAAGTTAAAAAAAAAATCAGAATTGAGAATATAAGAGAAGTATAAGTAGAAAATAAAAAAAATAAGTTCATATAAAGACGTAAAATTCTGATCATTCTTGAGTATTGACATATAGTAAGGCAATTGGTTCAATAATCAAGCATGAAAGTAGAAGTCCAGTATTCAGAAACCTGATCAATTAAATCTGGGTTTGACATCCCCCAACCTTTCTTTCTGTATGCTTCACGAACTTCTTCACAGGAGTTGCAACAATCTTCATCAGACTACAAAGCATTGAGAGCATTAAGAAGTTAAGCAATAACACAGATACTCCTCACAAATGAACAGTGCTTATAAGCTATGAGGTGCAATAAAGATAAATATAAAAAAATAGAGGTAAAAAAAAGAGCTACTATGAAATTTGAAGTCTTAGACCTTCCTAACGATGGATAAATAATTCCATGGACATGGTAAGTCTCCAAATGATATGAATACAACTTGTAAATGTTGCTTACTTGTGCCGACTGTCACATAAGGCTCTAAATTGTAGACCTTAAAAGTATCCTAGTACTTCATCACCAAACCCTCCCAAGGTCTTCACCCAGCTTTTCGGTATCCGAAACAGCACACCTGGATGTCACTAGTGACCCAAATCAAGATATCACTAGTGACCCCCGGATGTCACTAGTGACCCAAATCAAGATATCGGTGAACAAAGTGTTGAATCCATATTTGGGTTAATTTTGGAGTCTAATCTCAACAATTGATTCATATTTTCCCCAAACCTAAGAGAGAGGGGATTAATTAAGGGGATGTAAACCTAATAGAACTCTATAAATACCCAATCAACTTCTATCTTTCTCCGTCTAGGCAAATATCATCTTTCTCCTTCTCAGAGAAGATCAAGGAGATCCAACATCAATGTATCAAGCGAGAGCCATCAAGAAGAAAATTTTCACATCAACATATCTCACATCATCCTCCTTGTCTTTATCAAGATCTTCATTGTTGTGTCCAAATGAGGACTTTCATATCAAACCGATCAAAATCAAGGTCAGACACCATCGAGAGCTCTCTTACTATGTTTAAAAGTACATATCTAGTAAGTAAGATGCACTTCTCTTTCATCCTTGAAGATATTTATCAAGTCTTGTTGAGATCAAGAAAAAGGTTAACATCAAACTGCCCACGAGAAGTCTTACTACGTTAAGGCTACACCTCTAGCAAGCATGCTTTATCTTTTCCTCCTCACATTCACCATGTCAAGATCATTGTCAGATCGTCAAAAGAGATCAAAACGATCGCTCCGATTGTATCTCTGTCACCATAGGTTCCTAAATAAAAAAGAAAGTTGTAACCTTTACTATTCGATTATAAAGAAGAATTGTGTATTCATCTTATAGTCGTTTATTTCAATAAAGTTGCATTCCTCCTCCCATTTAACAAGTTTCGACAAATTTCTGCCTAAAACAACAGTTTTTCCCTCTGCTCCTGCTCACTCTTCTGTTCTTGAGATGGGGGTCGGGTGGTGGGGATGGGGGAGACTTGATAGATTTGTCATCTTCATAAGAGCATCTGGAAATAATATAAAGTCGTTGCTTCTATTTATTTAAGATGATTAGCCTTTGTGATATCTCATGCTCTAAGTTGTAGAATATGCACATAACATTCTACTTATTTCTAGCTTGACATTACTTGTAATTGATGTGTATTCAAAATACTGCTCATAACTCTCCATGGCTTTTACAACAGTTGGTATTAAGAACCCAATGTGAAAACATTAAGAATGAAAATCAGAGGATGCTGTGAAGAAGATTAAATCAAATTGTAGGGTGCAAACAGATATTCCCATTGCTCAACACAAAGATAACGAAATTGCACTTTACATCCATTAGGTAACTTTTTTATTTTATGCCCATTGTTCCCCAACATTATCACGCCTTTGTTTCCTCCGCTAATTTTTACCCTCTTCCCAAGTCAGTTTCAGATATCCTATGTCTTGTCACATACCAATTAACAAGCAGCATTGGAAGATTAAGTTTATGCCTTGGAGCGGAATAAGATATGGGCACTTGTTCCACTTCCAGCTGGAAAGAAGGCAACTGGATGTCGGTAGGTCTATACACACAAACTAAATCTTGATGGCACCTTAACTGGTCTAGAGACTCGTCTGGTAGCAAAGGGATATTACCAAACATGTGTCGATTGCAGACATGTACTCACCGGTAACAAAGATGGTTTCGGTTCACTTATTTATTTCCCTTGGTACTACTCATCAAAGGCCCTGCACCAGTTAGATATTAAGAATGCATTCCTCCATGGTGTTACTCATGATGCAGCTTATACGGAGCAATCACCTGGGTTTGTTGCTAAGGGAAAGTGTAGCACAGTCTGTCATTTGCGAAAGTCACTTTATGTTTTGATATAACCTCTTCAAGCCTTGTTTACAAGGTTTAGTTTTGTTGTTCAGGAGTTTGGTTTCTTCATTCCCAGAAGAATCACTCGGTTTTCTTTCACATCCATAAGAGAAAACATATTTTTAGTGGTCTATGTGGATGATATTGAGTTTACAGGAGATAATGTCAAGGGAATTAGTGACGTGAAGTCATATTTACGTCAAAAGTTCCAGTTTAAACATCTAGGGCCACTGAGGTATATTCTGGGGATTGAGGTGGCTAGACCAAAGGAGAAATCTCGCTTGCCAGATAAAGTATGTGTTAGATTTGTTATTAGAAACAAGTATGCTCAGACGTATAGTTGCTGATACACATATGGATCCAAATTTGAAATTGTTGCCTATTAGGGAAAGCCTTCAGAGAGAAAGGCATAGGAGATCGATTGGGAAGTTATATTACTTGACAATGACTCAGCCAGATATTACATATCCAATTGTGCTATAACTCGGTTTATTGGCTTGCCTAGAGAGTCATTAGGATGCTTTGATCATGATACTGTATCCAAAAAGTTCTCGAGAAAGGGGACTTTTTTAAAATTCAAATTGTTATTATAACCATATAGTTGGATTCTCAGATGCATCTTGGGCAGTTATCCAATTAACAGGAGGTCAACTATAAGGTATTGTGCTTTTCTTAGAGGAAATTTTATGTCACAAAAGAGTAAGAAGCAAGTTGTTTGATCGAGTGTAGAGTCAGAATATAGGACTATGACTAATCTTACATGTGAGCTAGTATGAATACAAGATATTCTGATCAAGATGAATTTTATACCCGACTTCAAAGAGGCTATATTAAGATACTATGCGGGTTATTTATAAAAGCAAAAAATCCCATATTTCACGAAAAGACGAAGCATATTGAAGTAGATTATCATGTAGTATGGAGAAAGTGTGATGCAGGTATTGTTGAGCCAAAACACGTGTCTTCTGCTAGTCAACTTGCGGATTTATTGACCAATCCACTTGGAAGATCTACAGTGCAATTCACTTGTAGCAAGCTGGGCATTTACGATTATATACTCCAATTTGAGGGGGAGTGTTATACAATAAGATAATATGCGAGGGGCTTTTGTGTAAATATCAATACATATTATATTAATAAAAAAGAGATGAGATGGTAGTCTCATCTAAATTCTCCCCAATTTACTTTAACTCTAACCCTAACTCTGATTATTACTTTTAAGAATTAAATAGCCGAAATGAATTGAGTACAACGTAATTACTAATTACTACCATTCTTAATAGTCTCATCTAATTAATCTACCATGAAGATCTTTCAATCAAAACAATTGTTCTAAATATTGGCTGAGATGAACAATATATCGCCCAATATATTATTTTGGAGGGTATATCATTATGATACAAAAACCCGATATTGGTTCATATCCCCGATATATCATCCGATATCATGTTATCCGATATGAAAACTGCTCATCTAATACGATATCGTCATCCGATATTTAGAACCTTGATCACAATCTCATTTAACAAGCATAAGAAAAGTTGAACAAAGATTATATCATTCTAAACTGGAAACCAAGAAGAAAAATTATCATAATGACAGGTAGGATATCAAGATAACTCCATGTTCAATCCACCGTAAATAGCAGATTCAGTAGATTGCAGCAGTTTGGAGTCAAAAGGAAGTTGTTGGCTATTGAAGCTTAGGATCTAGCTCTATTTGAAAAGAGAGCATATATGCAGCAAAATAGAAACGTACCACTTCTGCACCATAGCAAGAACCACAATATGTTTCATTATGCTCAAGCCTTCCACCATGTCTTTGCAAAGGTTTTTCAATCTGTTAAGAGAGGAATAACATCATATACATAATGTACATTGCAAGAAAAAAAAAAAAGATACATGCAAGTACAGTCCAATGTACCATAAAGGAAGCATAGTTGAGATACATCTTTTATACTAATACAAATAAATTATTTAGAATAATATGTTAAGAATGAAGTATACCAAGGTTCACCAATATATATTTGCAATTAAATATGATGTTCCAAGAGACAAATATAACTGCCAAGTTCAATAGTGCAGTAAAGCAGGGATCTGAATACCAACCAGAATTTGAACTCCTCAAGTCAGGGTTGTCTTCATCATACCTGAAACAACTTCTTAATCAAATACGTATTGCTCATTCTCATAATTTATCCTTATATTCTCCAACTCCTAGCTTATTCTTTGATTTTTCCCATAAACTAGCAGCCTTGAGATTTGCTGTTATGCAGGGCAACACTTGGTAGCAAGGGTCAGTGCAATTTAACCAGGCCACAAAAGGGTTGACTTGGCCAATCCTCTTAATAAGTGGTTTTGGTCTGGGTCTAGCTCTTAAACCGTTTGACTCAACTGTGCAAGACTTTACATTAAATACAATAACCCCTGTCATATAAAGTCTTGCACGGTCAAGTCAAAAAGTCAAAGAGCCCAACCCAGGCCAGACCCCCTCCATTGATGTGGTTTGTGCGTTGCTATTGAATTGGTTGTTTGTTTACTTGTAAGATAAATTCTTCTCCTCCCAAAGCATCTTAATAGAATTTAACTAGCTCTGACCAGACAAGACTAGTTCAATAATCGTGTATATCAATGCTGGGGTTGAAGGAGCTTTTTGAAATATAAGGATAGGCTAAAGGTAAGCACCACATTGGTCAGACCACATTTACAATCAAAGAATAACCCAGCTCATGGCTACCTTGGACCCAATTAGAATCAAAATATTATTTCAAGATTCGAGTAAGTTCTTGATGCATCTATTAAGCTCATATAACCTGCCATCCCAGTTTCCCAACAGAACCCTTCTGGTAGTACCATATCAATATTCTTAATTTTTTGCAACCTCTTAAGGTAAAAAGTACAATCCATAAAGCAATAATATCCTTATGAGATCCAACATGCAATGTTCCTTTCATATCTTAGTGGTATCACAACTGTCTATTAATTACCCGAAAGTAAAGTCTTTTTTTAAGGAAAAAATCTAAATGTAAAAGTCAGATGGTTCAGATCCTGCAATTCCAATGGAAACAGTCATTCTCATTCTTCAAATATAAAGAAAATGATAATTAATAGACTTCAGCTTCATTTTTGGCTAATATTCTGTGAGATATGATGTGTTTCAACTTTTATTTTTTGACATTGATTCATTTCAAGTTCTTTTCAAACATTTAATCTTAAAACTTTCTTATATTACTTATATACCGGTGAGAAGTCCATTCATAACTCTGTAGCAAATTAGCAATTTCCACTAGTAGGAGTAGGCATCACCGACCAATACGAAAGAAGATATGGACTTCAAACTAGCCACTAATCTGTGCACTATCATACATTATTTCAACTAATGCTATACAAGATAGCCTGATCCTGAGTTTCTGAGAATATATTTGCTCATTTGCGGCATTCAAATTGATGTTCAACATCAAGGCCATCGATAGTTGTAATGAGGGGCTGGATTATATTGGACAGGGATCATTCCATCATGAATATAAGGAGATGGATGAAAAACACAACTTCGTTAAATAAAAACAAATGTTTCATATCAGTAATTTAAATCATTTGAAAATTTTCTTAATATTTCCTGTGCACTTACTTAATGTTTTATTTTGTAGTTCATACAGTTCATCTGGCAAGAAAGATTGACATGGGATCAGTATCATAATAATCATACAGGCTACACATTCCTTCTCGTCCACCCAGTTCTGCTCAGGGCCAATCTCTAGGGAAATTTAGCAACTATTGTAGTTATTTAATAGCCCCCATCTCCATCCATTTAGGCCTACCCGCAGCTCATATTCCCCTACTAATATTATATTGCTTCTAACCAATGGTCACCATTGCACATGCCAGAACCATCTCAATCCATTCTCACTGTTTTATCCTCAACATGGGCTACCTCTAATTATAGACACTCATTTCTTATCTACTTCCTAAACTACAGCCACCTACAACTCATCCATCTCACCATTCTCTTTTCTGTTTTCTGCCACATTTTATTTAACACGTTTCTCAACGGCCCAACTATGGCTCACAACATCTTTGGTCATATAGCCATCCTATAGAACCAACTTTACAGGTTCTTGGGTATATTAGGACGACATAAAAATCCAGAATACTTCTCCACTTTAACCATCACCTATAGAGCCACATTTCCTTCAATCTCACCATCTTGATGAATGTTGATCCTAGGTCCAGGGATGAAGCCAAAATTTAAACTTTTGGGTCACAAAATAAAACTCAAAAATGTCTTTAAAGTTAGTATAGATAATGTTAAAAGTAACAATTTGATACTAAAACTTCATGCAACATTTCTTTTAATCAAAAAAAAAAAAAAAATACTTGTAACTACAATTCATGCTTTCTTTCAAATCCTGTAGCACTCGAACATTAAGAAATTTGTATACATGCTTAGCACGGTAATGTAATTTCATATGAGATGAAACTTACAGAGAAAAAAACATGGAAAGCTCTTGAAAGAGAGTGAATAAATTTAGGAAGTAGGATAATTACATTAATGAACATTTGTTGGAAATTAACTGGTTTCCACTAATTTAAGTATCTTTGAGGATTTTTAGTAAAAGGGACAAGATATTTCCTGTATAAAATTTTATATTGTACAATGTAAAAAGTGCCGATAATGTTCTTAATTCATATTAGGCAAGCTTAAACATTAGAAATAAAAAACTTTGTTCTTGAAAATTTTGTTTCAAATATTTCAATTTTAATATCAACATTTTTATAATAGATGGTCACAACAAAAATATTACACAATTTTTTGAAATCGAAATTAATTAATTAAAAAAACTTCACATGTGGTTTGATCTTTGTCTCCTCAAAAATTTCACATTACAATATTTCTTTTAGCTGATAAAAAAAACAAATATCATATTTTCTATATTTCACGTCTCATATAAAGTTGTCTTAATCTTATGAGGGGCAAAAATATACATAGTAAGGATTTTAGGAGGAAAAATAACTATAAATAGTAAGGATAATTAAAAAATTCTGAGGGGGTTATTGATCCCCTCAACCCCTAAATCTTTGCCCATGCAACAAGGAACATTCAGTTACAAAGAGTAGTACATGGGATGAATTTTTTTTTTTTGGGAAATCAATCTCCACAACTTTAGGGACGCTAAAGACAACTAAATTCAATTAAAGAAAGAATTAATTGTGGAGGGGAGAATTAACTGTGGAGGGGCAAATTAATAGGGAATCAAAGAGATTGCAATTTCTTTTCCAGCGCTATGGCCCCACCAATGAACACTCTAGCTCCCTCCCAGCCTATTGAGGTACTTCTTGATCATCTATATCTATTATACACTCATTCTTTCACTCACTTTTGCTAAAGTTACAATGCATATATTTTTCATCCTGCTAATTGTATATCTCCTAATTTCAATTATTCTTTCAACTCTTCCACTTTGGAAAATGGTCACCTCCTTAACCCCATTGACTAATATAATATCATATGCAAAACACATGCACAATGAAACTTCAAACTCATGTACCTAATAAGTTCATAATTAATGTAAAAAGATGGGAATTTAATGTCAATTCTAGTATAGGTTTATGTTGATAGGCATAGTTGTCAAATCGATATATATATATATATATATATATATATATATATATATATATATATATATATATATATATATATATATATATATATATATATATATATATATTGTATTGCCTGTATATTGTATTGCCTAACATTATTGTAATCTATGTAATCAATGTGAAGTAGTTTAGTAATCAAGCACATAGCCATACATATAACAAAAATATTAATAAATTTAAAGCATAAGTCAGCAAACAACCAAAAACCCAGTAAAGTACAAGTCAATAGCTATATATAAATAAGTAATATCTAAAATCTACGGGTGCCCTGTAGTGTAGTGGTAAAACTTTTGGTAAGTGTGGTGGTGGCTGCAATAATAATTGCACGTTAAGATGAGGGAGAATTTCCAGCTCGAGAGGAGTAGTCGGAGTATGAAGATAGAAAATCTTTTGTTCTTCTTTTTGTTGCATTGACTGCATTGACAGTAATTATGCAATGGATTTGGGGTCATGTCGAAGTTGAACCTGAATAGGTTATGGGTATTATTTTACGTACAAAGGTTAGAATGTAAACCTGATCTCAGTTACAAATATAACCTGTAAATGTTGGTTACTTACCCTAGTTAATGTCTTCTATACGAAAATAGTGTTATAGCAATATGTTGGTTTAGTATGAGTTGGCCTTGCTTATGTTAAGTAAAGACTTATTGGCCATTGTCTGCCCTTAAATTTGAAAGGAGATTGTTTGTTTGATCATTTATTATGATATGTGACATGTGAATATTAGGTAACCAATTGGGGCGTGACAGTTCATACCATAGTTTGAGTCACACGATTTTACCTTATGTTCTCCTGTGCAATTCTCATTTAACAGTCTTTTGAAATTGACTCTACCTCTTTTTAATTTCATTGTCAACCAAGAATCCAGACCACAGGATTCTACCTTAAGTTCTCCTGTACAATTCTCATTTAACAGTCTTTTGGTATTAACTCTACCTCTCTTTGATTTCATTGTCAACTAAGCATCCAATATCGTTTTCTCTTCACCCTTAATACCCAAAATTTGCTAGGTCTCTACTACTACTCTCATCTTGACAAGCTTATATATATATATATATATACCCCACCCCCCCTCGCCCCCTCAAACAAAAAAAAACCCCCAACAAAAAAAGTTTTCAACTTCTTATATAGATTCTGATAAGCCTTCAATTTAAACTCACTAACCGTTTTTTTGATTCCTTCTTTGCTAACTTATAGTTCTCAACATTTTCCTCATTTCTACACTTTGGAAAAATCACATTTTCCAGTATAAAACATGATTAGATCAATGTCGATAGCCACCTGTGACAAATAAAAATATGCTACCAATTCTTTGATCATAGCGCTAAAAGAATTCCAAATAAAACAAGAAACAAATCAAAATACATATAATCAGAATGAATTAGTCATCGAATGTGAATAAAATGTTTGGGAATAGTAACCACAATAACAAATAAAACAACAAACAGTAATAAGAATGATAATATAAAAATGTCTGCTAAGTAGGTGAAAGCGTCAAACATAAAATTTCAACCGCACTCCAGTGAGTCCACATGTATTTCTAGTTGTCAAGTCAACAAAAATCTTCATAACATATATTGCTTAAGTAAACAATTCACGGCAACCATCAGTACTCGCATTCAAAAATTAAATTGAAATAAGAAACTTGCTACTGCATTGGGAGCCTAGGAGCCTGGAAACAAAGGAACATTACCGGAACAAACCCTTATGAAAGTGGACAACAGAGGTAGAAAATACTTAGAATAGAAAATCAGGCAAACCTTATGAGAGAGGACGAGAGTAATAGCAAATTACTGACCTTAGGTGCACCAATTCCATCTTGTCTGGTTCCTATCACATTGCCATGTGCATCTATTCGTCTCTTAATAACATCATGCCGCTACAATAAGAAAAGAAAGAAGGTATATCTTTCTCTAAAGAAAAGGAAAGAAAGACATTATATGTAGAAAGATTTGCATCTCAAATGACCTAAAAGATAATATAGAATTAAACAATCCCTCATTTTAGGCAGGCATTATTAATGGATAATATGAAGAAAATTAGCCTAGTAATTTTTAACAGAAGATTAAACCTAATAATAGTAGTACCAATAAAGAGACTTAACCCAATAACAACAAAAACAAGATTCAGCGATCATATTACATACCACATCAAGATGCTCTTCTCCACTTATATCCATAGCATCGAGACTGAGCATAGAACATGCAAGGGCAGGGAAGGTGACATCAAACTGGATTCAGTACAAAATATGTATAAGAACCAATTGAAAGAACTAATATGGAGAGATGCACCTAAAATATGACACATTAGAAATTTTATAGCAAGAAGAAAGCAAGATTAAAAAAATCAAAATAAGTGAAGATATCTAATGCATACTAAAATTTGACGAAGACAAAATGATAAAATCAGTAGTCAAGTTAAACTTCTTTTTAAAAAAAATCATTATAACTTTTTTCTTAGTTTTACACTTCTTAATCAACAAAATCCTCCTAAGATTCAATATAATATGCAACTTCCAAGTAAAAAGGAGGCATTACATTGATACGGAGCCTTTCACCTCTTGAAGTATCCACTACGAGCTTTGTTTCTGTAACAGCATGGAGATACAATCCTGCAACCAGAAGATTTATTAATCACAATACAATCAAGTGAAATTAGCGAGATGCCAAGATATCTTAGTGAACATTTAGAACCCAGGAATTACATGAGTACCCAATCAAAAGAGAGGATATTTTCAACAATATTAATTGGGTACATTTTTTTTTTTTATCTGTAAGCTTCTTACTATGCAATTTAACAGCTCCTAAAAAAGAATCCACGAGCAGTTTAAAAATGTACCTCTTCATTACAGTAGTGTCTGCTTCCAGCCTACAGTAGGACATTTTGGGTTAATTCCAAATGCAATTATGTTCGGCTATGGTTTATTCCCACTAGTTTTTAGCAAACTCATCTATGAACTATCTGATCATTGCATAGAAGGGACAGTCTTTGAATGGTTTTTCTGTAAAAAGAGCACGAGAAAATAGCATTTTGTTCTTTTTAAACCATAGGTTCAGGTAGTTGGCTCAGAAAACCAGTCCAGCTCCAAAGTCCCCCCCCCCCCCCCCCCCAACACACACACACACACAAATCTGCATCTCCCTTTGCTTCTATATAAATGATACCAGCTCTGACAGGGATCCCATGCTGAAATCCGTTTTAATTGGAGGCCATGCATATTAGGTATTGCAGGGGATAAAATAACAGCAAGAAGATGTTCAGGGGGTAATTCCCTGATGCTAGGGTTATTTCAAACTGCAGACGATTGCTAGGTATTGTTAGAATTAAAAAATATTGGACATTGGCAAAGAGTCTCGATCACAAAAGGAATTGGATCCACACGAGTTGAATCGGATTCTCCTGCCAAACTAATCACCCAATCAACTGTAGAAAGCCCTCATATGTTCACTTTTTTTGAGCTCTCGATGCTCGTTCTTCGAGCACCATTAGTTAACCAGCCAAGAAACTTGTTTTCAGTCAGCTCCTTTTCTGTTCAGTTCGGCCACAAGCTTGGCTGGTTGGGCAAATAGTTCCCATACTAATAGTTACAACTCAAGCAATAAAAGATGTAAGAAAAGAAGATGTTGATAATAAAAGGAATGGAAGAAAACTGAGCTCGACTTCAAAGAAATAACTAACAAAACTGAATTACAGAAAAAAGAAACACGTGTCAGTATCTGAATCTATTGTCTTGCAAGAATATTGCATCGAAGTTCATGCATAGACATAGAGAGTAAGCCAGATTTAGTTCCTATATCTTAAATGCCAAAATTTTAAGAAACAAGATTAAGTGGATTTTTTTTTTCTCTCAAAATGATAATTCAAAATTGGAGACCAAAAAAGAGAAGAACAAGGCAATAGATTTCACCAACTTCCATCTCTTTAGATCTTGTTTTGTTCAAGCTTCCAACTAATTAGTAAATCTGGTCATGTACAGTCAAAAAGGCAGGGGATAGAATCAGCAAGGATAGATAAAGGGTGAAGGTGAAAGGAGATTGATGTATTCATGGTAATGGAATAGAGCATTAGACATGATGCAGGAGGAATGAGGGATTCAATTGGAGAAGGAAAGAAAAGCAGATGGGTCAGAGTTCTAAGAATTCTATAAAAGATGGATCAGAATTATAATCAAAGATACTTTTAATTTAGTCCTTTACATCAAATGATGTATAAAGACCAAGGATTTCAGAAAGGAAATTCAGAGAAGAAAGGGAAGATAGGTTCTTGAACAGGTTAGTCATTTTGCAGCAAGACTTGTGGCCTATTTGGATACCTGCACATGGGGTTTTGTAATTTGAATTGCTGCAAGTAATTTCGCTGCATGGATGCGGCTGCAGTTGCAAAATTTTTAAAAAGTAGTTGCAACTTGCAACACTATTTGCTGCATGGCAGTTGCAAAAATAAAATGCTTATGGCATTCTTCCGTAAAATTTTGCAACTCCAATTGCAATATTAATAAATAAAATTCTTCTCAGAGCGCACGAAAAAAAGAAACATAATTACTAGTTGCAACTCCAAGTTCAAACATAGCCATACAAGTTACAACAACTTCTGTTATTGTAGTAATATAAATTGTAATTTGTAGCGCTACTTATAGACATCCAATAGCCCCCTATTTGGTATGGAGGACATATTTTACGTGGAAGGGATAGAAAATTAAGGAATTTCATAGCATTGCATACAATTTGTTCTAGGCCAACCTTTTTTATATTTTAAACATCAAAACATCATTAACAAAGGAGAGAGGCTGGCAATAGGATTGGCCACCTTTGATCAACTTTTGAAATTTCAGATGTCAAGCTAATGGTAGACAGGGGAAACCATATCGTATTGCATACGGATGGACATGTTGAGCGTCATAGAGGATGGTACATTTGATGACATAGAGATCAATTGAATAGAAAAAATAAATTATCAATGGCCATACTTTTTATGAACTATATAAATACGAAGGGAGCTTTTCAAAAATTATAATAATTCTGGGACCTTGGGTAATTATATAATTAATAATCGTGCTAGGCAGCTGATTTCCAAAGGAAAAAAAATTACTAGATCTCTATTAAATGAATCTTATATGACATCCATTAGGATGTCCCTATCGTGACATCTTGCATCTCATAGTGGAATGATAAGTAAGGCAAAGGAGGTTGACTAGGGATCCATAAAAAACAACATGGTGCACTAACCCATTCCAATGTGATGACAAGTGAGCAAGTATAGGAAAGAGTTCAACATAGAGTAAACGGTTATGGGATAGAGAAAGAGTGAGGCTTACAGGTAAGGAAAGAAAATTGGTATACACAAAAGTGAGGAGAAAGATTAATGAGGTTTGTTTGTGAAAAACTAAATGGATAGATAAGAGATGATGGGAAGAGATGAAGGGAGATTGAGAGTATTGAGTATAAATTATGGTACATATAAAAAGAGAAGAAAATGAATTGGGAAGGAATGCTTGTAAATAACATAAATAATAAATACAAGAGAATGACGTAGATGATAAGAAAGTTTTAGATAGAAAAATACTAAAGGTTGTATTAGAGACAAGGTGACTGACATTATAATGCTTATATACCACAATAATGATTAGCCATGTAATCATGGCTCATGGGGCATAGACACTTTGTTCATTTGTTGAAGTTCGTGCATTCACTTTTGGATGTGGAGTTTAGTGTTAAAAAGGATGTGTAAAGAAAATATTACCTTATAAGTTAATATATACCAAAAAAAAAAATTATACTTTGTCGACAACTTTAGTATATACATTTTGACATCTTATAATTTGTCATGAGGATAAATTGATTGGAGAGTTCAGATTGGCTAGAAAAAGTTGTAGCTATTAGATTTCTTGTTATAATAACCAGCTATCATTCTAACCTTTTGTTTACTATCATTGGGGATTATGACCCTCGGTGGCATTTTATCTAAATTTAGATTCTGGCCCCCTTAGGCTATTCAAAACAGCTGTGTAGTTTACACACCAGAGTATTTGGTATTATTAATCACAACAGGATATTTTAAGAAATGAAGTTCTGACATCGGCATTTAGATATTCGTGAATTAGTAGTTTATTGAAATTGAAACATTTTCATATCGCTTGACAAGTACCCATTAGTGGCATGTATTTGTTCAACTTTATTTGTGATGAATGTGATGCAAGTAACTTCATCCCTCCCTCAAATTGGCAAGAACTTCCTCTCACTATCTTGGTTGGTGGCATGCCCTCAAACTTGTAAACTCCCAGTCACATTGAAATGCTCTTTTTTAAAATTAAAAAAAAAAACATTCAAATGTCTTTTACCAACTCTCTCAAGTTCCTCTATTTCACAAAAAAAAAGTACCAAATTTATAGGAACAAAAAGATTGAATCTTTCGATTGTCAACTCCTTCAGATGCTAAAATTTCAACTGAAACCTAATGAATTGCCCTAAAAAAGTGTACTCCTGACCAAAATTACCGCAGAAGAAACCAAAAAAGATTCAATTTTTATCCCTTTCTTCACAGCTACATACAAAGTAACAACGACCCATGAAAGAAAATCCAATAAAATTCCAAATCAGCAAACACCCATGTCAGGATTCGACTCGCATCAATAAGAAATCTAACAAAAGGAGCAAGAGAGATGAGGCAGCGTAACGTACTTAGTTCAGAGATGAAGAGGAGGAACATTACGATGGATGAGGCGACGGTGATGACGCCGCCAGAGAGAGTTTTGCTGTAGAAATCCTCGTTGATCTTTGGATACGCGTCCAGATTCCTCAGCTTTCCGAAGAGACCCTCCATGAGAGAGAGAGAGAGAGAGAGAGAGAGAGTTTTGAGAGTGATTTTTAGAGAGAGAGAACTTGAGAGTGATTTTTTCGTGAAAAGATGAGACTCAAGCCTGTACACATCAAAGGATGTGGGGAAAGAATTTGGGATTTTCTAGATGGGCACAGCATATTTCCCAGGGAGCCCACTTAAAAGTTAATTTTATTTACCACTTTGCCATTATTGTTTTGGTCAAAATTACCCCTCCTTCACCTCCTCCATCTTCCTCCCAGCGCACCCAGCGCAAAAGCAAAGGAGAGAGAAAACAGAGAAAAAAAGTGAGGACTCAGGTCTTGAATGACAACTACGTAATATAGAGCGAACTGATAGTCTTGAATGAGCTATGCCTTACAAAGTTCGTTTGGAGTAATTAAAGCAGAAACCAAGTACTGCAAAAATTTCAAACCACCAACATATATGTTGTTGAAATAAAGTATGCTTGTATGCTCGCTAAGAAGTTGAGGCTCCAAGACAAAGTGAAGAAAAATAAAGAAGCTTGGGCCCTTTAGATAGCTAGCAAAATCATTCTGTCCGGGCTAACCAGCCCGGACAGAGTGTATCTGTCCGGGTTGGTTAGCCCGGACAGGGAGCCATATTTGAGGCACCCCTAATCCGGACTAGTCAGCCCGGACATGTTGTCTCTGTTCGGGTTTACAGTCCCGGATCAGCTAAAATTGATCCGGTTCTGTAAACCCGGATCACGGATACCTAATTTAGAAATTGAAGTGATACGGTGTGTCGAACAACAACTTGGTATCAAAACATATCAACAACTTCACATCATTGATCCAACATACACACAAGTAATTCAAAACTTCAAAATAAAAGTTTGGCAAAATAAACTAAAATTGATACGGTTTACAAAATTAGGGTTTAAATATATTGAAGAACCGTATCAGGGCATGTCGAACAACAACGGTCCAACATATCAATATCTTGGTATCAAAACATATCAACAGCAGAATAAATATTGTGCATGTCGAACAACAACGGTGCAACATATCAATAAGTTCAAAAACGGTGTCCATATCAAGACTTGTCCATGCTGCATATCCCCGATTTGGTATCAAAACACACAATATCAACAATTAATTCATAGTTTCAAACACACAGAACAACGACAACTTCATTTTGAGTTTGAGACTCATTTAAAAACAACGACAACTACAACTTGATATATAAAACATGTTTCTTGAGTACAACTTCATTTAAAAAGAACGACAAACTAAAAGGAATCTTTATTTCATGCTAACAACTGCTTTTTTGAATTTGAGACTCATATTAAAAAAGAACAACAAATTCTAGATTCTTCGAGACTTCCGAGCGGGTTACTTTCTTGTGGGTTGACGGCGTCTTGAAGAGATAAGACGATCGATGAGGGATTGCGTAACGGGCTGTAATACTGTGTCAATATCAGTTTGTGTGCACCCGGTTAGAACTGATTTTATCTTGACGAGGGCATTATATAACAAACTCGGACGCCTCTTACTTGCGGTCTCGCCTTGCTCTAAGAAGTGATCAATAATTGCTACAACTTCTTGAATTTTCTGCATATATTATGACAAAAACATATATAAGTTCGATTATACTTGATTAATTCACAAAGAATAAAAAAACCAAATATTACCTCGTCATTATTTGTCTGCCGGACATCTTCAGTATTTGTCTGCGGGACATCTTGCACCCCCTCTCGATTTGCCTATCTAAATCCATTAAATAACATAGCATAAATACACAAGATCTATATTTCAATTTATTCCGGATTCGAAAATCAAAAATTAACCATCTAATCCAAGCACAAAAAAATAATAACTAATATTCACAATATAAATTTTGCACTTAACTATTACAATTTCCAACTAACATTAATCGATAACAACAATATAATCTAAACTATTTTTACCAATGAAAACTTTAATTTCACCATAACTAAATATAAAGAAATTATTTTTTCCCCAATCTCTTTGCCTCTCAACTAAATCTACCCTCATCTTAAAACTCTGAATTGTACCATCTTTGAAGATCAATCAGCTGAGTATTGCATAGACAAGGAATTCCAAGGTGATTTATTCAAAATGCTTCTCATCTATGAAAGTCATAGTCATTGAACATCAATTAAAACAAAAACCGTTGCTATATAAATAGAAAGCTTTTGCCTCTAAAATACATAAACAATTAGACGCTGGATTTATGCAGGTTTTTTTAAACGCAATAAACTGCATGTAAGTTTACAATTTCAATTACTTTATATTGTCATCTCCTATGGAAAAGCTAGTTCAGAAAGAACCTTGTGCAAGGAAAAGAAATTAAATGAATTAAAAAAGCCACAATGAACTCTTGAAAAATAAGTTCATCTATATTTTTTCCACATTTTTTTGGGAAAATTCTTGAATCCTTCCAAAATTTTCCCTAAATCAAAATACAAAAAAATAACACAAAAAATTAGGGTTTCATTTTTACCTTAAAATCAAGAAAAACACTAACTCCTCTCTTCCTTTAAATATGCCCTTGTGGCGGAGTGTCGGTCGGGACGCGGGCGGCCGGAGCAGGGGAAGCGACCGGAAGGGGGAGGAGAAATGGATGGTCCAGCTAGAGCTCGGGGTTATTGGGAGAGAGAGTGGAAAGGAGATGGGTTTAATAAAGGAGGAGAAGGAGGGAGAGATGGATTTGGAGAAGGAGGAGTTAATTTTGAGGGGGGAAGAGTTGGGTTTGGGAAATCGGTTGGAGTGAAAGAGATGGAGAAGATGAGGGTAAAGGTGGCATTTAGGTGTGCTCAATAGGAAAAAACAAGGAATTTTCAAACGGGGTGTGCACACTAGGAAAACTGGGCTTACTAGGATAAAACCTGTGCCCATCTAGAAATTCCCAAGAATTTCCTTTCCCCTTTCCTCTGGAGTTTCTAAATGCGCCCCATCCTTTTTTTTTAGTGAGCCCTCCAATTTCTTAGAGCCGTATGGAAATTTACAATATGAGCATATTTTCTGAATAAGCCCTTTTTTTTATTCTCTTTTCTCGAAATTGTCCAATTCCTTCCCTCCTCCCCCAGCAACAGCGGCGGCGGTAACAGCAACTGCTAACTGTTGTTATTGTTGTTGCTGCGATGGCAACTCGATGACAGCAGCAGCAATGACAGTGGAGCTCACTGAGGAAAGAGCTTGAGGGTTTTTTGATAAAAAAATTAATGACAAATTTGTAATTATCTGTTCTTTAAACTATGGGGGCTCACTAAGAAAAATATGGAGAGCATTTAGAAACTCTTCCTCTGTGTTTTTTTTTCTTCTTTTCTTTTTTTAAGAGAGGGGTTATGATTTTTCATCAATCCATCAACTCTTTAATTTTAATAGTAATCTTAGAGTCTTTAAACGGATAATTATGAATAAAATTTTTGAAAAATAAGCAACGTGGGACTAAACAAAATACAATAAAATTCTAAAATCTCAAATAAAAATCTAAAAGATCTTCTGAAATCCAAATGCTAAATGCTAGCAAATTATGGTTATTTAATATTTTTATCATCCTCTCACACTTGAAAGCATTATTTAACTCTGGTGAACATAGTGTAATAGGTATTTAGTAACTGTGGATTGAACTGATAAACATTCTCGCATAGAACATCTCAATTGAGCCATAGTTATGGTAGCAGGACAACCAAGCAATCTTCCACTAAGAGCTAAGGTAGTAGAGATGGAACTAACTTCCACAATAGATTGGTTGAAGTAGATAATGAACAGGAATGACGTGCGCATGAAGATCTGAGGTGAAACTAACTTCCGCACTGAATAACATAAGAGATATCAAAGTCAAAGGTGGTGGAAGTAATTTTTTCCCAAAATTTAATTGGAGCGTATAGGTGTAAGGGGGAATACCTGATTATATAATTGATATTACCAAATGGACTTCATTGTTCTCTGTGTCAAAAGAATTATGATCTCCTGTAAGCACGGCTAGTGAGATGGATAGATTTAAAAAAAAAACTATAGAAAACATGTGATCTCATGGACAGCTAAAACTTCTTGGTGGGTAAAGATAATGGTATCACAATTAGTTCATCTGAAAGATCTTACCCTTAGTTTTGATTTAAGGGACTACAATTTCTATAGGATGTGAAGATTTTTTGTCAAGTAATGATCGTTATTGAGCAAGAACTTGTGACTTTGACTCATCAAGAATTCATAAAACATTGTTCCAATTTAGCATTTTAAAATTTCCTAAACAAACTTCATAGAACAATAATTTCCCACTTAGACCATTTTAAACTTATTAAGTTGGATCCAAATTTATGTTGAATCTAGGCCTTGGCAAATCTGGATTCAATTAGTAGTTAACAACCAGAAATTAGAAACCTAACTTTCAATCACCACAAGCCATAAACCATCATTCACAATATAAATAATTCAAGAATCAAATTATAAGTCTAAACATCCAAAAATTACTACTTTGCCGAGATGAATAACAGAGATATTGAAGTAGAAGTTAATTTCCAATCTTTAATCTTTAATAATACGTAGTTTCGATCGTCGCAAACCTTTCAAAATCTCTCTTTAATTCCTTTGTTTTAGTCGTATCAAGATCTTTAAATGAATGAGATATTTATAGAGTTTTTTTACATTATCCAAATAAACCATAATACCCTATTTTAATCTCCTCCTTCTATCTCAATCAAATGGTCTAATAAGAATTAGTTTACGATTAAACTACTCTAAATCCAAGCCCAACTCAATCCGGAAGTCACTGGGCTTACTTCAAAGCCCAAACGGGCCTCATTAGTTCCCATTCCCAACTCTCTGCTTGGAGAGCAGCTGGGCCTTTATGAGCAATGGTTTATTTTACCCCTGTTCTTCTGCTCTCTTCTCTCTCTCTTCTAATTTTCGAACCCCTACATGGGGACTAAAATATGACTAAAATATGCAGTGCAAAAGCTAATCTGTCTAATTCAAAATTTTAAATTTAAAATAGAAATTTTATTTTTCTAATTCAAGATTTTAATTTGAACGGGCCAAGGTTAACCCTTTAACCCATCCATTCTCATTTCTACGGTCCTCCATGCTCGTTAATAAAAGACAATCATCCGCATCCTACTACCTTGAATTTGTCAGGAAAAATAAAATTCAGAATATAAATTTTACAGATAAGAGATTGAGCTAATTTTATGTTACAAATCTATATTATTCAGATTATATCAGCTCAATATCCGGAAACAATGTCTACACAAAAGAAACAACATCAAAATTCAAGCTATGTCTACTGAAAAAAGTTAAAGAATTTTACACTGCTTCATTGCTTGCAGATGAAGCTTGCAGTGTTCTCTAGTTTCAAAATCTTGCTCAGTTAAAACTTGTCAGAAAAAATTAAAAAAAATAAATCTGCAATATAATTCTTACAGTTAAAAAACCATCAATTTCCATATGACAAAACAATATGATGTTATGATTCAGACTATATCAACGCAATTATTCAAGTCCTTACAATAACATTATCAAATTTTTATTGCATTTTGTCATCCGAAAACTGTTGTAGATTAATCTTTATGTTATACTCCATTGCTACTATGAATCTTGTAAGTTTAGTTCTGTATATTTTGAGTGCATGGATGATAACTTCAGCATGCATGGCCCCTACATGTTCAAATACAAAGAACTAGGGCAAGCATCCTGCCTAACTGCTGTCAGAAAACAATAAAAACTGAACCAAAGAAAGAATCAGTGAAGATTTTCTATGTTTTAATTAGGTCAATAGTGATCTCCCTAGCTAAAAATGCTACTGCATGCGCTATAAACACGCGCGCGCGCGCACATATAATTAATATGCCAAGAATCTTCAAGAGTTGTCTGCTTCACTCTCATATACCTGCAGTCTCTAAACAGTGATCATTGGTGCCTTCGAGCCAAAGCAAATAGAAAAGCTAGCTAGGAGGGCGTTCGAGATGGCACGTGGCGGGGCGATTGCCCCACGCCAGCCCCTCCGGCACGTGGGTTTTCAGGCAGGGACCATGGCCATGCAGCTAGCTAGCTAGCCCCCCCATGTGACAAGAAGATGGAAGAGAGGGGGGAGCTTTGGGATTCATTCCATAATGCCATTACCTTATGTTGAGCTGCTTTGATCCAATCAGTGCCCTCTCACACTCAAGAGACGGGGGGCTCTAGGGACCATCTGCACCTCAAGGGCTCTCATGTCCATTCCCTGTCCTATAATTGTAAGGCTATCCTACTAGTTCATCTCCTTTAGACGAATTGGAGTTGAGAGATGGCATGTGAAGCATTGTAGAGACAGGTGATGGGCAACATGCAATGAGATTATTCCGGTTGCGATATGCTGGAATATTTGGAGGAAGAAAAAGAAAATAGTAGAATATTCTTGCTTTCTATATCTTATTTATGATACATCTTGACGGACATTTTTGCTTTCAGAAGAAGAGTGTCTACATCTATCAGATGATGGTTTCGATAGCAATGACGACAGCGAGAGGGAAGAAGAAATTGGGAGGATAGATAAAGGTACTGGTGGAGGTCATAGTGACCCGGCATCATGTGCCTGATACTGGTTGTACGACTCTATGTCTTGTATTGTAGGTTGTATCTCTGTTCTTTAGTTCGCATTGTAAAAGGAAACTAATGGTTGGTGGTTCTTCCTAAAACCGCTAGAGTTGTATTAAGTTATATACTGATTCTATTATATCTATTAATGGAGTGCGGGGAGTCGATGGCTCACCGCTTTGGGACCTAAAAAAAACATGCAATGATATTCTGGAGGGTATCTTCAAATTGTTAAAGATCTTGTTGAGGAAGAATGTAGAAAGACTAAACTTGTTCCACAATGCATCAAGGGGTAGGCACTGTTGGGTAGTTTTGCAACATGTAGTGGATTATGAAGGACACACTCTTTACATTGGGAGATCCTAGGTTGGAGAAGAAAGACTGGCTTAGTATACAAATCACCTAGAAATGAAACTTGCTTATAATACATTGAGTGTTAGGCAGTGCATGATGGTTTTGCAACATGTACGACGCTTTTGGTTGTGGTTGTAAGTGTGTGAAGTTGTTACAATTGCAACCACTTATGTTGCAAGTTGCGTGTTTGGTTGCAGCTACTGTTGTGAAAGTTTACAACTATAATTGTAATCACTTATACACTTATAGTAATTGCAGTTGTAAAAAAAAAAAAAAACTTTTTCCTCTCCTCTTTGGAAATAGTGATTATTATTGATAAATATGATATTTCTTAGATCTCTTCAAAATAAACAAAAATAATTAGAAAATTTTTATGACTCTAACTACCACTTGCAAATCTCAAACCAAACACAATAATACAAGTTGTAATAACTTTAATTGCTTCAATTCCAATAATATAAGTTATAACTTATAACATCACTCATAAACAACCAAACAAGCCCGTAGTGAATTATTGAGGACATCTAAAGATCCTATTGGAGAAGACTATCTAGTGATGAAACCACCTAGAAAGTCTTACTTACAATGCATTTGTAGGTATAGTCCTGCAACATGTAATGAATAATGGAGGACACCTTTGCATTGAATAGATTCTATAGAGAATAATCTAGCTAGCCAGTATTTTAATCATCTACACATTCAACTTACTCATAATGCATCAAGTAAGTTTAGCAACATGTAAAGAACTAAATTTGTGGAAGGTTCTTTGCATTGATAGAAAGGTCCAATAGAAGAAGACTAGCAAGTTACTAAATTACCTAGAATATGACTCAACTCATATAATGCATCAAGTAGCTAGGTTGGTTTTGACAAAGATTCTATAGAACAAGACTTACTCATAATGGCATCAATTGTTGGGGGCATTGTAGAGTGTATTAGCTAACCTAGCTAGAGAGGTTGATGGCTTTATTGCTTTCTTTCTTTTTTGACCAATGTATAAAGAAAGACTTGATGATTTATTATTACTGGATACTAGGTAAGTAGGGATGAGAATAAACGGGTTCAAGAGGTCCTTGGCCCCCGTTTAGATTTTTAAATTAAAAATAAATTTTTTATTTTTAATTTAAAATTTTGAATATGACGAGCCAAAAGCTGACTCCTAGACCCACCTATTCTCATCCCTATAGGCAAGCGAGAGGACTCGCGCACACACTCTCTCTCACACACACTCACCAATAATGGGGGAATTTGCTCATAACTTAGTTTATTTCACCCTTAGAGGCATCTCTCTCTCTATATATATATATAGAGAGAGAGAATTCACCGACGATGAAGGGACTTCCTTTACTATCGTTTAGGTGGACCAATGAAACGGATACATATGATGTCACTCAAAAGACGATTAAGAGAGTTTTTTATTTGTTATCGTTCTCTCTCTCTACATGTATATATCAAAAACACTTTCACATCAATAATGGGTGGTATTTGCCCTTGCCCATGCCCATGACTTTGCTTGTATTCAACCTTAGAGGCACCAATTATGGGGAAGAATGCAGTGGATGCCACCCTTCCACATAGGAAGGAGAAAGAGCCTGTCATGTTAAGTGTCCCTATTCAGAGACCAGGTGTGCATTGCTCAAAGGCAACTGCAGTGCAGGGCAGGCTTTTGAGTGGAATCCAACTACTCAACCAACCATGGATTCTCTTCTTTTTAACACCCCCTAGTGGCTTCTCTCCCTTTCATGACCTAACTAAAATAATAATAATAATAATAATATAATAAGATTAATTTGATAATGCTTGAGATTCCCCTTCCTCTTTTGATGTGGGGCTGACTTGGATTCATGGCGGCCAATGGTGGTGGTGCCATCCCATATTAATAAGAGGCTAAATCGTATTTTGGGTAGAATTTTAATAGTAGTAGTAGTATATATATCTCTTGTATGTAATATGATAGATGTGAGATTTTGATATTATGAGAGACGCAAGCTCTTGTAAGTTAGAAAGATAGATAAATAATTATATCTCTTTTTATAACATTTATTTCTTACAGTGAATCTTCCTCATTGTTGTTACATAAATGTATGTCAAATTTGGTTGGTCGAACCATGTTAATATCTTATGTGACTTACTATATTTTCTATCACCTTTGCTCGAAATGGTGATCTTTTAGTAATTATATGTCTAGTTGGAAGATTCGATTCCCAACATAAATAGCGGTTCTAAGCATATAATTAATAGTTAGGTAATGTTTTATTGATTCTACAATGTGGGATTATTAGTGTCATGTGCCCCATTGGTGTTTGACCCATGTCCCTTGCTTCAAGGGGATCATGCATAAATAAATTTTTCCTCATGCACCCTATAATGGTTGCACTCCTGTATTCTATTTTCTTGGGGATCTCCAGGGCAATCTCCCCCTCAATAATATAAGAGCCATTGCCCTCCTAGGGTTATTTGTGGAAGTGGGGGAGCACGGAGAGCACATCTTTGTTTAAGTGTGAATGTGCTGTTGACACATAACCCAACAGACTTCTCTTTCTTTTTTTTGGGGGTTACTAACCCATCAACTAATGATGACTAGGAAGATCAAACATAATTTTGAGTGTGTCCATCAAGAATATGTGAATTTTTCTGAATTTGTGGAAGCAATATAGGGGAGGATCTCTGGATACAAGCATGACAATACGGATACGGTCAAATACGATATATCAAACCGTAAAAAAATTTTGAAACATCAAGAGCTGTAATGACAATGAAAGAAAACTTGACAATTTAATCATTTTGTAGAAGCTTACTGTCAGTATTGCTTTAAGAATTTCATGGAAATCGAAATTTATCTTACTGATTATGTTGGAAATTTCTTATGACCCTGATGGATTCATTAGGCTCAACTAATATGTGTCATTGCCTTACATGTAAGAAGAGGATAGGCTTGGTATCTATAATATTCCTTCTTCCTCTAAGACCTCAAGCCAAAGAGAGAGACATTATCATCAATTAGGTTAAGGGGACATTATCATCAATTAGGTTAAGGGGAACTTCTTAATGAGCACATCACTGTCTTAGTGAGACCACATCCTAAAGTTATAAAATATTATAAGTTTGTGACATTGTGTTTTACTCTCGTCGGAGATTAGTCCATGAACGATATTAAAACCATTTCGGGACTAATTCCCGAACTGTTTGAAAACTGTTTTGGGAATTAATCCCCGACCCAGATAGGCATGCTCACTAAGACCAATAGCATGCTCATTTAGAAATTCCCTTCCATAAGTGAAGCATTACTATAGTTTGGTGCAATGACATGGGAGGCAAGTGGATGGGGAATTTGCCTCTTGCAGTTCTTCTCCTCTTGAGTCTGAGGAGATCCCCTTGAGATTCTTTTATCCCTGAACTGTTACACATCACCACTGCCATTGCATTTATAGCTCTCCCCCAAGTCTTTGAATTCATGCTTGGAAACTGAAGATAATGTATCAATATAATGGGGCTAGGACCTCCCCTAGTCAAACCCACCCTTAGGATCAAATCACCAACTCTCTCTTGATTGGCCAACTTGAAGAGATATTGTACTGGTGGTCATGTTTGGCTCACATTCAGATTTGCATTAATTGACATATGTTTTGAAATCTGTACATTTACATTAAAATTTCGAAACTATGGAAGTTTTATGTAACGATATTTCTTGTAGAATTTGAATCTAAATTGTTTTAAATTCTTATTACTATAATAAAACTTCAAAATTGTGGAACATGATAAGTTTATTGAAAGAATAAAAACTTACCGGTACCATTGCTTCGGTCCAGAAAAATTGTGTGTCAGTATCCTAATCATATTGATCTCGCGGAAAAACGAATTCTCATGAAAAAAAAAGTTATTATTAGACGATTGTGCTGATTATTTAAGTGCTTATCCATTAGAACTTTTTGTCGCCCGAATTCTATCAGGAACTTGCCATCAATTCAGAGAATGATGATAGCAATGATGATTGCGGCGATATGCAAGAGTGTTTATATTCAACTATCATTTCCAGTATGGGAGATTTGATCTATGCTTATGAATCATTTCTTGCCCTAAACTACTAGTTTTTAAAAGGAGATGAAATGATAATTGTGCTACTACTTGATGGCTCTTCCAACTTCAAGCTGCGCAAAGAAACAAGCATAGTGGTGGTTGATTGAGAACCTGATCTGAGTGATTGTGACCTGAGTCTTACTGTAGTAACCATCCCAATTTCTCTGAGAGAAAGCTAAGTTACAAGAAATGGAAGCTAAAGGGCCACTCCAAATGCTAGAGAATCCCTAATGATTAGAGTTCTAAGTTCCTTGCCAATCATGATCGTTTCAAGTGAAAAAAAAAATGTACATCAACTAAGAACTTAAAAGGGTACATTATCTGATAACGAGCGCTATCTGATAGATTATCGTAATAAGATCAAGAGGCTTATAAGATTTTTGAACCTTCATATAAAACTTAAAACTGTCGGCAAACAGTGTTGGCATAATCAAAGACCAATCTTGAGACAACAAGTACACTTGCTCTGAAAACAGAGCAATTTACTATCAAGAACATGCATTGCAATTAAATACGAAGATTCAAGTACTCATGTCTCATGTTCCATAAATTTTTTATACTCAAAACAAGATATCAAATGAGTGTTTGCTGGAGTAAACTATAGCAGATCATATCACAACCAAGATACCAAATGAATTTTGAATAGAGTAAACTATAGCAAATTATATCACTGTCAAATACTAAAACACATATATTCCCAAGAATCGTAATCCTTCATAATCTACAAAGATCATAACAATACCGATATCTTGAATATTTTGCTAACCAATTCATCCAAGAATAACCCAAGAGCATCAATACCGATAAATAGAAAGGAACCTGAAAACTAAAACCAATTGCTTGCTTGCTTCTTCTATTTCTTCTTTCTCATTGTACATAAGAGTTAATTACAAGACATAGCTTCATGTGTAGGGGGGAGAGCAAGAAAGCTTTTAGCTTGCAATGCTTTCAAGCCCAATAAAAGACCCCAAAAAAGAGTCTACAAGAGACTTTCAAAATATTAAAAAAAAAAAAAAAACACAAAACACTAGAGGAAATTACAAAAGGGGTTCTTCTTCTTCTTCTTCTTCTTCTTCTAACTCTGTTGATTTATGCAACTAAGAGAATTACTACATCATATGTTATAAGTACCCCCTTTTAGTTGTTGGGGAGTTGATTGTGGGGGGTACCCTTGTGTCATATTTACACCCTAGGGTATCCCTTCAAAGAGAGCCTCTTCCACTCAACCAAGCGATGTAAGAAGTCCATAACCTATAGAAACCATTCAAGACATCAACATTAGCATATTGACCAATATCACTTACAACAAGCACAAGAGTATCTATCAAAGTGGTCCCTTATACAAAGATGAGAAAAACAAAGGCAAAAAAATCGCCTTGAGAGCACTTGCCTCGGATGGCTCTCGGAGAGAGTAACATGCATTTGTCTCCTTGGGGAATTTGGACACAAGGATGCCAAACCCTTGTCCTCTATCGCGCAAAACCTTAATACATAACACAAATCAGTGATACATGCAAATCGTTGCTAGACAAACCAATCATTACTAAATGTACTTACAAGTGAAGCACGAGAGCTATATAAATAAAAGATTATTGCCCATATTATTATTATTATTATTACCTTGAACGCGTCTTCATCAGTACGGTCATCGCCAATATAAACAGGCAATACATCGTTGCAGTCAGCAAATCCTACAGTAATCATGAGCACTAGGAATTACTGAAGTGTGTCTCAAATCATTGAGATGTATTCACATGATTTTTTTTGCGCTTAAATTAAGTAGCTTTCATCGATGAAAATGACGTTTGATGTAATGTGTCTCAATGTAATGCAAGTCGATCTCCTGGAGCCTTACCAAGTGACTCTAGCAAAAACTCCAAGGCCTTGCCCTTGTCCCACTTGATCATGGGTCGAATCTCTAACACCTTCAAGCCCCAGAAAAAACAGCGAAAGATCAATAAGAACCCAAGTCACATTCAAGCAATTTCCAATTGAATATGCAACCAAAGCTATACCTTTCTCCCTTGAGTTAGCTTCAGCTTGGGATACTCCTTGAGCACTGACCTCACTTGATCAGCCAATGCACTCCATTTCTGTTAAAAAAAAAAAAAATCCAATTATGGCATAAAATAGGAAGAAGTTGGCAATATGAACTACATGAAACAATTTCTCTTTACATACCCTTTCATCTACACATCTGAAGTGAACGGATACACAGAACTTGTTGTTCTCGACTTTGGCTCCAGGAGTCGACTTAGTTTTCTCAACTAGAGCCTTGTACACCTTCAATCAGAGACCAAACACCGATAAAATTTCAGTTCCAATACAGTTCCACAAGTATTAGCCATTCCATAGAACAAATTATGAAGGAACAAAGATACCCACCTCATCAATCATAGGCAAGAACTCGCTAGCCGGTTGAAAGAGCACCGCCTTTGCCTGAACACCGCATAAATTGTATAGATATAAATTTAAACAAGGTGGGGAAATAAGTAAAACAAATAAATTCTTTTTTTTAAGCTCATCACCTTTGATTTTGCGTGCTTCTTGCCTCTGGCTGGGCCTTTGATGTCCATGCCATGGCTGCCGGCGTAGTAAAGCTCTGTTAGCTTCACGAAATCGTACACCTAAGACAACACCGGTATGAGCTTAGCTTAACAAGAACAGCACAATCTTGAAGAAACAAACCAAATGTGCACCGAGAGAATGTACCTTGTCTCGGCATCGGCCGCTGACGATGGCGGTGGGGAAATACTTGGCCACGCCTCGAACCGCATCTCTCATCTAAAAACAAAGGCCAAAGGGTTCCATGATCACTGAAGCCCAAAATGCAATAAAGAAAGAAGAGTTCTCTCTTGCTCACCGATTCGGGCATGAATGCGCGATCGGGGTCGTCCACGATAGGGGAAAGAGTGCCGTCGTAGTCCAAGAACATCACAATCTGCTTCCCTTTGGAGGCATTCGCGATCTCATTGAACATCGACAGGGCCGAAGGATGCCTCATCTAAACAAAAACAATGAAAGCAACAAAAGTTTTAGTACCATTTATAGAAATAAATATGCACAACTTAGAGAGAGAGAGAAAAAAAAAAAGAGAAAAGAAACTCACCATCCAGTTGGTATACTCGTCGGCGGCGGCGGAGAGGGTGGTGGCCGCCTTGGCATGGGTGGGCGACGACGCCTTCATCGTCTCCACCCACGCATTGATCCGGCCACCGTGGCCGTTGCATCCGCCACCGGCGGCCACCTCCAGCTGCGCCAGGTACTTCTTCCTGATGGCGGCGCCGGCGGCTCCGCCGCCGCTCCTAGGCGGCGGGTAAGGGAAGAGCGATGGCGACGTCGCCGGCGGCACCGCCGCCACTGTGATCGCCACCGCCTCCGGCACCACCACACTCTGCTTCGTCATATTAAATTCTCTCTCTAGAGATTTGGAATCGAAAGTTTTTTTTTTTCTTTTTAATTTAAAACCTGGGACGCGTTTCGTTTTGGGGCTTTGGGAGTTTGAGAGCGGTTGAGTGGGTGGATTTATAGTTGGGGCTCGGTGGGCCCGAGGGCCCGGTTCCCCCAGCCGTCGCCACGTGGGGAGCCCGCACGTGACTGACGGTGGGGCCGACGTGGGTGGACACACGTGTTGGGTGCGGGAGGGGTTGCCGCCGGATACGGCCCCCAGCATACCCCCTCAGTTGCAGTTGCACTTGCACTCGCCCACCCAATGGGTTTGGGAATTGGGATATGTTCGTTGCTTTTTTAGGAAATTGTAGTTGAGATTTAGTATTTGCGGTTTCTATTTGTAGGAAGGGGCTTTTTTGTAAATAAAGGAAATGTTGAGGGGGCATTGTGAAAATAATAGCGAGACAAATCGGGAGTTTCTAAAGTAGCATTCAGTTTTTTCCTGATGAGCAAGACAGCGTATTTTTTGTTTCTGGTTTTACAGTGAGCACACTTTACTAAGAAACTTATATTGCGAGTTTGCAATTAGAAATTTCAGAACATATTGCCTTTCTATTCAATTTTCATTCCTCCAAAAGAACAATTCTTATCTGGATTAGATTCCGAACAGTATTACTTTATATTCAGGTTAGATTTCGAACGGTGTTACTTTTCGTTCGGAGTTAGATTCCGGATAGTATTATTTTCTATACGGTAGGTGCAGGGAGGGTGCGAGGTTATAGTAGTACCGTGCACAGTGCTTGCAGCGGCATCGTGTGTGGACTCACGTATGGCCAATGGGGTTAGTGCTCGGATCGAGGGAGATGAAGCAATGAAACTGTAAGGCTTGAGAATAGGAGTTTTGCTATGCTCACCGGAAAGAAGAAGTAAGGGCAAAGGAGAAAAAGTAGTGTACACACTAAGAAAAAGCTGGGTGTGCGAACCTTGCTAAGCAAGGTGTCTTCGCTGGGACAAGTGGTGTGCTCCCTTAGAAATTCCCGACAACTTGCAAACGGGCAGCGTTTCAGCTACTCTGTGAGCAAAACCGGCTGCGAGCATTAAAATATTAAATTTTTGGGACGCAAAAGTTGATTTTGATGATGATTGCACGCTTACTTTAGAACAACACAAGTGCCCAAATGGTAGAGTTATTTGCTTTGCAAATAAGAATTTGTATAATTATAAGAATTAGAGAGGGAGAGACCAAAAAGACTTGTACTAACAAATCTTTGGCTTTTGTATAATAATAATAATAATAATAGGTTTTATTTTTTTAATAAACTTTTTAGGAACACAAAAACATTAAGGTTTTCTTGCGAGAGGTAGGGTACTATCATTTTAAATATAATGAATCTTATCTTTAACGGTATCATTTATTATCAATTTGAGAGGTTTTCATTCTAATTATATATGCATGAGTTTGAGTAGAAAAAAAAAAATATATAGTTCAAATATTTAAGAAATGATTTTTTTTTTTTTCAAATTTGTAAGAGGATTATACAAATTGAGGATATGTCATTGTGAGTTTATGCAATTTATATCCTTAGAATAGATTATTGATCGCATTGTTGCAACCTTGATGCTATCCATTAAAATCCTATTAATAATAATTTAGTCCTTTTGTATTTTTTTTCTTTCTATATTTGCTGTTAACTTCAAAAAAAAGAGAAAAAAAGAAAATAGAAAAATAGAAAAAAAAAGAAAAAAAATTAGAGTTTTAAATATAAAGAAATCTTAACTATACACTAATTTAATATAAGCTAAGATCGCTCCTTGATGATCCTTCTATATATCTTGCGCTTTAGAGAGATTTATGGTAAGCAAAGATGAAAATAACCTCCTTTATGCTAAAAAGTGATTTCACCAAGAAGGCAAACATTTAGAATCAACAATATTATCAAAGAAAACTACTTATCTATCTTGTTTTCAAGTGAACAATTTCGGTAAAGTCATAAAAAGGCTTGAGAAAGAGTGAGCAAAAGCCAACATGTCTCATAGGAGAGGCATGCACTTACATCTCCATACTTCCTCAATAACATATTGATGTTTTCCTCTCTAACTACTTATTGCATCTCGAAAGTGTTCTAAGCATTTATCTCTAAAATGTATGATATACTTATGGTTTATGTTTCTCGCAAGATAGAGTTCACCAAAAATATTTTGTGAGGTTTCTATCGATAGGTCTAATTTTTTTTTTTTCTTAGCTTTAGTTTCACGTGTTGATAAGCACAACTAAGTTTATTATGCTATCGGATATATATCCAATATGAGAAAAATCCAATTCAGTCGTCATTATCTAGCAAGTGAGAAAGAGTAGTGCATCTATCAAATTCCAACGTGTCGCCCTAATTTTCATATATCAAGTTAGAACGTGTCGCATTTTTTTTCATATAAAGATCAATCATCATCTATAGAATATTCCTACGAAATACACAATAACTCATATTTAGGGTTTTTTTTTAAGGAAATTGAAATGGAGTTACAGCAACGACTCTATTTTCAAATATTTGATTTGCTGCAATTTTGTAATAAATGATACATTTTGCAGATTTTGTTGAACCAAACACCTGAAAATGGAGTTGAAGCTCTAACCCTATTTTTATTTTTCAACTTTTTTTATCCAACTAAATAACCCCTTGAACCACGCATATTTATATTCAACTCAATTCAGTGGCAATTAAAACAATGTATCAATTATATATGCACGATCAACTAATAGATTAACACATATATTTTTAATGTAGAAAATTCAAACCGAAAAAAACTATGAAACATACAGTATTATGATATAAAGTTAATTACACAAGATTTAGCACATATTTGCTAGACCACCATAACCGATCAAATAGTATTATATCTAACTTTTCTGCTAGACAACTACACAAAGAAAACCTACACTCAAACAACCCAAATACCAATAAAGCTCATCACATATACAAATTTACAAAATATTAAAGGATTAATTACAGTCAGACTCCCTATAGTATTGGGAATGTATAAATTAACACCCCTTTGAAACTCTCAAAAAATCTTTTGGACTATTAACATTGTTAATGAGGGTTTGTTATTTTCACTCTCCTTTTTTATTAAAGTGCACTTTTGTCCCTTAAATTCCTATTATACCATCATCCCTCCTTTTAACCAGCACACTCCCTCTCTCTCTCTCCTCTCTCTCTTTATATCCCTCTCTCTCAGTCACTCACGCTCCCTCTCTGACTGAGAGAGAAGGATAGAGAGAGAGATAGAGAGAGAGAGCACTGGTTAAATGGAGAGATGAGATCAGAAGAGGAATTTGAGGGACATGAGTCATTTTAGTAAAAAAAAAGAGTAAAAATAACTAACTCTCACTAACCGTATTAATAGTTTAGGAGATTTTTTAAGAGTTTTAAACTTCAGAAACGTTAAGTTATACATTCTTAATACTATAGGAATTTGACTGTAATTAACCCTTCAAAACGGTAAGAGTTTACAAACGAGTGGAAATTATCCAAACTATAGCATAAGAACTCGTCTAGAGAACGGAGATTATGATTAGTATTGATCTCCAAAATCCTCTGCACCCTCATTGTACGTAGCTCCTTACAAAAGGCCGAAGAAAAAACTGATCACACACACTCAGTTGCATGTTGGTTTGTTAGTACGAGTAGTCTTTTAACGTATGAGACTTACAGATTGGACTTGTCACACAGAACATTACTTTTCTTTAACGCTTGCTTGCTAGCTTCTCTCGCTTCAGTCCTAATGGAGTGTACGTACGGTTCGTCTAGTTCCCTCGATCTCTTTCTCAGTTACTATAGATGGATGGATAGTTAGAGATGAGAAGTGTGAGGGTACAAGACTACCAAGTACAAGTGAGTGAGCCCAATGAGAGGGGGAAGTACTGGTGGGTTCTTCAGTTACGCATCAAGCCATAGCCATGGGGGCGAGAGCTAGCTATCTGCTATGCTTGCTGTATAAACTTTTGCTGTGGCCAGTGGCCTCTGTAGCCTCATTGGAGTGTAGTAGGAGGGAAGATGGCAGTTGTAGAGATTGTGGACAAAAATGTACCTTAACCTATATGCGAGGGAAATGACTTGACCAATTCAAAAAAGAAAATATCTTGTCCAATAATGAGAATCAGGGGCTAACTGGCCCATGGATGGTATCCTGAAAGGTGGTTTGCAAGGAAGAGAAGGAGGGAGGGAGGGAGGGAGGGGGACACAGAGAGAGAGAGAGAGAGAGAGAGAGAGAGAGAGTGCACTTTCTACATTTCTCACTTTTAAAGGAGTTTCCAAAGGAGCACACTATTTTTCCTAGTAAGTCTACTAAATAGTTCATTTTTCGTCCGGATGGCCATTGGAAAGTGGCTCACTAGGAAAAATGGTGTGCTCCTATGGAAATTCCAACTTTTTTTGGATTAGTTTATAAAAAGTGTCAATTATAGAACTTATTCCTGTTTTCTAGGTAGCATGAAAAGTTGGGGATGGATCTATCGTTTTTTATGCTCAATTAGGCTGAAAATAGAGAAAGAGAGTTATTTTTTTACGGAAGAGAGGCTGATTGATTTAAGGAAATCTCTACTATTTTCTATAGTCTACTTTACGTGACCATTTTCATGAAATAATCAATAAAAAATTAGAGATAACTTTCCATGACCACTTTTCATAGAAATAAATAAATGTCAAGATTTACCTAGATTTTATCAATATTGGATTAGAGATAAGATTAGATTCAAGTGATTCTTCTGAAACTAGACGTGTGATTCACCTTGATATGAGATCTAAATCCTAATTTATTTCACAAAATTCTAATTCTTTCCCAAATCTCCACCATAAATCTTAATTATCCTTCTGTCTGGTGTTAACTTTCCCTAAACGAATCAAGAAAATAAAATAAATGGAAAACTGGTGGATCCTATGAATTCACTTTCTATTTTTCACTTTTTATAAATCAATCAGCCCATTAGGAAGGAAAAAAAAAAATGATGTTCTAGGCAGTAAATTGTTGAACATGCTAGCTGCCTTTGACATAACATTATTGGGTGCACACCCAAACTTCTTAAATATAGGTCATATAATTGATAACTACCGGTAACGTCATGAGTGAGCATGAATTGCTAACTTATTGATAACGTCATAAGCCATTAATATGAAATCGAACTCCTATTATATCTTTGTTGGCCTCAACCATGTATGAAGATTCTGATCCATGTCACGATGCTCTATAATTGGCTAACATATCATGTGGCAAAAGAATTCCTATTATATCTTTGTTGTCATCAACCATATATGAGGATTCAGATCCATGTAAAGATCCTATATAATTGGCTAACATAACATAGTAGTTAATCAACCATACATTTAAATTTTTTTTTTTTTTAACACATGCTTTTTTTCTTTTGCAGTGAACCTGCAAGTTGTTAATTCTATATGACCCAAAAGGAAAAAACCTAGCTGGTACATTGAACTATACCTTGTTGCATACACACCAACCTACTCGTTGGCCCACAAATCACCTAATACATACAAAAGGAATGTGCTATATATATACAACATTTATAAATCAAAAATAAACATTTCTTAATACCAAACTAATCATATATATAACCTCAAGTCATCGTACATTGAACTATGAGCAACTCGAACATGTCTCGATGCATCACTTTCTGAGACTTTTGGAGGCCCTCAAGCAACATGCATGCATGGATTCTCAAGCGATTAAACAAAAGCAAGCATAACTTCATAAGCCTGAGATTCTCATTCACACACTCACATTGATTCACTTTTCTCCTCCCGTCGTCAGCAGACGATCATAGTTTAATTGTATACACAATTTGTCACATGTTTTATTCGTATCTTTTGTTGAATGGTCGCCTAATTATGCGCTAATTATTCTGTTTATAGTCAAAAGTTGGGACTTCAACTGTTATTACGGAGCTCATGCCCGTGCATGACGCTGCTCCTGCGGAGTACGTTAAGTGCGAGGTCCATGTGCCACGTTTCATCACGGGGTTTCAAGCGCCAGCTCTACTGATGCGTATTAACCTGCTTCGCAGGAACAATGCATGCAGAGACTTTGTGGACCCCCCTTGGTCAACCGAGCGGACAGATGTCAGGCAGGGTAGAATTGAGACCTGGTGGAATCTCTGTCGTTGACTGGGGTTCCGCTTATATACAGAAGCCTGCGGTGTGGTGGACTCACACCGAAACGGGCCTTAATCTCTCAACTGATTTTAACTGCCGAACATGGATTTGCTTTAAGCATCTTTTGTCATGATAGAGCTACACGTATTTTGACTTTATTGGCAAGAATCAGTGTTTTAAATATATATATATATATATATATATATATATATATATATATATATATATATATATATATATATATATATATATATGTTTGCTTGATTAACTATAGTCACTATCACATTTTGATACTTATATGTCTAATTTGTTATTTTTCTTTATGACATTTTAGATTTTCTAGATTTACTGTCGTTGGATTTGAGATTAATGGCGAGCAAGACTTTGTTGTGGCATAGGCTGGTTGGATTTATATTTTCTTACCGGATCGATTGAGATTTTTTTCCCCTTTACATGATTACATTAGATTTATCTCTTTTCTCTTCTTATATCTGAATACATTTTTTTTTTCTAATATACACTTCTAGAGCATAAAATGATAAGGCAATGAAAGGAGAAAAAAAATTAAAATTTAGACATATATTGACTTTTTTTTTTTTCCAAATGAAGAGTAAGATATTGAAAGATTTAAAAGAGTATAATTTGAAAATGCTAATTTCACCAAAAGAGTATAATTTAAAAGAGTAATATACGTTCTTTATATATTTTTACAAACTCTAGTGGTATGCACAAAATGATATAACTCAATCAAACTTTATAGTTTCATGCAAATATATCAATCTAAAATCTACTCAAAAGGAATACTAATTAGGTACTCTTAACAAAGGAAAAAAAAAAAAAAAACATATTCTCTAGATTAGAATATCACATCTTAATATGAATAAATAAAATAAAAATAATTTCCAAATCTTTTATTTTCCTTGACCACTTATGAAAATCAAATAGAATAAAAAAAAGTTCCAACTTTCTATTGCTTCCGATAATTTGGGGGAAGGGTACAATATCCAAATAATATCTGCTTTATACTTTGAAAAGAATGAATAAAAAAAATAAATTAAAGTGCTCATTAAATTTAAATATTTACTATTAATTTTTTTTTACAGAGTTTGATTATGCATCTCAAGTAAATGTTTTTTTTTTTTAATTTTTTTTTTTAATCATGCTCATCTTGGAGATTAAATTATATTTAAAGAAATCGACTCGGAATAAATGTGAATCAAATACCACAAGAGACTAAATTAATATTTTTTATTTAAAAATTAGAATTTGCAATTCTAATATATTTAATCATCATGCCTTTTTTTTCAGAAAATAAAAAGAAAAATAATATTTCAGCATTAATATTAGACATGAGGGCTCTCCAATGTGGATCCCACTTCAGTCCGAGACAAACTCCCCTGTACGTGTCGCCAAGTAGGCATGGGTCCCACTCCTTGGTCGGACTCTCCGTGTATTTTGTCCTGCTGACTCATCATGGACCCCGCAGTCACTCTCTAGTGCTCTACACCTCCTAAAAACAAATCGGTCCATTTTAAAGAAAAAAGTCTCCATCTTTAATTTATTTTTTTTTAATTTTTTTTATTTCTTTGGGGCCCACTTGGGAATCCAAACACATTCATAGATTGGTCTTGATGTGGGATAAAATCTCAAATGATTTAAAAACTCTCATTTTCACTGATATTTTTGTTTATTTATTTATGATCTTGTTGTTGATTTTATTTGTTTTCTTTTTGATTGATCATAGGTCATACCTAATGGGTATAAAAATGGAATTAGAATCAACTTCTTTAATTATTACAAATATATTCTCAACAATTTTTTTGATATTATTCTTTTTTTTTTATCTGATAATATTTGGAATCTATTGAATAAGCATGGACCCCTTCCTTTACCAAAGAATAATATCCCACTCTTCTCCAACAAGTAAGCCAAGTTGTCCAATTGATCTCGATCTCGGTTGAATTCGGATTCTCTTAACAATGCAACATTATAAGGATCGTTTAACATGCAATCTCAGCCTCTCTTAAATTGCTTGATAGTTCATTTTGTTTTGGTTATCACTTGTAATCGGTAACGTGTAGCTTGCCATTACTTCTATTACAAATTGTGCATTTCTATTATTTGGTTTCATTTGCAATTACTAAATTTTCTAGCTGCCATAACAACTACTTACACACTTGTAGTAAATGCACTTATGGCTCTTATTTGTAAAGTATTATTGTCAAACACGTTACTTCTCATAATTCTTTAAAATAACATATTAAGATTTAAATATTTTTACAACTCTATTTACCACTTGCAATTCCTAATTTTATCGTAGTAATACAAGTTGTACAGTTTCACTTTCAGTGATACAAATCGTAGCTTACAACACAACCTGCAAGTATGGAGACAATCACCTAATATAAAGTGCGCAAATCATTAAGTTGTGATGTGTTTAGAAAATGATTTTAACCATCTATTAACTTAATGTGGGCTTTAGATTGCATCTTAACCGTCCTAATATTCTTCGCATGGTTGGTCCTCTGCTAATTAAGATTAATTTTAATTTTAATTTTTACAGGTATATTCTGCAGGGACCATTTTAAAATTTTAATGTTATTTTCAAAAGTACAAAATCTATTTCATGATTGAGTATTTTTGGATTATAGTTTGGCAAATTGGCAACATGGGAAGAAAAGTTCAGAAACCACTTTGGTGTTGGTTGGTTATTTGTGAGAAAGCAACCTTACATCATTATCAATTATATTAATTCTTGGAGCCTTTTAAATTTTTTTGAAAAATATAATAAATTAATATTAATCACTTAATTAACCCTTAATATATGTTTAGAGAAGTGATTTTTTATCTTTTGAAGCTTAATGTTTTAAAATTTGAAATTGAGGCAATGGTTTTTGTGAAAGAAATCCTTTTTTTTGGGAGTTCCAAGATGAAAGCATAATTTCTAGTCTTTTTGAAATTATATTGTACTTTTTCCTCATGATGTTCGAACTGATTTTCTTATTTCATTATTCTCTTATTAACAGAATAATAAGAAGTTTTTCACTCAGTTTTACCCATAAAAAGCCCTAATATTGCAGAAATATACATTCTAACTAAGCGAAAAATTGCACACCAATCCAATAATTAGCATGTTAATTTCGAATTAGTGAAATGGAAACAAATTAAAATAAAGTAAAGGAGAAGTCAAGAAAAAAGTGATTTATTGTCACAAAATACCTTTTTTTAGTGACAATTTTTATAGTTGTTACGAATTTTTAGTCACAAATTCCCAATTTTCTTGTAGTATATGTATAATTTAATCATCATGATCAAAGCTTATAAAGGAGAAGGTTGATTGAAAGCTAAATCTTTTTCTTTAAAAAAATTATTATGGGATTAGGATAAAGAGATCAGAAGCAAACTTTTTAAGTGCATGCCAGTAATTGGCTCCACTTTATTTCACTGCATGCACATAGTAATCCGTCAATAAAAATGATCATGTGTGTCATTATAAGGTGGCTCCCCTTCATCCCCAACTAGCATATTGATATATTGATATGGGGCTGTAACCTCAAGATAGAATGTCCTGATCAACTGCCCTGGATGGGGCCCACCCAATCTACCTTGAATCATGCCCAAAGGCCTCTCAATATGATTTGGGTCACACCCCACCCCTCATGGTCTGGGCTTATCCTTGTGTTGAGTAGATCAAATCCACCCACACTTGCATCAAACTTTTTTTGATTCTTTGGCCGCATTAGCTGCATCATCAACAATCAACATCCTCATGTGAATTCTCTTTTGGTTCTCATGTCTAATCATTATTATCTTGAATTAGCTTCTTTAACTTTCCATTAGTTTCTAGAGATAGGACCCGCTTGAGTTACTTCTCAGTCTTCGGTGTTAGATGATAGAGGGTGACACGAAAGTCATATCCTTATAGATCTTCTCTCCTATTCCTCTTATACTTTATTTTGTTTACTTTGTAACGTCTGCTCCTGAGTGAGGAACATATCGGAACTTAACTCCCACGTACGTTTACTTTTTACTGTTTCGTTAAGCTTTTTCAATGAAATATGAATATTTTTTATAACTCAGCGTTCTCTTAAAAATGAAAAACTTTCCAACACTATTCTTTCGTTCACAACTAAAATTCAGTTAGTCAGCAATGTGGAGTTCCACCTTGGCAAGCCAATGAGAACTCCCTTATGTCAAACATCGATGTGATCTTGTTCACCCAAAACTTTGTCATGATCCTCACATAAATAATAAGAGATATCTCTCTAGCTAACTTTATATCATGGATAAACGAACTAAACCATATGCATGAGCAACTTTTGGTCTAGGTACATAGCTAGGTTGAAGATATGGTGCTACTATATATAGTGTCATGATCATGTATGGTGCATGGTGCAATTATCAATGCATGGAGATAAGGTGATGACATCTTTGGGCATGCACCAAGTGGGTAAGAGTGGGGTTGGAGTTTGCATGGGGGTGCGTGAGTTTGGTGGGCTAGCTAGACAGCTAGGGTTCCTCAATCCAAATACAATTTATATGTTAAGCATTATAATTTAGGGACCATGAATCATCATCATCATCATCATCATCTTCTTGAGTCGCTAATCATTTGTGACAGATAAATTGGTGTTACAAGACATTAAACTTCTCGATATAGTCTCTCATTATGTGTAAAATATTGGATTGGAAATGGAAGTTCCTTTTGGCGGTGAATCAAGATTAGGGCCGAGCAGAAATTTGAAAAAATCGAATTGAATTGCAAAATCGAAACGAAGTGAACTGATCGGTTCGGTTTATTCGGTTTTCAGTTCGGTTTAAAAACCAAAATTAATTATGAATTTCGGATTGAGTCACGGTAGGTTTAGCTCTAACCAAAACTGACCGAAAAAACCGGTTTCGATGGCTTTAGCTCCTACCGAAACCGACCGAAAAAATCGAACTTTTGTAATTGTAACTTATTTTTTTCTTTGATTTATTTTCAATGTGTTTTTTTTTTAAATCTTTGATGAAAAACATATGATTGTTATTTTAATAGGTAGAAAAAGAAAAAAATAGAAAGGAAAATTATTATTTTTCATATAAAATACACGTATTTATCACATATTCAGTTTCAAACCCAAATAAACGAAAACCGACCAGACCGAACCGAATCGAAACTTCGGTTTCGGTTTTCTTGGGAGTTCTGTCGGTTTCGGTTTAAGTTCTACTATTTTAGTTTGGTTTTCGGTAGAAATTTTTTCATCCAAAACCGAACCAAACCGACTGATACTCACTCCTAATCAAGATGGCTGGCTGAGTCAGTGCCATTTAGACACGATAGATACCGTCAGATTGGATGCATCTTGTTGGAGCTATGGATACATCAGAAATTTTTCGATAGTTAGGGTTGCGTGTGTTCATGCATGTCTCTTTCTGGATTCAAAGGCTTGACTGATTCTCTCCTTTACAACTCGATCATTGCAATATGAAATTCGAAAAGTGGCGCCTCTGATGAGCTGCGTTGGATCATGCATGGCGAGATATATATTTTCCGTACATGAATTAATAAAAAAAACATGACAGGTTTATGGTAGGCAGCCTAACAGTTTGGCAAGATTTTTCTGCGACTGATTAAGTAGTATATTTAGATTACTTAATTTATGTTTACGTGATTGATGCATACATAGAGATTATTGATAGTTATATTTGCTTCCAATATATATAGCCTATCACATAAGTTTAGCATCTAAGGGAAAGAAGTACAGCCTTTTCAGTTTATATTAATGCTACTTATCAGTTAGCTACAGTTCACATTTCCAATATTTGTACATGTATTATCTTCACAAGCTTCTCAAATAGATGCCCTAGCACATTGTAATTAATCAAGGAGTTTGTACATGTATTATCACAACTTTTTCTGATGGACTAAATTAATTATTATTTATCCATTTACATCTATGTGAATAAATTATACCACCTGTAGATATAATAAAAAAAGAAGAAGAAAAAAAAAAAAAAAAAAAAAGAATACCCGCGGGTTGCCATCCACGGCAATAATTCCCGCGGGTGAGCACTCGCGGGAATTTCCCGCGGGTGGGCACCCCGCGGGAAGCTCCTGCGGGTTGCAACCCGCAGTTTTGCTCGCTCCCGTATTTTAATTACGTGATCCGAATTTTTGAAAATTAATTATGGAGATTTAATCGGATTCGAGGGAAAAATTTGAGCCGAATTGGAAGCGCTCCTCAATCTATAAAATTGGGAGCGGAGTTCAGAACAGGGAGATTCTTTGGAGAGGGGATTTTCCAGAGACGGGGGAAGTCCAAAAAGAACAGATCTACGTCTTCTACAGAGTCCAAAAGAACCACAAAGAAAATTTCCGATCTAGATTGGATCGTCAACGGAGTGCAGAATCAAGACTCCACCGCTGTCAGAACCCACAAAAATAAAGGGAAATCGAAATCAATCGATCCCCATTCTTGTAATCTCGATTTTCTATTTGTAATTTTTCTTTTATTGCTGTAATTCCAAAGTAAATTGGCAATATAAAGGAAGATTTAATTTTTCGGACATACAAAAATTGACGATCACAGAGAGAGTTTGGGTGGCGCAATCCAATCTTTAAAATTTTTTATTTGGAGCATAGGCGTCTTCGTCGGGTAATGATAAATAAATGTGAGGCGTCATCGCTGGGTAACGATAAATAAATGTTAGGCGTCATCGCCCACGAAAATTGACAAGACGTCATCGTCTGTCAAAAAAAAACTATAAGGCGTCATCGCCCATAAAAAAAAATAACAAGATGTCATCGTCTGTCCAAAAAAAAAATGAGGCGTTATCGCTCACAAAAAAAATTGACAAAACTGGATACAACCCGCGGGATGCAACCCGCAGATGGAATCGCGGGATGCAACCCGCAGATGGAATCGTGGGATGCAACCCGCAGATGGAATTCCCACGGGACGCAACCCGTAGATGCAATCAAGGGATGCAGTCCCGCGGGACGCAACCCGCAGATACAATCAAGGGATGCAACCCACGGGACCCGCGGGACGCAACCCGCAGGTGTAACCACGGGATGCAACCCGCAGATGCAATCGCAGGATACAACCTGCAGATGGAATTCGAGGGGTACAACTCGCGGGACCCGCGGGACGCAACCCGCAGGACCCGCGGGACGCAACCCGCAGATGCAATCGCGGAATGCAACTTGCAACCCGCAAATGCAATCGCGGGATACAACCAGCAGATGGAATTGCGGGATACAATCCGCATGACGCAACCCGCAGATGCAATCGCGGGATACAACCCGCAGATGCAATTGCGGGATGTAATCGCAGGATGCAACCCGCAGGATACCGAATCCGTAAGACAAAAAAAAAACAAATAATAATAATAAAATAAGTAATAATAATAATAAAATAGTAATAAATAAAAAAAATAAAAAAATAATAAATTGAAAAGGCCTCAACTACAATAAAAAAGTTAATAAATAAAGAAAAACGCGAGGCGAGATAAAAAAAAAAATACTGTGCTCGGGTGGGGCCCACCCGGGCCACCCGCACTTTTCTCCCTCTCTCTAGCACGAAAAAATAAAAATAAAAATAAAAATAAAAAATAAAGAATAAAAAAATAATTAAAAAGGGCAAAAAAATATATAAAAAAATAAAAAAAGGGCGTTATCACCCACAAAAAATTGACAAAGCTGTAAAAAAATAATTAAAAAAAATGCGGTATGAGAGTTCTACCCATGAGTTGTATCCCGCGGATTCACCCGCGGGTTGCATCCCGCGGGATGCACCCGCGGATGCCGAAAAAATATAAAAATAAAAGTAAAATATATATATATATATATATATATATATATATATATATATATATATATATATATATATAAATAAACAAAAATAAAAAAAAAATAAATTTATAAGACCTCATCGCTTATCAAAATAAATAAATAAATAAAAATAAGAAATAAAAAAGCTAGGCATCATCACCTAAAAAAAAAAAAATTCAAAAGGCGTCATCGTTTATAAAAAAAAAAATTCAGACGTCATCGCAAAAAAAAGAGAGAGATAAATATATATATATATATATATATATATATATATATATATATATATATATATATATATAATAAAAGGATCAAAGCTCTAAAAAAAAAAAACCGTGCGATGCGTGGGATTCAACTGCGGGATGCAAACCGCAAGAGGTACACCCGCGGGACGCAATCCGCAGGAGGTATTTTCGTGCGATGCTCCCGCGGGATGCAACCCGCAAGTGCTACCCACGGGTTGCAAAAAATAAATTTAAAAAAAAATAAATAAAAAATAAAAATAAATAATAATAAAAAATGATAAAAATGATAATAAAAATATTAATTATGAAAAGGAAAAATAAATAAAATAAAAATAATAAAAATAATAAATAAATAAAAATAAATATATGTACATATGTAATAAATAAAAAAAATAAAAATATAAACATAATATAAATAAAAATAAATTTTTTTTTTTTAAAAGAGAGAAACATGTTGCTCCCGCAGATGCACTGCCCGCAGCCCCTGCGCAAGGAGGCCAAAAAAAAGAGAAAATGAAAAAAATAAAATTTCTTTGTTTATCTATTAACAAGGCAAATAAAAATAAAATATCTCTCTTTCTCCATGGAGATCAGATTTCGAGATCTACATGAAAGCAAAAGAGGGAGATGTGCTGTACTTTCCGAAGCATGCCATTGAGGCAGATTAGAATAGTTTTGGTTATTTGCCTAAACTGTTGACTAAGCCCATACATTGTACAGAGGTTTTTGAGAGGAGAATTGAGAAGAAGAAATTATTCACCTTCCAAAAAAAAAGTGGTGTTCATGAGCTTATGGTTTCACCAAATCCCAGTCTCAATCGCTTCGTCTTCTTCCTCTTCAAAAATAACGACGACGAACTGTAGCAGCCTCCGAGCAGGGGCGTTGGCGTCGCCTCCACTACCGCCAATGAACCCTAAGGTCCCATTCTTGTCGAAGTTTGCCTCCATCACCTGCCATAGGGGGAGCAACTGATTGCCGACGGGTCCAAGATCCTCTCCATCATCCATAACATCCTCCACCTTTACTCCAACTCTGAGGCTGCAACGGTGAAGCCCGGGATCCCGATAAACTACCAACTTACACCGCAGCGATGTGGCCATCCTGGAGCGCGTCTCTGAGGAGGAGGTCGCGTCTGTGTTATCATCAAGATCATCTCCTCCAAGTTAAACCAGCCCTGCCATTGACCTTAATGCCCTCAAGTCAGCGGCCTGCCCAAATGAATGTCATTGTCTCTTAGATAACCGCGATGCCTTCCTTGTCTCTTCTTAATAGATACTTTGCACAAAAGTAGCAACAGGGCTAGCGCACCCTCTTCATCGACCAAGGAGGAAAGTATAAGCCTTGATGGTTTTGATAGTCTAAGAGCTATGGATCAAGTGCTGCTCCTGCTCTTCAATTCAATCTGCACGATTTTATCGAGATTTTGTTTCAGAACACTGAGAACACACTGCAGTCCGGGCCCTCTAGAAGCTGCCAGGCAGTTGGACTCTTACTAACACCATGCCATCCACTTCTCCGACCTCGCCCTCAACATTGATATCCTCAACCTCAAGATGGTCGGGTCGGCAATAGTAGTAAAGGCGGGGCCAATCAGTCCGATCTCGATTAGAATACTGTGGTGGCTACAAAATTGTCCGATTGAAGTCGAAGGACTTGTACTGGAACTCCGAAAGCACTAGGCGAAGTTGCTCTCCATATTGTGAAAGCTTGACAGAAGATACAATAGACAAATGCTGGTAGCAGTTTCACCATGACGGGTCAGGGCTCGACGACTATGTACTTAGCATTGGCATCCAAGGCCATGTTGAGTCATTTCTATTGCCAAAGAAACGATATCATGAGACAGATTCAGCATGTAAAAAAAAATGCCAAGCTAGAGAGGCTCCCTCTAGTATACCTAACTGTCCATCCAGGCTGCTTCAAGATCAGGGCATAAACTCCCTTGAATAAGATCCCATGCATCAGGCCTTCACATGTTAGCATAAAGCCAGTCAGATGTTAGGCCATGCTCACGACTGAAACACGAGGTTAAGTCTAGAACCAGAATATGAGGTTATGTTTCAGTCTTGCGCAAAAGAACTAAAATGTGAGGCTACGCCCGCATGCAACGCGAGGCCAAATCAGCATAAAGTTATTTTAGACGCAAAACTGATTCAAGATCAAGCCAGCATAAAGTCATCTAGATGCGAGACTAAGTCGAAACCAAACCAGTGTCAATTGATCCAGAATGCAAGTTTATGCTCATGCCTGAAGAGCAAAGCTAAGTTTCAGCCGTGTGCGAGCCAAATGGGATCCACACAGGGGGATAAAACCCACATCCAGAGCGCAAAACTAAATCCCACATAAAACACGGGAGGGGTCTAACCAGTTTAAAGCCAGAAAGACGCGAGGCTAAGTCCGCAACTGAAATGAGAGGCTAGTTCAGTGCGCGAAACTAAACCAGCACACGAGCCTAACTCAGTGCACGAGGCTAAGCCAGTGCACAGGTCTCAGTGCGCGAGGCTAAGCTAGCGTACAAGTCTAATCCCTCATATAAAGCAAGATTAAATTATAATCCAAATATGAGGCTAAGCTCGTTAAAGTCATCCAAAGTGCAAAAGTGAATGAAAACGCAATACTATGTCTCAGCTCTGCATAGAAGACTCCAAAATGCGAGGCTAATCTGCAATCCCACGTAAAACAGTTAAAACATGAGAATAACACATATGCGAGGCTATCTGGTAGTCCGAATGATTTTCATTGTTGGAAGAAGATGCAAAATACAAGGCTAATTTGCAGCCTGGCATGAAACCTTCAGTATACAAAACCAAGCCAACATGCGTAATTAACACAGCGCGCGAGGCAAATCCAGAGTACAAAGTTAATTCAAAGCAAAGTGGCCTAGAATGCAAGGCTAACTCCCAACTCCGCATAAACTTCAAGAAATGGAAGGCCAAGGTCTGCGTCAGAGACTTACGGCGCCATGCTAACTAGCACTTTTGCATAATTTTTATGAAGAAAAAGGTGGCTCTTGATACAATGGGCTCACAACCAGTCAAATGTAGCCCATGCAGGGGGGTGGGACCCATATCTAGTAAACCAGTTGCATACAAAGTTAAATTCTGCATACAATGCGATGCTAAGCCAGCGTAAAGTCATCTAAACGCGAGGCTATGCTCACATGGAGTGCAAAATTATGCCCGCAACTAAAATGCGAAGATAATTCAGTGTGCGAGGCTAAGTCAGAGCATGAATCTAATTCAGTGCGCGAGACTAAGCCTGCACACAAGTCCAACCCCGCGTATAACGCTAAGTCATACTAGTCCAGTCGCGAGGCTTTTCCAGCTTAAAATACGAGGCTAAACCCGCGGATATAGGGCTAAGCTTGTATCTTGAATGCGCAGTAATAAATCAAGTTGCACCAAGCGAGCATCTCGAGAGCGCCTTCAACAAGAAAGTGTAAGAAATAATTTTCAAAGTGGACGACTTGGTCTTAGCAGTCAGGTGACCAATGATCCTAATGCATAATACTAAAGGCAAATTTCAGCCAAAGTGGGAGGGCTCATTTGTAGTATAGACAGTCTATCCAAATGGAGCATACTGATTGATCAATCAACACGATAACCGGATGATGATGCAGATCAACGAAAAATTTCTAAAGAAATATCATTCTTACGGGAATGAAGTCATCCGACCTCTTTTCAACACAACAAAATGAACAAATATTGGCTCGCCACTAGCGTGCAGCTCCACACCCCAATTGGAGGTACAAAATCAAAATTAATCCTACGTCTCTATGACTAAGGATAAAGAAAATGTTTGGCATGTAAGCCAAGCGAAGTCTTCGCCAACCCCATCATGTTGGGAGTAAAAAACATGAATTGCCCAATACCATTAAGGTAATGGGAAGAGAATAAAATTCTTACCAACCCCATCATGCTGGGGGTAAAAAGTATGAATTGCCTAATGCCATCAAGATAATGGGAAGAGAATAAATTTCTCGCCAACCCTTTCATGCTGGGAGTAAAAAAGTATGAATTGTCCAATGCCATCAGGGCAATGGGAAGAGAATAAATTTTTTGCCAATCCCATCATGCTGGGGGTAAAAAAAATATGAATTGCCCAACGCCATCAAGGCAACGGGAAGAGAATAAATTTCTCGCCAACCCCGTCATGCTGGGGATAAAAAGCATGAATTTTCCAAACGCCATTAAGGCAACGGGAAGTGAATAAATTTCTTACCAATCCCATCATACTGGGGGTAAAAGTATGAACTGCCCAATGCCGTCAAGGCAATGTGAAGAGAACAAGTTTCTCGCTAACCCATCATGCTGAGGTAAAAGTATGAGTTGCCCAATGCCATCAAGCTAATGGGAAGAGAATACATTTCTCGCCAACCTATCATGCTGGGGTAAAAATATGAGCTGCCCAAAACTGCTAAAACAAAGGGAAGAGAAAAATTTGGCATTTAAGCCCAAACGAAATTCTCAACAACTCACAATGCTGAGGGAAATAGTATGGCTAGCCCAACTTAAATGGTAGTTGGTAAAGACTAATCAAACCCGTTGATAGTTGAGGGTTTGCTAAAAATCCTATGACAAATCTGTCACAACAGTATCCTTATCCGAATATAAGGATACATCATTACCCGAAGCTGCTAAGACAAAGGGAAGATGAAAAGTTTGACATTTAAACCCAAACAAAATCCTCAACAACTCCCCATGCTGAGGGGAATAGCATGGTTAGCTCAACTCAAACGGTAGTTGGTAAAAACTAATCAAACCCGTTGATAGCTAGGGGTTTGTTAAAAATCCTATGACAAATCTGTCATAATAGTATCCTTATCTGAATATAAGGATACTGTAGATACAAAAAAAAAAAGAAAAAAAAAAAAAATCTTTTTTTTGCTAAGTGGGCACACCCGCGGGTTGCACCCGCGGGTTGAGCACCCGCGGGATGCAACCCGCGGGTTGCAACCCGCGGGTGCGCCCGCGGGAACACCCGCGGGAGCACCCGCGGGTTGCCACCCGCGGGAACCCCCGCGGGTGGTTGCCACCCGCGGGTGCGCCCGCGGGTTGCAACCCGCGGGAGCACCCGCGGGTTGCCACCCGCGGGAACCCCCGCGGGATGCAACCCGCGGGTGCGCCCGCGGGTTGCAACCCGCGGGAGCCCCCGCGAGTTGCCACCCGCGGGTTGTTTTTCGTTGTTTTCCGTTGTTTTATTTCCTATTTTATTTTCCTGATATCCCGTGATCCGCTTTTTCAGGAGGAAGCGAGCCGGATTTCAAGTCTCTTCGGTTTATAAAATAGAGGAATTTAACGGGAGAAGGGGAGGGACTTTTTCTTTGGAGCCGGCAAAGCGATTCTTCACAGAGGGTTGAGAGAGATCAGAAGGAGCAGGTTTTCTTCACAGATCCCCTTCCAAGTTGGATAGTCAACGGAGGCAGAAACAAAGCTCCACCGCTGCCAGACCCACAAAAATAAAGGGGAATCGAAATCAATCGATCCCCATTCTTGTATGCCCCAAAAATTGAATCTTCCTTTATATGCCGATTTGATTTTAAATTACAGCAATAAAAGAAAAATTACAATGCCAATGCGAACAGTTAATCTCAACTGTTCTATCAAACTGCGAGTGCCATCCGAGACAATCCGTTTTTGAGCGGATCACCGAACCTAAAAGAATACGGACGGTGAAAAAGGCATACTCTGGGACCGATCTACCTGCTGCCTCATCAAATATGGTTAATAAAGATAAAAAGGTGGTCGGAAACAACCTTTCGGATAAGGAAATCACTCCAGGGTCAAAAGGAGTTTCTATCGAACCAGAGGGCGCGCTTCTAGAAGAAGTCTCTGAAAGGCTTGAGAGACAAGAAAAACGTCTCGAACAGCACGAGGAGACCATAGAAGAAATGAAGCAACTTTTGATTGAGTTGCTGGCTCAAACTAGAAAGAACCAATCAACGCCGTCTATTTCTAGTCGGCAGAAAGGAAAACGGCCTGTCCAAATAAATGAAGACAGCGAAGACGAAGATGAAGAAGTGCCTCCTCATTCAAGAGAGGAAGAGGAAGTGAAAGTTATCCTCAATCCTCACGCAGAGAAAATAGAGAAGATGGAGAACCAATTACAAGCTCTTCTTCATCGCAAAAAGCTACAAGATGTGGGGGTAGTCCGTCCATATCCCGTAGAATGGGAGACCGTACCCTATCCTGTAAAATATAAACCGTTGAATCTTCAATCATTCGACGGTAAAGGTTCGCCGCAGCAACACATCTTCTATTTCCTCTCACAGACAGGACATCTCATGGGGAATGATCCAACTATGACTAGGATATTTGCGAGCACTTTACGGGGGCCTGCATTTACCTGGTTTATGCAACTTCCCCAGGGAACAATTAAATTTTGGGCTGATGTAGAACGTGAGTTCCTAGCCCGATTCTTTGAAGATGATACAGAAGTCTCCATATTATCTTTGCTAGCAGCGAAGCAAGAAGAAGGCGAAACGGTCAAAACTTATGTCGAGCGGTTCCGAGAACTTTCCGTTCGATGCCCACATGGCATGACGCATGATACGCTTGTGGAAACCTGCAGACATAACTTGTTGACCGATATTTTAGACAAGATGGGTTCGGTCGAATCCAAATCATGGAAGGATCTGCTTAAGCAGGGCGAACAGGCCGAAGAAATACTTCGACGTCTCGAAATGCAACAGTCTTCAACCGGAGACGGTGCAAACGAATCTCCATTCCATTTTTCCCGTTCAAAAGGGAAAGACATAACGGCAATGGCGGTAGAAAGTACACCGAAGCAGAAACCATGGCCAACTACAAGCAACACAGCAAAGTCGCCCAGACTTCAAAAGCAGTATTCGTTCAAGGATGAACATACTGCTACTATGTTCAATCTGCTCACCAAACGCAAGATGCTTAAATTGCCGGAGAGCAAGAGACCTGAAGAAGTAGGGAAAACTAACGATCCGAATTACTGCCTGTACCATCGGATTGTAGGTCACCCCACAAAAAATTGTTTTATCTTAAAAGATAAAATTCAAGCATTGATTGACGCTGGAGCAGTTCAGCTCAAAGCTGAACAAAAAAGGAGTTAGAGCTAACTCCGACACATTCAATGTGTGAGGTCTAAAGGTACCACTTGGGCTCACAATAATTCCCAAAAAATGGGCTCAAGGCGGTTAATTTAAACCCCCATATATATATCTATATATATATATATATATATATATATATATATATATATATATATATATATATATATATATATATATATATATATATAAAATCACGCAACGCCGACAAGGCTACGGGAAGAGAATAAATTTCTCGCCAACCCCATCATACTGGGGGTAATAAGTATGAACCACCCAACGCCGACAAGGCTACGGGGAGAGAATAAATTTCTCGCCAACCCCATCACACTGGGGGTAAAAAAAAAAAAATCACCCAACGCCGACAAGGCTACGGGAAGAGAATAAATTTCTCGCCAACCCCATCATACTGGGGGTAATAAGTATGAACTACCTAACGCCGACAAGGCTACGGGAAGAGAATAAATTTCTCGCCAACCCCATCATACTGGGGGTAAAAAAAAAAAAAAATCACCCAACGCCGACAAGGCTACGGGAAGAGAATAAATTTCTCGCAAACCCCATCATACTAGGGGTAATAAGTATGAACCACCCAACGTCGACAAGGCTACGGGGAGAGAATAAATTTCTCGCCAACCCCATCATACTGAGGGTAAAAAGTATGAATTACCCAACGCCGACAAGGCTACGGGGAGAGAATAAATTTCTCGTCAACCCCACCATACTGAGGGTAAAAGTATGAATTGCCCAACGCCGCTAAGGCAAAGGGAAGAGGAAAAGTTTGGTATTTAAACCCAAACGAAACCCTCGACAACTCACTATGCTGAGGATAATAGCATGGCTAGCCCAACTCAAACGGTAGTTGGTAAAGGCAAAATCAAACCCGTTGATAGCTGGGGGTTTGCTAAAAATCCCACGACAAATCTGTCACAACAGTATTCTTATCCGAATATAAGAATACATCACTGCCCTAAGCTGCTAAGGCAAAGGGAAGAGGAAAAGTTTGGTATTTAAACCCAAACGAAATTCTTGACAACTCACCATGCTGAGGGGAATAGCATGGCTAGCCCGACTCAAACGGTAGTTGGTAAAGGCTAATCAAATCCGTTGATAGCTGGGGGTTTGCTAAAAATCCTAATCAGATAAATCTCCTGTCACGTTAAGATTTCACCTCTGACAGCAAAACTTTTCTTGTCATTTTGCTCCAACAGAGCAAGCGACACTCCAAAATATTAGTCAAGTTAAAATCATACCTCTGACATCATAATTCAAAATCAAATGAGATAAGATCCGATTAAATCCCCTGTCACGTTAAGATTTCACCTCTGACAGAAAAGAAAATTCACACTTCATCAAGTCCAACATTACAATCTCTGATGAACGTGCTTTTGATATCGTTAAGTTGAAAATCACCTCTGACGAAAATCATCTCCCTATCAAGTTAACAGTTACCTCTGATAGTCCGATTCCAAAACTAAATACGTTAACCGTCACCTCTGTTTAGTCAGCTTGTCCCTATCACGACCAGATCCTCTGAATAGGTTAAACTCTAAAACACGTTTAATGTCACCTCTGTCTTTTCCTGATTCGTCATACTAGATGTCACTGAACGGTTAGGATTAAAATAAGCACGTTAATATTATACCTCTGCTTGATCTAAAATAAGCACGTTAACATTATACCTCTGCTTGTCCTCTAATGAGTACGTTAAAATCATACCTCTGCTTGTTATGGAATAAATAAATATATTAACAGTTATCCCTATCGACCAAATCTTTTAAAAGGTTTATAACCAAAATTAAAAAAATCCAAAGTATTTCGAAATTCAGTACGGTTCAATACAGAACTTCAAAAAAAAAAAAAAAAAAAAAGAAAAAAAATCTTTTTTTGCTAAGTGGGCACACCCGCGGTTGCACCCGCGGGATGCAACCCGCGGGTTGCCACCCGCGGGAACCCCCGCGGGTGGTTGCCACCCGCGGGGGCGATCCCGCGGATTGCCACCCGCGGGTTGTTTTTCATTGTTTTCAGTTGTTTTATTTCCTATTTTATTTTCCTGATATCCCGTGATCCGCTTTTTCAGGAGGAATCAAGCCGGATTTCAAGTCTCTTCGGTTTATAAAATAGAGGAATTTAACGGGAGAAGGGGAGGGACTTTTTCTTTGGAGCCGGCAAAGCGATTCTTCACAGAGGGTTGAGAGAGATCAGAAGGAGCAAGTTTTCTTCATAGATCTCCTTCCAAGTTGGATAGTCAACGGAGGCAGAAACAAAGCTCCACCGCTGCCAGACCCACAAAAATAAAGGGGAATCGAAATCAATCGATCCCCATTCTTGTAATCTCGATTTTCTATTTTGTAATTTTTCTTTTATTACTGTAATTTAAAATCAAATCGGCATATAAAGGAAGATTCAATTTTTGGGGCATACAGATACATCACTGCCCTAAGCTGCTAAAGCAAAGGGAACAGGAAAAATTTGGTATTTAAGCCCAAACGAAACTCTCGATAACTCACCATACTGAGGGGAATGACATGGCTAGCTCAACTCAAACGGTAGTTGGTAAAGGCTAATCAAATCCGTTGATAGCTGGGGGTTTGCTAAAAACCCTAATAAGATCAATCCCCTATCAAGTTAAGATTTCACCTCTGATAGTAAAACTTTTCTCATTAATTTTCTCTGGTAGAGCCAGTAAGTCTCTAAAATATTTGTCACGTTAAAATCATATCTCTGATACCCAAGTACAAAATCGAATCATTTTTCTCCATGAGATCAAGTCTAATCAAATCTCCTATCACATTAAGATTTCATCTCTGATAGCAAGACTTTTCTCGTCACTTTTCTCCAGCAGAACCTGTGGCTCTACAAAATATTTGTCACGTTAAAATCATACCTCTGACATCAGAATTCAAAATCAAATGAGATAAAATCTGATTAAATCTCATGTCATATTAAACTTTCACCTCTGACAGAAAAAAAAACTCCCACTTTATCAAGTCCAATATTACAACCTCTGATGAACTCGTTTTTTGATATTGTTAAGTTAAAAATTACCTCTGACGAAAATCATCTCCCTATCAAGTTAATAGTTACCTCTGATAGTCAAATTCCATGGCTAAATACGTTAACAGTCACCTCTCTTTAGCTAACTCATTCCTATCATTACCAGATCCTCTGAATAGGTCGAATTTTGAGGCATGTTTAATGACACCTCTGTCTTTTCCTGATCTGTCATACTAGATGTCACTGAACGGTTAGGATTCTAATGAGCACGTTAACATGATACCTCTGCTTGACCTCAAATAAGTACGTTAATATCATATCTCTGCTTATCATCTAACGAGCATGTTAACATCATACCTCTGCTTGCCACCCAATGAGTGCGTTAACATCATATCTCTGCTTGTCATCTAATGAGCAAGTTAAAATCATACCTCTGCTTGTTATCGAATAAGCATGTTAATATCATACCTCTGTTTATATTCCAGAAGACACGTATGTAGACACCAAAAAAAAAAAAAAATTTACAGCGGGGTCCACCAGCGGGAACTCCTCCCGCGGGTGCCAACCCGCAGGAGGGATCCCGCGGGTGCCCACCCGCGGGAGGCTCCCGTGGGTGGCCACCTGCGGGAGCGATCCCGCGGGTTGCCACCCGTGGGAGCAATCTCGCGGGTGGGCACTCGTGGGAGGAATCCTGCGGGTGCCAACCCGCGGGTTGTTTTCGGCTTCCGTTCCGCTTCTGTTTCGTTTTGCATGGTGATCCGAATTTTTGGAGATTTAATCGGATTCGAGGGAAGAATTTGAGCCGGATTAGAAGCGCTCCTCAATATATAAAATTGGGAACGGAGTTCAGAAGGAGGAAAAATGAGGAGATTCTTTTAGAGAGGGAATTTTTGACGAGGCAATTTTCCAGAGGCCGGAGTCCAAAAATCCAGAGAGGAGTTCCTCAATTCAGAGAGATCGGATCGTCAACGGAGTGCAGAATCAAGACTCCACCACTGTCAGAACCCACAAAAATAAAGGGGAATCGAAATCAATTGATCCCCATTCTTATAATCTCGAATTTATTTTGTAATTTTTCTTTTATTGCTGTAATTCAAAATCAAATTGACAATTTAAAGAAGATTCAATTTTTTGGGCATACAAGAATTGGCGACCACAGTGGGAGTTTGGGCGGCGCAATCCGATCTTAAAATTTTTTTTTTCGAAGCCTAGGCGTCATCGCCGGGTTACGATAAAAAATTATGAGGCGTCATCGCCCATAAAATAAAGACAAGACGTTATCGTCTGTCAAAAAAAAAAAATTTATGAGGTGTCATCGCCCATAAAATAAAGGCAAGACGTCATCGTCTGTTTAAAGAAAAAAAAATTATGAGGCGTCATCGCCCATAAAAAAAATGACAAGACGTCATCGTCTGTCAAAAAAAAAAAATTATGAGGCATCATCGCCCATAAAAAAATGACAAGACGTCATCGTCTGTCAAAAAAAAAAAAATTGAGGTGTTATTGCCCACAAAAAAAATGACAAAACTGGATACAACCCACGGGATGCAACCCGCAGATAGAATCGTGGAATGCAACCCGCAGATGGAATCGTGGGAGGCAACCCTCAGATGGAATCGCGGGACGCAACCCGCGGGGACGCAACTCGCAGATGGAATCGCGAGATGCAACCCGCAGATGGAATCGCGGGATGCTACCCGCTGATGGAATCGAGGGACGCAACCCGCGGGGACGCAACCCACAGATATAATTGCGGGATGCAACCCGCGGATACAGAATCCATAAGACAAATAATAATAATAATAATAATAATAATAATAATAATAATAATAATAATAAGATAGTAATAAATAAAAATAAATAAAATAATAAATTGAAATTTCCTCAATTGCAATAAAAAAGTTAATAAATAAAGAAAAACGTGAGGCGAGCTTAAAAAAAAAGTAGTATGCTCGGGTGGGGCCCACCTAGGCCACCCGCACTTTTCTCCCTCTCCCCTGCACGAAAAAAATAAATAATAATAATAATAATAATAAAAAGGCAAAAAAAATAAAAAAAAGAAAAAAAAAGAGAAAGGGCGTTATCGCCAACAAAAAAATGACAAAGATATAAAAAAAAAATTTAAAAAAAAACATGCGGTATGAGTGTTCTACCCATGGGTTGTATCCAGCGGATGCACAAAAAAAAAATAATTAAAAATAAAAATAATAATAATAATATAAAAAATATAAAAAAAAATAATAAATAAAAATAAATTTGCAAGGCCTCATCGCTTACCAAAATAAATAAATAAATAAATTATAAAAAAAATAAAAAAGGTAGGTGTCATCACCTAAAAAACAAATTCAAAAGGCGTCATCGTTTTATAAAAAAAAAGAGACGTCATCGCAAAAAAAAAAAAAAAAAGAGAGAGATAAATAAATAAATAAATAAATATATATATATATAATTAAATAAAATAAAAAAAAATGATGAACTACCCAATGCCGTCAAAGTAAAGGGAAGAGAACCAACTTCTTGCCAACCCCACCATGCTGGGGGTAAAAAGCATGAATTACCCAACGCCGATAAGGCCACGGGAAGTGAATAAATTTCTCGCCAACCCCATCATGCTGGAAGTAAAAAGTATGAATTACCCAACGCCGACAAGGCTACGGGAAAAGAATAAATTTCTCTTCAACCCTATCATGTTGGGGGTAAAAAGTATGAATTACCCAACGCTGACAAGGCTACGGGAAGATAATAAATTTCTCGCCAACCCCATCATACTGGGGGTAAAAAGTATGAATTACCCAACGCCGACAAGGCTACGGGAAGAGAATAAATTTCTCGCCAACCTCATCATACTGGGGGTAAAAGTATGAATTGCCCAACGCCGCTAAGGCAAAGGAAAGAGGAAAAATTTGGCATTTAAGCCCAAACAAAATTCTCGATAACTCACTATGCTGAGGGGAATAACATGGCTAGCCCAACTCAAACGGTAGTTGGTAAAGGCCAATCAAATCCGTTAATAATTAGGGGTTTGCTAAAAATCTCATAACGAACATGTCACAACAGTATCCTTATTCAAATATAAGGATACATTGCTGTCCTACGCTGCTAAGGCAAAGGGAAGAGGAAAAGTTTGGCATTTAAGCCCAAACGAAATCCTCGACAACTCACCATGCTGAGGGGAATAACATGGCTAGCCCAACTCAAACGGTAGTTGGTAAAGGCAAATCAAATCCGTTAATATCTGGGGGTTTGCTGAAAATCCTAATCAAATAAATCTCTTATCACGTTAAGATTTCACCTCTGACAACGAAACCTTTCTCGTCATTTTTCTCCAGCAGAGCAAGCGACACTCCAAAATATTTGTCAAGTTAAAATCATATCTCTGACATCATAATTCAAAATCAAATGAGATAAAATCCGATTAAATCTCTTGTCATGTTAAGATTTCACCTCTGACAGAAAAAAAATTCACACTTCATCAAGTCCAGTATTACAGTTTCTGATGAACTTATTTTTGATATCGTTAAGTTAAAAATTACCTCTGACGAAAATCATCTCTCTATCAAGTTAACAGTTATCTCTGATAGTTCGATTCCAAAGCTAAATACGTTAACCGTCACCTCTGTTTAGTTAGGTTGTCCCTATCACGACCAGATCCTCTGAATAGGTTGAGCTCCAAGACACGTTTAATGTCACATCTGTCTTTCCCTGATCCGTCATACTAGATGTCACTGAATGGTTAGGATTCTAATGAGCACGTTAACATGATACCTCTACTTGACCTAAAATAAGCATGTTAACATCATATCTCTGCTTGTCACCCAATGAGTACGTTAACATCATACCTCTACTTGTTATCTGATGAGCACGTTAAAATCATACCTCTGCTTGTTATTGAATAATTGAATATGTTAATAGTTATCTCTGTCTACAAAATCTTTTAAAACGTCTGATAGCCAAAATTAAATAATCCAAAGTGTTTCAAAATTCAGTACGACTCAATACAGAACTTTGAAAACTTTGGAGAGGGTTATGTAGACACAAAAAAAAAAATTTTTTTTTTACAGCAGGGTCCACCCACGGGTGCCAACCCACGGAGGGATCCTGCGGGAGAATTCCCGCGGGTCCCACCCGCGGGAGGAATCCCGCGGGTGTCCGCGAGAATTCCTCCCGCGGGACACCCGCGGGAATCTCTCCCGCGGGTAGCCACCCGCGGGAGCGATCCCGCGGGTTGCCACCCGTGGGAGCAATCCTGCGGGTGGGCACCCGTGGGAGGAATCCCGCGGGTGCCAACCCGCTGGTTGTTTTCCGCTTCCGTTCCGCTTCTGTTTCGTTTTGCATGGTGATCTAGGTTTTTGGAGATTTAATCGGATTCGAGGGAAGAATTTGAGCCGGATTAGAAGCGCTCCTCAATATATAAAATTGGGAACGGAGTTCAGAAGGAGGAAAAATGAGGAGATTCTTTTGGAGAGGGAATTTTTGACGAGGCAATTTTCCAGAGGCCGGAGTCCAAAAATCCAGAGAGGAGTTCCTCAATACAGAGAGATCAGATCGTCAACGGAGTGCAGAATCAAGACTCCACCACTATAAGAACTCACAAAAATAAAGGGGAATCAAAATCAGTTGATCCCCATTCTTGTAATCTCGAATTTATTTTGTAATTTTTCTTTTATTGTTGTAATTCAAAATCAAATTGGCAATTTAAAGAAGATTCAATTTTTCGGGCATACAGTTAATAGTTACCTCTATCTATCAAATCTATTACACGTCTGTCATGCACTTGGCCTCTGAACGAGACGTCAAAAATATTTTTTGCATGCAGGTAATAAATTTTCTGAAGCAAAGTTACAAGCAAAAGTTTGGCTAGGCTGCACAAATATAATGACCAACATCAAGAAAATTCGTTAGAAGCAATCTCTGATATATTGAAGAGGTTCAACAGTATACCTCAAGCAACAAAACAGCTGGAAGGTAGTGACTTCAGAATATGGTTCACAGTATACCATAAAAATCACGATGAACACTACAAAGCTAAAATCAAATATTCCAAAGTATTTCGAACTTCGTTACAATTCAATACAGAATTTTGAAAACTTTGGAGGGGGTTATGTAGATATAATAAAAAAAGAAGAAGAAGAAGAAGAAAAAAAAAAGGGGAATACCCGCGGGTTGCCACCCGCGGGAATTGAGCACTCGCGGGAATTTCCTGCGGGTGGGCACCCACGGGAGCTCCCGCGGGTTGCAACCCGCAGTTTTGCTCGCTCCCGTACTTTAATTACGTGATCCGAATTTTTGAAAATTAATTACGGAGATTTAATCAGATTCGAGGGAAGAATTTGAACCGAATTGGAAGCGCTCCTCAATCTATAAAATTGGGAGCGGAGTTCAGAACAGGGGGATTCTTTGGAGAGGGGATTTTCCAGAGACGGGGGAAGTCCAAAAAGAACAGATTTACGTCTTCTCCAGAGTCCAAAAGATCCACAAAGAAAATTTCCAATCCAGATTGGATCGTCAATGAAGTGCAGAATTAAGACTTCACCGCTGCCAGAACCCACAAAAATAAAGGGGAATCGAAATCAATCGATCCCCATTCTTGTAATCTCGATTTTCTATTTGTAATTTTTCTTTTATTACTGTAATTCCAAAGTAAATTGGCGATATAAAGGAAAATTACAAATAGAAAATCGAGATTACAAGAATGAGAATCGATTGATTTCGATTCCCCTTTATTTTTTTGGGTTCTGATAGTGGTGGAGTCTTTATTTTGCACTCCGTTGACGATCCGATCTGGATTGAAAATTTTCTTTGTGGATCTTTTGGACTCTGGAGAAGACGTAGATCTGTTCTTTTTGGACTTCCCCTGTCTCTGGAAAATCCCCTCTCCAAAGAATCCTCCTGTTCTGAACTCCGCTCCCAATTTTATAGATTGAGGAGCGCTTCCAATTCGGCTCAAATTCTTCCATCGAATCCGATTAAATCTCCGTAATTAATTCCCAAAAATTCAGATCACGTAATTAAAGTACGGGAGCGAGCAAAACTGCGGGTTGCAACCCGCGGGAGCTCCCACGGTGCCCACCCGTAGGAAATTCCCCTGAGTGCTCACCCGCGGGGATTATTCCCGCGGGTATTCCCTCCCCTTTTTTTTGCTTCTTCTTCTTCTTCTTCTTTTTTATTATATCTACATACACCACCTCAAATTCCTCATATTAAATATTCTTCTAGACCTTTTCTTTCCCCTGTATTCTTTTTAAGAAATAATGAAATTTCTTGACTTAAATTTTATTGCAAGGTTCTTCTTAAAAAAAAAAAAAAACTTTTATTGCAAGGTCATGTTATATGTTTCAAAGAAGCATATGCTTATTGCATTATATAATATATGTGCTTAACACTAGAATATATTGTCTTCTTCTTGCTAATAAAACTTGAACAAAATTTTCAAACCTTTGAATTGGAATCCTTCTGCATGAGCATCTACAACATTTTGCTATTTATTTATGTCAAGTTACAACTGGACCGAACACAATAATCCTTGACAACGTTTAATTAAATTAAGCTTAAGCCCACAAGTTCAAATTGAATCGAGGTTCTAGATTCATGAACATTAGTCAATGAGAAGTCACACAAGCACTTTAACACCCCCAATTGCTTGTCTTTTTCTTGATGGAACTTGGGAAAAGCCAATTGCATGCATAGATTAAAAAATTGATAAAGAAAAGAAATATATATGACTAATTAGGCTAAGTTAGGCATCACAAGTTATATACTTATGAGTAACAAGTTGTTGCATTGAATCAGGTTAATGGTACTATTAAGTAATTAAGTCTTTCACACGAACCGTTTAATAAAAGAAAAATGAAAAAAAAAAAAAAAAAATCAATTTTGCATTAGTGGGAGAAATATGTGTAGAGTATAGCCTATCGTGCATAAAAATACAGAACAAAGATCCTTTACACAGTTACGTGTTTGTTTTATGAGATAAAAATGTGTCTACTTCTAAATTAATGAGAAAGTTTAGCCTTTTCAAGTCAATATGCATTTCTCATTTTCCTTCATATTCTATTTGCATAGCTAAGATGTTCACCTACTTAAAAAGAAAAAGAAAAGGAAAAACAATGATGTTCACCAATATAAACTAAAACAAAAATATAATAGAATAAGAATAAATCACGTTGTTATTTCTTAATCTTTCACTACTAAGATAGTATTAGACATGAAAAATAGTTTATATTCTCATGTTGATACATCTTTTTCTAACTTTTCATGCAAAATCTAGGCTAAATATATATTATGCATATGCTTTATAACACATATAATTGTCATCATACTACCAAATTTGAACACCTTTTCAAACTCTAGAACCAAATTATTCTTGCATGCGCATCTCAAGCTATTTCTTTTCTACTATTTGCCAAATGACAAGTAACTGGCCGTGCACAAAACCCTAGCTAAAGTTTAATCAAAGTGTTGAATTAGCCCACATGTTCATGTTGAATCAAGGTTCTACAGTTCTACGTATTCAACTTTTTAGGGAAAAAATTATATAGGAAAGATGAGCACTTTTAGGTTGCCTAATTGTGCTCCCATCTTTTTTTGATTGTGGAACAATTGAATTCTATAAGACCAAATATTCATGCATATGTTGAAAAGATGAATCAAAAAACGAAATCAAACAAATTAATATTCCAAATGCATGCCCTGAATTCAAACAAAATAGTAATAATAATGATATACCCAAAACTTGTAATATTGTGAAAATAGATATAGATAAATACGTTAATTTTAGGGAGAATAAACAAGAAGAAAAAACTACACAATTGAAGATGAGATTAATGCATTTCTTTTGAGTAAATTCAAGAATTTCCAAAATTGTTAAAAGCCCCAAATATTAAAGTTATATTTATTAAAAAAGTTTCTAGAAAGTATAGTTGGCTACGTTCAAAATAGAGTATCGATTCTAATATTAGCATATTTCATAGATTAAATATTCAACACTAAGATAAATATTCTACATTCTGTAATTAGTTTGTTAACAGAAAAATCAAATAAAAATCTCACTTTAATTTGGATGTTTTTTTTTCTATTTGTAATGCTAAATATTCTAGAAAAAGAAATTTTAATTTGCTATAAGAATAAATACTTTCTCCCTAATATATAAATTTCAAATGAAAAGGGAAACAAACTATATATATATTCTGTGTTGTGTAGAACTATCACTAGGTTCTCCAAACAAAGGGCACAAAGATATGAACTTTCTCCCCTAGACTTCCACATTGCTTTCACATGTGAGATAGCCCTAGAGCTCGCTCCACCCTCCTCGTTTTGCTCCTAAAAATTTCAAGTTAGGTTCTCTTTACCCTCTAGGATTCAATTCAAACCTCACGAGTCATGACATACGAGCCATGCATTTTATGTGCTCTCAAGGATTCCTCATTCTTTTAGTCTTAGCTTACATATGCTTTAGATCTCCTTTAGTATCCGAGCGACCATTCTCTTGGGGTTGGTCTTCGTCGAAGGGTTCGGCCGCACTTTATTCTATTCTATGTCGGAAAGAGAGTGTCAGTTTCCTGTGCGTGTCAGTCAAATATCCCTTGGAAATATGGAGAAGCTTCATGCACCTAGCCAGAGATAGCTGCTTAGTTAACAATGGTGTGTGTGTGTGTGTGTGAGAGAGAGAGAGAGAGAGAGAGAGAGAGAGAGAGATAACCTAAGTTGTGGTGCAAAGTTGTAATATTTGCTTTGATGCATGAGAGAGAGAGAGAGAGAGAGAGAGAGAGAGTAAACTAACCCAAGTTGGGGTGCCAAGTTGTAACATTGGCTTTGATGCATTATGCGATGAGATAGCTTAGGGTTGAGGTTTAGAATCTTGCAAGTGTCACCATGTGAGAATCACATAAACTAGGAACACAACATTGCAAGTACCACATGTGCCTTAAATGTTAATTGTTATTTAATTTCATTTGTTGTGTTTGTGAGTGCATGAAATTTGACTATTAACTCTTGTCAAAGTTTTAGGGTTTGTTGTTGCTTGGTACGAAGCCACCACGCTTTTGACTGAATCTCTGTGGCTGCTATATTTGCGTGTTGACAGACTTTGTTACCTTGAGAAAATTATACACTTACTATTAAGGATTTTTTACATATTAGTCCCTTACGTTTTCAAAAAATCGACTTTAGTTCCTGATATATTCATATTTTGATTTTAGTCCTCCAAATTCTTTAATTTACTTTACTTTAGTCCATCTATTAGTATTTCCATCCAAATAAATGGTAAATTTTAATTTTAATATTTAAGAGGTAGAGTAAATGACTGATATATTTTAAATTAGTTTTAATCTTAAGTTATTTCGTAGATAACTTGCTATTTGAAGAAATCATACTTCACAAGACGAGAGATATAGAGTTAGGAAAAGAAAAGAAAGAAGAAAGAGAGAGAGATTAAGTGGGAGGGAAGAGAGAGAGGAGAATACTGGAGAGAGAAACGCAATAAGAATAGAAAGAGAGGAGGAAGAGGAAATAGAGGGAAATAACTGATATGGACCAAAACTTTAACTGGCCTAACAGAAGTTATCCAGGAGTGTTTTCGGTAAAAATTTGGGAACTTTTCATTACTATTGAGAAAAATTACAGATTATAAAAATTTCTCTTTTTTCGATTACAATGAAAAGAAAAGAATAATAGATGAGAGGACTTATAGAATACCTCGCTCTTCTTTTTTTTTTTTTCCAGAAGATCGTAGGATCGAGACAGCTATGAGCATTGATCCGTTCCTCGTTGATGATCCGATGTCGAAGGTTGGAGGTGGTGGAGATTTTTTGTACTCGTTCTTCTTTTCTTATGATCTCGGAGGAAGCTCGAAAGCTCGAACTCTTGTGCGGGAGAGAGATCTGGCCAAATGGTTCCTTCTCTCTCCGCTGATCTCAAGCCTTCAAGACTCTCACGCATAACTTGAATTGTCAAAAGATTCCTTTTGAGTTCCTCTAGAGGGGTATTTATAGGCTCCAGATTGTCGAGGGGGTTTCCTTATAGATAGAAATAAAATCCTTTCGTAATCTTGATAAAATATTTGAATTTTTTGATGAGATTTATTCTAAGATTTGTTGTATCTGGTCCTGATTCTGCACTCAAAAATCAATTAAACTCTAATTAGAATTTGTAGAATATACAAAATAGTTCGGAACGGAGCCCAAAATTATTGCACGCGACACAGGCGAGGCTCGATCAGAGATGAAGGGGACTTGCTTACGCAGACTTCACGGTAGCAGCATTGATGATGTCCACGAACTCAGGCTTCAATGAAGCTCCACCAACAAGAAAGCCATCAACATCAGGCTGCTAGTTCCTTGCAGTTAGCACCATTTACAGAACCTCCATAAATGATGCTTGTTGATACTGCAACTTCAGCAGACACATTCTGGCTAAGCCACTTCCTCAGACTCTCATGCACTTCCTGGGCCTGAGCCGGGGTAGCAACCTTGCCAGTTCCAATAGCCCAAACTGGCTTATAAGCAACAACAACATTTGTCCAGTTCTTTATCCGATCAGCAGTTGTTTTTGTTTGGGCAGCAACAACATCCATAGTTGATCCTGCTTCTCGCTGTTCCAGCGTCTCACCAACACATGCAATTACCTTCAAACCTTGAGAGAATGCATATGCAACTTTATCACAACCGTACTCATTTGATTCACCTAAAAAAGCTCTTCTTTCAGAATGGCCAAGAATAACCCAGGGGATGATCAAATTAACGAGCATTTCCGCACTGACCTCTCACATAAATTATCTGAATTAGAGTTTATTTTCACTATTTACAATAATTTTTTTTAAAAAATTTCTTTTGGATTATGATCTCGACCACCTATAATTCACTCATACCAAATTTCTTAGATTTTAGTTTTGATTTGGTCTCCCATCAAGTTAACACAAAATTAACGGTTTTTAATAAATAAATATTTTGTATGTACCTGATGAAACGATAAATAAACTCTAAAATTCATGCAATTTAATCTGAAAGAAGGTAGAGATATTAATTATTAAAAAAATTGAAGAAAAATTATTAGATCATTATAGTTTTAATGCTAGCTCACGTAATTTTTTCTGAGTTGACGACTCACATACAGTAATTCCACACACACACACACACACACACACACACACACACACACACACACACACATATATATATATATATATATATATATATATATATATATATATATATATATATATATATATATATAATAGGAAATTCATCGATGGTGAAGAGAGTTCCTTCACTGTTGCTTAGCTGGCCCAATAAAATTATCACACGTAGCGCCACTTAAAGTAACAAATAAAAGAACTTTCTTAATCCTTCTTTTAGTGGCGCCAAATGTAACAGTTTTACTGGATTATCTAAGCGGCACTGAAGGAACTTTTTTCACCATCGGTGAATTTTACGTTTCCTCATATATATATGTGTGTGTGTGTGTGTGTGTATTGAGCTGACAACTCACACAAATTGCCTGAGCTGTAGTTCATTTCTACTATTTCCAATAATTTTTTTTAAAAATTTTCTTTTGGGTTATGATTTTGATCCTTAGGGTTCACTAGTACCCAATTTTTTGAGTGTTAATTTTGATTTGGTTCTCTATCAAGTTAACACAAAATTAACGGTTTTCAATAAATAAAACAATTTGTATGTACTTGATGAAAGAGTAAATAAATTCCAAAATTTATGAAATTTAATATGAAAGAAGTTAAGGAGATAGAGATAGTACTTGTAAAAAAATTGAAGAAAAAATTATTGGATCATTATAGTTTTGCCACTAACTCACGTAATTTTTCCGGAACTGACGACTCACCTATAATAATCCCATATATATATATATATATATATATATATATATATATATAAAATTAATATTTATTTTATCGACTCTGAGTGAAGGAGTTACTAATTAATGTAATATGTTGCCTCTGACTAGCGTTTTGAAGGAACAAAGTTGATTACTTACTCCTGTTATTTTTCTCAGATGAGGAGAAATTTCCATTGTCACATCATAACTCTGAATGAATTAAACTAAAAAATAGGCTTTTTAAAAGATGAATATTCTTAATATATGCCTCTAAACGTGATAAATATAGTTTGTTATGAAAAGAGAGTGCAGGCATATGTTAAATTTACCAGTAGTTTTTATTATTTTTTTTTCTCTTTATATTAGTGATATGGATTTAGCATGATTTATTATCTAAGTTAAATTTCCGATAGTATCGCTCAATATCGAATATCAAAGCATCCAAATTCTTTGCAACATGGAGGCTATTAATTAATTAATTAATTAATAGAAAAAAAACTTCTAATGCGAAGAGCCAAAATGTAAGGTCAGTTTAGGAATATGAAAAGCAAGAGCTGTGTATTTGCTTGAGGGAAATTCTATTTGAGTACACCAGATTGCTCGATGAGTCCACCCGAGATCAATTCCTTAAATGTTTTCATAACATTTGGGGATCAGTACATAAATGGATTTAATATTGTTAGGAAATTTATTTCCGACCAGAGTAGAAAACACATTCATAAAAAGAAATGACAAATTTATAAATTTTTAAACTTCTTTTTTTATTTTTTTATTTTTTGGGTTTAATAATAAGCTTGTAGCATCTGGTCCACTGAAATAGTGAAGCCTCTAAAGTTGGCCTACTCAGCCTGTAGGCTGTGCGTGTTGGGCCCTTTCAAAGTCAAGAGCAAGCTGACCTAACTCAGTTGGGCTCGTATCTTGTTGAACAAACCCCCAAGCCCACTGTGCCCTGTAGTACCCAAACCACACTTTAAAAAAAAATAAAAATAAATAATAATCTAACTCCAAAAAAATATACGAATTTGAAATATTTTTAATGTAAGCCTATAATGGCTCCTCACAGTCACAATGTTGGAGGGTGAACAAGTGCAAACGTATCCTATATCTTATGGACATGTAATTTTTAATATATTTGAGTGGTATTATTTTATGATATGCATTGATTCTTAGTTTTACCTTCATTTTCTAACTTTTAAACCACAAACAATGATGTTTGCTATCTTTAAGAGTCTCACCGCGTCTGATGGTTATTTTTTATTTCCTATCATCTATGATAGAATAATCATCTACACCAATATCATATCAAAATATTATATATTCCTTATTTTAATTATTTTATCTTGCTATTCCAATCACCTTGCTATTAAAAATATTATATCTCACTATCTCAGCCATTTTCCTATATATATATGTTGTCGAGTAGTAAACTCTCATTAAATTCATGAGGTGGTCTTAAAAACTGTATTTTAATGATATATCTTGCTTGATGTTGCCATAAATCTCTGACTTGTTTGTATATGCTACTTACGAACTGAGTGTATAAGCACATGCACTTGCTTAAAATTCTAAGGCAATGTTCACTAGTTCAACCATCTCATCCCGTTGTATATTTCTTAAAACTTATTCTCTTCCCGTAACCATCTCACTAGTTCAACCATCTCATCCCGTTGTAAAATTTATTCTCTTCCCGTAACCTTGTCGGCGTTGGGTAATTCATACTTCTTACCCCCAGTATGGTGGGGTTGGCGAGAAATCTATTCTCTTCCCGTAACCTTATCGGCGTTGGGCGGTTCATACTTATTACCCCCAGTATGGTGGGGTTGACGAGAAATTTATTCTCTTCCCGTAACCTTGTCGGCGTTGGGTAATTCATTTTTTTACCCCCAGTATGGTGGGGTTGGCGAGAAATCTATTCTCTTCCCGTAGCCTTATCGGCGTTGGGCGGTTCATATTTATTACCCCCAGTATGGTGGGGTTGACGAGAAATTTATTCTCTTCCCGTAACCTTGTCGGCGTTGGATAATTCATACTTCTTACCCCCAGTATGGTGGGGTTGGCGAGAAATCTATTCTCTTCCCGTAGCCTTATCGGCGTTGGGCGGTTCATACTTATTACCTCCAGTATGGTGGGGTTGACGAGAAATTTATTCTCTTCCCGTAACCTTGTCGGCGTTGGGTAATTCATTTTTTTTTTTATATATATATATATATGGGGGTTTAAATTAACCGCCCTGAGCTCGTTTTGGGAATTGTTGTGAGCTCAAGTGGTACCTTTAGACCACACACATTAGATGTGTCGGAGTTAGCTCTAACTCCTTTTTTGTTCAGCTTTGAGCTGAACTGCTCCAGCGTCAATCAACGCTTGAATTTTATCTTTTAAGATAAAACAATTTTTTGTGGGGTGACCTACAATCCGATGGTACAGGCAGTAATTCGGATCGTTAGTTTTCCTTACTTCTTCAGGTCTCTTGCTCTCTGGCAATTTAAGCATCTTGCGTTTGGTGAGCAGAATGAACATAGTAGCAGTATGTTCATCCTTGAACGAATACTGCTTTTGAAGTCTGGGTGAATTTGCTGTGTTGCTTGTAGTTGGCCATGGTTTCTGCTTCAGTGTACTTTCTACCGCCATTGCCGTTATGTCTTTCCCTTTTGAACGGGAAAAATGGAATGAAGATTCGTTTGCACCGTCTCCGGTTGCAGACTGTTGCATTTCGAGACGTCGAAGTATTTCTTCGGCCTGTTCGCCCTGCTTAAGCAGATCCTTCCATGACTTGGATTCGACCGAACCCATCTTGTCTAAAATATCGGTCAACAAGTTATGTCTGCAGGTTTCCACAAGCGTATCCTGCGTCATGCCATGTGGGCATCGAACGGAAAGTTCTCGGAACCGCTCGACATAAATTTTGACCGTTTCGCCTTCTTCTTGCTTCGCTGCTAGCAAAGATAATATGGAGACTTCTGTATCATCTTCAAAGAATCGGGCTAGGAACTCACGTTCTACATCAGCCCAAGATTTAATTGTTCCCTGGGGAAGTTGCATAAACCAGGTAAATGCGGGCCCCCGTAAAGTGCTCGCAAATATCCTAGTCATAGTTGGATCATTCCCCATGAGATGTCCTGTCTGTGAGAGGAAATAGAAGATGTGTTGCTGCGGCGAACTTTTACCGTCGAATGATTGAAGATTCAACGGTTTATATTTTGCAGGATAGGGTACGGTCTCCCATTCTATGGGATATGGACGGACTACCCCCACCTCTTGTAGCTTTTTGCGATGAAGAAGAGCTTGTAATTGGTTCTCCATCTTCTCTATTTTCTCTGCGTGAGGATTGAGGATAACTTTCACTTCCTCTTCCTCTCTTGAATGAGGAGGCACTTCTTCATCTTCGTCTTCGCTGTCTTCATTTATTTGGATAGGCCGTTTTCCTTTCTGCCGACTAGAAATGGACGACGATGATTGGTTCTTTCTAGTTTGAGCCAGCAACTCAATCAAAAGTTGTTTCATTTCTTCTATGGTCTCCTCGTGCTGTTCGAGACGTTTTTCTTGTCTCTCAAGCCTTTCAGAGACTTCTTCTAGAAGCGCGCCCTCTGGTTCGATAGAAACTCCTTTTGATCCTGGAGTAATTTCCTTATCCGAAAGGTTGTTTCCGACCACCTTTTTGCCTTTATTAACCATATTTGATGAGACGGCAGGTAGATCGGTTCCAGAGCACACCCTCTTTATTGTCCGTATTCACTACAAGAAAAGGGGGTATTTTGCAATGGTTATCGTACAACAGTTTTAAAATCGTTGTAATATAATATATTTAGTAATGCTTAAATTAACCGTTACAATAGATTTTTATTTTGCAATGGTTACTATGTAACTCTTCTTAAACCGTTTCGATATATTATATTTTACAATGTTTTTAAAAAATATTGCAAAAGATAGCTTATTTGTCACGTTTATGTTGCAACACTTATTTAGTTGTTAGCAAATGATTATTTTGTAACGGTTTAAACAATTGTTACAAGAAAAGGGGGTATTTTGCAATGGTTTTTTTGCAACAGTTTTAAAACCATTGTAATATAATATATTTAGTAATGCTTAAATTAACTGTTACAATAAATCTTTATTTTGCAATGGTTACTATGTAACTCTTTTTAAATCGTTTCGATATATTATATTTTACAATGTTTTTAGAAAATGTTGCAAAAGATAGCTTATTTGTCACGTTTATATTGCAATGCTTATTTCGTTGTTACTAAATAATTATTTTGAACTTGCTCACTACAAGAAAACTAGGATTTCGTGACAAAAATTTCGTGACAACTATAAAAATTGTCACTAAAGAAGGGTATTTTGTGACAATAAATAAAACTTGTCACGAAAAATGAATTTTTTTTGACGATGATAAATATTCGTCACATAATCCTAATTTTTTAGTCACAACGTACTAAAACTTGTAACTAAATATTTGTTTTTAGTGACGAAGATAATTATTTGTCACATAATCCAAATTTTTTTTTGTGAAGGATATAAATAGTTGTCACAAAAGTATGGTTTTTAGCGACAACTTACAAAAACTTGTCACTAAACACAATTTTCTTGTGATGGAGATAAATAGTCATCACAAAAGTATAATTTTTAGTGACTACTTATAAAAACTAGTCACTAAATATAATTTTCTTTCTGTGACGGATATAAGTAGTTGTCATAAAAGTATAGTTTTAGTGACAACTTACAAAAACTTGTCACTATACATAATTTTTTTGTGCGGAGATAAATAATCGTCACGAAAAGTATAATTTTTATTGACAACTTATAAAAACCTATCACTAAATATATTTTTTTTCTTGTGACAAAGATAAATAGTCGTCACAAAAGTATAGTTTTTAGTGATAACTTATAAAAACTTGTCACTAAGTTTTTTTTTCGTGACGGAGATAAATCGTCGTCACGAAAGTATTGTTTTTAGTGACAACTTATAAAAATTTGTCATTATATAATAATTTACAGTAACAATAAATTTTAACTTTCATGAAAAAGTGATATAGATTTTTTACTTGTGATGAAAATTTAATTAGTTGTTATTAAATAATTTTTGTGATGGATACAAATGTCACTAAATTTTTGATATTTTTTCAAATAAAAAATAGGTAAATATTTTATAGAGGGCATTTTCTCTCTCCATCCTGTTTTTATCTCTCTCATCAAATCAAATTAATATACTCGGCTCCTTTGCCCACTCACCCTCGGTCGACCACCTATGCCCTCTCCCTCAATGCTTATGATAAACAATTGTGTTTGCCTAGGCAAATCTAGCTAATTAGGGTCATCTTTCATAATGATAAAATTGTCACTTAATTTTGTTTTGATTTCCCGTATCTGCCAAATTTCGGGAAATTCTAAATGTGCACCACACATTGCTAAGTGAGCACCACATACTGTAGTTAAGTGATGAAAGAGATAGTGGAAATAGGTGCTCACTAAGAAACAAGTGGTGTGCATTTAGAATTTTCCTAAATAACCACGAATCTCCCAAATTCGACTATTTATCTTCCCCAAATACCAAACGATACGGTGATCAGCCGATTGAAGTTCGATCCTCTCTCACACCGCCGCCCCAAGTTAACCTCTCACACCGCCGCCCCAATTCCTCATCTCACACCGCCACCCCAATTCCTCATCTCACACCCGCCGCGACTCCTGCATGCCCCGCGATCACCCTTGCAAGTCGTCAGGCATGATCCGCTTGCCCTCGCAAGTCGCCGGCAAGACCTGTGCGCCCTCACAAACCCTAACTCCTTTTCTCCCACCGTCGCGAGATCACCGCAACCTCGATTGTCATCCCCCGCCACCACATCCGGCTTCCCCACGACACCTACCCTCGCAAGCAGATCGGAGCGATCTGCTCGCCCTCGCAATCTGCCGGCGATCGAGACCGCCCTAACTCCTGCAGCGAGCCCAGGCGAGATCCGTCCCTCTCTCAAGCCACCAAGAGAGAACCGCCCACCCTCGCAAGTCGCCGGCGAGACTATCCAACTCCAGCAGCGATCCAGGAAAGCTGTCAGGCAAGACCCGCCCCAACTGCAGTCATTCCTCGTCCTCTCTCGTTGAATCGCCCTCACGGTAAGCTCTAAACCAAATAACTTGTGTTTATTAGTACTTTTGGAGTTTGTGTTTCATTGTGCAGCAGGAGCAGTCTGCTCTTCATACTTCAGTTCGTGTTTTTATTGTGTTTCAAGCTTGTGTGATTTTTGTACTTTTGGATATAATGTTTCATAACTTACCTAAAAATTACAAACTGATGTTAGTTTTTATGTTCTTCATACTTATTCTTTATTATAACTTCAAAGGCTCCTTCCTTTGAATTTAATTTGTGTGGGGTAAGAAATCCACCATTTAGATATTTTACCAGTCACATTACTGTATACTTATGCAGAACAAAATTCCCCTTTTGGCGCTCTCATATACTAGTTTAATAGGCGAAATTGGAAGTACATGTTAAAATCGTGAAAATTGTCATAGAAGTCAGTTCTTTAAAGGATACGGCTTAAAGGAAGCAACAAAACTATTTGATTCAGTCAGAAGTTGCTCTTGCTCTTGCTCTTTTATCTGTTTTCGGATGTTTCTCCACCAAAGCAGGAACTTTGCTTTCCGTTTTATTTTTTGTTCCTTGTTTTCCCCTCTAACAGCTAGTTAGTAGAACAGAACAATCTGGTACCTTGAAAAATACAAGGTTATCTGGAGTACATTTGAAGAAATTCGCTGTAGAAGTTCCTGTAGACCCCTTCATGGTAGAGTGCACTAGGACCTATTCTTAATTGGCCAGAGGAAAATTATCTGTGCGAGAACTGCACTGTAAAGCTCTCCTAGGGTGAAAGAGGGAGTCTGTGCATGGTGGTATTTGGGCACCTTTCTGTTGACACTTTAAAATAAGTGGATCTCATGCCTTTATCCCCTCTATCTAAACAAGAATATTTATTAAACAAATAAATATGGCACACTTGTCTTTCTTATCCTCTAGAATAAGTTTACACCCCAACAAAAAAAAAGAATAGAAAAAATATTTATTAAACAGATTTTACTTTCTTTGATTGTTTTTATTTTTGTGAATATCTGACTCCTTCTTAACTTTTGCATAAATAAACTCAACATAGGTTTGATTACTTTATTCTACATGTGTTTACTCATTTTATTGACCCAAAGAGAATAGGTTGCACAGTTAATAAGTTCATTCTCTATAAGACTCAAGAAGGAAAAATGTTCCCTAGTCTCCAGCAAGTAAAGGGCCTATACTATTTTCAACCAGTCACTGTTTGTTTGTTAACTGACTTTATGATATAAAACATAAAACTTAAGGAGTATACATGAGCATTTCGCACCTCTTTCTGCTATGGGTTCTTTTTCTTTAAATTCAGAGATTAAGTATGTGTGTATATAGTTTCAAGTTTTATTATTCTAATTATTCTTATAAATTTATTTTGTAGGTGGGCTAAGATGATGATAATTCTAATATAGAAAGAGACAAAGATACTAACGGCAGGGAAATGGACAATGCATGAAGATTTTATTTAATTTCATCTAGTAAAACTTATTAAGTATATTTTGTTATTATTGTAAGAACATTCATAGTTATGATTTTGAGTTCAATTTGTAATTTTTGATTTAGAACAATGATTTGTACTTAATTATTTTGAACGTTATTGTATATGTTATGATCGTTAACTTTATTTGTGTCTTTATTATTCTATTTAAATTGTTAATATCTATTTCATATATGAATGCCTAGTCCAACATGTTGGGGACATTTAAAAGGGCTCATTTTGTTGTTGATGATGTATTTCATTTGATGAATATTTGGTAATTATATTGGTGTACATGAAATAATATAATATGCAACGGTTATGTAAATGTTACAATTTGTTAGCTGTGGTAGCTCATAAACGTTGCAAAAAACTTAGCAACGGTTATTAGTAAATATTGTTATTCAGTATGCAATATTTTTTTGCCAACCGTTATCAATAAGTTAGTAACGGTTTTAAACCATTGCAATTTAATATAACCTACTTCAATGGTTTCTAAAACCATTGTAATAAATAAGTATAATTAGCGACGGTTTTTACAACCAATGTAATAGACATGTTCAATTGGCAACAGGTTTTTATAACCGTTGTAATAAATATGAATAACTAGCAACGATTTTTTAAACCATTGTAATAGACATATTTAATTGGCAACGGTTTAGATAAACATTGTAAAAGGTTTGTATGAATTGCAACAATTTCTGATAAATGTTGCAAGAATATTGTAACATTTATCTACAACCGTTACTATTGAGTTGCAACGTTTTAATGCTACAGTTATAATAACCGTTGCATAAAATATCGCAACGGTTATATTTAACCATTATAAATTTATTCTTACGAAACAGTTCTAACAACCGTAGTAATATTTAACCAAAACCGTTGCTATTATTATTTGCAACGCTGGCATTCACAACGGATTTAAAAAATGTTGCAAATAAATTTAGCAACGGTTTTGATATCTAAAACAACGCTTATCAACCATCGCAAAATACCCCATTTTCTTGTAGTGATTCCTTTGGATTCGGTGACCCGCTCAAAAACGGACCGTCTCGGATGACACTCGCAGTTTGATAGAACAGTTGAGATTAACTGTTCGCATTGACATTGAGGAGTATTCTGTGCAGAGTTCTTCTTCCAATTGAGGTATTCTCTCAAGTCTTGAGATATCTTCTCCTCTCTATTTGCAACCTGACGCCGCTTGCGTCGCAAACTTGGTTCATAATACTGGAGAGTCTGCAATATCTCAGGGCTGAGCTCTTTTCCAGCATCAGATTGTTCCCCAACTCTCCTGCGGATTCTTCTGGAGTGCACGTTGTCCTGAGTAGTTGTATGGGCCCCAGATGCCTCTGATAGAGAGATTAAAATTTTTGGTGCATGTTGCGTGCTCGCCATAGATGTGCTCGAGGAGACATGAGAGTTGTGTTCATTGAACGTAACCCGTCCGTGGCATCTGCGGGATGCAACCCACGATTGAAATTGCAGATTTGTACCCAGATTTGTACCCGTGGTTGCAACCCGGAGGTTGGCACCCGCGGTTGGAAGCGGCGGGTTGGCACCCGCGGTTGGCAACCGCGGGATGCCACCCGCGGTTGGCAACCGCGGGTTGCCACCCGCGGTTGGGAACCGCGGGTTCCCACCCGCGGTTGGCAAGAGCGGGATGCCACCCGCGGTTGGGAACCGCGGGTTCCCACCCGCGGTTGCAACCTGCGGGTTGCCACCCGCGGTTGCAACCCGCGGGTTTGCGCCCATGGAATTACTTCCGGATTTTTTTACTGTATTGGAGTTTCCTGCAATTTTTTCTGTATGATTTAGGCGTGCTCGTTGAGTTTTACGCCTTAAATTTCTCTTTTGGGAGCGGGTCAGGGACTGGTTTGACTTTTGGCTTGACTTTGGAACGGGCGATAACGCCTCGTAAGTTTCAACGGGCGATGACGCCTCGTAAATTTTCATAGGCGATGACGCCTTTTGATTTCCAGTGGGCGATGACGCCTCACCTTTTTTCATCGTCACCCGGCGATGACGCCTAGGCTCCGAATCAGAGGAGGAAATAAATTCCTCATATTTTTGCTGGTCAACTTCTATGACCAGCATCTCAACCATTGAGCCAATCGGCACCCGGTCAGACTGCGCCACCAAATTCTCTGTGGTAAACAGAGGAGCTCCCACTGTGGTCGCCAGTTCTTGTACGCTCGAAAATTGAACCTTTGATTCCATTGCAAAATTGATGAATTACAATAGGAATTTAGATTACAAAAATTCCGAAGAATTACAAGAACGGGAATATTAGTTTATTCCCTTTTTTATGTGGGTTCGGGTGGCGGTGGAGTCTCGTTGCTGCCTCCGTTGACCGTCCGACCAGGAGAAGATGGCTCTGCTCTTTTCTTTGATCTCACGAGCTCGCCCGAAATCTTTCCAAAGTCCAAGAATCCAAGAATCAAAAGTCCTTTCTCCCGTTAAATTTCTGCATTTTATAGACCGAAGAGACTTGAAATCCGGCTTGATTCCTCCTGAAAAAGCGGATCACGGGATGTCAGGAAAATAAAATAGGAAATAAAACAACGGAAAACAACGAAAAACAACCCGCGGGTGGCAACCCGCGGGGTCGCCCCCGCGGGTGTGCCCACTTAGCAAAATTAGGTTTTTTTTTTATATTTATTTATTTAATTATTTTTAGTGTCTACACCTGATCCGTCATACTAGATGTCACTGAATGGTTAGGATTCTAATGAGCACGTTAACATGATACCTCTACTTGACCTAAAATAAGCATGTTAACATCATACCTTTGCTTGTCACCCAATGAGTACGTTAATATCATATCTCTACTTGTTATCTGATGAGCACGTTAAAATCATACCTCTGCTTGTTATTGAATAATTGAATATGTTAATAGTTATCTCTGTCTACAAACTCTTTTAAAACGTCTGATAGCCAAAATTAAATAATCCAAAGTGTTTCAAAATTCAGTACGACTCAATACAGAACTTTAAAAACTTTGGAGGGGGTTATGTAGACACAAAAAAAAAAAATTTTTTTTTACAGCAGGGTCCACCCGCGGGTGCCAACCCGCGGAGGGATCCCGCGGGAGAATTCCCGCGGGTCCCACCCGCGGGAGGAATCCCGCGGGTGTCCGCGAGAATTCCTCCCGCGGGACACCCGCGGGAATCTCTCCCGCGGGTAGCCACACGCGGGAGCGATCCCGCGGGTGGGCACCCGTGGGAGGAATCCCGCGGGTGCCAACCCGCTGGTTATTTTCCGCTTCCGTTCCGCTTCTGTTTCGTTAGCATGGTGATCCAGATTTTTGGAGATTTAATCGGATTCGAGGGAAGAATTTGAGCCGGATTAGAAGCGCTCCTCAATATATAAAATTGGGAATGGAGTTCAGAAGGAGGAAAAATGAGGAGATTCTTTTGGAGAGGGAATTTTTGACGAGGCAATTTTCCAGAGGCCGGAGTCCAAAAATCCAGAGAGGAGTTCCTCAATACAGAGAGATCAGATCGTCAACGGAGTGCAGAATCAAGACTCCACCGCTGCCAGAATTCACAAAAATAAAGGGGAATCAAAATCAATTGATCCCCATTCTTATAATCTCGAATTTATTTTGTAATTTTTCTTTTATTGCTGTAATTCAAAATCAAATTGGCAATTTAAAGAAGATTCAATTTTTCGGGTATACAGTTAATAGTTATCTCTATCTATCAAATCTATTACACATCTGTCATGCACTTAGCCTCTGAACGAGACGTCAAAAATATTTTTTGCATGCAGGTAACAAATTTTCTGAAGCAAAGTTACAAGCAAAAGTTTGGCTCGGCTGCACAAATATAATGACCAACATCAAGAAAATTCGTTAGAAGCAATCTCTGATATATTGAAGAGGTTCAACAGTATACCTCAAGCAACAAAACAGCTGGAAGGTAGTGACTTCAGAATATGGTTCACAGTATACCATAAAAATCACGATGAACACTACAGAGCTAAAATCAAATATTCCAAAGTATTTCGAAATTCATTACAATTCAATACAAAATTTTAAAAACTTTGGAGGGGGTTATGTAGATATAATAAAAAAAGAAGAAGAAGAAGAAGAAAAAGAAAGGGGAATACCCGCTGGTTGCCACCCGCGGGAATTGAGCACTCGCGGGAATTTCCTGCAGGTGGGCACCCGCGGGAGCTCCCGCGGGTTGCAACCCGCAGTTTTGCTCGCTCCCGTACTTTAATTACGTGATCCGAATTTTTGGGAATTAATTACGGAGATTTAATCAGATTCGAGGAAAGAATTTGAGTCGAATTGGAAGCGCTTCTCAATCTATAAAATTGGGAGCGGAGTTCAGAACAGGGGGATTCTTTGGAGAGGGGATTTTTCAGAGACGGGGGAAGTCCAAAAAGAACAGATTTACGTCTTCTCCAGAGTCCAAAAGATCCACAAAGAAAATTTCTAATCCAGATTGGATCGTCAACGAAATGCAGAATTAAGACTTCACCGCTGCCAGAACCCACAAAAATAAAGAGGAATCAAAATCAATCGATCCCCATTCTTGTAATCTCGATTTTCTATTTGTAATTTTTCTTTTATTACTGTAATTTCAAAGTAAATTGGCGATATAAAGGAAAATTACAAATAGAAAATCGAGATTACAAGAATGAGGATCGATTGATTTCGATTCCCCTTTATTTTTGTGAGTTATGATAGCGGTGGAGTTTTTATTCTGCACTCTGTTGACGATCCGATCTGGATTGAAAATTTTCTTTGTGGATCTTTTGGACTCTGGAGAAGACGTAGATCTGTTCTTTTTGGACTTCCCCCGTCTCTGGAAAATCCCCTCTCCAAAGAATCCTCCTGTTCTGAACTCCGCTCGCAATTTTATAGATTGAGGAGCGCTTCCAATTCGGCTCAAATTCTTCCATCGAATCCGATTAAATCTCCGTAATTAATTCCCAAAAATTCGGATCACGTAATTAAAGTACGAGAGCGAGCAAAACTGCGGATTGCAACCCGCGGGAGCTCCAACGGTGCCCACCCGTAGGAAATTCCCGCGAGTGCTCACCCGCGGGGATTATTCCCGCGGGTGGCAACCCGCGGGTATTCCCCCCCCTTTTTTTTTGCTTCTTCTTCTTCTTCTTCTTTTTTATTATATCTACATACACCACCTCAAATTCCTCATATTAAATATTCTTCTAGACCTTTTCTTTCCCCTGTATTCTTTTTAAGAAATAATGAAATTTCTTGACTTAAATTTTATTGCAAGGTTCTTCTTAAAAAAAAAAAAAAAAACTTTTATTGCAAGGTCATGTTATATGTTTCAAAGAAGCATATGCTTATTGCATTATATAATATATGTGCTTAACACTAGAATATATTGTCTTCTTCTTGCTAATAAAACTTGAACAAAATTTTCAAACCTTTGAATTGGAATCCTTCTGCATGAGCATCTACAACATTTTGCTATTTATTTATGCCAAGTTACAACTGGACCGAACACAATAATCCTTGACAACGTTTAATTAAATTAAGCTTAAGCCCACAAGTTCAAATTGAATCGAGGTTCTAGATTCATGAACATTAGTCAATGAGAAGTCACACAAGCACTTTAACACACCCAATTGCTTGTCTTTTTCTTGATGGAACTTGGGAAAAGCCAATTGCATGCATAGATTAAAAAATTGATAAAGAAAAGAAATATATATGACTAATTAGGCTAAGTTAGGCATCACAAGTTATATACTTATGAGTAACAAGTTGTTGCATTGAATCAGGTTAATGGTACTATTAAGTAATTAAGTCTTTCACACGAACCGTTTAATAAAAGAAAAATGAAAAAAAAAAAAAAAAAAATCAATTTTGCATTAGTGGGAGAAATATGTGTAGAGTATAGCCTATCGTGCATAAAAATACAGAACAAAGATCCTTTACACAGTGACGTGTTTGTTTTATGAGATAAAAATGTGTCTACTTCTAAATTAATGAGAAAGTTTAGCCTTTTCAAGTCAATATGCATTTCTCATTTTCCTTCATATTCTATTTGCATAGCTAAGATGTTCACCTACTTAAAAAGAAAAAGAAAAGGAAAAACAATGATGTTCACCAATATAAACTAAAACAAAAATATAATAGAATAAGCATAAATCACGTTGTTATTTCTTAATCTTTCACTACTAAGATAGTATTAGACATGAAAAATAGTTTATATTCTCATGTTGATACATCTTTTTCTAACTTTTCATGCAAAATCTAGGCTAAATATATATTATGCATATGCTTTATAACACATATAATTGTCATCATGCTACCAAATTTGAACACCTTTTCAAACTCTAGAACCAAATTATTCTTGCATGCGCATCTCAAGCTATTTCTTTTCTACTATATGCCAAATGACAAGTAACTGGCCGTGCACAAAACCCTAGCTAAAGTTTAATCAAAGTGTTGAATTAGCCCACATGTTCATGTTGAATCAAGGTTCTACAGTTCTACGTATTCAACTTTTTAGGGAAAAAATTATATAGGAAAGATGAGCACTTTTAGGTTGCCTAATTGTGCTCCCATCTTTTTTTGATTGTGGAACAATTGAATTCTATAAGACCAAATATTCATGCATATGTTGAAAAGATGAATCAAAAACCGAAATCAAACAAATTAATATTCCAAATGCATGCCCTGAATTCAAACAAAATAGTAATAATAATGATATACCCAAAACTTGTAATATTGTGAAAATAGATATAGATAAATACGTTAATTTTAGGGAGAATAAACAAGAAGAAAAAACTACACAATTGAAGATGAAATTAATGCATTTCTTTTGAGTAAATTCAAGAATTTCCAAAATTGTTAAAAGCCCCAAATATTAAAGTTATATTTATTAAAAAAGTTTCTAGAAAGTATAGTTGGCTACGTTCAAAATAGAGTATCGATTCTAATATTAGCATATTTCATAGATTAAATATTCAACACTAAGATAAATATTCTACATTCTGTAGTTAGTTTGTTAACAGAAAAATCAAATAAAAATCTCACTTTAATTTGGATGTTTTTTTTTTTCTATTTGTAATGCTAAATATACTAGAAAAAGAAATTTTAATTTGCTATAAGAATATATACTTTCTCCCTAATATATAAATTTCAAATGAAAAGGGAAACAAACTATATATATATTCTGTGTTGTGTAGAACTATCACTAGGTTCTCCAAACAAAGGGCACAAAGATATGAACTTTCTCCCCTAGACTTCCACATTGCTTTCACATGTGAGATAGCCCTAGAGCTCGCTCCACCCTCCTCGTTTTGCTCCTAAAAATTTCAAGTTAGGTTCTCTTTACCCTCTAGGATTCAATTCAAACCTCACGAGTCATGACATATGAGCCATGCATTTTATGTGCTCTCAAGGATTCCTCATTCTTTTAGTCTTAGCTTACATATGCTTTAGATCTCCTTTAGTATCCGAGCGACCATTCTCTTGGGGTTGGCCTTCGTCGAAGGGTTCGGCCGCACTTTATTCTATTCTATGTCGGAAAGAGAGTGTCAGTTTCCTGTGCGTGTCAGTCAAATATCCCTTGGAAATATGGAGAAGCTTCATGCACCTAGCCAGAGATAGCTGCTTAGTTAACAATGGTGTGTGTGTGTGTGTGTGAGAGAGAGAGAGAGAGAGAGAGAGAGATAACCTAAGTTGTGGTGAAAAGTTGTAATATTTGCTTTGATGCATGAGAGAGAGAGAGAGAGAGAGAGAGAGAAAACTAACCCAAGTTGGGGTGCCAAGTTGTAACATTGGCTTTGATGCATTATGCGATGAAATAGCTTAGGGTTGAGGTTTAGAATCTTGCAAGTGTCACCATGTGAGAATCACATAAACTAGGAACACAACATTGCAAGTACCACATGTGCCTTAAATGTTAATTGTTATTTAATTTCATTTGTTGTGTTTGTGAGTGCATGAAATTTGACTATTAACTCTTGTCATTTTTTTTGGGTGGGGGGGAGAGAGAGAGTTTTAGGGTTTGTTGTTGCTTGGTACGAAGCCACCACGCTTTTGACTGAATCTCTGTGGCTGCTATATTTGCGTGGTGACAGACTTTGTTACCTTGAGAAAATTATACACTTACTATTAAGGATTTTTTACATATTAGTCCCTTACGTTTTTAAAAAATCGACTTTAGTTCCTGATATATTCATATTTTGATTTTAGTCCTCCAAATTCTTTAATTTACTTTACTTTAGTCCATCTATTAGTATTTCCGTCCAAATAAACAGTAAATTTTAATTTTAATATTTAAGAGGTAGAGCAAATGACTGATATATTCTAAATTAGTATTAATCTTAAGTTATTTTGTAGATAACTTGCTATTTGAAGAAATCATACCTCACAAGACGAGAGATATAGAGTTAGGAAAAGAAAAGAAAGAAGGAAGAGAGAGAGATTAAGTGGGAGGGAAGAGAGAGAGGAGAATAATGGAGAGAGAAACGCAATAAGAAGAGAAAGAGAGGAGGAGGAAGAAAGGGAGGAAAATAACTGATATAGACCAAAACTTTAACTGGCCTAACAGAAGTTATCCAGGAGTGTTTTCGGTAAAAATTTGGAAACTTTTCATTACTATTGAGAAAAATTACAGATTATAAAAATTTCTCTTTTTTTTTATTATAATGAAAAGAAAAGAATAATAGATGAGAGGACTTATAGAATACGTCGCTCTTCTTCTTCTTTTTTTTTTTTCAGAAGATCGTAGGATCGAGACAGCTATGAGCATTGATCCGTTCCTCGTTGATGATCCGATGTCAATAGTTGGAGGTGGTGAAGATTTTTTGTACTCGTTTTTCTTCTCTTCTGATCTTGGAGGAAGCTCGAAAGCTGGAGAAAGATCTGGCCAAATGGTTCCTTCTCTCTCCACTGATCTCAAGGCTTCAAGACTCTCACGCGTAACTTGAATTGTCAAAGAATCCCTTTTGAGTCTCTCTGGAGGGGTATTTATAGGCTACAGATTGTTGAGGGGATTTCCTTATAGATAGAAATAAAATTTTGTCGTTATCTTGATAAAATATTTGAATTTTTTGATGAGATTTATTCTAAGATCTGTTGTATCTGGTCCTGATTTTGCACTCAAAAATCAATTAAACTCTAATTAGAATTTATAGAATATACAAAATAGTCCGGGACGGAGCCCAAATTTATTGCACGCGACGGAGGCGAGGCTCGATCAGAGATGAAGGGGACTTGCTTACGCAGACTTCACGGTAGCAGCATTGATGATGTCCACGAACTCAGGCTTCAATGAAGCTCCACCAACAAGAAAGCCATCAACATCAGGCTGGCCTGCTAGTTCCTTGCAGTTAGCACCATTTACAGAACCTCCATAAATGATGCTTGTTGATACTGCAACTTCAGCAGACACATTCTGGCTAAGCCACTTCCTCAGACTCTCATGCACTTCCTGGGCCTGAGCCAGGGTAGCAACCTTGCCAGTTCCAATAGCCCAAACTGGCTTATAAGCAACAACAACATTTGTCCAGTTCTTTATCCGATCAGCAGTTGTTTTTGTTTGGGCAGCAACAACATCCATAGTTGATCCTGCTTCTCGCTGTTCCAGCGTCTCACCAACACATGCAATTACCTTCAAACCTTGAGAGAATGCATATGCAACTTTATCACAACCGTACTCATTTGATTCACCTAAAAAAGCTCTTCTTTCAGAATGGCCAAGAATAACCCAGGGGATGCTCAAATTAACGAGCATTTCCCGCACTGATCTCTCACATAAATTATCTGAATTGCAGTTTATTTTCACTATTTACAATAATTTTTTTTAAAAAATTTCTTTTGGATTATGATCTCGACCACCTATAATTCACTCATACCAAATTTCTTAGATTTTAGTTTTGATTTGGTCTCCCATCAAGTTAACACAAAATTAACGGTTTTTAATAAATAAATATTTTGTATGTACTTGATGAAACGATAAATAAACTCTAAAATTCATGCAATTTAATCTGAAAGAAGGTAGAGATATTAATTATTAAAAAAATTGAAGAAAAATTATTAGATCATTATAGTTTTAATGCTAGCTCACGTAATTTTTTCTGAGTTGACGACTCACATACAGTAATTCCACACACACACACACACACACACACACACACACATATATATATATATATATATATATATATATATATATATATATATATATATATATATATATATATATATATATATATATATATATAAATATAATAGGAAATTCATCGATGGTGAAGAGAGTTCCTTCACTGTTGCTTAGCTGGCCCAATAAAATTATCACACGTAGCGCCACTTAAAGTAACAAATAAAAGAACTTTCTTAATCCTTCTTTTAGTGGCGCCAAATGTAACAGTTTTACTGGATTATCTAAGCGGCACTGAAGGAACTTTTTTCACCATCGGTGAATTTTACGTTTCCTCATATATATATATGTGTGTGTGTGTGTGTGTATTGAGCTGACAACTCACACAAATTGCCTGAGCTGTAGTTCATTTCTACTATTTCCAATAATTTTTTTTAAAAATTTTCTTTTGGGTTATGATTTTGATCCTTAGGGTTCACTAGTACCCAATTTTTTGAGTGTTAATTTTGATTTGGTTCTCTATCAAGTTAACACAAAATTAACGGTTTTCAATAAATAAAACAATTTGTATGTACTTGATGAAAGAGTAAATAAATTCCAAAATTTATGAAATTTAATATGAAAGAAGTTAAGGAGATAGAGATAGTACTTGTAAAAAAATTGAAGAAAAAATTATTGGATCATTATAGTTTTGCCACTAACTCACGTAATTTTTCCGGAACTGACGACTCACCTATAATAATCCCATATATATATATATATATATATATATATATATATATATATATATATATAAAATTAATATTTATTTTATCGACTCTGAGTGAAGGAGTTACTAATTAATGTAATATGTTGCCTCTGACTAGCGTTTTGAAGGAACAAAGTTGATTACTTACTCCTGTTATTTTTCTCAGATGAGGAGAAATTTCCATTGTCACATCATAACTCTGAATGAATTAAACTAAAAAATAGGCTTTTTAAAAGATGAATATTCTTAATATATGCCTCTAAACGTGATAAATATAGTTTGTTATGAAAAGAGAGTGCAGGCATATGTTAAATTTACCAGTAGTTTTTATTATTTTTTTTTCTCTTTATATTAGTGATATGGATTTAGCATGATTTATTATCTAAGTTAAATTTCCGATAGTATCGCTCAATATCGAATATCAAAGCATCCAAATTCTTTGCAACATGGAGGCTATTAATTAATTAATTAATTAATAGAAAAAAAACTTCTAATGCGAAGAGCCAAAATGTAAGGTCAGTTTAGGAATATGAAAAGCAAGAGCTGTGTATTTGCTTGAGGGAAATTCTATTTGAGTACACCAGATTGCTCGATGAGTCCACCCGAGATCAATTCCTTAAATGTTTTCATAACATTGGGGATCAGTACATAAATGGATTTAATATTGTTAGGAAATTTTTTTCCGACCAGAGTAGAAAACACATTCATAAAAAGAAATGACAAATTTATAAATTTTTAAACTTCTTTTTTTGTTTTTATTTTTTGGGTTTAATAATAAGCTTGTAGCATCTGGTCCACTGAAATAATGAAGCCTCTAAAGTTGGCCTACTCAGCCTGTAGGCTGTGCGTGTTGGGCCCTTTCAAACTCAAGAGCAAGCTGACCTAACTCAGTTGGGCTCGTATCTTGTTGAACAAACCCCCAAGCCCACTGTGCCCTGTAGTACCCAAACCACACTTTTAAAAAAAAATAAAATAATAATAATCTAACTCCAAAAAAATATACGAATTTGAAATATTTTTAATGTAAGCCTATAATGGCTCCTCACATAGTCACAATGTTGGAGGGTGAACAAGTGCAAACGTATCCTATATCTTATGGACATGTAATTTTTAATATATTTAAGTGGTATTATTTTACGATATGCACTGATTCTTAGTTTTACCTTCATTTTCTAACTTTTAAACCATAAACAATGATGTTTGCTATCTTTAAGAGTCTCACCGCGTCTGATGGTTATTTTTTATTTCCTATCATCTATGATAGAATAATCATCTACACCAATATCATATTAAAATATTATATATTCCTTATTTTAATTATTTTATCTTGCTATTCCAATCACCTTGCTATTAAAAATATTATATCTCACTATCTCAGCCATTTTCCTATATATATATTTTTAGAAGAAATTAAAAGTTGCAGGACTACTTTTTTAATGGTTGATAATTAACAGGGGGTGAAAACGTTTTGATTCAGTTGAGTTGATTCTTTCCTATTGGTCCCATTTGCGTAGTTCACAAGCCTGAGCCGAGAAAAATCAAACTGGGTAATTTTTCAAAGTTTTTACTGCTTGTCTGTGAAGAGCTCAACTGTTTCTTTTAGACATAGAAATTTGGGATTTGGGATTGAATTAATCCCAAATGTGAGTAATGCTGATAAGAATGCACAAGTGTAACCTACTCTATTTTAAACTTGATACATGCACAGGCCCAAAATCTCATTGACAGTGAGGGCCAGGACTGGTAATGCAAGCAATTCCATGGCCCAGAGCAAATTACACTGCCGAGAGAACCTTGGAAAAAGTTTAAAATTTCTTCGGCAATGATTTAATGCCAGTTGCTAACGAGAATGAGGAAATGTGGGTAAGTGAAAAGATTAAACTGGTGAACTTTTATTTCTTGGTAGATGTGATCAATAAATCTTTTAACTCATCAATAATGCATAGAAATTGATTGTGTTAAAATACTAGCTAATAGCGCTCATAGACTAGCTAATTATTTTGATCATGTGTTCTTTATGTTTCTTTTGTATATACATATACATGGTTTAAATTAGGTTTGCTCTAGAGTTAAGCTATCCTTGATTAAAAAATTACATCCATTGAGATTTAAGGAATAATTAGCAAGCTTACATGCAAGCCCTCTTACATGCTAATGTTGTCGAGTAGTAACCTCTCATTAAATTCATGAGGTGGTCATAGAAACTGTATTTTAATGATATATCTTGCTTGATGTTGCCATAAATCTCTGACTTGTTTGTATATGCTACTTACGAACTGAGTGTATAAGCACATGCACTTGCTTAAAATTCTAAGGCAATGTTCACTAGTTCAACCATCTCATCCCGTTGTATATTTCTTAAAACGATGTGTAGTAGGATGTGAGAGTATATATTTTTAGTTGTTTGTTTCGACACGATGGTTAGACATATGTCCTTTAGTGATTTAGTTGCTGAAGCTATCTCGATTATTTTTATTATTATTGTCGTAATTATTTATCTTCGTATTTTTGCATTAGTATGCTTGGTGATTATTCAAATTATATGAACTTGCACCTTGTTGAAATATTAATAAGAAATTTGATTAATAGACTGATTTGATCATTTTACCTTCTTCTCGCGTTATTTTAAAACTATGTCTTAGAATGCCCAGTTATATCTCTCCTTAGTTATAACCACATTATTGGCTCAAGCCTTTGTTCAAAAGTTAGAAAAACAAGAAGAACAAAAGAATATATATATATATATATATATATATATATATATATATATATATATATATATATATATATATATATATATATATATATATATATATATATATATATATATATATATATATATATAACAACATTTGCATGCTTGTATTTAGAGTATTTGTTCTTATTTATATGACTCTTTACTTATTTTTGATTTTTTTGAACTCTCAACTGAACTTAAATGAGCAATGACAAATAAGACGAATTGAACAGTAGAAAATGTAAGTTATAACATTGGTGATGATCGAAATTGAAATGAATAAATTTGGAATGTGATTTCTTGTGTTTAGTGATGACCGAAATTATAGTTACAAACTGAATATAATTTATTAAGATAAATATGAAAATTATGGAGAAACTTGCTAGTCTATGTATTATATATAGCATATTTTTATGTTCTTCTTTTAGAACATTTAAATTTATTTTCAATTTATAGAAAATAATATATACAATTTTATATTTATTTTTATTAAATAAATATGTAATTGCATAACAAACAATGTGCATTAGCTACATGTAATGTAATCTAATGGAGGTAAAATGTTAGATTAACGTTATCGCTATTTTAAACATTGTTTGAAGATTGTGTTATTGGTTTTACATGAAGATTCTAAGAAACATATCTTAGTATGATCATTAGACCTGAAATAAAGCTCTTCCCATGATAAGTATATATCTATGAGGTTGGCTTGATATAAATGAAATTCATCTTTGACTGTTTTTGTTTCCTTCACTATAGTTATGCCTCTACATCGACTGTGTTTAATTTTACCATGAACTATAACCCACAAGCCATTTCATTACAATTGCCCAAGAATTTATGATACGTTTGTTCGTCGCAAAAGTTCCTTCGCTTTCTTCCATTGAATAAGCTTGAATTACAACGGAAGTGAACAAGATAAAAAAAAAGAACAAACGAGAGGATTTATATTTATCGCTCTCTTTTACAATATTTCGTGGGATCAGTGGCGATGGGATCTATAGTAGTTCATTTGGACGATCGGTACGTCAAAATCTTCTCTTTTAAAGATATCGGCCGACTATAGACGATCTTCTCTGGTTTTAATTTGTTCAAGACTCTCTCGCGTAACTCGAACTTCTCAAGAACTCTAGAAAGAAGATGGTGATTTTCTCTGATCTTCACGAACTCAAGGCTCTGTACGTAACTCGAATTCTCCAAGATTTCAGAAAAATATCTCAATTGCCGAAAAGAAGATCTCTAGGGTTTCACCAGGAAGGTATTTATAGCCCCAGGTTAATGCAAGAGTTTCTATCTAAATAGAACTCGCATTTATCAAGGATTCCAATCAAATATCTTAGTTTTGATGGAATTCTGATTAGACTTGATTTGGGTATTTGGATAGGCCCAGAATCATAATCTCAATCAATTTGAGATTCTGGTTATCTGCTTACGCTGAGCTTTAATCGCATCAAAACGTGGCGCTAAATAACCAAAACGTGGAGCTAACGCGGAGCTATTGATCATCTCCGCGTTTTACTCAAACGCGAGGCTAATACAAGCTAGACTGCGGAATCAATGCGGAGCTATTAAACATCTCCGCGTTTTATTCAAACGCAGGGTTAATATTACCAAACGCGGGGCTACTGAATTGGCTCCGCGTTCTGTTGTGGAAAATCCTTTTAATTTAGAAATTTTCACTGCCAACAACGTTCATCTTTCGTGATGCACGACTCTTCATCAAGTGGCCATAAATAAAGGGGAAGTGCGAAATTAGCATTGATGAAGAATTCTTTGTTTAAAAATTATTTTAGTTGATTAAACCAAAGCAGCCAACCTATACCAATAGGTGCACAGCGAGCCGTAGGAGTCGGGCCATTGTTATTTGTTACCTTATGAAAGTAATGAGAAACAAGATGCAAAAGATTCTTCGACATGATTGGTATCCCTTTGTTCGCCGCAAAAGTTTCTTTGCTTCCTTCCATTGAATGCAACTTAGATTACAACGGAAGTGAACAAGAGATACAGAAGAACAAACGAGAGGATTTTATATTTCAATCGCTCTCTTTTACAATATGTTGTGTGGGATCTGTGGCGATGGGATCTGTCAAGCAGCTCCTTTAGACGATCAAACGTTAAGCTCTTCTCTTTTGAAGATATCGGCCGACTGTAGACGATCTTCTCTGGTCTTTCCCGAACTCAAGGCTCTGTGCGTAACTTGAATTCTCTAAGATGTCGAAAAGAAAATGATCACCAAAGGTTTCAAGGCTCTCTCGCGTACTTGAATTGCCAAAGGATCAAAAAGAAGACTTCAGACGCCAAAAAGCCGACTTGCCGAAAGGATAAAGAAAACCCCTAGGGTTTCACCAAGAAGGTATTTATAACCCCCGGAAGATTTGAGAGTTTCCATCTAAATAGAATTTGCTCTCATCAAGGATTCCAATCAAATATCTTAGTTTTGATTTAAATCTCTTGATTTAGAATTCTGATTGGACTTGATTTAGGTATTTGGATAAGCTCAAATCATAATCTCAATCAATTTGAAATTCTGGTTAACTGCTCACGCGGAGCTTTAATCGCATCAAAACGCGGCGCTAAATAACCAGAATGCGGAGCTAAAGCGGAGCTATTGATCATCTCCGTGTTTTACTCAACGCGAGGCTAAAAATAGCCAGACGCGGAGTTATAGATTATCTCCGCGTTCTGTTGTGGAAAACTCTACTTTTATTTAGAAATTTTCACCGCCAACAGAACCCCCTCCAAAGTTTTCAAAATGGCTTAGAAATTAGCAAATTTTGAAATAGTTTGGATATTTAAACTGAAACGCGGAATTAGAATACCAAGTCTCCTTCGCGTTATGCTTGCTTATGTGGAGCTAATCAGCTTCACTTCATTTTCAGTGAAATGAGTAATTATGTCATTAATTATTCTCGAATTTCTACGCCGAATACCAAGCGGCGGAAATCCTGTTTAAATAGAGCTCTCGACTCATCTTCTTCTTCATTCGGAGATTTTGAAGAGTTCTTAACTCCTGCAACCGAGTGAGCGATGTCAATGAGCGATCTTCAATTGATCTCCATTTAACTCTCTATAGATTTTCATCATTAGGATGTCCCTCCAGAAGAGTTTGGCTTTATGCACGTTGGCCGGCGTTAATGGCAGCGGCCGTGGAAGTAGACGTAGTGGCGAACCAGTCAATGCAGCGTCTCTTGAAGGTAAAAACCTTAACTTTTTGATCTTCTTAGAACCATTCTGAGATGTTTTGGCTCGGTTTTAAACCGGCCAATTGTTATTTCACAGGCGAAATCGCCTTTCTTCGGCCGCAAGGCTTGAAGGAGAAGGAGAAGTCCGAGAAAAACTCTGATCTTTCTCTACACGAAGTTATCGCGTCATCCTCTTGTAGATACCCAAAAAAAAAAAAAAAAAGATGGAAAATTGCTCAGCGGGCACACCCACGGGAATTTCTCCTGCGGGTGCATCCCGCGGGAGTGCACCCGCGGGAGAATCCCACGGGTTGACACCCGCGGGAGCGATTCCGCAGGTGCCAACCCGCGGGATTGTTTCCGTTGTTTTCCGTTGTTTTATTTCCTATTTTATTTTCCGGATATCCCGTGATCCGGTTTTTCAGGGATAATCGAGCCTGATTTGGAGCTTCTTAGGTCTATAAAACACAGAAATTTAATCGGAGAAAGGAATTTTTGGATTCTTTGACTTTGGGAGGATTTCGGTTGAGAAGCGGAGCAGAGCCATCTTTTCCCAGTCGGACGGTTAACGGAGGCATCAACGAGACTCCATCGCCACCCGAACCCACACATAAAAAAGGAAATAAATTAATATTTCTGTTCTTGTAATTCCTCAGAATTTTTATAATCTCAATTTCCTTATAATCAATCAATTTTGCAATGGAATCAAAGATGCAATTTTTGAGCAAATACCTCTGCGTCTTGAAACGCGAGGCTATTTTAATTAGCAGTCGCATTTTAATCGCGAGGCTATTAAAGAGAAGGCAGAGAGAAACTCTGTTGCGCAAAGTTATTGCGTCATCCTTTGCGTTTTAAAACGTGAGGCTATTTCTTCAGCTGTACGCGAAGTTTAGCTCAGCTTCGCGCTCATATACTTAGAAGATTTTCCAAATTTTGTCGAACTCCTGACTCTTCTTTTGCAGTGAACCAGATTCAGTCTGATGACTTGCTGATATGTCTAGCCAGCATGGAGTGTAGCTTTTCCCTGATATATCTTCAAAAGCTAGCTGTGCACCCATTTTCATTAGTAAAAGTAACTCTAAGGAAGCCGAAACATATGCCTTACAGTTTTCAAGCTCTGGCTCCTTTTGAAGGAGTTACAAAAACTCTGCGGTAGTCCATTAAGTTTTCTTGAGGACCATTTCTGTTAGATAACAATCTCTGTTGCTTTCCAAAGCGATAGAGATGATCATCTAAGGGCTTGCAGCACTCCAAATTTAACTTGTACTTTATTTCAGATGACAGATCATAGTTGACATTTGCAGAGGAGATCTCTTGTATTTGAATCCTGGAATTGAACTTCAACACCCCGTGGAGGAATCTCGCCGTTAGGTTATTGATGAGTCGATGAATATGTATAAGCTTTGGAGAGCTATAACTCCTTCTTCTTTTGTAATCTTTTCCTTTATAAATAAAGGCAAATTATTTTTCTCTCTATCTGTCGGCTTCAAGAATCTTGCTTGCTCAACAAATAGATGGTTCATAATTTTGGTAAAAATAATCTAAGGCTCATTTGCGTAACTTAGATCCTTAACCAAAAATCCAAGTTCTTCATGAGAACGCAAAGCTAAAATACCAAGTTATCCTCGCATTTCGCGGAGTTGCGCAGAGTTAATAAATTCGCGTTTTCCATCGTCACGCGAGGCTAATAGCTCCGCATTTTTGGAGAGTAACTGATCAGTCGTTTTCTCCGAAATTCGCGCCAAACTCCAAGAGGCGGTTTCCTTCATTTAAATGAAATCTCTATTTCTTTTCTTCTCACTTCACTTGAGAATTTTCCATAAACCCAAGAGATTCAGGCGATCAGAGCTCAGGCGACCCGAGCGTTCTCCGACCGATTTTCTCCCAATTTCCCATCGATTTTCCTTAACTTTTTGAGAAATGGAGCCCAAGACTCGTGCTTCTTCTCGCGCAGCTTCATCATCGGCGACTGGTTCAAGCAGTGGTGGCAGCGGCCATGGCAACGACGCGCCAGCCCACACTTCGCCTATTGGGGGTAAGAATCTCTCTATCGAGACTCTTTAGAACATTTTTAGAGTGATTTGACTTGATTCTAACCGATCGATCACTTCTTTTATTGGCGAGATCGCCGTACTCCGTCCGCAAGGCTTGGAGAAGAGGAAAAGCCTCTGGCTTTCTTCTTACGCGAAGTTATCGCGTCATCCTCGCGTTTTGAAGCACGGGGCTATTTTGAATAGCAGTCGCGTTGAAATGCGAGGCTATTTTGAGTAGCAGTCGCGTTGAAACGCGAGGCTATTTTGAGTAGCAGTCGCTTGGAAACGCGAGGCTCTTTTGAGTAGCAGACGCGTCGAAACTCTAGGCTCTTTTAAGTAGCAGTCGCGCTGAAACGCGAGGCTCTTTTAAATAGCAGTCGCGCTGAAACGCGATGCTCTTTTAAGTAGCAGTCGCGTCGAAACGCGAGGCTCTTTTAAGTAGCAGTCGCGTCGAAATGCGAGGCTCTTTTAAGTAGCAGTCGCGCTGAAACGCGAGGCTCTTTTGAGTAGCAGTCGCGTCGAAACGCGAGGCTCTTTTGAGTAGCAGTCGCGCTGAAACGCGAGGCTCTTTTAAGTAGCAGTCGCGTCGAAACGTGAGGCTCTTTTAAGTAGCAGTCACGCTGAAACGCGAGGCTCTTTTGAGTAGCAGTCACGTTGAAACGCGAGGCTCTTTTAAGTAGCAGTCGCGCTGAAACGCGAGGCTCTTTTTAAGTAGCAGTCGCGTCAAAACGCGAGGCTCTTTTTTGACTTCTGCGCGGTCTAATTTTTAGCTTCGCGCGGAGTTACTTTTAGCTTCGCGCGGTCTAATTTTTAGCTTCACGCGTCCATACTTAGAAAATTTTTCTGTTTTATAGAAACTTCTCTAACTCTGGTGCTTCTTTTTGTAGTAGGGTACTTAGCGAAAGCTCTTCCCTATATGCACTACTTTGGTTTTGCTGGTGGTTCTGATCCATCAGCTCAATTTCGCTTCACCACCATCCTGGCCGCATACAAACCAGACTTGAGAGGGCGCAGGGAGAAATTGATCAAATATCATCCCACTACTGCTCGTGAAATCATCACTGACGCAGCGTTTGAAGATGTGAACAGAGAAGCGTTAGAAAAATCCGCATTTCTCTTTGGGGACCAGATGGAGCAATCAGACGAGATCCTATTTGAAGAGGATCGCATGTGGCTATATAACTCTGGCGAAGCTCTAATGTTTTTGCCTGGGATGGATCGTAGCTATCCTCTGATCTATCTTCAGAGGCTGGCGATGCCTCGGGAGTTAAAGTGGGGACTAACTCAAGAACAAGACGGCGTCCCAATAGGCAGATTTGGTGCACAAGGGGTTTATCAAGATGGTCCCCCCAGATACATTACTGGTTTGCTTCTAGACCGTTTTGGCAAGGATCTCCCAGTAGGAGAAGTTCCAATCCGTGCAAGAACTTTCTTAAGTGAATTCCTGGCGAAAGATGGTCAATACCCGGCTAGCGACTTTAGGATGCCTGACTGGATCTATTCTTCTGGCAACATGTGGTGGGCCCGCCTCGTTCAATACATGTTGGACTCCCATGAACCCATTTTGAAGGAGATTGACTTGTATAAGGCCATCCGAAACGTTCAATTCGGGTTCCCTCAGAGTGCTTATCATTTCTTCTGCTTTTTGGAGATATACAACCCCGAGACCTGCACTCTTTTTACGCCAGTGGGTGAGCTAGGGTTTGCTCTTCACTAGATGTTTGAAGTCTCTGGGCTCTTAATGAGCGAAGTCCCCTACGAGGAGTATATCCCCACCACCGAGGAGTTGAACATTCTGCTGGGGAAAGACGAGCACATCTATGCTACATATTGGGAGGTGATGTGCCATTACCACATCTGTGCGTAATCAAAGTATCGGCCACAAGAAATGGGCTGATTACCTCTTCGCCAACTTGACTTCTAAGGATAGTTCAACGACTGTCCATGGCCATACTCCTGTCTACATCATAGAAATTGAGTGCCGCATTGCCAAGACCCGCCTATCGTTTTATACCACTGATGCCAATGAAGATGGATTTTGTCCTGGTATCTCTTTCAAGAGTTACCATTATCAGGCTCAGTCCCCAGTGTCCAATAGAGGCCTTATTGCTGGATTCTTGATGCTGTGGCTGAAGAGATGTGTCGTGCCGTCGCTGCCAAAAGAGGCAATTGCAATGACTGTGGTCTATCCAGCAGTCCTCCTCGCATACGGCCGACCTTTTGGACTTCTTCCCGTTATGGTGTTCAATCTACAGCATGAATTGTGAACCCTCTGCAATGACTTCATCCCTGCCGATAAGGGCAAGGAAAAAGGGAAAGGCAAGTCGAAGGAGATCGCTCAAGTGAAGACTTCGAACCCTAGGGTGGAGCTTCCTTACACTTATCTGATGGCATGGCTCGTAATGCACTGCCCTTCTCTAATGAGTGCTGCTTCATGCCGCTCAGGTGACAAGTGTTGCTTTGTGGAGCTATACGAGCGCTCCACATGGAAGCAGCACTATATGTCCCAAATCTGTAAGACTCTCCGGCAACACCAGAACTATGAAATTTTCAGGTGCTTCCCGGACTTTCCTGGTGGAGGATACGGATTGAAGTTGAAGGATACTGCAGGAGCAAATAATTTTACTGCCTTATCCTCAGGAGCTTTCTGGTGGCTCCTCAATATCCGGCCCAGGCATCTGGTATACCGTCAAAACAGTAAATGTCTTATCGAACCATACATCCCGAGTTGTTTTGCTTGCCAATTTGGATATTTCCAACTTTATGTGGGTAATCCAAGCAAGAGTCTTGTCTATGAGGGGAACTTGTACGAGGGTGCCCGGGGCTGGTTTCATTTCACAGCTGGCGGGACCGGAGCTGAATTTGCTCTTCCACAGAAGTTGCCAGAATTGGCCATGACTCTCAGCTTTTGCACATGGTATCGCGTTGCAAATGCTGATGTGCCTCGCTTCTCCATCAACCGCAGCTGTTGCAAGGAGATTGAGGCTTTCTACATTAGCCGCCAGGGTGCTTCAAGAGTGAGAATAAAAGGGATGGAGGAATTCCTTGGCGCCGCGGCTGAACCATCAGACGTCAGCGAGTCTGACGATGATGATGATAATAATGATGATAACAACCCCGATATTGGAGGTGCTCCCCAACCTGTCATCATTCGCCCCTGGAGCCCGACTCTCAAACGCCACGGTACCTTAAAGAAAAGGCCTGCCAAGAAGCAGAAGTTGACTCCACGAACTTTAATAGCCCCCCAAGAAGTGGCTATCAAGCTTGCTTCGGACCTGCTAGTTTCAGCTCTGCCTCCAGCGCCGGTAGGGGAGAGTGAACCTGTTGGAGCTCCAAGTGTTCCCGAGGTTCCGGCTCCTCCAACCGTAGAACCTGTTGAACACCCTGCTACGCAACCACTTGGTAGTGAGACGGGTACGCTCTTGGAGATGACGGTGACTTCCCCTTCAAGTCCAACAACTGGACTTGCATCTCCAGGTATAGTCCTTTCAGCTTTTTAAGCTCTTTGTCTATTATTTACTGTAACACCACTTTTCTTATTTTCTGAAATGCAGGTGGTCAGCTCCTCTCGCCAATGCACTCAACTACCCAGGTGGAGTCCGATGACAGGGTGGACTATTCGGGCGCTATTGGCTCAGTGGGTGGTTTGGGTAGCTCTGCCGGCGAGTTTGACACTGATTATTTCACGCCGACTACATGCCCAATTCCCTCATCAATTCCTCCCATTGATGAACTTGGGAGTGATGAGAGAACAGAAGTTGTTATTGCGGCCGCTGCAAAAGAGGCTACACAGTCTCCAAGTATGCCGTCACCAACACCACCGGTCTGCTCCACAGAGACCTTCCCAGTGGTTTCTGGTGCACCTTCTGCTCCTCAGTCAGTGATTTTAACACCATCTATCATTGTGGCTGCTGAGACACCTGTAACTCTTCCAGCTCCAAGTCTCCCAACAGGGGATGAGAAAAACTTGCAGTTCTCATTTGAAGCTATTTCTACCACCGGAGGAGCTTATGGTGGAAACACTCCCTCATCTTCTCCTGTCGGTGGCGCTGCCCAGGTGATCTGTACTAGCGCCGCTTCTCCTCAGGTTCCCAGCTCTGCCAGATCTGCATTGACCTTACTGGCTCCGCATGTTATGAACCTGGTGCAGAGACAGGCTTCCTCTTCTTCAATTTCAGTGGGTACCGCTCTTCCTCCGGCGACATCTTCTTTAGCGCTGCCTGTTTTAAATACAGGCCCCGTGAATCCTTTTGAGGAGCTCTTCAACTATAGCGTTAATGACTTTATGCGGTTGCTCAAAAGATGCGTCGAGATGATCTGTGACGGCACAGATTTCTTCAGTCTCGGTCGTCCGATGTTATCCAACTATTTAGACAATATTGAAAGAATCGGGGGACAGGACCGAGCAGCTTCCTGCCGGGCCCACTTTAATGCCTTAGAAGAGCAGGTGAACACACTAAACACAGTTCGTCAAGCGGACGTGGAAGCGATCACCGCAATAGAGGTAGCGAAGCTTCGGGTGGAATTATCAGCGCGTCGAGAAGAACTGGTGCGACAGGAAGAAGCATGGTCCCGGGAGTTGGCAGAGCTTCAGGCTAGTCAGGAGTTCATTCTTAAGAGCTTGGAAGCGGTGGACTCTGAGATTGGGGGAAGTCAGGCCGAAATCCTTAGAGCCCAGGAGACCATTGCTAAAGCTCGGGCGGTCATAGTGGCCAACGAGCTTAAATTAGGGGAATCCGTTAAAAAGCGGGAAGCGCTAATCCTCCAACTGGGGCAGGTCGAGCAGGAGGAGGGAATAAGAAGCAGTGCTATAGAAGACTCTCGTCAGCGTCTGACTCATTAACTTGCAATGAATGACGTGTCTTACTTCAGCAGGCTCAACACTCCATAGAAGCAACTCGTCGTCAGGAGATTGACGAGGCGATGAATAAGTTGAAGCGTCTAGGAGAACCATAGTTTTCTTTTATTATTTTATTCTTCATTCTTTTTGTAGTAAGAATTTTGTAATAAAAGAGATAATTTTTTGTAGCTTCATTCCTTTATTGATGAAATAAAGATAATCATTTGATTCTTTTACTTGTTGGCTACAAAATTTTGTTTGCACAACAGATAACTTGTCATCAAAATGGCAAAATATTCCAAATCGTACCGTCAGAGATAAAAGTTTAACATGACAGTATTTTATGAGATTTTTAGCAAATCCCCAGCTATCAACGGATTTGATTAGGCTTTACCAACTACCGTTTGAGTTAGGCTAGCCATGTTATTCCCCTCAACATGGTGAGTTGTCGAGAATTTTGTTTGGGCTTAAATGCCAAACTTTTCCTCTTCCCTTTGCCTTATCGGCGTTGGGTAATTCATACTTTTTACCCCCAGCATGAAGGGGTTGACGAGAAACGGGTTCTCTTCCCATTGCCTAGTCGGCGTTGGGTAATTCATAGATTCTAGGTCAGAGGTGCTCAGCTGCGCATGCCTAAGAATCAAACTGGAGGCGGTTCAAAATTTAAACTGGGCACACCAGTTTTTTAGGTTAGAGGCGCTCAATTGCGCATGCCTAAGAAGAAGACTGGAGGCGGTTCAAACTTGAGAACTGGACACACCAGGTTTTAGGTTAGAGGTGCTCAATTGCGCATGCCTAAGAAGAAGACTGGAGGCGGTTCAAACTTGAGAACTGGGCATACCAGGTTTTAGGTCAGAGGCGCTCAATTGCGCATGCCTAAGAATCAAACTGGAGGCTGTTCAAAATTTGAACTGGGCACACCAGGTTTTAGGTCAGAGGCGCTCAATTGCGCATGCCTAAGAAGAAGACTGAAGGCGGTTCAAACTTGAGAACCAGGCACACCAGGTTTTAGGTCAGAGGCGCTCAATTGTGCATGCCTAAGAAGAAGACTGGAGGTGGTTCAAACTTGAGAACCGGGCACACCAGGTTTTAGGTCAGAGGCGCTCAATTGCACATGCCTAAGAAGAAGACTGGAGGCGGTTCAAACTTGAGAACCGGGCATACCAGGTTTTAGGTCAGAGGTGCTCAATTGCGCATGCTTAAGAAGAAGACTGGAGGCGGTTCAAACTTGAGAACTGGGCACACCAGCTTTTAGGTCAGAGGCGCTCAATTGCGCATGCTTAAGAAGAAGACTGGAGGCGGTTCAAACTTCAGAACCGGGCACACCAGGTTTTAGGTCAGAGGCACTCAATTGCACATGTCTAAGAAGAAGACTGGAGGCGGTTCAAACTTGAGAACTGGGCACACCAGGTTTTAGGTCAGAGGCGCTCAATTATGCATGCCTAAGAAGAAGACTGGAGGCGGTTCAAACTTGAGAACCGAGCACACCAGGTTTTAGGTCAGAGACGCTCAATTGCGCATGCCTAAGAATCAAACTGGAGGCGGTTCAAATTTGAGAACCGGGCACACCAGATTTTAGGTCAGAGACGCTCAATTGCGCATGCCTAAGAAGAAGACTGGAGGCGGTTCAAACTTGAGAACCGGGCACACCAGGTTTTAGGTCAGAGGCGCTCAATTGCGCATGCCTAAGAAGAAGACTGGAGGCGATTCAAACTTGAGAACCGGGCACACCAGGTTTTAGGTCAGAGGCGCTCAATTGCGCATGCCTAAGAAGAATAATGGAGGAGGTTCAAACTTGAGAACCGGGCACACCAGGTTTTAGGTCAGAGGTGCTCAATTGCGTATGCCTAAGAAGAAGACTGGAGGCGGTTCAAACTTGAGAACCGGGCACACTAGGTTTTAGGTCAGAGGCGCTCAATTGTGCATGCCTAAGAAGAAGTAGACACGCACCTCCAAGGATATTAAGAATAGTATTTCTTCAGAAATTTGCCATTGATCGGCATCATCATCCTGTCGCCATTTTGATTCATTAAGCGATAGGCTCCACTGCAGTATACTGTCTCCACAACAAACGGTCCTTCCCACTTGGGTTCAAATTTACCGTTAGTCTTGTGGGTTAAAACCATTGGCTTTTTAACAGTCAAAACCAAGTCTCCTTATTTAAAGGTCCTTGGTTTAACGTTCTTATTGAACGTTTGTGAGATTCGGGCTTGATACAACTCAATTTGTTGTTAGGCCCTGAGACGCTTTTCATTCAACGTCTCTAATTCTTTTAATCTTTGTTGATGACGTTCTTCTGTCGTCATCTTTGTCGCTAAAGCCGCTCTTAATGAAGGTATCTGGACTTCGAGAGGCAAGACGGCCTCGCTTCTATAGATCAAAGAGAATGGGGTAGTTTTTGTAGTTGTGCGAACAGTGGTGCGATAAGCCCACAGACACTCTCCTACCTTTTCATCCCAATCTCGTTTATTAGAAGAGACGAACTTCCGAAGGAGTTTAATAATCATCTTGTTGAAGGCTGCGGCCAACCCATTAGCTGTGGGATTATATGGCGTTGAAGCGATATCTTTAATTCTGAACTTATTGCAGAATCTGGAGAATTCTTGACTGATGAATTGCGGACCATTATCATGAATGATCCGTCGGGGGACGCCGAAACGGTAAATAACATGATGCTTGATGAACTTGATCACATCTGTCATTTTCACCTCTCTCATGGGCACGGCTTCGGCCCATTTTGAAAAATAATCGGTTATTATAAGAATAAACCAATGTCCTCTGGATGACGGGGGAGTTATAGGTCCCACAATATCCATCCCCCATGCCTCAAATGGCCAACTAGCAACGGTATTGTGCAAGTATCTGGGGGTTGATGGATGAAATTGGCATGTATTTGGCATGCATGGCACCGTTTAGCGTATGCCATTGCTTCCGTGATCATGTTCGGCCAGTAGTATCCCAGCCTTCTTATGCGGTCTCCAAGTTTTGGACCGGGCTGATGAGCTCCACATACTCCATTGTGTGTTTCTCTCAGCACTTCATCTGCTTCTGTTTTCGATAAGCAGTTTAGTAGAAGACCATCTCTTGACTTTCTATACAAAGTCTGAAGTTTATGGTCATAATAAAATCTCTGGGCCTTCCTCTTTATCGAGGTGACTTCCTTTGGATCTTCTGGTAATATCCCATGTAAAGCATAATCTACAAACGGAAATCGCCAATCACGGGGTTCCAAATTTAAGCCTGCTTGGCATACTTCTTTATTCTGAAGAACATTATCTGGATGGAGGAGCTCTCTGCTTCCAATGGTGATGCTTTTAGCCTCACCTGGTGGGATCGCCAATGTTGCTACTAATGCGGCTAGGGCATCTGCATATACATTCTCATTCCGAGATATATGAGAGATGTAAAATTGCTCAAAATACCCAGCTAGTTCGATGGCCAGCTGATGATAGGGGATGAGGGCTTCATGTCTGACTTCATACTTGCCTGTCATCTGATTGACGATGAGTTTAGAGTCTCCATATGCCTCTAGATAGTTCACCTCCAGTTGAAGAGCTATTTTTAAGTCGATAATGAGTGCATTGTATTCCGCCACATTATTCGTGCACGGTTCTGTTAATGAGTAACCGTTAGTCAGTATATATTTATGTGAGGAGATCAGTACAACCCCCACTCCTGCAGCCGATCGTCTGGCAGCACCATCAAAAAATATTTGCCATGGTTGTTCCTTGCTAACTGTGTTAACCTCTGACGTCTGTTTGGAATTAGACCAGATTGGATGGTCTGCTAAGAAATCGGCAATTGCCTGTCCCTTCATTGCTTTTTGAGGAACGAAGCGTATGTCATAGGGCGACAATAGCAGAGCCCATTTCGCTAACCGGCCATTTAAGGATCCCGATTTTGTCATCAGAATTTTCAGAGGATTTACTCATGATATGACATGGATCGTTTGCCCAGAAAGATAGTGTCGCATTTTCTGAATAGCGAACACTAGGGCTAAACATTCCTTTTCAATTGGGGTATACCGCTGTTCGGCCCCGATCATTGTCCTACTTAAATAATGGAGGGCATGTTCATGGCCGTGCTCATTATATTGAGCAAGTAATGCTCCTAAAGCATTATCCATGGCCTTTACATATATAAGAAAGGGCTGCCCAGGGACCGGTGCTATAAGAATGGGAGGTTTGGTGAGGATTCCTTGAGGTCATCAAATACCTGTTGACATGCCTCATCCCATACAAAGAAACCCCTTTCTTCATAATTTTGGAGAATGGCTGGCATCGTCCAGATAGGTTGGTGATGAAGCACCGAATATAGGCGAGCTTTCCTTGTAACCCCCTCAACTCTTTGAGATTGCGAGGAGGCGGCATCTCGCTAATCGCTTCTACCATTTCAGGGTCGAGAAAAATTCCTTTTGAAGTTATTATGAACCCAAGGAATTTCCCGCTGGACACCCCCATAAATGATTTAGTGGGGGTTCATCTTCAGACGATGTTTCCGCATAAGATTGAAGATTGTTCTTAAATCATGACGATGATCTTCTTTGTTCTTGCTTTTGACCACCAAGTCATCCACGTAACACTCTACCGTTTTGCGCAAGAGTTCTTTGAATATAGCGCTCATCGCACGTTGGTATGTAGCGCCAGCGTTCTTCAATCCGAACAACATTACCGTGTAACAGTATACCCCCAGCGGTGTTCTAAAAGCTGTATGCTTTTCATCATCTGGGTGCATCTTGATCTGGTTATATCCTGAGAAGCCATACATAAAAGACATCCTCTCGTAACCACAAGTATTGTCTATCATCACGTCGGTGATGGAAAGTGGAAATTCATCCTTAGGACATGCAGCGTTCAGATCCCGAAAGTCGATGCATATCCGGATTTTTCCGTTCTTTTTATGAACCGGCACTATATTAGCCACCCAATCAGGATGCTGTTCTTCACGGATGAATCCCGATTTTATAAGTTTGTTGACCTCAGCAACTATTGCCTCCATCAATTCCGGTCAAAAACGCCTCTATTGTTGTTTAACAGGTTTAGCATCTTCTTTTATATTCAACCGGTGTGTGGCAATTTGAGGGTCAAGCCTAGGCATGTCTTCATAATTCCATGCGAACACGTCTATATACTCTTTAATAAGAGATATAAGTTCCTCCTTTTCCAATGGAGTTAGCATGTCGCTTATGAAGATGGGTTTCGGATTTTCTTCCGTTCCCATGTTAATTTGAACCAACTTGTCTTCAGTGGGCGGATCACGCTGCTCAAAGCGGACGTCCCAGAGAGTGTCCATATGCTTAGCCCAAGAATCATCTTGAACATCAATTGGTTCCTCGTCGCTTTCTAATGCGGCTGAAACCATATTGGCTGTCAATGATTGAAACCAAGCACCGGTGCTTATATCCAAATCATGGTCGGGTGAAGATGTATCTTTCTTGGCCGAAGAACTCTCTTCATTTTTTAGTGGTGATGAGGGTGGAGTAGATACATAGCCCAACCCCCTGTGGGTCTTTTGATAATAATCCAGGCTCTTTCCTCTCGGTCTGGACGAGGGTATAAGATCCGTTTCCCAAAGTTTAATCCCAGTTTCTGGGTAAAATTATAACCCATCTTCTCCATCATTTGCCGGGATTTTTGTTCATACAGGTGAAATTGGGGTGATATTTGTTTATCACTTTCACTGCTTTGTCTTCGCCGGGGTGACGTAATCACCCTGCCGAACATAATCGGCCTTTGGGATCCTCGCCGAGGAGGCACTTCGAAGTAGTGACCTTTTTCCTCAACTATTTTAGACCGGGAGAGGAGGGATGACCTAAGTGGCAAATGACATGCCGCCAGAAGTTCAAGTACGGATAGGCCATCCATTTCAGTGGAAGTACAAGAGAGTTCAGACTCAATAGCTACAGCATGCTCGTAAACTAACTTTATATCTTCATTAATAGCCCATTCACTCTATTACATCAACTATATTATCAAGACTCAAACTAAAATCTAAGTGAGGGTTGATTTCATAGTCACCCCCGTCGTCTTCTCCAGGAAGCTCGTACTCAGTGTCTGCTTCATTGCCACTGTCATCGGGCTCTTGAAGCTTGCTAGGCCCGTCATTAGAGACTTCATGGGCTGGTTTATAAAGTGCAGCATCCGTGAAGTAATTCTCCAGCCCTTTGAATGGTTGCTTATCGGCAATTATTGTCCGAACTTCTCCTTCCTCATCGTAATATTTCATGCATTGGTGAAGAGTCGACGGGACTATCATGTGAGCGTGGATCCAAGGCCGCCCCAATAAATGTTGTAAGTGGTATCTGCATCAATAACATAGCATGTAGCCTCCGTCCTCAAATTCCCGATTTGACATCGGAGTCGGATTTTTCCGAGGGGACGGCTATTATTGGCATTAAACCCGTATATCATTGTATTGGTTGGTGTCAGACGATGGAGGAAAATCCCTAACAGCTGCATCAACCTTTTGGGTACGACACTTAGCGCAGAACCTGGATCAATCTGAATTCGGTCCACCTTTGTGGATCCGACATATCCGGTGAAATATAAAGGCCTGTTATGCTTTATATTCCTCACCTGCATGTCTTCTGGAGAGAAGATAATTTGTGGGACTTGCCTCCTCACTTGGTGACAGCGGGGGCAAGAGTCCTGTTCTTTATTGGCCGGCTCGACTATCTGGGCTAAGAATGACTCAGAGTCTGCCAAGGCCTTTCTTAACGCTTCACGTATTGATTTTGATAATCTCAATAACTCATAAAGCGTTACTCGTGCTGGAATATTTGCCAGCTGAGCAGTTATGTCAAACTTGAAGGTAGTCTCCTTGGCTCCTTCATCTCTAATAGGATTCTTCTGGAAACGAAGTCCTTTCTGTTTCGCGGGTTTTGCAAGTTTCGTATATATGTCTTTCGGTTCTACTCTAGTGTAGTCCTTTAGAGTACCGAGTACCGGAAGGGCCTTCCCCATCTTGGTGAGTGGCCATAGTTTCGGGCTCTTCTTCAGAATCTGTGAAGGCTCCCGAAGCTATGTATTATTCCTTTATCTCCGCGGATATGGCATTAACAGTCCGCTTCTTCCCTTGACCTGCTGTGGTAGTCCACTGCTCATCTTCTAGTAAGTCAGGGTGAACCCACATAACTTCCCCCTTTTGGGTTGTTACGGGGACAAGTCCTTCTTGGGCTTTGTTGTGAGGATCAAGGTTCTTTGTAACCATCTTACCCTTTGGGATTTGGGTCACTCCTGCGGGGAACTCATGGGTTCCAACCACTATAGTTGCCATATTGGCAGTGACCTTCGTCTGCTCTTCCCTAAGCATCAGAACTCCAGCTTCTATTAATGCTTGGATTCTGTTCTTAAGGGGGTAGCAATCCCTAGTCGGGTGCCCAACATTCCGGTGATAGAGACAATAATTGGGGTCGTTGGTCTTACCAGCGTCCTCCGATTTTCTATTCTCCGAAAGTTTTAGCATTCCCTTCTTCTGGAGCAGGTGAAATAGGATAGGCGTCTGTTCCGCCTTGAAAGTATAATTTTTCTCCTGCTGAGGTCTATTTTGCCTTGAGCTCTGCTGATTTTGGGGCTTCGGCTTCGGTTGAGAGTTTGACTTCTGAGGAGCAGCTTCTGATGCCATCACCGCTTTTCCTTTACTCTTATTGCTGCTATTTTGGGTATATGGCTTATTACCCCCAGTATTTCTTGATCCACGAGACTCTTCAACTCGATGGATCAAGTCTTCGGCTTGCTCTCCCTGTTTGAGCAAATCCCTCCATGTCTTAGACTCTACGACTCCCATTTTTAGGAGCACATTGGTCTTAAGATTGTGTCGACAAGTCTCGACTAGAGTTTCCTGGACCATTCCGTATTTGCAATGCATGGACTTCTCCCGGAACCTTTCTATAAAATCTTTTACCGTCTCTTGTTCCCCTTGCTTAGTTGCAAGGAGAGAATGAACCGTAATCTCGGTATTATCCTCGAAGAAACGTGAGAGGAATAATTTCTCTACATCTAACCAGGTATTAATAATACCTGGGGGCAACTGCATGAACCAAGTAAAGGCAGGCCCTCACAAAGTACTTGCAAATACTTTGGTCATGATTGGGTCATTACCCATCAAATGTCCTGCTTGGGACAAGAAGTAATATATGTGCTGACTGGGCGATCCCTTCCCGTCATACGGCTCTAACTTGAGCGGCTTATACTTCTGTGGGTAAGATACCATATCCCATTCAGGAGGATACGGCCTTGAGACCCCTACTTCTTTCAACTCCTTACGCATCAGTGCTTTGAGTTGATTCTGTAATTTTTCTATCTTTTCTCCATATGGATCATAAAAAGAGAATTTATCCTCGTCCTCGTGCATCGAGTGGGCTTTCTCCTCTTTTTCTTCTTCGTTTGGAGTTTCTTTGCCCTTTTTGGCATTATCCTCAACAAATCTCGATAGCATGACTTAAGGTCTTCAATCGTTTTTTGTTGCTCGTGAATCATTCTTTCTTGAGCTTCAAATCTCTGATTGATGTCGTTAGACTTATCCGCCATGTGCGATGCTGACTTCTGTAGTCGAGAAGATGTAGAGGATGGAAGCGAAGGTATAACTGAATTATCACTGTCATCGTCATAAGGACCCTTTGCAAGCCTCTTATAATTTCGAGGCGGGACGGCTCCTGATTTTAGTCGAGTGAGATGATGAGGTTCTTCATCGCTCAATTCTGAATCATCATCCGTCTCTACAATTTTCTTCCCTTTTCCCATCATATTGGATGTTACGGCTCTCCATTGTTTTAGGGAAGCAGTCTTTGGCTTCTTAGTAGGGTTCTTGTCCGACTCGGTTAATCGATCAAACACAGATACCCTTCTCTTGCTGCAGCCGCAGTTGTTCATCATGGCAGATACTGCCGTCACAAGCTGCTGGCAATGACAGACAGGTTCATCTTGAAGTTGGTCTATATCTCTCTTCTTGGATAGATACTCCCTGAGATTAGCACCTTTAGCCATGGAGTCGTGGGACCCATCCAACTTTTGAGAGGGTCTAGGAACCCACTGAAACTTCTTTGAATCACTGGAGCCCAGTTCTGATCTACTGATGCGAGGATCAGCTCTGATTCCGTAGTCGCGAGTTCAGAAATAGCTCCGTGTTTTGTATTGCGGGCCTGAAGAGTAGCCCGCGTTTAGTAACGCGAACCTGAAGAGTAGCTCCACGTTTAGTATCGCGAGCCTGAAGAGTAGCTCTGCGTTTATCTACGCTAGCCATGCGTTTTACGCTGGCTTGGCGTGTTTTCAGAAGTTTCTCTTCTGTAATGTTAGCCCTGCGTGGAATAAAATCCTGTACGCTGGCTTACTCTTGTGGTTATCACAAGTCATAATTTCGCGTCTAGCGCGATTTCTTCGACTGACAACAATTTGCCAATCATCTTCGCGTTCCTCGAGAGTATTAAATATCTTGCGTTTCTCGCAAGTATTACTGGCCTCGCGTTTCTTACTTGGCTCAGTATCAGCCTCGCGTGGAATATCACACGCTGGCTTTAAAGGATTTTTATACTCGCGTTTCTCGCGAGTGTCAGATATTTTGCGACTAGCGCAAATCTTACCGGCTTTCCGTTCCTTGCTTAGCTCAGTAATAGCCTCGCGTGGAATATCACATGCTAGTTTTAAGGAGATTTTATACTCGCGTTTCTCGCGAGTGTCAGGTATTTTGCGACTAGCGCAAATCTTACTGGCTTCACATTCCTTGCTAAGCTCAGCAATAGTCTCGTGCGGAATATCACACGCTGGCTTTTCTTTACTTTTAAGGCAAGTTGTAATTTCGTGTTTAACGCGATAGTGACTGGTCTCGCGATTAGCGCGGGCCAGTTTGCGAGGGACCATAGCCTCGCATCCTCTGGTGTTAGCTCCGCATCCAAGGCGGGCTTTGAGGGCTTTACGCCTCGCTCTCCGGTTCCAATTTCGGAGTTGGGTTCTGCTCAATCCAGTTCCCAGATCTTTTTCGGTAGTCGGAAGCTCATCCTCTGTTAGGATTTCTTGTGCGAACTCCGGCCCTATAGCCGCAGTCTCCAAGGATCCCCGTCTCTCGGTGGATACCTTTCTACCCGTTGCTCGGATATTGGAGTACATGCGACGATAGTGTCGTGTCTCATCCAAGTCACCTGATTCAGAGGAGAGGAACTCCTCATACTTCTGCTGGTCGATTTCAACGACCAGCGTGTCTACTTCGGATCCGATCATGCCAACGTCCGATTGCGCCACAATCTCTTCATCAGTGAAAGAGATGGCTCCCACTGTGGTCGCCAGTTTGTTCGCCGCAAAAGTTTCTTTGCTTCCTTCCATTGAATGCAACTTAGATTATAACGGAAGTGAACAAGAGATAAAGAAGAACAAACGAGAGGATTTTATATTTCAATCGCTCTCTTTTACAATATGTTGTGTGGGATCTGTGGCGATGGGATCTGTCAAACAGCTCCTTTGTACGATCGAACGTTAAGCTCCTCTCTTTTGAAGATATCGGCCGACTGTAAACGATCTTCTCTGGTCTTTCCCGAACTCAAGGCTCTGTGCGTAACTTGAATTCTCTAAGATGTCGAAAAGAAGATGATCACCAAAGGCTTCAAGGCTCTCTCGCGTACTTGAATTGCCAAATGATCAAAAAGAAAACTTCAGACGCCAAAAAGCCGACTTGCCGAAAGGAAAAAGAAGACCTCTAGAATTTCACCAAGAAAGTATTTATAGTCCCTGGAAGATTTGAGAGTTTCCATCTAAATAGACTTTGCTCTCATTAAGAATTCCAATCAAATATCTTAGTTTTGATTTAAATCTCTTGATTTAGAATTCTGATTGGACTTGATTTAGGTATTTGAATAAACCCAAATCATAATCTCAATCAATTTGAGATTCTGGTTATCTGCTCACGCGGAACTTTAATCGCATCAAAACGCGGCGCTAAATAACCAGAATGCAAAGCTAACGCGGAGCTATTGATCATCTCCGCGTTTTACTCAACGCGAGGCTAAAAATAGCCAGACGCGGAGTTATAGATTATCTCCGCTTTCTATTATGGAAAACTCTACTTTTATTTAGAAATTTTCACCGCCAACACCCTTGATATAGACATGGTCATGGAGGAATGGTAGCAAGAGATTAGCTTGATGTACTCAAGCATCTTAGAACTAGAGAAACTAATTTGAAACTTGAATATCATGGCTTTGGATGAGGTTATCTTTCCTATCCAAGTGTCGAATAGCCCAATCTTGTGTATCTGAAAGCAATTATTGTGTTCGTTCAAAGTTTTCCTAGAATAGCATACAAATTACACAGAAACTATCAGATGAGTTACAATCCAAAAGGATCATTTTACCGCATCACACCATCACCAATCTCTTAACATACATGTTAGCTGCCACTTTCTTCATTCTTAAAATTTTGCTTTGCAGTTTTGCGACACAACATGCAGCTCCTTTGCCATCTTGCTCACTTCCAGATTGCAATTAACGCTCATTTCCTTCTTCCTCATTTGTAGTGCTCCGAGGCCTACTTTCACTGGGAAGTCAGCCGACAAAGAGAGGGGGAAAATTTCCTTTGATCCCTTTACAGTAGTATTGAACTCTCTGGGCAATCCATGCTTTGAAACATGAAGCGGTAACTTGATTTCCGTCGTAATCTTGTGCCCTATGGTGAAAGTGGGTGGGTCGCCAGATGCAATCAGCTTTCCTTTGTGAGTCAGTTCTACTGTTCCGCCACTTTCGTAGCGGAAGTCCATTGTTGCGCTTGGGTTCTGGGACTTCATCCTGATATCGAACTCTGAATTCGTTTCTGAAAGCTTGGCAATTACAATGCGATCAACACTGAAATGAGGGGCACCTGTCCTTGCGAGGAAGTAGAAGACGAGAACACCGGCTAGGCAAAGCGATGCAATGACTAGGAGGATCAGAAGCATGAAACCCACGCGGGTGCAAGCACGAGGGCTGTCTCTTTGATTTTTGATCCTGTTCTTGTGCTCCTCGACGATACGAGCATTCTCGGGGGGTGGTACGCGGAATATCTGATCCTTGGGGACTTGGACGACGTAAGTGGATTTGTTGAATGGGACGATGGCGGTGGAGAAGTCGTCGGCCTCTCGGGGGGAGTTTGGGCGGGGCATAGGTCTGGGAGGCAAGGGTGGAACCCCCTCCTCCATGGGGAGATGGAGAGAGGAGAGAGTTTCGGGTAGGGAAATGGGATTGTAGGAGATGTAAGGTGAGCATGAGAGGTTGTGGGAGAGAGAGAGAGAGAGAGGACAATTATTCCTAATTTAAGAATGCTGTTGACCTTACAACTGTTTTTAACTGCCATTGACCTGGTCATCATGGGAGGCTAGCGATCTTGGAATCTATCTGAAAAGGTCTTCTTTCCAAGAATAGACGTCAAAAGTTTGTTCGACTTTTAAACTTTGGAGCCTCCTCAGTCATGGTTTCACGTCTTGTTCTGCATTATATGTGGATTGGATATGTCCTGGTCTGTAGATCTGATCGACGACGTGCTTTCGGATCCAATCAAGACCCAAATCAAACGAAACAGGTTTGAAGTACCCAACCAATAGCAGTCCTTGGCAAGATCTCTTAAAAGGATTAGTTTTGGTTCTAAACATGGTAGAAAGCAAATATATACTATTGTCATCATTCTAAACATGTTGAACATACATGTAGCATGTTAGTTTTCAAGGTAAAGTTTGCTTCACAAGCCGTTTTAATTCGTGTATCTTGAGTTGTCATTTCTTCATAAGAAGGATCCACTCTTTTTAGAAATGCACTCAAATAAACTGCTATCCGTGCACTATAACGCTAACATATGGGTGTGATTAAGAAGTAAACTCTTTGAATCCTTCACTTGGAGCTAGCCTTGAACATCTAGAATCTTTTCAGTGGAATTTTCTGGATGCTTCCCCATTTCTGCAATTCGATTATGGTTAGTAGTTTTGGTGTTTGTGGGAAATTCAACGCTTATGAACATTTTGTGCTTATGTATTGGATCTGTATTTTATATCAATCTGATTCATGCCCTTTTACATACAAATTGGAGGACAACACTAACAAACTCATACATGAGTTTCATATGAAATATCTATATGCTAATTTAATAACGTTGATTGTGCTTGTTTTACTTTGTGATACAGTATCTTTAGAGATGCAAAGTCGTTATATTTTTTTGAACTTTTAGGTTTTTTTTTTTTCTTTCTTTCGAAAATCCCTCATAGGTTAGAGTACATTGTTGTCTGGAAAGTTAGGTAGTCAGTTGCACAACTCTGCCTCTTAACTCCCTCATCCAAGTGGGAGACATTTTATTCTTATTATAATAATAATGTGGATATAGGCAATACATGGATGTGAACAGTAGTATCAAGGTTTTAAAGATGATTAATATATACCAATATGTATCGTGAATATCATATTAGATTTTTAGGTATTTGGTAAGATATATACTCTATATTACTAGTATTGCCAATATTAACATTTACCAAATACATTCATGTTTTAGATACGGTGCATCCATTATCACTAATTTCTGATACTATAAACCAATTCTTCATAAACCAGTTAGAGTGGGTTATTTAGGGTTATTTGTTGTTAATATTTAAGTTTCAACTTTCGAGGCAAGATGTCCTTTCATCCTTGTGTTCCTGATACATGCAGATATCATTGTCTATGCAAAAACAGTTATTTCTGTAATTATTTTTATGTGTTTTGTTGTCGAGAAACAGTATTTCAGTAGTTTTCACTGTAGTGGTTCAGCAAATATTGAGCATACTATATTAAGTATTTTATTTTTTAAACAATATATTACTCTTTATAATTAGTTTCATCTTGGGAGGAATTATAATAAATGTCTTGTTAATCTGATCTGTTTATTTATTGAAGTTTATTTATTTGTTTTACTTCCCTTTCTTTTGACCTTAGATTTAGGTTAGGAGGCTCAAGTCTTTTTGAGTTATTCTTAGAATAATGGCTTCACCACTCTGTTTCTCCATTCAAGCCTTAAATAGTTGAGCATCCTTTGTCACCGAACATCAGTTGTACCTAAAATGTTTAAAACTTTGCATCCATCACGTAGGAAGAGCAACAAGTTATATCATTTTTATTCCTAGCATCAGAACCTATAATGCACGGACACGGAGATGCCGAGACACAGAATATACTGACACGTTGTATGCCTTAAAAAATACATAGATATTGTCCAATGCGGGTGTTCGAAAAATGTGTTTGACAATAGAAATATTCATGCTACATAGATCAGAGCGCTACGTAGAAAGTTTTTGGCTGCCGTTTGTTAGGATCTGGTAGAGTGTTCAGATCCCATTATGATGAACAAGAAAATCAAACAATCGCAAACACAAGAGACACAACAGACTTATATGGTTTAACAATTGCCTACATCCAAGATGGCAGAAGATTTTATTATCTCGAAGAAAGTGATTATGACATAAAACAGGAGCTATTTAGGACTTTATGGGTGGAATTTGGGAACTTTGTAAAAGAACTAGGGTTTAGAGAAAAAGGAGATAATATTTGGATCTCACACCCAGACAAATCTCATGCTTACTCTCTCGAATAATTCCAAAGCTAGAGTCTTCAAAATTAATTCTTATATATATTAAAAACAAGTTTACAAACATATATACATATAGGTAGAGAACATCTTTTTTGTATAATATATGCAATCAAACTAAATGGTAATAAAAAACTGAACCTAACTAATCAAGAGTTTAAAAAAAATAAAATATTAAATCTAATCCTAATCATTCTTATATATTTGTTATCTCTATTAATCCTCTCATATTTAAAAACATTCACCAATAGTGCATTACGATAATGTTACAAATCGTACAAGTTCGAGTGAAGCTGTTTTATCTCATCTAGTTCTGGCCTTCCTTTCTAATGAACAAAGTGCTTTTGAATTGAGGAAGCTCTCAATGAATTGTCCTTTGATTTGGCAATCCTTTCAAGCAAACTAAGTATCACTAGTAGTTTCCTGCTACTGTTTGAATCATCACACTCTGCAATATATCATCAGTTTTCATTTGATGTTTTGATGGAGGTGGTGGTGGTGATAGAACTAAAAAGTACTTAGTGTTAGCGTTAGAGTACTTAGTGTCAGCAGAAGAAGAACGAACTCAAGAAATCTCCACCGCCTCCAATCATTTACGTCGGATCCTCGTTTTGATCCCACGATCTTCTAATTAAAAGAGAGTGACGTGTTGTATAAGTTTTCTTGTCTGTTTTTCTCATTTTTTTCGAATATTTTTATTATAATCGAAAAAAGAGAAAATTTTTATAATATGTAATTTTTCTCGATTCAATGGAAAGATCTCTGATTTTCTCCGAAAACACACTTTGCTTTCTCACTCACTAGAGTATCCTTGTTCAATCATAAATTGACTCACTAGATTGCCTCAAGTGCTTCCCAGTGCTGTTCATACTCTGATAATAATTTAAACCAACTAAACCAACTCCAGTTTGAATTATTGCTGACTGCATCATGTATGCTTGACTGAGCTTGAATCCAAGCTATCCTCATATAATTAGAATTCACTCTATGTATCCTAATCCATGTCCAGTTAGCTTCGATTCCAAGTCAAATTGATGCAGAACTTCGACTTGATGGCTTATTGTGGATAGGGATGGTGGCACGTCCATAAATTAATTTTTAGTCTGTTCTATACAAAATTTTGAATTAGAAAAAATAAAAATATTTCGTAGCAAACTTACCAACTTTCAGCATCCCAATCTGGCAAGGACCAAATCGATAGAAGCTTTTCTTCTTATGCCATGGGAGAAGTTTTATGATATATTGTTTCACAACTGACCCAATATTTTTACTCCTTTTTTTCCATTTGGGACATCCAACATGCTATGTAATGTCTCTTTAATTCTTTGTTAATAGTGTCTATTACTGCTGCCATGAGTGCATACGTGTTTTGAGATATTTGCTTTGTATTATTCTTCGAGATATTTGCTTGTTGCTAATGTACTGCTATGTACATCTATAAGAATATGGTGGCATCTGTTAGTTTCTTTGGAGGGCACGTAGCTTTAATTCTAATTCATACTTCAATTTATCATCTATATACAACCTTTTGCTGACTCAATATTCATCTACAATAACTTATCTTGCGGTTTGCCAACTTCAAGGGTGTCTATATGGTTGAACCCGCCAATGCCTCAAATTGTCGATGCACATGCCCTCCCTCCTTACTCGTGCACTTCAGGCCATTTTGACGAACTAACATCTTCGAGATAATGCACACTCCATTGCACGAACTAACATCTTCGAGATATTTGAAACTTAATTCGAGCTTGAAACCACGTATCAGTGATCATACTTCAACATTGAAAAAATAGCTGGTTTCGCATTTCAGGTGACTGAGAGCGGAGATATGGCAACAGACTCCGACGTGCTAACGCTTGCCAGACTACATCTGCTGCAGTTCGGTCTGTTCATCATGGTCAATGCTGATCAACAGGAGTGAGAATGGGCGAAGCTTGAAACCAATCCATGCCCTCAATCCCATCACGAGAGACCGTGTCGTGTTCCCGCCTGCGGCTGGGATATCCGACGTGCATAGCATGATGACGATAAAAACACCGAGTTATATAGTATGCAATGTAGCCGCTATGTGTATGAGGAAAAATTGGATTCATAAGAATGGAGACGCTTTATGGACTCAAGCTTTGTGGCTGATGACTCATGTAGTGCATACAAATGGTATAGTTGCAAAGTTTTTTGTGAAGTTGCGTGGTTTATGACGCATCCAGGGGGGCATACCAATGGTTTATTTTGTTAACTTCGATGAATATTTGAGTAATGCAATGGCTAAAGTAGCATAACTAGAATGTTTTGATTTGCGACTAAACCTAACTTGAATATTCCATACACAGAGAGAAAAAAAAACTCCAGATCTCCTTAGCATGTCTCCAAGCCACAATAGCTATCACCGTTGTACCCGATCGTGAATAATATATTAAAATGAATGTTTAGAATTATATTTATGTTAAGTCCACTCTTCAATCGTGAATAAAAATTATGTTTTGAAAATAGTATTAACTCCAGAAATAATCAATTGATAAGATTTCACCTTGACATTGCTGAAAAAAGTCTACATGAAAAACTAATCTACACTTGGTAAATCTGAACACGTTCAAACTAATTTTTTTATAAAAATATTGTATAGATGTAGAAGATAAAATAGAAAATTAAGACAAACAAGAATAGGTGTCCTGAATATAATTATGAATTTGAATATATTTATATTTTAAAGAGAATTTGAATTTGAATCCATTAATTAGTAGGACACAAATTCATTTGTGAGAAGCAACAGGAAAATAAAAGGTATTAGAATGGGCAAAAAAAAAAAAAAAAAGGAAAATCATAATCTAGAAATAGAAGAGAGCATCATTCGAGAAAATGTCTAATAATTTTTAATTACAATGAAAATGTAATTAGTAGAGAGCTCTTATATATAAATTAAAGGGGTATATTTAAAAATGGCTAAAGTCAAAGAAATCCCACAAATTATCAAAATTTTTTAGAGACTCCTATAAATTTTTTTATGTTCTGTAAACTTTCATATAGTTTCAAATTTCATGATAACTCTCAGACAGCATAAAGAAGAAATTAATTGATCAATTTAAAAATACAATAAATATCTAATCATCAAAGTAGGTATTTAGAAAGCTCGAAAAGTATGTGTATATTATATTTTTATTGATATTTTAATTTTCTGCTATGAAAATCTTTATAAAATTTGCTCAAATTTATATTATATAAAATAATTTATGAAAGTTTGTGAAAATAACATGAGTTTTTTCATTTTTCACTTTAGACTTTAAAATTTCACCCAAGAAAATAAATAAGGTTACGGATCACGCATCCATTATCCTCCCTCATGTCAAGTGAGAATCGAGATGTCCCCCCAAAATCAGTTACCAACTTTAACCGAAGGGAGTTCATGCAGGGTCATTCTGGGAACAAAAACCCGCAGGGGCAGATTGGGAAAGGTGGCGGGAAAAATATTTGTACGTACATGCGGCCGCAGGGCATGGAAACGCGAGTAGACGTGTAAACGGACGGGACCATGCAGAGCGCCACGAAGCCCTTGCTGTGGGCCATGCATGGTCCCGATGCCGCCACCTGCCGGTCCACATGGTGAGGCCCAGGCTTTCGTTCCCAAAACGCCCCTCTCTTTGCTTGAGTCAATGTTCTCTCTCTCTCCTCGAAGACCTTTTTCGGTTGGGTTTCTTGTTTGGAGACGGGTGGCAGCGCATGCCAAGCACGCCTGGGTCTTCCCTTGCCACGGGGACTGCTCTCTCTCTCTCTCTCTCCCACTTCCTTCTCTTCGTGCGTATGTAAACTCTACGATGTGGTAGCCCCTCTTGCATTAGTTCAAACTCTTCTCTCTCTCTCTCTCTCTCTCTCTCTCTCTCTCATTATTTTTGGTTTGGGTTTTCTTGTGGGCGAGTTGGAATTTACAAGTTCCATTCGTAAGGTAAGTGGTTCCCTCTCTCTCTCATATGAATATCTCCCTCTCACTCGACCTACAGATTTTCTAGCTATAAATGGAAGTATTCATTGCATTCATTCTATCTATACGTTCTATTTAGACGCGGTGCAATCGGACATGAGAGATTACATTGCATGTATTGTGTAGTGTTTGGTTTGTAGGTTACTTATATATACATATCGATTCTTTTTTTTAGTAAATACTTTATTACTATTTTTTTTTGTTTACCTCCATTTTTTCAATAACAACTGTAGAGTGGCATTTGTGTAGGTCGTTCTTGGTGGAGTCGACTAATAATATTTGGCAAAATTTTGCCCCAGAAAAAGCTAAAGAACAATATTTCTCAATTTTTGGATTTTAACTGCCCGACTAGCTTTTAATGTTAGCGTTGCATGCTAGTTAATTTGATCCACTATCAATTGAAAACTTTTTTAATTCGCTCTCTCTACCTAGAAAGACAACATTAATGGCCTCTGAGGATGAAGTAGCAAGCAAACTCAGGGCATGGAGAACCGCTGAGCACCGGAAAGGCACCGACACTGAGCTACTTACAGTCACCAGCAGCGCTTCTCATCCAACGAACCTCTTCGTCCTCTGCGGCGACCGGTTCGAGGCCTCCAAGGCATTTCGGGCAGGGGACTTCTCGGTCCGGATAATTCGGCTTTCCGGCAACCCGGTGTCCATGGTGACTTGCATGGTTGGAGATCATCAGTGGATGCTTGCCAAGGACTCCATGGTGCTCCGGGTCGCGGCCCGGTCGTTCGTATTCGCGCTGCCCGGGCTGCTCTACGGCCTGGCGTTGCCTTGTGGAGAGCTGGAGAAGAAGCAGTGCAGGATGTTGGAGGAGATCTTTGCTAGCTTCTGCGCTTATCAAGATCTTGTGGGCACGAATGGTAATCAGTTAATTGATGTGGCAAATTTTTTCTTTCTTTATTTAAGAGGTTTCATATATTAAGTAATAAAATCTAAAATATTGTTAAGATTAATATTTGTTACATTCATTGTTGGGGTGCAAGTCATCAGCATATTTCATCAAGAAAACAAAACAGTCTTATACTTTCCATTTACCAAATGTACATACAAATTAGTCTGGTATCAACAATTTATATATACCTAATACCTAATGTATATACAAAAAGTACATACCTAAGAAACCTAGCTAGTAATACTCCTTCTTTCTTCAAGCAAGAAGGGAAATGTTACATACTTACTACAGTAACAACTTGGACAGTGTCATGTTTAAAGGTTTTATCATTTCATGACATGTTCCTACCTTAGTAGGCATTGGCTGTCTACGTAAAAAATAAAAAATAATATATTAATGGCACATTTCCACTCCAAGTATAGTTGATAATATTTTTTAAGGAGGTTTTTCATTTTTTTTTTTTTTTCTGTTGATTACCTATTTTCTAAGGCATTATCATAGGCAAACTTGTATGAATAACCTTCGGTTGAATGTCTTGCGTAATATAGCCCCTCAAGGTCAGACAAGACAGGGAGACATAGGTCATTGTAGGTCACATAGGTGGAGACTCATCAATCCTTATCAGGGAGACATAGGTCATTGTAGGTCACATAAGTGGAGACTCGTCAATCCTTATCTGACCGATTCTTTCAGGATCCAAATCAGGCGACCCGGAATCCAAATTGGACAACTGGTTTAGTGCATACAATAAGATCCTCAGCCTTGCCACCCAAAACAGCACCAAGATCGCCACGGTCACGGCCACCGGTCCCATTGCCAAGTCATCAACGCCACCGTTGATCGACCTATCATCGAAGAAGATGCAGCGAGCCGTGCGGATGTCAGCAGCCGTGAAGCTCGCTTCCAGAGCCCTGCTAAGTGGTGCATTGGTCCCTGACAAGCATCTGCATGTATCGATCACACCGGGGGCCATGCATGCGTACCCGACAATGTGGGCCATGGCGGATGTTCTCGATGCCATCGAGGCCAGGAGGCCAATGGTAGGAGAGCGGCGAAAGCATGGGCCAGGGTTTTGGGGGTTTGAGGAGGAGGGGCTGGGGATGCTGCTGGAGGTGGTGAGGGCATATGGCAGTGCGAGCGGGGCCGGTGGAGCGAGGAAGAGAAGGGCGATTGGTGGGGCTGAGGAGGCGGAGGGAGGGAAGCGGAGGGAGGTCGGAGGGATTCCGATGTGCGGCGGCAGAGGTGGCGGCGGTGGTGGGGTAGGGAAGGAGGTGGGCACTTGTGGGAAGTCGTAGGAGTCAAAGAGAGGAATGATCATTTGATAGGTGTTTTTATTTTTTTATTTTTTATTCTCTCTCTCTCTCTCTCTCTCTCTCTCTCTCTCTTATATCCTTCCTTTTGTAGTTATCGAAAGCGTAGAAATGTATCAAGTAGTTGCATAAGTTGATTCTTGCATTTGCCAAGGCCAAGTAGTTGAATGAGTGTATCTCTGGGCTCAAGCTTTTAGATCCGTGCATAGTGTTATTTGCTCATTGTCAAGCCACAAAAGGTGTCCAATGCATATGGTACTCTATATATGTCCCTGCCTTGACGCTTGGGGGCGTCACTCGATGACTTGGGAGAGACAAGCTAGTTTGGTTATTTACGGTAAGTAACATTTTTTGCTGCTTGGTTGGGACTTAGAATATAATTATTATTTATGTACTTGCTTGAAATAATTGTTGCTTTTGCAGTAATTGTTGAAAAAAATATGTAAGATATTTTTCATCTTTCCCGTAGCACATAATAATTATATTATTAATAAATAGGATACTTTTCAAATTGCTTGAGAATAAAAAATTAATATTGAAAATTTTTCACAACAATAGTTAGTACTTATAACTTCCAAGCGACAATAATAAAGTTGGTGCATTTCAATACAGTTATATAAATAACAGCTTAGAATCACTTTAAGAAATGAAGTTTAGAAGTTTGGAAAACTTTAAAAAATGAAGTTTAGAAGTGTAGAAAACTTTAAGGAACGTAGATTTTAAGTAGACATACACGATTTAAGAAATGGAGTTTAGAAGTTTAGAAAACTTAGAGGAAATTAGATTTTAAGTATACATACACGATATGCAAACTTTATTATGTAAGGCTCCAACTCTAATTTTCTAAACGCGTGTAGATTAAACATAAAAGTAAAGTTACGAAATAATAATAGAAGTAGAAGTAGAATTTTCCAATATTTTGGATCTAATTAAACTCCGCTTATGCTATAACATAGTTCTCGATTGAAATGTTAGGGTTAAGTTAAATTCATTCAAAATATTAGAGGTCGAATAACTTTGTTTTTTCAACATAATCATAGTAGTTGGTATCACTACTAATACTGCTGTTGTATAATTTAATTTGAAGTATAATACCGACATCGCCGCTTCGGGAAAACTTCGAGAAAACGAGGGAAACAAACTTAAATTCTGAAAGCTTTTGGGGCCAATAAATCAATGCGGGAGGGAATAAAAGTGCTGTTTGTAGGGACGATGGGAGTTTGGTTAAAACAAAAACCGACTCGAATAAGTAAAACTGAAGCGAAGATTTCAAATTATAAAATTTGAAATCCAACAATACCGATCAAATTATTTAATATATATATATTTATATGCACATATATACATATATACATGTATATACATAATTCGAAATTATCATGGAGAGCAACAAAAACACACAAGCCTCCTAATTGACACCTACGAGTAAAATCTGCTTGTACTTCATGGCTACATAGTAGCAATAAAAAATATGCTAAACTGTTCACAGGGTAGAAACTGCAGTAGTTTATATATATATATATATATATATATATATATATATATATATATATATAGAGAGAGAGAGAGAGAGAGACTGCAGTAGTTTATATATATATATATATATATAATAATAATAATAATAATAATCCAATGATTTTTTTTTTTTTTTTTTACAATTACTATCTCTATCTCCTTAACTTCATTCGAGTTAAATTTCTTAAATTTTGGGTTTCATTAATCCTTTCATCAAGTACATACAAAATATTTTATATATTGAATTCCGTTAATTTTTTGTTAGCTTGATGGAGGACCAAATCAAAACTAAAACCTAAGAAATTAGATATGAGCGAACCCTAGGCAGTTGAGAATATAATCCGAAAGAATTTTTTTAAAAAAGATCATTGGAAATAGTGGAAATAAACTGCAACTCAGTTAACTTGCATGAGTTGTCAATTTATTTCTATTTTTTTCATATATATATATATATATATATATATATATATATATATATATATATATTCCACCTGCCATTTGCTTTTTGCTCAAAAACTCCTAATGCTATTTGAAGCAAGTTTCACGCATCATTTTTTATTGTCTGCTAGTTGGAAATTAACTCGCCCTTGTCTGTGTCATTCATGGATGAGATGTCCTCCCAAAATGCATGCTGATACTCATCTCCAAGAATATAAAGATGTTGGAAGTTGCTATCTGGGAATCAAACTGTGGAGATTAGAATAATTAAGGAGACAAACTTTTTCCGCGGATCGATTTGGTTATAAATTTTTAGGCCAGGGAGCTTAACAATAAGACAATTGATGGAGAGAGATTTGGGAGAAGATAGACTAGGATCTAGTTTTTTGTTATTTAGAGATGTTTATGTTAGAATATTAGAGCTAATAAGGTGAATTAACTAATATTCAGTCACTATGTATATGGGATCATGGAGATGTACTGTAGTTTTAATGGAAAGAGAAGGGGGAGATTTATAATGGAGAGGGAAGTGCATAAGCATTGGTTAGATAAATCTATTTCTTATATCACTATAAGAGTACACGAATTATGAACATTAAATTCTGGTTTCTTGGCATTAGATTATAGAACTTACCATACATATGCAGAAGTTTCATTTGTATGTAGCCTCACAAGGACACATAGTTTTTGAGATAAGGTACGATAATTTCTAATACAGAGCAGCTGGTAGAAAAACATAATTATATAGCATTAATAGGATATGACCAAATATTTGAAATATAACCTCCAAGCCAAGGTTTTAAATATAACAAAAAGAGGTTATCTATATGTCTCACAAATATTTTATCAAATTTTTGAGGTGCCATTTTATGGTATATAATATTTTATCAGTCCGATATTGCCAATACGATGCACCCCATATTAACGATTTTGATACCATATGCAATCCTTGTACTTTTAACCATGTTCAAAACTATGGTAGAAATGTAGGTATGCAGTTCATATTTATTGATGGACGTAAAATGTCTAATTATGATTGGTTTTATTTCTCAAGGTCAATCATTCGCCATGATTTATTAATAACATATTTCCACACCAATTATAGTCAATAATATTCTTTTAGGAGTTTTTTTGGTGATTATCTATTTTCTAAAGCATTATCATAGTCAAACTTTTATGAATAACTTTTGTTGAATGTCTTACAGAATACAATCCCTCAAGGTCTGATAAGTTGATGCGAACCCCGTGAAAAATAACGAGACCCGTAGAAAAAAAGGAGAAAATTCAAGAACGTTCTCGATCAGGTTTGGATGGGAGATCTCGACCCGTTGCTTCAACAAAAACAAGAATCTCGGTATAATTGACCTCAACCTGTTGTTTAATGCGAAGTAAGAACCTTGGTATAAGAAAGACGCCACAAACGGTAGTGGAAAACCATTTGATAAGTCGATGATGAACGCCACGGAAAAATTCCGATAAGTTCGAATAGTCTTTCAAAGAACCAAAGAGAATAAACTCACAAATTATCTGTAAACTGTCTTCATTCTATTCCATTAGACGCCTTTTTATAGGCTAAAAAAAATACAAGAAAAGTTTCCTACAAGGAAAGTTCAAGAAATAGAAACAAAACAAAAGAAAATAATCAGCCCCTTAATTTGGCTGATCAATATAAAAAAAGTTTAAGAAATAGAAACAAAATAAAAAGAAACAATTAGCCTCTTAATTTGCTGATCAATACAAGGAAAGTTCTAGAAATAAAACAAAAGGAAACAATTAATTTTGACCAGATTTTTCTACTAGTTGAATCATATTGATGCATCTTTGTTGAACTAGTGAACCATTCTCAATGGGCCTCCACGAATTTGCTTGAGCCCAAACCTCTTGAATCAGTCCATTAAGTGCAGCTTTGAACTTCTTTCCTTGTACTCTTGTAACCGGCCCAGTTGGAACTTGAACTGGCTCCTTTGTAGTCAAGTCATTATTTGCATCATTTTCCTCTTCTTGAAAAGGATTTGCTCTCAAATCATCACCTACATCAAAATGACTCAAATCAGTAACATTGAAAGTAGCACTAACATTGTACTCACCGGCAAATATGGCCTGTAAACGTTGTCATTGATGCACTCTAGAATTTGGAAAGGACTATCCCCTCTTGGTAGTAGTTTGGAATGTCTTTGCGCCGAGAGTCTCTCTGTTCTCATATGCAACCACACCTAATCTCCGGGTTCAAAAATAAGCTTGTGACGCCCCTTATTGGTTTGTTTTGCATACTGCTCCGTTCTTCTCTCAATATTGAGCCTTACCTTTTCATGTATCTGCTTAACAAAATCAGCTTTTTTCTTTCCATCAAAATTAATACGCTCAGAAACAGGTAATGGAGATAAATCCAATGGAGTCAAAGGATTAAACCTATAAACAATTTCAAACGGTGAGAATTTAGTAGCAGAATGAATAGATATATTATAAGCAAACTCAACATGTGGTAAACACTCTTCCCATGTTTTGATGTTCATTTTAATTATTGCCCTCAATAAAGTAGACAAAGTCCTATTTACTATTTCGGTTTGACCAACAGTTTGTGGTGACAAGTAGTAGAAAACAAAAACTCAGTACCTAGCTTATACCATAAAGTCTTCCAAAAGTAGCTCAAGAACTTAGCATCTCTATCCGAAACAATAGTTCTAAGCATGCCATGCAATCTCACAATCTCCCTAAAGAACAAATTAGCAACATGTGAAGCATTATCCATTTTGTGACATGGAATAAAGTGTGCCATCTTAGAAAATCTATCTACAACCACAAAAATCGAATATCTTCCACGTTTAGTCCCAGGTAATCCTAACACAAAGTCCATTGAAATATCAATTCAAGGCTCACTAGAAATGGGCAAAGGAGTATACAAAACGTTGGGCTGCACTTTGGATTTAACTTGCCTACATGTGACACATCTACCACAAATTCGCTCAATATCTCGTTTCATGTGTGGCCAATAGAAGTGTTCCTGCAAAATAGCTAAGGTCTTAGCAACCCCAAAATGTCCCATTAACCCCCCTCCATGAGATTCCCGCACTAACAAATCCCTCAAAGAACAGTTAGGCACACATAATTTATTTTCTCGAAATAAGAACCCATCATATCTGAAGAACTTACCACAAGCGTTTTTCTCATAAGCCTGGTACTCTTCACAAAATTCATGGTCATCAATGTATAAACTTTTAATGTGTTCAAAACCAAGCAATTTTGCATCAAGTGTAGAGAGTAATGCATACCTGCGAGAAAGTGCATCGGCGACCACATTCTTCTTACCTTTCTTATACCTGATGACATATGGAAATGTCTCAATGAACTCTACCCAACGAGCATGCCTTTATTTAGCTTGTGTTGGCCCTTCAAGTATTTCAAGGACTCATGATCAGTGTGAATCACGAACTCTTTAGGCCATAGATAGTGCTGCCATGTCTCCAAAGCTCGAACCAATGCATACAACTCTTTGTCATAAGTCAGATAATTTAAGATTGTCCCGCTTAATATCTCGCTGAAGTAAGCAATTGGTCGTCCCTCCTACATAAGAACTGCGCCTATGCTAATACCTGAAGCATCACATTCAATCTCAAACGTTTTAGAAAAGTTAGGTAAAGACAATAAGGGAGCGTTGGTTAGCGTCTTTTTGATTAGCCGAAACGCCTTCTCTTGTTCTTCTACCCATCTAAATCCGACGTTCTTCTTGATCACTTCGGTAAGTGGTGCGGCTATGCTGCTAAAGTCCTTCACAAACCGCCGGTAAAAACTAGCAAGTCCATGAAAACTATGAATATTGCTTACACTTGTGGGACTCGACCACTCTCGGATTGCACGTACCTTCTCTTCATCAACCTGTACACCCTGTGCACTAACAACAAATCTTAGAAATGCAAGCTTATCGGTGCAAAAAGTACACTTTTTTAGATTAGCAAATAACTTTTCTTTCCTAAGCACATCTAAAACTGATTTCAAATGTATGGCATGATCAGCCAAGTTTTTGTTATAAATAAGTATATCATCAAAATAGACAATAACAAACCTGCCTATAAATGCTCGCAAAACATGATTCATAAGTCTCATAAAAGTGCTTGGTGCATTAGTCAACCCAAAAGGCATAACTAACTATTCATACAAACCATATTTTGTTTTAAAGGCAATTTTCCATTCATCTCCTTCTTTCATTCTAATATGATGATAATCACTTTTTAAATCAATTTTAGAGAACACACAAGAACCATGCAACTTATCTAACATGTCATCTAAGCGAGGAATAGGATGACGATACTTTACCGTTATATTGTTGATGGCTCGGCAATCAACGCACATTCTCCACGTCCCATCCTTCTTAGGTACAAGTAAAACAGGAACGGCGCACGGACTCATGCTCTCCCTCACATACCCCTTCTCTAACAACTTACTTACCTGCCGTTGAAGCTCCTTTGTCGCCTCGGGATTGCTCCTATAGGCTGGTCGGTTTGGAATTGTCGCACCGGGAACAAAATCAATTTGATGCTCAATCGCTCGAATTGGTGGTAATCCATGTGGTGTTTTCTCGGGAAAGACATCCTCAAATTCCTGCAAAAGAGAAACAACAGAACTGGACAAAGTAGGATCAAGTTCGTTAGTATTTAAAAATGCCTCTTTGTACTAAAGTACAATCATCGGCTGATTTGAAAATATTGCTCGCTTAATCTCACTCACTTTTGCATAGAAATTTTTTTGTTTTCTCTCTGATTTTCTCTCAATGGCTGAATTTTGATTTTCTTTTTCTCTCTCATTTTGTTCGGCCACTCTCTGATTTTCACTTTTTTTCTTTTGCTTACTCTCTTTCTTTTAATCACTCTCTTTTTTTTTATCACTCTCTTTTTGCAACCTCACTTGATCTTCATAAACTTGTTTTGGTGTCATTGGCACAAGAGTGCTGGGTTTTTGGTTGAGCACGAGCGAATATTTGTTGGTGAAGCCATCATATTTAACTTTCCGATCGAATTGCCACAGTCGGCCTAATAGCAAATGTCCAGTTTGCATCGGAACTACATCACACAAAACTTCATCTTCATATTTTCCGATGCGGAATGAAAACAAAATCTGCTTATTTACCTTTACCTCGCCACTATCATTCAGCCATTGTAACTTGTACGGCCTAAGATGTTTTAGTGTGGGCAGTCCTAATTTCTCCACCAAGGTTGTGCTTGCAATATTAGTACAACTTCCTCCATCAACAATCATACTACATACCTTATTTTTGACATAGCACCTAGTATGAAAGATGCTCTCCCGCTGCACTTCTTCAATTTCTTTTGCTTGCAAGCTTAGAAGTCTTCTTGACACCAACAATTCACCTTGAACTGCATATTCTTCTTCATCTACGTCCTCCAATGGTGGCATAGAGTCGGTATCGGACTCGTCGTTGGTTTCGATCTCTCCATTATCCCTTATTACCATGACTCTTTTGTTCGGGCATTGACTTGCTATGTGATCCCTGCCTTGACATTTAAAACACTTAATGTCACGATTTCGAGAAGTGGAAGGGTCAGATTTACCTTGAGTGCCATGGTTGGTTGTCTCTTGTTTTGGCTCGAATTTAGCTTTTGCAGCTGGTTTCTCCTCTTTCTTCACATGACTTGGTTTTCATGGGAAAAAATCTGAATTATGGGATGCACGTGTACCACCTCTCCTTTTGAGTTGTTGCTCCACCTTGATGGCCATGTGCACCATATCCTCTAATTCCACATAATGCTGCATCTCCACCCTGTCATGAATTTCTTGATTCAAACCATTCAAGAACCTAGCCATAGTAGCCTCTCTGTCTTCTTCGATATTAGCCCAGATCATAGCAATTTCCATCTCTTGACGATAATGCTCCACACTCCGGTTACCTTGTCGGAGCGTTTGTAATTTATTGTACAACACCCGGTGGTAATGGCTGGGCACAAATCGCTTCCTCATCACTATTTTCATCTCTTCCCACGTCTCAACCGGTTATTCCCTATTTCACTGCCTGTTCAATACTAATTGATCCCACCACACAATAGCATAGTCAGAAAACTCAATGGCAGCAAGTTTTACCTTCTTCATCTCAGAGTAGTTGTGGCAATCGAACACTAACTCCACTTTTTTCTCCCACTCAAGATAAGCTTAGGGATCGTTTCTTCCTTGAAACGCTGGAATCTTCATCTTAATGCTACCCAAGTTGTTATCTTCCGGATTTTTATTTTCTCTAAACCGCCTTCCATATCTCCTATTACCAACAACTGAACCCCGATCTTCTTCTTCATCAAAACCAGCCCCATAATACTCTCCATCTTCATCTCTCACTCCCCGATATTGAACTCTTTCTCTCCTATGCACCTTATGAGTGTTTTGTGACTGCTCCAAATGTGTATTCTCCATCCGATCAATCCGCTCATGTACCTGCTCCAATTCTAACCTCATCACACGCCTCATCTTATTTATCATGGCTTCCATGAGCAACTTTGGGTCAGCCATCCCTGTAGCACCTTCGGTGATGCTCTTTTCACTGTTGTGAGACATAATTGCTGCAAATCAAAGTTAGAAAATAACAAAAAAAAGGAAAGGACCTCACACACTCCCTCACGTGTTTTCACTTAAAGAATGATTCACTCTATTCCACTCGTGTTTCACTCAGTGTAATCGGCTTTTACCCTCTAATATGCTCACCACTCTTGCCTTTTTCCACTCGATAATCCTCTTTCAGTTCTTTTGAAACTATTCGAACAATATTCAAAATTCCAGTAACAATTCACCAAGAACTCACCAAGAGAATTCAGGTTCAAAAGGTAAGAAAATAAGGGATGTGAGTGATTAGATTTTCAAAACACAATTCAGCAAATTTTCAAAAATTTTTTTTTTTGGTATTTGGGGTGAGGAGATTTTCGGGTTTATTGGAAACAAACGAAAGAGAATCTTTTTACTCCTTTTTTTTGACGTTTTTTTTCGGTTCTTTCTTTTTTCGGATATTTTTTTTTCAGATTTTTTTTTTCTGATTCTTTCTTTCGTTAATAACAGAACAAGATTTCAAATGGGGTAGAAGAAAGAAATTCGGCTAGATAAGAAAAGAAAATTAAATTTAAATGGGATAGGCAAACCTGAGACGAGAAAACCTTAGCTCTGATACCAAATGATGCGAACCCCATCAAGAATAACGAGACTCGTAGAAGAAAAGGAGAAAATCCAAGAACGTTCTCGATCAGGTTTGGATGGGAGATCTCGACCCGTTACTTTAACAAAAATAAGAACCTCAGTATAATTGACCTCAACCCATTATTTAATGCGAAGAAAGAACCTTGGTATAAGGAAGACGCTACAAACGGTAGTGGAAAGCCGTTTGATAAGTCGATGATGAACGCCACTGAAGAATTCCGATAAGTTCGAATAGTCCTTCAAAGAACCAAAGAGAATAAACTCACTAATTATCTATAAACAGTCTCTCTTATATTCCATTAGACACCTTTTTATAGGCTAAAAAAAATATAAGGAAAGTTTCCTATAAGGAAAGTTCAAGAAATAGAAACAAAACAAAAAAAAATAATCAGCCCCTTAATTTGCTGATCAATACAAGGAAAGTTCTAAAAATAAAACAAAAGGAAACAATCAATTTTGACCAGATTCTTCTACTAGTTGAATCATATTGATACATTTTTGTTGAACTCGTGAACCATGCTCAATGGGCCTCCACGAATTTGCTTGAGCCCAAACCTCTTGAATCAGCCCATTAAGTGCATTTTTGAACTTCTTTCCTTATGCTCTTATAACCGGTCCAGTTGGAACTTGAACTGGCTCCATTGTAATCAAACCATTATTTGCATCACAAGCCAGTGAGATATAGGCCATTGTAGGTCACATAAGTAGGGACTCATCACCCTTATTTGATTGATTCTTTCAGGATCCAAATCAGGCGACCCAGAATCCGAATCCGACAACTGGTCCAGTGCATAGACCAAAATCTTTAGCCTCGCCACCAAGAGCAGCACCAAGACCACCACGATGACTGCCATCGGTCCCTTTACCAAGTTATCATCATCGTCATCGATCGACCTATCATCGAAGAAGATACAGCGAGTCGTGCGGATATTCAAAAACTACCAAGCTCGCCTCCAGACCCCTGTTAAGCGACGCATTGGTCCATGACAAGCATATCCACGTATCGGTCTCATAAGGGGCCATGCACGCGTACCCAACAATGTGGGCCGTGGCAAACGTTCTCGATGCAATCGAGGCCAGGAGGTTGACGGGGTAGAGCGGCGAGTGCATGGGTAAGGGTTTTGGGGGGTTTAAGGAGGAGGGGTTGGGAATGCTGGTGGAGGTGGTGAGGACGTACGACGATGTGAGCGGGGCTGGTGGAGCGAGAAAGAGGAGAGGGGTTAGTGGGGTTGAGGAGGTGGAGGGAGGGTATCGAGTTCCCCTTCAGAGCCGTTGAGAGGAACTCGATCCATCATGATTCTTCGGCATGTTCCAACAAAATTATATTAGTAATAGATAATATGGAATGAGAGTGAAGGGAAGGAAGAAGGAGAAGTGGAAGAAGAAGAAGAAGTAGCTTGGGAGAAAAGCTATTAGAGGAATTTAGAGGAGATAGGGATAATTCATTTTCTTCCTAGGATTACAATCGAAGATTTGACCTTATATAGTGCTTTATGATCAAAATACTCATCTCACCCATTTCTCCCCTTCATCGAATATTCCTCATCAATGGCTAGTGAATGTTGTATCAGTGTGCATGTTACTATGCATTGGGCTAGTAGCTGAACAACTTCGCACTCTCAAGTGAGCTTCTTTCTGCTATAATAACAGAATGGATAACCCCTTTTCCTTCACAGGCCCAGCGTAGCTAGCCAAGATAGTTATAACTATCCGAGCTGAGACATTTCTTGAGCAGTGGCTGTTGACATCCCTCCCCTCTTGAAATTGACCTCGTCCACGAGGTTGAAACATGAGAAACTTTCCTTCAAAGCATAGTAGTCTTTCTTAATAGCGTCTAACGCATTGCCTTTCCATTTGATGAGCACCTGTATGACCCCCTTGTTTCCTTGCTTCACCATCCTTTGCTCAATAATGACTTCAAGCTTCTTTGGCTTCACCTCCCAGAACGAAGGAGGGTTGTGCTGAATGTGTACATCTCTCCCCTAATGCTTCTTCAGCTGCAACACATGAAAAATATGCATTTTGGCCGAAGGTGGTAGCTGTAAGCGATATGCAACTGTCTCAATCTTCTCAAGGATAATGTAAGGGCCGAAGTATTTGGAAGACAACTTCCGCGGTATCGATCCTCGAGCTGAACTTTGTTGGATAATCTTGTTGTATTGCCTCAACGTTTTTAGATAAGAAGACTAGTAATCCGATTAGTTTTGAATTAGTCAAGATTAGTTCAGTTTGTTATTAGTAATCCGATTAGTTTTGAATTAGTCAAGATTAGTTCAGTTTGTTATTGTTATTAGTAATCCGATTGGATTGGTTTGTTTTGTACTCCCTATATATATATAGATGAAATAATCAAGAGGAAATGCAAGCCCTCTTATAAAGAAAATCTTCCTCTTCTATTGCTGTTTTTCTCTCTCTACATTTGGTATCAGAGCTCGTGTTGTATGCCAAAGATCATGCTGCGAAGTATCATCACCAGCGGAGTTGACGGGGCTGCCTCGAGTGCGCTGGCGAAGGAAAGCACCGGCGTCTCCCTCCACTACCCGATGCTGATGAATTCGAACTACGCAACTTGGGCTATCAAGATGCGCGTATACCTACAAGCACAAGGTGTGTGGGACGCCATCCAGCCTGGGACCGACGTGGAGACAAGGAAGGACAAGATGGCACTCGCCGCCATCTATGAAGCTATCCCCGAGGAAAACCTTCTTCTCATAGCGGAGAAGGAGACGGCTAAGGAGGCTTGGGAGATGCTCAAGACAAAGTACGTAGGTGCTGATCGAGTAAAGCAGGCGAAGCTCCAAACTCTAAGGAGTGAGTTTGAAACCCTCCGCATGAAAGAAGCAGAGACGATAGATGACTTCGCCGGAAGGCTGACAGCCATAGTCAGTAAGACCGCCGGCCTCGGCGGGAAGATCGAAGAGAGCACCGCCGTCAGGAAGTTCTTGGTCGCCGTCCCCAACAAATTCCTACCCATTGTAACATCGATCGAGCAGTTTGCCGATTTGACGACGATGACATTGGAGGAGGCGATTGGTCGCCTCAAGACTTTCGAGGAAAGTATTCGCGGTGCCGATGGCAAGGACGATGAACATCTTCTACTCACGAAAGCAGAGTGGAAGGCTCGCTGGAAGCAGTCCGGTGAGGGTTCATCATCGAACGCGTCAAAGGGGCGCGACAAAGGAGTCGGGCGCGGCCAGGGGCGCAGCCAGGGGCGCGGTTCTGGACGCAGCCGTAACACTGGGCCTGGAGAGGAGAACCGTAATGAAGAGCAAGGTGAGGAGCAGAAGAAGTTCGACTGGAAGAAGGTCAAGTGCTTCAACTGCGGTATTCTCGGACACTACGCAAGAGAGTGCCGCAAGCCGCGGCAAGAGCGCAAGGAGCAGGTGAATCTTACACAGGCTCAGGACGATGAGCCCACGCTGCTAATGACGCAGGTCTACGCTGTTCGTCGCAAAAGTTGCTTTGCTTCCTCCCATTGAATTGACTTAAATTACAATAGAAGTGAACAAGATATATAAAGAACAAACGAGAGGATCTTATAATTCAATCTCTCTCTTTTACAATAGTTTCGTGGGATCTGTGGCGATGGGATCTATAGTAGTTCCCGTGGACGATCGGTACGTTGAAATCTTCTCTGTCGAAGATATCGGCCGATAGTAGACGATCTTCTCTGGTCTTTCCCGAACTCAAGGCTCTCTCGCGTACTTGAATTCTCTAAGAACCGAAAGGAAGAAGATGACGATTTTCTCTGATCTTCACGAACTCAAGGCTCTGTGCGTAACTTGAATTCTCCAAGATTTCAGAAAAATATCTCAATTGCCGAAAAGAAGCTCCTCTAGGGTTTCACCAGGAAGGTATTTATATCCCCAGGTTAATGCAAGAGTTTCTATCTAAATAGAACTCGCATGCATCAAGGATTCTTCAAACATTCCAATCAAATATCTTAGTTTTGATGGAATTCTGATTAGACTTGATTCGGGTATTTGGATAAGCCCAAAATCATAATCTCAATCGATCTGAGATTCTGGTTATTTGCTTACGCGGAGCTTTAATCGCATCAAAACGCGGTGCTAAATAACCAAAATGCGGAGCTAACGCGGAGCTATTGATCATCTCCACGTTTCACTCAAACGCGAGGCTAATACAAGCCAAACTGCGGAATCAACGCGGAGCTATTAAACATTTCCGCGTTTTATTCAAACGCAGGGTTAATGTAACCAAACGCGAGGTTATTGAATTAGCTCCGCGTTCTGTTGTGGAAAATCCTTTTAACTTAGAAATTTTCACTGCCAACAGAACCCCCTCCAAAGTTTTCAAAATGGCTTAGAACTTAGCAAATTTTGAAATACTTTGGATACTTAAAGTGAAACGCAGAGTTAGAATACCAAGTCTATGCAGCGTCTTCCGAAGGAAAAAACCCTCATCTCTTGGTTTTCTAAGAACCATTCTGAGATATTTTGGCTTGGTTTAATCTGGACTATTGCTTATCTTATCGGCGAGATCGCTTGCGAGGCTATCTTTGATTAGCAGTCGCGATGAATCTGCGAGGCTATCTTTGATTAGCAGTCGCTGTAATTCTGCGAGGCTATCTTTGATTAGCAGTCGCTGTAAATCTGCGAGGCTATCTTTGATTAGCAGTCGCTGTAATTCTGCGAGGCTATCTTTGATTAGCAGTCGCTGTAAATCTGCGAGGCTATCTTTGATTAGTAGTCGCTGTAAATCTGCGAGGCTATCTTTGATTAGCAGTCGTGATGAATCTGCGAGGCTATTTTTGATTAGCAGTCGCTGTAAATCTGCGAGGCTATTTTTGATTAGCAGTTGCTGTAAATCTGCGAGGCTATCTTTGATTAGCAGTCGCTAAGCTTATGAAAGAGAGAAACTTTTGGCCCTCCTTTACGCGAAGTTATCGCATCATCCTCTGCGTTTAAAGCGCGAGGCTATTTCTTCAACTATGCGCGGAGTCAACTTAGCTCCGCGTTTTCACTCTTTTGGAAACTCTGTTCCTTTTACAGTAAGTCCAATCCTTTCTGAAGAGGAGTGTATATGGGTCCATTGATCTTCATCAGTAGAAGAAACTCTAAGGAAGTCAGAAGCATATGCTTTACAACATAGTTGCAGGTTTCAAGCTCTGGCTCCTGGAAATAAACTCCTGAAGGGGCTGTAAATAAGGAGCTGCAGCACTTGCAGTGCAGAATTGCAGCATTTGCAGTGCAGAATTGCGCTTCAATGCTGCAATTTCCTTTCCTCTCGTGCTTCATTTCGGATGACAGATCTAGTTGACATTTGCAGAGGAGATATTTTGCATGTGAACCAGGGAACTGAGCTTCAACACCCCGTAGAGAAATATGGAATTCTTTTGTATGTGAACCAGAGAACTGAGCTTCAACACCCCGCAGAGAAATATGAAATTCTTTTGTTATTGATGAGTTGATCATGTAAAAGCTTTTGGGAGAGGTATAACTCCTTCTTTGTAATCTCTTCTTTTATGAATAAAGAGCAAATTATTTTCCTCTCTATCTGTTGGCTTCAAGAATTTTGCTTACCCAACAAACAGATGGTCAATAATTCTGGTAAAATAATCTAAGTTTCTTCTGTGTGACTTAGATTGATAATACCCAAACGATCGGATAAGGATCGCTTTAACTTAGATGGAAGCGCCTAATTGCACTCGTCAAAAATCTAAGTTTTTTTTTTTTATGAAAACGCGAAGCTAAGGCACAGGCTATCCTCGCATTTTGTAAAGTTGCGCGGAGTAAAACAACTTCGCGTTTTCCATCATCGCGCGAGGCTAATAGCTTCGCATGTTGGAGAGTAACTGACCAATCACTTCCTCCGAAATTCGCACCGAATTCCAAGAGGCGGTTCCTTTCATTTAAAAGAAATCTCTATTTCTTATCATTTTCACTCTTATTTGAGAATTTTCCAGAAACTTAGAGATTCAGGCGATCAAAGTTCAAGCGACCCGATCTTCTTCCGACCGAGTTTCTCCAGATTTTCAGTCGATTTTCCTCAGCAATGGCACCCAAAACTCGTGCTACTTCTCGAGCGGCTCCATCATCGGCGACTGGCGCAAGCAGTGGTGGCGGCGGCCAAGGCAGCGACGCGCCAGCCCACATTTCACCTATCGGGGGTAAGAATCTTTCCATTGAGACTCTTTAGAATATTTCTAGAGTGATTTAGCTAAATTTTAACTGATCGATCAACTCTTTTACCGGCGAGATCGCCGTACTCCTGCCGTAAGGCTTGGAAAAGAAGAAAAGTTTCTGACTGCCTTCTTACGCGAAGTTATCGCGTCATCCTTGCGTTTAAAGCGCGGGGCTATTTCAAGTAGCAATCGCGCTGAAAACGCGAGGCTATTTCAAGTAGCAGTCGCGCTGAAAACGCGAGGCTATTTCAAGTAGCAGTCGCGCTGAAAACGCGAGGCTATTTTAAGTAGCAGTCGCGCTGAAAACGCGAGGCTATTTTAAGTAGCAGTCGCGCTGAAAACGCGAGGCTATTTCAAGTAGCAGTCGCGCTGAAACGCGAGGCTATTTCAAGTAGCAGTAGCGCTGAAACGCGAGGCTATTTCAAGTAGCAGTCGCGCTGAAACGCGAGGCTCTTTTGACTTCTGCGCGGTCTAATTTTTTAGCTTCGCGTGGCGCTATTCTTAGCTTCACGCGTTCTAATCTTTAGCTTCGCGCGTCCATACTTAGGGAATTTTTTCTGTCTCATAGAAACTTCTCTAACTCTGGTGTTTCTTTGTGCAGTAGGGTATTCGATAGAATCTCTTCCCCACAAGAATTACTTCGGCTTTGCTGGGGGTTCTGATCCCTCAGGCCAATTCCGTTTCACTACTATCCTGCCCTCGTACAAACCAGACCCGAATGATCGCAAGGAGAAGTTGATCAAATATCATCCCACCACTGCGCGAGAAATCATAACTGACGCAGCCTTCGAAACTGTGAATAGAGAGGCGATGGAAAAACCCGCCTTCTTCTTTGGAGACCAGATGGATTAATCAGATGAGATCCTTTCTGAAGGGGAACGCGTTTGGTTATATAACTCAGGCGAAATATTGATGTTTCTGCCTAGAATGGATCGTAGCTATCCTCTGGTCTATCTTCAGAGGCTGGCAATGCCTCGAGAATTAAAGTGGGGACTAACTCAAGAGCAAGATGGCGTCCCAACAGGCAAATTTTGTGCCAAAGGGGTTTATCAAGACGGTTCCCCCAGATGCATTACTGGCTTGCTTCCAGGCCGATTTGGCAATGAGCTTCCAGTGGGAGAAGTCCCATCTCGTGCCCGAACTTTCTTAAGTGAGTTCTTGGCGAAGGATGGTCAGTACCAGGCTAGCGACTTCAGGATGCCTGGCTGGGTTCATTCTTCTAACAATATGTGGTGGGCACGCCTTGTTCAGTACATGCTAGATTCCCACGAGCCCATTTTAAAGGATATTGGCTTGTATAAAGCCATCAGAAATGTCCAATTCGGGTTTCCCCAGAGTGCTTATCACTTTTACTGCCTCTTGGAGATGTATAACCCTGAGACCTGTACTTTCTTTACACCAGTGGGTGAGCTAGGGTTCGCTCTCCACGAGATGTTTGAGGTTTCTGGGCTCTCGATGGGCGAAGTCCCTTACGAGGAGTACATCCCTACCACCGATGAATTGAACATACTACTGGCGAGGGACGAGCGCATCCATGCCACATACTGGGAGATGATGTGCCATTATCATATCTGCGCTGACTTGACGGGTGCGCGTAATCACGGTATTGGCCACAAGAAGTGGGCCGAATATCTCTTTGCCAACTTAAATTCTAAGGATAGCTCGGCCATTATTCATGGTCATCCACCCATCTATGGCTCAGAGATTGATCACCGTATTGCTAAGGACCGCCATCTATTATATTATACCACTGAATTCAATGAGAATGGATACGGTCCCGGTACTTCATTTAAGAGCTATCATTATCAAGCCCAATTTCCGATCTCCAACAGAGGTCTCATTGCCGGGTTTCTGATGCTGTGGCTGAAGAGATGCGTCATGCCATCATTGCCCAAGGAAGCGATTGCAGTGACCGTGGTATATCCAGCGGTTCTTCTTGCATACGGCCGACCTCTTGGACTCCTTCCCGCCATGGTATGCAATTTGCAATATGTACTGAGGGTGCTCTGTCGTGATTTCCTCCCTACTATTAAAGTCAAGGGGAAAGGAAAGGGCAAGTCGAGGAGACTGCCCAGCCGAAAACTCCAAACCCTAGGGTGGAGATGCCCTACACCTATTTGATGGCGTGGCTCGTCTTGCACTGTCCCTCTTTAATGAGTGCACCAGAGCGTCGTTCGGGTGAAAAGTGCTTCCTTGTAGAACTGTATGAATGTTCTTCATGGAGGCAGAATTATATATCCCAGATTCGGAAGACTCTTCGTAGCTTTCAGAATTACGAGATCTTCCGGTGTTTTCCTGACTTTCCCGGTGGAGGATATGGAATGAGGCTAAAGGACACCGTGGGAGCAGATAAGTTCACAACTTTATCTGCAGGAGCATTCTGGTGGCTTCTCAACATCCGTTCCAGACACTTGGTGTATCGTCAAGATCTCAGGTGTCAGATCGAGCCATATACTCCGAGTCGCTTTGCTCGCCAGTTTGGATATTCTCAACTTTATGTGGGCAATCCAAATAAAGATCTCGCTCACGAGGGAAATTTATACGAAGGCGCTCGTGGTTGGTTCCATTTTGCAGCGGGCAGGACCGAGGCTGAATTCTCCTTGCCCCAGAAGGTGCCAGAATTGGCCATGACCCTCAGCTCCTGCAATTGGTTCAACATTGCGAATGCTGACGTGCCCGGCTTCTCTCTCAATCGCAGTTGTTGCAAAGAGATAGAAGCCCTCTATATTAGCCGTCAGGGTGCTTCTAGGGTGAGGATAAAAGGAATGGAAGAGTTCCTTGGTGCTGCGGCTGAGCCTTCAGACGTCAGCGAATCAGACGATGATGCTGGTGATGATGATGACAGTACTGGTGCTGGTGGAGCTCCTCAGCCTGTTGTCAGTCGTTCCCTGAGTCCAACTCTCAAACACCGCGGCACGTTAAAGAAAAGGCCGGGTAAGAAGCAAAAACTGGCACAGGAAACTTTTATAGCCCCCCAAGAAGTGGCTATCAAACTCGCTTCTGACTTGTTGGCTTCAGCTGTACCCCCAGCGTTGGCAAGGGATGATGAGTCTGCTAAAACTTCAAGTGTTGCTGAAGTTTCGGCTCCTTTGGCCGTAGAGCCTATGGCAGAACCCGGGGCACAACTAACGGGTAGCGAGACGGGTACATTGCTGGAAACGACAGTAGCTCCCCCTTCAAGTCCGACAACTGGACTTGTATCGCCTGGTATGGCCTTTAGCATTTTATCTTTTGCCCATTATTATTTTAACGTAACACTGCTTTTCTGGTTTTCTGAAATGCAGGTGATCATCTTTTCTCGCCAATGCACTCGACTACCCAAGTAGAGTCTGACGATAGAATGGACCATTCCGGCTCCGTTGGTGGTGTGGGTAGCTCTGCTGGCGAGTTTGCGGCTGATTATTCCACACCGGTTCCTACCTCTGTTTCCTCTTCAATTCCCCCAATTGACGAATTGGGGAGCGATGAGAGAACAGAAGTCATTATCGCGCTGCTGCTAATGAGCCTACACCTTCTCCTAACATGCCATCTCCAACGCCAGTCTGTTCCACTGAGACATTTCCCACGGTCGTTGGCGTGCCTTCTCAGTCAGCGATTTTAACATCGTCTGTTGTCGTGGTTGCTGAGATACCTGCAACTCTCCCGACTTCAAGCCTTCCAGCAGGGGAGGAGAATACTTTGAAATTCTTGTTCGAAGATGCTTCTCCCACCGGAGGAGCTTCAGGCGAAGTGATCCCATCTTCTCTTCCTGTTGGTGGGGGTACCCAAGTGATCTGTACTGACGGTACTTCGTCTGGGGTCTCCAGCTCTTCCAGATCTGCACTGGCTCTACTGGTCCCCCATATTATGAATTTAATGCAGGGACGGGCTTCTTCTTCTCCAATTCCAGCCACTACTGCTCCCTTGCTTCCGACACCTCTTTTGGCATTACCTTCTTTGCCTACCGACACTGCAAATCCTCTTGAAAGACTCTTCGGCTTTACTGTCGAGGATTTTATGCATTTGTTAAGAAGATGTGTCGAGATGGTTCTTAATGGCCATGATTTCTTCAGCTTTGCACGTTCACTGTTATTCCGCTACCTAGGAAATATTGAAGAATTCGGTGGATAAGATCGAGCAGCTCCATACTGGGCTCGCCTTGCAGCTTTGGAAGAACATGTGACCACACTACACACACTCCGTCAGGCGGATGTGGAGGCGATCACTGAGATAGAGCTGGCACGGCTTCGGGCAGAATCCTTATCTCGAAGAAATATTTTAAGGCAGCAGCAGGAGAGATGGTCCCAGGAGCTGACAGAGCTTCAGGCCAGTCGGGAATCCGTTCTTGGCGACCTGCAGAGGGTAAACTTTGGAATTGAGGAAAGCCAGGCGGCCATCTCTAAAGCCTAGGAGACGATTGCCAGAGCTCGGGCCACCTTGATAGAAAATGAACTCCGATTAGGAGAATCTGTCAAGAAACGAGAGATGTTGCTTGTCCAGCAGGAGCAGATTCAGCAGGAAGAGATGGCCAGGAATCGTGCCATAGAAGAATCTCGTCAGCAACAACTTACAATAAGTGATGATGGGTTGCGTAGGCAAGCTCAGCAAACCGTAGAGGCTTCTCATCGTAGAAATTTGGACGAGACAATAAACCAATTGAGACTCCTGGGCGGCCTATAGTTTCATCTCTCTTTATGCTTTTATTTTCCTTGTAATAAGAACTTCGTAAACAGGAGAGAGATAACCTTACGATGTTTCTTTGAAATTCTTTTTGTATCTTCACCTTTTTAATAAAGATGATTCTCTTGACTCTTTTATTTGTCGGCTTCAAAACAGATTTGCTTGCCCAACAAATAACCTGTCGTCAAAACGATTTATCTCGGTATCGTTTATGCTCAATTTCTCGAGCCGAAATAACAATTAAAGTTTAATATGGGATTTTTAGCAGACCCCCAGCTATTAACGGATTTGATTAGCCTTTACCAACTACCGTTTGAGTTGGGCTAGCCATGTTATTCCCCTCAACATGGTGAGTTGTCGAGGAGTACGTTTGGGCTTAAATGCCAAACTTTTCCTCTTCTCTTTACTTTATCGGTATTGGGCGATTCATACTTTTACCCCAGCATGATGGGTTGGCGAGAAACTTGTTGCCTAGTTGGCGTTGGGCAATTCATACTTTTACCCCAGTATGATGGGTTGGCGAGAAACTTGTTCTCTTCCCATTGCCTAGTTGGCGTTGGGCAATTCATACTTTTACCCCAGTATGATGGCGTTGGGCAATTCATACTTTTACCCCAGTATGATGGGTTGGCGAGAAACTAGTTCTCTTCCCGCTGCCTAGTTGGCGTTGGGCAATTCATACTTTTACCCCAGTATGATGGGTTGGCGAGAAACTTGTTCTCTTCCCATTGCCTAGTTGGCGTTGGGCAATTTATACTTTTACCCCAGTATGATGGGTTGGCGAGAAACTTGTTCTCTTTCTATTGCCTAGTTGGCGTTGGGCAATTCATACTTTTACCCCAGCACGATGGGTTGGCGAGAAACTTGTTCTCTTCCCACTGCCTAGTTGGCGTTGGGCAATTTATACTTTTACCCCAGCATGATGGGTTGGCGAGAAACTTGTTCTCTTCCCACTGTCTAGTTGGCGTTGGGCAATTCATACTTTTACCCCAGCATGATGGGTTGGCGAGAAACTAGTTCTCTTCCTACTGCCTAGTTGGCGTTGGGCAATTCATACTTTTACCCCAGTATGATGGGTTGGCGAGAAACTAGTTCTCTTCCCATTGCCTAGTTGGCGTTGGGCAATTCATACTTTTACCCCAGTATGATGGATTGGCGAGAAACTTGTTCTCTTCCCACTGCCTAGTTGGCGTTGGGCAATTCATACTTTTACCCCAGTATGATGGGTTGGCAAGAAACTAGTTCTCTTCCCATTACCTAGTTGGCGTTGGGCAATTCATACTTTTTAGGTCAGAGACGCTTAATTACACATGCCTAAAAGAAGATTGGGGGCTGTTCAAACTTGAGAACTAAGCACACTAGGTTTGGGTCAGAGGTGCCAAACCGCGCATGCCCAAGAAAAGGACTGGAGGTGGTTCAAACTTGAGAACCAAACTGGAGGCGGTTCAAGGCTCTCTCGCGTAACTTGAACTGGGTACTCCAAACTCACCAGGTTTAGGTCAGAGGCGCCAAACTGTGCATGCCTAATAAAAGAACTGGAGGTGGTTCAAACTTGAGAACCAAACTCACCAGGTTTAGGTCAGAGGCGCCAAACTGCGCATGCCTAATAAAAAGATTGGGGGCTGTTCAAACTTGAGAACTAAGCACACCAGGTTTGGGTCAGAGGCGCCAAACCGCGCATGCCCAAGAAAAGGACTGGAGGTGGTTCAAACTTAAGAACCAAACTAGAGGCGGTTCAAGGCTCTCTCACGTAACTTGAACTGGGTACTCCAAACTCACTAGGTTTAGGTCAGAGGCGCCAAACTGCTCATGCCTAAAAAAAGACTCGTACCTTCAGAGATATTAAGAATAATATTTCTTCAAAAGTTTGCCATTGATCGGCATCATCATCCTGTCGCCATTTTGATTCAATAAGCGATAGGCTCCACTGGAGTATACTGTCTCCACAACAAACGGTCCTTCCCACTTGGGTTCAAACTTACCCTTAGTCTTGTGGGTTAGCACCATTGGCCTTTTAACAACTAGAACCAAGTCTCCTTGCCTAAAGGTCCTTGGTTTGACGTTCTTATTGAACGTTTAAGATATTCGGGCTTGATACAACTCAATCTGTTGTTGAGCCCTGAGACGTTTTTCATCTAACGCCTCTAGTTCTTGCAATCTTTGCTGATGGCGCTCTTCTGTCGTCATCTTTGTGGTTAAAGCCACTCTTAATGATGGTATCTGGATTTCAAGAGGCAAGACAGCCTCACTTCCGTAAACCAAAAAGAACGGGGTAGATTTAGTAGGGGTGCGAACGGTGGTGCGATAAGCCCACAGGTATTCTCCTAACTTTTCATCCCAATCTCGTTTGTTGGAAGAGACGTACTTCCGAAGGAGTTTGATGATTGTCTTGTTAAAGGCTTCAGCTAACCCATTAGCCGCATGGTTATATGGTGTAGAAGCGATATCTTTGATTCTGAATTTATTGCAGAATCTGGAGAATCCTTGACTGATGAATTGCGGACCATTATCATGAATAATCCGCCGGGGGACGCCAAATCGGTAAATGACATGATGCTTGACGAACTTGATCACATCTGTCGTCTTCACTTCTTTCATGGGCACGGCTTCGGCCCATTTTTAAAAATAATCGGTTATTGCAAGAATAAACCGATGTCCTCTGGATGACGGGGGAGTTATTGGCCCCACAAGGTCCATTCCCCACGCTTCAAATGGCCAACTTGCAACAGTATTGTGCAAGTATTCTTGGGGTTGATGAATAAAATTAGCATGAAGTTGGCATGCATGACATCGTTTAGCGTATGCCATTGCTTCCGTGACCATGTTCGGCCAGTAGTACCCTAGCCTTCTTATATGGTCTCCAAGTTTAGGACCGGGCTGATGAGCTCCACATACTCCATTGTGTATTTCTTTCAGCACTTGTTTGCTTCTGCTTTCGATATGCAGCGTAGCAATAGACCACCTCTTGACTTTCTATACAAAGTCTGAAGTTTATGGTCATAATAAAATCTTTGGGCCTTCCTCTTTATTGAGGTGGCTTCCTTAGGATCTTCTGGTAATATCCCATGTAAAGCATAATCCACAAACGGAAATCGCCAATTACGGGGTTCTAACTTTAAGCCAATCTGGCATACCTCTTCGGTTTGAGATACCATGTCTGGGTAGAGGAGTTCTCTACTACCAATGGTGATGCTTTTAGCTTCACCTGGCGGGATTGCCAGTGTTGCGGATAATGCGGCAAGAGCATCTGCATATATGTTATCATTTCGAGATATGTGGTATATGTAAAATTGTTCAAAATATCATGCTAGTTCAATAGCTAGCTGATGATAGGGGGTGAGGGCTTCATGTCTGACTTCATACTCACCTGTCATCTGATTGACAATGAGCTTAGAATCTCCATATGCCTCTAGATGGTTCACCCCCAGTTGCAGAGCTATTTTTAAGCCGATAATAAGCGCATTGTACTCCGCTACATTATTAGTGCACGGTTCTGTTAATGAGTAACCGTTAGGCAATATATGTTTATGTGGGGATATTAGCACAACCCCCACTCCAGCAGCAAATCGTCTTGCGGCACCATCAAAGAACATTTGCCAAGGTTGCTCTTTGGTAATTGTATTGACTTCCGATATCTGCTTTATATTAGACCGAATTGGGTGGTCTGCAAGAAAGTCGGCAATTGCCTGGCCCTTCGTCGCCTTTTGAGGAACGAAATGTATGTCATAGGGCGATAGTAGCAAGGCCCATTTTGCCAATCGGCCATTTAAGGATCCCGGTTTGGTCATTAGAATCTTCAAGGGGTTAACCCGTGATATAATATGAATTGTTTGCCCTGAAAGGTAGTGTCGCATTTTCTGAACAGCAAACACTAGGGCTAAACATTCCTTTTCAATCGGGGTATACCGCTGTTCGGCCCCAATCATTGTTCTACTTAAATAGTAGAGGGCATGTTCATGGCCGTGCTCATTATATTGAGCAAGTAATGCTCCTAAAGCATTATCCATGGCCCTTACATATATAAGGAAGGGCTGTCCAGAGGCTGGTGCCATTAGTACAGGAGGCTTAGTAAGGTACTCCTTGAGGTCATCAAATGCCTGCTGACATGCCTCATCCCATATGAAAGACACTCCCTTCTTCATAAGTTTGGAGAATGGTTGGCATCGTCCTGGTAAGTTGGATATGAAGCGCCTAATATAAGCGAGCTTTCCTTATAATCCCCTTAACTCTTTAAGATTGCGGGGAGACGGCATTTCGCTAATCGCTTTTACCTTTTCAGGGTCGAGGAAAATTCCTTTTGAAGTTATTATGAACCCCAGAAACTTCCCGCTGGATACTCCCATGAACGACTTGGTAGGATTCATCTTCAAGTAATGTTTCCGCATAAGATCGAAGACCACTCTTAAATCGTGAAGATGATCTTATTTGTCTTTGCTTTTGACTGCTAAGTCATCCACATAGCACTCCACTGTTCTGCGTAGGTGTTCTTTGAATATGGCGCTCATTGCGCGTTGGTAGGTGGCGCCTGCATTCTTTAATCCGAATGGCATCACCGTATAACAGTATACCCCCTGTGGCATTCTGAAAGCTGTATCTTGATTTGGTTATAACCTGAGAAGCTATCCATAAAGGACATCCTCTCATAACCGCAAGTATTATCGATCATCACGTCGGTGATGGGGAGTGGAAATTCATCCTTGGGACATGCGGCGTTCAGATCTCGAAAGTCAATACATATCCGGATTTTGCCATTCTTTTTGCGAACTGGCACTATATTTGCCACCCAGTCTGGGTGTTGTTCTTCACGGATGAACCCGGATTTTATAAGCTTGTTGACCTCAGCAACTATTGCCTCCATCAACTCCGGTCGAAAACGCCTCTGTTGTTGTTTAACAGGTTTGGCATTTTCTTTTATATTTAACCGGTGTGTGGAAATTTGAGGGTCAAGCCCAGGCATATCTTCATAACTCCATGCGAACACATCTATATACTCTTTGATAAGGGATATAAGTTCCTCTTTTTCTAAAGGAGTTAGCGTGTCGCTTATGAAAATGGGTTTTGGATTTTCTTCCGTTCCCATGTTAACCTGTATTAATTTGTCTTCTGTGGGCGGGTCACGCTGTTCAAAGCGGACATCCCAGAGAGTATCCAGATGCCTAGCCCAAGCATCATCTTGAATGTCAATTGGTTCTTCGTCGCTTTCTGGCGCGGCTGAAACCATATTGATTGTCAAAGATTGAAACCAAGCACCGGTGCTTATATCTGAATTATGATCTGGTGAAGATGTTTCTTCTTTAGCCGAAGAACTCTCTTCATCATTTAATGGTGACGAAGGTGGGGTAGATACATAGCCCAACCCCCTGCGGGTCTTCTGATAATAATCAGGGCTCTTTCCTCTTGGTCTAAACGAGGGTATGAGATTCCGCCGCCCTTTTCCAAAGTTTATCCCGGCTTCTGGGTAAGATTATATCCCATTTTCTCCATCATCTGTCGGGACCTTTGCTCATATAAGTGAAATTGAGGTGATGTTTGTTCATCACTTTCACTACTTTGTCTCCGGCGAGGTGAGGTAATTACTTTACCGAACATAATCGGCCTTTGGGGTCCTCTTTGAGAAGGCACTTCAAAGTAGTGACCTTTCTCCTCAGTTATTTTAGACTGAGAGAGGAGGGAAGACTCGAGGGGCAAATGGTATGCTGCCAGAACTTCAAGTTCGGTCAGGCCATCCGCTTCGGTGGAGGTACAAGAGGGCTCAGACTCAGTAGCTACAGCATGCTCGTAGACTAACTTTACATTTTCATTAATAACCCATTCACTTTCTGTTACATCCACGATATTATCAAGACCTAAGCTAAGATCTCGGTGAGGGTTGATTTCGTAATCACCCCCATCATCTTCTCCAAGGAGCTCGTATTCAGTGTCGGCTTCATTGCCACTGTCGTCGGGCTTTGGAGACTTGCTAAGACTGTCATTGGAGGCTTCATGTACTGGCTTGTAGAGTGCAGCATCTGTGAAGTAATTTTCCAACCCTTTGAATGGCTGCTTGTCAGCAATTAGTGTCCGGACCTCTCCTTCCTCATCGCAGTATTTCATGCACTGGTGAAGAGTCGACAGAACTATCATATGAGAGTGGATCCAAGGTCGCCCCAATAACATATTGTAGGAGGTATCAGCATCAATTACGTAGCATGTAACCTCCGTTTTCAAGTCTCCAATCTGACACCGCAATCGGATCTTACCAAGAGGATGGCTATTATTAGCGTTGAATCCATAGATGGTAGTGTGTGTAAGTGTCAAGCGTTGAAGGGAAATCTCCAATAGCTGCATCAATCTACTGGGCATGACGCTGAGTGCAGAACATGGATCAATCTGAATTCGGTCCACTTTTATGGACCCGACATATCCAGTGAAATATAAGGGCCTATTATGCTTTATATTCCTCACCTGCATGTCTTCTGGAGAGAAGATGATTTGTGGGACTTGCCTCCTCACTTGATGACAGTGGGGGCAAGATTCCCGCTCTTCGATGGCCGGCTCGACAATCTGAGCTAGGAACGACTCAGAGTCTGCCAAGGCCTCTCTTAGAGCTTCACGTGTTGATTTTGATAATCTCAACAATTCGTAAAGCGTTACTCGCGCTGGGATGTTAGCCAACTGCGCAATTATGTCAAATTCGAAGGGAGTTTCTTTGGCTCCTTCATTTCTGGTAGGATCTTTCTGGAAACGAAGTCTTTTCTGCTTCGCAGGCTTTGCGAGTTCTGCATACATATCTTTTGGATCCGCTCTAGTATAATCCTTAAGATATGTCTTTCCAGATCGAGTACCGGAATGTCCTGCCCCATCTTGATGGATGGCCATAGTTTCGGGTTCTTCTTCAGAATTGGTGAAGGCCCCCGAAGCTCTATATTCTCCCTTTATATCCGCAAAAATGGCATTAACAACCCGTTTCTTCCCTTGACTTCCTGAAGTAGTCCATTGTTCATCTTTCAGTAAGTAGGGGTGAACCCACGTAACTTCCCCCTTTTGGGTTGTTACGGGGACAAGTCCCTCTTGGGCTTTATTGTGCGGATCGAGATTCTTCGTGACCATCTTACCCTTAGGGATTGGGGTCACTCCTGCGGGAAACTCGTGGGTTCCAACCATCATGGTTGCCATATTGGCAGTGACTTTCTTCTGCTCTTCCTTAAGCGTCAGAACTCCAGCCTCTATTAGTGCTTGGATTCTGTTCTTAAGGGGAAAACAATCCCTGGTAGGGTGCCCAACATTCCGGTGATAAAGACAGTAATTGGGATCTTTAGTCTTACCCGCATCTTCTGGCTTCTTATTCTCCGGAAGTTTTAGCATTCCCTTCTTCTGGAGCAGGTGAAAGAGGATATGCGTCTGTTCCGCCTTGAAAGTGTAATTCCTTTCTAGTTGCGGTCTGATTTGCCTTGATCCTCGCTGACTATGAGACTTTGGCTCTGGCGGAGGACCGGTTTTCTGAGGAGCAGCTTCTGATGACATGACTGCTTTCCCTTTATTCTTATTGCTGTTGTTTTGGGTATATAGCTTACTACCCCCAGCGTTTCTTGATCCGCGGGATTCCTCGACTCGGCGAATCAAGTCTTCAGCTTGCTCTCCTTGTTTGAGCAGGTCTCTCCACGTCTTAGACTCTACGGCCCCCATTTTGAGGAGCACATTGGTCTTAAGGTTGTGTTGACAGGTCTCGACTAAAGTTTCCTGGATCATTCCGTGTTTACAATGTACGGACTTCTCCCGGAACCTTTCTATGAAATCTTTAACCGTTTCTTGTTCTCCTTGCCTAGTTGCAAGAAGGGAATGAACCGTAATCTCGGTGTCATCCTCGAAGAACCGTGAGAGAAATAATTTCTCAACATCTAACCAGGTATTAATAGTACCTGGGGGCAACTGCATGAACCAAGTAAAGGCAGGCCCTCGTAGAGTACTTGCAAATACTTTGGTCATAATTGGGTCATTACCCAACAGATGTCCTGCTTGGGACAAGAAATAATAGATGTGCTGGCTGGGTGATCCCTTCCCGTCGTATGGCTCTAACTTGAGCGGCTTATACTTTGGTGGGTAAGGTATCATATCCCATTCATGAGGATACGGTCTAGAAACCCTAGCTTCTTTCAACTCCTTTTTACGCATTAAAGCTTCAAGTTGACTCTGCAGCTTTTCTATCTTTTCGCCATGCGGATCATGGAAAGAAAATCTATCCTCTTCCTCATGTATCGAGTGGGCTTTCTCTTCCTGTTCTTCTTCATTCAGAGTTTCTTTGCCCTTTTTGGTGTTATCTTCAACAAAGCTTGATAGCATGACTTTGAGTCCTTCAATCATCTTTTGCTGCTCTCGAATCATCTTTTCTTGAGCTTCAAATCTCTGATTGATATCGTCAGTCTTATCCGCCATATGCGATGCTGACTTCTGCAGTCGAGACGATATAGAGGATGGGGGCGAGGCTATAGCGGAATTATCGCTGTCCTCGTCGTAAGAACCCCCTGCGAGCTTCTTATAATTTCGGGGCGGGACGGCTCCTGATCTTAGTTGAGTAATACGATGAGGTTCATCATCGCTCGATTCTGAATCATCATCCGTCTCTGCAATTTTCTTCCCTTTTCCTACCATGTTAGAAGTTACAGCTCTCCTTTGCTTCAGGGAAGCGGTTCTTGTCTTCTTAGCAAGATTCTGGTTTGACTCGTTTAATCGGTCGAACACAGACATCTTGTTTTTACTGCAGCCACAGTTGTCCATCACGGCCGATACTGCTGTCACAAGTTGCTTGCAATGGCAAATATGTTCAACTTGAAGTTGGTCTATACCTCTCTTCTTAGATAGATGCTCCCTGAGGTCAGTGCCTCTAGCCATGGAATCAAGAGGTCCATTCAACTCTTGAGAGTGTTTAGAATCCACTGAAGCTTCTTTGATTGATCAACCCTGACTCTGGGGTCGGACCGATCCTCGCGTGGCTTAGGAATAGCCTCGCGTTTTACATTGCGGGCCTGAAGGATAGCTCCGCGCTTATCCACACTAGCCTCGCGTCTCTCGCTGGCTTGGTGGGTCTTTAGAAGTTTAGCTTCTGGAATAATAGCTCCGCGTGAAGGGAAGTTCTTGCACGCTGGCTTATCTTTGCGATTAACGCAGATCATAGCTTCGCGCTTAGCGCAGTTTTTACGACTGACAACTATCTGCCAATCATCTTCACGTCCCTTGTGGGTGTCAAAAGTCTTGCGTTTATTGCAAGTATCACTGGCTCTGCGTCTCTCGCTGGGCTCAGTTATAGCCTCGCGTGGAGAATCACACGCTGGCTTTGAATAATTTTTATACTCGCGTAACTCGCGAGTGTTGGGTATTCTGCGACTAGCGCAACCCTTACTGGCTTCGCGTCTCTCGCTAGGCACAGTAATAGCCTCGCATGGAGAATCACACACTGGCTTTGAATAATTTTTATACTCGCGTAACTCGCGAGTGTTGGGTATTCTGCGACTAGCGCAACCCTTACTGGCTTCGCGTCTCTCGCTAGGCACAGTAATAGCCTCGCATGGAGAATCACACGCTAGCTTTGAATAATTTTTATACTCGCGTTTCTCGCGAGTGTCAGGAATCTTGCGTAAGTCACCAGTATTACTAGCCTCGCGTGGAAAATCACATGCTGGCTTTTCCTTGCTTTTAAGGCAAGTTGTATCTTCACGTTTAACGCGGTAGAGATTGGTCTCGCGGGTAGCGCGAGCCAATTTGCGAGGGACCATAGCCTCGCGTCCTCTGGAGTTAGCTCCGCATCCAACGCGGGCTTTGAGGGCTCTACGCCTCGCTCTCCGGTTCCTGTTCCGGAGTTGGGTCCTGGTCAGTCCAGTTCCCGAGTCTTCTTCGGCAATCAGAAGTTCTTCCTCGGTTAGGATTTCTTGTGTGAACTCCGGTGCTATAACCGTAGTATCCAAGGATCCCCGTCTCTCGGTGGATACCTTTCTACCCGTCACTCGGGCATTGGAGTACATACGGCGATAGTGCCGTGTCTCATCCAAGTCACCTGATCCGGAGGAGAGGAACTCCTCGTACTTCTGCTGGTCGATTTCAACGACCAGCGTGTCTACTTCGGATCCGATCAAGTCAATGTCCGATTGCGCCACAATCTCTTCATCAGTGAAAGAGATGGCTCCCACTGTGGTCGCCAGTTTATTCGTCGCAAAAGTTGCTTCGCTTCCTCCCATTGAATTGACTTAAATTACAATAGAAGTGAACAAGATATATAAAGAACAAACGAGAGGATCTTATAATTCAATCTCTCTCTTTTACAATAGTTTCGTGGGATCTGTGGCGATGGGATCTATAGTAGTTTCCGTGGACGATCGGTACGTTGAAATCTTCTCTGTCGAAGATATCGGCCGATAGTAGACGATCTTCTCTGGTCTTTCCCGAACTCAAGGCTCTCTCGCGTACTTGAATTCTCTAAGAACCGAAAGGAAGAATGATGGCGATTTTCTCTAATCTTCACGAACTCAAGGCTCTGTGCGTAAATTGAATTCTCCAAGATTTCAGAAAAATATCTCAATTGCTGAAAAGAAGCTCCTCTAGGGTTTCACCAGGAAGGTATTTATATCTCCAGGTTAATGCAAGAGTTTCTATCTAAATAGAACTCGCATGCATTAAGGATTCTTCAAAGATTCCAATCAAATATCTTAGTTTTGATGAAATTCTGATTAGACTTGATTCGGGTATTTGGATAAGCCCAAAATCATAATCTCAATCGATCTGAGATTCTGGTTATTTGCTTACGCGGAGCTTTAATCGCATCAAAATGCGGCGCTAAATAACCAAAATGCGGAGCTAATGTGGAGCTATTGATCATCTCCACGTTTCACTCAAACGCGAGGCTAATACAAGCCAAACTGCGGAATCAACGCGGAGCTATTAAACATCTCCGCGTTTTATTCAAACGCAGGGTTAATGTAACCAAACGCGAGGTTATTGAATTAGCTCCGCGTTCTGTTGTGAAAAATCCTTTTAACTTAGAAATTTTCACTGCCAACATACGCGTTCACTGAAGCCCCGACCGTTGACATCATGCTCAACGAGGTTCACGCGCAAGTGCACCTTGGCCGGGAGAAAGAGTACCACGACGATATCTGGTACTTGGACACCGGGGCTAGAAACCACATGTCTGGGTGCAAAGCGAGCTTTGCTGAGCTGGACTCCAATATAAAGGGCTCGATGAAGTTTGGAGATGGCTCCGTCATCGACATTTGTGGACGGGGAACGGTGCTTTTCATTTGTCACAATGGCGAGCACCGTGCGCTGACGAACGTCTACTACATCCCAAGGCTCCGCAGCAACATAGTGAGTCTTGGGCAGCTCGACGAACACGGCTACCAGAAGCTCATCGAGGACGGTATGGTGTGGATCCACGATCGGCAATGACAGCTACTTGCCAAGGTAAAAAGGACCAAGAACCGCTTGTATGTACTTAACCTTGATTTATCACAGCCTGTGTGCTTGGAGGCAAGCTGCAGTGAAGATGCGTGGCGGTGGCACGAGCGCTACGGACACCTGAATTTTCAGTCCCTCCGTAGGCTGGCGCAACATGGCATGGTTCGTGGGCTGCCACAGATTGATCAGGTGGACCAAATCTGTGACGGTTGCCTTGTGGGCAAGCAACGGCGGACCCCGTTCCCGAAGGAGGCGAACTATCGTGCGGAGAACGTGCTGGACCTGGTACATGTCGACTTGTGCGGGCCTATCACGCCGACCACACCAGGAGGCAAGAAGTATTTCCTACTCTTGGTGGATGATTTCAGCCTCTACATGTGGCTGACACTCTTGGAGTCAAAGGACAAGGCAGCGGCAACCATCAAGCAGTTCCAGGTGGGAGTTGAGCTAGAAGCTGGCCGCAAGTTAAGGGCCCTCCGCACCGATCGTGGCGGCGAGTTCACATCCGCGGAGTTCAGCAATTACTGCGCAGACCGTGGCATCAAGTGCTTCCTCACAGCGCCATACTCGCCGCAGCAGAACGGCGTCATTGAGCGGAGAAATCAGACGGTGGTCGCAATGGCCAGGAGCCTGCTCAAGTCCAAAGGGATGCCAGGAAGGTTTTGGGGTGAGGCTGTCACAACGGCAGTACATATCCTCAACCGCGCGCCAACCCGCAGTGTCGACGGCAAGACTCCTTACGAGGCGTGGTACGGGAGACGTCCGAACGTACACTACTTTCGTACATTTGGGTGTGTTGGACACGTGAAGGTTGTGAAGCCAAACGTAAAGAAGCTGGACGACAGAAGCACACCCATGGTGCTTATTGGCTACGAGTCCGGCTCCAAAGCCTATCGGATGTATGATCCAGTCGGCAGAAGGGTACATGTGACCCGGGACATCGTGTTCGACGAGGAGGCAAAATGGGAGTGGGGTGCGTCAAAGGGTGACGAAGAGAGAACTGCTCCTGGTGAGATATTCACGTAGAGTATACTACCCGTTTTGTCACAAATGAGGACGGGGAACGGTGCTTTTCATTTGTCACAATGGCGAGCACCGTGCACTGACGGACGTCTACTACATCCCAAGGCTCCGCAGCAACATAGTGAGTCTTGGGCAGCTCGACGAACACGGCTACCAGAAGTTCATCGAGGACGGTATGCTGTGGATCCGCGATCGGCAATGACAGCTACTTGCCAAGGTAAAAAGGACCAAGAACCGCTTGTATGTACTTAACCTTGATTTATCACAGCCTGTGTGCTTGGAGGCAAGCTGCAGTGAAGATGCGTGGCGGTGGCACGCGCGCTACGGACACCTGAATTTTCAGTCTCTCCGTAGGCTGGCGCAACATGGCATGGTTCGTGGGCTGCCACAGATTGATCAGGTGGACCAAATCTGTGACGGCTGCCTTGTGGGCAAGCAACGGCGGACCCCGTTCCCGAAGGAGGCGAACTATCGTGCGGAGAACGTGCTGGACCTGGTACATGTCGACTTGTGCGGGCCTATCACGCCGACCACACCAGGAGGCAAGAAGTATTTCCTACTCTTGGTGGATGATTTCAGCCTCTACATGTGGCTGACACTCTTGGAGTCAAAGGACAAGGCAGCGGCAACCATCAAGCAGTTCCAGGTGGGAGTTGAGCTAGAAGCTGGCCGCAAGTTAAGGGCCCTCCGCACCGATCGTGGCGGCGAGTTCACATCCACGGAGTTTAGCAATTACTGCACAGACCGTGGCATCAAGTGCTTCCTCACAGCGCCATACTCGCCGCAGCAGAACGGCGTCATTGAGCGGAGAAATCAGACGGTGGTCGCAATGGCCAGGAGCCTACTCAAGTCCAAAGGGATGCCAGGAAGGTTTTGGGGTGAGGCTGTCACAACGGCAGTACATATCCTCAACCGCGCGCCAACCCGCAGTGTCGACGGCAAGACTCCTTACGAGGCGTGGTACGGGAGACGTCCGAACGTACACTACTTTCGTACATTTGGGTGTGTTGGACACGTGAAGGTTGTGAAGCCAAACGTAAAGAAGCTGGACGACAGAAGCACACCCATGGTGCTTATTGGCTACGAGTCCGGCTCCAAAGCCTATCGGATGTATGATCCAGTCGGCAGAAGGGTACATGTGACCCGGGACATCGTGTTCGACGAGGAGGCAAAATGGGAGTGGGGTGCGTCAGGGGGTGACGAAGAGAGAACTGCTCCTGGTGAGATATTCACGTAGAGTATACTACCCGTTTTGTCACAAATGAGGACGGGGAACGGTGCTTTTCATTTGTCACAATGGCGAGCACCGCGCGCTGACGGACGTCTACTACATCCCAAGGCTCCGCAGCAACATAGTGAGTCTTGGGCAGCTCGACGAACACGGCTACCAGAAGCTCATCGAGGACGGCATGCTGTGGATCCGCGATCGGCAATGACAGCTACTTGCCAAGGTAAAAAGGACCAAGAACCGCTTGTATGTACTTAACCTTGATTTATCACAGCCTGTGTGCTTGGAGGCAAGCTGCAGTGAAGATGCGTGGTGGTGGCACGCGCGCTACGGACACCTGAATTTTTAGTCCCTCCGTAGGCTGGCGCAACATGGCTGTAGATACAAAAAAAAAAAAAAAAAAAAAAAAAAAACCTAAATTTGCTAAGTGGGCACACCCGCGGGTTGCTTGCAGCCCGCGGGAAGCAACCCGCGGGTGCTCCCCGCGGGAGCCCCCGCGGGTTGCCACCCGCGGGAGGATTCCTGCGGGTGGCAACCCGCGGGAGCGATCCCGCGGGTTGCCACCCGCGGGTTGTTTTTCGTTGTTTTCCGTTATTTTATTTCCTATTTTATTTTCCTGATATCCCGTGATCCGCTTTTTCAGGAGGAATAGAGCCGGATTTCAAGTCTCTTCGGTCTATAAAATGCAGAAATTTAACCGGAGTGGGGACTTTGGAACTTTTGACTTCTGGATTCTTGGACTTTGGGGAGATTTCGGGCGAGCTCGTGAGATCAAAGAAGCAGAGCAGAGCCATCTCTTCCAGTCGGACGGTCAACGGAGGCAGCAGCGAGACTCCACCGCCACCCGAACCCACTTAAAAAAGGGAATCCACCAATATTCCCGTTCTTGTAATTCTTCGGATTTTTTGTAATCTAAATTCCTATTGTAATTCATCAATTTTTCAATGGGATCAAAGGTTCAATTTTCGGGCGTACAAGAACTGGCGACCACAGTGGGAGCCCCTCTGTTTACAACAGAGAATCTGGTGGCGCAGTCCGACCGGGTGCTGATTGGCTCAATGGTTGAGACGCTGGTCATAGAAGTTGACCAGCAAAAATATGAGGAATTTTTTTCTTTCTCTGATTCGGAGTCTAGGCGTCATCGCCGGGTGACGACGAAAAAAGGTGAGGCGTCATCGCCCACCGGAAAGGCGTCATCGCCTATGAGAATTTATGAGGCGTCATCGCCCGTTCGAACTGACAGGACGTCATCGTCTGTCAAGAACACGGCGTTATCGCCCATTCCAAAGTCAAGCCAAAAGTCAAACCAGTCCCTAACCCACTCTCAGAAGAGAAACCTGAGGCGTAAGGCCCAGCGGGCCCGCCTCAACAGTACCTCTGGAAAATTGCGGTCAGAAAATCCAGATCAGGAAACATCAGAGAAGAAAAATTCCAAAAATAAAAATCCGTAGGCAGAAGTGCGGGTTGCACCGCACGGGGGCAACCCCGAGGTTGCAACTGCGGGTGGAAACCCGCGGTTCCAACCGCGGGTTGCAACCGCGGGTGGAAACCCGCGGTTCCAACCGCGGGTTGTACCCCGCGGGTGCAACCCCGCGGTTGCAACCGCGGGTGCAAACCCGCGGTTCCAACCGCGAGTTGCACACCGCAGGTTGCAACCCGTGGGTTGCACTTCGCAGGAAAAATCAAGGGTTGGTTCTGGTGTCTATTCGGGCACACGCGCAGTGAGCACACAGCGCACATCTAATTTTTTGGTTACTCTCTCAGGTGTACCATCCCGTTCCTCTACAAACAAATATAAGGATGTGCTCATGAACTCACATGAGGATAAATCTTCAAATTTCTCTTCGGATGAACATATTCATGATAGAATCCTCCAGATCCCGAAGAACAAGTCAGGTACGTGCGAGGCCCGCACAACTGTGCAGGCCAGCACACACTCCAGAAGAATCCGCAGAAGGGTTGGAGAACAATCTAATGCTGGAAAAGAGCTCAGCTCTGAAATATTACAAACTCTCCAGTATTATGAACCAAGTTTGCAACGCAAGCGGCGTCAGGTTGCAAATAGGGATAAAGAAGTATCTCAAGACTTGAGAGGATACCTCAATTGGAAGAAGAACTCTGTACAGAATACTCCTCAATGCCAATGCGAACAGTTAATCTCAACTGTTCTATCAAACTGCGAGTGCCATCCGAGACGGTCCGTTTTTGAGCGGATCACCGAATCCAAAGGAATACGGACAATAAAGAGGGTGTGCTCTGGAACCGATCTACCTGCTGCCTCATCAAATATGGTTAATAAAGGCAAAAAGGTGGTCGGAAACAACCTTTCGGAAAAGGAAATTACTCCAGGGTCAAAAGGAGTTTCTATCGAACCAGAGGGCGCGCTTCTAGAAGAAGTCTCTGAAAGGCTTGAGAGACAAGAAAAACGTCTCGAACAGCACGAGGAGACCATAGAAGAAATGAAACAATTTTTGATTGAGTTGCTGGCTCAAACTAGAAAGAACCAATCATCGCCGTCCATTTCTAGTCGGCAGAAAGGAAAACGGCCTGTCCAAATAAATGAAGACAGCGAAGACGAAGATGAAGAAGTGCCTCCTCATTCAAGAGAGGAAGAGGAAGTGAAAGTTATTCTCAATCCTCACGCAGAGAAAATAGAGAAGATGGAGAGCCAATTACAAGCTCTTCTTCATCGCAAAAAGCTACAAGAGGTGGGGGTAGTCTGTCCATATCCCGTAGAATGGGAGACCGTACCCTATCCTGCAAAATATAAACCGTTGAATCTTCCATCATTCGACGGTAAAAGTTCGCCGCAGCAACACATCTTCTATTTCCTCTCACAGACAGGACATCTCATGGGGAATGATCCAACTATGACTAGGATATTTGTGAGCACTTTACGGGGGCCCGCATTTACCTGGTTTATGCAACTTCCCCAGGGAACAATTAAATCTTGGGCTGATGTAGAACGTGAGTTCCTAGCCCGATTCTTTGAAGATGATACAGAAGTCTCCATATTATCTTTGCTAGCAGCGAAGCAAGAAGAAGGCGAAACGGTCAAAACTTATGTCGAGCGGTTCCGAGAACTTTCCGTTCGATGCCCACATGGCATGACGCAGGATACGCTTGTAGAAACCTGCAGACATAACTTGTTGACCGATATCTTAGACAAGATGGGTTTGGTCGAATCCAAGTCCTGAAAGGATCTGCTTAAGCAGGGCGAACAGGCCGAAGAAATACTTCGACGACTCGAAATGCAACAGTCTGCAACCGGAGACGGTGCAAACGAATCTCCATTCCATTTTTCCCGTTCAAAAGGGAAAGACATAACGGCAATGGCGATAGAAAGTACACTGAAGCAGAAACTATGGCTAACTACAAGCAACACAGCAAAGTCGCCCAGACTTCAAAAGCAGTATTCGTTCAAGGATGAACATACTGCTACTATGTTCAATCTGCTCACCAAACGCAAGATGCTTAAATTGCCGGAGAGCAAGAGACCTGAAGAAGTAGGGAAAACTAACGATCCGAATTACTGCATGTACCATCGGATTGTAGGTCACCCCACAAAAAATTGTTTTATCTTAAAAGATAAAATTCAAGCGTTGATTGACGCTGGAGCAGTTCAGCTCAAAGCTGAACAAAAAATGAGTTAGAGCTAACTCCGACAAATTTAATGTGCGTGGTCTAAAGGTACTACTTGGGCTCACAACAATTCCCAAGACGAGCTCAGGGCGGTTAATTTAAACCCCCATATAAAAAAAAAAAAAAAATCACCCAACGCCGACAAGGCTATGGGAAGAGAATAGATTTCTTGCCAAACCCCACCATACTGGGGGTAAGAAGTATGAATTACCCAACGCCGATAAGGCTACGGGGAGAGAATAAATTTCTCGTCAACCCCACCATACTGGGGTAATAAGTATGAATTACCCAATGCCGCTAAGGCTACAGGAAGAGAATAAATTTCTCGCCAACCCCACCATACTGGGGGTAAAAAGTATGAATTACCCAACGCCAACAGGGCTACGGGAAGAGAATAAATTTCTCGCCAACCCCACCATACTGGGGGTAATAAGTATGAACCGCCCAACGCCGCTAAAGCTACGGGAAGAGAATAAATTTCTCGCCAACCCCACCATACTGGGGGTAATAAGTATGAACCGCCCAACGCCGCTAAAGCTACGGGAAGAGAATAAATTTCTCGCCAACCCCACCATACTGGGAGTAAGAAGTATGAATTACCCAACGCCGACAAGGTTACGGGGAGAGAATAAATTTCTCGTCAACCCCACCATACTGGGGGTAAAAGTATGAATTGCCCAACGCCGCTAAGGCAAAGGGAAGAGGAAAAGTTTGGTATTTAAACCCAAACGAAACCCTCGACAACTCACTATGCTGAGGATAATAGCATGGCTAGCCCAACTCAAACGGTAGTTGGTAAAGGCAAAATCAAACCCGTTGATAGCTGGGGGTTTGCTAAAAAAATCCCACGACAAATCTGTCACAACAGTATTCTTATCCGAATATAAGAATACATCACTGCGCTAAGCTGCTAAGGCAAAGGGAAGAGGAAAAGTTTGGTATTTAAACCCAAACGAAATTCTTGACAACTCACCATGCTGAGGGGAATAGCATGGCTAGCCCGACTCAAATGGTAGTTGGTAAAGGCAAATCAAACCCGTTGATAGCTGGGGGTTTGCTAAAAATCCTAATCAGATAAATCTCCTGTCACGTTAAGATTTCACCTCTGACAGCAAAACTTTTCTTGTCATTTTGCTCTAACAGAGCAAGCGATACTCCAAAATATTTATCAAGTTAAAATCATACCTCTGACATCATAATTCAAAATCAAAATAAATAAAATCCTGGTTAAATCGATCCCCTGTCACGTTAAGATTTCACCTCTGACGGAAAAGAAAATTCACACTTCATCAAGTCCAACATTACAACCTCTGATGAACGTGCTTTTGATATCGTTAAGTTAAAAATCACCTCTGACGAAAATCGTCTCCCTATCAAGTTAACAGTTACCTCTGATAGTCCGATTCCAAAACTAAATACGTTAACCGTCACCTCTGTTTAGTCAGCTTGTCCCTATCACGACCAGATCCTCTGAATAGGTTAAGCTCCAAGACACGTTTAATGTCACCTCTGTCTTTTCCTGATTCGTCATACTAGATGTCACTGAACGATTAGGATTAAAATAAGCACGTTAATATTATACCTCTGCTTGACCTAAAATAAGCACGTTAACATTATACCTCTGCTTGTCCTCTAATGAGTACGTTAAAATCATACCTCTGCTTGTTATGGAATAAATAAATATATTAACAATTATCCCTATCGACCAAATCTTTTAAAAGGTCTATAACCAAAATTAAAAAATCCAAAGTATTTCGAAATTCAGTACGGTTCAATACAGAACTTCAAAAACTTTGGAGGGGGTTATGTAGATACAAAAAAAAAAAAAAAAAACCTAAATTTGCTAAGTGGGCACACCCGCGGGTTGCACCCGCGGGATGCAACCCGCGGGGCGGGAGCACCCGCGGGTTGCAACCCGCGGGAGCCCCCGCGGGAAGCAACCCGCGGGAGCACCCGCGGGTTGCAACCCGCGGGAACCCCCGCGGGTTGGAATCCGCCGGAGAATTCCCGCGGGTTGCAACCCGCGGGAGCCCCCGCGGGTTGCCACCCGCGGGAATCCTCCCGCGGGGGCGATCCCGCGGGTTGCCACCCGCGGGTTGTTTTTCGTTGTTTTCCGTTGTTTTATTTCCTATTTTATTTTCCTGATATCCCGTGATCCGCTTTTTCAGGAGGAATAGAGTCGGATTTCAAGTCTCTTCGGTCTATAAAATGCAGAAATTTAACCGGAGAGGGGACTTTGGAACTTTTGACTTCTGGATTCTTGGACTTTGGGGAGATTTCGGGCGAGCTCGTGAGATCAAATAAGCAGAGCAGAGCCATCTCTTCCAGTCGGACGGTCAACGGAGGCAGCAGCGAGACTCCACCGCCACCCGAACCCACTTAAAAAAGGGAATCCACCAATATTCCCGTTCTTGTAATTCTTCGGAATTTTTGTAATCTAAATTCCTATTGTAATTCATCAATTTTTCAATGGGATCAAAGGTTCAATTTTCGGGCGTACAATGGCATGGTTCGTGGGCTGCCACAGATTGATCAGGTGGACCAAATCTGTGACGGCTGCCTTGTGGGCAAGCAACGGCGGACCCCGTTCCCGAAGGAGGCGAACTATCGTGCGGAGAACGTGCTGGACCTTGTACATGTCGACTTGTGCGGGCCTATCACGCCGACCACACCAGGAGGCAAGAAGTATTTCCTACTCTTGGTGGATGATTTCAGCCTCTACATGTGGCTGACACTCTTGGAGTCAAAGGACAAGGCAGCGGCAACCATCAAGCAGTTCCAGGTGGGAGTTGAGCTAGAAGCTGGCCGCAAGTTGAGGGCCCTCCGCACCGATCGTGGCGGCGAGTTCACATCCGCGGAGTTCAGCAATTACTGCGCAGACCGTGGCATCAAGTGCTTCCTCACAGCGCCATACTCGCCGCAGCAGAACGGCGTCATTGAGCGGAGAAATCAGACGGTGGTCGCAATGGCCAGGAGCCTGCTCAAGTCCAAAGGGATGCCAGGAAGGTTTTGGGGTGAGGCTGTCACAACGGCAGTACATATCCTCAACCGCGCGCCAACCCGCAGTGTCGACGGCAAGACTCCTTACGAGGCGTGGTACGGGAGACGTCCGAACGTACACTACTTTCGTACATTTGGGTGTGTTGGACACGTGAAGGTTGTGAAGCCAAACGTAAAGAAGCTGGACGACAGAAGCACACCCATGGTGCTTATTGGCTACGAGTCCGGCTCCAAAGCCTATCGGATGTATGATCCAGTCGGCAGAAGGGTACATGTGACCCGGGACATCGTGTTCGACGAGGAGGCAAAATGGGAGTGGGGTGCGTCAGGGGGTGACGAAGAGCGAACTGCTCCTGGTGAGATATTCACGTAGAGTATACTACACGTTTTGTCACAAATGATGGTCGTGACGATATGCCGGCACATGGGAGTGGCAAAGTGTCGGTACCAGTTTTGCCGAGTCGCGCACCTGACAACGGGCCGCTGACCTTCTCTCCAAGCATGCCCACACCGTTGACAACCCCAGCCGCAACTGATAGCGTGGAATTTGCAATGCTTCGCCCACCTCGGACGGTGCAGTGCCTCGGTACCGCACATTGACGAACATCTACCGGAACACATTCGAGGATGAGCACGAGTACAGCGGGCTGTGTCTCATGGCGGCCGAAGAACCTGGGAATTTTGTAGAAGCCTCAAAGCACAAGTGCTGGCAGCAGGCGATGCAAGAGGAAATAAAATCCATCGAGGAAAATGAGACTTGGCATCTCACCGATCTGCCGAGCAGGTGTCGACCCATAGGCCTGAAATGGGTCTACAAGATCAAGAAGGACTCGCATGGTGCTGTGGCGAAGCACAAGGCACCTCTCGTCGCCAAAGGTACGTGCAACGGCAGGGCGTGGATTTTGAGGAAGTGTTTGCTCCGATTGCTCGTCTAGAAACGGTGCGGTTGCTCATAGCATTGGCAGCACATGAAGGTTGGGAAGTACATCACATGGATGTCAAATCGGCATTTCTCAACGGTGATCTTGAAGAGGAGGTCTACGTAACCCAGCCGCCCGGTTTCGTGGATGAGGACAATGAGCAGAAGGTGTTGAAGCTCAAGAAAGCGCTCTATGGCCTGTACCAAGCGCCTAGAGCATGGAACTCGAAGCTTAACAGCAGGCTTATGTCACTCGGTTTTGAGAAGTGTCCATCGGAGCATGCTGTGTACAAAAGAGGTATTGGCTCATTAAGTTTGCTTGTGGGTGTGTACGTTGATGATCTTATTATCACAGGACCACATCCGCAAGAAATCAGCAGGTTCAAGGAGGAGATGAAGAAATTGTTCAGCATGAGCGACCTGGGTTTATTGAGCTACTACCTGGGCATAGAGGTGCAACAGACCGGTGATGGTATCACTTTGAACCAGTCGGCCTATGCACTAAAAATCCTGGAGAAGTGTGGCATGGACGGCTGCAATCCGTGCCAAGTTTCCATGGAAGCAAGGCTCAAGTTGAGCAAGAAGAGCACCAGTCCTCCTACTGATGCCACGTTCTATAGAAGTGTCGTGGGGAGCCTGAGATACCTGGTGCATACGCGACCGGACATTGCCTACTCGGTAGGGTACGTAAGTCGTTTTATGGAGGCTCCAACCACTGAGCACCTAGCAGCCGTGAAACATATTCTGCGGTACATCTGTGGTACTCACAATATGGGCTGCTACTATGAAAGGAAGAGAAAAGAAGGGCTACATTTGATCGGGTATAGCGACAGCGACATGGCAAGAGATGTAGATGACCGCAAAAGCACAACGGATGTGCTATATCTGCTCGGGAAGAGCCTTATCAGCTGGCAATCTCAGAAGCAGAAGGTGGTGGCACTGTCGTCTTGCGAGGCAGAGTACATTGCTGCCACAACGGCGGCATGCCAAGGAATTTGGTTAGGGCGCCTATTTGGTGATTTAACAAAGAAGGAGCTCAGCAGCGTCACACTCAGAGTAGACAACAAATCAGCTATATCCTTGTGCAAGACCCTGTTTTCCATGATCGAAGCAAGCACATCGATACCCGCTATCATTTTATTAGGGAGTGTGTTGAAGGTGGAAAGATTGAGGTTGAGTACATTAGTTCTGATGATCAGCTAGCCGACATCCTAACGAAGCCTCTCGGACGCATCAAGTTCCTGGAGATGCGCAAGAAGATTGGATTGATTGAGATCAAGAAAGTGCAACAAGATTAGGGAGTGATTGTTGGATAATCTTGTTGTATTGCCTCAGCGTTTTTAGATAAGAAGACTAATAATCCAATTAGTTTTGAATTAGTCAAGATTAGTTCAGTTTGTTATTAGTAATCCGATTAGTTTTGAATTAGTCAAGATTAGTTCAGTTTGTTATTGTTATTAGTAATCCGATTGGATTGGTTTGTTTTGTACTCCCTATATATATAGATGAAATAATCAAGAGGAAATGCAAGCCCTCTTCTAAAGAAAATCTTCCTCTTCTATTACTGTTTTTCTCTCTCTACAAACTTTATCTATAGAGTTGCAGCTTTAGGAACACACAATCCCCCATCTCGAAGTGGCGCTCTGTATGGTGCCTATTTGCAAAAGCTTTCATCCTATCTCTTGCCTTCTCCAAGTTATACATGAGCAGCTTTTTGATTAGGTTGCGGTCATATTGGTAATCTTCCACCACTTGCACCGACGCTGTCTTAGGTTTGTTTTGTAGGAGGCTAGGAGGCGGTCGATCGTAAACGATCTCGTAAGGAGTAAACCCAGTCAAGGATCTCTAAGTGGTATTGTGCCAGCATATAGCCCATGGGATCCACTTTGTCCACTCAGTTGGCTTGAGGCTACAAAAATACCATAAATAACACTCCAAACACAGATTAAAGCGCTTGGTTTGGCCGTCGGTCTGCGGGTGGTAGGAGGAGCTTAGGTTGAGCTGGGTTTCATATAATTTGAAAAGTTCAGACCAGAAGGCACTAGGAAGATGGAGTCTCTATCACTAATAGTGGATTTGGGAAGCTCGTACAGATGAAACACTTCTTTCATGAAGACCTGTACAACTTTTGGTGCAATGAAGGGATGCTGCAAGGTCACAAAATGAGCAAATCTAGAGTAGCGATCTACCACTACTAGAATTGCATATTTTCCCTAGCTCGCGGGCAATGCATCCACAAAGTCTATAAAGATTGATTCCCAAACCTTCTCTGGAGGGGTAGCGGGCTGAGCGAACCCAGGGGAGAGATGGATTCTTCTTTGTTCCATTGGTGAACATCACACTCCTTGATAGCTTGTCGAATGAAACTTTCATGCCAAGCCACCAAAAAGAGAGTTTGATTCAACAAAGAGTTTTTTGGTTGCCTGAGTGTCCTCCGTCCAGAGTTGAGTTATGATCATGGAAGATGCCTTTGCACAACTCTGATGTATGGTCTATGAGAACCCTCTCCTTGTAGAACCAGATCCAATTTAACTTCTTATAATGATTGTAAGGAAGTGAACCTTTTGTATCTCTTTCTTGAAGTTCCTTCAAGTATGGAGATTGATCTATCATTGTCGGTACCTCTCCAAGCCAACTAGGCTCCACTGTAGATATAGTGCAACTGAGGAAGTCTTCTGGCTCAACCATCTCAGACTCGTTCCTTCTTGACAAAGCATCAGCCACTTTGTTCTCTACCACCTTCTTGTATTTGACGGCATAATCGAACCCTGCTAGTGTGAGGAGCCACAAGTGCTGCGATTCATATCGAAATCTTTGATCCAACAAGGATATCAGACTTCATTGGTCGGTTCTGATAGTAAATCTCCTCCCTAAGAGGTAATGTTGTCAGTTTTGGACTGCCAGGAGAATAGAGAGCATTTCTTTTTCATAAGTTGAAAGGGCCAAGCTCTTCCTTTCAATCCTTGGCATATATAAGCAATTGGATGGCCATTTTGCATTAGGACTGGCTCGATACCCTCCTTCGATGTGTCACACTCCAATACGAAATCTTCATCCAAATCTGGCATAGTGAGGACCGGTGGAGACATTAATGCTTCTTTAAGCTATTGAAAGGCAAGTTGAGACTCCTATAACCATTTGAACTCACCCATTTTGAGTATCATCTTGACAGGTGCTTTGATGCTACCATAAGCTCTAACAAACTTATGGTAATATCCCATAAGACCAAGGAAATCTTGCAATCCATTGGGGTTCTTGGGAAGTGGCCAGATAGCCCACTCGTATGCACCCGAACTTACATTTGGTGCGCTTGGCATACAGATGATTCTCCTTGAGAACTTTAAGCACAATTCTCAAATGTTTTTTGTGATGATCAATGTTGTTACTATAAACTAGTATATCATCAAAAAAACATATCTCCTTAAATGGGGATGTAAGAGGTGGTTCATCAACCCTTGGAAGGTCGAAGGGGTGTTAGTGCGACCGAAGGGCATCACTAGAAACTTGTAGTGTTCTACGTGGGTTTTGAATGCAATTTTGAATATCTCATTTTTAGCTACCGAGATTTGATGGTACCCAAAACGTAGATCCAATTTTGACAAAATTTTTGCTTCTTGAAGTTCATCAAGCAAATCATCGATCAAGGGAATGGGAAACTGTAATAGACACAAAGGCGCCAACTTCCATCCGCCTTATGGATCAATACCACCGGTGAAGCAAAGGGGCTAAAGCTGGATTGTATAATGCCTGCAGCAAGTATCTCTTGCAGTTTCTTGTCAATCTCATCATTCTAATGGAACGGATATCTATAAGATTGGGCACTTACTGTTAACTATGTATTGATAAGAGGGATTCGGTGGTCACACTCTCGAGGGGGGGCAACCCTTGTGGGTTCTCAAAAACTACAGAGAGCTCCTTCAACACCTTCTGCAATTTCTCTAAGTGAGGTTCAGAGCCCTCCTCTCCCTCCATATCCACATACTACAACATATAAGCCATACCTTTGGTTTTCAAGTGCTTCATGAGTAGTTACTCCTCAATCACATTCACCTCTTTCTGAAAAACTCTTTGTAGGTTCACCACCTTCCCATCCTTCCAAAATTGCAATGTTTTGTGTGAAAAATCTCACAATGTAGGCCCCAAGCTCTTGAGCCATAGAGTACCTAGGATAACTTGCACATCACCCAAAGGCACTACCAGAAAATTAGTATCATATTCAAACCCCTGAATTACAATCTTGGTAGCCTTACAACAAAATTTTCCCACCACCTTCTCACCATCGGCCACTCAACTTCAAGAATTTGCATATCTTGGAGTGACAAACCTAGTCTTCTAGCAGTGGAAGGATTAATGAAGTTGTGTGTTGCGTCTAAATCAACTAAGAAGCTCACATCCATGCCTATTAGTTTCCCAACCAACCTTGTAGAACTAACTCCCACCAATCCAGCCATAGAACTAGCTGAAAGCTCAATAGGGGCCTGGATATCTTCAGTTTCCTCCTCCTCTTGAACTCACTCCTGTACTTCTCCATCCATCTTTGGAAGAATGTCCAAACGGAGGACTTGTTGTGGTTGACATTTGCGGCTGACAACATACTCCTGTACTTTTCTTCGCAGTAAAAACAGAGATCCTTATCTCTCTTCTCACGGATCTCTTGTGGGGTTAGCCTCTTCACTGGGGTGTTTGATTGGTGAGAATTCCCTGCAACACTGCTCTTCGACGGTGTAACCGACCCTGACAAATTTGTTGAACTACCCCCTTTTTGGAATGCAATTTTAGAGCCTCTCCTTATGATGAGCAATTTCTCCTCTTCGACCGGGCTAATCTCATGGCCTCCATCATAGTGGCAGGATTTTTAACTGCAACATCATATTTGATTGCATCCCATTAACCCATTTATAAAACACCCAACCAAGAGTTTCTCAGGTAAGTCCTATACCTGACGAGAAATCCTCATAAATTCTTCTTGTATGACCCTCTTATTGTACTTTAGAAAGCTCCCCCAAATAGCTTGTCACCGTCTTCGCTCCGTACATCAACATGATCTTCTTCTCAAAATCCCACATAGTAGGGACCCCTCTATTAGTTCTAACTAACCACCGGTATCATTGTAATGGGGATCCTTGCATATGCATCGCTTCCATTCTCTCTCTTTGCTTGTGAGCAATACTATAATATTCTAATGTTTGTTCCATTCGGGACAACCACCCTTCTACAACATCACCATAAAATATTGAAAATTCAAGTCTAAGTTTAGAAGTGTACCCCGTCTCATGAGCTCGGTTGATATTGATGAGGGCATTGGTGAGATATGGTTGGTTATAGGAAGTTTCATATGGTGGTGGTCACGGTGTGAGTTGCAGCGGATGAGTTTGTAGGTTACAGAGATGAGGAGGCTGATAAGAAGGAGATTATGGTCCTGATGTAGAAGAATGTGATAATAGAGGAGGGGTGTGCAGAATGGGTCCTTCCCGCACACTGCTGCTGTTGGCAGTGAAAATTTCTAAGTAAAAATGAATTTTCCATACAGAACGCGGAGCAAACTCCGTAGTTCCGCGTTTGGCTATATTAGCCTCGCGTTTGAACAAAATGCGGAGCTATTCAATAGCTCCGCGTTAGTTCCGCATTCTGGTTCCTAACTCCGCGTTTTGATGAGATTAGCTCCGCGTAAGCAGATAACTAGAATCTCAAATTGATTGAGATTATGATTTGGGCATATCCAAATACCCAAATTAAGTCCGATCAGAACTCTAAATCAAGAGATTTAAATCAGAACTAAGATATTTGATTGGAATCCTTAATGAGAGCAAATTCTATTTAGATAAAAACTATCCGATCATCCTAAGGTTATAAATACCCTTCTGGAGAAGCCCTAGGGGTCTTTTTTTCTTTCGGCTGGTATCCTTCTTCTTTTTTTCGGCATCTTGGAGAATTCAAGTTACGCATAGAGCCTTGAGTTCGTGAAAGACCAGAGAAGATCGTCTACAGTTGGTCGCCACCTTCAAGAGAGAAGAGTTCGATGCCCGATCGTCCAAAGGAGCTGCTTGACAGATCCCATCGCCATAGATCTCACACTATATTGTAAAAGAGAGCAATTAACATATAAAATTCTCTCGTTTGTTCTTTTTATCTTATTCACTTTCATTATAATCTAAGTTGTATTCAATGGAAGGAAGCAAAACTTTTGCGGTGAACAAACTGGCGACCACAGTGGGAGCCATCTCTTTCACTAAAGAAGAGATTGTGGCGCAATTGGATGTCGATATGATCAGATCTGACGTAGACATGCTCGTTGTTGAAATCGACCAGCAGAAGTACGAGGAGTACCTCTCCTCTAAATTATCAGGTAACCTGAACGAGACAAGTCACTATCGTCGCATGTGCTCCAATACCCGAGCAATGGGTAAAAAGGTATCCACCGATAAACGGGGCTCCTTGGAGACCGCGGCCATAGAGCCAGAATTCGGGTAGGAAATCCTAACAGAGGATAACTTCCCTACTGCCGAAGAAGACCTGGGAACTGGATTGACCAGAATCCAACTCCGAAATAAAAATCGGAGAGCAAGGCGAAAAACCCTCAAAGCCCAACTTGGATGCGGAGCTAACATCATAGAATGCGAGGCTATGGTCCCTCGCAAACTGGCTCGTGCTAATCGCGAGACCAGTCATTATCGCGTTAAACGCAAAATTACCACTTGCTTTAATCGCAAGGAAAAGCCAGCGTGTGATACTCCACGCGAGGCTATTACTGAGCTTAGCGAGAAATGCGAAGCCAGTAAGATTTGCACTAGTCGCAAGATTTCTGACACTCGGGAGAAACGCGAGTATAAAATCTCCTTAAAGCCAGCGTGTGATTCTCCACGCAAGGCTACTACAGGGCTTAGCGAGAAACGCGAAGCCAATAGTACTTGCGATAAACGCAAGATTTCTTACACTCGCTCGGAACGTGAGGGTAAAATTTTCTCACAGCCAGTGTGTGATCCTCCACGCGAGGCTATTACTGGACTTAGTGATAAACGCAAAGCTAGTATAACTTGCGAGAAACGCAAGATTTTTGACACTCGCGAGGAACACGAGGATAAAATTTTCTTATAGCCAGCATGTGATTCTCCACGCGGACTAATACTGAGCTTAGCGAGAAACGCAAAGCCAGTAGTACTTGCGAGAAATACGAGATGCCTCAGCTCCGCGTAAATAGCGAAAACGATTGGCAAATTATCGTTACTCGTAAAAATCGCGCTAGACGCGAAGTTATGACTTGTGTTAATCACAAGAATAAGCCAGCGTGAAGGAATTTTCTTCCACGCGGGGCTAAGATTTAAGAAGAGAAACTTCTGAAGGCACGCCAAGCCAGCGTAACACGCAAGGCTAGTGTAGCAAAATGCGGAGCTATTTTTCAGCCCCACGAGATAAAACGCGAAGCTAATTTTCAGCCCTCCATTCCAAAACGTGAGCTATTTCTAAGCTCCGCATAGATCAACCCGACTACAGAACCAGGGATGATCGTCATGTCAGTGGACCAGAACTGGACTCCAGTGATCCTAAGAAGTTTCAATAGGTTTCTAGACCCTCTCGAAAGTTGGATGGGCCCCACGACTCCATGGCTAAGATCACTGACCTCAGGGAGTATCTATTCAAGAAAAGAGGTGTAAAACAAGTTCAAACTGAACCTGTCTGTCACTGCAGCAGCTTATGACAGCGGTATCCGCTGTAATGGCCAACTGTGGCTGCAACAAGAGCAGGATATCAGTGTTCGACTGATTAACCTAGTCGGACAAGAACCCCACTAAGAAAACAAAAACCGCTTCCTTAAAAGAGAGGAGAGCTGTAACCTCCAATATGGTGGGGAAAGGGAAGAAGGTTGTAGAGACAGATGATGATTTAGAATCGAGTGATGAAGAACCTCATCATATCACTCGACTTAAAACAGGAGCCGTCCCGCCTCGAAACTATAAGAGGCTTGTAAGAGATTCTTATGACGATGACACCGATAACTCAGCTATAGTTTCACCTCGTTCCTCTGCGTCATCTCGGCTACAAAAGTCAGCATCACATATGGCGGATAAATCTGACGACATCAATCAGAGGTTTGAAGATCAAGAAAGAATGATTCGAGAGCAACAAAAGACGATTGAAGATCTTAAAATGATGCTCTCAAAAATTATTGAGGATAATGCCAAAAAGGGCAAAGAAACTCTGTTCAATAAAGTAAACGAAGAGGAAAATGAAGAGAAAGCCCACTCAATACACGAGGACGAGGATGGATTTTCTTTTCATGATCCACATGGAGAGAAAATAGAAAAATTGAAAAGTCAACTAGAAGTACTGATGCATAAAAAGGAGTTGAAAGAGTCAGGGGTCTCAAGACTATACCCACCTGAATGAGATATGGTACCATACCCTCAGAAGTACAAGCCGCTCAAATTAGAGCCATATGACGGGAAAAGATCTATCAGTCAACATATTTACTACTTCTTGTCCCAAGCAGGACATTTGATGGGTAATGACCCGATAATGACCAAGGTATTTGTGAGCACTCTACGAGGGCCTGCCTTTACATGGTTTATGCAGTTGTCCCCGGGGACTATAAATGCTTGGTAAGATGTCGAGAAGCAGTTCTTGGCGCGTTTCTTTGAGGATGATACCGAGATATCGGTTCATTCCCTCCTTGCAACGAAACAAGGGGAAGAAGAAGCGGTTAAGAATTTCATTGAACGCTTTAGGAAAAAATCCATGTGTTGTCGACACGGTATGACCCAGGAAACCCTGGTAGAAACCTGCAAGCATAACTTCAGGACTGGCGTGCTGATAAGAATGGGAGCTGTAGAGTCCAAAACTTGGAAAGATCTGCTGAAGCAGGGAGAGCAGGCGGAAGATATAATTCACCGGATTGAGGAATCTCGTAGCACGAGAAACTCTATAAATAACAAGCCATATCCACAGAATCCTAAAAATAAAGAGAAGGCTGTGATAGCGACAGTTGCAGATCCAAAACCAAGACCTCAGAATCCGAGAGGTGTAGGTCAAAATAGGCCCCGATAAGATAGAACTTATACATTCAAGACGGAGCAGACAGATACTTTATTCCATCTCCTCCTCAGAAAGGGCTTGCTAAAACTTCCAGAAAATGGAAAATTGGAAGACGTTGGTAAAACCAATGACCCTAACTGTTGCCTGTATCATCAGAACATCGGGCACCAACCTAAAAATTGCTATCCTCTTAAGAACCAAATTCAGGCATTGCTAGAAGCCGGAGTTCTCACACTTAAAGAGGATCAAAAGAAAGTTTCTGTAAATATGACAATTTTAGTAGTAGGAACCAATGAGTTCTCTGCCAGAGCAATCCCTGTACCAGTAGGAAAGCCAATATCAACACCAAGCATGGGCAGCCCACACTTGCAAGTTGGCCCCTTGGGTATGCTCCGAAACATAGCTGCGATCGAATCGTTCTCATTGGTTAACGGCCATATTTGGATGGGGGTGCCGAAAATATTGATGATGATAAACATCATACTTCTGCTATTCTCAATAGCCATTGGAATGGCTAATTGAGTGCTATAAATAAAAAATTTTGCCCAATGCCATTAAAGCGGCGGAAGAGGAGATCAAATTCCTCACCAACCCTATCATACTTGGGGTAAAAGTATAAAATTAATTACCCAATGCTGATTAAAGGCAAGGAGGAGAGGAAATCAATTCCTCGACAACTCACCATGTTGAGGGGAATAGCATGGCTAGCCCAACGCAAACGGCGATTAGTAAAGGCTAATCAAATCCGTTGATAGCTGGGGGTTTGCTAAAATTTTCATAAAACCTGTCATGTTAAGCTCTTATCTCTGACAGTATGATTTGAACCGCCTCCACTTGTTCAAGTTACGCAGATGAGCACTTGAACTTTTTGCTTAAAACTAGGCATGCGCAATTAGGCGCCTCTGTCGAAATTTGGTGATCCTGACCCGATCACCTTGGTATGTACAGTTCAACTTACGCAGATGAGCACTTGAACTTCTTGCTTAAAACTAGGCATATGCAATTAGGCACCTCTGCCGAAATTTGGTGATCCTGATCTGATCACCTTGGTCTGTGCAGTTCAAGTTACGCATGAGAGCCTTGAACCGCCTCCACTTGTTCAAGTTACGCAGATGAGCACTTGAACTTCTTGCTTAAAACTAGGCATGCGCAATTTGGCGCCTCTGCCAAAGTATGGTGATCCTGACCCGATCATCTTGGTATGTGCAGTTCAAGTTACACATGAGAGCCTTGAACCGCCTCCAATTAAGCTCTAGGCATGCGCAATTAGACGCCTCTGCCTAAATCGGGTGATCCTGACCCAATCACCTCGGTATTAGCAGTCTAAGTTACGCAGATGAGTCTTGGACTGTTTACCTAAACAACTAAATCATTTTGATGACAAGTTATCTGTTGTGCAAACAAATTTTGTTGCCAACAAATAAAAGAATCAAAAAATTACCTTTATTCATCAATGAGAATGAAGTTACAAAGTATTAGTAAAGTTCTCTCTTTTATTACAAGTTCTTATTACAGAAGGAATGAAGAATAAAAAAATAGAAGAAAGTTATGGATCTCCTAGAAGTCTCAATTTATTTGTCGTCTCGTCAATCACTCGACGACGAGTTTCCTCCACGGAGTGTTGGGCCTGCCGGCGTAAATTATCGTCGTTTATTGCCAGTTGCTGGGCCAACTGCTGACGAGATTCTTCAATAGTACGGCTCCTCATTATGCCTTCCTACTCAAGCTGTCCCTGTTGAAGAATCAGCTCTTCATGTTTCTTAATAGATTCCCCTAACCAAGACTCGCTGGCTTCCAGAATAGCTCGAGCCTTAGCAATAGTCTCTCTGGTTCTAAGGATGGCAGCCTAACTCCCCTCAATCTCGAAGTCCGCTATCTCTAACCCCCTAAGGATTGATTCCTGACTAGCTCATAGTTCTGTCAACTCCTCGAGACCTGGCTTGAAGGCGGAAAGATTAGTGGTGAAACGGAACTGAGTTGCTGAGTCTGCACCACCAATGAAACCAAAGTGATTTCCTTGGGAGATTGGATCCACTGAGTAGCCAACGGCAAGAAGAAAATCAAATAATCAGAAAAAGATTCTTACAAAATCAGGAAAATTGTCTTAGTATGAAAACGCGAAGCTAGAAGTAACTCCGTGCGAAGTTAAGTGAAATAACTTCGCATTTACGAACGCAAAGCTAAGGAGGATGACTTCACATTTACAAACGCGAAGCCAAAATTCTAACCTCGGGTCAGAGCGCGATAGTTAGCAAAAATAACTTCGCGTTTAAAATACGGAGATAACGCGATAGCTTCGCGTGGAGGAAGATCAGAGATTTTTTCCTTCTTCTCCAAGCCATTTGGCCGAAGTACGGTGATCTTGCCGGTAAAAGAAATGATTGACCAGTTAAAACTAAGCCAAATCACTCTAAAAATGTCCTAGAAAGCCCCAAAAGTGAGGTTCTTACCTCCGATAAGCGAGGCAGGGACTGGCTCGCCGCCGCCACGGCCACTGCCGCTGCTGCTTGCACCAGTCGCCGACAGCGAGGCTGCGCGTGAAGAAGCGCGAGTCTTGGGTGCCATTGCTCTTGGAGAAATTGACAGAAATTCAGTCGGAGTTGGTCGAGTAGCCGAAATCGCCTGATCGTCGGTCGCTTGGAGCTCTGGAGTTCTTGAAAATTCTTGAAAGAGTGAGGAAGAAAAAAAAGAAACTCCATTTAAATGGAAAAAAAACCCGCCCCTTGGTATTCGGTGCGAGAATCAGAGCAGTTAGTAATCAGTGGCTCCCCAAAACGCGAGGGTATTAGGTTCGCGTAATGGTAAAAAACGCGAAGATAGCTTGGTTGTCTAACTTCGCGTAATGATAACAAAACGCAAAGATAACTTGGTAGTTTAGCTACGCATTTCTATCAGAAACTTAGATGATTATAGCAACAATCATCTTGGCGTGTGCAGTTCAAATTACGCATGAGAGCCTTGAACTGCCCCCATCAAACTAAGACATGTGCAATTAAGCGCCTCTGTCTAAATGATCCTTATCCGATCATTTCAGGTACTAACAGTCTAAGTTACGCAAATGAGCCTTGGATTGTTTTTACCAAAGCTATGAATCAATTATTTGTTGAGCAAGCAAAATTCTTGAAGCCAATTGATAAAGAGAAAAAGAGTTATCTTTATTTATAAAACAAAAGGTTACAAAAGAAGAGGGAGTCATAGCTCTCCCAAAATCTTCAACCTATTCATTGACTCATCAATAACCCGACAACAAGTCTCCATGGAGTGTTGAAATTTCCTGGTTCACATGCAAAAGATCTCCTCTGCAAATGTCAACTATGATCTGTTTAAAGTTCTTAGTGGATTATCTGAAGATACTGCTATAAGAATCCTAATGAAGATACACAAGTTGGATTCGACATATTACAAACCCTTAGATGATAATCTCTATCGCTGTCGAAAATGACAGAGTTGTCATCTAATTGAAATGATCCTCAAGAAAACTTAATGAGCTGCCGCAGAGTTCTTATAACTCCTTCAAAAGTTTATTTTTTGGAACCAGAGCTTGAAACTTGCAACTATGTTGTAAAGCATATGTTTCTGGCTTTCTTAGAGTTACTTTTGCTGACGAAGATCGGAAGAGCCACATGCACTTCACTTCGAAAAGGATCTGGTTCGAATACCCCACTGCAAAAGAAGAATCAAGAGTTAGAGAAAACTCGAAAAATCTTCTAAGTATCAGAACGCGGAGTTAAAATAATAATAACTTCGAGCGCAGTTGAAGAAATAGCCTCGCGATTGAAACACGACTACTAGTTGTCGACGAAAAATTCTGTAAGCAAAGCAGATCCACGAATTCAGAGACGAAAGCCCGCAACTCATCTGATCCGCGAATCTAAGAAAATGAGGTCCGCGAATCTAAGAAACGGAGGTCCGCGAATCTAAGAAAATGAGGTCCGCAATCCAGGCGATGGGACAGGTTTTCGAATCTAAAGCTGAGATTCGCGACGCTACCCATAGCCTTCGGGTAGGGGTTTAATACAAAGTCACCTGACCCGAACAGAAGAATTGCCACCTCGGATTGTGGGAATAACTACCAAGCGAATGTAGCGGCGTGACTTCGATCATGGGAGCAACTGCCTGACGAATACGGCGGCACTCCTCGAGTACTGGGAGCTAACGATCGAGCAAAATATGGCGGGACGTTACTCCAAGACCCCTATAAAAGGCGGGAAGTGAAAGAGATATACAGAGAGGGAGAGGCAAAAAAAAAGACGAAGAGAGAGAGAGAGAGACCGACAATAACAGAGACGTCTTCTCTCAGAAATTACCCCTTGTAATCAAGAGTAAGGAGCCCCTTTTTCTTTAGCCAACTGAGATAAATTGTACGGAGTGTCAACGGAGAGCAGGATCGTCCTCCATAGCTACCTAGAAACTAAGTTTTAAACAAAGAGGAAGTCCATCTTCCTCATCTTCTGTAAACGAAAAACCGTTAGATTGTAATCCTTTATTGAAAAATTGTCAGTAAAGAAAAATTCAATTTTCATAGCGAACAGAAGATTGGCGACTCCGCTGGGGACTACCATCACCTCAGGTGACTTGGTGGTAGCTCAATCCGATAATATTCCAGTTGGTAGTATGGTCGACTCGCTCATCATCTCCCTCGACCAGCAAAGGTATGAAGAATTTCTTTCTTCAGGCTCCAAGAGCCCTACTTCGCTAAGGGGATACCATAAAATCTCCATGGGGTCAATTCCCAAGGAGATGGCAATGGCTCGGTTAAAGGAATCTAAGGACCATGATAGTCTGAGATCCCCTTCCTCAACAACGGGCTCTCTGTCGGTTCCGGCAAAGACTCTTGATCTCTCAAGCAAAGTGGACCAAGGTTCCCGCTTCAACAAGGGGAAGTGGCCACCACCCACTCCGCAAAGCTGCCATGTAGGGAAAAAGATTCCTCTCACCCGTACAATGAAGAGAAACCTGAGGAGAAGCAAAACTCATGCCCTTCACGGGAACGCGCAACGAAAGGAAACTGCCAACTCACCTCGGCAGGAACCTATGATCCAAATATGGAAGCCTAAGGGCGAAGTTGGTCAAGATACAGAAAGATTCACTCACGTTTCCTACAGGAAGCGGGGTGGACCCATCAAAGTGGTCTATGATCAACGCGCATACATTCGCGTCCTAAGAAAAAAATCGAAAGAGGATCGCGAATCTCAAAATCACAAGAAGCACATGCCTGTCCGTGAGGCTAAGTCGTCCCTAAAGTTATCTCTCACAAATGAGCCCATCACAAGGGATTCCATTGAAGAGATCTTAGGGAACTTCTAAACAGAAAAAGAGAAAAATCCCATGTATCTCAATGTCGCTGTGAACAACTGATCAATGCAGTACTGTCTCACTGTCATTGTTCAACTCATACCCGATCCTCGATGTTTAGTCGATTGTTGCCTCTGTCAACATCGTCGAAAAGGAGACGACGCGGACTCGAATTTTCTGAGCCAGAATATCCTTCGATAACCTCCAACATGATAAGCGTTGGAGAAAAGAAGAAGAAAAAGAAGGCGAAGAAAATCTCCGAAGAAGAAGCTTCTGACCCAGAGCTCTCTTCGAGTTCGAAAGATCCATCCAAAGAAGAGCGAGGAGTTTTTCGGCACACTCGACTCAAAAGTGGGGTGGCGAACTCTATGAATTATAGACAGATGGTGGGGATCTCATCTGATGAAGAAGATGTAGCCAAGACTGTTATGGCTGAATCACAGACGTCTGATTCATTCTTAGAAGACTCCGCCTCTGCATATATGATACAGAACAATATTCCAAAAGAGTTCATGCGAAGAATGGAGGAGCAAGATAGGCATATCCAGCAACAGCAGAATGCCATCAGCGAGTTTAAAGATATGCTACACGTTCTTATGGAGCTAGAAAGAGCTAAACTGAAGAAGACCGAAGAAGAAGGTCACGGTCCTCATAATAACCGAGAGGAAGAAAAGCATCATAAAGATGATGATAACCGCTCCATGCATCAGGAGAAAAGCGCAAATGCTGTCTGGATGGAGAGCTTTCAGAGCCAACTGAACGCCCTCATGCATAAAGGCGACCTACAAGAACTGGGTGTGGTAAGGCCATATCCCATGGAGTGGGAAACAGTGTCGTTCCAAGAAAGCTACAAGCCATTGAAGCTCAAATCGTTTGATGGTAGGGATCGCCAAATTAATACCTCTACTATTTTAAGTCGCAGATAGGGCATTTATCCAGAAACGACCCTATTATTACAAGAGTATTTGTTAGTACCTTAACCGGGTTAGCTTTTGAATGGTTTCGAAAATTAGAACCAGGAACCATCAATTCCTGGAGTGACATGGAGAAAGCCTTTCTCACTCGATTCTATGAAGATGATATGGAGGTATCAATGCCGACGCTCCTAGATGCTAAACAAAAGAAGGGAGAGTCAGCCCGGGAATTCATCAAAAGGTTCTGGAATGATTCTCTCAGATGTGCGCATGGGATGCAAGAAAAGATTCTTGTAGAAACCTGTCGACATAATTTATCGACCAAGGTTTTAGCCAGAATGGGGGTGGTGAAGTCTTCAACTTGGAAGGATCTCGCCCTACAAGCTGAAGAAGCTGAGGAAATCGCGCAAAGGCTTGAAAAAGAAGGAGGCGAGGAAAAACCGAAGCGAGGTGGTGACAACAACTATAAATCCCATCCCCGAGGGTATAAAAGGAAGGAAACAATGGTCACTGACGCACCACAACCCACGAAGACTCCCTCGAAACTTCATCCTCAGACGCGGGCGCTACAAAAGCAATATTCCTTTAAGGATGAGCACACGAAAACTATTTTCAATCTCCTCATGAGTAAGAAGATGCTGAAGTTGCCAGAATCTAAACATCCAGAGGAAGCTGGGAAAGTTAATGATCCTAACTACTGTGTCTACCATAGGATCATTAACCACCCCACCCAAAACTGCTACATCCTTAAACACAAGATCCAAGCCTTAGTGGACGCTAATGTCATCAAGCTTCAAGAGCACCAGAAGAAGGTGACTATGAACATGGTGACTGTCAAGTTCGGCTAAGCACCCGACTGGATAGAGTCAATAGTTCAAGACGGGGTGCGGCCCATCCATAAAGGCACGATGCAAGTCGTAAATTTTGATCCACACCAACAGCAAAAGAAAGGGCCATTTCCCTTTGAAACTGATAGGGGGAGATACTATGGGTACATCCTGATCTCCTAAAGGATGGACAATGGAGTTCCGGTTCATCTGGGAAGAAGCGAAGAAAGAGGATCTTCACCTCTAATGTTGTCTCCGTAATTCCCAAAGACGATGAGATCACTTCTGCTCTGACTGATTTGGAAAAAGAAATCGGAAATTCCTTGGCCGCCGATGCAGACCCTCCCTCTGTGGGGAACCGTTCGGAAAAAGATTACTTAAAGAATTACGGCCAAACAACAGATGCTCAACCATCTCCAGAGAAAGTCAAGCAAAAGGAGCTGAAGTTTGACAGAGCTCTAAGGAGGAAGGGAAAAGAACTTGTCGAAGACTCACAAAAGTCATTCCAGTTCGATATCCTAAGGCAGTTAGCCAATATCCCTGTGAGGATAACATTGTATGAGCTCCTGAAGCTCTCCAAATCTACTAGGGAAGTTTTAAGAGAGGCTCTGCAAGATGCGAAAGTATTCTTGGCGCAAATACCAGAGATGATCGAAGAAGGAGAGTCTCTTTGCGCTACATGTCACCAGATCTCTAGTAAAAAACATCCCTTGGGTCACCTTCTCTTCGGAAGATATGCAAGTTAGGAGTAATAAGCATCATCGCCCTTTGTATTATAAAGGATACATAGGGTCTACGGAGGTTGATCGTATTCAAGTAGATCCAGGCTTGGTTTTGAGCATCATGCCGTGAAGGATGCTACGATATTTTGGAGTACTAATGAATAGGTTGGCCGCAACCAAGACTACCATCTTCGGGTTCAATGCTAATGGTAGTAGACATCTGGGTAAAATAAAGCTCAAATGTCAAATCGGCGACCTGAAAATGGAAGTCACGTGTTACGTGATAGATGCAAACACGTCATACAATCTGTTATTGGGGAGACCCTGGATCCATAGTAATCTGATCGTACCCTCCACATTACATCAATGCATGAAGTATGTCGATGAAGATGCGAATGTGAAGAAGCTCGTTGCGGAAAAACAACCCTTCAAAGGAGTTGAAAACTACTTTACTGACGCGTTGCTGTATCAAGATGCATTTGGCATCGCAGATCGGTCCGTTCAAGATGACTCTGATAGTGGCGAAGAGGCTGATACAGAATCAGGATCTGAAGATTTGGAATCCGAGGATGTAATTTGGGATGGTGAGCCTATTGTGATAAGCCTCGAAGGCCATGATGTAAATAGCGTCATTCACTCTGATGGTGAGTGGGTGATAAATGAAAATCTAAAATTTGCTTATTCTTCTGGTATTGATTCTGAGCCCTCAAGCACTAGCACAGAAGCATTTAGCGAATGTGTAAATGAGATATACTCTCTGACTTCCTTCCAAGCATCGATCCGATCATCCTTATATGAATCGAGTGATGACGTTGAAAGGGCTGACCAAGCTGTTTTTGAGGTCCTTCCCAAAAGCGGAGCCCAAAAGGCCATAATATTTGGAAGAGCAAGTCATAGGAACAAAGAGAAATATTCCGATTTTGAGGAAAAACAGAGAAAATCCGAGTTCTTCCATTACGATGAAAATTCTCATGAAATAATAAAAAAAATGGGATACAATCTGACCAAAGGCAGGGGGTTGAATTTTGGGAAAGGAAGAAAAACGATCCTCCAACCTTCTGTCGCCGAAGGGAAGGCGCCAGACTATTACCATAAAATCGGCAGGGGGTTGAGCTACGTCACCACTTCCGAGGCCTCCTCAAGCGACAAGGCAGAGGAAGGACACTACGATCATTCGTCAGAATCATCGTGCTGGGATTCAGATGTCAGCACAGGTGCGATTTTCCACGAGGTATCCGCGAACATAGCTTCCGCGACCCACGAAGACGAAGATCTGAAAGAAGCCTCACCAATAAGAGACGACCTTTGGGACAAGCGTCTTAATAAGGAGTGGGAGATCCAGTTTGAGCAACGGGAGCCCCCAACTGAAGATAAAGTGATCCAAATCAATATGGGAGATGAAAAGAATCCTAAACTTATATTCATAAGTAAGAATCTATCCTCGGACGAAAGGAAGGAATTGATATCCCTTGTCCGCAAATACATCGATATTTTCGCTTGGAGTTATGAGGAAATGCCAGGGTTGGATCCAAGTGTGGTGGTTCACAAATTGAAGATCCGATCAGAGGCTAAGCCAGTAAAGCAATAACAATGAAGATTCCGTCCAGATATCATGGAAGCAATAGAAGCCGAAATAAAAAAGATGAATCGCGTCAGGCTTTATTCGCGAGGAACAGCACCCTGACTGGGTCTCAAATATAGTTCCCGTGACTAAGAAAAATGGAAAAATCCGAGTCTGTATAGACTTTAGAGATTTGAATGAGGCTTGCCCCAAAGACGAATTCCCATTACCCATCACGGATATTATGATAGATAATACTTGTGGGTATGAGCGCATGATATTCATGGATGGATTCTCGGGATATAATCAAATAAAGTTGTACCCCGAGGATGAGAAGCATACGTCCTTCAGGACACCACTCAGAGTGCTATACAGTCATGCCCTTTGGCCTAAAGAACGTAGGTGCTACGTATCAACGTGCCATGCACGCAATATTCCAAGAGCACCTCCAGAAAATAGTGGAGTGCTACATAGATGACCTAGTAATTAAAAGCAGAAATAAAGAAGAACACTTAAAAGATTTGAAGACAGTGTTTGACCTCATGAGGAAGCACCAGCTGAAGATGAATCCAGCTAAGTCATTCCTGGGGGTCTCTAGTGGGAAGTTCCTCGGCTTTGTCGTAACTTCGAAAGGAATACATCTTGATCCAGATAAAATCAAAGCTATCCAAGACATGCCACCTCCCCGTAACCTCAGAGAGTTAAGAGGATTGCAAGGTAGGCTAACGTATATTCGCAGATTTATATCAAATTTATCTAGTAAATGCCAACCTTTCACCAGATTGATGAGGAAAGGAGTGTCATTCATCTGGGATGACGCATGCCAAAAGGCATTTGAAGAGATCAAACAATATCTCACGAAACCGCTAGTGCTCGTGTCCCCAGTTTCGGAAAAGCCCTTCCAGTTATATGTAAGGGCTATGGACCATTCATTGGGCGCTTTGCTAGCGCAGAAGAATGAGTCAGGCCACGAACAAGCTATTTACTACCTCAGCAGAATGATGATTGGGGCGGAGTACCGGTATAATCTCGTGGAAAAAGAATGTCTAGCGTTGGTGTTTGCAATACAGAAAATGCGACACTACTTAGTTGGACAAACCATCCACATTGTATCGAGAGTTAACCCTCTAAGAATATTAATGACTAAACCCGGGTCATTAACCTCAAGACTATCCAATTGGGCTATTCTGATCACAATATGATATGCACTTCGTCCCACAGAAGTTTATCAAAGGTCAGGCCGTGGCCGACTTCTTGGCCGAATATCCAGTCCCGGCATCCTCAAGGTTATATGAGCAAATCCCAGGAGAGTTAGAGGAACGAGATTTAATTTCAGAAAAGGATGGTTCGAGAAGGTCTTCCGAATCGAATACAGTTTCAAAGGGTGTATGGCAACTTTTCTTTGATGGTGCCTCCCGAATGGGATCCAAAGGAAAGATGACAGTGGGGGTGGGAGTTGTGCTCGTCTCTCCTTGCAATCACATCATTCCTCAAGCTTATTCATTGATAAGCTCATGCTCCAACAATGTCGCGGAATACAACGCCCTCGTAATCGGCTTAAGAATAGCCAAACAACTAGGGGTCAGATATCTGGAGGCGTATGGAGACTCAACTCGTTGTAAACCAAATAAAAGGGAAGTACGAAGTCAAACATGAAGGCCTCCTGCCATATTATCATGTGGTGATCAAGATTGCTAACGGTTTTATGGGTTTCTGTATCAATCACATAAAGCGTCACCTCAATAGCTATGCAGACGCGCTAGCTTCCTTGGCTGCTACATTAGCCTTGCCCAAATACGCTAAAAGGCAAATTATGGTAAGCAGCAAGGAATTGTTCTGTTCAAAGGGTGAGCTCAAAGAAAGAGCGAAAGAAGATGAAGCTGACGCTCATGCATCAAGCCTAGAACCAAGGCATAGGCGTTTTCCTTATATAGACTATGTCCTTTACGGAATATTACCCGAAGATTCAAAAGAAGCCAAAGCCATTCAGAGAAAGGCCATCCGGTTTTACTACAACGCGGAACTCCAGACATTGTACAGACAATCCTACGACGGAGTTTTACTTCACTGCCTTTCCAACCACGAAGCTCAAAAGGTACTCGAAGAGGCTCACGCTGGCATCTGCGGAGCACATCAACTAGGACCAAAACTTTGGAATAGAATCCGAAGGATGGGTTATTATTGGCCTAAGATGATGATAGAAGCAGTCAACTATGCCAAGAAGTGTAGAGCCTGCCAAATATATGCAGACTTTATACATCAAGCTCCAAAATATCTCCACCCGACTGCTACGTCATGGCCATTTGAACAATAGGGTATGGACATCATAGGGCCAATTTCTCCACCATCAATGAGAGAACATCGGTTCATTTTGGCCATAACTGATTACTTTTCAAAGTGGACTGAGGCCATCTCCCTGACCGAAGTAAAATCTTCAGATATTATTAAGTTCATCAAGCACCATGTGCTTTATCGCTTCGGGGTGCCTAGAAGAATAATTCACGACAACGGACCACAATTCGTAAGCCAAGTGTATTCCAAATTCTGCAACAAATACAAGATTGAAAATGCGGCTTCATCGCCATACTACCCTGCAGCCAATGGTCTAGCAGAAGCTTTCAATAAGACCATTATAAAACTTCTTAAGAAGTTTGTGTCATCCAATCAATGGGATTGGGACGAAAAGCTCGGAGAGTGTTTGTGGGCTTACCGAACCACAGTTCGAACTCCCACCAATGCCGCTCCGTTCTCCTTGGTATACGAATAAGAAGCAGTCTTCCCTTTGGAGATCCAAATCCCTTCATTACAAGTCGCGTTAACAATAAGAATGACAGGAGAAGAAAAGTATTAGCAAAGGCTCCAAGAGTTAGAATCCTTGGATGACAAACGCTTGGAGGCACAACAGAGCATCGAGCTATACCAGGTGCAGATCTCTAGAACCTTTAACAAAAAGGCTAAACAAAGAGCTTTTAAGAAAGGTGATCTGGTCCTGTCAGTTAGAAGACCAATCATAACAAGCCAGAAGCCTAGAGGAAAGTTCCAGCCAAAATGAGAGGGACCCTTCGTCATAGATATAGTCTACTCCAACGGGGCGTATCGATTGACAAAACCTAAAGGTGACAAGATCTTAATGCCAATCAACGGTAAGTTCTTGAAGAAATATTATCCTTAGCGAAATTGTAGAACACCAGTTACAATATGGCCTGGGCAGTTCCATGTTAGTTATGAACGAACAGTTTCTCTGTAATCGGAACTTCGTCAATGAAGGTTCTCGGTTTTGGACTAAAAAAAAAGAGAGCCTTTAGTTCGCGAACCAGATTTTTCTTTTTCTATCAAATTTGCCAAGTTAAAAATTACCTCTGGCGAACCAGATATTTTTCTTCTATCAAATTTGCCAAGTTAAATATTACCTCTGGCGAACCAAATTTTCTTTCTATCAAATTTGCCAAGTTAAATATTACCTCTAGCAAACCAAATTTTCTTTCTATCAAATTTGCCAAGTTAAATATTACCTCTGGCGAACCAAATTTTCTTTCTATCAAATTTGCCAAGTTAAATATTACCTCTGGCAAACTAAATTTTCTTTCTATCAAATTGGCCAAGTTAAATACTGCCTCTGGCGAATCAAATTGTTCTGTTCATCAGATTTGCCAAATCAATAACACATTAGGCGAATCTAGTTCTTTCATTTATAGTAACGTTGGGTACTTAAACATTGTGATTCATTTCGAAATTATCAAGTTAACAGTTATCTCTGATAATCAACACCAGAATCATCTTTCAGGTACTATTAGTTACGAAGAAAGAAAAGAACTTCTTTATTCATCATCAGAACAAAATTACAGAGAATTCTCTTAGTGCTATACAGCCAATGAGAGTTTAAAAAAAAAAGGGAGGAAACTTGCTCCTATAACCGTCTCTTTCGGTATGGTTCAGATCAAGAAGTTTGCTTCTGCAGGGCCTTCTTCTGAAATGACAGACTTGCTTCTGTAACCGCCTCTTTCGGCATGGTTCAGATCAAAAAGTTTGCTTCATGGCCTCCACTTCCAATTTGCTCTTGTAGCCTCCTTCTCTTTAAGGATGGCTTAAAAAGCATAATCTCGTTTCTTCTTTCCGACCACAGTCAGGGACCTCCTAGTTGGTTCTCCCAGGGATGATGCCAGTGAATTAATTAGTTCAAAACTGGCATACCGAATGCGAACCCTAGCTATATAGCTGACGGGTTGCGCAAATTCAAGGTCCTGGTCATTAGTACGCCAACCTTGTGGGATACTAAGAAAGAAGAAAGACAATGCCTCAGACCCGAAATCTTTTCTCTCATGTAAAGATACATGAGACCTTCCAAGCCCCTTGAGGCATTGGAAGCAATTACGAGCCCATCGGCTCTAGACCATTGTTAAGGAGAATGACTACAGTTATCTCCTGCAGCCGAAACAAATCCTTGTTAACAGGAAAGAAAAAGAAGGAAGAGGAAGGTATAAATCAGAAGAAGAGGCATACCTTAACTAAGGAAAATGACTACGGTCAGAAGGACCTTGTCGGTGAGACACCCTGCTGGATCGATGCAGTCTGGAGGCCTTGTTATATGCCAACTCTTATCCATCATGTCGCTTGAAGAAGAAGAAGACATAACTGCACTGATGGATCGATTACAAGAGAAAGAAAGAGAAAAGTCAAGAAGAAATGTTCTCATCTTCTAGTCTTTCAGTGAAGAAAGCATGTGCCTTATATAGGCAAGTTGCTAACCGTGACCTCCAGTTTAGAAGAGATAAGATCGAGATTTTCGGTCAAGATCTTCAGTTCAGATCTCAACAGAATTTATTGCTGTTGCATGGGACGTTTAGATATTGCAACCCGGAGATCTCGTCATTAATGAAGGCATGCAACGCTCGGAATTCCACGACCAAACAGCTGTATCTCACGGTTTGCAGAAGTCTCTACAAATTCTAAAATCTACTGTCCATTCCGCAAGCTTCTAGACACAGCATCGCGGACCAGAAATCCGCAAACCCCTAAAATTCACGTGAAAGTCGCGTAATAAATATGCAGACACCAGAGTTTTACGATGATTCACAAACTTCAAACAAAAGATGGCAAGTTCGTTACAAATCCTTGAAGAACAATTGCAAAATCACGCCTCGGAAGACCAAAATAAAGTTCTCCATAAAACGACAAGGGAACTATTACAACAGACAAAAAAAAAATAGAGAAAGTAAAGAGGAACCTAAAGCAAAGTACACAAAAATGCTACAACTCAATGGTTCAAGAGAACTTTTATTTTCTCCTCTGCGTCATCAATGTCTTGCTGAAGGACCTCATAAGCTTGAACAGTAGCTTGGCGACGCAGTTCTTTGTCACTAGCGATAACATTCTGCGCTGCAACAGCCTCCAACGAATCCAATTCAGACTGAACCGCCTGGAGATCTCTGAATATATTGTCCCTCTGACGCGACAAATCGGCCAGATTCCTCACTGACTCCTCACGCTCCTTGGTGATCTTGGCTAGAAAAGCTTGGGCTTTAGCAATGGCTTGATCATGGCCCTTGACAACTAAAGCAGCGGCTTCCACTTGAAGAACCAGAGACTCGCGGTCCGATTGACCCTTTTCTAAAGAGGCCTTGCAAGCATCTATCTCCTCTCGAGTCTCCTTCTGGAACTTAAGCTGTTCCTCTCTCAACTTCTGGAAAATGATTTCTACTGTCTCAGACTTATCAGCACTTCTGGTTTTCGACAGAGATTCAGTGTGCCTTTGAAACTGAGTTATCATAAGCCTAAAAGGAGCAGCTCTATCCTCTCCACCAATGCTAACAATACCAGTTAGATAAATGTTGAGAACATTGGCGATCAAAGCAAAGGGAACCCCCTTTAGCACTTTATCGATATAGTGGTCCAGAAACTGAAGAAAAGTCTCCATCATGTCCTTTAGTAAATCACTCTCAAGCATGTCAACCTCTGCATAAGAAGGAGTAATACTGGATGAGGCAGGAGCTGGTTGATCCGCAACAGGAGGAATGACACCTCTGGAGATTTCCACGGAACTACCGATCACAGTCTCCTGGACTACAACCTCAGTTGGAGCAGTTGTAGCCGAAACCATGGACATGACAGTCGAGGGAGTCACTGCTTCTGAAAGGTTAACTGCGGCAATAGTAACTTCGATCGCTTCGCCAGTGTCAGCTCCCGCAATGGTATTGTTTGGTGAAGCCATATTCGCGCCCTCCAAATCTGGAGTCAAAATTGGAGCTAGCAAAAAACAAAGGAAGAAAAAAAATTTGACAGTTAAATATTACAATATCTTTGGATAGGATAGCATAATTGCTGAAGAAAGAAGATGAAGACCTAAAAGTAGGACACTGGATTCTCCAAGTCCATACACTTCAGGACCGAATAGTACGGGCCCATATACTTCGGCTGGAACCTCCTTGCTCAAAAAGATATATTTACCATGATCTGAAGGAGGAGTAGAAGAGCGGAAACTGTCACTACTGGCGTCATCATCGTTGCCCCATTCATCTTTATCTTCCGAAGGAGGTGCCGCCTTTGGAGAGTCTGGTGTACGGGTCTCACCAATGATTTGTACTTCATCAGCAGTGTCCTGAGCAACATGAATCACAGAGTCCTCTTGTAAAGACGAAGAAGCACCAACTTCAGCGTCGGCCTGGACAATAGGAGGAATGGAAACCTCTCGCGTAACAGGAGTAGGATCATTGCAGAGAACAGGTCCTTGACTTCGACGCCTCTTAGGGGAACATAGAGTTAAAGATGAGTCATCTTCCTCCTCCTCGGATTCCCTGACGAGGGACTCAGAAATCAGAGTGAGTGTTGTAGTTCTTGTCTCAGACAAGGTGCTCTACGAATCAGTTCTCCGCGAAATGGTAGGCAGGTCGCTAAGACGCCTTAATCTCTTCCGCTTATGCGAAGATTTCTTAGGAGAAGACGGCAATGGTGGAGAGGTTTTCCTCGACGGCGGATCAGGAGAAGTATCAAGAACAGCAACCTGGACTGGTGCACCAGCGTCCTCTTCCTTTTGCTCTGATTCACCAGATGCACTGTCTCCCTTGAAGTCCTCCATCCCAACCACCTTTGTGTTGCCAGCCCTCTTTTTCTGCGCATACCAGGATCTGATCTCCTGCAGACTGGTATGATGTATATTGAAATTCGGTGGAGGAGAATTGGCATCCGTGAACCATTTACAAAAGCCGAAGCTCATACTTGAGTTCGGGATCTTGAGCAGAAGATCAAATCTGGCAAGAGTTCCACCCGCGACGAAGTGAAACCAAGCTCGGGCTCCCTCAAGAACACTCCCAATAAAGCTTAACTCTCTGTTGGGGTTACCAATGTAAAGCTGATCATACCCAAACTGTCGGGCAAAACGACTTGGGTAATAAGGTTCTACGTAGTAGAAATTTCCCAAACGGAGGACCAAATGTTCTGGGCGAATGTTTATCAACCACCAGAAACATCCTGAGGACAGGGTGGTAAAGTTATCAGCACCGGCAATGTTCGCAAATTCTTCCCCGTATCCAATATTTGGGAAGTATGGGAAACATCTGAACAACTCAAAGGTTTTGAAATGACGAAGGGTTTTGCGGATCGCGGCCATATAGCCTCCCTTCCACTATGACCTCTCATAATGCTGCACTTTGGAAGCACTTAAGTCAATCTTCGAGTCTGTAGGACTCATCAAAGAGGGGCAATATAGAACTAGCCAAGCCATTAAATAAGTATAGGGAAGTTCTACACGCGGATTAGGAGTCCGGATGGCAGGATCTTCTTTCTTTTTCTGCTCCTTCACATTGCAGAATTTATCAGATAGTCTTCTTAAACCGCTTTGGATACTGCATACCATAGCAGGTAACAAACTGAGCCGCCTACCCAACGCCAGTAGAATGGCTGGGTATACGACCCCAATAGGTATGTTTTCTTGTGAAGGAATAACACACTTCTTCAGCCAAATCAATAAATAACCCGCCAAAAAGGCAGGGTCAGATAAAGGTTGGAGAGCCTGATAATGGAAACTCTCGAAAGACGTCCCAGCTTTGAAAACGTCCTCGCTAGCTTTGGCGACATAAGCGTCTGTCCCGAAGCTTGCAATTCTTTTCTCAACCTCCTTTTCAGAAACTGGAGGAAGGCGAATGAAGCTCGGATTACTCCTAGAAAAATTAGGCAGGAGGTATTGCAGCCACTTCTTTGGCTTCAAATTACGAGTGCCAAATATGTGGGTGCATATGTGATAATGGCAGAGTAGTTCCCAGTAGATGTCATAAGCCAAAGGTTCCTGAGTCTTCAGCAGGTGGAGTTCTTCTTCGGTCGGAACGTACTCTTCATATGGGATGTCTCCCATGGGAAAGCCCGAGATCTCATATATCTCATGAAGGGCGAAACCCAATTCACCTCGAGAACAAAAGACTGTACAAGTATCAGGATTGTATAATTCCAATAAAGCAAAGAAATGAAATCTGCTTGCAGAAATGCCATGCTGAATGGCCCTGATGGCGCGATACAGCCCCACATGATGAAGCTGATATCTAAATGATTGCAGAAAGAAGTCGGTTAAGACCGCCCACTCTCCTTTCGAGGAGCAGTGAATCCAACCCGGGGGATGAAAGTCCTGAACAGGAAATTCTCCTTGCGCGTTGGTAAAACGATGCGTAAAAGTTTGCACAATTATAGGAATCTCGCCTCTGGGGATATCGTGTTTAGCAATCTCGGTAGTAATCCGTGAAAGCTCTTCCCTGTACCCCGAGGAAAAGCACCTTGAGCATTGAAACCCCCTAATAAGACACCGTGGAGCTCTAACGAAGAATTCGGATTTCAAATTTCTTGAGATAAGGGCAACCTCTCTCGTAAAGTGGAGGTTATATAGCCAGTGATTTGACGGTCAGGATCTTTGAACAGACGTGATATCCGGCTCGAATTGTGTATATACCTTTTCATTTAATGCGGCTCAGAAAAATGCCTCGAATCTGACGCTGTAGAAAAACACCTGCCTGCCAGCCTTCCCGCAAAAGCTCGCGACCCTAATACAGAGTCGCGTCCCTTCCAAAGATTAGTTGCGACCCTAATACAGAGTCGTTTTCTACTCAAAATGGAAGTTCGCGACCCTAATACAGAGCCGTTTCCTTCTCAACAAGCGAAGGCTCGCGACCCTAATACAGAGTCGCGCCCCCTCCGAAAACAAGTTGCGACCCTAATACAGAGTCGTTTTCTACTCAAAAATGGAGAGCACGCCCCTAATATAGAGACGTGTTCTTTCCACAATTTTACGACCCTAATACAGAGTAATTTTCTACTCCAAGATGAACGCTCATGCCCCTAAGACAGTCCGTGACCCTAATACAGAGTCGTATTCTATTCAAAGATGGAAAGCTCGCGCCCCTAATACAGAGACGTGTTCCTTCCAAAACAGGAATTCGCGACCCTAATACAGAGTCTTCTCCTACTCTAAGATGAAGGCTCGCGCCCCTAATACAGAGACGTGTCCCTTTAAGAGCAAGAAGCAGTAGTGGCCCTAATACAGAGTCACAGACTTCAAACAAACGCAATGGAAGTTTTAATACAGAAGATTATATCCAAAGTATTCCGAAACTCCTCAAAAAATCATGAGAGTTTTGAAACTTTGGAGGGGGTTTTGTCGGCAAAAAATTCTGGAAGCAAAGCAGATCCACGAATTCAGAGACGGAAGCCCGCAACTCATCTGGTCCGCGAATCTAAGAAAATGAGGTCCGCGAATCTAAGAAATGGAGGTCCGCAAATCTAAAAAAATGAGGTTCGTGATCCAGGCGATGGGATAGGTTCGCGAATCTAAAGCTGAGATTCACGACGCTACCCATAGCCTTCGGGTAGCGATTTAATACAAAGTCACCCGACCCGAACAGAAGAATTACCACCTCGGATCGTGGGAATAACTGTCAAGCGAATGTAGCGGCGTGACTTTGATCGTGGGAGCAACTGCCTGACGAATACGGCGGCACTTCTCGAGTAGTGGAAGCTAACGGTCGAGCAAAATATGGCGGGACGTTACTCCAAGACTCCTATAAAAGGCGGGAAGCGAAAGAGATATACAGAGACGGAGAGACAGAAAAAAAAGACGAAGAGAGAGAGACCGACAGAAACAGAGATGTCTTTTCCCAGAAATTACCCCTTATAATCAAGAGTAAGGAGCCCTTTTTTCTTTAGCCAACTGAGAGAAATTGTACGGAGTGTCAACGGAGAGCAGGATCGTCCTACACAGCTACCTAGAAACCCAGTTTTAAATAAAGAGGAAGTCCATCTTCCTCATCTTCTGTAAACGGAAAACCATTAGATTGTAATCCTTTATTGAAAAATTATCAGTAAAGAGAAATTCAATTTTCATGGCGAACACTAGTCAAAATAGCCTCGCGATTGAAACGCAACTGCTAGTCAAAATAGCCTCGCGATTGAAACGCGACTGCTAGTCAAAATAGCCTCGCAATTGAAACGCGACTGCTAGTCAAAATAGCCTCGCGATTGAAATGCGACTGCTAGTTAAAATAGCCTCGCGATTGAAACGCGACTGCTAGGCAAAATAGCCTCGCGATTGAAATACGACTGCTAGTTAAAATAGCCCCGTGTTTTAAATGCGAGGATGATGCAATAACTTCGCGTAAGAAGAAGACCAGAGTTCTTCTCTGTCTTCCCCTTTCTTCCTAAACCTTACGGTCGGAGAACGGCGACCTTGCGGGTTAAAAAAATGGCTGATCGGATAAAATCGAGCCAAAATACTACAAAATTGATCTAAGGGGTTTGAAAGCTAAGGATTTCTACCTCCAATTGGTGCAGCATGGATTGGCTCGCTGTTGTGGCCACTGCCTCGGCCACCTCTACTGCTAGCGCCGGCCTCCGATGGTGAGGAGGCACGCGATGCCATACTTTTCTTAGATGACATCCTAGTAATGGAAAATATTTGGAAAGTCGAAGGAAGTTCGGTTGAAGATCATTCCTTCAAACTGATTTGCCTGAGTCGCCTGAGCTCTGAGCTCTTGAAATTCTTCGGATGAAATGAAGAAGAAAAAGAGCTAGAGGCTCTATTTAAATGATCCGCCTCTTGGTATTCGGCGCGAAAGTCAGAGCATGATTAATTACTGAGAAATTACTATATAATTACTGCATAATTAATGAGCAGTTACTTGCCAAAAAGCGAAGCTATTTAGCTTCGCGCAAGTGAACAAAACACGAGATAAACTTTGTATTTTAACTCTGTGTTTAAAGATCCAAAGTATTTCAAAATTTGCTAAGTTCTAAGCCATTTTGAAAACTTTGGAGGGGGTTCTATTGGCAGTGAAAATTTCTAAGTAAAAAGGAATTTTCTATACAGAACGCGGAGCTAGCTTCGTAGCTCCGCATTTGGCTATATTAGCCTCGCATTTGAACAACACGCGGAGCTATTCAATAGCTCCCCGTTAGTTCCGCGTTCTGGTTCCTAGCTCCGCGTTTTGATGAGATTAGCTCCGTATGAGCAGATAACCAGAATCTCAAATTGATTGAGATTATGATTTGGGCTTATCTAAATATCCAAATTAAGTCCGATCAGAACTCTAAATTAAGAGATTTAAATCAAAACTACGATATTTTATTGGAATCCTTGATGAGAACAAATTCTATTTAGATAAAAACTCTCAGATCATCCTAAGGCTATAAATACCCTCTTGGGGAAGCCCTAGGGGTCTTTTTTTCTTTCGGCTGGTATCCTTCTTCTTCTTTTCGGCATCTTGGAGAATTCAAGTTACGCATAGAGTCTTGAGTTCGTGAAAGATCAGAGAAGATCGTGTACAGTCGACCACCACCTTCAAGAGAGAAGAGTTCGACGCCCGATCGTCCAAAGGAGCTGCTTGACAAATCCCATCGCCATAGATCCACTATATTCTAAAAGTGAGAGATTGACATATAAAATTGTTGGCAGTGAAAATTTCTAAGTAAATAGGATTTTCTACAACAGAACGCGGAGCTAATCCAGTAGCTCCACGTTTGGCTAGTTTTAAACCCGCATTTGAGTAAAGCGCGAAGTTATTAATAGCTCTGCGTTATCTCCGTGTTCTGATTCATTAGCTCCACGTTTTTATGCGATTAGCTCCGCGTGAGCAGATAACCAGAATCTCAAATTAATTGAGATTATGATTTGGGCTTATCCAGATACCCAAATCAAGTCCAATCAGAACTCTAAATCAAGAAGATTTAAATCAAAACTAAAATATTTGATTGGAATCCTTGATGAGTACAAATTCTGTTCAGATAGAAACTCTTGCATTAACCTGGGATTATAAATACCTTCTTGGTGAAACCCTAGGGGTCTTCCTTTTTCCTCTCGGCTGGTCTTCTTTTCGGCAATTGAGATCTTTTTCTCTTGGAGAATTCAAGTTACGCATAGAACCTTGAGTTCGTGAAAGACCAGAGAAGATCTTCTACAGTCGGTCGTTATCTTCAAGAGAGAAGAATTCGACGTTCGATCGTCCAAAGGAGCTGCTTGACAGATCTCATCGCCACAGATCCCACGATATATTGTAAAAGAGAGAGATTGAGTTATAAAATCCTCTCGTTTGTTCTCTTTTCATCTTGTTCACTTTCATAGTAATCTAAGTTGTATTCAATGGGAGGAAGCAAAACTTTTGCGGTGAACAAACTGGCGACCACAGTGGGAGCCATCTCTTTCATTGATGAAGAGATTGCGGCGCAATCGGACGTTGACATGATCAGATCCGAAATAGACACGCTGATCATTGAAATTGATCAGCAAAAGTATGAGGAGTTCCTCTCCTCTGAATCAGGTGACTTGGATGAGACACGACACTATCGCCGCATGTGCTCCAAAACCTGAGCAACGGGTAAAAAGGTATCCACCGAGAGATGAGAATCCTTAGAGACTGCGGCTATAGAGCCGATGCTCGGACAGGAAATCCTAGCAGAGGATGAGTTTCCTACTGCCGAAGAAGACCTGGGAACTGGATTGACCAGAACCCAACTCCGAAATAGGAATCGGAGAGCAAGGCGTAAAGCCCTCAAAACCCACCTTGGACGCGAAGCTAACATCAGAGAACGCGAGGCTATGGTCCCTCGCAAACTGGCTCATGCTAATCGCAAGACCAGTTACTATCGCATTAAACGCGAAGTTACAACTTGCCTTAAAAGTAAGGAAAAGCCAGCGTGTGATATTCCACGCAAGGCTATTGCTGAGCTTAGCGAGAAACGTGAAGCCAGTAAGATTTGCGCTAGTCGCAAAATATCTGACACTCGCAAGAAACGCGAGTATAAAAATTCATTAAAGCCAGCATGTGATTTTCCATGCGAGGCTACTACTGGACTTAGCGAGAAACGCGAAGCCAGTAGTACTAATGAGAAACGCGAGTATAAAAATTCATCAAAGCCAGCATGTGATATTCCACGCGAGGCTATTGCTGAGCTTAGCGAGAAATGCGAAGCCAGTAAGATTTGCGCTAGTCGCAAAATATTTAACACTCGCAAGGAACGCGAGGATAAAATTCTTCAAAGCCAGTGTGTAATTTTCCACGTGAGGTTAATACTGAGCCAAGCGATAAACGCGAGGCCAGTAATACTTGTAATAAACGCAAGATTTCTGATACTCGCGAGAAGCGCGAGGATGATTGACAAATTGTTGTCAGTCGTAAAAACCGCGCTAGGTGTGAAGCTATGACTTGCGTTAATCGCAAGGGTAGGCCAGCATGCAAGAATTCCCTTTCACGCGGGGCTATTTTCCAGAAGCTAAACTTCTAAACACATGCCAGGCCAGCGAGAAACGCGAGATTAACGTGGCAAAATGCGGAGCTATTCTTCAGCCCCGTGAGACAAAACGCGAAGCTATTTCTAAGCTCCGCGTAGATCAACCCGATTACAGAATCAAGGCTGATCGTCGCATCAATGAACCAGAACTAAACTTTAGTGATCCGAAGAGGTTTCAGTGGGTCCCTAGAACTTCTCAAAAGTTGAATGGGTCCCACGACTCCATGGCTAAAGGCACTGATCTCAGGGAGTATCTCTCCAAGAAGAGAAGCATAGAACAAGTTCGAGTTGAACATATCTGTCACTGCCAGCAGCTTATGACAGTGGTATCTACTGTAATGGATAACTGTGGCTGCAGCAAGAGCACGTATCGGTATTCGACCGATTAACCGAGTCGGACAAGAACCCTATTAAGAGGACAAAAACCGCTTTTCTAAAAGAATGGAGAGCTGTAACCTCCAATATGGTGGGAAAAGAGAAGAAGGTTATAGAGAAGGATGATGATTCAGAATCAAGTGATGAAGAACCTCATCATATCACTCGACTGAAATTAGGAGCCGTCCCGCCTCGAAATTATAAGAGGCTTATAAGAGGTTCTTATGACGATGACAGCGATAATTCAGTTATAGCTTCACCTCCACCCTCTACGTCATCTCGGCTACAAAAGTCAGTATCGCACATGGCGGATAAGTCTAACGATATCAATTAGAGATTTGAAGCTCAAGAAAGAATGATTCGAGAGCAATAAAATACGATTGAAGTGATGCTCTCAAAATTTATTGAGGATAATGCCAAAAAGGGCAAAAAAGCTCTGAACGAAGAAGAAAAAGAAGAGAAAGCCCACTCGGTGCACGAGGACGAGGATAGATTCTCTTTTCATGATCCGCATGGAGAAAATATAGAAAAATTACAGAATCAACTTTAAGCTTTGATGCATAAAAAGGAGTTGAAAGAATCAGGGGTCTCAAGACCATATCCCCTGAATGGGATGTGGTACCATACCCTCAAAAGTATAAGCCGCTCAAATTAGAGCCGTATGACGAGAAAGGATCTCCTAGTCAACACATTTATTACTTCTTGTCCCAAGCAGGACATTTGATAGGTAATGATCCGATTATGACCAAAGTATTCACAAGTACTTTGCGAGGGCCTGCTTTTACTTGGTTCATGCAGCTGCCTCCACGTACTATTAATACCTGGTTTGATATTGAGAAATTATTTCTCTCACGTTTCTTTGAGGATGATACCGAAATTATGGTTCATTCCCTCCTTGCAACTAAACAAGGGGAGCAAGAAACGGTAAAATATTTCATAGAAAGGTTCCGGGAGAAGTCCGTGCATTGCAAACAAAAATGATCCAGGAAACTCTAGTCGAGACATGTCTATATAATCTTAAGACTAACGTGCTCTTAAAAATGGGGGCCGTAGAGTCTAAGACATGGAGGGATTTGCTCAAACAGGGAGAGCAAGCCGAAGATTTGATTCGTCGAGTTGAAGAGCCTCGTGGATCAAGAAATACTGGAGGTAATAAGCCATATACCCAAAATAATAGCAATAAGAATAAAGGGAAAGCGGTGATGGCATCAGAAGCTGCTCCTCAAAAGTCAAACCCTCCACCAAATCCAAAGCCCCAAAATCAGCAGGGTACCAAACAGAATAGGCCTCAGTAAGAAAAGATCTATACTTTAAGGCGGAACAGACGCCTATCCTCTTTTACTTGCTCCAGAGGAAGGGAATGCTGAAACTTCTGGAGAATAGGAAGCCAGAGGACGCTGGCAAGACCAACGATCCCAACTATTGTCTCTATCACCGGAATGTTGGGCATCCTACTAGGGATTGTTACCCTCTAAAGAACATAATCCAAGCACTAATAGAAGCTGGAGTTCTGACGCTTAAAGAGGAGCAAATGAATGTCACTGCCAACATGGCAACTATAATGGTTGGAACCCATGAGTTCCCTGCAGGAGTGACCCCAATCCCAATGGGTAAGATGGTTACAAAGAATCTTGACCCTCACAGCAAGGCCCAAGAAGGACTTGTCCCCATGACAACCCAAAAAGGGAAAGTCATGTGGGTCCACCCTGATTTGCTACAGGATGAACAATGGACAAATACAGGGGGTCAAAAGAAAAAGCGGACTGTTAATGCCATTTTCGCAGAGATAAAGGAAGAATATATAGCCTCAGAAGCCTTCACAGATTCTGAAGAAGAGCCCAAAACAATTGCCACCCATCAAGATGGGGTGGGCCCTTCCAATACTAGGTCTGGCAAACCATATCTCAAGGACTATACCAGAGTATATCCGAAAGACATATATGCGGAACTTACAAAACCCGCAAAGCAAAAAGGACTTCGTTTCCAGAAGAATCCTATTAGAGATGAAGGGGCCAGGGAGACTACCTTCAAGTTTGATATAATTTCTCAGCTGGCTAATATTCCATCACGAGTAATGCTTTATGAACTGTTGAGATTATCAAAATCAACACGTGAAGCATTAAGAGAGGCCCTGGCAGACTCTGAGTCATTCCTAGCTCAGATTGTTGAGCCGGCCGATGAAGAACAGGACTCTTGCCCCGCTGTCACCAAGTGATGAGGCAGGTCCCACAAATTATCTTCTCTTCAGAAGATATGCAGGTGAGGAATATAAAGCATAACAGGCCTTTATATTTCACCGGACATGTCGGATCCACAAAGGTGGACCGAATTCAAATTGATCCGGGTTCTGCACTAAGTGTCGTGCCCAGAAGGTTGATGCAGCTATTAGGGATTTCCCTTCATCGTCTGACACCAACCAATACAACAATATACGGGTTTAATACCAATAATAGCCGTTCCCTCAGAAAAATCTGACTCTGATGTCAAATCAAAGATTTGAGGACGGAGGCTACATGCTACGTTATTGATGCAGATATCTCCTACAACATTTTATTGGGACGACCTTGGATTCACGCTTACATGATAGTCCCGTCGACTCTCCACTAATGCATGAAGTATTGCGATAAAGAAGGAGAAGTCCGGACACTAAATGCAGATAAGCAACCATTCAAAGGGCTGAAGAATTACTTCACATATGCTGCACTTTATAAACCAGCCCTCGAAGTCTTCAATGATGATCCTAACAAGCTTCAAAAGCCCGATGACAGTGGCAATGAAGCCGACACTAAGTATGAGCTTCCTGGAGAAGACGATGGGGGTGATTATGAAGTCAACCCTAACTTAGATTTTAGTTTGAGCCTTGATAATAATGTAACCGATGTAATAGAGAGTGAATGGATTGTTAATGAAAATATAAAGTTAGTCTACGAGCATGTTGTAGCTACTGACTCTGAACCCTCTTGTACTTCTAGTGAAGTGGATGGCCTATCCGAACTTGAAGTTCTGGCGGCATATCATTTGCCACTCAGGTCATCCCTCCTCTCTCGGTCTGAAATAACTAAGGGACAAGGTCACTTCTTCGAAGTGCCTCCTCGACAGAAGTCTCAAAGGCCGATTATGTTCGGCAAGGTAATTACATCACCTCGACAAAGACAAAGCAGTGAAAGTGATGAGCAAACATCACCTCAATTTCACTTGTATGAACAAAAATCCTGGCAAATCATGGAGAAGATGGGTTATAGTTTTACCCAAAAACTGGGATTAAATTTTGGAAGAGGACGACGGAATCTTATACCCTCGTTCAGACCGAGAGGAAAGAGCCCAGATTATTATCAAAAGACTCGCAGGGAGTTGGGCTATGTATCTACTCCTCCCTCATCACCATCTGGACAAGAAGAAAGTTTTTCGGCCGATGATGAATCACCTCTGCTGGATTATGACTCGAATCAAAGTACCGGCACTTGGTTTCAGTCCTTGACAGTCAATATGATTTCAGCCGCATCAGAAAGCGACGAGAAACCAATTGATGTTCAAAATGATTCCTAGGCTAAGCATATGGACACTCTCTGGGATGTCTGCTTTGAACAGCGTGATCCACCCACAGAAGACAAATTAGTACAAATCAATATGGGAACGGAAGAAAATCCGAAACCCATCTTCATAAGCGATACGCTAACTCCCTTGGAAAAGGAGGAACTTATATCTCTTATTAAAGAGTATATTGACGTGTTCGCATGGAGTTATGAAGATATGCCCGGGCTTGACCCTCAAATTGCCACACACCGGTTAAATATTAAAGAGGACGCCAAACCAGTTAAACAACAGCAAAGGCATTTTCGATCGGAATTGATGGAGGCAATAGTTGCTGAGGTCAACAAGCTTATAAAGTCCGGATTCATCCGTGAAGAGCAACACTCTGATTGGGTGGCTAACATAGTACCGGTTCGAAAGAAGAATGGAAAAATCCGGATATGTATCGATTTTCGAGATCTGAACGCTGCATGTCCTAAGGATGAATTTTCACTTCCCATTACCGACGTGATGATTGATAATACTTGCGGTTATGAGAGGATGTCCTTTATGGATGGCTTCTCAGGATATAATCAAATTAAGATGTACCCGGATGATGAAAAGCACACAACTTTCAAAACACCGCTGGGGGTATACTGTTACACGGTGATGCCGTTCGGATTGAAGAACGCCTGTGCTACCTACCAACGTGCGATGAGCACTATATTCAAAGAACACCTATGTAAGATATTAGAGTGCTATGTGGATGACTTGGCGGTCAAAAGTAAAAATAAAGAGGACCACATTTAGAACTTAAGAACGGTCTTCGATCTCATGAGGAAATATCATTTAAAGATGAATCCCACTAAGTCTTTCTTAGGAGTATCAAGTGGGAAATTCATTGGGTTCATAATAACTTCAAAAGGAATTTTCCTCGACCCTGAAAAGGTAAAAGCGATTAGCGAGATGCCGCCTCCCTGCAATCTTAAGGAATTAAGGGGGTTATAAGGAAAGCTCGCATATATTCGACGCTTCATTTCCAACCTATCTGAACGATGCCAGCCATTCTCCAAACTTATGAAAAAGGGGGTGTCTTTCGTATGGTATGAGGCATGCCAACAGGCATTTGATGACCTCAAAGAGTACCATACTAAGCCTCCGTATTTATGGCACCAGTCCCTGGGCAGCCCTTCCTTATATATGTAAGAGCCATGGATAATGCTTTAGGAGCATTACTTGCTCAATATAATGAGCACGGCCATGAACATGCCCTCTATTATTTAAGCAGAACAATAATCGGAGCCGAACAACGGTAAACCCCGATTGAAAAGGAATATTTAGCCCTAGTGTTCGCTGTTCAGAAAATGCGACACTATCTTTCAGGACAAACAATTCATGTCATCTCACGGGTTAATCCTTTAAAAATCCTGATGACAAAACCGGGATTCTTAAACGGCCGATTGATGAAATGAGCATTATTGATATCGCTATATGATATACATTTCGTCCCTCAAAAGGCCATGAAGGGACAGGCGATCGCCGATTTCCTTGCAGACCATCCAATTTGGTCCAAATCCAAACAGACGTCAGAAGTCAACACAGTTAACAAGGAATAACAATGGCAAATGTTCTTTGATGGTGCGGCCAGACGATCTGCTGCTGGAGTGGGGGTTGTACTGATATCCCCACATAAACATATATTGCCTAACGGTCACTTATTGATAGAACTGTGCACGAATAATGTGGCGGAATATAATGCACTCATTATCGGCTTAAAAATGGCTCTGCAACTGGGGGTGAATTATTTAGAGGCATATCGAGACTCTAAGCTCGTCGTCAACCAGATGACGAGTGAGTATGAAGTCAGACATGAAGCCCTCATCCCCTATCATCAGCTAGCCATTGAGTTAGCAGGATATTTTGAACAATTCTACATTTATCATATATCTCGGAATGAGAATGTATATGCAGATGTCCTTGTCGTATTAACTGCAACATTGGCGATCCCGCCAGGTGAGGCTAAAAGCATCACTATTGGCAGCAGAGAACTCCTCCACCCAGATACGGTTTTCCAAACCAAAGAGGTGTGGCAGACAGGCTTGACCCTGGAGCTCCGTGATTGGTGATTTCCATTTGTGGATTATGCTTTACATGGGATATTGCCAGAAGATCTAAAGGAAGCCACCTCAATAAAGAGGAAGGTCTTGAGATTTTATTATGACCATAAACTTCAGACTTTATATAGAAAGTCAAGAGATGGTCTGCTGCTATGCTGCATATCAAAAGCAGAAGCAGATGAAGTGCTGAGAGAAACACACGATGGAGTGTGTGGAGCTCATCAGTCCGGTCCAAAACACGGAGACCGCATAAGAAGGCTAGGATACTACTGGCCGAATATGATCACGGAAGTAATGGCATACGCTAAACGGTACCATGTATGCTAAGTTCACGCCAATTTTATTCATCAACCCCCAGAATACTTGCACAATACTGTTGCTAGTTGGCCATTTGAGGCATGGGGAATAGATATTGTGGGGCCAATAACTCCCCCGTCATCCAGAGGACATCGGTTTATTCTTACAATAACCGATTATTTTTCAAAATAGGCCGAAGTTGTGCCTATGAAAGAGGTGAAAACGACTGATGTAATTAAGTTCATCAAGCATCATGTCATTTACCGCTTTGGCATCCCCCGAAGGATCATTCATGATAATGGTCCGCAATTCATCAGCCAGGGATTCTCAAGATTCTATGATAAATTCAGAATCAAAAATATTTCTTTAACGCCATATAACCCTGCAGCAAATGGGTTTGCCGAAGCCTTTAACAAGACAATCATTAAACTCCTTCGGAAGTTCGTTTCTTCTAATAAACGAGATTGGGATGAAAAGCTAGGGGAGTACCTGTAGGCTTATCGCACCACTGTTTGCACCCCTACAAAAGCTACCCATTCTCTTTGGTTTATGGAAATGACGCCGTCTTGCCTCTTGAAATCCAGATTTCATCACTAAGGGTGGCCTTAGCCACAAAGATGACGACAAAAGAGCGCCATCAACAAAGACTGCGAGAATTAGAAGCGTTGAATGAAAACATCTCAGGGCCTAACAACAAATTGAGTTGTATCAAGCCCGAATCTCGCGAACGTTCAGTAGAAACGTTAAACCGAGGACCTTTAAATAAGGAGACTTAGTTCTGGCTATTAAAAGGCCAATGGTTCTAACCCACAAGACTAAGGGTAAATTTGAACCCAAGTGGGAAGGACCGTTTATCGTGAAAATTGTATACTCCAGTGGAGTCTGTCGCTTAATGAATCAGAATGGCGACAGGATTATGATGCCGATCAATGGAAAATTTCTGAAGAAATACTATGCTTAATATCCCTGAAAGTACACGCCTCCATTTGTCCAAGTTACGCATATGAGCATTTGGACTCCTTCTCAGGCATGTGCAATTGAGCACCTCTGACCTAAATTTGATGAATCCTAACCCGATCATCGTGGTGTGCCCAGTTCAAGTTACGCAATTGAACCTTGAACTGCCTCTACTTGTTCAAGTTACACAGATGAGCGCTTGGACTCTTTCTTAGGCATGCGCAATTGAGCGCCTCTGACCTAAATTTGATGAATCCTAACCCGATCATCGTGGTGTGCCCAGTTCAAGTTACGCAGTTGAATCTTGAACCGCCTCCACTTGTTCAAGTTACGCAGATGAGCGCTTGGACTCCTTCTTAGGCATGCGCAATTTAGACATCTAAAAAAGAATAACAATAAATAATAAAAAAATTTAAATTAATTAATTAAAAAAAATAAAAAAAATTTAAAAATTAACTGCGGGACCCGCAGGAGGCTCCTGCGGGTGCAACCCATGGGAGAACCCCGCGGTTGCACCCGCGGGAGACTCCCGCGGGTGCAACCTGTGGGAGAACTCCCCCGGGTTGCACCCGCAAGAGAGCTCCCGCCGGTGCAACCCGTGGGAGAATCCCGCGGGTTGACACCCGCGAGAGCAATCCCGTAGGTGCCAACCCTCGGGTTGTTTTCTGCCTGTTTCCATTGTTTATTTCGCTAATATTCCGTGATCCGATTTTTCAGGAAGGATTTGAGGCGGATTTCGAGGTTCTTCGATCTATAAAATACAGAAATTTAATTGGAGAAGGGACTTTTGGATTCTTGGACTTTGAGAAGATTTCGGGTGAGCTCAAAAAATTGAGAAGCGAAATAGAGCCATCTCTTTATAAGTCAGACAGTCCACGGAGGCACTAGCGAAGCTCCATCGCCACCCGAACCCACATAAAAAAAGGGAATAAATTAAATTACCGTTCTTATAATTCCTCAGAATTTTTGTCATCTCAAATCTTCGTTGTAATCAAATAATTTTACAATGGAAGGAGAAATCCAATTTTTGAGCAAACAACAATTGAGCGCCTCTGACCTAAATTTGATGAATCCTAACCCGATCATCGTGGTGTGCCTAGTTCAAGTTAAGCAGTTGAACCTTGAACCGCCTCCACTTATTCAAGTTACGCAGATGAGCGCTTGGACTCTTTCTTAGGTATGCACAATTGAGCGTCTCTGACCTAAATTTGATGAATCCTAACCCGATCATCGTGGTGTGCCCAGTTCAAGTTACGCAGTTGAATCTTGAACCGCCTCCACTTGTTCAAGTTACACAGATGAGCGCTTGGACTCCTTCTTAGGCATGCGCAATTGAGCGCCTCTGACCTAAATTTGATGAATCCTAACCCGATCATCGTGGTGTGCCCAGTTCAAGTTACACGGTTGAACCTTGAACAGCCTCCACTTGTTCAAGTTATGCAGATGAGCGCTTGGACTCTTTCTTAGGCATGCGCAATTGAGCACCTCTGACCTAAATTTGATGAATCCTAACCCGATCATCGTGGTGTACCCAGTTCAAGTTACGATACAGAGCTTTGAACCGCCTCTATTTGTTCAAGTTACGCAGACGAGCACTTGAACTTCTTCTTCTTAGGCATGCGCAATTGAGCGCCTCTGACCTAAATTTGGTGTGCCCAGCTCAAGTTATGCATGAGAGCCTTGAACCGCCTCCAATCAAATTCTAGGCATGCGCAATCAGGCGCCTCTATCCAGAAATTTGGTGATCCTTACCTGATCACCTTGGTATTATCAGTCTGAGTTATGCAGATGAGCCTTGGACTGCTTTACCTAAACAACTAAATCATTTTGATGACAAGTTATCTGTTGAGCAAACAAATTTTGTAGCAAGCAGGTAAAAGAATCAAATGATTATCTTTATTTCATCGACAAAAGAATAAAGTTGCAAAAAATTCTCTCTTTTATTACAAGTTCTTATTACAAAAAGAATGAAGAATAAAAGAATAAAAGAAAACTATGGATCTCCTAGATGCTTCAACTTATTCATCGCCTCGTCAATCACTCGGCGACGAGTTGCTTCCACGGAGTGTTGAGCCTTCCGGAGTAAGTCATCATCATTCATTGCAAGTTGCTGGGATAGATACTGACGAGACTCTTCCATAGCACGCCTTCTTATTGTCTCCTCTTGCTCGACCTGCTCCCGTTGGAGGATCAGTGCTTCCCGTTTCTTAACGGATTTCCCTAATTGAAGCTCTTGACTACTAAGACCGCCCGAGCTCTAGCAATGGTCTCCTAGGATTTAAGGATGGTGGCCTGACTCCCCTCAATCTCGGAGCCCACCACCTCCAAACCCCTAAGAATGGACTCCCGACTAGCCTGGAGCTCTGCCAACTCCCTAGACCAACCTTCTTCCTGTCATATCAATTCCTCTCGATGCACCGCTAACTCTACCCGAAACCGCGCTAACTCTATTTCGGTAATCGCTTTCACATCCACTTGACGAATTGTGTTTAGTGTGTTCACCTGCTCTTCCAAAGTATTAAAGCGGGCCCGGTAAAGAGTTGCTCGGTCCTGTCCCCCGATTCTTTCAATGTTATTCAAATAGTTGGATAACATCGGACGGCCAAGACTAAAGAAATCTATTCCGCCAGAAATCATCCCGATGTATCTTCTTAGCAACCGCATAAAATCACTAACGCTGTGGTTGAAGAGTTCCTCAAAAGGATCCACGGCGACTGCATTTAAAGCAAGCAGCGCTAAAGAAGATGTCGCTAGAGGAGGAGTGGTGTCCGCTGGGTTGGAAGAGGAAGAAGCCCGTCCCTGTACCAGGTTCATGATATGCGGGGCCAGTAAAGCCAATGCAGACCTGGCAGAACTGGGAACCCGAAGCATCGCCGGTACAGATTGGTTGAGCAGTACTACTAACAGGAGTAGATGATGGAGTGTTCTCACCAGAAGCTCCTCCTGTGGTAGAAGTGACTTCAAACGAGAATTTCAAATTTTCCTCGTCCCCTGTTGGCAGATGACTTGGAGCTAGGGGAGTCACGGATATCTCAACAGCCATTATTGTTGATGATGTTAAAATAGCAGGTTGAGAAACAGAGAGTGCACCAGAAATTACTGGAAAGATCTCCGTGGAGCAGACCGGCAGTGTTGGAGACGGCAGACTCGGAGACGGTGTAGCCTCTTTTACGGCAGCCGCGATGATAACTTCCGTTCTTTTATCACTCCTTAATTCATCAAGGGGAGGAATTGATGGGAAAACTGGGCATGTGGCCGGTGTGAAATAGTCAGCATCAAATTCACTTGCAGAACTACCCAAACCACAAACTGAGCTAGTGGTGCCCGAATAGTCCACTCTCTCCTCGGACCCCCTCTTGGTAGTCGAATGCATCGGTGAGAGCGGGTGGCCACCTGTACCTAAGAAAAGCAAAACAAAGAGTGTTGCATACAAATACAGAAAAATGAATATAAGACAGAGTATAAAAGCTGAAAGAACAATACCTAGAGATACAAGTCCAGTTGTTGGACTTGAAGGGGGAGCCGCCGTTGTCTCCAGGAGCGTACCCGTCTCACTACCCAGTGGTAGCGCCGCAGGGTGTTCGACAGGTTCTACTGTCGGAGGAGCTGGAATCTCGGGAGCACTTGGGGCCCCAGCAGGTCCACTCTCCCCTGCCGACGCTAGAGGTAGAATTGAAGCAGCAGATCCGAAGTAAACTTAACAGTCACTTCTTGGGGGACTACTAGAGTTCTTGGAGCCAACTTCTTCTTCTTTTTGGCAGGCCCTTTCTTTGGAGCACCACGGCGTTTGAGGGTCGGGCTCCAAGGGCGAATGACGACAGGTTGGGGAGCACCTCCAACATCAGTGTTGTCATCATTATTATTATCATCGTCATCATCAGACTCGCTGACGTCTGACGGTTTCGGCCGCTGCGCCAAGGAATTTCTCCATTCCTTTTATTCTCACTCTTGAAGCACCTTGGCGGCTAATGTAGAAAGCCTCAATCTCCTTACAATAGTTTCGGTTGATGGAGAAGGAGGGCACGTCAGTATTTGCAACGCTCTACCATGTGCTAAAGCTAAGAGTCATGGCCAGTTCTGACGACTTCTGTGGCAGGATAAATTTAGCTCCGGTCCCACCAGCTGCAAAATGAAATCAGCCGAGGGCACCCTCGTATATATTCCCCTCATAGGCAAAATTCTTGTTCGGATTACCCACATAAAGTTGGGAATATCCAAACTAGTGAGCGAAGCGGCTCGGAGTGTACGGTTCAATAAGACATTTACCATCTTGACGGTACACCAGGTGCCTAGGACGGATATTAAGGAGCCACCAGAACGCTCCCGAGGATAAGGCAATAAAGTTATCTGTAACACACCAAAACTATCATTACAAATTATCAAGTCAAAAGTTTCTTTCTATAACCCTAAAAATTTAATTTCTAAGGGCACCTCCTTGGTATTTTGTGGGGATGAGTTGTTAGAAGAGAGTGAGAGGTAGCACTCTAGTTGACATTTGTCATGCATGCAAGAAGCCTTAGGACTAGGCTAGAGGACAAGGTGACCAAATACCCTTAGGTATATATATATAACCTTATTCTCTCAAAGAGAATTCTTATCAAAATAACAAAACAAAAATCACTTTTTACCTTTAGTTTCTCTAGTTCGTTGAGTAAAGGAAATAGAAGGGAGGTTTTGCTAAAACAAAGGAGGAGATTAAAGGGAATAGAGGTAAGTATCACCTTGTTCTTGTTCTCTCTTTGAATTGTATTTGAGTGCAAGTAGCAAGTATGATCTTTCTTGGAAATTATTTGATTTGTATTATGGGTACATGATTTCTTTTTCTTTATGGATAATTCTACATCATTTTGGATCTACATACTTAGCCTGATTTACGGATATTGGCAATGGAAAATTTTTAAGTAAATAGGATTTTCCACAACAGAATGCGGAGCTAACCTTTCAGCTTCGCGTTTGGCAATTTTTAGCTTCACGTTTGGCTATTTTCAGCTTCGCGTTTGGCTATTTTCAGCTTCGCTTTTGGCTATTTTTAGCTTCGCGTTTGGCAATTTTTAGCTTCGCTTTTGGCTATTTTTAGCTTCGCGTTTGGTAATTTTTAGCTTCGCGTTTGGCAATTTTTAGCTTCGCGTTTGGCTATTTTTAGCCTCGCATAAAACTCTGCATTCAAGAGAAACACAGATTTATACACTTGGCATGATTCGCGGATTTATGATAATATGAAATGTGAATATCAACATGATACATGAAGGCAAGATTATTCATGAGAACAAATTCTAGTATCTTTATTACATGATATGATAACAAATTCTAGTATCTTTATTACACGACATGATAACAGATTCAAGTATCTTTATTACAAGACATGATAACAAGTTCTAGTATCCTTATTATATGACATGAAGTATTCTTATGATATATGTGTACATGATTCCAAATCTTGATTCTTGAACTCTTGATTCTTGTGAAATGATATGTATACAATTTGACATGAAAGTCCACGTGTTTCCTTTAATTCACGTATATCATATGCATTACTAACATGGAAAAAACTACATGATAGATAGATAAGTACTGTATTGTACAAGGATCTTGTTGGTCAACTTCTTGATTAGGTGCTGAGGGCCTTTTACTAGTAGCACTGGGTGGTACTGAGCCACCGTCTGATACATGAGTCACCATATGGGTGATGGCCGTTACTTGTTTCATTTAACGGGGTCTGACTTGTAGCACCTAGCGGTGTGTCATGGTTCAGCGCCATGAGTTAGAGGCCGGGTCCCAGGTATGCACGGGCACTTGTACAATATGAGAAACTGCGCGCTATCTTATCCATCATTGAGTTTCAATTCCAACACTAACATGATATAGACCTGTTAAATTTTACACGAAACTTGTGAATAACTTACATAGTTCTGGTTACATGCAACATGATTGATTTTTACTTCGCTTACACTTGTCACCTTTACATAATTTGTTTCTGCTAATTGAATGAATTATCTTAATCAATTCATCTTCAGTACTCTTAGGATACATTTGTACCATCGCAATTTATTTATTCTTTTATTTATTTGTACTGTGATAGTACACGTGTTTCTTGCTTTGTGTTGCTTGCTGGGTTTAATCCCCTGGGTTTTCTTAAGCCCAGATCACGAAAGTAGAGAAGGGGAGATTGCTCCAGACAACGATCCTTACTTCATCAACCAGGTCGAGTAGAGGATACTAGCACAACACCATTTGGGTACTTCGCACTTCTTGTTCTTATTTCCTTTTGCTGGGCACTACTTTAACTTGTAGTATTTAACTCTTTTGTGTAAATATTTAGAGCAGTGTGCCATTTTATGTAATCAACTCTCTGTATAAATGAAATCCTTTCAGTTTCAGACATGGTTATTCATCTTGACATGGTAGTAGTTACGATTATTCCAAGATCATGAGACTGTTGGGTTATTTATAGTATTTAAGCAATGTCGCCCATAAAAAAAAGGGGTAGAGCCGAAGTGGGGGCATTACAGATTTGGTATCAGAGCCTAGGTTTAGGTGGGAGACCATATAACTACTGCTACATAAAAACATATCTAAGATACACTCTCAACACTTCTTCCTTATCTTTGATATCCATCAGATCCAGTATCATACCTATTCTATTATTTCTAATTCATTTGGAACATCTATCTTGAAACTCCATCTGATTAATTTCTCTTGGACCGTCACAGAACGATGACGACCCAATCTTCTACTAGTGCAAACCCAAATCCTACGGGTGAAGAGTCTGAGCTTAGAACTATAGTGGAAAGAGTAGTGCAGACGTAAGAAACTACAATGATAATATTGGAAAGAATGCTACAGTCCAAAGAACAAGAAAGAACTGGGATGGTGTCAGATTTTTGAAGATTGCAGCCATCAGTATTTTTCAAAACAGAAGGACCACTAAAAGCTGAGCAGTGGATTGTGGATATGGAGAATCTTCTGAAGGCAGCAAGGATTCCAAAGGAGAATCGTGTTGAAGTAGTATGCATTCAGTTGGCTGACATAGCTAGAACATGGTGGCTTGCAAAAGAAGTGAAATACCAGGAACCCTTAACTTGGGACAAATTTGTAAAGGCATTTCTTGCTAGATTTTTCCACTTATCAGCGAGACAAGAAATGAGGAAGAAATTTCTAGGATTGCAACAAGGAGATCGAACTCTGGATGCATATGCCGCAGAATTTGTGAGGCTGAGCCGATTTGCCCCAACCCTGGTAGCTGATGAGGAGGAAAAGGCACACTTGTTCCAGCAAGGGCTGAGGTCTCATTTGAGGGAGCACTTAGCAGGGCATAACTACAAGACTTATTCAGAAGTATTTGAAGCGGCATGTCGTTTGGAACAAGTATTCGAGGAGAATAGGTCAGTGGCATTTAAAAGGTTGTTTGGGCAAGGAACAAGTTCATCGACCAAGAAATTTGGTGGTCCACCAACAAAGAGACAGATGATGATGCCAAATCGAAATTCAGTAATATGCAACTATTGTCATATACCAGGGCATACCCAGAACACGTGTAGAAGAGTTCAAGGGTGGTGCTTGGCATGCGGATCTGCTAGTCATCAATTGAAAGATTGCCCAAAGGCCCAACAATCAACAATAGCCAAGATCCCGTTTCAAACAACAACCAGGCCAATAACAACGTCAGCCCAGAGAGTTCCAAGACTAAGCCAGAAAGGACCCTGGGAGAACTGACAACAAACCTATGTTAGGGCCCAAGAAGGAGCAGAACGAAGGCAAGGGCAAGTTAGACTAATGAATGTAGAAGAAGTTCAAACCACTGGAGGAGTCATGGCAGGTATGATCTTGGTTAACAATAGACCGGCAACTATTTTATTTGATTCTGGAGCATCACACACTAGCATGTTTGTTTCCCGTAATTTTATTGATTTCACTATCTTACCTGCGTGGTGGAATATTAAGACCGGGAACGGTAGTATCATGACTAATAAAGAGTGTAAACTATGTCCATTAGTAATTGATGGTAAGGAATTTTATGCCAATTTACTGGTTATTAGTGGAGGATGATATGATGTTATCATAGGCATGGATTGGCTGAGCACCTTCTATGCAGTGATAGACTGTAGAAGAAGGAGAGTAGCATTCCAGATTCCTGATTGTCCAGAGTTTGAATTTGTCAGTGGAAGCCAATCCCTAGAACCAGCTGAATCTAAGGTGTTTCCAAAGGGAGGAGTTTTGGAAGCTATCGAAATAGGAGAATGAATGATCCCAGTAGTATCAGAATTCTTGGATATTTTTCCTGAAGAGATACCTGGACTACGACCAGCAAGGATAGTAGAATTTACTATTGATATTATCTCTGGAGCTGAACCAGTTTGTAAGCTACCTTATCGAATGAGGATTACAGAACTAGAAGAAGTCAAGAAGCAAGTGGGCGAGTTAATGAAATTGGGTTTTATAAGACCCAGTGTGTCACCTTGGGGAGCTCCAGTACTATTGGTAAGAAAGAAGGACGGGAGTAAAAGGTTATGTATAGACTACAGAGGTTTGAATGCAGTAATAATTAAGAATAAATATCCATTGCTAAGGATAACTGATCTGTTCGATCAATTTGGAGGAGCGAAGGTATTCTCAAGAATAGATCTTCGTTCAGGATTTTATCAAGTAAGAGTCCGAACAGAAGATATCCCAATGACTGCATTTAGAACCAGACATGGACATTATGAATATTTAGATATGCCATTTGGGGTAACTAATGCTCCAGCGGTGTTTATGAATTTGATGAACTATATTTTTACTCAGTATTTGGACAAATTTGTGGTGGTGTTTATTGATGATATATTGATCTACTCTACGAATAGAGAAGTGCACGTTAAACATTTGAGGATAGCATTACAAACTTTAAGGGAACAAAGGCTATAAGGAAAATTGAGCAAATGTGAATTTTGGTTGAATAAAATTGCTTTCTTGGGTCATATAATATCTGAAGATGGTGTATCAGCAGATCCTAAAAAGATAGAGGCTGTGATGGATTGGTCTGTACCAAAATCAGTATCAGAAGTTTGCAGTTTTCTGAGGATGGCTGGATATTATAGGCGGTTTGTACTAAATTTTGCAAAAATTGCGTCTCCTCTAACTAAATTGACACAAAAGGGAATCGAATATGTCTGGACAGAAGGATGCGATAAGGCATTTGAAGAATTGAAACTAAGACTGACAGCATCACCTGTGTTAGCAATTCCAGATAACACTGGAGGAATGAAAATCTATAGTGATGCTTCAAAACTAGGACTGAGATGCGTGTTGACTCAGCATGGAAGAGTGATTGAGTTTGCATTAAGACAATTAAAATCTCATGAAAGAAATTATCCCACTCATGACTTGGAACTAGTATCAATAATTCATGCTTTGAAAATTTGGAGACATTACTTACTAGGACAAAGGGTGGAAGTGTACACTGATCATAAAAGTTTGAAATATATTTTCACTCAAAAGGAACTAAATATGAGACAGAGACGATGGTTGGAGTTAGTAAAAGATTATGACTTAGAAATTAAATATTATCTAGGAAGGATCAATATAGTGCCAGATGCTCTAAGTAGAAGACCTGCAATAGAAATATTGACTCAACAAAAGGAATTGTTGGCAGAAATACAAAGTATGGAATTGGAAATAATTCTACTAGGAATGACAGCACAACTTATGGAAATGCGACTACAGTCACCATTGATAGAGCAGATCAAGCAAGCCCAAGTCGTTGATGAAAGCTTCCAAAGGTTAAAGAGCAAAATTGAGACAGGTAAGAGGCCTGAGATGAAGATACACTCAGATGGGACTATTAAATTCAGGGAGAGGTTATGGGTGCCCAAGGGAGAGACAAGGAAGAGAGTTTTAGAAGAAGCTCATAAATCAGCATATTCCATTCATCCCGGAGGCAATAAGATGTACAAGGATATGAAGAGGTACTTCTGGTGGCCGGGCATGAAGAAAGAAATTTCAAGACATGTATCCATGTGTTCTACTTGCCAACAAGTGAAGGTCGAACATCAGAAAACAGCTGGATTACTTCAGCCCTTAACAATTTCAGAATGGAAGTGGGAACAAATATTAATAGATTTTGTTACAGGATTACCAAGGAGCACCAAAGGTAATAATGCGACTTGGGTGGTAGTGGACCGACTGACCAAGTCAGCTCATTTCATCCCATTTAGGGTTGGTCAGTCAACAGAAGCATTAGCAAAAAGATTCATGCAGGAAGTAGTGAGGTTACATGGAGTTCCATTTAGAATTATCTTAGATAGGGATACAAGATTTAGATCACAATACTGGAAGAAATTAATAGATAGTTTAGGAACACATTTAGACTTGTCTTCAGCATATCACCCACAAACAGATGGACAATCAGAACGAACTATCCAAATACTTGAAGACATGCTTAGAGTATGTATGCTAGATTTTGGAGGATCTTGGGAAGACTATTTATATATGGCAGAGTTTTCCTACAATAATAGCTATCAAGAAAGTATCAAAATGGCACCATTTGAGGCTTTATATGGCAGGAAGTGTAGATCTCCATTATGTTGAAACGAGGTTGGAGAGCGAAGTATTTTGGGACCTGAATTAATTATTCAAGCAACAGAGCAAGTAAAGGTTATTAGGGAACATATGAAAACTGCACAAGATAGACAAAAGAAATGGGCAGATCGACGTAGAAAATCATTAGAGTTTGAAATAGGAGATAAAGTATTTATCAAGATATCGCCAATGAAAGGAGTGATTAGATTCGGCAAGAAGGGAAAGCTTAGTCCAAGATATATTGGACCATTCGAAATTACAGAAAGAATTGGGAATCTTACATACAGATTATCATTACCTTCTAAGATGGAAAATATTCATGATGTATTCCATGTGTCGCAATTAAGGAAGTGCTTGGGCAATGAATATAAGGCTGTAGACTTATCCGAGGTGGATCTGAGATCCGATCTAAAGTATGAAAAATAACCTATAGCAATCATTGATCGACGGGAGAAAATCCTAAAGAACAAAGTGATACCGTTGGTCCTTGTTTCATGGAATGCACGATCACCTAGGGACTCCACTTGGGAACTTGAAGGCGATATCAAAAGAAAATACCCGTACCTATTTTCATTATCAGGTATGTAAGTTGAGTCTACTTTTATATGACAACACGTACCTGTATATAATAGTATACTTTTAAAAAAAAATTGAAATTTCGAGGACGAAATTCTTTTATTAGGTGAGTAGAATGTAACACCCCAAAACTATCATTACAAATTATCAAGTCAAAAGTTTCTTTCTATAACCCTTCAAATTTAATTTCTAAGGGCATCTCCTTGGTATTTTGTAGGGATGAGTTGTTAGAAGAGAGTGAGAGGTAGTACTCTAGTTGACATTTGTCATGCATGCAAGAAACCTTAGGTCTAGGCTAGAGGACAAGGTGACCAAAATGCTCTTAGGTATATATATATATATATATATATATATATATATATATATATATATATATATATATATATATATATATATATATATATATATATATATATATATATATATATATATATATATATATATAACTTTATTCTCTCAAAGAGAATTCTTATCAAAAGAACAAAATAAAAATCACTCTTTACCCTTGGTTCCTCTAGTTCGTTGAGTAAAGGAAATAGAAGGGAGGCTTTGCTAAAACAAAGGAGGAGATTAAAGGGAATAGAGGCAAGTATCACCTTGTTCTTGTTCTCTCTTTGAATTGTATTTGAGTGCAAGTAGCAAGTATGATCTTTCTTGGAAATTATTTGATTTGTATTATGGGTACATGATTCCTTTTTCTTTATGGATAATTCTACATCATTTTGGATCTGCATACTTAACCTGATTTACGGATGTTGGCAGTGGAAAATTTTTAAGTAAATAGGATTTTCCACAACAGAATGTGGAGCTAACCTTTCATCTTCGCGTTTGGCAATTTTTAGCTTTGCGTTTGGCAATTTTTAGCTTCGCGTTTGGCTATTTTTAGCTTCGCGTTTGGCTATTTTTAGCTTCGCGTTTGGCAATTTTCAGCTTCGCGTTTGGCAATTTTTAGCTTCGCGTTTGGCAATTGTTAGCTTCGCGTTTGGTTATTTTTAGCTTCGCGCTTGGCAATTTTTAGTTTCGCGTTTGGCAATTTTTAGTTTCGCGTTTGGCTATTTTTAGCCTTGCATAAAACTCCGCTTTCAAGAGAAACACGAATTTATACACTTGGCATGATTCGCGGATTTATGATAACATGACATATGAATATCAACATGATACATGAAGGCAAGATTATTCATGAGAACAAATTCTAGTATCTTTATTACACGACATGATAACAAATTCTAGTATCTTTATTACACGACATGATAATAAATTCTAGTATCTTTATTACAAGACATGATAACAAGTTCTAGTATCCTTATTACATGACATGAAGTATTTTTATGATATATGTGTACATGATTCCAAATCTTGATTCCTGGACTCTTGATTCTTGTGAAATGATATTTATACAATTTGACATGAAAGTCCACGTGTTTCCTTTAATTCACGTATATCATATGCATTACTAACATGGAAAAAACTACATGGTGGATAGATAAGTACTGTATTGTACAAGGATCTTGTTGGCCAACTTCTTGATTAGGTGCTGAGGGCATTTTACTAGCAGCACTGGGTGGTACTGAGCCACCGTCAGATACATGAGTCACCATATGGGTGATGCCCGTTACTTGTTTCATTTAACAGGGTCTGACTTGTAGCACCTAGCGGTGTGTCATGGTTCAGCACCATGAGTTAGAGGTCGGGTCCCAGGTAAGCACGGGCACTTGTACAATATGAGAAACTGCGCGCTATCTTATCCATCATTGAGTTTCCATTCCAACACTAACATGATATAGACCTGTTAAATTTTACACGAAGCTTGTGAATGACTTACATAGTTCTGGTTACATGCAATATGATTGATTTTTACTTCGCTTACACTTGTCACCTTTACATGATTTGTTTCTGCTAATTGAATGAATAGTCTTACTCAATTAATCTTCAGTACTCTTAGGATACGTTTGTACCAATGCAATTTATTTATTCTTTTATTTATTTGTATTGTGATAGCACACGTGTTTCTTACTTTGTATTACTTGCTGGGTTTAATCCCCTGGGTTTTCTTAAGCCCAGATCACGAAAGTAGAGAAGGGGAGATTGCTCCAGACAACGATCCTTACTTCACCAACCAGGTCGAGTAGAGTATACTAGCACAACACCATTTGGGTACTTCGCACTTCTTGTTCTTGTTTCCTTTTGCTGGGTACTGCTTTAACTTGTAGTATTTAACTCTTTTGTGTAAATATTTAGAGCAGTGTGCCCTTTTATGTAATCAACTCTCTGTATAAATGAAATCCTTTCAGTTTCAGACATGGTTATTCATCTTGACATGGCAGTAGTTACGGTTATTCCAAGATCATGAGACTGTTGGGTTATTTATAGTATTTAAGCAATGTCGCCATAAAAAAAAGGGGTAGAGCCGAAGTGGGGGCGTTACATTATCTGCTCCTACGATATCCTTCAACTTCAACCCGTATCTTCCACTAGGAAAGTCGGGGAAGCACCTAAATATTTCATAATTTTGGTGATGCCGGAGAGTCTTCCGGATTTGAGACATATAGTGATGCTTCTATGAAGAGCGCTCGTATAACTCCACAAAGTAGGACTTGTCACCAGAGCGGTGTGAAGCAGCACTCATCAGAGACGGGCAGTGCATGAAGAACCATGCCATCAGATAGGTATAAGGCATCTCCACCCTAGGGTTCGGAGTTTTCACCTGGGCAATCTCTTTTGACTTGCCTTTCCCTTTCCCCTTGCCCTTATCAGCAGGGATGAAGTCATTACAGAGTGTTCACAATCCATGCTGTAGATTGTACACCATGGCGGGAAGAAGTCTGAAGGGTCGGCCGTATGCAAGGAGAACTGCTGGATATACTATAGTCATTGCAATTGCCTCTTTTGGCAATGACGGCACGATGCATCTTTTCAACCACAGCATCAAGAACCCAGCAATAAGAATTCTATTGGATACTGGGGACTGAGCTTGATAGTAGTAACTCTTGAAGGAGGTGCCAGGACCGAATCCACCTTCGTTGGATTCAGTGGTATAATACATTAGCCGGGTCTTAGCAATGCGGCGATCGATCTCCGTGACGTAGACAGGAGCATAGCCATGGATAGTTATTGAACTATCCTTTGAATTTAAATTAGCGAAATGGTACTCGGCCCATTTCTTGTGGCCGATACCCTGATTACGCACACCTGTCATATCAGCACAGATGCGGTAATGGCACATCATCTCCCAGTATGTAGCATAGATGCGCTCGTCCTTCGCCATCAGCATGTTCAACTCTTCGGTAGTGGAGATATACTCTTCGTATGGGACTTCGCCCATTGAAAGTCTAGATACCTCAAACATCTTGTGGAGAGCGAACCCTAGGCGTAAATAGGGTGCAGGTCTTGGGGTTGTACATCTCCAGAAAGCAGAAGAAATGATAAGCACTATGAGGGAACCCAAATTGAACATTTCTGATGGCCTTGTATAAACCAATCTCCTTCAGAATGGGTGTTGGCAGTGAAAATTTCTAAGTTAAAAGGATTTTCCACAACAGAACGCGGAGCTACTTCAATAGCCCCGCGTTTGGTTATATTAACCCTGCGTTTGAATAAAACGCGGAGATGTTTAATAGTTCCGCGTTGATTCCACAGTTTGGCTTGTATTAGCCTCGCGTTTTGAGTAAAACGCGGAGATGATCAATAGCTCCGCGTTAGCTCCGCGTTTTGGTTATTTAGCGTCGCATTTTGATGCGATTAAAGCTCCGCGTAATTTGTAATATATTAGTACACATGATTTGTAATATCAAGGTTAAATTACCTTAGCCATGAACCTTGATATTACAAATCATGTGTACTAATATATCATGTGTTAATTTATCATGCTACAAGTCATGTGTTTTACATGTCACGAGTTCTGATTACAAGTCATGTGTTTTAATATGACAGATCATGTGTTATAATACTACATGTCATGTACAGTCATGGAAATGCAAGCATGTTATCCTGAATTGAAAAATAATTAAAGAAAGATTATAAAATTTTCATTTGCAAAATTCGTTATGAACAAGGGGATGGGGGAAACTATATGATGGATAAGAGCCTTGCCGTATAAGGATTGATTGATTGTTAGGGTCGGGATTCTATTACTGCAGCGGCCTGGGTGATTACTGGATCACCAATTGATATCTACCCAGAGTGGTAAGTCCGTACTGTAATACAGTACGGAACATGATTGAGTGCCTAGCGGCATGTCATGGTTCAGCGCCATGAATATTGGGGCCGGGTCCCGGGTATGCACGGGCACTTATACGACAATGGAGAATAGCGCTATCTTATCCATTAATACAGTTTCAAGATTTTAAATTGGACGATGACTGAGACCAATATAATATATGATTAAATAGATAGAGTAGTTATTGTCATGTTTATTGTCATGTGCATTTATTTTTGAATTTATTTATACTTCACTTCATGTTAATTTATATGTTGCCTTCATGTTATTTTATATGCACACAAACAACACTGACCTAAACATGCTCATGCACACTGATATTCATGTACTATAATAGTACACAATTTCTATTTTAAATGTATTACTTGCCGGGTTTAATCCCCTGGGTTTTGAAATCAGATTTGGAATGTGAAGAAGGGGATCCAGCCCTAGTTGAAGACCCGTACTTCGTTGGACAGATCGAGTGACAATAGACTAGCGAAGTACCCTTGGAGAACTTTTGTATATTTTGTTTGTATTTCCTTTTGTCTGGGCACTGCTTTTCTCTTCGACTCTTTTGTGTTCATATTTAAAGCAGTGTGCCGTTTTATGTAATAAACTCTTTGTATAAATGGAATCATTTCAGTTTCAGACATATTATTTATTCATCTGATTGTGGCAGTAGTTACGGTTATTCCAAGATCCTGTGACTATTGAGTTGCCTAGTATAAGTAATAAGTAACGTCCTCCGTTTTGAGAAGCAGCTGAAAAACGGGGGCGTTACAGGGTGGTATCAGAGCCTAGGTTTAGGTGGAAGACCATAGGGCTACTGCCACATAAGAACGTGTCTGTGACTCATTCGTAATTGTTTCTTATTTCTTGATATCTATCAGATCTAGTATCGTACCTATCCTATTATTATCTACTCGTTTGAGGTATCTATCTTGAATTTTTTTATTGACCCTTATCTGGTCCGTTGCAGAATAATGTCGACCCAATCTCCTGTAAGTACGAGTGCAAGTCCAATAGATGATACGTCTGATCTTAGAAGCCTAGTACAAAGGGTAGCACAGACGCAGGAGACCACGGCAATGATATTAGAAAGACTGTTGCAGTCTAAAGAGCCAGAAAGGACTGGAATGGTGTCGGACTTCTGAAGACTGCAGCCATCAGTATTTTCTAGAACAGAAGGACTACTGAAGGCTGAACAGTGGATTGTAGATATGGAGAATCTTCTAAGGGCTGCAAGAATTCCAAAAGAAAATCGAGTAGAAGTAGTGTGCATTCAGTTGACCGATATAGCTAGAACATGGTGGCTTGCTGAAGAAGTAAAGCACAAGGAACCTCTAACCTGGGAGAAGTTTGTGGAAGCATTTCTTGTCAGATTCTTTCAAGCATCAGCAAGGCAGGAAATGAGGAAGAAATTTCTGACATTACAGCAAGGAGATCGGACTGTAGACGCCTATGCTGCAGAGTTCGTGAGGCTCAGCCGATTCGCTTCAAACCTGGTAGCTGATGAAGAGGAGAGAGCACATATGTTCCAACAAGGATTGAGGTATCATCTAAGAGAGCATCTAGCAGGTCATACCTATAGGACCTACTCGGAGATGTTTGAAGCAGCGTGTCGCCTGGAGCAGGTAGCCAAGGAAGGGAGGCCATTGACATTTAAAAGGCCATTTAATCAGGGAGCAAGTTCGTCCCAGAGATTTGGAGGTCCTCCGGCAAAGCGACAAGCAGTAGTTAATAAAGAAGGTCCTTTAGTATGCAATTTCTGCAATAAGCCGGGGCATGTTCAGAAGCAGTGTAGAAGAGCTTTGGGGCTTTGTCTGATATGTGGATCAGCAGATCATCAGATAACTAATTGTCCAAGAGCACAGTTAAGGCAACAACCAGCAGGCGGAGTTCCTTATCAGCCAGCATGGAGACCAGCTGCTGTGGGACCACAGAATCAGAGGACTGAAGGACCGAACCAGAAGAGATCCTTGGAGACACAACAACAAGCCTATACCAGAGCCGAAAGAGGAGGAGGACAGAGACAGGGACATGTCAGACTAATGAATGCTGAGCAGGCTCAGACCACTGGGGGAGTCGTGGCAGGTACGATTTTAGTTGGCAATACACCAGCAACTGCTCTATTTGATTCTGGAGCTTCACACTGTTTTATCTCTATCATGTTTGTTTCCCGCAATTCTATTGATTTTACAATCTTAACTGCGGGGTGGAACATTAAGACTGGGAACGGTAATATCATGACTAATAAGGAATGTAGGCTATGTCCCTTAGTAATTAAGGGAAGAGAATTTTATGCCAACTTGTTAGTTATCAACGGAGGAGGATATGATGTTATCTTAGGAATGGATTGGTTGAGTAGCTTCCATGCGGTGATAGATTGTAGGAAAAGAAGGGTAATATTTCAGATTCCTGGCTGTTCGGAGTTTGAATTTATTGGAGAAAGTCAATCTCTAGAACCAGCTAAATCTAAGGTGTTCCCAAAAGGAGGAGTGTTGGAGGCTATGGAAGTAGGAGAATGAATGATCCCAGTAGTATCAGAATTCTTAGATATATTTCCTGAAGAAATACCTGAACTACCACCAGTAAGGGCAGTAGAATTTACTATTAATATTATACCTGGAGCTGAACCAGTTTGTAGGCCACCTTATCGGATAGGAGTTGTAGAGCTAGAAGAAGTTAAGAGACAAGTAGATGAGCTACTAAAGTTGGGTTTTGTGAGACCCAGTGTTTCACCTTGGGGAGCTCCAGTGTTATTAGTAAGGAAGAAGGATGGGAGTCAAAGACTGTGTGTGGACTATAGAGGTTTGAATGCAGTAACAATTAAAAACAAATATCCGTTACCAAGGATAACTGATCTATTTGATCAATTGGGTGGAGCAAGGGTATTTTCAAGGATAGATCTTCGTTCTGGATTCCATCAAGTAAGAGTCCGAACAGAAGATATCTCAAAAACTGCATTTAGAACCAGACATGGTCATTATGAATATTTGGTGATGCCATTTGGAGTGACTAATGCTCCAGCAGTGTTTATGAATTTGATGAACCATGTTTTTACTCAGTATCTGGATAAATTTGTGGTAGTATTTATTGATGATATATTAATCTACTCTAAAAATAAAAAAGAGCATGCTGAGCATTTGAGAACAGTTTTGCAAACTCTTAAAGAGCAGAAGTTATATGGGAAACTGAGCAAATGTGAATTTTGGTTGGATAAGGTTGCTTTCTTGGGTCACATAGTTTCAGGAGATGGTGTATCAGCTGATCCTAAGAAGATAGAAGCTGTAATGGATTGGCCTGTACCGAAATCAGTATTGGAGATTCGGAGTTTTCTGGGATTGGCTGGATATTATAGGCGATTTGTACAAGACTTTTCAAAAATTACATCTCCTCTAAAAAAAAAAAGTAATTTAATTTTGTATCCCTGTAACGCCCCCGTTTTTCAGCTGCTTCCCAAAACGGAGGACGTTACTTATTACTTATACTAGGCAACCCAATAGTCACAGGATCTTGGAATAACCGTAACTACTGCCACAATCAGATGAATAAATAATATGTCTGAAACTGAAATAATTTCATTTATACAAAGAGTTCATTACATAAAACGGCACACTGCTTTAAATATGAACACAAAAGAGTCGAAGAGAAAAGCAGTGCCCAGACAAAAGGAAATACAAACAAAATATACAAAAGTTCTCCAAGGGTACTTCGCTAGTCTATTGTCACTCGATCTGTCCAACGAAGTACGGGTCTTCAACTGGGGCTGGATCCCCTTCTTCACATTCCAAATCTGGGTTCAAAACCCAGGGGATTAAACCCGGCAAGTAATACATTTAAAATAGGAATTGTGTACTATCATAGTACATGAATATCAGTGTGCATGAGCATGTTTAAGTCAGTTTTGTTTGTGTGCATATAAAGTACCATGAAGGCAACATATAAATTAACATGAAGTGAAGCATAAATAAATTCACAAATAAATGCGCATGACAATAAACATGACAATAACTACTCTATCTATTTAATCATATATTCTATTGGTCTCAGTCATCGTCCAATTTAAAATTTTGAAACTGTATTAATGGATAAGATAGCGCTATTCTCCATTGTCGTATAAGTGCCCGTGCATACCCGGGACCCGGCCCCAATATTCATGGCGCTGAACCATGATATGCCGCTAGGCACTCAATCACGTTCCGTACTGTATTACAGTACGGACTTACCACTCAGGGTAGATATCAATTGGTGATCCAGTAATCACCCAGGCCGCTGCAGTAATAGAATCACGGCCCTAACAATACAATCAATCCTTTTACGGTAAGGCTCTTATCCATCATATAGTTTCCCCCATCCCCGTGTTCATAATGAATTTTGCACATGAAAATTTTATAATATTTCTTTAATTATTTTTCAATTCATGATAACATGCTTGCATTTCCATGACTGTACATGACATGTAGTATCATAACACATAATCTGTAATATTAAAACACATGACTTGTAATCAGAACTCGTGACATGTAAAACACATGACTTGTAGCATGATAAATTAACACATGATATATTAGTACACATGATTTGTAATATCAAGGTACATGACTTATAGCATGATAGGTGTTAGTGCACAATTGTAATGCATCTCATTACAATTATTTAATAATCTGGTTTCATTCTCAATAATGTAAATTAATAACCCAATTTGGAAATCAAATTTCTATCTATTAATTATTTACAATTAATTCAAACTAAGCCAAAGCCCAATCCCATAAATGCCCACTTATCTTGTTATTTTTATTTTTCTTCTTTTCTAGCCCAAGCCCATTAAGCCCAATTTTATTTATTTATTTATTTTTTTTATTTTTATTTTTTTCTTTTCCTTTCCTTTCCCCTTACAGAACACAGGCCCAGTTCCCCTTTTTTTTTTTTTCTTTTTTTTCTTTTTCTTCTTTCAATTTTTGCATGGATTCAAATATTTGCATGGGGTTTTCTTTTACGTAATTTTTTTTTTTAAATAAATAAAAATAATAATAAGCAAATATCATAATATTTCTATATAACAAAATTGATCTGGCTCAGTTCTTAATATTAGTTAATGGTCCAAAAATGAATAAAGCATTTTTACAAGATAATGTACGTATACAAAATTAAATAAATAAACGAATGAAAATAAATAAAATAAAGAACTGAAAGAAAATAGCAGTATTACTTGCCTTGGGTCGATCTCAAATATTTGGTTTGAATCCTCGGTATGGTTTGATTTTTCCTCTCTTCTTCTACTCTCTTTATTTTTATTTTATTTTATTTTATTATTATTATTATTTTTTTCCTTCTTCTTCGGTTTGGTTGCAGGCAGAGAGAGTGAGAAAGGAAGGCAGAGAAAGTGAGGGAGAGAATGAGACAGAGATAAGGGAGGGGTGGGGTTTTTATTTTATTTTATTTTATTTTATTTTGTTTTCCTCACATGCTTGTGACACTTGCACTCCATGCAACCCTCTTTTTTTTCCATCGCGACAGCACACCATGCCACTCCCCTTCTCTTGACAGCAAAGAGCAGATATAAATAATTTTTTTTTTAATTTAATAATTTAATAATTTTGATTTCATGTAATATTCTTCAAATAATACCAAATTTATGTAAGACGTAGTGCTCGACGAGGGGAACACTACAAAATTATCCGTTTGTTGTTTCGATATCCAGAATAAATGAACCGAAATTCCGAAATAATTAGAAGAATAATTTTAATATTATTAAATTAACAATTTTGAGAGTATTTTTCGGCCTCGTAAGAAAAAACTTCAAAAATCCTAAATATTACAAAACTAATAATCGCGAAGAAGCGTATATAAATGTAAATAACAAAACGAACGGAAATAAATATAAATAAAATAATGAAAAGAACGAAAATAGCAGTATTACTTGCCTTGGGTCGATCTCGAATATTTGGTTTGAATCCTCGGTATGGTTTGATTTTTCCTCTCTTCTTCTACTCTCTTTATTTTTATTTTATTTTATTTTATTATTATTATTATTTTTTTTTCCTTCTTCTTCGGTTTGGTTGCAGGCAGAGAGAGTGAGAAAGGAAGGCAGAGAAAGTGAGGGAGAGAATGAGACAGAGATAAGGGAGGGGTGGGGTTTTTATTTTATTTTATTTTTTTTTTCTTTTCCTCACATCCTTGTGACACTTGCACTCCATGCAACCCTCTTTTTTTTCCATCGCGACAGCACACCATGACACTCCCCTTCTCTTGACAGCAAAGAGCAGATATAAATAAATTTTTTTTTAATTTAATAATTTAATAATTTTGATTTCATGTAATATTCTTCAAATAATACCAAATTTATGTAAGACGTGGTGCTCGACGAGAGGAACACTACAAAATTATCCGTTTGTTGTTTCGATGTCCGGAATAAATGAACCGAAATTCCGAAATAATTAGAAGAATAATTTTAATATTATTAAATTAACAATTTTGGGAGTATTTTTCGGCCTCGTAAGAAAAATCTTCAAAAATCCTAAATATTACAAAACTAATAATCGCGAAGACCGAATGTCATTTGGGTGTGTGGATTTAAAGTTATGTTAACCGAAAGTTATTTCGGTGTCCAAAATCGACTTCGGTGGACTTATTCGGCACTACTGGTCTCAAGAGAGCAATACAGATAGCTCGAAATTTTGGGGTATTACAGAATTTGACATAATCGCGCAGTTGGCTAATATCCCAGCACGAGTGACGCTTTACGAATTGTTGAGATTATCATAATCAACACGTGAAGCTCTAAGAGAGGTCTTGGCAGATTCTGAGTCGTTCCTAGCTCAGATTGTCGAGCCGGCCATCGAAGAGTGGGACTCTTGCCCCCACTGTCATCAAGTGAGGAGGCAGGTCCCACAAATTATCTTCTCTCCAGAAGACTTGCAGGTGAGGAATATAAAGCATAATAGGCCTTTATATTTCACTGGATATGTCGGGTCCACAAAAGTGGATCGAATTCAGATTGATCCAGGTTCTGCACTCAGCGTCGTGCCCAGTAGATTGATGCAGTTGTTGGAAATTTCCCTTCATCGCTTGACACCTACACACACTACCATCTATGGATTCAACGCTAATAATAGCCATCCTCTTGGTAAGATCCGATTGCGGTGTCAAATTGGCGACTTGAAAACGGAGGTTACATGCTACGTAATTGATGCTGATACCTCCTACAATATTTTATTGGGGCGACCTTGGATTCACTCTCATATGATAGTTCCGTCGACTCTTCACCATAGTTCCGTCGACTCTTCACCAGTGCATGAAATATTGCGATGAGGAAGGAGAGGTCCGGACACTAATTGCTGACAAGCAGCCATTCAGAGGGTTAGAAAATTACTTCACAGATGCTGCACTCTACAAGCCAGCACATGAAGCCTCCAATGACAGTCTTAGCAAGTCTCCAAAGCCCGACGACAGTGGCAATGAAGCCGACACTGAGTACGAGCTCCTTGGAGAAGATGACGGGGTGATTACGAAATCAACCCTCACCTAGATCTTAGCTTAGGTCTTGATAATATAGTGGATGTAATAGAAAGTGAATGGGTTATTAATGAAAGTGTAAAGTTAGTCTACGAGCATGCTGTAGCTACTGAGTCTGAGCCCTCTTGTACCTCCACCGAAGCGGATGGCCTGACCGAACTTGAAGTTCTGGTGGCATATCATTTTCCCCTCCTCTCTCAATTAAAAATAACCGAGGATCAAGGGCATTTATTTGAAGTGCCTCCCTGACAGAAGTCCCAAAGGCCGATCATGTTCGGCAAAGTGGCCACGTCGCCTCGACAGAGACAAAGTAGTGAAAGTGATGAACAAACATCACCTCAATTTCACTTATATGAGCAAAGGTCCCGACAGATGATGGAGAAAATGGGATATAATTTTACCCAGAAGCCGGGATTAAACTTCGAAAAAGGAAGACGGAATCTCATACCCTCGTTTAAACCGAGAGGAAAGAGCCCTAATTATTATCAGAAGACCCGCAGGGGGTTGGGTTATGTATCTACTCCACCTTCGTCACCATTAAAAGCTGAAGAGAGTTCTTCGACCAAAGAAGAAACATCTTCACCAGATCATGATTCAGATATAAGCACCGGTGCTTGGTTTCAATCTTTGACAATCAATATGGTTTCAGCCGCGCCAGAAAGCAACGAGGAACCAATTGACATTCAAGATGATGCTTGGGCTAAACATATGGATACTCTCTGGGATGTCCGCTTTGAACAGCGTGATCCGCCCACAGAAGACAAATTAATACAGGTTAACATGGGAACGGAAGAAAATCCGAAACCCATTTTCATAAGCGACACACTAACTCTTTTAGAAAAGGATGAACTTATATCTCTTATCAAAGAGTATATAGATGTGTTCGCATGGAGTTATGAAGATATGCCTGGGCTTGACCCTCAAATTGCCACACACCGGTTAAATATAAAAGAAGATGTCAAACCTGTTAAACAGCAACAGAGGCGTTTTCGACCGGAATTGATGGAGGCAATAGTTGCTGAGGTCAACAAGCTTATATAATCCGGGTTCATTCGTGAAGAACAACACCCAGACTGGGTGGCAAACATAGTGCCAGTTCGCAAAAAGAATGGCAAAATCCGGATATGTATTGACTTTCGAGATCTGAACGCTGCATGTCCCAAGGATGAATTTCCACTCCCCATCACCGACGTGATGATCGATAATACTTGCGGTTATGAGAGGATGTCCTTTATGGATGGCTTCTCAGGTTATAACCAAATCAAAATGCACCCGGATGATGAAAAGCATACAGCTTTCAGAACGCCACAGGGGGTATACTGTTATACGGTGATGCCATTCGGATTAAAGAATGCAGGTGCCACTTACTAACGCGCAATGAGCGCCATATTTAAAGAACACCTACGTAGAACAGTAGAGTGCTATGCGGATGACTTAGCAGTTAAAAGCAAAGACAAATAAGATCATCTTCACGATTTAATAGTGGTCTTCGATCTTATGAGGAAACATCATCTGAAGATGAATCCCACTAAGTCATTCATGGGGGTATCCAGCGGGAAGTTTCTAGGGTTCGTAATAACTTTAAAAGGAATTTTCCTCGACCCTGAAAAGGTAAAAGCGATTAGCAAAATGTCGCCTCCCCGCAATCTTAAGGAATTAAGGGGATTATAAGGAAAACTCGCTTATATTCGGCGCTTCATATCCAACTTATCTGGATGATGCCAACCATTTTCCAAACTTATGAAGAAGGGAGTGTCTTTCATATGGGATGAGGCATGTCAGCAGGCATTTGATGACCTCAAGGAGTACCTTACTAGGCCTCATGTACTAATGGCACCAGCCCTTGGGCAGCCCTTTCTTATATATGTAAGGGCCATGGATAATGCTTTAGGAGCACTACTTGCTCAATATAATGAGCACGGCCATGAACATGCCCTCTACTATTTAAGTAGAACAATGATTGGGGCCGAACAGCGATATACCCCGATTGAAAAAGAATGTTTAGCCCTAGTGTTTGTTGTTCAGAAAATGCGACACTACCTTTCGGGGCAAACAATTCATGTCATATCACGGGTTAATCCCTTGAAGATTCTGATGACAAAACCGGGATCCTTGAATGGCCGATTGGTAAAATGGGCGCTCTTACTATCACCCTATAACATACATTTTGTCCCTCAAAAGGCCATGAAGGGACAGGCAATCGCTGATTTCCTTGCAGACCATCCAATTTGGTCCAAATTAACGCAGACATCAGAAGTCAACACAGTTACCGGAGAACAACCTTGGCAAATGTTCTTTGATGGTGCCGCGAGACGATCTGCTGCTGGAGTGGGGGTTGTGCTAATATCCCCACATAAACATATATTGCCTAACGGTTACTCATTAACAGAACCGTGCACTAATATAGCGGAGTACAATGCGCTTATTATCGGCTTAAAAATAGCTCTGCAACTGGGGGTGAACCATCTAGAGGCATATGGAGATTCTAAGCTCATTGTCAATCAGATGACAGGTGAGTATGAAATCAGACATGAAGCCCTCATCCCCTATTATCAGCTAGCTATTGAGCTAGCAGGATATTTTGAACAATTCTACATATATCATGTTTCTCGAAACGAGAATATTTATGCAGATGCTCTTGCCGCATTAGCCGCAACGCTGGCAATCCCGCCAGGTGAAGCTAAAAGCATCACCATTGGTAGTAAAGAACTCCTCCACCCAGACGTGGTATCTCAAGCCGAGGAGGTATGCCAGATTGGCTTAAAGTTAGAACCCCATGATTGGCGATTTCCGTTTGTGGATTATGCTTTGCATGGGATATTACCAGAAGATCCTAAGGAAGCCACCTCAATAAAGAGGAAGGCCCAAACATTTTATTATGACCATAAACTTCAGACTTTGTATAGAAAGTCAAGAGGTGGTATATTGCTACGCTGCATATCGAAAGCAGAAGCAGAACAAGTGCTGAAAGAAACACATGATGGAATATGTGGAGCTCATCAGCCCGGTCCCAAACTTGGAGACCGTATAAGAAGGCTAGGGTACTATTGGCCGAGCATGGTTACGGAAGCAATGGCATACGCTAAACGATGTCATGCATGCCAAATACATGCCAATTTTATTCAGCAACCCCAAGAATACTTGCACAATACCGTCGCAAGCTGGCCATTTGAAGCCTGGGGAATGGACATTGTAGGGCCAATAACTCCCCCGTCATCCAGAGGATATCGGTTTATTCTTGCAATAACCGATTATTTTTCAAAATGGGCCGAAGCCGTGCCCATGAAAGAGGTGAAGACGACAGATGTAATCAAGTTCGTCAAGCATCATGTCATTTACCGATTTGGCGTCCCTCGACGGATCATTCATGATAATGGTCGGCAATTCATCAGTGAGGGATTCTCCAGATTCTGCAATAAATTCAGAATCAAAGATATCGCTTCTACACCATATAACCCTGCGGCTAATGGGTTGGCCGAAGCTTTCAACAAGACGATCATCAAACTCCTTTGGAAGTTCGTCTCCTCCAATAAACGAGATTGGGATGAAAAGTTGGGAGAATGTTTGTGGGCTTATCGCACCACCGTTCGCACCCCGACTAAATCTACCCCGTTTTCTTTGGTTTATGGAAGTGAGGCTGTCTTGCCTCTTGAAATCCAGATACCATCATTAAGAGTGGCTTTAGCTACAAAGATGACGACAGAAGAGCGCCATCAGCAAAGATTGCAAGAACTAGAGGCATTAGATGAGAAACGTCTCAGGGCTCAACAACAAATTGAGTTGTATCAAGCCCGAATATCTCAAACGTTCAATAAGAACGTTAAACCAAGGACCTTTAAGTAAGGAGACTTGGTTCTGGCTGTTAAAAGGCCAATGGTGCTAACCCACAAAACTAAGGGTAAGTTTGAACCCAAGTGGGAAGGACCATTTGTTCTGGAGACAGTATACTCCAGTGGAGCCTATCGCTTAATGAATCAAGATGGCGACAGGATGATGATGCCGATCAATGGTAAATTTCTGAAGAAATACTATTCTTAGTATCCCTGGAGCTACGAGTCTTCTTTTCTTAGGCATGCGCAATTTGGCGCCTCTGACCTAAAACCTGGTGAGCTTGGTTCTCAAGTTTGAACCACCTCCAGTCTTTTTCTTAGGCATGCGCAGTTTGGCGCCTCTGACCTAAACCTGGTAAGTTTAGTTCTCAAGTTTGAACCACCTCCAGTCTTTTTCTTAGGCATGCGCATTGTGCGCCTCTGACCTAAACCTGGTGTGTTTGGAGTGCCCAGTTCAAGTTACGCGAGAGAGCCTTGAACCACCTCCTGTTTGGTTCTCAAGTTTGAACCACCATCAGTCTTTTTCTTGGGCATGCGCAATTTGGCGCCTCTGACCCAAAACCTGGTGTGCTTAGTTCTCAAGTTTGAACAACCCCCAGTCTTCTTTTAGGCATGTGTAATTAAGCGCCTCTGACCTAAAAGTATGAATTGCCCAACGCCAACTAGGCAATGGGAAGAGAACTAGTTTCTCGCCAACCCATCATACTGGGATAAAAGTATGAATTGCCCAACGCCAACTAGGCGATGGGAAGAGAACAGGTTTCTCGCCAACCCATCATACTGGGGTAAAAGTATGAATTGCCCAACGCCAACTAGGCAATGGGAAGAGAACTAGTTTCTCGCCAACCCATCATACTGGGGTAAAAGTATGAATTGCCCAACGACAACTAGGCGATGGGAAGAGAACAAATTTCTCGCCAACCCATCATACTGGGGTAAAAGTATGAATTGCCCAACGCCAACTAGGCAATGGGAAGAGAACGAGTTTCTCGCCAACCCATCATGCTGGGGTAAAAGTATGAATTGCCCAACGCCAACTAGGCGATGGGAAGAGAACAAGTTTCTCGCCAACCCATCATACTGGGGTAAGAGTATGAATTGCCCAACCCAACTAGGCAATGGGAAGAGAACGAGTTTCTCGCCAACCCATCATACTGGGGTAAAAGTATGAATTGCCCAACGCCAACTAGGCAATGGGAAGAGAACTAGTTTCTCGCTGACCTATCATACTGGGGTATGAGTATGAATTGCCCAACGCCAACTAGGCAATGGGAAGAGAACGAGTTTCTCGCCAACCCATCATACTGGGTAAAAGTATGAATTGCCCAACGCCAACTAGGCAATGGGAAGAGAACTAGTTTCTCGCCAACCCATCATGCTGAGGTAAAAGTATGAATTGCCCAACGCCAACTAGGCAGTGGGAAGAGAACAAGTTTCTCGCCAACCCATCATACTAGGGTAAAAGTATGAATTGCCCAACGCCAACTAGGCAATGGGAAGAGAACTAGTTTCTCGCCAACCCATCATACTGGGGTAAAAGTATGAATTGCCCAACGCCAACTAGGCAATGGGAAGAGAACGAGTTTCTCGCCAACCCATCATGCTGGGGTAAAAGTATGAATTGCCCAACACCAACTAGGCAATGAGAAGAGAACGAGTTTCTCGCCAACCCATCATGCTGGGGTAAAAGTATGAATTGCCCAACACCAACTAGGCAATGGGAAGAGAACTAGTTTCTCGCCAACCCATCATACTGGGGTAAGAGTATGAATCGCCCAATACCGATAAAATAAAGGGAAGAGGAAAAGTTTGGCATTTAAGCCCAAACGTAGTCCTCGACAACTCACCATATTGAGGGAAATAACATGGCTAGCCCAACTCATACGGTAGTTGGTAAACGCTAATCAAATCCGTTAATAGCTGGGGGTTTGCTAAAAATCCCATATTAAACTTTAATTGTTATTTCGGTTCAAGAAATTGAGCATAAGCGGTACCGAGATAAATCGTTTTGACGACAGGTTATTTGTTGGGCAAGCAAATCTGTTTTGAAGCCGGCAAATAAAAGAGTCAAAAGAATCATCTTTATTAAGGTGAAGATACAAAAAGAATTTCAAAGAAACATAGTAAAGTTATCTCTCTCCTGTTTACGAAGTTCTTATTACAAGGAAGATAAAAGTGTAAAGAGAGATGAAACTATTGGCCTCCCAGAAGTCTCAATTGGTTTATTGTCACGTCCAAATTTCTACGATGAGAAGCCTCCACGGTTTGCTGAGCTTGCCTACGCAACTCATCATCACTTATTGAAAGTTATTGCTGACGAGATTCTTCTATGGCACGATTTCTGGCCATCTCTTCCTGCTGAATCTGCTCCTGCTGGACAAGCAACATCTCTCGTTTCTCCTAATCGGAGTTTATTTTCTATCAAGGTGGCCCGAGCTCTGGCAATCGTCTCCTGGGCTTTAGAGATGGCCGCCTGGCTTTCCTCAATTCCAAAGTTTACCCTCTGCAGGTCGCCAATAACAGATTCCCGACTGGCCTGGAGCTCTGTCAGCTCCTGAGACCATCTCTCCTCCTGCTGCCTTAAAATATTTCTTCGAGATAAGGATTCTGCCCGAAGCCGTGCCAGCTCTATCTCAGTGATCGCCTCCACATCCGCCTGACGGAGTGTGTGTAGTGTGGTCACCTGTTCTTCCAAAACTGCAAGGCGGGCCCGGTATGGAGCTGCTCGATCTTGTCCACCGAATTCTTCAATATTTCCTAGGTAGCGGAATAACAGTGGACGTGCGAAGTTGAAGAAATCATGGCCATCAAGAACCATCTCAACACATCTTCTTAACAAATGCATAAAATCCTCGACGGTGAAACCGAAAAGTCTTTCAAGAGGATTTGCATTGTCGGTAGGCAAAGTAGGTAATACCAAGAAAGGTGTCGTAAACAAGGGAGCAGTAGTTGCTGGAATTGGAGAAGAAAAAGCTCGTCCCTGCATTAAATTCATGATCTGAGGGACCAATAGAGCCAGTGCAGATCTGGAAGAACTGGAGACCCTAGACGAAGTACCGACAGTACAAATCACTTGGGTACTCCCACCAATAGGAAGAGAAGATGGGATCACTTCGCCTGAAGCTCCTCCGGTGGGAGAAGCATCTTCGAACGAGAATTTTAAATTATTCTCCTCCCCTGCTAGAAGGCTTGAAGTCGGAAGAGTTGCAGGTATCTCAGCAGCCACAACAACGGACGACGTTAAAATTGCTGACTGAGAAGGCACACCAACGACTGTGGGAAATGTCTCAGTAGAACAGACTGGCGTTGGAGATGGCATGCTAGGAGAAGGTGTAGCCTCATTAGCAGCAGCTGGATAATAATCTCAGTTCTCTCGTCACTTCCCAATTCGTCAATTGGGGGAATTAAAGAGGAAACAGAGGCAGGAGCCGGCGTGGAATAATCAGCCGCAAACTCACCAGCAGAGCTATCCACACCGCCAACGGAGCCGGAATGGTCCATTCTATCGTCAAACTCTACCTGGGTAGTCGAATGCATTGGCGAAAGAAGTTGATCACCTGCATTTCAGAAGACCAGAAAAGCAGTATTACGTTAAAATAAATAACAGGCGAATGATAAAATGCTAAAGGCCATACCAGGCGATACAAGTCCAGTTGTCGGACTTGAAGGGGGAGCCATTGTCGTTTCCAGCAATGTACCCGTCTCGCTACCCGCTAGTTGCGTCCCAGGTTCTGTTACAAGCTCTACGGCCGACGGAGCTGAAATCTCAGCAACACTTGGAGCTTTGGCAGGTTCATCCTCCCTTGCCAACGCTGGGGGTACAGCTGAAGCCAACAAGTTGGAAGCAAGTTTGATAGCCACTTCTTGGGGGGCTATCAAAGTTTTCTGTGCCAGTTTTTGCCTCTTACCCGGCCTTTTATTTAAAGTGCCGCGGCGTTTGAGAGTTGGACTCAGGGAACGACTGACAACAGGCTGAGAAACTCCACCAGCACCAGTATTGTCGTCATCATCACCGGCATCATCGTTTGATTCGCTGACATCCGAAGGCTCAGCCGCAGCACCAAGGAATTCTTCCATTCCTTTTATCCTTACCCTAGAAGCACCCTGGCGGCTAATATAAAGGGCTTCTATCTCTTTGCAACAACTGCGATTGAGAGAGAAGCCGGGCACCTCAGCATTCGCAATATTGAACCAATTGCAGAAGCTGAGAGTCATGGCCAATTTTGGCGTTTTCTGGGGCAAGGAGAATTCAGTTTCGGTCCCGCCCGCTGCAAAATGGAACCAGCCACGAGCGCCTTCGTATAAATTCCCCTCGTGAGCGAGATCTTTATTGGGATTGCCCACATAAAGTTGAGAATATCCAAACTGGCGAGCAAAGCGACTCGGAGTATATGGCTCGATCTGACACCTGAAATCTTGACGATACACCAAGGTCCGGGACGGATGTTGAGAAGCCACCAGAACGATCCTGCAGATAAAGTAGTGAACTTATCTGCTCCCATGGCATCCTTCAGCCTCGTCCCATATCCTCCGCCGGGAAAGTCAAGAAAACACCGGAAGATCTCGTAATTCTGAAAGCTACGAAGAGTCTTCCGAATCTGGGACATATAATTCTGCTTCCATGAAGAACGTTCATACAGTTCTACAAGGAAGCACTTTTCGCCCGAACGACGCTCTGGTGCACTCATTAAGGAGGGACAGTGCAAGACAAGCCACGCCATCAAATAGGTGTAGGGCATCTCTACCCTAGGGTTTGGAGTTTTTGGTTGGGCAGTCTCTTTCGACTTGCCCTTTCCTTTCCCCTTGACCTTAATAGTGGGGAGGAAATCACGACAGAATACCCTCAGTCCATACTGCAAATTGCATACCATGGCGGGAAGGAGTCCAAGGGGTCGGCCGTATGCAAGAAGAACCGCTGGATATACCACGGTCACTGCAATCGCTTCCTTGGGCAATGACAGCACGACGCATCTCTTCAGCCACAGCATCAGAAACCCGGCAATGAGACCTCTGTTGGAGATCGGAAACTGGGCTTGATAGTGATAGCTCTTAAATGAAGTACTGGGACCGTATCCATTCTCATTGGATTCAGTGGTATAATATAATAGATGGCGGCCCTTAGCAATACGTTGATCAATCTCTGAGCCATAGATGGGTGGATGACCATGGATAATGGCCGAGTTATCCTTAGAATTTAAGTTGGCAAAGAGATATTCGGCCCACTTCTTATGGCCAATACCGTGATTACGCGCACCCGTCAAGTCAGCGCAGATATGATAATGGCACATCATCTCCCAGTATGTGGCATGGATGCGCTCGTCCCTCGCCAATAGCATGTTCAACTCATCGGTGGTAGGGATATACTCTTCGTAAGGGACTTCGCTCATCGAGAGTCTAGAAACCTCAAACATCTCGTGGAGAGCGAACCCTAGCTCACCCACTGGAGTAAAGAAAGTACAGGTTTCAGGGTTATACATCTCCAAGAGGCAGTAAAAGTGATAAGCACTCTGGGAAAATCCGAATTGGACTTCCTGATGGCTTTATACAAGCCAATATCCTTTAAAATGGGCTCGTGGGAATCCAGCATGTACTGAACAAGGCGTGCCCACCACATATTATTAGAAGAATGAACCCAGCCAGGCATCCTAAAGTCGCTAGCCGGGTACTGACCATCCTTTGCCAAGAACTCACTTAAGAAAGTTCAGGCACGAGATGGGACTTCACCCACTGGAAGCTCCTTGCCAAATCGGCCTGGAAGCAAGCCAGTAATGCATCTGGGGGAACCATCTTGATAAACCCCTTTTGCACCAAATTTGCCTGTTGGGACGCCATCTTGCTCTTGAGTCAGTCCCCATTTTAATTCTCGAGGCGTCGCTAGCCTTTGAAGATAGACCAGAGGATAGCTACGATCCATTCTAGGCAAAAACATCAACATTTCGCCTGAGTTATATAACCAAACGCGCTCCTCTTCGGAAAGGATCTCATCTGATTGATCCATCTGATCTCCAAAGAGGAAGGCGGGTTTCTCCATCGCCTCTCTGTTCACATCTTCAAAAGCCGCGTCAGTTATGATTTCTCGCGCAGTAGTGGAGTGGTACTTAATCAGCTTCTCCTTGCGTTTCTTCGGGTCTGGCTTGTATGAGGGGAGGATGGTAGTGAAACGGAATTGGCCTGAGGGATCAGAACCCCCAGCAAAGCCGAAGTAGTTCTTGTGGGGAAGAGATTCCATCGAATATCCTACTGCAAAAAGAAAGCAGAATGAGAGGAGTTTCTCTAGGGCAGAAAATTTCTCTAAGTATGGACGCGCGAAGCTAAAAAATTAGAACGCGCGAAGTTAAGAATAGCGCCGCGCGAAGCTAAAGATTAGACCGTGCAGAAATAGCCTCGTGTTTTCAGCGCGCCTGCTACTTAAAAATAGCCTCGCGTTTCAGCGCGACTACTACTTAAAATAACCTCGCGTTTTCAGCGCGATTGCTACTTGAAATAGCCCCGTGCTTTAACCGCGAGGATGACGCGATAACTTCGCGTGAGAAAAAAGTCAGAGACTTTTCTTCTTCTCCAAGCCTTACGGCAGGAGTACGGCGATCTCGCCAGTAAAAGAGTTGATTGATCAGTTAAAATTTAGCTAAATCACTCTAGAAAGGTTCTAAGGAGTCTCGATGGAGAGATTCTTACCCCCGATAGACGAAATGTGGGCTAGCGAGTCGCTGCCTTGGCCGCCGCCACCACTGCTTGCGCCAGTCGCCGATGATGGAGCCGCTCGAGAAGTAGCACGAGTTTTGGGTGCCATTACTGAGGAAAATCGACTGGAAATCTAGAGAAACTCGGTCGGAAGAAGATCGGGTCGTCTGAACTCTGATCGCCTGAATCTCTAAGTTTCTGGAAAATTCTCAAATAGAGTGAGAAGAATAAGAAATAGGGATTTTATTTAAAATGAAAGAAACCGCCTCTTGGAATTCGGTGCGAAGTTCGGAGAAAGTGACTGGTCAGTTACTCTCCAAAACGCGAAGCTATCGCGCGACTATGAAAAAGCGAAGTTGTTTAACTCCGCGCAGCTATACAAAATGCGAGGATAGCCGGTGCCTTAGCTTCGCGTTTTCATGGAAAAACTTGGATTTTCGACGAGTGCAATTAGGCGCTTCCATCTAAGTTAAAGTGATCCTTATCCGATCATTTGGGTATTATCAGTCTAAGTAACGCAGAAGTGCCTTAGATTATTTTGCCAAAATTATTGACCATCTGTTTGTTGAGCAAGCAAAATTCTTGAAGCCAACAGATAGAGAGGAAAATAATTGCTCTTTATTCAGAAAAGAAGAGATCACAAAGAAGAAGTTATAGCTCTCCCAAAAGCTTTTACATGATCAACTCATCAATAACAAAAGAATTCCAGATTTCTCTACGGGATGTTGAAACTCAGTTCCCTGGTTCACATGCAAAAGATCTCCTCTGCAAATGTCAATTAGGATCTGTCATCCGAAATGAAGCACGAGAGGAAAGGAAAGTGCTGCATTGAAGCGCAATTTTGCACTGCAAGTGCTGCAGCTCCTCATTTACAGCCCCTTCAGGAGTTTATTTCCAGGAGCCAGAGCTTGAAACCTGCAACTATGTTGTAAAGCATATGCTTCTAACTTCCTTAGAGTTACTTCTACTGATGAAGATCGATGGACCCACATACACTCCTCTTTAGAAAGGATTGGACTTACTGCAAAAGGAACAGAGTTTCCAAAAGAGTGAAAACGCAGAGCTAAGCTAACTCCGCGCACAGTTGAAAAAATAGCCTCGCGCTTTAAACGCAGAGGATGATGCGATAACTTCGCGTAGAGGGGGAAAAGATTTCTTTCTGCTCTTTCCTTCTCTTTCAAATTCATAGCGACTTCTAATCAAAGATAGCCTCGCAGATTCATAGCGACTGCTAATCAAAGATAGCCTCACAGATTTATAGTGACTGCCAATCAAGGATAGCCTCGCAATTCATAGCGACTGCCAATCAAGGATAGCCTCGCAATTCATAGCGACTGCCAATCAAAAATAGCCTCGCAATTCATAGCGACTGCCAATCAAGGATAGCCTCGCAATTCATAGCGACTGCCAATCAAGGATAGCCTCGCAATTCATAGCGACTGCTAATCAAAAGATAGCCTCGCAGATTTACAGCGATTGCTAATCAAAGATAGCCTCGCAATTCATCGCAACTGCTAATCAAAGATAGCCTCGCGGATTCATTGAGACTACTAGTAAAGCCCCGCGTTTCAAACGCAGGAACGACACAATAAAAATGGCGATCTCGCCGACAAGATAAGCAATCGTCCAGAATAAAATCAAGCCAAAATATCTCAGAATGGTTCTTAGAAAATCGAGAGATGAGGTTTTTACCTTCGGAAGACGCTGCATAGACTGGTTCGCCGTCGCGTTTACTTCCATGGCCGCTGACATTAACGCCGGCCAACTTGCGAAAAGCCAAACTCCTCTGGAGAGACATCCTATGGAGAGTTGAACGAAGATCAGTTGAAGATCATTCGTGAGTCACTCGAGTTCTCAGAAATTCTTCGGATGAGATGAAGAAGAAGATGAGTCGGGAGCTCTATTTAAACAGAATTTGCGTCGCTTGGTATTCGGCGTGGAAACTCGGGGTGATTAATGACATAATTACTCATTTCACTGAAGACAAAGTGAAGCTGATTAGCTCCACGTAAGTGAGCAAATAACGCGAGATAGACTTGGTATTCTAACTCCGCGTTTTCAGTTAAAAGAATCCAAAGTATTTCAAAATCTGCTGAAGTTTAAGCCATTTTGAAAACTTTGGAGAGGGTTCTGTTGGCAGTGAAAATTTCTAAGTTAAAAGGACTTTCCACAACAGAACGCGGAGCTACTTCAATAGCCCCGCGTTTGGTTATATTAACCCTGCGTTTGAATAAAACGCGGAGATGTTTAATAGTTCCGCGTTGATTCCGCAGTTTGGCTTGTATTAGCCTCGCGTTTTGAGTAAAACGCGAAGATGATCAATAGCTCCGCGTTAGCTCCGTGTTTTGGTTATTTAGCGTCACGTTTTGATGCGATTAAAGCTCCGCGTAAGCAGATAACCAGAATCTCAAATTGATTGAGATTATGATTCTGGGCTTATCTAAATACCCGAATCAAGTCTAATCAGAATTCCATCAAAACTAAGATATTTGATTGGAATCCTTGATGAATGTGAGTTCTATTTAGATAGAAACTCTTGCATTAACCTGGGGATATAAATACCTTCCTGGTGAAACCCTAAAGAGGATCTTCTTTTCGGCAATTGAGATATTTTTCTGAAATCTTGGAGAATTCAAGTTACGCACAGAGCCTTGAGTTCGTGAAGATCAGAGAAAATCACCATCTTCTTTCTGGAGTTCTTGAGAAGTTCGAGTTACGCGAGAGAGCCTTGAACAAATCAAAACCAGAGAAGATCGTCTATATTCAGCCGATATCTTTAAAAGAGAAGATTTCAACGTACCGATCGTCCAAAGGAACTGCTTGACAGATCTCATCGCCACAGATCCCACAATATTGTAAAAGAGAGAGATTGAAATATAAAATCCTCTCGTTTGTTCTTTTTATATATTGTTCACTTTCATTGTAATTTAAGTTAATTCAATGGGAGGAAGCGAAGAAAATTTTGCGACGAACAATGGGTTCATGGGAGTCCAGCATATATTGAACAAGGCGGGCCAACCACATGTTGCCGGATGAATAAACCCAGCCAGGCATCCTGAAGTCACTAGCCGGGTATTGGCCTTTTTTCGCTAGGAACTCACTCAGGAAAGTTCGTGCGCGGATCGGAACCTCTCCTACTAGGTGCTCCTTGCTAAATCTGTCTGGAAGCAAACCAGTAATATATCTGGTGGGGCCATCTTGATAAGCTTCATGTGCGCCCAATTTACCCGTTGGGACGCCGTCCTGTTCTTGAGTTAATCCCCATTCTAATTCACGATGCATCGCCAGCCTATGAAGATAGATTAGGGAATAGCCACGCCCCATTCTAGGCAGAAACATTAAAGCTTCGCCAGAGTTATAGAGCCACATACACTCCTCTTCAAAGAGGATCTGATCTAATTGCTCCATTATATCTCCAAAGAGAAGTGCAGGCTTCTCTAGCGCTTCTCTGTTCATAGCTTCAAAAGCCCCATCAGTTATAATCTCTCGTGTAGTAGTGGGATGATATTTGATCAACTTCTCCCTGCGCTCTCTCGAATCTGGTTTGTATGCGGCCAAGATGGTGGTGAAGCTAAATTGAGCTTATGGATCAGAACCTCCAGCAAAACCAAAATAGTGCTTATGGGGAAGAGTTTCCACCGAGTACCCTACTGCAAAAAGAAGAACCAGAGTTAGAGAAGTTTCTACAAAACAGAAAATTTTTCTAAGTATGAAAACGCGAAACTAAAAATTAGACCGCGCAGAACTCAAAATAGCCTCACATTTTAACGTGACTGCGAATCAAATAGCCTCGCGTTTCAACGTGACTGCTACTCAAAATAGCCTCGCATTTTAACGCGACTGCTAAATCAAATAGCCTCGCATTTCAGCGCGACTGCTACTCAAAATAGCCTCGCGTTTTAACGCGACTGATAAATCAAATAGCTTTGCGTTTTAACGCGACTGCTACTCAAAATAGCCTCGCGTTTTAACGCGACTGCTAATCAAATAGCCTCGCGTTTCAACACGACTGCTACTCAAAATAGCCTCGCGTTTTAACGCGACTGCTAATCAAATAGCCTCGCGTTTCAACGCGACTGCTACTCAAAATAGTCTCGCGTTTTAACGCGACTGCTAATTAAATAGCCCCACGCTTCAAAACGGGAGGATGACGCGATAGTTTCGCGTAAGAAGAAAACCAGAGGTTTTTCTTCTTCTCCAAGCCATACGGCCGGAGTACGGCGATTTCGCCGGTGATCGATCGGTTAGAACCAAGCCTAGTCACTCTAAAAATATTTTAAAAAGTCTCGATAGAGAGATTCTTACCTCCAATAGGCGAAGCGTGGGCTGACCCACCGCTGCCATGACCGCTGCTACCACTACTTGCGCCAGTCGCCGATCATGGGGCTGCGCGAGAAGAGGCACGAGTCTTTGGTGCTATTTCTTGAAAAATTGAGAAAATCGACAGGAAATCGGGAGAAACTTGGTCGGAAAAACGCTCAGGTCACCTGAACTCTGATCGCCTGAATCTCTAAGTCTCTGGAGAATTCTCAAATGAAGTGAGGAAGAAGAGGAATAGAGATTCCATTTAAATGAAAGAAACCACCTCTTGGAATTCGGAGCAAGTTTCGGAGAAAAAGAACCGACCAGTTACTCTCCAAAACGCGAAGCAATTAGCTTCGCGTGATGATGGAAAATGCGAAGTTGTTAACTCTGCGCAACTATGTAAAACGTGAGGCTAACTTAGCTTCACGTTCCTATGAAGAACTTGTATTTTTGACGAGTGCAATTAGGCACTTCAACCTAAGTTAAGATGATCTTTATCCAATCATCTTGGTATTAATGATCTGAGTTACACAAATGAGCCTTAGATTATTTTACCAAAATTATAAACCATCTATTTGTTGAGCAAGCAAGATTCTTGAAGCCGATAGATAGAGCTGAAAATAGTTGCCTTTATTTCATAAAAGAAAAAAATTACAAAAGAAGAGGGAGATATAGCTCTCCCAAAAGTTTCTACATATTCATCAACTCATCAATAATTTAACGGCGAGATTCTTTCACGGGGTGTTAAAGCTCAATTTCATGGTTCACATACAAAAGATCTCCTCTATAAATGTCAATTATGATCTGTTTAAAGTTCTTAGTGGATTATCTGAAGATACTGCTATAAGAATCCTAATGAAAATGCACAAGTTGGATTCGACATGCTACAAGCCCTTAAATGATCATCTCTATCGCTTTGGAAAGCAAAAGAGATTGTCATCTAACAGAAATAGTCCTCAAGAAAACTTAATGGGCTGCCGCAGAGTTCTTATAACTCCTTCAAAAGTTTACCTTTAGGAGCCAGAGCTTGAAACTTGCAACTATGTTATAAAGCATATGCTTTTGGCTTCCTTAGAGTTACTTTTGCTGATGAAGATCGGTGTACGGCCAGCCTTTGAAGAAATATCAGGGAAAAGCTACACTCCACGCTGGCTAGAGATATCAGCAAGTCATCAGACTGAATCTGGTTCACTGCAAAAGGAGAATCAAGAGTTAGAAAAAGTTTGATAAAACCTGGAAAAATCTTCTAAGTATAAAAAAAAACGGAGCTAAGCTAACTCCGTGTGAAGCTGAAGAAATAACCTCGCGTTTCAAGTGCGAGGATGACGCAATAACTTCGCGTAAAGGAAGAACAGAGTTTTTTTGTGCCTTTTCCTTCTCTTTCATAGCCTCGCGTTTCAAGCGCGAGGATGACACGATAACTTCGCGTAGAGAAAGATCAGAGTTCCTCTCTGACTTCTTCTTCTCCTTCTCCTTTAAGCCTTACGGCCGAAGAACGGCGGTCTCGCCGTTGAAATAACAATTGGCCAGGTTAAAACCGAGCCAAAACATTCCAGAATGGTTCTAAGAAGACCGAAAGTTAAGGTTTTTTACCTTCAAATAATCGCTGCATAGACTGGTTCGCCACAGTGTCTACTTCCACGGCCAACGTGCATGAAGCCGTACTCTTTTGGAGCAACATTCTAAATGGAGAATTGAGGGAAGATCAATTGAAGATTGTTCATCGACATGAGTTACTCGATCGCCGGAGCTTCGAATTCTTCAAACTCTTCAAATGAAGAAGGAGCTATTTAAATAAGATTTCCACCTCTTGGTATTCGGCGTAGAAATTCAAGAGTAATTAATGAAGCAATTACTCATTTCACTGAAAAGTGAAACTAATTAGCTCCGCGTAGGCGAGCATAATGCAAGGTAAACTTGGTATTTTAACTCCGCGTTTCATTATAAAGATCCAAAATATTTCAAAATTTGCTAAATTCTAAGTCATTTTGAAAACTTTGGAGGGAGTTCTGTTGGCAGTGAAAATTTCTAAGTAAATAGGATTTTCCACAACTGAACGTGGAGCTAACCCAGTAGCTCCGCGTTTGGCTAGTTTTAGCCCCACGTTTGAGTAAAACACGAAGTTATTAATAGCTCTACGTTATCTCCGCGTTTTGGTTCATTAGCTCCGCGTTTTGATGCGATTAGCTCCGCGTGAGCAGATAACCAGAATCTTAAATTTATTGAGATTATGATTTGGGCTTATCCAGATACCCAAATCAAGTCCTATCAGAACTCTAAATCAAGAAGATTTAAATCAAAACTAAGATATTTGATTGGAATCCTTGATGAGTACAAATTCTGTTCAGATAGAAACTCTTGCATTAACCTGGGACTATAAATACCTTTTTGGTGAAACTCTAGGGGTCTTCCTTTTTCCTCTCGGCTGGTCTTCTTTTCGGCAATTGAGATCTTTTCCTCTTGGAAAATTCAAGTTATGCATAGAGCCTTGAGTTGGTGAAAGACCAGAGAAGATTTTTTACAATCGGCCGTTATCTTCAAGAGAGAAGAGTTCGACGTTTGATCGTCCAAAGCAGCTGCTTGACAGATCCCATTGCCACATATCCCACGATATATTGTAAAAGAGAGAGATTGAATTATAAAATCCTCTCGTTTGTTCTCTTATCATCTTGTTCACTTTCATTGTAATCTAAGTTGTATTCAATGGGAGGAAGCAAAACTTTTGCGGCGAGCAAAAATCCTCTCGTTTGTTCTTTTTATCTTGTTCACTTTCATTGTAATCTAAGTTGTATCCAATGGAAGGAAACAAAACTTTTGCGGCGAACAGCTGCCTCTGATCTCTAACCCCTGGATTTGACTGGATCTCGGAGAAAGGGAGGCCATGGATGAGGGTTTTGGGACTGATTCTGGACTTGCTCCTGTTCTATTGCTCAAGTTGATGGCGAGGGACTTAAGCTCTTCCTTATTATTTACTCGCTCGATCCGATCGCTGCATTGATCGGCCAGGATCTTCTTCAGTTCATAACCCATCAATCTGAGTTGCCCGATGACTTCGGTCAATTGCCACACATGATGGCAAACAACTAACTGAATGGAATCCATTTCACTAACAAGAGAGACGATCAATGAAGAGGATCCTTCCAATCCTTTGGGAATAATGGGAAGCATGGCACTAGCTCTAATACCAGTATCGAGTTCCCCCTCTACTGGCTGTTGAGAGGAACCTGATCCACCATGTTTCTTTGGCTTGTTCCTGCAAAATTGGGTTAGTAACCGATAATATGAAAGGGAAAAAAAAAAGAAGGGGAAGAGGAAGGCGAAGAAGTAACTTGGGAAGAAAGAAAATCTATTAAAGGAATTTAGAGCATATATGGATAATTCATTTTCTACCTAGGTTTACAATTGAAGATTTGAGCTTATATAGTGCTCTACAATCAAAATAATCATCTCACTCATTTCTCCCCTTCACCGGATATTCCTTATCAATGGCTAATGACCGTTGTATCAGTGTGCACGTTACTATGCATTTTACTATACATTGAGCTAGTGGCAGACCAACTTCTCACTGGGCTTTTCACTGGCTCTCAAATGGGCTTCTTTCCACTATAATAACAACATGGATAATCCCTTTTTGCTCATTGCCAAGCCACAAGGCGTCCAATGCATATGGTACTCTCTATATATGTCCCTGTCTTGACGCTTAGGGGCGCCTCTTGACAAGGAGAGATTAGTTTGGTTATTTACAGTAACAGTTTTCGCTGTTTGGTATGGCTTACATTACAACTACTATTTTTGTACTTGTTTACAGTAATTATTGCTTTTGCAGTAATTGTTGAAAAAACTGTGTAAGATACTTTTCATGATCTGCTCTGTGGCATATAATAATTATATTATTAATAAATATGATATTTTACAAATCTCTTAAGAATAAAAAATTAATATTAAAATTTTTTCACAGCTTCCAAAAGAAATATAATAATACAGCTGGTGCATTTCAACGGAGTTATATAGATAACAACTTGCCCGTCACTTCCAGCCAATCTCATATAATAAACATGATGGAGCTGCAACATTACATTAGCTAAATTTGACTGAAAGGATGGCTAGTTGTTACGTACTTTTTCTTCTATTGGATTTTATTATGTTGATTTTCATCTCTTTGGATTTACCGGACATCATGACCGTCATCAGAATGACTAAATTCAAAGAGATGGGGATTTAGCTGTTTTTCCTTTTCTATTGTTGATTCCACCTGTCATTTGCTGTTTTGCACAAAAACACAGGCAATATTGGAAGCAAGTTTCGCGCACATTGTTTCGATGTTTGGCAGGACACCAATCATATAGTCAGTGTCTTCCATCAGATGTCCTCCCAAGATATATATATATATATATATATATATATATATATATATATATATATATATATATATATATATATATATATATATATATATATATATATATATATATAACAGGAAATTTATCGACGGTGAAGCGAATTCCTTCACCGACGCTTAGGTGGTCCAATATAATTATTACACGTGGCATTACTTAAATTAACAAATGAAAAACCTCTCTTAACTGCTTTTTGACTGGCGTCATGTCTAATAATTTTATTGGCCCCTCTAAACGGCGGTGAAGGAATTCTATTCACTGTCAGTAAATTTTTTGTTTACTCATATATATATATATATAGAGAGAGAGAGAGATGGAAATGAGCTGATAGCTCACGCAAGTTATTTGAGCTGCAGTTCATTTCCATTATCTCCAATAATATTTTTTAAAAAATTTCTTTTGGATTGTGATCTCGACTCCTTAGGGTTCACTCATACCCAATTTCTTAGATTTTAATTTTGATTTGGTCCTCCATCAAATTAATACAAAAGTAACGATTTTCAATGAATAAAACATTGTGTATGCACTTGATGAAAAGGTAAAAAAACTCCAAAATTTATGAAATTTAATTCTAAAAAAATTAAGAATGTAGAGATAGTAATTATTAAAAAAATTAAAGAAAAATCATTAGATGATTATAGTTTTGCCGCTAACTCACGTAACGTTTTCTGAGCTGGCGGCTCCCCTATAGTAATCCCAAGTAAATGGGAAATTCATTGTGTGTGTGTGACCAATAATTAATAAGATGGACGGTTCATTTAGTGAAATAATAGTAGAAAACATAATTGGGCTTCCTGTAGCAAAACTATCGCCTCGGTCAATACTTTCTACATCAAATTCAAGAGTTGATGAAATAGAGAGGAGGTGAAATGCACACCCAAGACTGAATCTTGAAAGTTACTATGATCAATAAACTGCAGCTCCTTGCGATCATGAGATGACTGCAAAAACACTTATTAGGAAAAGATGTGCATTTATTAGAACAAGATAATTTTTCAATCCATGTACAATCCCTAGCGAGCTCAGTCCAGTGAAGCAGAAATTGGATTGTGGATGTTCACATACTCACGTGAGAGCCCTAGCTTAGAAAGTAAAAAAAGAAAGAAAAATAAAAGGACAACATGCATATCCTTGCTCAAACAGTACTAGGCGAAAATATTGTGATGAACACATAGACCACGGAGTATTTTGGGGTGACCGTTACTAGGGACGATGAGAATGTGTGCACGGATCCATGGATCAATTTTAATTAGATCTGTCTCATTCAAAATTTTAAATTAATAAAATAGAATTTTTATTTTTAATTTAAATTATAAAATAGACCATGCCGAGAATTAACCGTTAGGTTATCTATTTTCATCCCTATCAAATTAGTAGCAATGCTTTATTTTATTTTATTTCTGAGTATATGTTTTTAAGTTGTATAGGGCATTCGTTGGAACCGTACTTATTTTGATAGTTTTAGTATTTTATTGATGACATCAATCGAGAGGGCTTAATTACATAACGACGTTAATTATAGTCTTATATATAGATGCATGAAACAGATGTGCACAATGAAGCGAGTGCACTTATTCGATATTCTAAGCTCCAGTTACATCACAACCAAAGCTTTATACTCACTACTCATGCAACACTCACAATCACTTGCTCATCATTATCAGCAGCAGCAGTAACAACGGTAGAGTTGGTAGAGTTTTGTGGAACGACAGTTACTCCGATTGTTTTAATATTAGTATTGGTAGCCCATTGGTTAGGCCCGTAGATCACCACGTTGCGATCTCTCTGCAGCACCAACACATAGTGTGCTGTCGTCCCGGCTGATCGGCTCTCCCACACCTGATTGCCTTTATTGTCTATGATCACGAGGTTCCCATTGTTCTGCATGACCGCCTTGCAGCCGCCGCCAGCCCTTTCGGTGTCGCTCGCCCAAATGGGGTTGTTGGAGTCGTACAACACCAAGTTGCAGTCGTACTGCATTATGAACTTATAGTTGCCTATGATCAGGGATTGCCCGCTGAAAAGTGCGTTAGGGGAGCTGATAGAATTGTCGGCCGTGCACGGCGCGAGGCCGAAGAAGGCGGCGGCGGCAAGGATGAGGAGGACTAGCGGACGAGTAGCCATTGCTATTGGTCTATGTATGTACTGGCACTTGCCCTTCAAGCTCTAATATTTATAGGGGTAGAGAGTCGCGAGTTGGTAAATGGTAGGGGTTAAAAGTAACAAGAGAATTTGTAAGATTAGAATTTTGTGAGTCCCTCGTTTCTTACCAACTAGCTAGACGTGTGGGGAGGGGAATTCTTGGACATTGTGATTAATTTCGTTGTTTTGGATTGGGGCATGCGAATCGTGATTCAGCTGATCAACAGTACCCAGCCAGCCGATATTGTTTTTATTCTATGTATGCCCGATAACGATTTAAATCCGAGGATAGGGAATATTTAATTATTTTAGGATATTATTATATTCAACTTGTGATAAAGTAAACATCCTGGACCCGAAAAGGTCCTTACACAGGAGTCCAAGTTATGACCTGCCAGCCCAAATGCTTTGGGCACCAGTTACGGGCAGGTATAAGAATGAATAATTATAATTAAGACACTCTATTAAAATTGATTGTGTAAATAGAAAGAGTGTGTAAGACAGTTTCGGTAATTGTATTATTGGTAAACGGACTATTTCTAACACTTTTTGAAAATAAAAAATTAATATCTAATTTTTTTTGCAATTCTAGAATTACTTAAAACTTTTAAGATAAATACCGTAATAACACGAGTTATTATCGTAACTTCAATTGTAGTTGTATATATTGTAACTTGTAATATTACTTTTTCAACCAAATAATCTCATAGTAAACTAAACGGGAGTTGGAGTATCTCTCTAACCAATTTGGCGAGAGGGCCACTAATACCTTTTATATATATATATATATATATATATATATATATATATATATATATATATATATATATATATATATATATATATATATATATATATATATATATATATATATATATATATATATATCGTTTATCATCTATTTAGAGCATATTAAAAAATCATGGCGGATGGTAGGTATGAGTGAATTCATATGAGCAAAGAGACAGAGACAAAAAAAGAAAAGAAGGTGAGCATTTCGTCCTCTTACAATGACATTCTAACACCCATTTATTCATAAGATAAACGTGCTGCTGTTGCGTAACGTGCCCCGGCCTTTTCTATTGTTATATATATATATATATATATATATATATATATATATATATATATATATATATATATATATATATATATATATATATATATATATATATATATATTATATCACTATAAGAGTACCGAATTTGAAGAATAATCTCATCTCTTTGGGAGAGTTAGAAGCAAAAGGTTTTGCTATATCTATCCGAGATGGAGTTCTCAGAGTTACTTCAGGTGTACTTGTGGTGATGAAAGGTACGAGGAAGAATAACTTATACTAATTTTAGGGTGGTACAGTTATTGGATCAGCAGGTACAGTCTCTGAAGAGGATATGGATGCAGAAACAACCATATTGTGGCACATGCGACTTGGTCATGCAGGTATGAGAGTTTTACAGAATTTAGTGAAGAAAGACTTGCCAAAAGGTGCAAAAACCTATAAATTAGATTTCTATGAGCATTGTGACATGAGAAAAAAGACAAGAGTAAAGTTTGGCACCGCTATCCATAATACTAAAGGAGTTTTGGAGTATATTCACTTAGATGTTTGGGGTCCTACTAGAACACCATTTTGGGAGGTATGCATTACTTTGTTACTTTTATTGATGATTACTCTAGAATAGTTTGGTTGTATCTGATGAAAACTAAAGATGAAGTGTTGGGAAATTTTCTGAAATGGGAAAAGATGATTGAGACTAAGACATGTAGGAAGATAAAGAAACTTAGATCAGACAACGATGGTGAGTATAAAAGTGATTCGTTTCTGAAAATTTACCAAAATTAAGGTATTGTTCGGCACTTCACCAATACAGATTCACCACAGCAAAATGGGGTGGCAGAATGCATGAACATGACTTTGCTATAGAAGGTTCAGTGTACGTTGCTTAATTCTGGATTAAGAAGGGATTTTGGGATGAGACAGTGACTTATGCATGTCATCTCATTAATCGATTACCATCAGCTGCGATTGAAGGTAAAACAACGATTGAGATATGATCTGAAAAATCTGCTTATGATTATGATTTCTTGCATGTTTATATATATATATATATATATATATATATATATATATATATATATATATATATATATATATATATATATATATATATATATATATATATATATATATATATATATATATATATATAAACAATAAATTATATCACTATAAGAGTACACAAATTATGGACATTAAATTCTGGTTTCTTGGCATTAGATTATAGAACTTACCATACATATGCAGATGTTTCATTTGTATGTAGTCTCACAAGGATACATAGTTTTTGAGATAAGATATGATAATTTCTAGTACAGAGCAGTAGAAAAATATAATTATATAGCATTAATAGGATATGGCCAAATATTTGAAATATAACCTTTAAGCCATGGTTTTAAATATAACAAAAAGATGTTACCTATATATCTCACAAATATTTTATCAAAATTTAAGGTGCCATTCTATGGTAAATAATATTTTATCAGCCCATATTGTCAATTCAATACCAGTTAGATACTTTTGAAAAGATATATTTACTAAAGTAAATTAAATTATAAGTTTAAATAAATTTTATTCAAAATTCAATTTTTAACCGAATCGAATTAGACCAGTTTAGTTTCAGTTTCTATTCTTACTCGGTTTGGTTTTGACAAAATCCGTGAAAACTGAACAGAAACCCACCGATTTTGCTGTCATTACCCCTAACAATTTAGGGGAACTTCTAAAGGGGCACAACTTTTTTCCTAGTGAGCCCAGATTTCCTAGTGAGCCCAGTTAAAATTTAGAAGGGGATAGAATTCCCTAGTGAGCCCAATTTAATTCCCAAAATACCCTTACTTCATATTCCCTAAATCCTCACTTCTTCTCAACCCCCAAACCCAAAATCCCTCTCTCCTCTCTTCTCCTTCAAACCCACCGCCGCCGGTGCCACGCTCCCCCGCCCGCCGCCGCCGCAGCCACGCTCCCCCGCCCGCCGCCGCAGCCACGCTCCCCCGCCCGCATCCGCCGCAGCCACGCTCCCCCGCCCCCACACCCCCCGCCCCCACCCCCTCCCCCCTTCCGCCCGCCCCCACACCCTCTGCCCCCACCCGGCTCCGCCCGACCCACACCCTCCGCCCGCCCCCATATCCTCCGCCCCTACCCCCTCCGCCCCCACCCGCCTCGGCCCGCCCCCCCACCCTCGGCCCGCCCCCACACCCTCCGCCCCCACCCGACGCTGCCACACCCCCACCCTCCGCCCCCAGTGTCCGCTGCCACACCCCCACCCTCCGCTACCTCATTTCTTCTCGGTCTCATATTTTTGAGCTCTACTGTAAGTCTCATTTAATTTAATTTTAATTTTGTTTTATTTTGTTTATTCTTATTTGCTCTGTAACTGCCCTGAAAACTGAAAACTTCTTGTTTGGTTTGATAATTTACATTCGGGAAATTCTAAACGAGTACATTTTTTTGTTAATTTTTTTTTTTAATAATTAGATTATAATTATGAAGAAAGTATAATATTGTAATCGTAGTTGTAAAATATGCGAAAATTTAGTTATTTTCTAATTATAGATGTTAATATTAAAATTTATTAATTAATTTAGAAGTTTAAAATAAATAGATAAAATACTATATTTGTAGCAAATTATACTTTATTACTACTTATTTGCTCATAGAAAATTTACTGTTTTGTTAAAAAAACATCTATGAATGAAATATCTTTGTATTACATAGATGAATTCGGCAGAATCTTCTCGTGTTCGACCAACTGCCTCGTTAAGGAGGAAGAAAGCAGTATCTCGACCACAAATCCAACGCCCGATACGAGAGAGAGAAATCGAAGTGGCCGTAGATACTGAATTAAATGTAAAAACTCCTAATTTGATCAGATATGATAGTGCAAGACTAGAAGAAGGGAATACTGATGCAGGAGGCTCTCAAGATGATCTTCATGAGTCAAATTACCGAGGTCCAGTTGATTTATCAGTACTGAAGAGTTTCAATACGCACGTTGCTTTCTTCGTTTTAAAAGATAAAGAACCACCAGAAGAGTAAGCAGAGGAACAAAGATAAGATCAATCAACTCCTAATACACCCGATACGGTAATTATGTCTCGAATCAGAAGCAGACGTCAACCCCCGAGGAAGACAAGGAGACAGTGATTAGATTATATTAGTTGTGTATTGATATTGATGATGTTAGGAACTTCAAGTGGCCGATGTAATTGTTTTTTGCAAACATTTTGAATAATTTGTAGAATATATGGTTTTTGTTTGTAATGAACCCTATTGGTTGCTTTTTGTTCGATTAATATACGCACTACGTTTGTATTTGATCTTATTTCTTTAATTTGTATAAGATCTTGTTTGTTTTATACGTAGGGGACCTTGTTTATAATCTTCACTATTTCATTGTATCAGCTATTATATCGTTGTTTCATTGAATCGGTGTATCAATGTATCATTGTATCATTATATCGTTATATCGGTGTATCAGGAGTATCATTGTATTTGTGTATCTGGAGTATCATTGTATCGGTGTATCATTGTATCGGTGTATCGATGTATCAGTGTATTATTGTGTCGGTGTATCAGTGTGTCGGTGTATCAGTGTGTCTGTGAATTATTGTATTTTTTTTGCTTCATTCACTATATTTTGTGTAATAATGTAGAATTAATTGTTAATATAAGTCATTAAAGTGACGCTAAATTGAGTAAACTAATGATTTATCAATTTATTACATAAATAGAGTGGGTGAGGCAGCGGCGGAGAATCAGATCGGGTCAAGTCCCTGTTCGGACTGTCAGTCCGAACGAGGGGGCGCCGTTCGGACTTACAGTCCGAACAAAACTGGTCTGTTCGGACTCTAAGTCCGAACAGATCCATTCTGTTCGGACTCTAAGTCCGAACAGACCAGTTTTGTTCGGACTTACAGTCCGAACAAAACTGGATTGTTCGGACTCTAAGTCCGAACGGGGTAATCGGAAGAGAGAAGAAGGGCAAACTGGGAAATTTTTTTAGAGGACATAGTTGATATATACGGTAGATTTTAACTGGGCTCACTAGGAAAAAACTTGTGCCCCTTTAGAAGTTCCCCAATTTAGCTGTCATTCCACCTGTCAATTGCTTTTTCCACGAAAAGACAGGCATTAATGGAAGCAAGTTTCCCGGGCTTTGTTTTATTATTTGGTAGGACACCAGACAGTGTTTCCACGAGATGTCCTACCAACATATGTATGTCATCAATAATTAACAAGATGGACTATTCATTTCGTGAAATAACAGTAGGACACATAATTGGGTTAATTTCCTGCAGCAAAACTACCGTCGCCGTGGTTAAATTTGAATGTGGGTCTTTTGGTCCCACATCGACGTGGCGTTAAAAAGATACTATTCTTCCGTCCTATAAACAGGGCCTTGAATATTTGGTTTTGATTATCTAAAAAATAATTAGTTATTTTATAAAACTGTTCTGATAAAACAAGTTTATTTTGTAAAGTTTTTCAAATCTGAAAAATTCCAAGTTGTACTTTAGATTTTTGGGTTTTGGAAAAAATTCTTCTATCTTGGGAAACTTTCCAATTTGTTAAAGATTTTTATAATTTGAAATTTTGGTGATAGTGGATTGATCGGGTGCCCGAGGACGTAGGTAATATTTACTGAATCTCGTTAAATTTTGTGTCTTCTCTTTTTTTGTATTTGTTCTTGTATGACACTATTTTAGGTACCTATTTGTGTACGTAAGATATCTGCTTTCCGCAACAAGTGGTATCAGAGCCGAAAGTTCGACCTTGGCAAATTGTTGAAAAATGGCAGAAGGTTCTTCATCTACACTGGCTAAGGTTACCGTGACTAATGCAAAGTTAGAAGTTGAGAAGTTTGATGGCCGCAACAATTTCGGTATGTGGCAGTGCGAAGTTTTGTATATTCTTTATCAGTAAGAGTTGGATGTTGCTCTGGAAGACAAGAAGTCAAAGAAAATGACCAATAAAGAATTGGAAAGAATCAATCGCAAAGCATGTGGTAACATTCAATCTTGTCTCACAAGAAAATAAAAGTATCGTTTCATGAGAAAGACGTCTTCAAGTAAGATATTGAATGAGCTGGAGAACAAATTTACAAAAAAGAGCAGTGAGAATCGGCTCTATTTGAAAAAGAAATTGTTTTGCTTCCAGTATCAACCAGGTACATCTATCAACGATCACATTGCTGATTTTAATAAATTAATAGGAGATTTATTAAATTTGGATGTGACTATTGAATATGAAGATCAGACTTTATTATTGTTGGTTTCGCTTCCTGATAAGTATGATCACCTTGTCACTACTCTCCTTCGTGGTAAGGATAAGGTGATTTTTGATGAGATATACAATGCATTGTACAATTCTGAGATCAGAAAGAAATATCAGAAAGAGCATGGGTATAATACAGCTGAGGCGTATACTGCCAGAGGCCGATCTCAGAGTCGTAAATCCAATCAAAGAGGCAAATCCCAATCAAGAGGTAAGCCTGATAAAGATGAATGTGTTTTTCATCATATGAAAGTGCATTGGAAGAAAGATTGTTCAAAATTGAAGAAAAAAGATAAGGGCTAAACTAATTCTGATGCATGTGTAGCCAAGTGTGAAGATGATGACTCAAATTTTACATTGGTTAGCCTATCTTCAGTTTCTCATTATGATAAGTGGATTTTGGATGGACCTATCATATGTGTCCTCACAAGGAGTGGTTTTTTGATTTTGAAGAGTTTGAGTGAGGAGTTATTTTTATGGGCAACGACAGCTCTTGCAAGACAACTGGGATAAGTTCAATCCGTTTAAAGAATCATTATGGATCAACAAGAGTTTTAACCGATGTTCGGTATGTACCGAATTTGAAGAATAATCTCATCTCTTTGGGAGAGTTAGAAGCAAAAGGTTTTGCTATATCTATCCGAGATGGAGTTCTCAGAGTTACTTCAGGTGTACTTGTGGTGATGAAAGATACGAGGAAGAATAACTTATACTAATTTTAGGGTGGTACAGTTATTGGATCAGCAGGTACAGTCTCTGAAGAGGATATGGATGCAGAAACAACCATATTGTGGCACATGCGACTTGGTCATGCAGGTATGAGAGTTTTGCAGAATTTAGTGAAGAAAGACTTACCAAAATGTGCAAAAACCTATAAATTAGATTTCTATGAGCATTGTGACATGGGAAAAAAAGACAAGAGTAAAGTTTGGCACCGCTATCCATAATACTAAAGGAGTTTTGGAGTATATTCACTCAGATGTTTGGGGTCCTACTAGAACACCATTTTGGGAGGTATGCATTACTTTGATACTTTTATTGATGATTACTCTAGAAGAGTTTGGTTGTATCTGATGAAAACTAAAGATGAAGTGTTGGAAAATTTTCTGAAATGGGAAAAGATGATTGAGACTAAGACATGTAGGAAGATAAAGAAACTTAGATCAGACAACGATGGTGAGTATAAAAGTGATTCGTTTCTGAAAATTTGCCAAAATTAAGGTATTGTTCGGCACTTCACCAATACAGATTCACCACAGCAAAATGGGGTGGCAGAATGCATGAACATGACTTTGCTGTAGAAGGTTCAGTGTACGTTGCTTAATTCTGGATTAAGCAAGGGATTTTGGGATGAGACAGTGACTTATGCATATCATCTCATTAATCGATTACCATCAGCTGCGATTGAAGGTAAAACAACGATTGAGATATGGTCTGAAAAATCTGCTTATGATTATGATTTCTTGCATGTTATATATATATATATATATATATATATATATATATATATATATATATATATATATATATATATATATATATATAAACAATAAATTATATCACTATAAGAGTACACAAATTATGGACGTTAAATTCTGGTTTCTTGGCATTAGATTATAGAACTTACCATACATATGCAGATGTTTCATTTGTATGTAGTCTCACAAGGATACATAGTTTTTGAGATAAGATATGATAATTTCTAGTACAGAGCAGTAGAAAAATATAATTATATAGCATTAATAGGATATGGCCAAATATTTGAAATATAACCTTTAAGCCATGGTTTTAAATATAACAAAAAGATGTTACCCATATATCTCACAAATATTTTATCAAATTTTAAGGTGCCATTCTATGGTAAATAATATTTTATCAGTCCATATTGTCAATTCAATACCAGTTAGATACTTTAAAAAAATATATTTACTAAAGTAAATTAAATTATAATTTTAAATAAATTTTATTCAAAATTCAATTTTTAACCGAACCGAATTAGACCAGTTAAGTTTCAGTTTCTATTCTTACTCGGTTTGGTTTCGACAAAATCCGTGAAAACCGAACAGAAACCCACCGATTTTGCTGTCATTCCCCCCAACAATTTAGCTGTCATTCCACCTGTCAATTGCTTTTTCCACGAAAAGACAGGCATTAATGGAAGCAAGTTTCCCGGGCTTTGTTTTATTATTTGGTAGGACACCAGACAGTGTTTCCACGAGATGTCCTACCAACATATGTATGTCATCAATAATTAACAAGATGGACTATTCATTTCGTGAAATAACAGTAGGACACATAATTGGGTTAATTTCCTGCAGCAAAACTACCGTCGCCGTGGTTAAATTTGAATGTGGGTCTTTTGGTCCCACATCGACATGGCGTTAAAAAGATACTATTCTTCCGTCCTATAAACAGGGCCTTGAATATTTGGTTTTGATTATCTAAAAAATAATTAGTTATTTTATAAAACTGTTCTGATAAAACAAGTTTATTTTGTAAAGTTTTTCAAATCTGAAAAATTCCAAGTTGTAATTTAGATTTTTGGGTTTTGGAAAAAATTCTTCTATCTTGGGAAACTTTCCAATTTGTTAAAGATTTTTATAATTTGAAATTTTGGTGATAGTGGATTGATCGGGTGCCCGAGGACGTAGGTAATATTTACCGAATCTCGTTAAATTTTGTGTCTTCTCTTTTTTTGTATTTGTTCTTGTATGACACTATTTTGGGTGCCTATTTGTGTACGTAAGATATCTGCTTTCCGCAACAAGTGGTATCAGAGCCGAAGGTTCGACCTTGGCAAATTGTTGAAAAATGGCAGAAGGTTCTTCATCTACACTGGCTAAGGTTACCGTGACTAATGCAAAGTTAGAAGTTGAGAAGTTTGATGGCCGCAACAATTTCGGTATGTGGCAGTGCGAAGTTTTGTATATTCTTTATCAGTAAGAGTTGGATGTTGCTCTGGAAGACAAGAAGTCAAAGAAAATGACCAATAAAGAATTGGAAAGAATCAATCGCAAAGCATGTGGTAACATTCAATCTTGTCTCACAAGAAAATAAAAGTATCGTTTCATGAGAAAGACGTCTTCAAGTAAGATATTGAATGAGCTGGAGAACAAATTTACAAAAAAGAGCAGTGAGAATCGGCTCTATTTGAAAAAGAAATTGTTTTGCTTCCAGTATCAACCAGGTACATCTATCAACGATCACATTGCTGATTTTAATAAATTAATAGTAGATTTATTAAATTTGGATGTGACTATTGAAGATGAAGATCAGACTTTATTATTGTTGGTTTCGCTTCCTGATAAGTATGATCACCTTGTCACTACTCTCCTTCGTGGTAAGGATAAGGTGATTTTTGATGAGATATACAATGCATTGTACAATTCTGAGATCAGAAAGAAATATCAGAAAGAGCATGGGTATAATACAGCTGAGGCGTATACTGCCAGAGGCCGATCTCAGAGTCGTAAATCCAATCAAAGAAGCAAATCCCAATCAAGAGGTAAGCCTGATAAAGATGAATGTGTTTTTCATCATATGAAAGTGCATTGGAAGAAAGATTGTTCAAAATTGAAGAAAAAAGATAAGGGCTAAACTAATTCTGATGCATGTGTAGCCAAGTGTGAAGATGATGACTCAAATTTTACATTGGTTAGCCTATCTTCAGTTTCTCATTATGATAAGTGGATTTTGGATGGACCTATCATATGTGTCCTCACAAGGAGTGGTTTTTTGATTTTGAAGAGTTTGAGTGAGGAGTTATTTTTATGGGCAACGACAGCTCTTGCAAGACAATTGGGATAAGTTCAATCCGTTTAAAGAATCATTATGGATCAACAAGAGTTTTAACCGATGTTCGGTATGTACCGAATTTGAAGAATAATCTCATCTCTTTGGGAGAGTTAGAAGCAAAAGGTTTTGCTATATCTATCCGAGATGGAGTTCTCAGAGTTACTTCAGGTGTACTTGTGGTGATGAAAGATACGAGGAAGAATAACTTATACTAATTTTAGGGTGGTACAGTTATTGGATCAGCAGGTACAGTCTCTGAAGAGGATATGGATGCAGAAACAACCATATTGTGGCACATGCGACTTGGTCATGCAGGTATGAGAGTTTTGCAGAATTTAGTGAAGAAAGACTTACCAAAAGGTGCAAAAACCTATAAATTAGATTTCTATGAGCATTGTGACATGGGAAAAAAGACAAGAGTAAAGTTTGGCACCGCTATCCATAATACTAAAGGAGTTTTGGAGTATATTCACTCAGATGTTTGGGGTCCTACTAGAACACCATTTTGGGAGGTATGCATTACTTTGATACTTTTATTGATGATTACTCTAGAAGAGTTTGGTTGTATCTGATGAAAACTAAAGATGAAGTGTTGGAAAATTTTCTGAAATGGGAAAAGATGATTGAGACTAAGACATGTAGGAAGATAAAGAAACTTAGATCAGACAACGATGGTGAGTATAAAAGTGATTCGTTTCTGAAAATTTGCCAAAATTAAGGTATTGTTCGGCACTTCACCAATACAGATTCACCACAGCAAAATGGGGTGGCAGAATGCATGAACATGACTTTGCTGTAGAAGGTTCAGTGTACGTTGCTTAATTCTGGATTAAGCAAGGGATTTTGGGATGAGACAGTGACTTATGCATATCATCTCATTAATCGATTACCATCAGCTGCGATTGAAGGTAAGACAACGATTGAGATATGGTCTGAAAAATCTGCTTATGATTATGATTTCTTGCATGTTTATATATATATATATATATATATATATATATATATATATATATATATATATATATATATATATATATATATATATATATATATATATATATAAACAATAAATTATATCACTATAAGAGTACACAAATTATGGACGTTAAATTCTGGTTTCTTGGCATTAGATTATAGAACTTACCATACATATGCAGATGTTTCATTTGTATGTAGTCTCACAAGGATACATAGTTTTTGAGATAAGATATGATAATTTCTAGTACAGAGCAGTAGAAAAATATAATTATATAGCATTAATAGGATATGGCCAAATATTTGAAATATAACCTTTAAGCCATGGTTTTAAATATAACAAAAAGATGTTACCCATATATCTCACAAATATTTTATCAAATTTTAAGGTGCCATTCTATGGTAAATAATATTTTATCAGTCCATATTGTCAATTCAATACCAGTTAGATACTTTAAAAAAATATATTTACTAAAGTAAATTAAATTATAATTTTAAATAAATTTTATTCAAAATTCAATTTTTAACCGAACCGAATTAGACCAGTTAAGTTTCAGTTTCTATTCTTACTCGGTTTGGTTTCGACAAAATCCGTGAAAACCGAACAGAAACCCACCGATTTTGCTGTCATTCCCCCCAACAATTTAGCTGTCATTCCACCTGTCAATTGCTTTTTCCACGAAAAGACAGGCATTAATGGAAGCAAGTTTCCCGGGCTTTGTTTTATTATTTGGTAGGACACCAGACAGTGTTTCCACGAGATGTCCTACCAACATATGTATGTCATCAATAATTAACAAGATGGACTATTCATTTCGTGAAATAACAGTAGGACACATAATTGGGTTAATTTCCTGCAGCAAAACTACCGTCGCCGTGGTTAAATTTGAATGTGGGTCTTTTGGTCCCACATCGACATGGCGTTAAAAAGATACTATTCTTCCGTCCTATAAATAGGGCCTTGAATATTTGGTTTTGATTATCTAAAAAATAATTAGTTATTTTATAAAACTGTTCTGATAAAACAAGTTTATTTTGTAAAGTTTTTCAAATCTGAAAAATTCCAAGTTGTAATTTAGATTTTTGGGTTTTGGGAAAAATTCTTCTATCTTGGGAAACTTTCCAATTTGTTAAAGATTTTTATAATTTGAAATTTTGGTGATAGTGGATTGATCGGGTGCCCGAGGACGTAGGTAATATTTACCGAATCTCGTTAAATTTTGTGTCTTCTCTTTTTTTGTATTTGTTCTTGTATGACACTATTTTGGGTGCCTATTTGTGTACGTAAGATATCTGCTTTCCGCAACAAGTGGTATCAAAGCCGAAGGTTCGACCTTGGCAAATTGTTGAAAAATGGCAGAAGGTTCTTCATCTACACTGGCTAAGGTTACCGTGACTAATGCAAAGTTAGAAGTTGAGAAGTTTGATGGCCGCAACAATTTCGGTATGTGGCAGTGCGAAGTTTTGTATATTCTTTATCAGTAAGAGTTGGATGTTGCTCTGGAAGACAAGAAGTCAAAGAAAATGACCAATAAAGAATTGGAAAGAATCAATCGCAAAGCATGTGGTAACATTCAATCTTGTCTCACAAGGAAATAAAAGTATCGTTTCATGAGAAAGACGTCTTCAAGTAAGATATTGAATGAGCTGGAGAACAAATTTACAAAAAAGAGCAGTGAGAATCGGCTCTATTTGAAAAAGAAATTGTTTTGCTTCCAGTATCAACCAGGTACATCTATCAACGATCACATTGCTGCTTTTAATAAATTAATAGCAGATTTATTAAATTTGGATGTGACTATTGAAGATGAAGATCAGACTTTATTATTGTTGGTTTCGCTTCCTGATAAGTATGATCACCTTGTCACTACTCTCCTTCGTGGTAAGAATAAGGTGACTTTTGATGAGATATACAATGCATTGTACAATTCTGAGATCAGAAAGAAATATCAGAAAGAGCATGGGTATAATACAGCTGAGGCGTATACTGCTAGAGGCCGATCTCAGAGTCGTAAATCCAATCAAAGAGGCAAATCCCAATCAAGAGGTAAGCCTGATAAAGATGAATGTGTTTTTCATCATATGAAAGTGCATTGGAAGAAAGATTGTTCAAAATTGAAGAAAAAAGATAAGGGCTAAACTAATTCTGATGCATGTGTAGCCAAGTGTGAAGATGATGACTCAAATTTTACATTGGTTAGCCTATCTTCAGTTTCTCATTATGATAAGTGGATTTTGGATGGACCTATCATATGTGTCCTCACAAGGAGTGGTTTTTCGATTTTGAAGAGTTTGATTGAGGAGTTATTTTTATGGGCAACGACAGCTCTTGCAAGACAACTGGGATAAGTTCAATCCGTTTAAAGAATCATGATGGATCAACAAGAGTTTTAACCGATGTTCGGTATGTACCGAATTTGAAGAATAATCTCATCTCTTTGGGAGAGTTAGAAGCAAAAGGTTTTGCTATATCTATCCGAGATGGAGTTCTCAGAGTTACTTCAGGTGTACTTGTGGTGATGAAAGATACGAGGAAGAATAACTTATACTAATTTTAGGGTGGTACAGTTATTGGATCAGCAGGTACAGTCTCTGAAGAGGATATGGATGCAGAAACAACCATATTGTGGCACATGCGACTTGGTCATGCAAGTATGAGAGTTTTGCAGAATTTAGTGAAGAAAGACTTACCAAAAGGTGCAAAAACCTATAAATTAGATTTCTATGAGCATTGAGACATGGGAAAAAAGACAAGAGTAAAGTTTGGCACCGCTATCCATAATACTAAAGGAGTTTTGGAGTATATTCACTCAGATGTTTGGGGTCCTACTAGAACACCATTTTGGGAGGTATGCATTACTTTGATACTTTTATTGATGATTACTCTAGAAGAGTTCGGTTGTATCTGATGAAAACTAAAGATGAAGTGTTGGAAAATTTTCTGAAATGGGAAAAGATGATTGAGACTAAGACATGTAGGAAGATAAAGAAACTTAGATCAGACAACGATGGTGAGTATAAAAGTGATTCGTTTCTGAAAATTTGCCAAAATTAAGGTATTGTTCGGCACTTCACCAATACAGATTCACCACAGCAAAATGGGGTGGCAGAATGCATGAACATGACTTTGCTGTAGAAGGTTCAGTGTACGTTGCTTAATTCTGGATTAAGCAAGGGATTTTGGGATGAGACAGTGACTTATGCATATTATCTCATGAATCGATTACCATCAGCTGCGATTGAAGGTAAGACAACGATTGAGATATGGTCTGAAAAATCTGCTTATGATTATGATTTCTTGCATGTTTATATATATATATATATATATATATATATATATATATATATATATATATATATATATATATATATATATATATAAACAATAAATTATATCACTATAAGAGTACACAAATTATGGACATTAAATTCTGGTTTCTTGGCATTAGATTATAGAACTTACCATACATATGCAGATGTTTCATTTGTATGTAGTCTCACAAGGATACATAGTTTTTGAGATAAGATATGATAATTTCTAGTACAGAGCAGTAGAAAAACATAATTATATAGTATTAATAGGATATGGCCAAATATTTGAAATATAACCTCTAAGCTATGGTTTTAAATATAACAAAAAGATGTTATCTATATGTCTCACAAATATTTTATGAAAATTTAAGGTGCCATTCTATTGGTAAATAATATTTTATCAGTCCGATATTTGTTTGCTCAAAATTTGGATCTTTCCTTCCATTATAAAATTATTTGATTATAACAAAAATTGAGAAATATGAGAAATAACAAGAACGAGAATATTAATTTATTCCCTTTTTTTATGTGGTTTCGGGTGGCGACGGAGCCTCGTCGGTGTACTTCGTTGACCGTCTGACCTGGAAGAGAATGGCTCTGTTTCGCTCCTTGATCTTACGAGCTTGCCCGAAATCGTCCAAAAGTCCCCCCCAAAATTCCTTTCTCTGGAATCAACTCCTATCTTTTATAGACCAAATAGGCTTGAAATTCGGCTCGAATCCTCCCTGAAAAATCAGATCACGAAATATCAGGCAAATAAACAACGGAAACAGGCGGAAAACAACCAGCGGGTTGGCACCTGCGGGAGCGCTCCAGCGGGTGCAACCGCGGGGTTCTCCCGCGGGTTGCACCCTCGGGAGCCTCCCGCAGGGCCCGCAGTAATTTTTTTCCTTTATTTTAATTTTAATTAATTAATTAATTTTTTTATTTATTATTATTCTTTTTTTAGATGTCTACATAACCCCCTCCAAAATTTTCGAAGTTCTGTATTTAGCTGTACTGAATTTCGAAATACTTTGGATTATTTGATTTTGACTATCAGATGTATGAAGAATTTGGTAGACAGAAATAATTGTTGATGTATTTCGTAAGATATGGGAGGAGATATGGCGTTAATATGCTTATTTAATAACAAACAGATGTATGCTTTTAACGTGCTCATTAGATAATAAGTAGAGGTATGATGTAAACGTACTCATTTGGTGACAAGTAGAGGTATCATGTTCACGTGCTCATTTTAGGTCAAGCAGAGGTATCATATTAACGTGCTCATTAGAATCCTAACCATTCAGTGACATCTAGTATGACGGATCAGGGAAAGACAGAGGTGACTTTAAACGTGTCTTGAAGCTTAACCCATTCAGAGAATCTGGTCGTGATAGGAACAAGCTGACTAAACAGTGGTGACGGTTAACGTATTTAGCCTTAAAATCAGACTATCAGAGGTAACTGTTAACTTGATAGGGAGATGATTTTTGTCAGAGGTGACTTTTAATTTAACGACATCAAAAGAAAGTTCATCGGAGGTTTTAATGTTGGACTTGATGAAGTGTAAGTTTTCTCTTCTGTCAGAGGTGAAATCTTAACGTGACAGGGGATCGATTTAATTAGGGTAGTAAACCCCCAGCTATCAACGGATTTGATTAGCCTTTACTAACTACCGTTTGAGTTGGGCTAGCCATGCTATTTCCCTCAGCATGGTGAGTTGTTGAGAATTTTATTTGGACTTAAATGTCAAACTCTTCCTCTTCCCTTTGCCGTAGCAGTTTAGGGCAGTGATATATCCTTATATTCGAATAAGGATATTATTGTTACGGTATTTTTAACAAACCCCAAGCTATCAACGGATTTGATTTGCCTTTACCAACTACCGTTTGAGTCGGGCTAGCCATGCTATCCCCTCAGCATGGTGAGTTATCGAAGGTTTTGTTTTGGCTTAGATGCCAAACATTCCTTTTTCCTTTTGCCTTAACAGTTTTGGGCAATTCATGCTTTTACCCCAGCATGATGGGTTGGCGAGAAACTGGTTCTCTTTTCATTGCCTTGATGGCGTAGGGCAATTTATTTTTTTACCCCCAGCATGGTGGGGTTGGCGAGAAATTTATTCTCTTCTCGTTGCCTTGTCGGCGTTGGGTAATTCATACTTTTTACCCCCAGTATGGTGGGATTAGCGAGAAATTTATTCTCTTCCCGTTACCTTAATGGTGTTGGGTAATTCATACTTACCTCCAGCATGGTACGTTGGCGAGAAATTTATTCTCTTCCCGTTGCCTTGATGGCATTGGGAAATTCATACATTTTACTCCCAGCATGGTGGGGTTGGCGAAAAATTTATTCTCTTCCCGTTGCCTTGATGGCGTAGGGCAATTTCATAATTTTTCTTTTTCGTTTTCTTTTCTTTTTTTATCATTTTTTATGGGGGTTCAAATTAACCGCCCTGAGCTCCTCCTGGAAATTGTTGTGAGCCCAAGTGGTACCTTTAAACCACATACATTAATGTGTCGGAGTTAGCTCTAACTCCATTTTTGTTCAGCTTTGAGCTGAACTGCTCCAGCGTCAATCAACGCTTGAATTTTGTCTTTTAGAATAAAACAATTCTTTGTAGGGTGACCTACAATCCGGTGGTATAGGCAGTAATTGGGATCGTTAGTCTTCCTAACCTCTTCAGTCCTCTTACTCTCCGGCAACTTAAGCATTTTGCGTTTGCTGAGCAGATTGAACATAATAACAATATGCTCATCCTTAAACAAATACTGCTTTTGAAGTCTTGGTGACTTTGCTGTGTTGCTCACAGTTGGCTATGCTTTCTACTTCGGTGTGCTTTCTTCCACTATTGCCATTATGTCCTTCCCTTTAGAGCGGGAGAAATGGAATGGAGGTTCATTTGTACTGCCTCCGATTGCGTACTGCTGCTTTTCGAGACGTCGAAGTATATCTTCGGCCTGTTCACCTTACTTAAGCAGATTTTTTCATGATTTGGCTTTAACCGAGCCCATCTTATCTAGAACATCGGTTAACAAATTGTGCCTGCAAGTTTCCAACAGAATGTCCTGCGTCATGCCCTGTGGGCATCGAACAGAAAGTTTTCGGAATCGCTCGACATAAGTTTTGACCGTCTCGCCTTCCTCTTACTTTGCTGCTAGCAAGGATAGTATAGAGACTTCTGTATCATCTTCAAAGAATCGGGCTAGGAACTCACGTTCTACATCAGCCTATGATTTAATTGTTCCCTGGGGTAGCTGCATGAACCAGGTCAATGCGGGCCCCCGCAAAGTGCTCGCAAATATCTTAGTTATAGTCGGTTCATTCCCCATGAGATGTCCTGTCTGCGACAGAAAATAGAAGCTGTGTTGTTGCGGCGAACCTTTACCGTCGAATGACTAAAGGTTCAACTATTTATATTTTGCAAGATAAGATACGGTCTCCCATTCTATGGGATAGGGACGGACTACCCGCACCTCTTGCAGTTTTTTGCGATGAAGAAGAGCTTATAGTTGGTTCTCCATCTTCTCTATTTTTTTCTACGTGAGGGCTGATGATAGCCTTCACTTCCTCTTCCTCTCTTGAATGAGGAGGCACTTCTTCATCCTCGTCCTTGCTGTCTTCATTTATTTGGACGGGTCGTTTTCCTTTCTGCCGACTAGAAACGGATGACGAGGATTGGCTCTTTCTAGTTTGAGCTAACAACTCAATTAAAAATTGTTTCATTTCTTTTATGGTCTCTTCTTACTGTTCGAGATATTTTTCTTGTCTCTCAAACCTTCCAGAGACTTCTTCTAGAAACACGCTCTCTGATTCGATAGAAACTCTTTTTGACCCTGGAGTGATTTCCTTATCCGAAGGGTTGTTTTCGATCACCTTTTTGCCTTTATTAACCATATGTGATGAGACGGCAGGCAGATCAGTTCCAGAGCACACTTTTTTCACCGTCCGTATTCTTTTGGGCTCAGTGATTCGCTCAAAAACGGAGCATTTCGAGTTGCATTGGCAATTCGATAGAACGGTTGAGATTAGCTGTTCGCATTGGCAGTGAGGAATATTTTGTGAGGAGTTCTTTTTCTAATTGAGATACTCTCTCAAATCTTGAGGTACTTTCTCCTCTCTATTTGCATCTTGACACCTCTTGCGTCGTAAATTTGGTTCATAATACTGGAGAGTCTGCAATATCTCAGGGCTGAGCTCTTTTCCAGCATCAGATTGTTTCCTAACCCTCCTGCGGATTTTTCTGGAGTGCACGCTGGCCTTAGTAGTTGTGTGGTCCCCGGATGCCTCTGATATAGAAATTAAAATTCTTGGTGCATGTTGTGTGCTCACCATAGGCGTGCTTGAAGAGACATGAGGGTTGTGTTTATTGAATGTAACCCGTCGGTGGCATATGCGGGATAACTGCATGTTTGTACCCGTGGTTGCAACTCGCGGGTTGGCACCCGTGGTTGGTAACTGCGGGTTGCCACCCGCGGTAGGCAACCTCAGGTTGCCACCCACCCGCGGTAGGCACCCGCGGGTTGCCACCCGCGGTAGGCAACCGCGGGATGCCACCCGCTGTAGATACTAAAAAAATAATAAAAATAAAAAATATATACGTATATAATAATAATAATAAAAATAAATAATAACAATAATAATAAATAATAATAATAATTTAAAAAAAATTAATAGCGGGCCCCGCGGGAGGCTTCTGCCGGTGCTCCCGCGGGAATTTCCCGCGAGTGACCTGCGGGAGAATTCCCACGGGGCACCAGTGGGAATCTCCCGCGGGTGCCCCGCGGGAATTCTCCCGCAGGTGCACCCGCGGGAGCGATCCCGCGGGTGCCTTCTACGGAGCGATCCCGCGGGTAGGCACCCGCGGGAGCGTTTCCGCGGGTGCCAACCCGCGAGTTGTTTTCCGCCTATTTTCTATTGTTTATTTCGCTGATATTCCGTGATCCGATTTTTCAGGAAGGATTGGAGCCGGATTTCGAACTTCTTCGGTCTATAAAAACAGGAGTTGAGTCCAGAGAGGGGACTTTTGGACAATTTTGGGCGAGCTCGTGAAATTAAGGAGCGGAGCAGAGCCATCTCTTTCCTGGTCAGACGGTCAATGGCGGCACTAGCGAGATTCCAACACCACCCGAACCCACATAAAAAAGAGAATAAATTAATATTCCCATTCTTCTTATTTCTCAGATTTCTATTGTAATCTCAATTTTCGTTGCATTCAAATAATTTTATAATGGAAGGAAAGATCCAGTTTTTGAGCAAACACCCACGGTTGCAACCCGCAAGTTGCCACCCATGGGGTTGCTTCCGAGGTTTTTTTTTTACCGTCCCGGAGTTTTCTGCAACTTTTCCTGTACGATTGAGGCGTGCTCGTTGAGTTTTACGCCTTAAATTTCTCTTTTGGGAGCGGTCAGGGACTGGTTTGACTTTTGGCTTGACTTTGGAACGGGCGATAATGCTATGTTCTTGACAGACGATGATATCTTGTCAGTTTCAACGGGCGATGACGCCTTGTAGGTATTGAATGGCGATAACGCCTTTTCAATTTTGGCGGGCGATAACGCCTCGCCTTTTTTAATCATTACCCGACAATGACGCCTGGATTCCGAATTCGAGGATGATAGGAACTCCTCGTACTTTTGCTGGTCAACTTCTATGACCAGCGTCTCAATCATTGCGCCAATTGGCACCCGATCAGACTGCGCCACCAGATTCTCTGTGGTAAACAGAGGGGCCCCACTGTGGTCGCCAGTTCTTGTTTACTCAAAATTTGGATCTTTCCTTCCATTGTAAAATTATTTGATTTCAACGAAAATTGAGATTACAAAAGAAATCTGAGAAATAACAAGAACGGGAATATTGATTTATTTCCTTTTTATGTGGGTTCGGGTGGCGATGGAGTCTCGCTGGTGCACTCCGTTGATCGTCTGACCGGGAAGAGAATGACTCTGCTTCGCTCCTTGATCTCACGAGCTTGCCCGAAATCGTCCAAAAGTCCCCCCAAAAGTCCTTTCTCTGGAATCAACTCCTGTCTTTTATAGACCGAGAAGACTTGAAATCCGGCTCGAATCCTCCCTAAAAAATCGGATCACGAAATATCAGGCAAATAGACAACGGAAACAGGCGGAAAATAACCCGCGGGAGCGCTCCCGCAGGTGCCTACCCACGGGATTCTCCCACGGGAGGCCCGCGGGTGTTGCACCCGCAGGAGTTTCCCGCGGGGCCCGCAGTAATTTTTTTTCTTTATTTTAATTTTAATTAATTAATTAATTATTTATTTATTATTATTCTTTTTTTAGATGTCTACAATATTGCCAATACAATGCATTCATATTAACGATTTTGATACATAAGTCATCAGCTGATATGGCTAATATTGATATCAATCATAATACTTTGAACCACCCTCAAAACTATGATAGAAATGGAGGTATGTATTTCATATTTATTAATGGACTAAAAATGTCTAATTATGATTGGTTTTATTTCTCAAGATCAATCATTAGTCATGATTTATTAATGACACATTTGCACTCCAATTATAGTCAATAATATTCTTTTAGGAGTTTTTTCTTTTGGTGATTATCTATTTTATAAAGCATTGCCATAATCAAACTTTTATGAATAATCTTTGTTGAATGTCTTGCAGAATACAGCGTCTCAAGGTCAGACAAGTCAGTGAGATATAGGTCATTCTAGGTCACATAAGGGGAACTCATTAACCCTTATTTGACTGATTCTTTCGGGATCCAAATCAGACGATGCGGAACCCAAATATGACAACTGATCCATTGCCTACACCAAGATCCTCAACCTTGCCACCAAGAAAAGCACCAAGATCGCCACTGCCGCTGCCGGTCCCTTCACCAAGTCATCATTGCCACCATCGTTGATGGACCTGTCATCGAAGAGGATGCAGCGAGCTGTGCGGATGTCAGCGGCCATCAAGCTCGCCTCCGGAGCCCTGCTAAGCGGCGCATTGGTCCCTCTGACAAGCATATGCGTGTATCGGTGGCACCGGGGGCTAAGGCCAAGTAGTTGAATAAGTGTATCTCTGGACTCAAGCTTTCAGATCCATGCATAGTGTCGAGCTACAAAAACGTGTCCACTGCATATGGTACTCTCTATATATGTCGCTGTCTTGATGCCTAGGGGCGCCTCTTGAGGACTCTGGAGAGACAAGTTCGGCTATTTACTATAAGAAATACTTTTCACTATTTAGTTGTGGCTTATATTACAATTATTATTTAGTTGCAGTAACTATTGCTTTTGCAGTAATTGTGAAAAAAATGCGTAAGATACTTTTTATCCCTCCTGTGGAGCATAATAATTATATTATTAATAAATAGGATATTTTTCAAATCTCTTGAGAATAAAAAAATTAATATTGAAATTTTTTCGCAACAATAGCTACTACTTGTAACTTCTAAGCGAAATATAATAATACAGTTTGTGTATTTATATGAATAACAATTTGCACGCCACTTCCAAACAATCTCATATAATAAACATGCAGGCCTACAGCATTCCTTCAGCTAAATTTGGTTACAAGGATGGCTAAAAACTTGTTGTTTCATACTTTTTCTTTCATTTGATTCTATCATGCTGATGTTCGTCTCTTCGGATTTATGGATACCAGACGTCATGACAGTTTGTAGATAGATATGAATGAATTCAAAGAGATAGAGCTCAATGGAACAATGGAAGGGAAAAAAAAAAATGCAAAACTGAGATTTTTACTAGAGAGACATTCGTACTCCTGTTTACTCATATATGTATATATATTTTGAATGGATTGTTAAATGTGTGCATTCTCTTGAAACTTACGGATTTGATTTGGATCTGTATAAAGATACGAATCTGAGAAAACAAGTATATTAATTATTCAAATTTGAAAATTTGATAGGGTCCATAATCCGAATCAAATACATATCTGAACTATTTCCTTTAGCGTTCGGATTTTATTGGACCTAAATCGAGTTTGTATATATATTCAATATACTAAATTTAAATTCAATCGAAGTCTAATTTTGGTCAAAACCTATGTTTGTAGTTTAAGCAGAAGAATATGTTGTCAAACTTGTTATGAAGTGTATATATGATTGTAGTTTAAGGAAAATAATTTGTTGTCAAAGTTTTGATGAAGCGCTAATCTCTATTAATAGCTCTACAATATCTGTTGTAGTTAACCTGTAAAAATTTAATGATTAAAGTCCGACTTATATTGATTGTTCAGTCAATGCCATAAGAAGACTCGAACGACATGGTTAGTGACCACTTAGAATCACTTTAAGAAATGAAGTTTAGATAACTTAACGATACGTAGATTTTCTAATTTTCTAAACATCATTTTGTGATGTTAAACATAAACGTCAAGTTACGAAGTAACAATAGAAGTAGAAGTAGAATTTTCCAATATTTTGGATATAAACTCCGCTTATGCTATAAAATATTTCTCGATTGAAATTTTAGAATTATGTTAAATTCATTCAAAATATTAGTGGTGTAATAACTCTGTTTTTTCAACAGATTCAGGGTATCATTACTTTATTAATGCGAAAAGGGAATGATACTGTACGAATCCACCATACAAAATTATAAATCTGCTCTTACATAATTTGAAGTATAATACCGACCTCGCGGCTTCGAGAAAACGAGGGAAACAAGCTTAAATTCTGAAAGTTTTGGGGCTAATCAATCAATGCGGGAGGGAATAAGAGTGCTGATTTCAGGGTGAGCAGAGTTCGGTTATATATTTATATGCACATATATACATGTATATACATAATCTGAATGCACTGTGGAGAGCAATAAAAGTCCACAGCCCTCCTAATTGACACCAAACGAGTAGAATATCCTTATGCTTTAGTGCTCCATAGTAGCAACAAAGAATATGCTAAATTGTTCGCAGAGGTAGGAACTGTAGCAGTTATATACATATATACTTACATGCAAATTTATATATAAATATATGCATAAATATATTATAAATAATAAAATCAATAACAGTTGGATACTTTGAAAAGATATATTTACTAAAGTAAATTAAATTATAATTTTAAATAATTTTTATTTAAAATTCGGTTTTTAACCAAATCGAACTGAATCAAACTAGACTGGTTCAGTTCTGGTTGTTATTCCTAATTGGTTTGGTTTTGATAAAATCACAAAGACCAAACAGAATTCGACCGATTTAGCTGTTTCCCTTTTATTTTATTGTTCATCCCACCTGTCATTTGCGTTTTGCACTAAAACCCAGGTAATATTGGAAGCACGTTTCATGCACTTTGTTTTATTGTTTGGTAGGCAACCAATCATAGTCAGTGTATTCCATGAGATGTCCTCATGATATATATATATATATATATATATATATATATATATATATATATATATATATATATATATATATATATATATATATATATATATATATCGGCAAAAAATTCTGAAAAAGCAAACCAGATCCACGAATTTAGAGATAGAAACCTGCAACTCATCGGATCCTCGAATCTAAGAAACTGAGGTCCGCGATCCAGACGACGGAACAGGTTCGCCAATCTAAAGCTGAGATTCGCGACACTACCTATAACTTTCGGGTTGGGGTTTAATACAAAGTCACCCGACCCGAGCAGAAGAATCGCCACCTCGGATCGTGAGAGTAATTGCCAAACGAATGCAGCGGCGTTATTTCGATCGTGGGAATAACCACCTAACGAATATGGCGGCACTTCTCGAGTAGTGGGAGCTAACGGTCGAGCAAATATGGCGGGACGTTACTCCAAGCCCCCTATAAAAGGCGGGGAGCGAAAGAGACACACAAAGATGGACGGACAGAGACGGACATCTTCTCCCAGAATTTACCCCTTGTGATCAAGAGTAAAGAGCCCTTTTTTTTTCCTTTAGCCAACTGAGAGAAATTGTACGGAGTGTCAACGGAGAGCATGATCGTCCTCCATAGCTACTAGAAACCCAGCCTTAAACAAAGAGAAAAAACTATTTTCCTCATCTTCTGTAAATGGAAAACCGTCCGATTGTAACCCTTTTATTAAAAAGACTTCGATATAAAGAGCGTGTAACTTTCATGGCGAACAAAAGATTGGCGACACCGCTGAGGACTACCATCACCTCCGGTGACTTGGTGGTGGCTCAATCCGACAATATTCCAGTTGGCAGTATGGTCGACTCGCTCACCATTTCCGTCGACCATGAAAGGTATGAAGAATTTCTTTCTTTAGGCTCCAAGAGCCCTACTTCCCTAAAGGGATACCATAAAATCTCCAAGGGGTCAATTCCCAAAGAGATGGCAATAGCCCAGTTAAGGGAATCAACGGACCAAGATAGTCCGAAATCCCTTTCCTTAATAACGGTCTCTCTGCCAGTTCCCACAAAGACTCTTAATCTCTCAAGCAAAGCGGACCAAAGTCCCGCTTCAACAAGGGGAAGCGACCACCACCCGCTCCGCAAAGCTGTCATTCAGAGAAGGAGGTTCCTCCCACTCGTACAACGAAAAGAAACCGAAGCGAAGTGGTGATATCAGCTATAAGTCCAGACCCCGAGGGTATAAGGGAAAGGAAACAATGGTCACTGATGCGCCACAACCCACGAAGACTCCCCTAAAACTTCATCCTCAGACGCGAGTGCTATAAAAGCAATACTCCTTTAAGGATAAGCACACGAAAACTATCTTCAACCTCCTCATGAGTAAGAAAATGCTGAAGTTGCCAGAGTCTAAACGTCCAGAGGAAGTTGGAAAAGTTAATGATCCTAACTACTGTGTCACCATAGGATCATTAACCACCCCACCCAAAACTGCTACATCCTTAAAAATAAAATTCAAACCTTAATGGACGCTAATGTCATCAAGCTTCAAGAGCACCAGAAGAAGGTGACTGTGAACATGGTGACCGTCAAGTTCGGTAAAGCGCCCCACTGGATAGAGTCAATAGTTCAAGATGGAGTGCAGCCCATCCATAAAGGCACGATATAAGTCGTGAATTCTGATCCACACCAACAGCAAAAGAACTGACTGTTCCCCTTTGAAATTGATAGGGGGAGATATTATGGGTACATCCTGATCTCCTAAATGATGAACAATGGAGTTCCAGTTCATCTGGGAAGAAACGAAGAGAGAGAGTCTTCACCTCCAATGTCGTTTCCGTAATTCCCGAAGACGATGAGATCATTTCTGCTCTAACTGATTCCGAAAAAGAAATCAAAAATTCCTTGGTCGCCGATGCAGACCCTCCCTCCGCAAGAACCCGTTCGGAAAAAGATTACTTAAAGAATTACGGCTAAACAACAGGTTCTCAACCATCTCCAGAGAAAGTCAAGCAAAAAGAGCTGAAGTTTGACAAAGCTCTACGGAAGAAGGGAAAAGAACTTGCGGAAGACTCGCGAAAGTCATTCCAGTTCGTCATCCTAAAACAGTTGGCCAATATCCCTGCAAGGATAACCTTGTACGAGCTCTTGAAGCTCTCCAAATCTACTAGGGAAGTTTTAAGAGAGGCTCTGCAAGATTCGGAAGTGTTCTTGACGCAAATACCAGAGATGATCGAAGAAGGAGAGTCTCTTTGCGCGACATGTCACCAGATCTCTAGTAAAAACATCCCTTGCGTCACCTTCTCTCCGGAAGATATGCAAGTCAGGAGTAATAAGCATCATCGCCCTTTGTATTACAAGGGATACATAGGATCTACGGAGATTGATCGTATTTAAGTTGATCCAGGCTCGGCTTTGAGCATCATGCTGCGAAGGATGCTACGGTATCTTGGAGTGCCGATTAACAGATTAGCCGCAACCAACACTACTATCTTCCGGTTCAATGCTAACGATAGTAGACCCCTGGGTAAAATAAAGCTCAAGTGTCAAATCGGCGACCTGAAAACGGAAGTCAAGTGTTACGTGATAGATGCGGACACGTCATACAATCTGCTATTGGGGAGACCCTGGATCCATAGCAATCTAATCGTGCCCTCCACGTTACACCAATGTATGAAGTATGTCGACAAAGACGCAAACGTGAAGACACTCATTGCGGAAAAACAACCCTTCAAAGGAGTTGAAAACTACTTTACTGACACGTTGCTGTATCAAGATGCGTTTAGCGTCGCAGATCGGCCTTATATGAATTAAGTGATGACTCTGATAATGGCGAAGAGGCTGATACAGAATCAGGATCCGAAAATTCGGAATTCGAGGATGTGATTTGGGATGGTGAGCCCATTGTGATAAGCCTCGAACGCCTTGATGTAAATAACGCCGTTCACTCTGATAGTGAATGGGTGATAAATGAAAATCTGGAATTTGCTTATTCTTCTGGTGTTGATTCTGAGCCCTCAAGCACTAGCACAGATGCATTTAGTGACTGTATAAATGAGATATATTCTCTGACTTCCTTCCAAGCACCTATCCGATCATCCTTATATGAATTAAGTGATGACGTTGAAAGTGCTGACCAAGTTATTTTTGAGGTCCCTCCCAAAAACGGAACCCAAAAAGCAATAATATTTGAAAGAGCAAGTCATAGGAACAAAGAGAAATATTCAGATTCTGAAGAAGAACAGGGAAAACCCGAGTTCTTCCATTATGATGAAAATTCCCGTGGAATAATAAAGAAAATGGGATACAATCTGGCTGAAGGCAGGGGGTTGAATTTTGAAAAAGGAAGAAAGACAATCCTTCAACTTTTTATCCTCGAAGAGAAGACGCCAGACTATTACCAGAAAACCGGCAGGCGGTTGGGATGCGTCACCACTTCCGAGGCCTGCTCAAGTGACAAAGCTGAGGAAAGACAGTACGATCATTCGTTAGAATCATCATGCTGGGATTCAGATGTCAGCACATGTGTTATTTTCCACGAGGTATCCGCGAACATGGCTTCCGCGATCCAAGAAGACGAAGATTTTGAGGAAACCTCACCAGTAAGAGACGACCCTTGGGATAAGCATCTTAATATGGAGTGGGAGATTCAGTTTGAACAGCGGGAGCCCCCAACTGAAGATAAAGTGATCCAAATCAATATGGGAGATGAAAAGAATCTTAAACCCATATTTATAAGTGAGAACCTATTCTCGGAAGAAAGGAAGGAATTGATATCTCTCGTCAGCGAATACATTGATATTTTCGTTTGGAGTTATGAGGAGATGCCAGGGTTGGATCTAAGCGTGGCGGTTCACAAATTGAAGATCCGACCAGAAGCTAAGCTAGTAAAGCAGCAACAACGAAGATTCCGCCTAGAGATCATGAAAGCTATAGAAGCTGAAATCAAAAAGTTGATCGCGTCAGGTTTTATTCGCAAGGAACAGCACCCTGATTGGGTCACAAATATAGTTCCCGTGACCAAGAAAAATAGAAAAATCCGAGTCTGTATAGACTTTAGGGATTTGAATGAGGCTTGCCCCAAAGACGAATTCCCATTACCCATCTCTGATATTATGATAGATAATACTTGTGGGTATGAGCGCATGACGTTCATGGATGGATTCTCGGGATATAATCAAATAAAGATGTATCCCGTTGATGAGAAGCATACGTCCTTCAGGACACCACTCGGAGTATTCTGCTATACAGTCATGCCCTTTGGCCTAAAGAACGCATGTGCTACGTATCAACGCGCCATGAATGCAATTTTCCAAGAGCACCTCCGGAAAACAGTGGAGTGCTACGTAGATGACCTAGCAATTAAGAGCAGAAACTAAGAAGATCACTTGAAAGATTTGAAGACAGTGTTTGACCTCATGAGGAAGCACCAGTTCAAGATGAATCCAGCTAAGTCTTTCCTGGGGGTCTCTAGTGGGAAATTCCTCGGCTTTGTCGTAACTTCGAAAGGAATACATCTTGATCCAGATAAAGTCAAAGCTATCCAAGACATGCCACCTCCCTGTAACCTCAAAGAGTTAAGAGGATTGCAAGGCAGGCTAGCGTACATTCGCAGATTTATATCAAATTTATCTGGTAAATGTCAACCTTTCACCAGATTGATGAGGAAAGGAGTGTCGTTCATTTGGGATGACGCATGCCAAAAGGCTTTTGAAGAGATCAAACAATATCTCACGAAACCACCAGTGCTCGTGTCCCCAGTTTTGGGAAAGCCCTTCCAGTTATATGTAAGGGCTATGGACCATTCATTGGGCGCTTTGCTAGCGCAGAAGAATGAGTCAGGCCATGAGCAAGCCATTTACTACCTTAGCAGAATGATGATCGGGGCAGAACACCAGTATAATCCCGTAGAAAAAGAATGTCTAGCGTTGGTGTTCGCAATACAGAAAATGCGACACTACTTGATGGACAAACTATCCACATTGTATCGAGAGTTAACCCTCTGAGAATATTAGTGACTAAACCCGGGTCATTAAATTCAACATTATCCAATTGGGCCATTTTGCTATTACAATATGATATGCACTTCGTCCCACAGAAGTCTATCAAAAGACAGGTCGTGGCCGACTTCTTGGCCCAACATCCAGTCCCGGCATCCTCGAGGTTATATGAACAAATCCCAGGAGAGTTGGAGGAATGGGATTTAATTCCAGAAAAGGATAGTTCGAGAAGGTCTTCCGAATCGAATACGGTTTCGAAAGGTATATGGCAACTTTTCTTTGATGGTGCCTCTCGAATGGGATCCAAAGGAAAGACGACAGCGGGGGTGGGAGTTGCTCTCATCTCTCCTCGCAACCACATCATTTCTCAAGCTTACTCATTGACAAGCTCGTGCTCCAATAACGTCGCGGAATACAACGCTCTCCTAATCGGCTTAAGAATAACCAAACAACTGGGGGTCAAATATTTGGAGGCATATGGGGACTCTTAACTCGTTGCAAATCAAATAAAAGGGGAGTACGAAGTCAAACATGAAGACTTCTTACCGTATTATCTTGCGGTGATCAAGATCGCTAACGGTTTCACTGATTTCTATATCAGCCACATAAAGCGCTACCTCAATAGTTATGCGGATTCGCTAGCTTCCTTGGCTGCTACATTAGCCTTGGCCAAGCATGCTAAAAGGCAAATTATGGTAAGCAGCAAGGAGTTATTCTGTTCAAAGGATGAGCTCAAAGAAGAAGCGAAAGAAAACGAAACTGGCGCTTGTGCATCTAGCCTAGAGCCAAGGGATTGGCGTTTTCCTTATATAGACTATGTCCTTTACGGGATGTCACCCGAAAGTTCAAAAGAAGCCAAAGCCATTCAGAGAAGGGCCATCCGGTTTTACTACAATGCGGAGCTCCAGATGTTGTACAGAAAATTCTACGACGGAGTTTTACTTCGCTGTCTTTCCAACTGCGAAGCTCAAAAGGTACTCGAAGAAGCTCATGCTGGCATCTACGGAGCACATCAGCTAGGACCGAAACTCTGGAATAGAATCCGAAAGATGGGTTATTATTGGCCTAAGATGATGATAGAAGCAGTCAATTACGCCAAGAAGTGTAGGGCCTGCCAAATACATGCAGATTTTATACATCAAGCTCCAGAATATCTCTACTCGACGGCTACATCATGGTCATTTGAGCAATGGGAATGGACATCATAGGGCCAATTTCTCCGCCGTCAATGAGAGGACACCGATTCATTGTGGCCATAACTGATTACTTTTCAAAGTGGATTGAGACCATCTCCCTTACCGAAGTAAAATTGTCAGATGTTATCAAGTTTATCAAGCACCATGTGCTTTATCGCTTCGGGGGTGCCTAGAAGAATAATTCATGATAACGGACCTCAGTTCGTAAGCCAAGTGTATTCTAGATTCTGCAACAAATACAGGATCGAAGATGTGGTTTCATCGCCATATTACCCTGCAGCCAATGGTCTAGCAGAAGCCTTCAATAAGACCATTGTAGAACTTCTTAAGAAGTTTGTGTCATCCAATCAACCGGATTGGGACGAAAAGCTCAGAGAGTGTATGTGGGCATACCGAACCACAGTCCGAACTCCCACCAATGCCACGCCGTTCTCCTTGGTATATGGATCAGAAACGGTCTTGCCTTTGGAGATCCAAATCCCTTCATTACGAGTCGCGTTAACAACAAGGATGACAGAAGAAGAAAAGCATCAGCAAAGGCTCCAAGAGTTAGAAGCCTTGGATGACAAACACTTAGAAGCTCAACAGAGTATCGAGCTATACCAGACGCGGATCTCCAGAACCGTTAACAAAAAGGCTAAACGAAGGACTTTTAAGAAAGGTGATCTGGTCTTGTCAGTTAGAAGACCAATCATAACAAGCCAGAAGTCTAGGGGAAAGTTCCAGCCAAAGTGGAAGGGACCCTTCGTCATTGATACGGTCTACTCCAACGGGGCATATCGGTTGACAAAGCCTAATGGTGACAAGGTCCTAATGCCAATCAACGGCAAGTTCTTGAAGAAGTATTATCCTTAGCAAAATTGCAAAACAGCAGTTATAATACGGCCTGGGCAGTTCTATGCTAGTCATAAGCAAATAGTTTCTCTGTAATCAGAACTTCGTCAATGAAAGTTCTTGGTTCCGGACTAAAAAGCCTTTAGTTCGCGAATTAGATTTTTCTTCATATCAAATTTGCCAAGTTAAAAATTACCTCTGGCGAATTAGATTTTCCTTTTTCCAAAATTTACCAAGTTAAAAATTACCCCTAGCGAATCAGATTTTCCTTTTTCCAAAATTTGCCAAGTTAAAAATTACCTCTGGCGAATCGGATTTTCCTTCTTCCAAAATTTGCCAAGTTAAAAATTACCTCTGGCGAATCAGATTTTCCTTTTTCCAAAATTTGCCAAGTTAAAAATTACCTCTGGCGAATCAGATTTTCTTTTTCCAAAATTTGCTAAGTTAAAAATTACCTCTGGTGAATCAGATTTTCCTTCTATCGAAATTTGCCAAGTTAAAAATTACCTCTCGCGAATCAGATTTTCCTGTCCATCAAACTTGCCAAGTCAATAACACATTTGGCGAATCAAGTTTATCAATAAGAAGTTCTTTCATTCATAGTAGTTTTGGGTACTTAGAAAATTGTGATTCATTTCGAAATTATCAAGTTAACAGTTACCTCTGGTAATCAATATCAGAATCATCTTTCAGATACTCTCAGTTACGTAGAAAGAAAAGAACTTCTTTATTCATCATCAGAACAAAATTACAGAGAATTCTCTAAGTGCTATACAGACAATAAGAGTAAATACAAATTACAAAAAAAAAAAGAGGAACCTAAAGCGGTGTACACAAGAGTTCTACAACTCAATGGTTCAAGAGAACTTTTATTTTCTCCTCGCATCATCAATGTCTTGCTGAAGGATCTCATAAGCTTGAACAGTAACTTGGCGATGCAGTCTCTCGTCACTAGCAATAACATTCTGCGCTGCAGCAGCCTCCAGCGAATCCAATTCAGCTTGCATCGCCTGGAGATCCCTGGATATATTGTCCCTCTGACGCGACAAATCGGCGAGATTCCTCATTGACTCATCACGTTCCTTGGTGATCTTGGCTAGGAAAACTTGGGCTTTGGCAATGGTCTCTTGAGTCCTAGTAATAGCTTGATCATGGCCCTTGACAATTGAAGCAGCGGTTTCCACTTGAAGAACCAGAGACTCGCGGTCTGATTGACCCTTTTCTAAAGAGGCCTTACAAACATTTGCCCTCTCCCAAGTTTCCTTCTGGAACTTAAGCTGTTCATCTCTCAGCTTCTAGAAAATAATTTTCACTGTCTCAGATTTATCAGCACTTCTGACTTTCGACAGAGATTCAGCATGCTTTTGAAGCTGAGTTATCATAAGCCTAAAAGGAGCAGCTCTATCCTCTCCACCAATGCTAACAATACCAGTTAGATAAATGTTGAGAACATTGGCGATTGAAGCAAAAGGAACCCCCTTTAGTATTTTATCGATACAGCGGTCCAGAAAGTGAAGGAAAGTTTCCACTGTGTCCTTCAGCAAATCACTCTCAAGCATGTCAATCTCTGTATGAGAAGGAGTAATACTGGATGAGGCAGAAGCAGGTTGATCCGCAACCAAGCTAGTACCAGGAGGAATGGCACCCCTAGAGATTTCTGCGGAGCTACCAATCACAGTCGCCTGAACTACAGCATCAGTTGGAGTAGCTGTGGCCAAAACCGTAGACATGGCAGCCAAGAGAATCACTGCTTCTGAAGCATCAACTGCAGAAGTAGTAACTTTGGCCGTCTCACTCGTGTCAGCTCCCGCGATGGTATTGTCTGGTGAAGTCACCTTCGCGCCCATACACTCTAAGTCCGGAGTCAAAGCTGGAGCTAAAAAAAAAAAGAAGAAAATTGATAGTTAAGTATTACAGTATCATTTGATAAAATAGTATAATCGCTGAAGAAAGAAGATGAAGACCTGAAGGTTGGACACTGGATTCCCCAAGTCCGTACACCTCAGGACCAAACCCTTCAGGCCCGTATACTTCGGTCCGAACATTCTCGCTCAAAAAGACGTATTTACCATGATCTGAGGGAGGAGTAGAAGGGCGAAAACTGTCGCTACTGGCGTCATCATCATCGCCCCATTCATCTTGGTCTTCAGAAGGAGGTGCTGCTTTTGGGGGATCTGATGCGCGAGTCTCCCCAATGATTTGCACTTCATCATCTGTAGTGCCCTGAGTAACAGGAACCATAGAGTTCTCTTGTAAAGCCGAAGGAGCACTAACTTCAACGTCGGCCTGGCCAATAGGAGGAATAGAATCCCTTTGAGTAATGGGAGCAGGGTCATTGCAAAGAACAAGTCCTTGGTTCCGACACCTCTTGAGAGAGCGGAGAGTTAAGGAGGAGTCATCTTCATCTTCCTTGGATTCTTCAGTGAGGGACTCAGCAACTGGAGTGAGTGTTGCAGTTCCTGTCCCAGACAGGGTGCTCTGCGAATCAGTTTCCTGCGGATCGGTAGGCAAGTCGCTAAGACGCCTCAGTCTCTTTCGTTTATGTGAAGATTTCTCGGGAGAAGACTGCGATGGAGGAGAAGTCTTCCTCGACGTCGGATCAGGAGAAGCATCAAGGGAGGCAGCCTGAACTGGTGTATCAGTGTTCTCTTTCCTTTTTCCAATTTATTAGATGTGCTGTCCTCCCTGAAGTCCTCCATCTCTGTGACTTTCGTGCTGCCGGTCTTCTTTTTCTGGGCATACCAGGATCTGAACTCCGCTAACTGGTATAGTGTATGTTGAAATTCTGAGGAGCGGAGTTAGCATCCGCAAACCATTTATAGAAGTAGAAGCTCATACTCGAGTTCGGAGTCTTGAACGAAAGATCAAATTTGGCTTGAGTTCCACCTGCGACGAAGTGAAACCAAGCTCGAGCTCCCTCAAGAACATTCCCAACAAAGCTTAATTCTCTATTGGGATTACCAACGTAAATCTGATTATACCTAAACTGTCGAGCAAAGCGACTCAGGTAGTAAGGTTCTATATAGCAAAGTTTCCCCAAACGAAGGACCAGATGCCCTGAGCGGATGTTTATCAAACACCAGAAACATCCCGAGGATAGGGTAGTAAATTTATCAATACTAGCAGTGTCCGCGAATTCTTCCCCGTATCCAGCATTTGGGAAGTATGGGAAACATCTGAACAACTCAAAAGTTAAAAAATGATGAAGGATTTTGCGGATCGCGGCCATGTAGCCCCCTTTCCATTGCGACCTCTCGTAGTGCTGTACTTTGGGAGCACTTACTGTACTTTGGGAGCACTTAAGTCAATATACGAGTCTGCAGGACTCATCAAAGTAGGGCAACGTAGAACCAGCCAAGCCATCAAATAAGTATAAGGGAGTTCTACACGCGGATTAGGAGTTTTGATGACAGGGTCTCCTTTCTTCTTCTGCTCCTTCTTCACTTTGCAGAATTTATCAGATATTTTTCTCAATCCGCTTTGGATACTGCATACCATAGCGGGCAACAAACTGAGTCGCCTACCCAATGCCAGTAGAACGACTGGGTATACGGCCCCAATGGGTATGTTTTCCTACGAAGAAATAACACACTTTTTCAGCCAAACCAGCAAATAACCCGCCAAGAAGGCAGGGTCAGATAAAGGTTGAAGGGCCTGATAATGAAAACTCTCAAAGGACGTCCCAGCTTTGAAAACGTCCTCGCCACCTTCAACAGCATAAGCATCTGTCCCGAAACTTGCAATTCTTCTCTCAACCTCCTTTTTAGAAACTGGAGGAAGGCGAATGAAGTTCAGATTACTCCTAGAAAAATTAGGCAGAAGATATTGTAGCTAGTTCTTTGGCTTCAAACTACAGGTGCCCGATGTGTGGGTGCATATATGATAATAGCAGAGCAATTCCCAGTAAGTATTATAAGCCAAAGGGTCTTGAGTTTTCAGCAGATGGAGTTCTTCTCCAGTAGGGACGTACTCCTCATACGGAACGTCTCCCATAGGCAAGCCCAAGACCTCATGCATCTCGTAGAGAGCGAAACCCAATTCGCCTCGAGGGCAAAAGATTGTACAAGTATCAGGATTATACAATTCCAATAAAGCAAAGAAATGGAATCTGCTGGCAGAAATGCCATGCTGAACAGCCCTGATGGCGCGATACAGCCCCGCATGATGAAGCTGATCTCTAAATGATCGCAGAAAAAAGTCAGTCAAGACCGCCCACTCTCCTTTCGAAGAACAGTGAACCCATCCAGGGGGATGAAAGTCCTGAACAGGAAACTCTCCTTGTGCATTGGTAAAACGGTGCAGGAAAGTCTGCGCGATTATAGAAACATCGCCTCTGGGAAGATCATGTTTAAACAATCCCGGCAGCAATCTACGAAAGCTCTTCCCAGTACCACGAGGAAAAGCACCTTGAGCATTGAAGCCCCCAACAGGATACCGTCTTGTGGCCTATTTATGTGCCAGTCCATTCGCCTGGGAACAGAAAGGGAATGAAGGAATAAGAATGGATAAGATCTCTCCATATTGGGGAGAAACAAGTGGCGACCTTCAACTTGGCGAAACCACTTGTAATCGCCATCTTCCAAACCACTGTAGGGTATTGAAATATGGTCCCCAAACAAAAAGACAGGTTTGAGCAATGGAGACCGATTATCTCTTTCGAAAGATACATTGGTCATCAGTGTAGATACCAAAAAAAAAAAAAACCTAAATTTGCTAAGTGGGCACACCCGCGGGTTGCACCCCGCGGGAACCCCCGGGAACCCCCGCGGGAAGCAACCCGCGGGAGCACCCGCGGGTTGCAACCCGCGGGAACCCCCGCGGGAAGCAACCCGCGGGAGAATTCCCGCGGGTTGCCACCCGCGGAAGGATTCCCGCGGGTGGCAACCCGCGGGGGCGATCCCGTGGGTTGCCACCCGCGGGTTGTTTTCTGTTCTTTCCTGATTATTTGTTTCCTATTTTTGGACTAATATCCCGTGATCCGCTTTTTCATGAGAGAATTGAGCCGGATTTGGAGCTTCTTCGGTTTATAAAATACAGTAATTTAACGGGAGAAGGGACTTTTTGGATTTCTGGATTCTTAGACTTTGGGAAGATTTCGGGCGAGCTCGTGAGATCAAAGAAAAGAGCAGAGCTATCTTCTCCTGGTCGGACGGTCAACGGAGGCAGCAACGAGACTCCACCGCCACCCGTACCCACTTAAAAAAGGGAATCCATTAATATTCCCGTTCTTGTTAATTTCTCGGAATTTTCTGTAATCTCAAATCTTCGTTGTAATCAAATAATTTTGCAATGGAATCAAAGATTCAATTTTCGAGCGTACAAGAACTGGCGACCACAGTGGGATCCCCTCTGTTTACAACAGAGAATCTGGTGGCGCAGTCCGACCGGATGCCGATTGGTTCAATGGTTGAGACGCTGGTCATAGAAGTTGACCAGCAAAAATATGAGGAGTTTCTTTCCTCCTCTGATTCGGAGCCTAGGCGTCATCGCCGGGTGACGATGAAAAAAGGTGAGGCGTCATCGCCCACCGGAAATCAAAAGCCGTCATCGCCTATGAAAATTTACGAGGCGTCATCGTCCGTTGAAATTTACGAGGCGTTATCGCCCGTTTCAAAGTCAAGCCAAAAGTCAAACCAGTCCCTGACCCGCTCTCAGAAGAGAAACCTGAGGCGTAAGGCACAGCGAGCCCGCCTCAACAGTGCCTCTGGAAAATTGCGGTCAGAAAATCCAGATCAGGAAATATCGGAAAGAAAAAATTCCAAAAATGAAAATCCGCAGGCGGAACTGCGGGTTGCACCGCACGGGGGCAACCCCGCGGGTGCAACCCCGCGGTTGCACCCCGCGGGTGCAACCCCGCGGTTGCAACACCCGCGGTTACAACCGCGGGGTTGCACCCGCGGGGTGCAACCCGCGGTTGGAACCGCGGGTTTGCACCCGCGGTTGCAACCCCGCGGTTGCAACCGTGGGTGCAAACCCGCGGTTCCAACCGCAGGTTGCAATCCGCGGGTTGCACTCCGCAAAAAAGATCAGGAGTTGGTTCTGGTGTCTATTCGGGCACACGGGCAATGAGCACACAGCGCACACCTAACTTTATGGTCACTCTCTCAGGTGTACCATCTCATTCCTCTTCAAACAAACATAAGGATGTGCTCATGCACTCACCTGAGAAGATGTCTGCGGAGGAACAGTCCAATGTGTGCGGGGCCCGCGCAACTGCGCAAGCCAGCACACACTCTAGACGACTCCATAGAAGAGAGTGTGTTGATACAGGGAAAGCTCTTAGCCCTGAAATATTACAAACCAACCAATATTATGAACAGAACTTGCGGCGCAAGAGGCATCAGAATGTAAATGGAGACAAGCCCGAAGATTTGAGAGAGTATCTTACTCGAAAGAGGAGCACATCCCAACCCGATTCTCACTGCCATTGTGAACGGCTGATCTCAGCCGTCTTGTCAAACTGCAAATGCAAGTCAGGACAATCCGTTTTTGAGCGGATTACAGAGCCAAAGAGAAGGCGGATAGTAAAAAAGATGTGCCCTGGGGATGATCTGCCTGCCGTTTCATCCTATATGGTTGGTAAAGGCAAGAAAATTGCCGAGTTCACTTCAAAATTAAGTGGGGTGTCTGTTGAGCCAGAGGGTGTGTTCCGACACACTCGGGCTAGGAGAGGAGTCGCCATACCATTGAACTATAAAAAGTTAGCTGCAGGATCTGACGAAGAGGAAGACAGATATTCTGCTATTGTATCTTCACCCTATTCTGATTCAAATAGAGGGTTGGAGGCTACAGTAAATATGGCCGATCTTCCAGAAGAAGTCTCTAGAAGACTTGAAAGGCAAGAACAACGCCTCAAACAGCAGGAAGAGACTATGGAGGAGATGAAACAACTCTTGACTCAGTTGCTGGCCCAAACGAAGAAAGGCCAATCTTCGTCATCCGCTAAACAACATGAAGAGGAACATGTCCAAATAAATGAAGACAGCGAAGACGAAGATGAAGAAGTGCCTCCTCATTCAAGAGAGGAAGAGGAAGTGAAAGTTATCCTCAATCCTCACGCAGAGAAAATAGAGAAGATGGAGAACCAATTACAAGCTCTTCTTCATCGCAAAAAGCTACAAGAGGTGGGGGTAGTCCGTCCATATCCCATAGAATGGGAGACCGTACCCTATCCTGCAAAATATAAACCGTTGAATCTTCAATCATTCGACGGTAAAAGTTCACCGCAGCAACACATCTTCTATTTCCTCTCACAGACAGGACATCTCATGGGGAATGATCCAACTATGACTAGGATATTTGCGAGCACTTTACGGGGGCCCGCATTTACCTGGTTTATGCAACTTCCCCAGGGAACAATTAAATCTTGGGCTGATGTAGAACGTGAGTTCCTAGCCCGATTCTTTGAAGATGATACAGAAGTCTCCATATTATCTTTGCTAGCAGCGAAGCAAGAAGAAGGCGAAACGGTCAAAACTTATGTCGAGCGGTTCCGAGAACTTTCCGTTCGATGCCCACATGGCATGACGCAGGATACACTTGTGGAAACCTGCAGACATAACTTGTTGACCGATATCTTAGACAAGATGGGTTCGGTCGAATCCAAGTTATGGAAGGATTTGCTTAAGCAGGGCGAACAGGCCGAAGAAATACTTCGACGTCTCGAAATGCAACAGTCTGCAACCGGAGACGGTGCAAACGAATCTCCATTCCATTTTTCCCGTTCAAAAGGGAAAGACATAACGGCAATGGCGGTAGAAAGTACACTGAAGCAGAAACCATGGCCAACTACAAGCAACACAGCAAAATCGCCCAGACTTCAAAAGCAGTATTCGTTCAAGGATGAACATACTGCTACTATGCTCAATCTGCTCACTAAACGCAAGATGCTTAAATTGCCGGAGAGCAAGAGACCTGAAGAAGAAGGGAAAACTAACGATCCGAATTACTGCCTGTACCATCGGATTGTAGGTCACCCCACAAAAAATTATTTTATCTTAAAAGATAAAATTCAAGCGTTGATTGACGCTGGAGCAGTTCAGCTCAAAGCTGAACAAAAAAGGAGTTAGAGCTAACTCCGACACATTTAATGTGTGAGGTCTAAAGGTACCATTTGGGATCACAACAATTCCAAAAAAAAAAAAAAAGGGCTCAGGGCGGTTAATTTAAACCCCCATATATATATATAAAAAAAAAGGAAAAAAAAGGAAAAAAAGAAAAAAAAATGAATCACCCAACGCCGACAAGGCTACGGGAAGAGAATAAATTTCTCGCCAACCCCATCATACTGGGGGTAATAAGTATGAACCACCCAACGCCGACAAGGCTGCGGGGAGAGAATAAATTTCTCGCCAACCCCATCATACTGGGGGTAATAAGTATGAACCACCCAACGCCGACAAGGCTGCGGGGAGAGAATAAATTTCTCGCCAACCCTACCATGCTGGGGGTAAAAAAGTATGAATCGCCCAACGCCGATAAGGCTACGGGAAGAGAATAAATTTCTCGCCAACCCCACCATACTGGGGGTAATAAGTATGAATTACCCAACGCCGATAAGGCTACGGGAAGAGAATAAATTTCTCGCCAACCCCACCATACTGGGGGTAAAAAGTATAAATTGCCCAACGCCGCTAAAGCTACGGGAAGAGAATAGATTTCTCGCCAACCCCACCATACTGGGAGTAAAAAGTACGAATTACCCAACGCCGACAAGGCTACGGGGAGAGAATAAATTTCTCGCCAACCCCACCATACTGGGGGTAAAAAGTATGAATTACCCAACGCTGACAAAGTTACGGGAAGAGAATAAATTTCTCGTCAACCCCACCATACTGGGGGTAAAAGTATGAATTGCCCAACGCCGCTAAGGCAAAGGGAAGAGGAAAAGTTTGGTATTTAAACCCAAACAAAACCCTCGACAACTCACTATGCTGAGGATAATAGCATGGCTAGCCCAACTCAAACGGTAGTTGGTAAAGGCAAAATCAAAACCGTTGATAGCTGGGGGTTTGCTAAAAATCCCACGACAAATCTGTCACAACAATATTCTTATCCGAATATAAGAATATATCACTGCCCTAAACTGCTAAGGCAAAGGGAAGAGGAAAAGTTTGGCATTTAAGCCCAAACGAAATTCTTGACAACTCACCATGCTGAGGGGAATAGTATGGCTAGCCCAACTCAAACGGTAGTTGGTAAAGGCTAATCAAATCCGTTGATAGCTGGGGGTTTGCTAAAAATCCTAATCAGATAAATCTCCTGTCACGTTAAGATTTCACCTCTGACAGCAAAACTTTTCTTGTCATTTTGCTCTAACAGAGCAAGCGACACTCCAAAATATTTATCAAGTTAAAATCATACCTCTGACATCATAATTCAAAATCAAAAGAGATAAAATCCTGGTTAAATCGATCCCCTGTCACGTTAAGATTTCACCTCTGACGGAAAAGAAAATTCACACTTCATCAAGTCCAACATTACAACCTCTGATGAACGTGCTTTTGATATCGTTAAGTTGAAAATCACCTCTGACGAAAATCATCTCCCTATCAAGTTAACAGTTACCTCTGATAGTCCGATTCCAAAACTAAATACGTTAACCGTCACCTCTGTTTAGTCAGCTTGTCCCTATCACGACCAGATCCTCTGAATAGGTTAAGCTCCAAGACATGTTTAATGTCACCTCTGTCTTTTCCTGATTCGTCATACTAGATGTCACTGAACGGTTAGGATTAAAATAAGCACGTTAATATTATACCTCTGCTTGACCTAAAATAAGCACGTTAACATTATACCTCTGCTTGTCCTCTAATGAGTACATTAAAATCATACCTCTGCTTGTTATAGAATAAATAAATATATTAACAGTTATCCCTATCGACCAAATCTTTTAAAAGGTCTATAACCAAAATAAAAAAAAAGAAATCCAAAGTATTTCGAAATTCAGTACGGTTCAATACAGAACTTCAAAAACTTTGGATGGGGTTATGTAGATACCAAAAAAAAAAAAACCTAAATTTGCTAAGTGGGCACACCCGCGGGTTGCACCCGCGGGTTGCAACCCGCGGGAACCCCCGCGGGAAGCAACCCGCGGGAGAATTCTCGCGGGTTGCAACCCGCGGGAGCCCCCGCGGGTTGCCACCCGCGGAAGGATTCCCGTGGGTGGCAACCCGCGGGGGCGATCCCGCGGGTTGCCACCCGCGGAAGGATTCCCGTGGGTGGCAACCCGCGGGGGCGATCCCGCGGGTTGCCACCCGCGGGTTGTTTTCTGTTCTTTCCTGATTATTTGTTTCCTATTTTTGGACTAATATCCCGTGATCCGCTTTTTCAGGAGAGAATTGAGCTGGATTTGGAGCTTCTTCGGTTTATAAAATACAGTAATTTAACGGGAGAAGGGACTTTTTGGACTTCTGGATTCTTGGACTTTGGGAAGATTTCGGGCGAGCTCGTGAGATCAAAGAAAAGAGCAGAGCCATCTTCTCCTGGTCGGACGGTCAACGGAGGCAGCAACGAGACTCCACCGTCACCCGTACCCACTTAAAAAAGGGAATCCATTAATATTCCCGTTCTTGTTAATTCCTCGGAATTTTCTGTAATCTCAAATCTTCGTTGTAATCAAATAATTTTGCAATGGAATCAAAGATTCAATTTTCGGGTGCACAATCAGCTCTCGCAATGCTGAGCGAGAAGGGTGGAGAATCTTGTCTTCTCTCTCTTGGTTATCTGAGGCTGTACAATGGGGAAAGACTTATCCAAATCTGAACTCTTTCTTCCCATCATAGCCGTCAGAATATCCAAAATAATGATCTTTTAGCCAAGGATTCAAGGCGTAATTAACTGCAAAAGACATTCAGATTCAGAGGTAAGAAGAAAAAAATGAGAAAGGGACTGCCTTTCGGCTTTTTACCTCCAATCAAGGGTCCTGCAGAACCACTATCGAGCTAGATGCAGCTTGAGGATCTTGACGACTCTTGGCAACAGCGACGGAAGAAGAAACTTTCTTCGGCATCTTTTGCAGAGGGAGGAAATCTCTCACACGGAGAATCAGATAGAAGATTGAAGACGAGAAGTCTAAGGAGTCCAAATGAAAAACTCATATTTCAAATTTCTCGAGATAAGGGCAACCTCTCGTAAAGTGGAGGTTATATAGCCGGTGATTTGACGGCCAAGATCTCTGAACAGACGTGATATCCTGCTTAAATCGCGTGGATACCATTTCATTTAATGCGGCTCAAAAAAACGGCTCGAATCTGACGCCATAGGAAAACAACCGCCTGCCAGCCTTCCCGCAAAAGCTAGCGACCCTAATATAGAGTTGGTTTCTCCTCAAAAAGCGAAGTTCGAGACTCTAATACAGAGCCGCTTTTTTCTCAAAAAGCGAAGGCTCGCGACCTTATTGCAGAGCCGTGCCCCTTTTGAAGACAATTCGCGACCCTAATACAGAGTCAGTTTCTCCTCAAAAAGCGACCCTAATACAGAGCCGCTTTCTTCTCAAAAAGCGAAGGCTCGCAACCTTAATGCAGAGTCACGCCCCTTCCGAAGACAATTCAAGACCCTAATACCGAGTCGGTTTCTCCTCAAAAAGTGAAATTCGTGACCCTAATATAGAGCCGCTTTCTTCTCAAAAAGCGAAGGCTCGCGACCTTAATGCAGAGTCGCGCCCCTTCCGAAAACAATTCGCGACCCTAATACAGAGTCGGTTTCTCCTCAAAAAGCGAAGTTCGCGACCCTAATAGAGAGCCGCTTTCTTCTCAAAAAGCGAGAGTTTGCGACCCTAATACAGAGTCGTTTTTTACTCAAAAATAAAGGCTCGCGCTCCTAATACAGAGATGTGTTCCTTTCGAAGCAAGGGTTTGCGACCCTAATACAGAGTCGTTTTCTACTCTAAAAAAAAAATGAAGGCTTGCGCCCCTAATACAGAGTTGTGCCCCTTCCGAAGATAGTTCCCGACCCTAATATAGAGTCGTTTTCTTCTCAAAAAGATGGAGAGTCGCGCCCCTAATACAGAGACGTGTTCCTTCCAAAACAAGAGTTTGCGACCCTAATATAGAGTCGTATTCTACTCAAAAATGAAGGCTCGCGCCCCTAATACAGAGACGTATTCCTTCCAAAACAAGAGTTCGCGACCCTAATACAGAGTCGTCTTCTATTCAAAGATGAAGAGTCGCGCCCCTAATACAGAGACGTGTCCTTTCAAAAGCAAGAAGCAGTAGTGGCGCTAATACAGAGTCACAGACTTCAAACAAACACAATGGACGTTCTGATACAGAACAATTATATCAAAAGTATTCCGAAACTCCTCAAACATTCATGAGAGTTTTGGAACTTTGGAGGGGGTTTTGTCGGTGAAAAATTCTGGAAAAGAAAAGCAGATCCACAAATTCAGAGACAGAAGCCCGCAACTCATCGGATCCGCGCATCTAAGAAACTGAGGTCACGCGAATCTAAGAAACTGAGATCCACGAATCTAAGAAACTGAGATCCGCGATCCAGACGACGGAACAGGTTCGCGAATCTAAACCTGAGATTCGCGACACTACCCATAGCTCTCGGGTGGGGGTTTAATACAAAGTCACCTGACCCGAACAGAGAAATCGCCACCTCGGTTCGTGTGAGTAACTGCCAAACGAATGTAGCGGCATTACTTCGATCGTGGGAATAATCACCTAACGAATATGGTGGCACTTCTCGAGTAGTGGGAGCTAACGGTCGAGCAAATATAGCGGGACGTTACTCCAAGCCCCCTATAAAAGGAAGGGAGCGAAAGAGACACACACAGACGGACGGACAGAAACGAACATCTTCTTCCAGAACTTACCCCTTGCGATCAAGAGTAAAGAGCCATTTTTCTTTCCTTTAGCCAACTGAGAGAGATTGTACGGAGTGTCAACGGAGAGCAGGATCGTCCTCCATAGCTACCTAGAAACCCAGCCTTAAACAAAGAGGAAAAGCTATCTTCCTCATCTTCTGTAAACGGGAAACCGTCCGATTGTAACCCTTTTATTGAAAAGACTTCGATATAAAGAGCGTGCAACTTTCATGGCGAACACACACACACACACACATATATATATATATATATATATATAGAGAGAGAGAGAGAGAGAGAGAGAGAGAGAGAGAAAGAATAGAATATTTATCGGCGGTGAAAAGAATTCATTTACTAGCGCTTAGGTGACCCACTAATTGTATTATATGTGACGCTACTCAACATAACAAATAAAAGAACTTTCTTAATGCTTTTTAAATGGCATCACGTATAATATAATTATTGGGTTATTGGACCACCTAAGCGCTTGTGATGAAATCTTCACTGCCAGTAAATTTTCCGTTTCCTTACACACACACACACACACATATATATATATATATATATATATATATATATATATATATATATATATCATCATCATCATCATCAATATTTAATGAGGACTGTTCGTTGCGTGAAAAAACAGCAGTAGACACAATTGAGTTTCCTGTAGCAAAACTATCGCCTCAAGCAATAATTCTCGAGACTGAACCTTGAAAGTTACTCGAGCAAACGTCAGATCAATAAACTGCGGATTTGCGATCATGTGATGACTGCAAAAACATGTAGCAATACTATGATTTTGGTCTATCAAGTAGGAAAAGATATGCATTTATTAGAACAAGATAATTTTTCAATCCATATACAATCTCTAGCGAGCTCAGTTTATTGGACAAGAAATTGGATTGTGGATGTTCACATATTCACGTAAGAGACGTTGCCCAGAAAGTAAAATAAAAGGACAACATGCATATCCTCGCTCAAAATGTATTAGGCACAAATATTGTAACCAACACATAGATGACGGAGCATTCTGAATGAATGCGAGGAGTGACTCGTTAGTAGGGATAATTGAGAATGTGTGTATAGATCCATAGGTTAATTTTAGATCAGTCTCGTTCAAAATTTTGTATTTAAAAAATAATTTTTTTTTTTAATTCAAATTTTAAAATAGAGCATGCCTAGAATTGGCCTTTAGGCCCATACATCCTCATTCCTACTAGTTTGTTAATAATATTTTACTTTATTCTTGAGTGTATGTTTTTAAATTGTATAGGATGCTTGTTGGCACCGTACTTATTTTGATAGTTTTACAGTGTTACGTTGACCGCATCAATGGAGAGAGCTGTTGGTAGTGAAAATTTCTAAGTAAATAGGATTTTTCACAACAGAACGCGGAGCTAACTCCGCAGCTCCGCGTTTTGCTATATTAGCCTCGCGTTTGAGAAAAAAGCGAAGCTATTCAATAACTCTGCGTTCTAGTTTTTAGCTCCGCGTTTTGGCGAGATTATCTCCACGTGAGCAGATAACCAGAATCTCAAAATTGATTGAGATTATGATTTAGGCTTATCCAAACACCCAAATTAAGTTCGATCAGAACTCTAAATCAAGAAATTTAAATCAAAATTAGAATATTTGATTAGAATCCTTGATGAGTACAAATTCTATTTAAATAGAAACTCTCATATAACCCTAAGACTATAAATACCCTCTTGAGGAAGGCTTAGGGATCTTTTTTTCGGATCATCTTCATCTGGAGTTTTGAGAAGTTCGAGTTATGCAGAGAGCCTTGAACGAATCAAGATCAGAGAAGATCAACTACAGTCGGCCGCCATCTTCAAGAGAAGAGTTCGTCATCAGATAGTCCAAAGGAACTACATCGATGGATCCCATCACCACACAGATCCCACATCATATTGTAAATGAGAGCGATATACAAAAAAATCCTCTCGTTTGTTCTCTCTTTTTTTTGTTCACTTTCGTTGTAAATCAAGTTTTTTCAATGGAAGGAAAGCAAAAAATTTCTGCTGCGAACAAATTGGCGACCACAGTGGGAGACATCTCTTTCACTGATGAAGAGATCGTGGCACAATCGGACGTCGATAGGATTGGATCCGACGTAGATATGCTGGTCGTAGAAATCGACCAGCAGAAGTATGAGGAGTATCTCTCCTCTGAATCAGGTAACCGGAACGAAACACGACACTATCGTCGCGTGCGCTCCAATACCCAAGGAACGGTTAAAAAGGTATCCACCGATGAACGGGGATCCTTGGAGACTGCAGCCATAGAGCCGTTGTTTCGACAGGAAATCCTAGCAGAGGATGGCCTCTCTACTGCCAAAAAAGTTATGGGAACTGGACGGATCAGAACCCAACTCCGAAATAGGAATCGGAGAGCTAGGCGGAAGGCCCTCAAAGCCCGCATTGAACGCGAGGCTAACTTCACTGAATGCGAGGCTATGACCCCTTGCAAACTGGCTCGTGTTAATCGCAAGACCAGACAGTACCACGTTAGACGCAAAGCTGTAACTTGCATCAATCGCAAGAAAAAGCCAGCGTGTGATTCTCTACGCGAGGCTATTGCTGGACTTAGCGATAAACGCGAAGCCAGTACTACTTGCGAGAAACGCAAGATTTTTGATACTCGCGATAAACGCGAGGATAAGAATTTCTTAAAGCCAGCGTGTGATTCTCCACGCGAGGCTATTACTGGACTTAGCGATAAACTCAGAGCCAGTAGTACTTGCGAGAAACGCAAGGTTTTTGACACTCGCGATAAACGCGAGGATAAAATTTCACAGCCAGCGTGTGATTCTCCATGCGAGGCTAATACTGAGCTTAGCGATAAATGCGAGCCAGTAGTACTTGCGATAAACGCAAGATTCCTCAGCTCCGTGTAAATCGCGAAAATGATTGGTAGATTGTCGTCAATTGCAAAAATCATGTTAAACGCGAAGTTTTAACTTGTGTTAATCGCAAAAGTAAGCCAGCGTGCAAGAATTTTCTTCCACGCGGGGCTAAGATTCCAGAAGAGAAACTTCTGCAAGAACGTAAAGCCAACGTAAAGCGCGAGACTAGCGTAGCAAAGCGCGGAGCTATTCCTCAACTCCACATTCCAAAACGTGAAGCTATTTTTCAGCTCCGCGTAGATCAACCCAAATGCCAAATCAGGGCTGATCCTCACATTAATGAGCTAGAACTGGACTCCAGTAATATCAAGAAACATCAGTGGGCCCCTAGACCCTATCAACAGATGAGTAAGTCCCACAACTCCATGACTAAAATCACCGACCTCGGGGAGTACTTAACCAAGAAGAGAAGTATAGAACAAGTTCAATCCGAATCTTCTTGTCATTGCCAGCAACTTATGATGGCGGTATCCGCTGTAGTGGATAATTGTTGCTGCAATAAGAACAGGGTATCGGTGTTCGATCGGTTAATCGAGTCGGACAAAAACTCTGCTAAGAAAATGAAAGCTACTCCCCAAAAAGAATAGAGAATTGTAACCTCCAACATGATCGAAAAGGGGAAGAAGGTTGTAGAGATGTATAATAAGTCGGAATCAAGTGATGAAGAACCTCATCCCAACACCCGACTTAAGTCAGGAGCTGTCCTGCCTCGAAACTATAAGAAACTTGCAAAATCTTTTTATGACGACGATAGCGATAACTCGGCTATAACTTCACCTCGTTCCTCTGCATCATCTCGGCTATAAAGATCAGCATCACATATGGCGGATAAATCGGATGACATCGATCAAAGATTTGAAGCCCGAGAAAAGATGATTCGGGAGCAACAAAAGACAATTGAAGATCTTAAAATGATGCTCTCAAAAGTAGTCGAAAACACTCAGAAGATTATTGAGGATAACGCTAAAAAAAGAAAAAGAAACTTCATACAACAAACTGAATGAGGAAGAAGAAAAAGCCCACTCAAAACATGAGGACGAGAACAAATATTCTTTTCATGATCCACATGAAGAGAAAATTGAGAAATTGCAAAGTCAACTCGAAGCGCTAATGCACAAGAAGGAGTTGAAAGAATCAGGGGTCTCGAGACCATATCCGTCTGAATGGGATATGGTATCATACTCTCAGAAATATAAACCGCTCAAGTTGGAGCCATATGACGGGAAAGGATCTCCTAGCCAACATATTTACTACTTTTTGTCCCAAGCAGGGCATTTAATGGGCAATGACTCAGTGATGACCAAGGTATTCGCAAGTACCTTGCGAGGGTCTACCTTTCTTATTTATTATTATTACATATATTTATTTTTTACTAGTTGATTTTTTTATTTTTTATTTAATTATTAATTTTTTATATTTTTATTTATTATTTTTTATTTAAATTTTTTTGGCATTCCGCGGATGTATCACCGGACAGTTCTATTTTTTTTATATTTTTATATTTTTTATTTTATATATATATATATATATATATATATATATATAAATATATATATATATATATATATATATATATATATATATATATATATATTGTTATATTTATATATATATTTTTTATAGCTTTATCAATTTTTTTTTGTGGGTGATAACACCTCACTCTTTCTTTTGATAGCGATAACGTCTTGTTAATTTTTTTCTTTATGGATGATAACGCTTTGCGTTTTTATTTATTATTATTATTATTATTTTAAGGCAATGAGTCCTTGTCAATTTTTTTTATTTTATTTATTACTATTATTATTTTTTGTTTCACACCCAGCGGGTAGCACCCCCACACAACATGATACTCTTTTTTTAGAATTATTTTTTTATTTTTTATTTTTATTTCTTTGACAGTTTTGTCAATTTTTTCTTTGGGCGGTGATGCCTCACTTTTTTTTTGACAGATGATGACGTCTTGTCTTTTATTACGGGCGATGAAGCCTTATAATATTTTTTTTGATAGGTGATGCCTTGTTAATTTTAGTGGGTAATGACGCCTCACTTTTTTTTTTAGACAGACGATGACGTCTTGTGAATTTTTTTTTTGTGGGCAACGACGCCTCACTTATTTTGACAGGCGATGACACCTTGTCAATTTTGGTGAGCGATGATGCCTCACATTTTTTTATCGTTACCCGGTGATGACGCCTAGGCTCCGAATCAAAAAAATTAAAAATCGGATTGCGCTGCCCAAACTCCCACTGTTGTCGCCAATTCTTATATGCTAGAAAAATTGTAATTTTCTTCTACTACCAATTTACTTTGGAATTACAGCGATAAAAGAAAAATTATAACTAGAAAATCGAGATTACAAATATGGGGATCGATTGATTTCGATTCCCCTTTATTTTTGTGGATTCTGGCAGCGGTGGAGTCTTAATTCTGCACTCCGTTGACGATCCGATCTGAATTGGGATGAAAATTAATCTCTAGAACTCCTTTTCTGGACTCTGGAGAAGACATAGATCTCACCTTTTTGGACTCCCGTTTCTGGAAAAATCCTCCTCTGGAAAATCCTCCTCTTCCCCCCCAAAAAGAATCCTCCTGTGTCTGAACTCCGCTTCCGATTTTATAAATTGAGAAGCACTTCCAATCCGGCTTAAATTCTTCTCTTGAATCTAAATTAAATCTATGTAATTAACCCCTAAAAATCTGGATAAAGCAATCAGAGCATGAAACTGAACAACTGTAAGGGAGTATGGCACCTGCGGGAGCGCCCGCTGGTGTCCACCCACGGGTGCTCACTGGCCTCTTTTTCCCTTTTTTTTTTGTTTTTTTGTTTTGTTTTTTTTTTTTTTTTTGGATGTCTACAAGGCCAAAACAGAAACGAAGAAAGAGAGAAAAAAAAATTAATTAACCCGCGAGGTTCGGGAGAAGCCCGCGAGGTTCGGGAGAAGCCCGCGAAGCTCAGGAGGCTAAAATCAAAGCTCAGGAGAAGGAGGCCTAAAAAAAAAAACCAGAAACGGGAAAAGAAAAAAAAAAGTTTAATGGTGAGAAAGAAGGTGACGCTAGCATGGAACGCAGAGGATCCATGCATTGGATTTAGGAGCTCGTCATCAGCATGGAACGCAGAGACTTCATCCTTCATTTATGATGAAACTAATCTGTTTTGGTTAGTTTTATGGTGTCTTAGTCAGCCTTCATGCTTATTTAGATTTAGGGTTAAGATTGGTTAGTCGAGTCGGTTTGTTGTCTGAGTCTTTTCCTAGTTCTTCTCTTGATAGACTTGTAACTTGGTGGTTTTAAAAAAAATAAAAAAATGAAAAAGTAAACGAGATGACCAGCCTCGCGCAGCACCGCCCGGTCGCCCCTTTTGCACAGTAAATCTCGCCTCCTTCGCGCAAAACCCTTGCCTTGGGCTATTTTGTAATTACTATAAATTCTAATTAGATCCAAATTCTTATTATTTTTTGGGTGTAAAATTTTAATTAATTCTCTTTGAGTTTGATAATTCTGTAAATTTTAATTTGAGTTTAATTGATTTTTGGATACAGAAATATGACCGGATACAATGAATCTGAAGTAAATCAAATCTAAAGAAAATTCAAATATTTTATCAAGTTTATGTCAAGATTCTATTTCTATATATAAGGAAATCTCCACAATAATGTGGAACCTCTAAATATCCCACAAGAGGGACTCAAAAGAGATCTTTTGGCAATTCAAACTATGCACGAGAGCCTTGAAGCTTCGCGATCAGCAGAGAGAGTTCGAGCTTCCTCCAAGCTCACAAAGATCACAAAAGAAGAAGAACGAGCTCAATAAATCTCCACCGCCTCTAATCAATCATCGACGTCGGATCCTCGTTTCGATCTCACGATCTTTTGATTAAAAGAGAGCGACGTGTTTTATAAGTTCTCTTTGTTTGTTTTTCTCATTTTTTTCAAATATTTTTATTGTAATCGAAAAAAGAGAAAATTTTTATAATCTGTAATATTTCTCGATTCAATGATAATGGAAAGATATATGATTTTCTCCGAAAACACACTTTACTTTCTCACTCACTAGAGTATCCTCGCTCAATCATAAATTGACTCACTAGATTGCCTCAAGTGCTTCCCAGTGCTGTTCATACTCTGATAATAATTTAAACCAACTAAACCAACTCCAGTTTGAATTATTGCTGACTGCATCATGTATGCTTGACTGAGCTTGAATCCAAGCTATCCTCATATAATTAGAATTCACTCTCTGTATCCTAATCCATGTCCATTTAGCTTCGATCCCAAGTCAAATCGATGCAGAACTTTGACTTGATGGCTTATTGTAGATAGGGATGGTGACACGTCCATGGATTGAATTAGAAAAAATGAAAACATTACATAGCAAGCTTACCAACTTGCAGCATCCCAATCTGGCAAGGACAAAATTGATAGAAGCTTTTCTTCTTATGCCATGGGAGAAGTTTTATAATATATTGTTTCACAGCTGACCCAATATTTTTACTCCTTTTTTCCCTTTTGGGACATCCAACATGCTATGTAATGTCTCCTTTAATTCTTTATTAATAATGTCTTTTACTGCTGCCATGAGTGCATGCGTGTTTTGAGATATTTGTTCTGTATTATTCTTGGAGATATTTGCTTGTTGCTAATGTGCTGTTATGTACATCTATAAGAATATGGTGGCATCTGTTAGTTTCTTTGGAGGGCACGTAGCTTTAATTCAAATTCATACTTCAATTTATCATCTATATACAACCTTTTGCTGACTCAATATTCATCTACAATAACTTATCTTGCGGTTTGCCAACTTCAAGGGTGTCTATATGGTTGAACCCGCCAATGCCTCAAATTGTCGATGCACATGCCCTCCCTCCTTACTCGTGCACTTCAGGCCCTTTTTACGAACTAACATCTTTGTAATGCACACTCCATTGCACGAACTAACATCTTCGAGATATTTGAAACTTAATTCGAGCTTGAAACCACGTATCAGTGATCATACTTCAACATTGAAAAAAATACCTGGTTTTGCATTTCAGGTGACTGAGAGCGGAGATATGGCAACAGACTCCGACGTGCTAACGCTTGCCAGACTACATCTGCTGCAGTTCGGTCTGTTCATCATGGTCAATGCTGATCAACAGGAGTGAGAATGGGCGAAGCTTGAAACCAATCCATGCCCTCAATCCCATCACGAGAGACCGTGTCGTATTCCCGCCTGCGGCTGGGATATCCGACGTGCATGGCATGATGACGATAAAAACACCGAGTTATAGTATGCAATGTAGCTGCTATGTGTATGAGAAAAAATTGGATTCATAAGAATGGAGACGCTTTATGGACTCAACCTTTATGGCTGATGACTCATGTAGTGCATACAAATGGTATAGTTGCAAAGTTTTTTGTGAAGTTGTGTGGTTTATGATGCATCCAGGGGGGCATACTAATGGTTTATTTTGTTAACTTTGATGAATATTTGAGTAATGCAATGGCTAAAGTAGCATAACTAGAATGCTTTGATTTGCGACTAAACCTAACTTGAATATTCCATACACAGAGAGAAAAAAAAAAAAAAAAACTCCAGATCTCCTTAGCATGTCTCCAAGCCACAATAGCTATCACCGTTGTACTCGATCGTGAATAATATATTAAAATGAATGTTTAGAATTATATTTATGTTAAGTCCACTCTTCAATCGTGAATAAAAATTATGTTTTGAAAATAGTATTAACTCCAGAAATAATCAATTGATAAGATTTCACCTTGACATTGCTGAAAAAAGTCTACATGAAAAACTAATCTACACTTAGTAAATCTGAACACGTTCAAACTAATTTTTTTATAAAATTATTGTATAGATGTAGAAGATAAAATAGAAAATTAAGACAAACAAGAATAGGTGTCCTGAATATAATTATGAATTTGAATATATATATATTTTAAAGAGAATTTGAATTTGAATCCATTAATTAGTAGGACATAAATTCATTTGTGAGAGAAGCAACAGGAAAATAAAAGGTATTAGAATGGACAAAAAATAAAAAAATGGAAAAGCATAATCTAGAAATAGAAGAGAGCATCATTCGAGAAAATGTCTAATATTTTTTAATTACAATGAAAATGTAATTAGCAGAGAGCTCTTATATATAAATTAAAGGGGTATATTTAAAAATGGCTAAAGTCAAAGAAATCCCACAAATTATCAAAGTTTTTTAGAGATGCCTATAAGCTTTTTTATGTTCTGTAAATTTTTATATAGTTTCAAATTTCATGATAACTCTCAGACAGCATAAAGAAAAAATTAATTGATCAATTTAAAAATACAATAAATATCTAATCATCAAAGTAGGTATTTAGAAATGTGTATATTATATTTTTATATTAATATTTTAATTTTCTGCTATGAAAATCTTTATAAAATTTGCTCAGATTTATATTATATAAAATAATTTATGAAAGTTTGTAAAAATAACATGAGTTTTTTCATTTTTCACTTTAGACTTTAAAAATTCCCCCAAGAAAATAAATAAGGTTACGGATCACGCATCCATTATCCTCCCTCATGTCAAGTGAGAATCGAGATGTCCCCCCAAAATCAGTTACCAACTTTAACCGAAGGGAGTTCATGCAGGGTCATTCTGGGGGAAAGGTGGCGGGAAAAATATTTGTACGTACATGCGGCCGCAGAGCATGGAAATTCGAGTAGACGTGTAAACGGACGGGACCATGCAGAGCGCCACGAAGCCCTCGCTGTGGGCCATGCATGGTCCCGATGCCGCCACCTGCCGGTCCACCTGGTGAGGCCCAGGCTTTCGTTCCCAAAACGCCCCTCTCTTTGCTTGAGTCAATGTTCTCCCTCGAAGACCTTTTTCGGTTGGGTTTCTCGTTTGGAGACGGGTGGCAGCGCATGCCAAGCACGCCTGGGTCTTCCCTTGCCACGGGGACTGCTCTCTCTCTCTCTCTCTCTCTCTCTCTCCCACTTCCTTCTCTTCGTGCGTATGTAAACTCTACGATGTGGTAGCCCCTCTTGCATTAGTTCAAACTCTTCTCTCTCTCTCTCTCTCTCTCTCATTATTTTTGGTTTGGGTTTTCTTGTGGGCGAGTTGGAATTTACAAGTTCCATTCGTAAGGTAAGTGGTTCCCTCTCTCTCTCATATGAATATCTCCCTTTCACTCGTCCTACAGATTCTCTAGCTATAAATGGAAGTATTCATTGCATTCATTCTATCTATACGTTCTATTTAGACGCGGTGCAATCGGACATGAGAGATTACATTGCATATATTGTGTAGTGTTTGGTTTGTAGGTTACTTATATATACATATAGATTCTTTTTTTTAGTAAATACTTTATTACTATTTTTTTTTGTTTACCTCCATTTTTTCAATAACAACTGTAGAGTGGCATTTGTGTAGGTCGTTCTTGGTGGAGTCTACTAATAATATTTGGAAAAATTTTGCCCCAGAAAAAGCTAAAGAACAATATTTCTCAATTTTTGGATTTTAACTGCCCGACTAGCTTTTAATGTTAGCGTTGCATGCTAGTTAATTTGATCCACTATCAATTGAAAACTTTTTTAATTCGCTTTCTCTACCTAGAAAGACAACATTAATGGCCTCTGAGGATGAAGCAGCAAGCAAACTCAGGGCATGGAGAACCGCTGAGCACCGGAAAGGCACCGACACCGAGCTACTTACAGGCACCAGCAGCGCTTCTCATCCAACGAACCTCTTCGTCCTCTGCGGCGACCGGTTCGAGGCCTCCAAGGCATTTCGGGCAGGGGACTTCTCTGTCCGGATAATTCGGCTCTCCGGCAACCCGGTGTCCATGGTGACTTGCATGGTTGGAGATCATCAGTGGATGCTTGCCAAGGACTCCATGGTGCTCCGGGTCGCGGCCCGGTCGTTCGTATTCGCGCTGCCCGGGCTGGTCTACGGCCTGGCGTTGCCTTGTGGAGAGCTGGAGAAGAAGCAGTGCAGGATGTTGGAGGAGATCTTTGCTAGCTTCTGCGCTTATAAAGATCTTGTGGGCACGAATGGTAATCAGTTAATTGATGTGTCCAATTTTTTCTTTCTTTATTTAAGAGGTTTCAAATATTAAGTAATAAAATCTAAAATATTGTTAAGATTAATATTTGTTACATTCATTGTTGGGGTGCAAGCCTTTTACCCCTGGGATAAAAGGCTTAGTTGCTGTTGTTGTTGTATTGTTGGGGTGCAAGTCATCAGCATATTTCATCAAGAAAACAAAACAGTCTTATACTTGCCATTTACCAAATGTACATATAAATTAGTCTGGTATCAACAATTTATATATACCTAATACCTAATGTATATACAAAAAGTACATATCTAAGAAACCTAGCCAGTAATACTCTTTCTTTCTTCAAGCAAGAAGGGTAAGGTTATATACTTATTACAGTAACAACTTGGACAGTGTCATACTTAAAGTTTTTATCATTTCATGACATATTGACTGTCTATGTAAAACACCAAGTTCCAAACTTATTCTGAGAAAAAATAGAAAATAATATATTAATGGCACATTTCCACTCAAAGTATAGTTGATAATATTTTCTTAGGAGGTTTTTCATTTTTTTTTTTATTGATTACCTATTTTCTAATGCATTATCATAGTCAAACTTGTATGAATAACCTTCGTTGAATGTCTTGCTAAGTCCAACACCAAGATCTCCACGGTCACCGCCACCAGTCCGATTGCCAAGTCATCAACGCCACCGTTGACCGACCTGTCATCGAAGAAGGTGCAGCGAGCCGTGAGGATGTCAGCGGCCGTGAAGCTCGCGTCCAGAGCCCTGCTAAGCGGTGCATTGGTCCCTGACAAGCATCTGCATGTATCGGTCACACCGGGGGCCATGCATGCGTACCCGACAATGTGGGCCGTGGCGGATGTTCTCGATGGCATCGAGGCCGGGAGGCCAATGGTAGGAGAGCGGCGAAAGCATGGGCCAGGGTTTTGGGGGTTTAAGGAGGAGGGGTTGGGGATGCTGCTGGAGGTGGTGAGGGCATATGGCAGTGCGAGCGGGGCCGGTGGAGCGAGGAAGAGGAGGGCGATTGGTGGGGCTGAGGAGGCTGAGGGAGGGAAGTGGAGGGAGGTCGGAGGGATTCCGATGTGCGGCGGCAGAGGTGGCGGCGGTGGTGGGGTAGGGAAGGAGGTGGGCGCTTGTGGGAAGTCGTAGGAGTCAGAGAGGACTGATCATTTGATAGGTGTTTTTATTTTTTTATTTTTTATTCTCTTTCTCTCTCTCTCTCTCTCTCTCTTATATCCTTCCTTTTGTAGTTATCGAAAGCGTAGAAATGTATCAAGTAGTTGCATAAGTTGATTCTTGCATTTGCCAAGGCCAAGTAGTTGAATGAGTGTATCTCTGGGCTCAAGCTTTTAGATCCGTGCATAGTGTTATTTGCTCATTGTCAAGCCACAAAAGGTGTCCAATGCAGATGGTACTCTCTATATATGTCCCTGCCTTGACGCTTGGGGGCGTCTCCTGATGACTTGGGAGAGACAAGCTAGTTTGGTTATTTACGGCAAGTAACATTTTTTGCTGCTTGGTTGGGACTTATAATATAATTATTATTTATGTACTTGCTTGAAATAATTGTTGCTTTTGCAGTAATTGTTGAAAAAAATATGTAAGATATTTTTCATATTTCCTGTAGCACATAATAATTATATTATTAATAAATATGATATTTTTCAAATTGCTTGAGAATAAAAAATTAATATTGAAAATTTTTCACAACAATAGTTAGTACTTATAACTTCCAAGCGACAGTAATAAAGTTGGTGCATTTCAATACAGTTATATAAATAACAACTTAGAATCACTTTAAGAAATTAAGTTTAGAAGTTTGGAAAACTTTAAAAAATGAAGTTTAAAAGTGTAGAAAACTTTAAGGAACGTAGATTTTAAGTAGTCATACACGATTTAAGAAATGGAGTTTAGAAGTTTAGAAAACTTAAAGGAACTTAGATTTTAAGTAGACATACACGATATGCAAACTTTATTATGTAAGGCTCCAACTCTAATTTTCTAAACGTGTGTAGATTAAACATAAAAGTAAAGTTACGAAATAATAATAGAAGTAGAAGTAGAATTTTCCAATATTTTGGATCTAATTAAACTCCGCTTATGCTATAACATAGTTCTCGATTGAAATGTTAGGGTTAAGTTAAATTCATTCAAAATATTAGAGGTCGAATAACTTTGTTTTTTCAACATAATCATAGTAGTTGGTATCACTACTAATAATGCTCTTATATAATTTAATTTGAAGTATAATACCGACATCGCCGCTTCGGGAAAACTTCGAGAAAACGAGGGAAACAAACTTAAATTCTGAAAGCTTTTGGGGCCAATCAATCAATGCGGGAGGGAATAAAAGTGCTGTTTGTAGGGACGAGGGGAGTTTGGTTAAAACAAAAACCGACTCGAATAAGTAAAACCGAAGCGAAGATTTTAAATTATAAAATTTGAAATCGAACTATGCCGATTAAATTATTTAATATTTATATATTTATATGCACATATATACATGTATATACATGATCCGAAATTATCATAGAGAGCAACAAAAACACACAACCCTCCTAATTGACACATACGAGTAAAATCTCCTTGTACTCAATGGCTACATAGTAGCAATAAAAAATATGCTAAACTGTTCACAGGTAGAAACTGCAGCAGTTTATATATATATATATATATATATATATATATATATATATATATATAGAGTTGCGCCACGTGTAATAATTTTATTGGGTCACCTAAGAGGCAGTGAAGAAACTCCCTTCACCGCCAATGAATTTCCCGTTTACTCATATATATATATAATAATAATAATAATAATAATAATAATAATAATAATAATAATAATAATAATAATAATAATAATAATAATAATAATCCAATGATTTTTCTTCATTTTTTTTTTACAATTACTATCTCTAACTCCTTAACTTCATTCGAGTTAAATTTCATAAATTTTAGATTTAATTAATCCTTTCATTAAGTACATACAAAATATTTTATATATTGAATTCCGTTAATTTTATGTTAACTTGATGGAGAACCAAATCAAAACTAAAACCTAAGAAATTAGATATGAGCGAACCCTAGGCAGTTAAGAACATAATCCGAAAGAATTTTTTTAAAAAAGATCATTAGAAATAGTGGAAATAAACTGCAATTCAGTTAACTTGTATGAGTTGTCAATTCATTTCCATTTTTCTCATATATATATATATATATATATATTCCACCTGCCATTTGCTTTTTGCACAAAAACCCCTAATGCTATTTGAAGCAAGTTTCACGCATCATTTTTTATTGTCTGCTAGTTAGAAATTAACTCGCCATTGTCTGTGTCATTCATGGGATGAGATGTCCTCCCAAGATGCATGCTGATACTCATCTCCAAGAATATAAAGATGTTGGAAGTTGCTATCTGGGAATCAAACTGTGGAGATTAGAATAATTAAGGAGACAAACTTTTTCCTCAGATCGATTTGGTTATAAATTTTTAGGCCAGGGAGCTTAACAATAAGACAATTGATGGAGAGAGATTTGGGAGAAGATAGACTAGGATCTTGTTTTTTGTTATTTAGAGATGTTTATGTTAGAATATTAGAGCTAATATGGTGAATTAAGCAAAGTAGCTAATATTCAGTCGCTATGTATATGGGATCATGGAGATGTACTGTAGTTTTAATGGAAAGAGAAGGGGGAGATTTATAATGGAGAGGGAAGTGCATAAGCATTGGTTAGATAAATCTATTCCTTATATCACTATAAGAGTACACGAATTATGAACATTAAATTCTGGTTTCTTGGCATTAGATTATAGAACTTACCATACATATGCAGAAGTTTCATTTGTATGTAGTCTCACAAGGATACATAGTTTTTGAGATAAGATATGATAATTTCTAGTACAGAGCTGCTGGTAGAAAAACATAATTATATAGCATTATAGGATATGACCAAATATTTGAAATATAACCTCCAAGCCAAGGTTTTAAATATAACAAAAAGATGTTATCTATATGTCTCACAAATATTTTATCAAATTTTTGAGGTGCCATTCTATGGTATATAATATTTTATCAGTCTAATATTGCCAATACGATGCACCCCATATTAACGATTTTGATACCATAAATCATCAACTGATATGCAATCCTTGTACTTTTAACCACGTTCAAAACTATGGTAGAAATGTAGGTATGCAGTTCATATTTATTGATGGACGTAAAATGTCTAATTATGATTTGTTTTATTTCTCAAGGTCAATCATTCACCATGATTTATTAATAACATATTTCCACTCCAATTATAGTCAATAATATTCTTTTAGGAGTTTTTTTTGGTGATTATCTATTTTCTAAAGCATTATCATAGTCAAACTTTTATGAATAACCTTTGTTGAATGTCTTACAGAATACAATCCCTCAAGCTCAGACAAGTCAGTGAGATATAGGCCATTGTTGGTCACATAAGTAGGGACTCATCACCCTTATTTGATTGATTCTTTCAGAATCCAAATCATGCGACCCCGAATCCAAATCCGACAACTAGTCCAGTGCATAAACCAAAATCTTTAGCCTCGCCACCAAGAGCAGCACCAAGACCACCACGATGACTGCCACTGGTCCCTTTACCAAGTCATCATCATCGTCATCGATCGACCTATCATTGAAGAAGATACAGCGAGTAGTGCAGATATTCAAAAACTACCAAGCTCGCCTCCAGACCCCTGTTAAGCGGCGCATTGGTCCATGACAAGCATATCCACGTATCGGTCTCATAAGGGGCCATGCATGCGTACCCAACAATGTGGGTCGTGGCAAACGTTCTCGATGCAATCGAGGCCAGGAGGTTGACGGGGTAGAGCGGCGAGTGCATGGGTAAGGGTTTTGGGGGGTTTAAGGAGGAGGGGTTGGGAATGCTGGTGGAGGTGGTGAGGACGTATGACGATGTGAGCGGGGCTGGTGGAGCGAGGAAGAGGAGAGGGGTTAGTAGGGGAGGGAGGGTATCGAGTTCCCCTTCAGAGTCGTTGAGAGGAACTCGATCCATCATGATTCTTTAGCATGTTCCCACAAAATTAGTTTAGTAATCGATAATATGGAACGAGAGTGAAGGGAAGGAAGAAGGAGAAGTGGAAGAAGAAGAACAAGTAGCTTGGGACAGAGAAAAGCTATTAGAGGAATTTAGAGGAGATAGGGATAATTCATTTTCTTCCTAGGATTACAATTGAAGATTTGAGCTTATATAGTGCTTTATGATCAAAATACTCATCTCACCCATTTCTCCCCTTCATCGAATATTCCTCATCAATGGCTAATGAATGTTGTATCAGTGTGCATGTTACTCTGCATTGGGCTAGTAGCAGAACAACTTCACACTGGGCTTTTCACTGGGCTCTCAAGTGAGCTTCTTTCTGCTATAATAACAAAATGGATAACCCTTTTTCCTTCACTGGCCCAGCGCAGCTAGCCAAGGTAGTTATAACTATCCGAGCTGAGACATTTCTCGAGCAGTGGGTGTTGACATCCCTCCCCTCTTGAAATTGACCTCGTCCACGAGGTTGAAGCGTGAGAAACTTTCCTTCAAAGCATAGTAGTCTTTCTTAATAGCATCTAACGCTTCTTTGCCTTTCCATTTGATGAGCACCTGTATGACCCCCTTGTTTCCTTGCTTCACCATCCTCTGCTCAATAATGACTTCAAGCTTCTTTGGCTTCACCTCCCAGAACGAAGGAGGGTTGTGCTGGATGTGTACATCTCTCCCCTAATGCTTCTTCAGCTGCAACACATGAAAAATATGCATTTTGGCCGAAGGTGGTAGCTGTAAGAGATATGCAACTGTCTCAATCTTCTCAAGGATAATGTAAGGGCCGAAGTATTTGGAAGACAACTTCTGCAGTATCGATTCTCGAGCTGAACATTGTCTATAGAGTTGCAGCTTTAGGAGTACACAATCCCCCATCTCGAAGTGGCGCTCTGCATGGTGCCTATTTGCAAAAGCCTTCATCCTATCTCTTGCCTTCTCCAAGTTATCCATGAGCAGCTTTTTGATTAGGTTGCGGTCATATTGGTAATCTTCCACGGCTTGCACCCACGCTGTCTTAGGTTTGTTTTGTAGGAGGCTAGGAGGCGGTCGATCGTAGACGATCTCGTAAGGAGTAAACCCAGTCGAGGATCTCTAAGTGGTATTGTGCCAGTATATAGTCCATGGGATCCACTTTGTCCACTCAGTTGGCTTGAGGCTACAAAAATACCATAAATAACACTCCAAACACTGATTCAAGTGCTTGGTTTGGCCGTCGGTCTACGGGTGGTAGGAGGAGCTTAGGTTAAGTTGGGTTTCATATAATTTGAAAAGTTCAGACCAGAAGGCACTAGGAAGATGGAGTCTCTATCACTAATAGTGGATTTGGGAAGCTCGTACAGATGAAACACTTCTTCCATGAAGACCTGTGGAACTTTTGGTGCAATGAAGGGATGCTGCAAGGTCACAAAATGAGCAAATCTAGAGTAGCGATCTACCACTACTAGAATTGCATATTTTCCCTAGCTCGCGGGCAATGCATCCACAAAGTCTATAGAGATTGATTCCCAAACCTTCTCTGGAAGGGGTAGCGGGCTGAGCAAACTCGGGGGAGAGATGGATTCTTCTTTGTTCCATTGGCGAACATCACACTCCTTGATAGCTTGTCGAATGAAACTTTCATGCCAGGCCACCAAAAAGAGAGTTTGATTCGACAAAGAGTTCTCTGGTTGCCTGAGTGTCCTCCGCCCAGAGCTGAGTGATGATCATGGAAGATGACTTTGCACAACTCTGATGTATGGTCTATGAGAACCCTCTCCTTATAGAACCAGATCCAATTTAACTTCTTATAATGATTGTATGGAAGTGAACCTTTTGTATCTCTCTCCTGAAGTTCCTTCAAGTGTGGAGATTGATCTATCATTTTCGGTACCTCACCAAGCCAACTAGGCTCCACTGTAGATATAGTGCAACTGAGGAAGTCTTCTGGCTCAACCATCTCAGACTCGTTCCTTCTTGACAAAGCATCAGCCATTTTGTTCTCTACCACCTTCTTTTATTTGACGGCATAATCGAACCCTGCTAGTGTGAGGAGCCACAAGTGCTGCGATTCAGATCGAAATCTTTGATCCAATAAGAACATCAGACTTCATTGGTCAGTTCAGATAGTAAATCTCCTCCCTAAGAGGTACTGTTGCCAATTTTGGACTGCCAGGAGAATAGAAAGCATTTCTTTTTCATAAGTTGAAAGGGCCAAGCTCTTCCTTTCAATCCTTGGCTTATATAAGCAATTGAATGCCCATTTTGCATTAGGACTGGCTCGATACCCTCCTTCGATGTGTCACACTCCAATACGAAATCTTCATCCAAATCTGGCATAGTGAGGACCGGTGGAGACATTAATGCTTCTTTAAGCTATTCAAAGGCAAGTTGAGACTCCTATAACCATTTGAACTCACCCATTTTGAGCATCATCTTGACAGGTGCTATGATACTACCATAAGCTCTAACAAACTTATGGTAATATCCCATAAGACCGAGGAAATCTTGCAATCCACTGGGGTTCTTGAGAAGTGGCCAGATAGCCCACTCGTATGCACCCGAACTTACATTTGGTGCGCTTGGCGTACAGATGATTCTCCTTGAGAACTTTAAGCACAATTCTCAAATGTTTTTTGTGATGATCAATGTTGTTACTATAAACTAGTATATCATCAAAAAAACATACCTCCTTAAATGGGGATGTAAGAGGTGGTTCACCAACCCTTGGAAGGTCGAAGGGGTGTTAGTGCGACCGAAGGGCATCACTAGAAACTCGTAGTGTTCTACGTGGGTTTTGAATGCAATTTTGAATATCTCATTTTTAGCTACCGAGATTTGATGGTACCCCAAACGTAGATCCAATTTTGACAAAATTTTTGCTTCTTGAAGTTCATCAAGCAAATCATCGATCAAGGGAATGGGAAACTGTAATAGACACAAAGGCGCCAACTTCCATCCGCCTTATGGATCAATATCACCGGTGAAGCAAAGGGGATAAAGCTGGATTGTATAATGCCTGCAGCAAGTATCTCTTGCAGTTTCTTGTCAATCTCATCATTCTGATGGAACGGATATCTATAAGATTGGGCGCTTACTATTAACTATGTATTGATAAGAGGGATTCGGTGGTCACACTCTCGAGGGGGGGCAACCCTTGTGGGTTCTCAAAAACTATAGAGAGCTCCTTCAACACCTTCTGCAATTTCTCTAAGTGAGGTTCAGAGCCCTCCTCTGCCTCCATATCCACATACTACAACATATAAGCCATACCTTTGGTTTTAAAGTGCTTCATGAGTAGTTACTCCTCAATCACATTCACCTCTTTCTGAAAAACTCTTTGCAGGTTCACCACCTTCCCATCCTTCCAAAATTGCAATGTTTTGTGTGAAAAATCTCACAATGTAGGCCCCAAGCTCTTGAGCCATAGAGTACCTAGGATAACTTGCACATCACCCAAAGGCACTACCAGCAAATTAGTATCATATTCAAACTCCTGAATTACAATCTTGGTAGCTTTACAACAAAATTTTCCCACCACCTTCTCACCATCGGCCACTCAACTTCAAGAATTTGCATATCTTGGAGTGACAAACCTAGTCTTCTAGCAGTGGAAGGATTAATGAAGTTGTGTGTTGCGTCTAAATCAACTAAGAAGCTCACATCCATGCCTATTAGTTTCCCAACCAACCTTGTAGAACTAACTCCCACCAATCCAGCCATAGAACTGGCTGAAAACTCAATAGGGGCCTAGATATCTTCGGTTTCCTCCTCCTCTTGAACTCACTCTTGTACTTCTCCATCCATCTTTGGAAGAATGTCCAAACAGAGGACTTGTTGTGGTTGACATTTGTGGCTGACAACATACTCCTGTACTTTTCTTCACAGTAAAAACAGAGGCCCTTATCTCTCTTCTCAGGGATCTCTTGTGGGGTTAGCCTCTTCACTGGGGTGTTTGATTGGTGAGAATGCCCTGCAACACTGCTCTTCGATGGTGTAAGCGACCCTGACAAATTTGTAGAACTACCCCCTTTTTGGAATGCAACTTTAGAGCCTCTTCTTATGATGAGCAATTTCTCCTCTTCGACCCGGGCTAATCTCATGGCCTCCATCATAGTGGTAGGATTTTTAGCTACAACATCATATTTGATTTCGTCCCATTAACCCATTTATAAAACACCCAACCAAGAGTTTCTTAGGTAAGTCCTATACCTGATGAGAAATCTTCATAAATTCTTCCCGTATGACCCTCTTGTTGTACTTTAGAAAGCTCCCCCAAATAGCTTGTCACCGTCTTCCCTCCGTACATCGACATGATCTTCTTCTCAAAATCCCACCTAGCAGGGACCCCTCTATTAGTTCTACCTAACCACTGGTATCATGGTAAAGGGGATCCCTGCAGATGCATCGCTACCATTCTAACTCTTTGCTAATGTGAAATACTATAATATTCTAATGTTTGTTCCATTCGGGACAACCACCCTTCTACATCTTCACCATAAAATATTGAAAATTCAAGTCTAAGTTTAGAAGTGTACCCCGTCTCATGAGCTCAGTTGATATCGGTGAGATATGGTTGGTTATAGGAAGTTTTATACGGTGGTGGTAACGGTGTGATTTGCAGCGGATGAGCTTGTAGGTTACAAAGATGAGGAGGCTTATAAGGAGGAGATTATGGTCCTGATGTAGATATATACCCGAAAGATTGAATTTTCCTTCCATTGCTAATTTGGATTTTGAATTACAACAATAAAATAGAAAATTACAGAGAAAATCGAAACTACAAGAATAGAGAGGATTGATTTCGACTCTCATTTTGATTTGTGGGTTCTGATGGCTGTGGAGTCTCGCTGATACACTGCATTGACCGTCCAATTGGATTTGGAACGGTCACTTTAGAACTCTTTATCTGAGAATTCTGGAAGAAGACACTATCTGAAAATTCTCCTTTTTCTTGGACTCTACTCTATTTGCTCTGGCAGAAGACGCTCTGGGCTCTCTCCTCCTTTTAAATCCACGAGATTTTGTCCAAGTCGTTGCCAAAATTTTTGTGAAACTTAATCCCCCACGATTGGAAAACACCCTTATAAAAATAGCACCGCACTCTCTCCTCCTTTAACTAACATTCAGATTTAGTTAGTTATAAATTTAAATTCCTTTTCCTATTTAAAATCTAAGTAACGGCTTATTATAAATATCCAGAAATTTCTATCCATTATTTTCATATTCAAAGAAACTCTTCTCCCCTCTTTTTCTTTCTTCTTATTTTGTTAAAAGATAGCCGATTCAATGGCCTCCTCAAACACTTCTCACACATAAGATTCCAGTTCTGAGAATCAACACGCGGGTGTCACCACCAACGTTGATCCTTCTCTTATGATATCAGGTAAAGAAAAACAAACGGTCATTTGTTTATTTTTAAATCGCTTTTATGATTATTACGAAAGAAATTTCATTTTTTTATTTTAAACACAAACTTGGCATGGTATTATGCCATCGATCATAAAAAAAAATTGCAGAGACATAACATCCAAATACCGCGGCGCGCAGGCGGTTGTGCACAGGTGGCACCGCGGGTGCAACCCCGAGGTTGCAACCTGTGGGTGTCACCCGCGGGTGGCACCCTACGAGTGCTACTCATGGGTGGCACCCCATAGGGTGGCACCCGCGCGGGTGTCACCTGCGGGTGGCACCCGTGGATTTTTTTTTTTTTAGATTTAAATTTTAATTTAAAGTCTTAATTTTGTATTACTTGACTTATTTGATTTGCCAAGTTAGGACTAATATTTTATTGTATTTTTTTCTTGCAGTTCTTTACTCAACAGATCCTTTATCAAAGAACTATTACTTTGGATTTTGTGGTAGCCCAAATAATCAGACCCATTTTGGATTTGACGGCCATGTTCCCTTGGTTGAAGAAGGGAACAATGATGCTCGACGACAGAAAATTTTTCCTACAACCCACTCACGGCTAGTGAGTTAATTACTGACGCGATATTTGAGGGCACGAATAGGCAGGTATGGAAGAAACCTCAATTTCTTTTTGGGGATGCCGTAGACAAATCTTATGAAGACTTATTCGACACCACTAGGTGGTTGAATAAGGTGGGTGATCGGTATATGTTAATCTCAGAACTGGAGCGTATCTTTTCTATAACATATTTGCAGTGGATCTCATGTCCATTGTCTTGGCCAATCACTCGAACTCATGATGGTGTAGCGATGGGAAAATTTGGCAGAAATGGCCCATTTGTTGCTATAGGTCTATTGCTTAGGAGAGTCGGCAAAGAACTACCTGTTGGAGAGCATCCTAAACGTGCTGACTCATTTATTAATAAATTTGCGGATGCTAACGGCAATTTCTAGCTCGTGATTTCCACACTCCTGGATGGGTTCATTCATCTCCATGATCATGGTGGTCTCGGATGACCCACTTTATATTAACACATTTCAAAGCACGTTTAGAGAGACTCGGCCTTTATCGCACAGTGAAGAATGTGCAATTTGGTCTTCCACATAGCTCTCCTCACTTCTTTTGCATACTGGAGATGTATAATCTGGAGACCAATACTTTCTTCGCGCCTGTCGTAGAATTGGGGTTCTCGTTTTATGAGATGCATGAAATTTTAGCACTATCTATAAGTGAAACCTCTTATGAAGAATACGTCTCCATTATGAAGGAACTTCTTCGTCTCAAGGCTATCCCCAATGCATACTCCACTTATTGGGAATTAATGTGTCATTATAATATTTGTGCCGACATTTCTAAGGTACGGAGTCAAGGGGTGCGAAACAAAGTATGGGCAGAGTATCTCTTCTAAAATTTGGAGGATAATGAGTGCAGTGTCCAGATGTGAGCTTATTGTGACATGGATACCATCCATGAAAGGATTGGAACCTACTTTGCAACAAAGTATACAGCGGAGTCCGATGAAGATGGTTTTAGAGCTCAGACTGTTTTTAAAAGTTATCACTATCAAGCAGATTCCCCCATATCAGATAATACTATTTTTGTTGGTTATCTCATGCTATGGCTAAAATGCTGTGTAGTGCCTACCTTGTTTCGCGAGGCCATCCTTATTGAAGTTATCTATCCAGTGGTTTTACTAGCATTTGGTCAACCTCTAGGGTTATTACCCGCCATGGTTTGTAGTCTCCAGCGGGGTTTGAGAGATATGGTCACACAATTCTGTAAAGTCCGCCAGGTGAAGGACAAAGATGACAAAAAAACCTTTAAAACACCTAACCCATGTATCGACCTGCAGTTCACTTATCTGATGACTTGGTTCGTATTGCATTGTCTTGCACTAATAACATCTCCCTCAGCACCCGTCGATCATGCTTCTCCTTATGTGCAACGCTTTAAAGACTGCACCTGGAATGGAAATTATGTAGCTAAGATTCGACAAATCCTTGGATGACATCTGAATTACCATATCTAACGTTTTTTTTCCCAAATTTTCCAGAGGAAATTATAATAACCAGCTTGGAGACAATCCTAGGAATGACGGTTATACAATCCTGCCATCGGGTTGCCTCTTATGGCTTATTAATATTCGACAGGTCATTTGATTTTTTGACAAGGTCGAACTCCTTTTATGGAGCCATATACGCCGAGCCGTTTTGCACATCAATTCGGATATGATCAGTTGTATGTCGGCAATCCGAACCCTTATCTTCGCCGAGATGGGAATCTTTTTGAAGGGGCACGAGGGTGGTATCATTTTGCAGCGGAAGGTACGAAAACATCCTTCATTCTTCTGAGCCAATCACCATCTCTCTTTGCCTCTATGGGGTTTTGCAGTTAGTATCATCTTGCAGATATCATCGCTTGTGATTATCAGGTGAACCGTTTTTTTTAAGGAATATCGAGGCATCATATAAACCCTCGAAAAGAGGTCAAATGCATGAGTTCCAATCAGCGAGCACTTCCTTTAGCTCTGATAATAATGAGGGAGATGGGCAAGACGATACTTCTGTTCTAGCTTCGTCTTTCGGAGACAAATCTGGATTGAAGTTTTCAAACCCTAGAAAGACCAGGGTCCCGCAAAGGAAGAGGAAGAAGTTTCAAGCTCATGTTGACACTTCGGTCCCTGGACAAGCTACCATTCATTCAGGGAAACTTCTACCGACCACCCCTCAAGCTCTTGTACCAGTCATACCATCTTCGTTGCTCCATCCAGAAATGAATTTCCTACTACCACTTCAGCATTTAAGTCAGGAGAATCTCTGCCAGCTATAACTTCTCCAACTCCTCCTAATATAGCACCATTAGTGGTTCCATCCAAAAATACTGCTGGGATGTATGGCTTTGCAGCTTTCTCCACACTTAGAGCGTCCACTGCTAACAGTCCAACCCCTCACAATGCCGCTTTTGATGGAGACAGATCAACTGTTAGGGCCACAGGAGTCAGAGAGCTGATGGGGAATGTGCCAGGAAATGCTGCACAAAATGACTTTCTTTCACCTTCCAGTGAAGCTAGATTGCCTAGCTCGACACCAGGACTTGCCTCTTCAGGTGAGTATTTCTTTTTAAGAACTAATTCTGATCTCTTTTTTTTTTGGACCATTAGTGCATATTTGTTTGTATTTCAGGTGGCGGAGATCTAACGATTCCTGCCTCCCCGATGGCGAAATCGGATTCTTTGGAACCAGTAGATTACTCTAGTGTAAGTGGTACAATTTGTGACCTTGATGGTGTTGGTTCAGAGGAAGAATTCAATAATGACTATTTCCCTCAACCAAACACTGACAAAATTTCTCAGTTACGATCCGAGAATCTAGAGGTGGATAAACCCGAGGGATCTGGTTCTATTCCCGCAATCGCCAATGATGCAACTCTTCCAGCAGGTATTTGCATACTTTCATCTTCATTATCATGTTGCAAAATTTTGATGATATTTGACCATTTTATTCATGCCAGTTGAAAGTGATGTTGATGCATCTTTAGTATTCTCTTTTGAAGCTCTAGTAGAGCCTGTGAGCATAGAAAGCTCTTCTTTGCCAACATATATGGTTCCACCATGTTCCGTCCTAATGGGGTCGACATTTATCGCAGCGACCATGACGTTGACGTCAGCGGTCCCGACAACAGAGGTAATGACTACACCAGCAAAAGTTGTGGCTAGTTCATTGGAAGCGGCGGCTAATCCATTATCAGTATCACCAATGGAATTGCACCTCCTGCTATTATTCCGGCAACCAAGCATCCTCTTCCTGCAGTTTCAACAAGTTCAAAATAGAATTTGGTCTCTAGTTTCAATGAAAGACTCATTGATCGCAACGTTGAATTCTTTCTCAAACTCTTTTGTGGATGCATCAAGGAGATCATCAACGAAGAGGATTCTTTGGAAAGGGTCCGTCCTCTCATGGCGAGTTACTTAGACCATATCACCAGGATCAGAAGACTGCAGCGAGCAGCTCCCTATAGGGCTCGATGGGCAAACTAGAGATCCAATTGTTCTTGCTCAACAGTTTATGACAGACCAATCTTGCCGAGATGACAAACAAAGAGGTGGCTCGCTTACGAGCCCAAAATTTGGCTCTCCAGGCCAAACTGCAGCAGAATGTAGAGCATCAGGCCCAACTAGTTGTGAGACTTCAAGGTTCTTCAGAGAAGCTAACTTGGGATTTGGTCCAGATTGAAAATAACATTGAGCACCACCGTGACTCGATAAGCCGTAAAAAAGAGATCATTGCTGAAGCTCAAACTTCGATTACTAAGTTTGAACTCGAAATTCGAATATTATTTGACAAAGCATCCGAGATCTCACGGTAGAAGGAATAGACCAAACATGATATCGTTGCTGGCATTAAGGAGTTGGAAGAAGCTAGGATCAAGGCTGCACACTAACCCCCAATGGATGAAATGGACTTGCAGAGGACAGCTCTAGAGACGACAAGAGAAAATCTCCATCGTCGGCTGCAAGATATAGAAGATACTTTGAAAGTTTTGTCTCAAAAATGATGATTATTATTATTTAGGTTATTTGTAATAAAAGGTAGACTGTGCTGTGTGCTTATGCATTTATTATTATTATTATTATTATTATTATTATTATTATTATTATTATATGTTTCACGGATGGTGATTCAAACTATTCAGAGGCTCAGGACATGATAGTAAGAGTCATCGAAAGAATTAAATCCTAACTATTCAACGCCTACTAGTATGACAGATTAGGATCTCTAGATAATAGGCAGAGGTATGCTTTTTAGGTGATAAGCATGTTTACTCGAAATTTGCATCTTTGATTCCATTGCAAAATTGATGAATTACAATGAATTGAAATTACAAAATAATCTGAGGAACAAGAACGGGAATATTGGTGTATTCCCTTTTTGAGTGGGTTCGGGTGGCGGTGGAGTCTTGCTGCTGCCTCCGTTGACTATCCGACTTGGAAGGGGATCTGTGAGAAACTCGCTCCTTCTGATCTCTCTCAATTCTCTATCTGGAATCGCTCTGCCCGCTCCAAAAAGTCCAGCCTTCTTCTCGAATCCGATCTTGTATTTTATAGACTGAGAGGGCTTCAAATCCGGATCGATTTCCTCCTAAAAAACCGGATCACGAAATATTAGCCACGGAAACAAACGAATACGGAAAACAACCCGCGGTTGGCACCTGCGGGATCCCTCCCGCGGGTGCCAACCCGCGGGAGGCTCCCGCGGTTGCAACCCGCGGGACATCCCGCGGGAAGCAACCCGCGGTCCCGCGGGTTGCAACCCGCAGGGGGTCCCGCGGGTTGCAACCCGCGGGATCCTCCCGCAACCCGTGGGATCCTCCCGCAACCCGCGGGATCCTCCCGCGGGTTGCAACCCATGGGGGGGTCCCGCGGGTTGCATCCCGCGGGATCCTCCCGCGGGTTGCAACCCGCGGGAGATCCCGCGGGTTGCATCCCGCGGGATCCTCCTGCGGGTTGCAACCCGCGGGATCCTCCGGCGGGTTGTATCCCGCGGAGTCTTCTGCGGGTAGCAACCCGTGGGAGTTCTCCCGGGATTGCACTTCGGGTATCTCCATTGTGGTTTTCATATATATATATATATATGTGTGTATATCTATTTATTTATTTTTAATTTTATTTGTCTACAAAGCAGAGGTATGATGTTAATGTACTTTTTTTAAAGGATAATTAGATGTATAATGTTAACGTGCTCATTAGAATCCTAACCGTTTAGTGACATCTAGTATGATGGATTAGGAAAAGACAGAGGTGTCATTAAATATGTCTCAAAACTCGACCTATTCAGAGAATCTAGTCATGATAGGAATGAGTTAACTAAACAGAGATGACGGTTAACGTATTTAGCCTTGGAATTTGACTATCAGAGGTAACTGTTAACTTGATAGGAATATAATTTTCGTCAGAGGTAACTTTTAACTTAATGATATCAAAAATAAGTTCATCAGGGGTTGTAATGTTAGACTTGATGAAATATGAGTTTTCTTTTCCGTCAGAGGTAAAAACTTAACGTGACTGGAAATTTGATTGGATTTGATCTCATATAGAAAACTGATTCAATTTTGAATTCTGATATTAGAGGTATGATCTTAACTTGACAAATATTTTGGAGGAATCATTGGTTCTACTAGATAAAAGTGACAAGAAAAGTCTTATTTTTAGAGGTGAAATCTTAACGTGACAGGAGACTTGATTTCATTAGGGTTTTTACCAAACCCCCAACTATCAACGGATTTGGTTAGTCTTTACCAACTACTGTTTGAGTTGGGCTAACCATACTATTTTCCTCAGCATAGTGAGTTGTCTAGAATTTTGTTTGGGCTTATATGCCAAACTCTTCCTCTTCTCTTTGCTTTTGCAGTTTTGGGCAATGATGCATCTTATAATTGGATAAGGATACTATTGTAATAGATTTGTCATGGGATTTTTAGTAAACTCCTAATTATCAACGAATTTGCTTTGCCTTTACCAACTATCATTTGAGTTGGGCTAACCATACTATTCCCTAAGTATGGTAAGTTGTTGAAGGTTTTGTTTGGGCTTGATTGCTAAATGTTTCCTCTTCTCTTTGCTTTGTAGCTTATGGCAGTGGTATATCCTTATAATCGAATAAGGATATTGTTTGAGATTTTAGCAAACTCCCAGCTATCAACGGGTTTGATTAGTCTTTACCAACTACCGTTTAAGTTGGGCTAGCAATGTTATTCCCCTCAGCATGCTGAGTTGTTGAAGGTTTTATTTGGGCTTAGATGTCAAAAGTTCCTTCTTCCCTTTGCCTTAGCAGTTTTGGGTAGTTCATACTTTTACTCTCCAACATGATGAGTAGGCGAGAAACAAGTTCTCTTTCCGTTACCTTGATGGTGTTGGGCAATTCATGCTTTTACCCCTGGCATGATGGGTTAGTAAAGACTTCGGTTGGACTTACATGCCAAATGGTTTTTCTATACATAGTCGTAGAGACGTAGGATTCATCTTCATTTTGTGCTCCAAGTTGGGGTGTGAAACTGTGCGCTGGTGGCAAATCAGTATTTCTTTATTTACTATAATGAAGAAGAGGTTGAATGATTTCATTCCCTTATAAATAATATTCTTCAGGAATTTTTCATTGATTGGCATCATCATCCGATCACCATATTGATTGATTAACCGGTATGCTCCATTTGAATAGACCGCCTCTACTACAAACGGGCCTTCCAACTTTGGATAAAATTTGTCTTTAGTCTTATGTGTCAGGATCATTGGTCGCCTGACTGCTAAGACTATATCGCCCACTTTGAAAGTCTGTTCCTTCATTTTGTTGTTGACGCCTCAGGATATTCGCGCTTGATAGAGCTCTATTTGTTGTTGAGCCTTCAAAGCTTCTCATCCAACACTTCTAATTCTCATAGTCGTTAGTTATGTTTTTCCTTAGTGGTTATTCTTGTAGCTAATGCCACCCGAAGAGAAAGAATTTGAATTTCCAAAGGTAGCATGGTCTCGCAACCATATACTAAAGAAAATAGTGTGCTTTTTGTTGGTGTACTTACCATTGTGCAATAAGCCCATAGGCAAGCTCCCAATTTCTCGTCCCAATCACGTTGACTTGTAGTGACAAATTTCTGCAAAACCTTCACAATGGTTTTGTTGAACGCTTCTGCTTGGCTATTTGCAACCGAGTTATATGGAGATGAAAATATATTTTGTACTCTAAACTTGTCACAGAATTTGGTGTAGGCCATGCTAGTGAACTGAGGACCATTTCACTGATAATTCATTTAGGAACATCAAAGCGAGAGATGACGTGGTGTTTGATAAAATTGACCACATCATTTGTTTTTACTTCTCTTAAAGGAATAACTTCTACCAATTTTGGGATCTTCGGGTAGTATCTCATAGAGTGCAAAGTCGACAAAGATGAATCGCCAATCTCTGGGTTTGAAGTTCATCCCTAATGTATGGATTTCATCTACCTCAAGTATCTCTTCAGGGCGAAGTACTTGACTTCCAATCTCAATGCCTTTGCTCGATTTATCAGGGAGCGCTAATGTGGCTGTGAGGAAAGCCGAGGCATCAGTGCATACATTCTAGTGCCGTGGCACGTAATTAATGTAAAACTCCTTGAATGAGTTGGCAAGTTTGATTGTTGCTTCATAGTAAGGTACGAGATGTTTATACTTAACATCGTATTCTCCTTTTACTTGATTTACTATAAGTTTGGAGTCTCCATAGGCCTCTAAATGCTGAATTCCAGCTGTCGGACAATTTACAGTCCCATTAATAATGCATTATACTCAGACACATTGTTAGTACAGGACTGAGTGAGTGAGTATCCTCGGGGGATTACATGATTCTGCGGGGATATTAAAACTACCCCCACTTTGGCAGAGTTTCTTCGGGCTGCTCCATCAAAGAATAACAACCAAACTAGTTCTTTGGAAATCATGTTGGCTTCCGCCATTTCATCTGGAATATCCTCATAAAGTTTAGAGGATTCTGAAACAGGATGTTCTGCTAAGAAATCGGAAATTGCTTGTCTCTTGATTGTCTTTTACGGTATGAATCACATATCATACTGTGACAGCAGGATCGACCAATTGGCTAACCTGCAATTGAGTGACCCAGATTTGGTCATGAGCACTCTTAGGGGGATTTACCCGGAAAATCACAAGAATTGTTTGGCCTACTAAGTAATATCGCATTTTCTGAACTGCGAATACTAGGGCCAAACACTCTTTCACTACTGGACTGTACCGATACTCGGCACCTACCATAGTTCTACTAAAGTAGTAAATAGCTTGTTCGTGGCCTGCGTCATTGGTTTGGGCCAACATGACACCAAGTGAATGGTCCATCGCCGGAATATATATCAAGAATGGCTTTCCTGATACAGGGGCTACTAGCACCAGAGGTTTTGTGAGGTACTTTTTAAGGTCCTCAAAAGCTTGCTGACAAGTTTCATCCCAAATGAATGACACCCCTTTCTTTGTTAACTTGGAAAAGGGCTGACATCGCCCTAAAAGATTAGTAATAAATCTCCGAATATATATTAGCCTTCCTTGTAATCCCCAAAGTTCTTTGAGATTTTTTGGTGGTTGCATCTCTTGAATTGCTTTTACTTTTTCTGGGTCTAAATGGATACTCTTGGATGTAACAATGAAACCATGGAATTTGCCACTAGAGACACCAAGAAAAGATTTAGTCAGATTCATTTTTAGTTGGTGTTTTCTCATAATATCAAACACCGTTTTCAAATTCCGGAGATGATCATCTTTATTGCGACTCTTGATGGCAAGGTGTCCACGTAGCACTCTACCGTTTTACGGAGGTGCTCGCGGAAAATTGTGCTTATAACATATTGATATGTTGCACCTGCATTCTTTAAACTGAATGGCATAACCGTATAATAGTACATACCTAACGGTGTTCTGAAAGCAGTGTGCTTTTCATCTTCAGGGTACATTTTGATTTGGTTGTACCCAAAGAATCCATCCATGAAAGACATCCTTTCGAATCTGCAGGTGTTGTCAATCATGAAATCCATTATTGGAAGCAGAAATTCATCTTTAGGATATGCTGCATTGAGATCTTAAAAACAATGCAAATTTGGATTTTTTCATTCTTCTTGGGAAGTGGAATGATGTTCGCTACCCAATCAGGATGTTGTTCTTCTCGGATGAAGCCATATTGTTTAAGCTTCTTCACTTCATCCTTGATCAATTCCAGTAATTTTGGACGGAATCTTCTTTGTTGTTGTTTTACTAACTTTGCACCTGACTTAATATTAAGCCTATGCATAACAACTTGAGTATCCAAGCCTGGCATGTCTTTATAATTCCAAGCAAAGACGTCTATGTATTATCGAGCGAGAGTTATAAGGTTTTCTCTTTCCTCAGGAGACAAACTCTCGCTTATAAATATGGGCTTAGAATTGGCCTCATCACCCATATTTACATGAATCGCCTTATTTTCGGTAGGAGGTTCGCACTGTTTGAAGCGCATGTTCCATTGGATATCGAGATATTTAACTAACGGTTCATCTTGGAGAAGAGTTGTTCATTATCTTTATCTGGAATCGGGCTGATGGACATCATGTTTGTAGTCAGCTCCTTAGATAATATTTCCAGACTGATATCTAAATTCCAATCGAAATCTTCTGCAGTTTGGCAGATCATTTTTTCGATATTTGAAGGATCGAGTGTTGTGTCGTATCCCAATCCCCTACTAATTTTGTGATAATAATCCGACTCTTTCCCTTTGGGCATGAATGAGGGAAGTATATATATATATATATATATATATATATATATATATATATATATATATATATATATATATATATATATATATATATATGTGTGTGTGTGTGTGTGTGTGTGTGTGTGTGTGTGTGTGTCTTTTTCTTATATCACTATAAGAGTATAGGAATTATGAACGTTAAATTAAGGTTTCTTGGCATTAGATTATAGAACTTACCATACATATGCAGCAGTTTCATTTGTATGTAATCTCACAAGGATAAATAGTTTTTGAGATGAGATAATTTCGAGTACAGAGCAGCTATAGATAAACATAATTATATAGCATTAATAGGATATGGACAAATACTTGAAATATAATCTCTAAGCCAAGGTTTTAAATACAACAAAAGGATGTTATCTATGTGTCTTACAAATATCCTATAAAATTTTGAGGTACCCGATCTGTCATGATTATTCGGCATGTTCCTACAAATTGGGTTAGTAACATAAAATATGGAAGAGCGGGGTGGTTGGTAGGGTTGAGGAGGTGGAGGAAGGGTGTCAAGTTCCCCTTCGGGGCCATTTAGAGGAAACCGATCCACCATGATTCTTCGGCATGTTCATACAAGATTGGAGTAATAACAGATAATATGGAAGGAGAGTGAAGGGAAGGAGGAAGGAGAAGAGGAAGAAGAAGAAGAAGAAGTAACTTGGAGACAAAGAAGCTATTAGAAGAATTTAGAGAAGATAGGGATAATTCATTTTTTGCTTAGGGTTACAATTGAAGATTTGAGCTTATATAGTATTCTACGATCAAAATACTCATCTCACCAATTTCTCCCCTTCATCGGATATTCCCCATCAATGACTAGTGACCGTTGCATTAATGTGCATGTTACTGTGCATTGGGCTAGTAGTAGCCCAACTTCTCACTGGACTTTTCACTGGGCTCTCAAGTAGGCTTCTTTCTGCTATAATAACAAAATAGATAACCCCTTTTCCTTCACTAGCCTAGCCCAGCTAGCCAAGGTAGTTATAGCTACCCGAGCTAGGACAGGACTTGAGCAGTGGGTCCGGACATCTCTGCCCCTTGAAACAGACCTCGTTTGCGAGGTTGGAATTTCCTTCAAAGCATGATAATCTTCCCTAATAGCGACTGACGCTTCTTTGCCTTTCCATTTTGATGAGCACTTGTGTGATCCCTTGTTTCCTCGCCTCACCATTCTCCACTCAATAATGACTTCAGGCTCCTTTGGCTTCACCTCCAACTCCCAGAAGAAAGGAGGGCCGCACTGGATGTGTACATCTCTCCCCTCGTACTTCTTCACCTACGGCACATTGAAAAACTTCATGTATTTTGGTCGAAGGTGGTAGCTATCAGCGATAAGCAACTGTCCCAATCTTCTCCAGGATAATGTAAGGGCTGAAGTATTTGGAAGACAACTTCTGCAACATCGATCCTCGAGCTGAACTTTGTCTATAGGGTTGCAGCTTTAGGAGCACACGATTCCCCACCTCGAAGTGGCGCTCTGTAGGTGCTATCTGCAAAAACCTTCATTCTTTCTCTTGCCTTCACCAAGTGATGCATGGGCAACTTTTTGATTCGATCACGGTCATATAGGTAATCTTCCAATGCTTGCACCCACGCCGTCTTAGGTATGTATTGAAGGAGGCTAGGAGGAGGCTGATCGTAAATAATCTCGTAAGGAGTGAATCCAGTCGAGGATCTCCAAGTGGTATTGTGCTAGCACATAGCCCATGGGATCTACTTTTTCCACTCAGTTGGCTTGAGGCTACAAAAACACCGTAAATAACACTCCAAACACTAATCATGTTGATTTTTGTCTCCTTGGATTTATACATACTAGAAATCATGACAGTTAGTAGATATGAATTCAATTTATACATACAAAGAGATAGAGATCAATGGAACTAAGGAAGAAAAAAAATGCAAAAGTGAGATTTTCGATTTTACTAGAGGGACACTCGTACTCCGGTGTACTCATATATATATATATATATATATATATATATATATATATATATATATATATATATATATATAACTTGAATGGATTGTTAAATGTGTGCATTCTATTGAAACTTGTGGTGCGACGGATTTGATTTGGATCTGTATAATGATACGAATTTGAGAAAACAAGTATATTAATTAGGGTTAATTACACTCAGACCCTCTATAGTATGAGAGATGTATAACTTGCCACTTCTAAAATTTAAAACTCTTATTTAGACTCCCTGAACTATCTAAGTCTTCATGTTTTAATTACACTCAGATCGATTTCCTAGTCCAACAGATCTAAGTAGTGAGAGTTTTAAATTTTAGAGTGATAAATTTTATATTCTCCATACTACAAGGGGTCTGAGAGTAATTATTCCTATTAATTATTCAAGTTTGAAAATTTGATAGGGTCCAAGATAAGAATCGAATACATATCTGGACTATTTCCTTTCGCGTTCGGATTTTATTGGACCTAAATTGAGTTTGTATATATATTCAATAATACTAAATTTAAATTCAATTGAAATCTAATTTCGGTCAAAACCTATTTTTGTAGTTTAAGCACAAGAATATGTTGTCAAACTTGTTATGAAGTGTGTATATGATTGTAGTTTAAGGAATAGAATTTGTCGTTAGAGTTTTGATGAAGTGTTAATATCTATTAATAGTTGTAGCTCTACAATATCTATTGTAGTTAACATGTAAAACATTAAGATTCAAGTCCGACTTAAATTGATTGTTCTGTCAATGCTATAAGAAGACTCGAATGACATTGTTAGTGACCACTTAGAATCACTTTAAGAAATGAAGTTTAGAAAACTTAAAGGAACGTAGATTTTAAGTAGACATACGCGAAATGCAAACTTTATTATGTAAGGCTCCAACTTTAATTTTCTAAACGTCATTTTGTGACGTGTGTAGATTAAACATAAAAGTAAAGTCACGAAATAATAATAGAAGTAGAAGTAGAATTTTCCAATATTTTGGATCTAATTAAACTCCGCTTACGCTATAAAATAGTTATCGATTGAAATTTTAGATTTAAGTTAAATTCTTTCAAAATATTAGAGGTCGAATAACTTTATTTTTTCGACATAATCATAGTAGTTGGTATCACTACTAATACTGTTCTTACATAATTTGAAGTATGATACCGACATCGCCGCTTCGAGAAAACGAGGGAAACAAACTTAAATTCTGAAAGCTTTGGAGCTAATCAATCAATACGGGAGGGGAATACAAGTGCTGTTTGTGAGGGTGAGCAGAGTTAACCGAAGAAACCGACTTGAATAGGTTAAGCCGAACTAAATCGAAATAATTTATTCAGTTTTCGGTTTCAAGTTATGAAATCCGAAATCGAACCGCACTGATCGAATTATTTAAAATTTATATATTTATATACGCATGCATTTATATATATATATATATATATATATATATGTCGGGCAGCAGGCCCCACAAGAATTAATAGGTACAAATACAATATAACAAAGACAATCAAGAAAATAACTGAATAAGACAAGAGGCACAAAAACTTACGTGGTTCGGTCAATGTGACCTACGTCCACGGCCAGAGAAGAATAAAAAAATTTCACTATTTGTGGAGAATACAGATACAAAAACAAAAGTAGTATTTTGGGTATTTGTATGTTTTGGGTGTGTTTTTGAGTGAGAGGAGAGGGCTCAATTTATAGCTCTTTCCCCTCCTTCATTTCCTCTTCCTAAGCAATGTGGGACTAAAGGCCACACTAACAAATCTCCACCTTGGCCTTGGCCCGAATAATTTATGGCTCATTCCATCTTCTCCGGCAATACCCCAACAGGCTGAATTATCACCTCTGAATGCCAATCAAGTCCAAGCACTGCTTGAACTTATAAACAGGAAGAGCCTTCGTAAACATATCGGCAGGATTGTCCTTAGTACTGATTTTCTGAACAAGGACCTTCTTCTCAGCAATGATATCACGAATGAAGTGATACTTCACATCAATATGCTTCGTCCTCTCATAATACATCTGATCTTTAGTCAAGTGAATTGCACTTTTACTATCACAGTAAATGGTAATAACCCCTTGCTGTAGAGATAACTCGCCGAACAAACCTCTCAACTACAAAGCTTCTTTAATAGCCTTTGTAACTGCCATATATTCTGCCTCAGTAGTGGACAAAGCCACTACATGTTGTAGAGTAGCTTTCCAGCTGATAGCACAACCTCCAATGCAAAATACATAACCTGTGAGAGACCTTCGTTTGTCGAGATCACCAGCATAGTCTGAATCTACAAAACTAACCAAGGTGTTATTGCAACGTCCAAACTCCAAACAAGTGATTGACGTACCTTTTAAGTATCTGAGAATCCACTTCACAGCCTGCCAGTGTTCTTTGCCAGTATTGGCCATATATCTGCTAACAACACTAACTGCTTGTGATATATCGGGACGAGTACATACCATTGCATACGTCATACTGCCAACGACACTAGAATAAGGAACTCGTACCATATAATCTTCCTCTTCCTTTGACTTTAGTGATTGAGCAGCACATAGTTTATGGCTAGCAAGAGGAGTACTAACCGGTATGGCATTTTTCATGCCAAATCTCTCCAAAACCTTCTTGACGTAATTTTCTTAGATCAGGTATAACTTGCCAACTCCTCTATCCCGTCTGATCTCCATGCCAAGAATCTTCTTCGCTGCTCCTAAATCTTTCATTTCAAATTCACTATTCAATAAGGCCTTCAAATTGTGAATTTCTACAATATTCTTGGCCGCAATGAGCATATCATCAACATATAACAACAAGTAAATAAATGAATCATCATCTAACTCCTGGAAGTAAACACAACTATCATACCTGCTTCTGGAGAAACCATGACCCATCATAAATGAATCAAACCTCTTATACCACTGTCTTGGAGATTGCTTCAATCCATACAAGGATTTCTTCAACAAACAAACATGGCCTTCTTTTCCTTCAACTTCAAAACCTTCAGGTTGTTTCATATAGATCTGTTCATCTAATTCATCATGTAGGAAAGCTGTCTTTACGTCAAGCTGTTCTAACTCCAAATCAAACATGGCAACCAATGTAAGCAATAAACGAATAGAGCTATGCTTCACAACGGGTGAGAAAATATCATTAAAGTCGTACCTGACTGTAGCCCTTTGCGACCAATCGTGCCTTATATCTTGCATCTTCAACGCCTGAAGTACCTTCTTTCTTCTTGAAGACCCATTTACAACCAACTGTTTTCTTTCCCTTCGGCGGCTTCACAAGATCCCAAGTACAATTCTTTTGAAGAGATTCCATTTCTTCATTCATAGCCACCAGCCACTTTTCTGAATCATCACTCTGAATTGCCTCCAAATAGGTGGAAGGTTCACTGTCTCCACCTGTTTCCTGTGCCACTGATAAAGCATATGCAACAACATCTTCATACTTTTGTGGTGGTCGAATCTCTCTTCTTGGTCTGTCTCTGGTTATGGAATATTCCTCTACTGGTTCATCAAGATCTGGTTCATCAACTTGATCTCTTTGACTCGTAGAGACTCTTTGTGAAGGACTTGCATTTCCAATCTCCAACTCCACCTGCTTCTGAGTACTATCATCTTTTTCTGAATTACAAGGATGACAAGACTCTTTTCTAGGATACAACATAGATAATTCATCAAATGTAACATCTCTGCTAATTACAAATTTAGGTGATTTGGGATCAGGACACCATAATCTGTATCCTTTCACTCCAGAAGTATAACCGAGGAAAATACATTTCTTAGTTCTAGGCTCTAACTTTCCCTCATTAACATGCATATAAGCAGAACACCCAAATATTATTAAATTAGAGTAATCAGCAGGAGTACCTGACAAAACTTCCTCTGGAGTCTTGAAATCAATAGAAGTACTTGGAGCATGGTTGACAATGTAGCACGCCGTAGCAATGGCTTTTGCTCAGAAATCATTTGTCAACCCAGCATTTGAGATCATACACCAAGCTCGTTCCAAAAGAGTTCGGTTCATGCGCTCGGCCACACCATTCTGTTGAGGCGTTATCCTGACAGTGTGATGCCGAGCAATTCCTTCATTCTTGCAAAACTCATTGAAATCTGTACTACAGAATTCCAAGCCATTATCTATCCGTAGCCGCTTAATGTGTTTTCCTGTCTGCTTTTCAATCAAAACCTTCTATTGTTTAAACGTCAAGAAAACATCCCTTTTATTCTTAACAAAATACACCCAAACCTTCATTTAATAATCATCAATAAAAGTTAACATATACCTGGCACCACCCTTAGAAGGAACACGAGATGACCCCCAAAGATCAGAATGAATATAGTCCAAAGTACCTTTTATTTTATGGACAGCGGGAGAATTGAAGCTAACCCTTTTCTACTTCCCAAAAATACAATGCTCACAAAAGTCCATCTTACTAGTTCTTTGACCACAAAGTAGGCCTTTCTTGCTTAATAGCGTTAAGCCTTTCTCACCTATGTGTCCTAACCGCATGTGCCACAATCTGGTAATGTCAACATCTAAGGATGTAGAGACCTCTATAGTACCTGTGACAGTAGATCCCTGCAAAATATACAAACTTCCAGACCTTTTAGCTGTCATCAGTACAAGAGCATCTTTACAAATTTTCAAAACTTCACCTTCAGCTGAATATCTACACCAAGAACATCGAGAGTGCCTAAAGAGATGAGATTTTTCTTCAAATCTGGAACATGTCTAACATCAGTGAGTGTTCGGACAATGCCATCATATATCTTGATTCGAACTGTATCTCTACCAACAACTTTACAGGCAGCATGGTTGCCCATCAAAACAACTCCACCATCAACAGGTTCATATGTGGAGAAGCATTCCCTACTGGGACTCATATGGTAAGAACAAACCGAATTTAAGATCCACTCATTATTAGACTTGACTTTATTATCTGTTGCTACAAATATAGTTCCTTCATTCTCATCTGCTGCTATACTAGCTTCAGCGGTGACACTACTATTTTGTACATTTTTCTCCTTATTTTTCAATTTATAGCAGTTAGCCTTAATGTTCCCCTTTTTCTTACAATAATTACAAATCAAATTGTTATGTCTGGATTTTGACCTTTCTTTGGATTTGCTATTACTAGGGTCTCTATTTTCAGATCTACCCCGAACAAATAATCCCTCTGCTTGACTACCACTAGTCTCCTCTGTGATGTCCCTATCAATCTGCTCTTTAGATTTTAATGCAGATTTAATACTATCATATTAGACTGAATCTTTCCTATAAATCATAGTATCCCGAAAATATTTAAAGGACTGGGGAAGGGAACATAACAATAAAATGGCTTGATCTTCATTCTCAATCTTATCATCTACATTCTCCAAATCCATAATAATGAAATCAAATTTATTAAGATGAGAGAGTATAGATATACCTTCTATCATCCTCAATATATATAACTTTTGTTTCAAATAAAGTCGATTCTCCACCGTCTTCTTCATGTACATGGTTTTCAACCAATCCCACATACCTTTGGCTGTTCTCTCATTGGCGACTTCCTGCAAAACCTCGTTAGAGAGATTCAAAATAATAGCAGATCTAGCCCTTTTATTTAGATCTGCAAATTCTTTCGCCTTCATCTCCGGTGCCTTATTCTCCTCTCCTTTAAGTGCTAACTCACATCCATCCTGTATAAGGATGGCTTCCATTTTGAATTGTCACATACAGAAGTTGACACTCCGATCAAACTTTTCAATTGAGATCTTTATTACTGTCATGATGGCTATGAAATATGACACTTGATGAATAGTGACGTGGGCCCCACAAGAGGTGAATAGTGACAATGGGCCCTGCTAACAGAAAGTACTTATTTTTTGATGTGGAAAATCCACGTTTAGTGGCAGCCACAGAGCATACAATAAGCACCTCAAAAAAAAATCTCGCTCTGATACCAGTTTGTTGCGCAGCAGGCCCCACAATAGCCACAAATACAATATAACAAAGACAATCAAGAAAATAACTGAATAAGATAAGAGGCATAAAAACTTACGTAGTTCGGTCAATGTGACCTACGTCCACGGCCGGAGAAGGATCAAAAAATTTCACTATTTGTGGAGAATACAAATACAAAAACAAAAGTAGAATTTTGGGTATTTGTATATTTTGGATGTGTTTTTGAATGAGAGGAGAGGGCTCAATTTATAGCCCTCTCCCCCCTTCATTTGCTCTTCCTAAGCAATGTGGGACTAAAGGCCACACTTAACAATATATATATATATAATCCGAAAGCACCATGGAGAGCAACAAAAGTCCACAACCCTCCCAATTGACACCAATGAGTAAAATCTCCTCGTGCTTCAGGGCCTATAGTAGCAACAAAGAAAGTACTAAACTGTTCCTAGGGATAGAAACTGCAGCGGTTATATACATATATACTATTCGTCACAAAATTTTTGCTTCTTTCCAATAAATACAACTTAGATTACAACAAAAGTGAACAAAAAAAGAACAAACGAAAGGATTTATAATTTATCGCTCTCTTTTACAAAATATAGTGGGTTCTCACAGCGATGGGATCTAACTAGTAGTTACTTTGGACGATTTGACGTCGATAATTTTCTTACTTGATGAAGATGACGGCCGACTTGATCTTTCTCTGCTGATCTTGATTTGTTCAAAACTCTCACGTGTAACTTGAATTTTTTTTATGCTCTCCAAAAGATTGATGATCTCAAAAAAATTGAAAATCTGATGATCTATTAAAGATTCATGATTTCTAAAGTCTCCTTAAAGAGGCTATTTATAGACTTTAGTGGTTATGAGTGTTTCCATAGGAATGAGAATAAAGATTTCTATAGGAATAAGAAAGAAGGTTTTTGTATTCATCAAGGATTCTAATCAAATATTTAATATTGATTTAAATATCTTGATTTAGAGTTCTAATTGGACTCAATTTGGGTATTGGATAAGCCCAAATCTCAATCACAATCAATTTATGATTCTGATTGGACTCAATTTGGGTATTGGATAAGCCCAAATCTCAATCACAATCAATTTGGAATTCTAATGAAACCTGCTCACGCGGATTAACGCGGAGCTAAATTCATTAGAACGCGGAGCTATGGATTAGCTCCGCATTTTGCTCAAACGCGAGGCTAGCCATGCTATTTTCCTTAGCATAATGAGTTGTCGAGGAATTGATTTTCTCTTCCATTTGCCTTTAACAGCATTGGGTAGTTAATTTAATACTTTTACCCCAGTATGATAGGATTAGCGAGGAACTTAATCTCCTCTTCCTGCCACTTTGACAACATTGAATAATTGATTTCATATTTTTACCCCTAGTATGATAGGGTTGGCGAGGAATTTGATCTTCTCTTTCCGTCTCTTTAACAGCATTGGACAACAAAAATTTTTATTTATAGGACTCAATTAGCCATTCTAATGGCTAGTAAAAGTAGCGGAAGCAACATGCTATTTATCATCGTCAATATTTTCGGCACCCCCAGCCAAATCCAGCTGTTAGCCAATGAGAATGACTTTGTCACAGCTGTGGTTCGGAGCGTACCCAAGGGGCTAGCTTGTAAGTGCGGGCTGCCCGTGCTTGGTGTCGATATTGGTTTTTCTACTGGAACAGGGGTCGCTCTGGTAGGGAACTCATTGGTTCTTACCACCAAAGTTTCCATATTTGCAGAAACTTTCTTTTGTTCCTATTTAAGTGTGAGAATTCCAGCATCTATCAATGCCTGAATTCAGTTCTTAAGAGGATAACAATCCTTAGTTGGGTGCCCAATATTCCGATGGTACAGACAATAGTTAGGGTTGTTGGTTTTACTAGCGTCTTCCGATTTTTGATTCTCCGAAAGTTTCAACATGCTCTTTCTAAGGAGGAGATGGAATAGAGTACCTGTCTGCTCCGTCTTGAATGTATAAGTTCTATCTTGGCGGGGCCTATTCTGACCTACACCTCTCGGATTTTGAGGTCTTGGCTTTGGATCTGCAACTGCCGCCATCACAGCCTTCTGTAACAACCTAATTTTAATATAACTTATATTCTTGATATCAGATTAAATCTAGAGTGATTGCGTTATATTCGTCTCATTTTTATTCATATTTTTGGTGATTTTTTTTAAAATTTTCTAGATAGTCACCTAAAATAATATTATTTTAATCACCGGTGGGCCCTACACATATTTTAACAGTCTATCTTCTTTTGACTTGTAAAGATGAAGTTTGATTTTATTTGGATTAGTTTAATTTGAAATTATAGTTTTAAACAACTTTAATAACCTACTATTATTAGTCATTTATTATATTCCTATTTTGTTTTTAATCACCCATACCTTAACTTCACCATACTTGTTCTTTGGCCAAGCATGGCAAACCATCATGTTACCCCCATATCTCTCTTTTGTATATATTTTTTCTTTCCTTCCTTTTATTTATTTTCTCTTATTTATTTTCATTCCTTTCTTCTTTTTATTTATTTATTTTTTTACTCCAACTCAAGAGAAGAAGAAGAAAAGAGAAGAATAAGAAAAGAGAAGAAGAAGAAAATGAGAACTTCTTTAGCCTCAAGATAAGCTTATCTTCCTACCCATCAAGGCAAGTAAAATCACATCCACTCTCATGTTTTATTTCTAACTCTAATTATTTATGGTTAATTTAGAATCTTGATTTGTTAAAATTTAAAAATATAATATCTCTATACAAAAATCTCTATGATTATCTAGAAAAATAAAAATATGATTTTTATACTTTACTCTATGTTTATGTATCGAATTTATTATTTTATTTATAATATCTCATTTTTAAACTACAAGTTGTAAAGTTAAACTATATGCTTAATTTTTAAATTATAAAAATGCCACCTTTATGAATGTTCATCATATTGGATATACATTTGAAGTTTTCTACATAAGTTCTATGTGTATAATACAATGATTTAAAAATTATTTTCCACATGCCATTAGAAAATATGTATATTTATTTATTTATTTATTCATTATCATGTTTTAAAGAGAGAGTTTCATATAAGTTTTACATTAAATTTACTAAAATATTTTTTTATGCAAGCTATTATATTAGGTCATGATTCCTTTATACTAATCCATGTTCACTTTTAAAAAAAAATATATACATTAATAAGGTTTAATAAATTTGCTACTTTCCATACCATAAAATTATACTAGAATTTGAAAAATTCATATGTTATTAAAGTAATCATTATAATAGTGTTAAGCCTATTTAATTTCCATTTTTACACTTTAGTACTCACTGTCTATAATGTCTTTATATGCATAATTGTATATGCATGATTCACATACATAATCATCATATGTATTTTTACATCTTAATACTCACATTCACATACGTGTTTATATGTATACTTGTATTTATGTGTAGTTTACATACATGATCATTTCTATAATATTCATTCTAACATTCTATACTCCATCATGCTTGCCTTGACATATACATACTAGTCACTTGTACAACATACATGAAATTATGTCGGATTTTCCTTATTAGTACATACACATGTTTTGATAGTGCCATAGATCCTGACTTGCCTGTTAACTTGATTTTGACATGGACCACATCTTTCTTGTTACTAGACATGTTTATGTAGAAATCTTGACATGATTGGCTCATCATATTCTTGATTGATTTCTATATAATATAACTTGAAACTTTGGGTTATGGAAGAGCTAAAGGGTGGACAAATATTGTATCGTGAAAGTTTTAGGATATATTGCGCAACCGAAATAAGGGCTCATCCGCGGGGCGCTGGATGGTACTGAGCCATCATCTCTTGTTTAGTCCATATTGATGGGACGACTGAATACTCAGTATCGGTATCTGCTTGAGTGCTTAGCGGCATGGCTGGTTCAACGCAAGCATCTTAGCCGGGTCCCGGGTATGCACGGGTACTTTCACGATACAGGTCTATTTCTTCACTATTTAGTTTAAATATAAAATAAAATAAGATATTAACTTATACTTGATATGCATTAGTTTCCATACTTGATATTGATCACATACGAGTCTATTTCTTCACTATTCAGTTCAAAATATAAACTAAAATAAGATATTAATTTAGACTTGATATGCATGTACATTCTAGCTTGATATCATTACTTGATCATTTAATATTTTCCACACATGCACATACTTTCATATCCACACTCATATCTTACCTATTTGTTTATATTACACGCTCCGTAGTTCTTATTGTTTTATTTACCGGGTTTGACCCTGAGCTCCCCCACATGCTCAGATACTGAAGATGTGAGCGAGGATCCGCCATTGCGCGATCCGTAATTTCTAGATTAGGCCGAGCAGCAGTAGATTTATAGGCCTCCGCTTTTGTATTTTTGGTTTGTTATGTATCACCCTTTTGGGACTTTATTTCCAACTTTTGTATCCGTATTGTACTTATTGCTTCTTATCTTAGACATGTATATCTTCTCTTTTATATGGCAGTAGACTAACTTCTAAGATCCTGGTAGATGACTAGTATTCAGTTCCATTCATTTCTTCTTTTACATATTTATAGGTCTCGTGCATGTCAATTTACACATGCCCGCCGGTAAAGCACTCCGTTTCCGTATCCCTCTGAGAAATGGAGCATTACACCTTCTCTTTATATTTAGGATTCTGTGAATATGGCTTGTTATTCGTAGAGTTTCTCGTGCTATGAGATTGCTCAATCTGGCGAATTATATTTTCTGCCTGCTCTCTCTGCTTTAACAGGTCTTTCCAATTCTTAGACTCTATAGCTCGTAGTCCTGAAGTTATACTTACAGGTTTCTACCAGGATTTCCTGGGTCATACCGTGTCGACAATATACGGAGTTTTCCCTGAAACGTTCAATGAAACTTTTGACTGTTTCTTCTTCTCCTTGTTTCATCGCAAGGAGGGAATAACCTGATATTTCGGTGTCATCTTCGAAGAAATGTGCAAGAAAGTGCTTTTCAACGTCATACTAGGTATTGATAGTACCTGGGGGTAACTGTATAAATCATGTAAAGACAGGCCCTCGCAAGGTACTTGCAAATATCTTGGTCGTTACTGGATCATTGCCCATAAAATGCCCTGCTTGGGATAAGAAGTAGTAGATATGCTAATTGGGAGATCCTTTCCCGTCGTATGGCTCCAACTTGAGTGGTTTGTACTTTTCATGGTACGGTGCCAGATCCCATTCAGGCGGGTATGGTCTTGAAACTCCCGATTCTTTCAGTTCTTTCTTGTGCATCAAGGCATCAAGTAGGCTTTGTAACTTCTTAATTTTTTCTTCATGAGGGTCATGGAAAGAATATTTATTTTCGTTCTCATGTGCCGAGTAAGCCTTTTCTTCCTTGTTTTCTTATTTCATCTTGAACGGAGTTTCTTTTTCTTTCTTCCGTGGTGATTCTGTAGAAGTTTTGGTTTTATCTTCGACCATTTTTTGGGTGTTCTCGACCACCTTTAAGAGTATCAATTTAAAATCTTCGATCATTTTTTGTTGCTCTCGGATAATTCGTTCTTGGGCTTCGAGTCTTTGATCGATATCTTCAGATTTATCTACCATATATGATGTCGATTTTTATGGCCGAGACGACGCAGAAGAGCGAGGTGAAGCTATGGCCGAGTTGTCGCTGTCATCGTCAGAAGAACCTTTTACAAGTTTCTTATAATTTCTAGGTGGGACAGCGCCTGATTTGAGTCGAGTCAGATGATGAGGTTCTTCATCACTTGATTCCGAATCATCATCCCTATCTATGACTTTCTTCCCCTTTTCGACTATATTAGAAGTTACAATTCTCCATCCTTTTTCTCGGGGAGTACTTTTCGTCTTCTTTGTAGGGTTTTTGTACGACTCAATTAATCGGTCGAATACTGATACCCTGTTCTTGTTGCAGCAATAACTATTCATTACAACAGAGATTGCTGTCATAAGCTGCTTGCAATGACAAATAGGATCAAACTGAACTTGATTTATGCTTCTTTTCCTAGTCAGGTATTTTCTGAGGTCAGTGGCCTTGAACACGGGATCGTGGGGCCCACTCATCTGTTGAGAGGGTCCAGGGGACCACTAGAGCTTCTTGGAATAATTAGTGTCAAGTTCTGGTCTAATGGTGTGATTATCAACCCTGATCTTGTATTCAGGTTGATTTACGCGTGTTGGTAGTGAAAACTTCTAGACAAAAGGAGTTTTCCCCACGGAACGCGGAGCTAACAGCTCCGCGTTTGGCTATTTTAGCCTCACATATGAGTAAAACGCGGAGCTAATCAATAGCTCCGCATTTTGATGCAAATAGCTCCGCGTAAGCAGATAACCAGAATCATAAATTGATTGAGATTAAGATTCTGGCTTATCCAATACCTGAATTGAGTCCAATCAGAACTCTAAATTAAGAGATTTAAATCAAAACTAAGATATTTGATTGAAATCCTTGATGAATACTAATTCTATTTAAATAGAAACTCTCATATTGACCTAAGGCTATAAATACCCATTTGGGGAAGCCCTGGGGATCTTTTTCGAGCATAAAAGAAGTTCAAGTTACACGTGAGAGCCTGGAACAAATCAAGATCAGCAGAGAAAGATCAAGTCGGCCGTCATCTTCGCCAAGCAAGAAGATCATCGTCGTCAGATAGTCCAAAGGAGCTACTTCGATAGATCCTATCGCTACGAGATCCCACTATTTTGTAAAAGAGAGCGATAATCTATAAATCCTCTTATTTGTTCTATTCTTGTTCATTTTCATTGTAATCTAAGTTGTATTCAATGGAAAGAAAGCAAAAGTCTGCTGCGAACAAACTGGCGACCACAGTGGGAGAAGTCTCTTTTACCAAAGAAGAGATCGTGGCGCAATCTGATGTCGAGAGGATCGGATCTGACGTGAACATGTTAGTTGTGGAGATTGACCAGCAGGAGTACGAGGAGTATCTCTCCTCTGCGTCAGGTAACCTGACCGAAACACGGCGCTATCGTCACGTACGCTCCAATACCAGAGAATCGAGTAATCGGGAATCCACCATTAATCGCCCTTAGAGACCGCAGCCATAGAACCGTCGTTTGGGCAGTAAACCCAAGCAGAGGATAGCCTCTTTACTGCCGAAGAAAGCTCGGAAACTGGATTGACCATAACCCAACTCCGAAATAGAAATCGAAGAGCTAGGCGAAAGGCTCTCAAAGCCCGCGTTGAATGCGAGGCTAACTTCACAGCAAAATGCGAGGCTACAGTCCCTTGCAAACTGGCTTGAGTTAATCGCAAAACCAGCCAATATCGCGATAAATGCGAAGCTACAACTTACATTAATTGCAAGGGCAAGCCAGCGTGTGATTCTCCATGCGAGGCTAATACTGAGCTTAACGATAAACGCGAAGCCTGTAGGACTTGCGTTAATCGCAAGATTTCTAACACTCGCGTTAATCATGAGGATAAAATTTTCTTAGAGCTAGCGTGTGGTGATTCTCCACACGAGGCTAATACTGAGCTTAGCGATAAACGCGAAGCCAGTAGGACTTGCGTTAATTGCAAGATTTCTGACACTCGCGTTAATTCGTGAGGATAAAATTTTCTTAGAGCCAGCGTGTAAAAATTTTCCACACGAGGCTAATACTGAGCTTAGCGAGGGATGCGAAGCCAATAATACTTGCGTTAATCGCAAAAATCGCACTAAATGCGAAGTTATAACTTGCGTTAATCGCAAGAATAAGTCAACATGCAAGAATTTCCTTCCACGCGGGGCTAATATTCCAGCAGATAAACTTCTACAAAAACGTCAAGCCAGCGTAAAACGCGAGGCTAACGTATCAAGATGCGAAGCTAACTTTCAACTCCATGATTCTAAGCGCGAAGCTACTTCTCAGCTCCGCGTCTCAAAACGTGAAGCTATCTCTCAGCTCCGCATAAATCAATCCGAATACAAAATCAGGGTTGATCATCACACTAATAGATTAGAACTTGACTCTAGTGATCTCAAGAAGCTTCAGTGGGCTCCTGGACCCTCTCAACAGCTGAATGGGCCCCATAACTCCATATCTAAAGCCACTGATCTAAGGGAGTATCTAACCAAGAAAAGAAGTATAAATCAAATTGAATCTGAACCTACTTGTCATTGTAAGCAGCTTATGACAGCAGTATCTGCTATAGTGGATAGTTGTTTCTACAGCAAGAATAGGGTATTAGTGTTCGACTGATTAACTAGGCCAGACAAGAACTGCTCCCCGAGAAAAAGAATGGAAAATTGTAACTTTTAACATGGTCGAAAAGGGAAAGAAAATCATAGAAAAGAATGATGATTCAGAATCAAGTGATGAAGAACCTCATCATTTTTTCCGACTTAAGTCAGGTGCTATCCCGACTCGAAATTATAAGAAACTTGTAAAAGGATCTTATGACGACGACAACGATAACTCGGCCATAGCTTCTCCTCGTTCTTCGATGTCATCTAAATTGCAGAAATTAGCATCACATATAATGGATAGATCTGACGATATCGATCAAAGATTTGAGGTCCAAGAACAAATGATCCGAGATCAACAAAAGATGATTGAAGATCTTAAAATGATGCTCTTGAAGATGGTCGAAAATACTCAAAAAATGGTAGAGGATAAAGCCAAGACTTCTAAGAAAGAAAAAGAAATTCCACTCAAAACAAATGAAGAGGATAAGGAAGAAAAGACTCACTCGACACTTGAGGACGAGTAAGTATTCTTTTCATGACCCTCATGAAGAAAAAATCGAGAAGTTACAAAGCCAACTGGAGGCATTGATGCACAAGAAGGAGTTGAAGGAATCAGGGGTTGCAAGACCATACCCGCCTGAATGGGATTTGGCACCATACCCTGAAAAGTATAAACCGCTCAAGTTGGAGCCATACGATGGGAGAGGATCTCCTAGTCAACATATTTACTATTTCTTATCCCAAGCAGGGCATTTGATGGGCAATGACTCAGTAATGACCAAGGTATTTGCAAGTATCTTGCTCGGGCCTGCCTTCACATAGTTTATGCAGTTGCCCCCAGGTACTATCAATACCTGGTTTGACATTGAGAAACAATTTCTCGCACGTTTCTTCGAGGATGATACCGAAATTTTAGTTCATTCCCTCCTTGTGACTAAACAAGGGGAACAAGAAACGGTAAATGATTTTATAGAAAGATTCCGAGAGAAGTCCATGCACTGCAAATACGGAATGGTCCAGGAAACTCTGGTGAAAACGTGCCGGCATAATCTCAAGACCAACGTACTCTTATAAATGGGAGCCGTAGAGTCTAAGATTTGGAAAGATTTGCTCAAATAAGAAGAGCAAGCTGAAGACTTAATCCGCCGAGTCAAAGAATCTCATGAAACTAGGAATCTTGGGAACAATAGAACCCACACACAAAACAACAATAAGAACAAGGGAAAAGCAGCAATGGCATCAGAAGCCGCTCCACAAAAGACGAACTTTCCAAACCCGAAGCCCCAAAATCAAAGGGCACGAGACAGAATAGGCACCAACAAGAAAGGACCTATACTTTTAAGGCAGAACAAACGCCTACACTCTTTCATCTGCTCCTTAGGAGGGATGTTAAAACTTCCGAAAAATAGGAAACCGGAGGACGCTGGCAAAATCAACTACCCCAACTATTGTCTTTATCACAGGAATATTGGACACCCTACCAGGGACTGTTACCCTCTGAAAAACAGGATCCAAGCATTGATAGAAGCTGGAGTCTTAACGCTAAAAGAAGAACAGAAAAAGGTCACTGCCAATATGAAAACCCTAGTGGTAGGAATCCACGAGTTCCCTGCGGGGGTAACCCCAATAGCAGAGGGAAAACTGGTCATGAAAAATCATGACCCACATAAGAAGGTACAGAAAGGACTTGTCCCTATGGTTACACAAAGATGGGAAGTTATGTGGGTCCACCCTGATCTATTACAGGATAAACAATGGACCACCTCAAATAGCCAAAGGAGGAAGTGGACTAGTAATACTATTTCCGCAAAAATAAAAGAAGAATACATAATCTCGGGAGCCTTCACAGATTCTGAAGAGGAGCCTGAAACTATGGCCACTCATCAAGATAGGGCAGGCCCTTCCGGCACTCGATCTAGTAAACCGTACCTCAAAAACTACACCAAAGTAGACCCAAAAAACATATACGGGGAACTCGCGAAGCCTGTGAAATAAAAGGGGTTTCGTTTCTAGAAAAATCCTACAAGAGATGAAGCCAAAGAGGTTGCATTTAAATTTGATATAATAGCCTAGCTGGCAAATATTCCAGCTCGAGTCACGCTTTATGAGTTGTTGCGATTGTCAAAATCAACTCGCGAAGCGTTAAGAGAGGCCTTGGCAGACTCTGAATTTTTCTTAGCTCAGATTGTCGAGCTAGCCGATGAAGAACAGGACTCTTGCCCCAGCTGTCATCAAGTGAGGAGGTAGGTCCTGCAGATTACTTTCTCTCCAGAGGATATGCAGGTAAGCAATATAAAGTATAATAGGGCTTTATATTTCACCGGATATGTCGGATCCACGAAGGTGGACCGTATTCAAATCGATCCGGGGTCTGCATTAAGCGTCATTCCCAGAAGACTGATGCAACTATTGGGAATCTCTCCCCATCGTCTTACACCGACAAATACTACTATATACGGATTTAATGCTAATGATAGCTGTCCTCTCGGGAAGATCCGACTTCGATGCCGAATTGGGCATTTGAGGACGGAAGTCACGTGCTACGTTATCGACGCGGACACGTCCTACAACATTTTACTGGGGCGACCATGGATACAAGCCTATATGATAGTCCCATCGACTCTCCACCAATGTATGAAATATTGCGATATACAAGAAGAAGTCCGGACACTAGTTGCAGATAGACAACCATTCAAAGGACTAGAAAACTACTTCACGGATGCTATGCTTTACAAGCCGGCCCACGAAGTCTCTAATAATGATTGCAAAAGGCCTTTAGAACCCGACGAAAGCGGCAACGAGGCGGATACTGAATACGAATCTCCCAAAGAAGATGATGTGGGTGACTATGAGATAAACCCTCACATAAATTTTAAAGTGAATTTTGATAATAATGTAGCAAATGTAGCAGAGGATGAGTGGATTATTAATGAAGATATAAAATTAGTCTACGTGCCTACTGTAGCTACAGAATCCGAACCTTCTTGTATTTCCACCGAGGCAAAAGGCCTGTCCGAGCTTGAAGTTCTGGCAGCATATCACTTGCCACTCAGGTCATCCCTCCTCTCTCGATCAAACATAACTAAAGGACGAGGTCATTTCTTTGAAGTACCTCCACGACAGGTGTCGCAAAAACCCATAGTCTTTGGAAAAGTGATCGCGTCACCTAACCAAAGACAAAGTAGTGAAAGTTATGGACAAACATCACCTCAATTTCACCTATATGAACAGAAATCCCGATGAATGATGGAAAAGATGGGTTATAATTTTACCCAAAAATCGGGATTGAACTTTGGGAAAGGGCGACGAAACCTCATACCCTCGTTTAGACCAAGAGGGAAAAGCCCAGACTATTATCAGAAAACTAGAAGGGGTAGGCTATGTATCTACTCCTCCCTCATCACCATACAAATACGAAGAAAGCTCTTTGGCCAACAAGGATTTACACTCGTTTGACCATGACTCGGATATAAGTACTGGCACTTGGTTTCAATTTTTAACAGCAAATATGGTTTCAGCTGCACTAGAAAGCGACGAGGAACCGATCGATGATCAAGATGATTACTGGGCAAAATACATGGACACTCTCTGGGATGTCCGCTTTGAATAGTGTGACCCTGTTGGCAAAAAATTCTGGAAAGCAAAGCAGATCCGCGGATTCAAAGTTAGAAGTCCGCAACTCAGCAGAACTGCGAACCTAAAGATTGATGTTCGCAACCCAGTAACGACAGAACAGGTTCGCGAATCTAAAAATGAGATTCACGATACTACCCATAACTTTCGGGTAGGGGTTTAATACAAAGTCACCCGATCCGAACAGAAGAATTACCATCTCGGATCATGGGGCTAACTGCCAGACGAATGTAGCGACGTTACTTTGATCATGGGAGCAACTGTCTAACGAATATGACGGCACTTCACGAGTAATGGGAGCTAACGGTCGAGCGAATATGACGGGATGTTACTCTAAAAACTACTATAAAAGGCGGGAGAACGAAAGAGACACGGACAGAGAAAAAACGGATTTTTTCTCCCAGAAATTACCCCTTGTGATCAAGAGTAAAAAGCCCTTTTCCTTTCCTTTAGCCAACTGAGAGAGATTGTACGGAGTGTCAACGGAGAGCAGGATCATCCTCCATAGCTACCTAGAAACCCAGCCTTAAACAAAGAGGAAAAGCTATCTTCCTCATCTTCTGTAAACGGAAAACCATTAGATTGTAATCCTTTATTGAAAGATTGTCAGTAAAGAGAAATTCAATTTTTATGGCGAACAGAAGATTGGCGACTCTGCTGGGGACTACCATCACCTCCGGTGATCTGGTGGTAGCTCAATTCGACAATATTCCAGTTGGTAGTATGGTCGACTCGCTCACCATTTACGTCGACCAGGAAAGGTATGAATAATTTCTTTCTTCAGGCTCCAAGAGCCCCACTTCCCTAAGGGGATACTATAAAATTTCCAAGGGGTCAATCTCCAAGGAGACGGCAATAGCCCATTTAAGGGAGTCAACGGACCAAATTAGTCCAAAATCCTCTTCTCTAACATTGGGCTCTATGCCAGTTTCGGCAAAGACTCTTGATCTCTCAAGCAAAGTAGACCAAAGTTCCCGCTTCAAAAAGGGGAAACGACTACTACCCGCTCCGCAAAACTGTCATGCGGAGAAGGAGGTTCCTCTCACTCGTTCAATAAGAAGAAACCTGAGGAGAAGCAAAGCTCGTGCCCCCCGCAAGAGCACGCAACAAAAGGAAACCGCCAACTCATCCCAGCAAAAGCTTACCACGCAAACATGGAAGCCAAAAGGCGAGGTTAGTCGAGGCACAGAAGGATTTACTCACGTTCCCTACAGGAAACGAAGTAAGCCCATCAAAATTTCAGGGGGAATGTCTGATCACGTGATCAACGAAGCTCGTAGAACCTGCAAACCTCAAATTCGCGGAGAATGCATGCCTATTAGCAAGGCTGCGACTATGTTGTTCGCGAAGCTATCTCCCACACATGATGACGTCATAAAGAATCCCAGTACAAGAGATCTTAGGGAACTCCTGAACAAAAAAGGGAAGAATCCTATGTATCTCACTGCCACTGTGAACGACTGATCAATGCAGTACTATCTCACTGTCATTGTTCAGCCCATACCAGATCTTCGGCATTCATCGGTTGTCGACTCCATCGACATCTTCATCCCAACTGGTGAAGAGGATGCGATGAAACGGGCTTGAATTTTCTGAGCTAGAATACCCTGCAGTGTCATCTAATATGACAAGTGCCGGAGAAAAGAAGAAGAAGGCGAAGAAAGTTTCTGAAGGAGAAGCTTCCGACCTAGAGCTTCCTACGAGTTCCAAAGATCTGTTCAATGAAGAGCGATGAGTTTTCCGAAACACTCGACTCAGAAGTGGGACGGCAGTCCCCATGAATTATAGGCAGATGGCAGGAATCTCTTCTGATGAAGAAGATATAGCCAAATCTGTTATGGCTGAATCACAGACGTCCGACTCATTCCTAGAAGACTCCGCCTCTGCATATATGACTCAAAATAATGTCTCAGAAGAGTTCATGCGGAGGATGGACGAACAAAGCAAGAATATCCAGCAACAGCAAGATGCTATCAGCGAACTCAAAGACATGCTCCATGTCCTGGTGGAACTGGAAAAGGCTAGAGTAAAGAATACATCTTCGATCTCAAAGACTGACAAGGCAGAAGAAGAAGGTCCTCATAATAATGAAAAAGATGAACATCATGAGGACGACGGCAACCGTTCCATGCATCAAGAAGGGAATGCAAATGCTGTTTGGATGGAAAGCTTCCAGAATCAACTGAATGCTCTCATGCATAAGGGCGACCTACAAGAGCTGTGTGTGGTAAGGCCATATCCCATGGAATGGGAGTGCCGTTCCCGAAAAGCTACAAACCATTGAAGCTCAAATCTTTTGATGGTAAGGGATCACCAAACCAGCACCTCTACTATTTTAAGTCGCAGATTAGGCATTTAGCCAGAAGTGACCCATTATTACGAGGGTATTCGTTAGTACCTTAATGGGGCTAGCTTTTGAATGGTTCCGGAGACTAGAACCGGGAACGATCAATTCATGGAGCGACATGGAGAAAGCCTTTCTCACCAGGCTCTATGAAGATGATATGGAGGTATCAATGCCAGCGCTTCTAGCCACTAAACAAAAGAAAGGGGAGTCAGCCCGGGATTTCATCAAAATATTCCAAAACGATTCTCTCAGATGTCCGCATAGGATGCCAGAAAAGACCTTGGTAGAAACCTGTCGACATAATTTATCGACTAAGGTTCTAGCCAGAATAGGAGAAGTGAAGTCCTCAACTTGGAAGGACCTCGCCCTGCAAGCTGAAGAAGCTGAAGAAATTGCGCAAAGACTTGAAGAAGAAGGAGGCGAGGAGAAACCGAAGCGAAATGGCGATAACAACTATAAGTTTCGATCCCGAGGATATAAGGGAAAGAAGAAGATGGTCACTGATACGCCACAACCCGCGAAGACTTCCCCAAAGCTCCCTCCTCAAACACGAATGCCGCAAAAGGCAATACTCCTTTAAAGAGCATGCAAAGACTATCTTTAACCTTCTTATGAGTAAGAAGATGCTGAAACTGCCAGAGTCCAAACATCCAGAAGAAGCAAGAAAAGTTAATGATCCTAACTACTGTGTCTACTATAGGATCATTAACCACCACACCCAAAACTGCTACATCCTCAAGGATAAAATTCAAGCCTTAGTAGATGCTAATGTCATCAAACACCAAGAGCACCAGAAGAAGGTGACCTCAAACATGGTGACTGTCAAGTTCGGCAAAGCGCCCGACTGGATAGAGTCAACAGTTCAAGACTGAGTGCAGCCCATCCCTAAAGGCACGATGCAGGTCATAAATTTTGACCCACACCAACAGCAAAAGAAAGTATTGTTCCCCTTTGAAACTAATAGGGGGGAGATACTGTGGGTGCATCCAGACCTCGTATGGGATGAACAATGGTGTTCCAGTTCATCTTGGAAGAAATGCAGAGAGAAAACCTTCACCTCCAATGTCGTCTCCGTGATTCCCGAAGATGATAGAATCATTCTTGCTTTGACTGATTCGGAAGAAGAAATCGGAAATTCTTTGGTAGCCAATGCAGATCCTCCTCCTGCGGGGACCCGTTTGGAAAAAGATTACTTGAAGAACTACCGCCAGACAACGGATCCTCGACCACCTCCAAAAAAATTCAAACAAAAGGAGCTTAAGTTTGATAAAATTTTGATGAAGAAGGGAAAAGAGCCTGCGGAGGATTCGCGGAAGTCATTTCAGTTCGATATTCTAACACAGTTGGCCAATATTCCTGCAAGGATAACCTTGTATGAGCTCCTGAAGCTCTCTAAATCTACTAGAGAAGTTTTAAGAGAAGCTCTGTAAGATTCAGAAGTATTCTTGGCACAAATACCATAAGTGAGTGAGGAAAGAGAATCTCTTCGCACAACCTGTCACCAAGTCTCGGGTAAGACCGTTCCCTACATCGCTTTCTCTCCAGAAGATATGCAAGTCAGGAACAACAAGCATCACCGCCTTTTGTATTACAAGGGATACGTAGGGTCTATAGAGATTGATCGCATTCAAGTTGATCCAGGCTCAGCCTTGAGCATCATGCCACGAAGAATGCTACGATATCTTGGAGTACCGATGAATAGATTAGCGGCAACCAACACCACTATTTTCGGATTCAATGCTAACGGCAGTAGACCATTGGGAAAAATTTAGCTCAAGTGTCAAATCGACGATCTGAAGATGGATGTCACATGTTACGTGATAGACGTGGACACATCATACAATCTGCTACTGGGGAGACCTTGGATCCATAGCAATCTCATTGTGCCCTCCATGTTACACCAATGCATGAAGTATGTCGACAAAGATGCGAACGTGAAGATGCTCATTGTGGAAAAACAACCCTTCAAGGGAGTTGAAAATTACTTTACTGACGCGTTGCTGTATCAAGATGCGTTCGGTGTTACAGATCAGCCCATTCCAGATGACTCTGATAGCGGCGAAGAGGCTAATACTGAATCAGGATCTGAAGATTCGGAATCCGAGGATGTAGTTTGGGACGGTGAGCCCATTATGATAAGTCTCGAAGGCCTTGATGAAAATAATGCCGTTCACTCTGATGGTGAATGGGTGATAAATGAAAATCTGGAATTTGCTTATTCTTCTGGTGTTGATTCTGAGCCCTCAAGTACTAGCACAGATGTATTCAGCGACTGTGTAAATGAGATATATTCTCTGACTTCCTTCCAAGCACCTATCCGATCATCCTTACACGAATTAAGTGATGACGTTGAAAGTGCTAACTAGGTCATTTTTGAAGTCCCTCCAAAAAACGGAACCCAAAAAGCTATAGTATTTGGAAGAGCAAGTCATAAGAATAAAAAGAAATACTTAGACTCTGAGGATGAACAGGGAAAATCCGAGTTCTTTTATTACGATGAAAAATCTCGTAGATTAATGAAGAAAATGGGGTATAATCTAGCCAAAGGCAGGGGGTTGAATTTCGGAAAAAGAAGAAAGACAATCCTTCAGCCCTGTGTCCTAGAAAGAAAAATGTTAGATTATTACCAGAGAACCAGCAAGGGGTTGGGATACGTCACCACTCCTGAAAGTTCCTTAGATGAAAAAATCGAAGAACGACAGTACGATCATTCGTCAGAATCACCATGCTGGGACTCAGATGTCAGTGTTGGTATGATTTTCTGCGAAGTGTCCGTAAACATGGTTTCTGCGATCCAAGAAGACGAAGAAATCTCGCCGATAAGAGACGATCTCTGGGCCAAGCATCTTAATATGAAGTGGGAGATTCAGTTTGAACAGCGCGAGTCTCCAACTGAAGACAAAGTGAGCCAAATTAATATGGGGGATGAAAAGAATCCTAAACCCATATTCATAAGTGAGAACCTATCCTCGGAAGAAAGGGAGGAGTTGATATCCCTCACTCGCGAATACATTTATATTTTCGCTTGGAGTTATGAGGAAATGCCTGGATTAGATCCAAGCGTGCAGTTCACAAATTAAACATCCGGCCAGAGGCTAAACCAGTAAAATAACAGTAACGAAGATTCCGCCCAGAGATCATGGAAGCTATAGAAGCTGAAATCAGGAAGTTGATTGAATCAGGCTTTATTCGCTAGGAACAACACCTTGATTGGGTCGTGAATATAGTTCCGGTGACAAAAAAAACAAACGGAAAATCTGAGTTTGCATAGACTTTAGGGATTTGAATGGGGCTTGCCCTAAAGACGAATTCCCATTACCTATCACAGATATTATGATAGATAATACTTGTGGGTATGAGCGTATGACGTTCATGGATGGATTCTCGGGGTATAATCAAATAAAGATGTACCCTGATGATGAGAAGCATACGTCCTTCAAAACACTACTCGAGGTATACTGTTATACAGTCATGCCCTTTGGCCTAAAGAATGCAGGCACTACGTATCAACGCGCCATGAACACAATATTTCAAGAGCACCTCCGGAAGACAGTGGAACGCTATGTAGATGACCTAGCGATTAAGAGCAGGAACAAAGACGATCACTTGAAAGATTTGAAGATAGTGTTCAACCTCATGAGGAAGTACCAGCTCAAGATGAATCCAACTAAGTCTTTCCTGGGGGTTTCTAGTGGAAAATTTCTCGGCTTTGTTGTAACATCGAAAGGGATACATCTCGATCCAGATAAAGTTAAGGCTATCCAAGACATGACACCTTCCCATAACCTCAAAGAGTTAAGGGGGTTGCAAGGCAGGCTAGCGTATATCCGCAGGTTTATATCAAATTTGTCATGTAAATGTCAGCCTTTTACCAGATTAATGAGGAAATGAGTGTCATTTGTCTGGGATGACGCATGCCAAAAGGCTTTTGAAGAAGTCAAACAATATCTCATGAAACCACCAGTACTTGTATCCCCAGTCTCGGTAATGCACTTCTTGCTATATGTAAGGGCTATGGACCATTTATTGGGTGCTTTGCTAGCGCAGAAGAATGAGTCAGGCCATGAACAAGCTATTTACTACCTCAACAGAATAATAATTGGAGTGGAATACCGGTATAATCCAGTGGAGAAGAAATGTTTAGCCTTAGTGTTCGCAGTACAGAAGATGCGATACTATTTGGTTGGATAAACCATCCACGTTGTATCTAGAGTTAACCCTCTGAGAATATTAATGACTAAGCCTGGATCGTTAAACATCCAATCCTGGCATCCTCGAAGTTATACGAGCAAATCCCGGGAGAGTTAGAAGAATGGGACTTGATCCCAGAAAAGGATGACTCACGAAAGTCTTCCAGGCAAATACAGTCTCAAAAGGTGTGTGGCAGCTTTTCTTTGATGGTGCCTCCCGAATGGGATCCAAAGGAAAGATGACAGTGGGGATAGGAGTTGTTTTCGTCTCTCCCCGCAGCTACATCATCCCTCGAGCTTACTCATTAACTCCAACAATGTCGCAGAATATAACGCTATATTAATCGGCTTAAAAATAGCCAAACAACTGGGGGTCAGATATTTGGAGGCATATGGGGATTCCCAACTTGTAGTGAATCAAGTAAAAGGGGAGTACGAGGTCAAACATGAAGACCTCCTGCCGTACTATCGTACGGTGATCAAGATCGCTGATGATTTCGATGCTTTCTATATCAACCACATAAAGTGCCATCGAAATAGTTATGCAGATTCGCTAGCTTCCTTGGCTGCTATGCTAGCTTTGCCCAAGCATGCTAGAAGGCAAATTACGGTGGGAAGCAAAGAATTATTTCATTCTAAGAATGAGCTCAGAGAAGAAATAAAGAAACCACAGGAAGATGAAGCAGATGCTTTCGAGTCAAGCCTGGAACCAAGGGATTGGCATTTTCCTTATATAAACTATGTCCTTTACGGTATATTACCAGAAAGTCCAAAGAAGCCAGAGCAATTCAGAGAAAGGCTGTCAGGTTCTACTACAACACAGAACTGCAGACATTGTGTAGAAAATCTTACGACGGAGTCTTACTTTGCTGTCTCTCCAACCGCGAAGCACAAGAGGTACTCGAAGAAGCTCATGCTGGCATCTGCAGAGCACACCAGCTAGGGCCAAAGCTCTGGGATAGAATCCGAAGAATGGGTTATTACTGGTCCAAGATGATGACAGAAGCGGTTAAATACGCCAAGAAGTGTAGGGCCTACCAAATACATGCCGACTGTATACATAAAGCTCCAGATATCTTCACCCAACAACTACGTCATGGCCATTCGAACAATGGGGTATGGACATCGTAGGGCCAATTTCTCCCCCATCAACGAGAGGATACCGGTTCATTTTAGCCATAACTGATTATTTTTCAAAATAGACTGAGGCCATTTCCCTAACGAAGTAAAATCATCAGATGTTATCAAATTCATCAAATTCATAATTCACGACAACGGACCTCACTTTGTGAGCCAAGTGTATTCCAGATTCTGCAACAAGTATAGGATCAAGGATGTGGCTTCATCACCATACTACCCTATAGCTAATGGTCTAGCAGAAACTTTCAATAAGACCATTGTAAAACTTCTTAAAAAGTTTGTGTCATCCAATAAAAGGGACTGGGACGAAAAGCTTGGAGAATATCTGTGGGTATATCGGACCACAGTCTGAACTCCCACTAATGCCACGCCTTTCTCGTTGGTATATGGGTCAGAAGCAGTCTTGCCTTTGGAAATCCAAATCCCGTCATTACAAGTCACGTTAACAACTAGGATGACGGAAGAAGAAAGGCATCAGCAAAGGCTCCAAGAGTTAGAAGGCTTGGATGACAAGCGCTTGGAAGCTCAACAGAATATCGAGCTATACCAGGCTCGGATCTCCAGAACCTTCAACAAAAAGGCTAAGCGAAGAACTTTCAAGAAAGTTGATATGGTCTTGTCAGTCAGAAGACCTATCATAACTAGTCAGAAGTCTAGAGGAAAGTTCCAGCCGAAATGGGAGGGACCCTTTGTCATCGATACGGTCTACTCCAACGGCGCGTATTAGTTAACAAAGCCGAACGGTGACAAGATCATGATACCGATCAACGGCAAGTTTTTGAAGAAATATTATTCTTAGCAAAATTGCGAAACATCAATTGCAATTTGGCCTGGGTAGTTCGATGCAAACCATGAACCAAGGTTTGTCTGTAATCAGAAGTTCATTAATGGTTCCGGGCTAAAAAATTTTAAAAGCCGCGAGCCAGATTCCCTTTTTACCAAATTTGCCAAGTTAAATATTACCTCTGGCGAACCAGATTTCCTTTTTACCAAATTTGCCAAGTTAAATATTACCTCTGGCGAAATATTACCTCTAGCGAATCAGATTCCTTTTTTACCAAATTTGCCAAGTTAAATATTACCTCTGACGAACCAGATTTCCCTGTCCATCAAATTTGCCAAGTCAACAACACATTTGGCGAATTAAATTTATCAACAAGAAGTTCTTTCATTCATAGTAATTTTGGGTACTTAGAAAATTGTGATTAATTTTGAAATTATTAAGTTAACAATTACCTCTGGTAATCACCATCAGAATCATCTTTCAGATACTCTTAGTTACGTAGAAAGAAAAGAACTTCTTTATTCATCATCAGATCAATATTACAGAAAACACTCTAGTGTTGTACAGTCAACAAGAGTGGATACAAGTCACTGATGTAAAAAAAAGAAAAAAAAAGAGAAAACTTGTTTCTATAGCCGTCTCTGTCAGCATGGCTTGAATAAAAAAGTTTGCTCTTGCAGACTCTTCTTCTGGAATGACAGACTTGTTTCTATAGCCGTCTCTTTCAGCATGGCTTGAATCAAAAAGTTTGCTCCCATGGCCTCCACTTCCAATTTGCTCTTGTAGCCTCCTTTATAATGACGGCTTAAAAGCATAATCTTGTTTTTTCTTTTCAATCACAATCAGGGACCTCCTGGTTGGTTCTCCCAGTGATGATGCCAATGACTTAATTAGTTCAAAACTGGCATACCAGGTGCACACCCCGGATGTACAACATGACAGGTTGCGCAAATTCAAGGTCCTAGTCATTAGTACCCCAACCTTGTGGAGTACTAGGAAAGAAGAAAAACAATGCTCCAGACCCGAAATCTTCTCTCATGAAAAATTCATGATACCTTCCAAACCCCTTGAGGCATTGGAAGCAATTACGAGCTCACTGGGTCTGGGCCATTGTTAAGGAGAATGACTACAGTTATCTCCTGCAGCCGAGACAAATCCTTGTTAAAAGAGAAGAAAAAGAAGGAAGAAGGGGATATGAATCAGAAGAAAATATTTATCTTAATTAAGGAAAATGATTACGGTCAGAAAAACCTTTTTGGTGAGACACCCTGCTGGATTGATGCAGTCTGGAGGTCTTGTGATATGCCAACTCTTATCCATCACTTTGGTTGAAGAAGAAGAAAATATGGCTGCACTGATAGATCGGCTACAAAAGGAAAAGAAGAGAGTCGCAAAGAAATTTCTCATGGCTGAATGATCTTCCATTGAAGAAGTCAGGCGTCTTATATAGACAGTTTGGTGACTATGGTCTCCAGTTTGGAAGAGATAAAGCCGAGATCTTCGACTAAGATTTTCAGTTCAGATCTCAACATAATTTATTACTATTGCATGGGACGCTTAGATATCACAGCCCAGAGATCTCATCATTAATAAAGGCATGCAACGCTTAGGATCCCACGCCCGATGACCTTGTCCCAAGGCTTGCAGAAGTCTTTACAAATTCCGAGGAATTTTGAGTCGACCGGAGAAGTTTCTAAGCGCGATTGCAGTTCGCAAAAGCTAAGATTGCGAACTTAGTATGAATCCGCAAACTTTCGGACGGAACGTCCCAAACTCAAATCCGCAATCCTTGGAAGTCAGGATCGCACATCTACTATGAGTTTAGTTAATTCACGAACCTCTGAATGTGAAGTCACAAACCCAACAAAGATCCGCTGTTCGCAGCAAACTTTGGTTGCTTTCCTTCCATTGAATAAACTTGAATTACAACGAAAGAGAACAAGAAGTAAAGATGAACAAACGAGAGGATTTTATATCTCAATCGCTCTCTTTTACAATAAACGTGGGATCTGTGTGGCGATGGGATCTGTCAAGCAGGTCCTTTGGACGATCTGACGTCGAACTCTTCTTCTTGAAGATGACGACCGACTGTAGAACTGATCTCCTCTGGTTTTGATTCGTTCAAGGCTCTATGCGTAACTCGAACTGCTCAAAAATTCAGAAAAAGACCTCAATTGCCGAAAAGAAGACCTCTAGGGCTTCCTCAAGAGGATATTTATAGCCCTAGGTCACTGAAAGTTTCTATCTAAATAGAATTCGTATTCATCAAGGATTCCAATCAAATATTTTAGTTTTGATTTAAATCTCTTGATTTAGAGTTATGATCGGACTTGATTTGGGTATTTGGATAAGCCCAAATCATAATCTCAATCAATTTGAGATTCTGGATATCTGCTCACGCGGAGTTAAACTCATCAAAACGCGGAGATAAATAACCAGAACGCGGAGCTAACGCGGAGCTATCGATAGCTTTGCATTTTATTCAAACGCAGGGCTAAAACAGCCAAACGTGGAGCTACTGAATTAGCTCCGAGTTCTGTTGTGGAAAATCCTATTTACTTAGAAATTTTCACTGCCAACAGAACCCCCTCCAAAGTTTTCAAAATGGCTTAGAACTTGCAAATTTTAAAATACTTTGGATCTTCAAACTGAAAACACAGAGTTAAAATACCAAGTTTATCTCGCATTTTGTCTAGTTACGCGGAGCTAAATGGCTTCGCTTTCTAGTGGTCAACTGCTCATTACTTGCTCAGTCATTACTCAGTAATTGCTCAGTAATTACTCCGAACCTTGCACCGAATACCAAGAGGCGGGTTCTTTCTTTTAAATAGAGTCTTTGACTCATCTTCTTCTTCATTTGAAAAGCTTGAAGAATTCGGAGCTCTGGTGATCGAGTGACTCATGTCGACGAACAATTTTCGACTGATCTTCTCTCAATCCTCCGAAAATTTCCATCATTAGGATGTTGCTCCAGAAAAGTACGGCTTCGTGAACGGTGGCTGGCGCTAGCGGTGACGGCAGCTGCCGTGGAAGTAGACGCAACGACGAAGTAGTCTATGCAACGATTATTGAAGGTAAAAACCTTAACTTTTGGTTTCTTTAGAACCATTCTGGGGTGTCTTGGCTCAGTTTTAATCGGCCAATTGTTTATTTCACCGGTGAGGTTGCCGGTCTCCGGCCGTAAGGCTTGAAGGAGAAGGAGAAGTCAGAGAGGAACTCTGATCTTCTTCTATGCGAAGTTATCACGTCATCCTCGCGTTTTGAGACGCGGGGCTATTTGACTAGCAGTCACGTTAAAACACGAGGCTATTTTACTAGCAGTCGCGTTCTAACGCAAGGCTATGAAAGAGAAGGTAAAGGCAGAGAAAAACTTGTTCTTCCTCTACGCGAAGTTATCGCGTCATCCTCGTGTTTTGAAACGCGAGGTTATTTCTTCTGCTCCACGCGGAGTTAGTTTAGCTCCGCGTTTTGTATACTTAGAAGATTTTTCGAATTTTGTCTAACTCTTAATTCTCCTTTTGCAGTGTACCAGACTCAGTCTGATGACTTGCTGATATCTCTAGCCACCGTGGAGTGTAGCTATTCCCTGATATATCTTCAAAGGCTAGCCATGCACCAACCTTCATTAGCAAAAGTAACTCTAAGGAAGCCAGAAGCATATGCTTTACAACATAGTTGCAGGTTTTAAGCTCTGGCTCCAAAAGGTAAACTTTTGAAGGAGTTACAAGAACTCTGCGGCAGCCCATTAAGCTTTCTTGAGGATCATTTCTGTTAGATGATCTGTTGCTTTCCAAAGCGATAGAGATGATCATCTAAGGGCTTATAGCATGTCGAATTCAACTTGTGCATCTTCATTAGGATTCTTATAGTAGTATCTTTAGATGAACCGCTAAGAACTTTTAAACAGATTATAATTGATATTTGTAGAGGAGATCTTTTGTATGTGAACTATGGAATTGAGCTTCAACACCCCATGGAGGAGTCTCACCGTTAGGTTATTGATGAGTCGATGAATATGTAGAACCTTTTGGGAGAGCTATAACTCCTTCTTCTTTTGTAATCCTTTTGTTTTATGAATAAAGGCAAAATTTTTCTCTCTCATCTGTTGGCTTCAAGAATCTTGCATGCACAACAAATGATTTTTAATTTTGGTAAAACAATCTAAGGCTCATTTGCGTAACTTAGATTATTAATACCAAGATGATCGGGTAAGGATCATTTAACTTAGATGGAAGTGCCTAATTGCACTTGCCCAAATCCAAGTTTTCATAGAAAACGCGTAGCTAAAATACCAAGTTAGCCTCGCGTTTTGCATAATTGCGCGGAGTTAATAACTTCTCGTTTTCCACTGTCACACGAAGCTAATAGCTTCGCATTTTGGAGAGTCACTGGTCAGTTATCTTCTCCGAAACTCGCACCGAATTCCAAGAGGTGGTTCTTCTCATTTAAATGGAGTCTCTTCTTATTCTTCTTTTACTTCATTTGAAGAACTCAAAAGATTTTCAAGAACCCCAAGAGTTCCAGAACTCCGGCGATCGAGTCATTCATTTGACTTTTCGACCCGATCTCCTTCGAAATTTTGCAAGCAATGGCACCCAAGACTCGTGCCTCTTCTCGCGTGGCATCACCGTCAGCGACTGGTGCAAGCAACGGCAGCAGCGGCCGTGGCAGTGGCCGCGGCGGCGAGCCAGTCCACGCCGCGCCCATTGCAGGTAAGAACCTCACTTTTGGGGTTTTTAGGAACCATTTAGGAGTGATTTAACTCAGTTCCAACCGGCTAATCATTTCCTTTACCGACGAGATCGCCGTACTCCGGTCGAATGACTTGGAGAAGAAGGAAAAGATCTCTGGTCTTCCTTCTTGCGAAGTTATCACGTTATCTCCGCGTTTATAAACGCGAAGTTACTTTTGCTAACTGTCGCGTGCTTACGCGAGGTTATGATTTTTAGCTTCGCGTCCGTGAAGGTGAAGTTATCAATCTTGGCTTAGCAGAGTATTTGAACTTAGCTTTGCATTTTAAAACGCGAAGTTTCTCACTTAACTTCGTGCGGAGTTACTTTTTGCTCCGCGTTTTAACACTTAGAAAATTTTTCTGTTTTGTAAAAACTTTTCTAACTTTTTTTTTTATTTTTCCTTTTGCAGTTGGCTATTCAGTGGATCCAATCTCCCAAGGGCATCACTTTGGCTTCAGTGGTGGTGCAGACTTAGCAACTCAGTTCCGCTTCACCACTAATCTTCCCTCCTTTAAGCGAGGTCCTAAGGAACGCGGAGAAAAACTGATAAGATGCAGCCCTGCGACTGCAAGGAAAATTATCACTGATGCTCCTATTGAGGCAACGAACCGAGAAATGCTAGAGAAGCCCGCATTCCTCTTCGGAGATGTGCTGGAGCACTTAGATGAGATCCTCTTTGAAGAGGAGAGTAAGTGGCTGTATCTGGCCGAGGATCTGCTCATGTTTTTGCCTGATATGGAGCGTAGCTATCCCTTAGTGTATCTCTAGAGGCTTTCTTACCATCGCGAGTTAGAATGAGAGCTAACTCATGAGTATGATAGTGTCGTGACCGGCAAGTTTGGCGCGAATGGGCCTTTTCAAGACGGTCCCCCTAGATGTATCACGGGGCTCCTCCTAGGCAAAGTCACCAAAGAGCACCCTGTTGGTGAAGTCCCGATTCATACTAAGACTTTTCTTAGCGAATTCTTGGCCAAGAGTGGACAGCATCCTGCCAAAGACTTTAGAATGCCCGGATGAGTTCACTTATCGGGTAACATATGGTGGTTCAGGCTTGTCAAATACGTGCTGGACACCCATGGGTAGACTCTAAGCGATATTGGCTTATACAAAGCCATTAGAAACGTCCAGTTTGGCCTACCTCAAAGTGTATATCACTTGTTCAGCCTGCTGGAGATGTAGAACCCTGAAACCGGTACCTTCTTTACACCAGTGGGTGAGCTGGGGTTCGCTCTCCACGAGATGTTCAAGGTATCGGGGTTATCAATGGGCGAAATCCCCTATGAGGAATATATCCCGATCGCTGAAGAGTTGAAGATGTTACAAGCGGGGGACGAGCACATCTAACAAACTTATTGGGAAATGATGTGCCACTATCACATTTGCGCTGACCTGGCTGGCGTAAGGAACCAGGGAATCGGCCATAAGAAGTGGGCTGACTATCTCTTTATCAATTTGAAAGAGAGTCTCCCATGGTTCGCGGATGTCCTCCTGTGAGTGTAGAAGAAATGAAGGAGCGTATTTCCAAGCTGGGGGCAACAACTTACATCACTGAATCCAATGAAGGGGGATTCAGTCCAGATACTACCTTCCAGAGTTTCCATTATCAGGCTCAGTTACCGATTTCAGACAGAGGTCTGCTTGCGGGTGTTCGTGGCTGAATTTGGATTATTCGCCTTCCCTTCCAATGAATAAACTTGAATTACAATGAAAGAGAACAAGAAAAGAACAAACGAGAGGATTTATAGTTGTATCGCTCTCTTTTACAATATACGTGGGATCTGTGTGGCGATGGGATCTATAGTGGTTCCTTTGGATGATTAGACGTCGAACTCTTCTCTCCTGAAGATGACGGCCGACTGTAGACGATCTCTTCTGATCTTCACGAATTCAAGGCTCTATGCGTAACTCGAATTCTCCAAGATTTCAGAAAAATAATCTCAATTGCCGAAAAGAAGACCCCTAGGGTTTCACCAAGAAGGTATTTATAGCTCCAGGTTAATGCAAGAGTTTCTATTTAAATAGAATTCTTACTCATCAAGGATTTCAATCAAATATCTTAGTTTTGATTTGAATCTCTTGATTTAGAGTTCTGATTGGACTTAATTTGGGTATTTGGATAAGCCCAAATCATAATCTCAATCAATTTGAAATTCTAGTTATCTGCTTACGCGGAGCTTTAATTGCATCAAAACGCGGCGCTTAATAACCAGAATGCGAAGTTAGCGTGGAGCTATTGATAGCTTCGCGTTTTACTCAACACGAGGCTAAAATTAGCCAAATGCGGAGCTATAGAATTAGCTCCGCGTTCTGTTGTGGAAAATCCTTTTCACTTAGAAATTTTCACTGCCAACAGAACCCCCTCCAAAGTTTTCAAAATGGTTTAGTATTTAGCAAATTTTGAAATACTTGGGATCTTTAAACCAAAAACGCGGAGTTAAAACACCTAGTTTATCTCCGGTTTTAGGCATCTTCGCAGAGCTAATTGCTTCCTTTTCAGTGGAATGAGTAATTGTTTCATTAATTACTCTGAATTTTTGTGCCGAATACCAAGCGACGGATCACCCCATTTAAATAGAGGCTCTGACTCAACTTCTTCTTTATTCATTTGAAGAGTTTGAAGAATCTGGAGCTCCGGCAATCGAGCAACTCATGTCGAGGAACAATCTTCAACCGATCTTCCCTCAATTCTCTTCTTAGAATGTTGCTCCAGAAGAGTACGGCTTCGTGCATGTTGGCCGGCATTAGCGGCGACGGCAGCGGCCATGGAAGTAGACGCAGCGGCGAACCAGTCTCTGCAGCGACTATTGAAGGTAAAAACCTTATCTTTTGGTCTTCTAAGAACCATTTTGTGATGTCTTGGCTCAGTTTAAACTGGCCAATTGCTTAATTTACCAGTGAGATCGCCGTTCTCCGCCGTAAGGCTTAAAGGAGAAGGAGCAGACAGAGAGGAACTCTGGTCTTTTTCTATACGAAGTTATCGCGTCAACCCTGCGCTTGAAATGCCGGGCTATTTTGATTTGTAGTCACGCTGAAACGCGAGGCTATGAAAGAGAAGGAAACAACAGAGAGAAACTTTGTTCTTCCTTCACGCGAAGTTATTGTGTCATCCTCTGCGTTAACACGAGGCTATTTTTTCAACTGCACGCGGAGTTAGCTTAGCTCCGCGTTTTTATATACTTTAGAAGATTTTTCGAGTCTAACTCTGGACTCTTCCTTCTGCAGTGAGCCAGATCCTCTCTGAAGAGAAGTGCTTGTGGGTCCATCGATCTTCATCAGCAAAAGTAACTCTAAGAAAGCCAGAAGCATATGCTTTATAACATAGTTGTAGGTTTCAAGCTCTGGCTCCAAAGGTAAACTTTTGAAGGATTTACAAGAGCTCTACGGCAGCCCATTAAGCTTTCTTGAGGACCATTTCTGTAAGGCTTGCGGCACTTCAAATTCAACTTGTGCATCTTCATTAGGATTCCTGCAGCAATATCTTCAGATAATCCACTAAAAACTTTAAACAGATCATAGTTGACATTTGCAGAGGAGATCTTTTGTATGTGAACCATGGAATTGAGCTTCAACACCCCGTAGTGGAGTCTCACCATTAGGTTATTGATGAGTCGATCATGTAGAAGATTTTGGGAGAGCTATAACTCCCTCTTCTATTGTAATCTTTCGCTTCATGAATAAAAGCAAATATTTTCCTCTCTATCTATTGGCTTTAAGAATCTTGCTTGCATAACAAACAGATGACTAATAATTTTGATAAAATAATCTAAGGCTCATTTGCGTAACTTAGATTATTAATACAAGGATGATTGGGTAAGGATCATTTAACTTAGATGGAAGTGCCTAATTGCACTCTCCAAAAATCCAAGTTTTTCATAGGAACGCGAAGCTAAAATACCAAGTTAGCCTCGTGCTTTGCATAGTCGCGCGGAGTTAAATAACTTCGCGTTTTCCATTATCATGCAGAGCTAACTCGTCAGTTATTTTCTCCGATACTTGCGCCGAATTCCAAGAGGCGGTTTCATTTAAATGAAGTCTCTATTCCTCTTCTTTCTCACTTCACTTGAGATTTTTCTAGAGACTTTAGAGATTCAGGCCATCAGAGTTCAGGCGAACCGAGCATCTTTCGACCGAGTTTCTCCCATTTTCCCGTCAATTTTTCTCAATTTTTTGCAAGCAATAGCGCCCAAGACTCGTGCTACTTCTCGCGCAGCTCCATCGTCGGCGACTGGCACAAGCAGTGGCAGTAGCGGCCGTGGAAGCGGCGGGCCAGCCCACGTTTCGCCTATTGGGAGTAAGAACCTCTCTATTGAGACTTTTCAGAAGATTTTTAGAGTGATTTGATTCAGGTCTAACTGGTTAACCACCTCTTTCATTGGCGAGATCGCCGTACTCCGGCCGTACGGCTTGGAAAACAAGAAAAGCCTCTGGTTTTCTTCTTATGCGAAGCTATCCCGTCATCCTCGCGTTCTAAAGCGTGGGCTATTTTGAGTAGCAGTCGCGCTGATACGCGAGGCTATTTTGACTAGCAGTCGCATTGGTATGCGAGGCTATTTTGAGTAGCAGTCGCGTTCATACGCGAGGCTATTTTGAGTAGCTGTCGCGTTCATACGCGAGGCTATTTTGAGTAGCAGTCGCGTTCATACGCGAGGCTATTTTGGCTAGCAGTCACGTTGGTACGCGAGGCTATTTTGAGTAGCAGTCGCGTTCCTACGCGAGGCTATCTTTTTGACTTCTGTGCGGTCTAATTTTTAGCTTCGTGCGGAGTTTCTTTTATCTTCGCGCGTTCTAATTTTAGCTTCGCGTTTCCACACTTAGAAAAATTTTCTGTTTTGTAGAAACTTTTCTAATCTTTGATTCTTCTTCTTGCAGTAGGGTATTCGATGGAAGTTCTTCCCCATAAGAACTCTTTGGTTTCGCTGGGGGTTTTGATCCCTCAGATCAATGCCGCTTCATCACCATCCTGGCTGCATACAAACCAGACTCGAACGGGCGCAGGGAGAAATTGATTAAATATCATCCCACAACTGCACGGGAAATCATAACTGATGCGGCCTTTGAAACCGTGGACAGAGAAGTGATGGAGAAGCCTGCATTCCTCTTTGGGGACCAGATGGAACACTCAGACCAGATTCTCTTTGAAGAGGAGTGCATTTGGCTATATAATTCTGGTGAAATGTTAATGTTTCTGCCCAGAATGGAGCGTGGCTTTCCCCTGGTTTATCTTCAGAGGCTGGCGATGCCTCGTGAGTTGAAGTGGGGCTTGATCCAAGAGAAGGATGGCGTCCCAACGGGCAAATTGGGTGCACAAGGGGCTCATCAAGATGGCCCCCCCAGATGTATTACTGGTTTGCTTCCAGGCAGATTTAGCAAGGAGCATCTAGTAGGGGAAGTCCCGATTCGCGCGCGAACTTTCCTAAGTGATTTTATGGCGAAACAAGGCCAATACCCAGCTAGTGATTTCAGGATGTCTGGCTGGGTTTATTCATCTGGCAACATGTGGTGGGTCTGCCTTGTTCAATACATGTTGGATTCCCATGAACCTATCATGAAGGAGATTGGCTTATACAAAGCCATCGGAATGTCCAATTCGGATTTCCTCAGAGTGCTTATCATTTCTTCTGCCTCTTGGAGATGTACAATCCTGAGACCTGCACTCTTTTTACGCCAGTGGGTGAGCTAGGGTTCGCTCTCCATGAGATGTTCGAGGTGTCCGGGCTTTCAATGGGCGAAGTCCCTTATGAAAAATATATCCCCACCACCGAAGAGTTGAATATACTGATGATGAAGGATGAGCACGTCTATGTTACATACTGGGAGATGATGTGCCATTATTGCATCTGTGCTGACCTGGTAGGTGCGCGTAATCATGGTATCGGCCACAAAAAATGGGCCGATTACCTTTTTGCCAATTTGAACTCTAAGGATAGTTCAACAACTATCCACGGCTACGCTTCTGTCCATGTCACGGGGATCGATAGCCGCATCGCCAAGGGCCAGCCACTGTATTACACCACCGAATCCAACGAAAATGGATACGCTCCTGGCACCTCATTCAAGAGCTACCATTATCAAGCTCAGTCACCAGTATCCAATAGGGGGCTCATTGCGGGATTTTTGATGCTATGGTTAAAAAGGTGTGTCGTGCCATCTCTGCCAAAAGAGGCAATTGCAATGACTGTGGTATATCCAGCAGTCCTCCTCGCGTATGGCCGACCCCTTGGACTCCTTCCCGCCATGGTGTGCAATCTACAGTATGGATTGCGGACACTTTGTAATGACTTCATTCCTGCTGACAAGGTCAAGGGGAAAGGAAAAGGCAAGTCGAAAGAGACTGCCCAGTCGAAGACTCCTAACCCTAGGGTAGAGATGCCCTACACTTATCTGATGGCATGGCTCATCATGCACTGCCCCTCTCTAATGAGTGCGGCTGAACACTGTTCGGGTGGCAAGTGCTACTTCGTGGAGCTGTACAAGCGCTCTTCATTGAAGCACCACTACATGTCCCAAATTCGGAAGACCCTCCGAAATCACCAGAATTACGAAATCTTCAAGTGCTTCCCCGACTTCCCTGGCAGAGGATATGGGTTGAAATTGAAGGATATTGCGGGGGCAGATAATTTTACTGCTTTGTCCGCAGGAGCGTTCTAGTGGCTCCTCAACATCCGACCCGGGCACTTGGTGTCTCGTCAGGATGGCAAGTGCCTTATTGAACCGTACATCCCAAGTCACTTTGCTCGCCAGGTCGGATATTCCCAACTCTATATGGGTAATCCGAACAAGAATTTTACCCATGAGGGGAATTTGTATGAGGGTGCCCGCGGTTGGTTCCATTTTGCAGTTGGTGGAACCATAGCTGAGTTCACCCTGCCCCAGAAGTCGCCAGAACTGGCCATGACTCTCAGCTTTTGCACATGGTTCAGCATTGCAAATGCTGACGTACCCGCCTTCTCCATCAACCAAAACTGTTGTAAAGAGATCGAGGCTTTCTATACTAGTCGCCAAGGTGCTACAAGAGTGAGAATAAAAGGAATGGACAAATTCCTTGACGCGGCGGCTGAACCATCAGATGTCAGCGAGTCTGACGATGATGATGATAATAATAATGACGATGACAAGACTGGTTCAGGAGGAGCTTCCCAACCTGTTGTCACTTGTCCCCGGAGTCCGACCATCAAATGCCGCGGTGCTCCGAAGAAAGGGCCTGCCAAAAAGAAGAAAAAGTTGGCTCCGGAAACTCTAGTAGCCCCCCAAGAAGCGGCTATCAAGTTCGCTTCGGATTTGCTGTCTTCAACTCTGCCTCCTGCACTGGCAGAGGCAGGTGGATCAACTGGAGTTCCAAGTGCTCTTGAGGTCCCGGCTCCTCTGGCGATAGAACCTGTCGAACACCCCGTGGCGCACCTACGGGTAGTGAGATGGGTACGCTCCTGGAGACAACGGTGGCTCCCCCTTCAAGTCCAACGACTGGACTTGTATCTGCTGGTGTGGCTTTCCATATTCTATCTTTTACCCATTATTTTGCTTCTTTCATTGTACGTAACACCATTTGTTTGCTTCCTGAGATGCAGGTGGTCAACTTCTCTCGCCAATGCATTCGACTACCGGGGGAGTCTGAGGAGAGGGTGGACTACTCCGGCATGAGTGGCTCAGCGGGTGGTTTGGGTAGCTCTGCAAATGATTTGGATGCAGACTATTTTATGACAACTCCTCCCTCTGTTCCTTCTTCGGTTTTCGCAATTGACAAACTTGGGAGTGATGAGAGAACAGAGGTGATTGTGGCGGTTGCAGCGAAAGAAGCTACGCCATCCCCAAGTCTGCCGTTTCCAACACCACCTGTCTGCTCCAGAGAGACATTCCCAACAGTTATTGGTGTGCCTTCCACTCTCCAGCCAGCAATACTAATGCCTTCTACTATAATGGCTGTTAAGACTCCTGCAACTCCTCCAGCTCCAGATCTTCCTGCAGAGGATGAGGAAATTTTGAAGTTCCCATTCGAAGGTGCTTCTGCCACCGGAGGAGCTTCAGGTGAGGACACTCCTTCTTCCACCCCAGTTGGCGGAGATACTCGAGTAACCTGTATTAGCGATGCTTCCCCTAGGGTTCTCAGTTCTGCCAAATCTGCATTGGCTTTATTGGCTCCACATATCCTGAACCTGGTACAGGGATGGGCTTCCTCCTCCTCGAATCCAGTGGACATAACCCTTCTGCCAGTGACAACTTCCTTGGCATTTCCTGCTTTACATGCTGACACTGCGGATCCTCTTGAAGAGCTTTTCAACTTTAGTGTTAATGATTTTATGTGTTTGTTAAGAAGATGCATCGAGATGATTCTTGCTGGCAGAGATTTCTTCAGTCTCGCATGCCCAATGTTATCCCGCTATCTGGATAATATTGAAGGAGTTGGGGGACAAGACCGAGCAGCTCGTTACCGGGCCCGCCTTACAGCTTTAGAAGAGCAAGTGAGCTCGCTATACACAATCCGTCAAGGGGATGTGGAGGCGATCACCGAGATAGAACTGGCGCGGTTTCGGGCAGAGTCAATATCGCGTCAAGAGGCATTGAGACAACAGGAGGAAAGATGGTCTCAGGTGTTGGCAGAACTCCAAGCTAGTCAGGAGTCCATTCTTAGGGATTTGAAGAGGGTGGACTCCGTGATTGAGGGAAGTCAGGCTGCCATCCTTAGAGCCCAGAAGACTATTGCCAGAGCTCGGGCCGTCTTAGTAGACAACGAACTTCAATTAGGGGAGTCTGTTAAAAAACGGGAAGTGTTGCTCCTCCAATGGGGATAGGTCAAGCAGAAGGAGACAACCAGAAGTCGTGCCATTGAAGAGTCCCGTCAGTAGCAACTTGCAATAAATGATGATGACTTACGTAGGTAGGCTTAACACACCGTGGAGGCAACTCATCGTCGAGTGATTGACGAGACGATGAATAAGTTGAAACTCCTGGGAGATCCGTAGTTTTCTTTCTCTCTATTCTTTTATTCTTTTTGTAATAAGAACTTTGTAATAGAAGAGAGAACCCTTGATGGATCTTTGAGATTCTTTTTTGTATCTTCATTCTTCTCCTTTTAATAAAGATGATTCTTTTGATTCTTTTATTTGTCGGCTTCAAAACAGATTTGCTTGCCCAACAAATAACTTGTCATCAAAATAATTCATTGTTTTGGTAAAACAGTCTAAGGCTCATCTGCGTATCTTAGACTACTAATAACGAGGTGATTGAGTTAAAATCACCAGATTTCGGCAGAGGTGCCCAGTTGCACATGCCTTAGTAATTTTGGAGGCGGTTCAAGGCTCATCTGCGTAACTTAAACTGGGCACATCCAGGGTGATTGGGTTAAAATGACTAGATTTTGGTCAGAGGTGCTCAATTGCACATGCCAAGAGTTGAAGAAGTCTAAGTGCTCATCTGCGTAACTTGGATGAATGGAGGCGGTTCAAGGCTCATCTGCGTAACTTAAACTGGACACATCCAGGGTGATTGGGTTAAAATCACTAGATTTTGGTCACAGGCGCTAAATTGCGCATGCCAAGAAATGAAGAAATCCAAGTGCTCATCTGCATAACTTGGATGAAATGGAGGCGGTCCAAGGCTCATCTGCGTAACCTGAACTGGACACATCCAAGATGATCGGGTTAAGACCATCAAATTTTGGTCAGAGGTGCTAAATTACGCATGCCAAGAAATAAAGAAATCCAAGTGCTCATCTGCATAACTTGGATGAAATGGAGGCGGTCCAAGGCTCATCTGCGTAACCTGAACTGGGCACATCCAAGATGATCGGGTTAAGACCATCAAATTTTGGTCAGAGGCGCTAAATTGCGCATGCCAAGAAATGAAGAAATCCAAGTGCTCATCTGCGTAACTTGGATAAATGGAGTTGGTCCAAGGCTCATCTGTGTAACTTGAACTGGGTACATCCAAGATGATTGGGTTAAGACCATCAAATTTTGGTCAGAGGCGCTAAATTGCGCATGCCAAGAAATGAAGAAATCCAAGTGCTCATCTGCGTAACTTGGATAAATGGAGGTGGTCCAAGGCTCATCTGCGTAACTTGAACTGCGCACATCCAAGATGATCAGGTTAAGACTATCAAATTTTGGTCAGAGGCGCTAAATTGCGCATGCCAAGAAATGAAGAAATCCAAGTGCTCATCTGCGTAACTTGGATAAATGGAGGCTTATTCTTCCAGGGATATTAAGCGTAGCATTTCTTCAGAAATTTGCCCTTGATTGGCATCATCATCCTATCGCCATCTTGGTTCATTAGGCGATATACTCCACTAGAGTAAACTGTCTCCACAATGAATGGTCCTTCCCACTTGGGTTCGAATTTACCCTTGGTCTTGTGAGTTAGCACCATCGGCCTTTTAATAGCCAGAACCAAGTCTCCTTATTTAAAGGTCCTTGGTTTAACGTTTTTATTGAACGTTCGAGAGACTCGGGCTTGATACAACTCAATTTGTTGTGGAGCCCTGAGACGCTTTTCATTCAACGCCTCTAGTTCTTGCAATTTTTGTTGATGGCGCTCTTCTGTCGTCATCTTTGTGGCTAAGGCCACTCTTAATGATGAAATCTGGATTTCGAGAGGCAAGACGGCCTCGCTTCCATAAACCAAGGAGAAAGGGGTAGCTTTTGTCGGTGTGCGAACAGCGGTGCGATAGGCCCACAAACACTCTCTTAGCTTTTCATCCCAGTCTTGTTTGTTGGAAGAGATGAACTTCCGAAGGAGTTTAATAATCATCTTGTTGAAGGCTTCGGCCAACCCATTTGCTGCGGGATTATATGGCATTGAAGCAATATTTTTGATCCTGAATTTATCACAGAATCTTGAGAATCCTTGGCTGATGAATTGGGGTCCATTATCATGGATGATCCTTCGAGGGACACCAAAACAGTAAATGACATGATGCTTAATGAACTTAATCACATCTGTCGTCTTTACCTCATTCATTGGCACGGCTTCGGCCCATCTTGAAAAATAATCGGTTATTGCAAGAATAAACCGATGTGCTCTGGATGACGGGGGAGTTATGGGTCCCACAATATCCATTTCCCATGCCTCAAATGGCCAACTAGAAACAGTATTGTGCAAGTATCTTGGGGGTTGATGGATAAAGTAAGCATGTACCTGGCATGCTTTGGCTTCTTATGCGGTCTCGGTAATCATCGGTAATCATCTTTGGCCAGTAGTATCCTAGCCTTCTTATGCGGTCTCCAAGTTTTGGACCGGGCTGATGAGCTCCACATACTCCATCGTGTGTTTCTCTCAGTACTTCATCTGCTTCTACTCTTGACAAGCAGCATAGTAGAAGACCATCACTCGACTTTCTATATAAAGTTTGGAGTGTCTAATCGTAGTAGAACCTCGGGGCCTTCCTTCTTATCGAGGCGGCTTCCTTTGGATCCTCGGGCAGTATCCCATATAGGATATAATCCACAAATGGAAATCGCCAATCGTGGGGTTCCAGAGTTAAGCTTGTCAGGCACACTTCCTGGGTTTGGACTACCACATCTGGATGGAGGAGTTCCCTATATCGATGGTGATGCTTTTAGCTTTACCTGGGAGAATCGCCAACGTTGTGGCCAATGAAGCAAGAGCGTTGGTGTAGACATTCTCATTCCGCGGTATATGAGAGATATAAAATTGTCCAAAGTATCCTGCTAGCTCGATGGCTAGCTGATGATAGGGGATGAGGGCTTCATGTCTGACTTCATACTCTCCTGTCATTTGATTGACAATGAGCTCAGAGTCTCCATATGCCTCTAGATAGTTCACCCCCAGTTGCAGGGCCATCTTTAGGCCAATAATGAGCTCATTATATTCCGCTATATTATTCATGCACGGTTCTGTCAATGAATAACTGTTAGGAAGTATATATTTATGTGGGGAGATCAGTACAACCCCCACTTCAGTAGCAGACCGTCTGGCAGCACCATCAAAGAACATCTGCCATGGTTGTTCCTTACTAACTGTGTTGACCCCTAACGTCTGTTTAGACCAGATTGGATGGTCTGCTAAGAAATCGGCAATTGCCTGTCCCTTCATTGCTTTTTAGGGAACAAAGTGGATGTCATATGGCGATAGCAATAATGCCCATTTCGCCAGTCGGTCGTTTAAGGATCCTGGTTTCGTCATCAAGATTTTTAAGGGGTTAACCCGTGATATGACATGAATTGTTTGCACTGAATGATAGTGTCGCATTTTCTGAACCGCAAACACTAGGGCTAAACATTCTTTTTCAATCAGGGTATATCGCTGTTCGGCCCCGATCATTATTCTGCTTAAATAATAGAGGGCATGTTCGTGGCCGTGCTAATTATATTGAGCAAGTAATGCTCCTTAAGCATTATCCATGACCCTTACATATATAAGGAATGGCTGTCCAGGAATGGGTGCCATGAGGACAGGAGGTTTGGTGAGGTATTCTTTGAGATCGTCAAATGCATGTTGACATGCCTCATCCCACACGAAAGAAACCCCCTTTTTCATTAGTTTGGAGAATGACTGACATCATCCAGATAGGTTAGAAATGAAGCGGCGAATATAGGCGAGCTTTCCTTATAACCCCCTCAATTCTTTAAGATTACGAGGAGGCAGCATCTCGCTAGTCGCTTTCACCTTTTCAGGGTCAAGGAAGATTCCTTTTGAAGTTATGATGAACCCGAGGAATGTCCCACTGAACACTCCCATGAAAGACTTAGTGGGATTCATCTTCAAATGATGTTTCCTCATGAGATCGAAGACCGTTCTCAAGTCCTAAAGGTGGTCTCCTTCATTCTTGCTTTTAACTGCCAAGTCATCTACATAGCACTCTACTATTTTGCGTAGATGTTTCTTAAATATGATACTCATCGCTCGTTGATAAGTGGCACCGGCGTTTTCAGCCCAAACAGTATCACCGTGTAGCAGTATACCCCCAGCGGCATTCTGAAAGTTGTATGCTTTCCATCATCTAGGTGCATCTTGATCTGGTTATATCCTGAGAAGCCATCCATGAAGGACATCTTCTTGTAACTACAAGTATTATCAATCATCACATCGGTGATAGGAAGCGAAAATTCATCTTTAGGACATGCAGCGTTCAAATCTCGAAAATCGATGCATATCCGGATTTTGCCGTTCTTCTTGCGAACCGACACTTGGTTAGCCACCCAATCAGGATGCTATTCCTCACGGATGAATCCGAATTTTATAAGTTTATTGATCTCAGCAAGTATTGCCTCCATCAATTCCGGCCGAAAACGCTTTGCTGTTGTTTGACTGGCTTGGCGTCCTCTTTAATAGTTAACTGGTGCGTGGCAATCTGAGGGTCAAGACCGGGCATGTCCTCGTAACTCCATGCGAACACGTCTATATACTCCTTCATAAGAGATATAAGTTCCTCCTTTTCCAAGGGAGTCAGCGTGTCGCTTATGAAGACGGGCTTCAGACTTTCATCCGTTCCCATGTTGACTTGTATCAATTTATCTTCAGTGGGCGGGTCACGCTGTTCAAAGCGAACATCCTAGAGAGTGTCCATATGCTTAGCCCAGGGATCATCCTGAACATCAATTGGTTCCTCGTGGCTTTCAAGTGCGGCTGAAACCATATTGGTTGTCAAGGATTGAAACCAGGCGCTAGTACTTATATTCGAATCTTGGTCGGGTGGAGATGAGTCTTCCTTGGCCGAAGAACTTTCTTTATCTTTGAGTGGTAATGAGGGTGGAGTAGATCCATCGCCCAACCCCTTGCGAGTCTTCTGATAGTAGTCTAGGCTCTTTCCTCTCGGTCTAAACGAGGGTATAAGATTTCGTCGCCCTTTTTCAAAATTTAATCCCGGCTTTTGGGCAAAATTGTAACCCATCTTTTCCATCATCTGTCAGGATTTCTATTCGTATAAATGGAACTGAGGTGATGTCTGTTCATCACTTTCACTGCTCTGTCCTCGTCGAGGTGACGTGACTACTTTGCCGAACATAATCGGCCTTTGAGACTTCTGTTGGGGAGGCACTTCAAAGTAGTAACCTTGACCCTTAGTTATTTCAAATTGAGAGAGGAGGGATGACCTGAGGGGCAAATGGTATGCCGCCAGAACTTCAAGTTTGGATAGGCCATCCACTTCGGTAGACGTACAAGAGGGCTCAGATTCAGTAGCTACAGCATGCTCGTAGACTAACTTCATATTTTCATTAATAACCCATTCATCCTCTACTACATCAGCTGCACTATTATCTAAATTGAAATTAAAATTTAGGTGAGGATTGATTTCATAATCACCCCCATCGTCTTCTTCAGGAAGTTCGTATTATGTATCCGTCTCATTACCAATTTCGTCAAGCTTCTGAGGCTTGCTAGGATCGTCATTGGAGACTTCATGGGCTGGCTTATAGAGTGCAGCATCTGTGAAGTAATTCTCCAGCCCCTTGAATGGTTGCTTATCCGCAACAAGTGTCCGGACTTCTCCTTCCTCATCGCAATATTTCATGCATTGGTGAAAAGTCAACGGGACTATCATGTAAGCGTGGATCCAAGGCCGCCCCAGTAAAATATTGTAGGAGGTTTCTGCATCAATAACATAGCATGTGACCTCCGTCATCAAATCCCCGATTTGACATCGGAGTCGGATCTTTCCGAGGGGACTCCTATTATTGGCATTAAACCCATATATTGTTGTATTGGTTGGTGTCAGACGATGGATGGAAATCTCTAACAGCTGCATCAAGCTTCTGGGCACGACACTTAGTGCAGAACCCGGATTAATTTGAATTCGGTCCACCTTTGTGGATCCGACATATCCGGAGAAATATAAAGGCCTATTATGCTTTATATTTCTCACCTACATATCTTCTGGAGAGAAGACTATTTGTGGGATCTGCCTCCTCACTTGATGACAGCGGGGGCAAGAATCCTATTCTTCATCAGCCGGCTCGACAATCTGAGTTAGGAATGACTCAGAGTCTGCTAAGGCCTCTCTTAACGCCTCACGAGTTGACTTTGATAACCGTAACAACTCGTATAGCGTGACTCTAGCTGGAATATTTTGCCAGCTGAGCTATAATATCGAATTGAAGGAAGTATCCTTGACTCTATCTTTTCCAGGGTTCTTCTGGAAGCGAAAACCTTTCTATTTTGCAGGTTTGGCAAGCTCCGCATATATGTCTTTTGGATCTACTTTGGTGTAGTCCCTGAGATATGTCTTTTCAGACCGAGTGCCGGAAGGGCCCGCCCCATCTTGATGGGTGGCCATGGCTTCGAGCTCCTCTTCAGAGTCTGTAGGTACCCCTGCAATATATTCATCTTTTATTTCTGCGGAAATAGCATTACTAGTCCGCTTCTTCTTCTGACCCCCTGTGTTTGTCCACTGCTCATCCTGTAGCAAATCAGGGTAGGCCCACATGACTTCCCTTTCTGAGTCGTTATGGGGACAAGTCCTTCTTGGGCCCTTTTGTAAGGGTCAAGGTTCTTCGTAACCAGCTTACCCTTCGGAATTGGGGTCACCCCTGCAGGGAACTCATGGGTTCCAACCACTATGGTTGCCATGTTGGCGGTGACCTTCTTCTGCTCCTCTTTAAGCGTCAGAACTCCAGCTTCTATTAGTGCTTGGATTCTGTTATTTAGAGGATAACAATCCTTAGTAGGGTGTCCAACATTCCAGTGATAGAGGCAATAATTGGGGTCGTTGGTTTTATCAGCGTCCTCTGGTTTCCTATTCTCCGGGAGTTTCAACATTCCCTTTCTCTGGAGTAAGTAGAAGAGTGTAGGCATTTGCTCCGCCTTGAAAGTATAGGTCCTCGCTTGTTGGGACCTATCGTGTCTTGTGCCCTTCTGATTCTGGGGCTTCGGGTTTGGTGGAGGATTTGTCTTCTGCGGAGCAGTTTCTGATGCCATCACCGCTTTCCCTTTGTTCTTCTTATTATTATTTTGGGAGTATGGCCTATTGTTCCCATTGTTTCTCGGTCCGCGAGACTCTTCAACTCGACGGATCAAGTCCTCGGCTTGTTCTCCCTGCTTGAACAAGTCTCTCCACGTCTTAGACTCCACGGCCCCATTTTTAGGAGCACGTTAGTCTTAAGATTATGGCGGCATATCTCCACCAGAGTTTCCTAGATCATTCCGTGTTTACAATGTATGGACTTCTCCCGGAACCTCGCTTTGAAGTCCTTTACTGTTTCTTGTTCCCCTTATTTGGTCGCAAGGAGGGAATGAACCGTAATCTCGGTATCATCCTCAAAGAAACGTGCGAGAAATGATCTCTCAACATCAAACCAAGTATTAATAGTACCTAGGGGCAGCTGCATAAACCAAGTAAAAGCAGGCCCTCGCAAAGTACTTGCGAATACTTTAGTCATAATCGGGTCATTACCGATCAAATGTCCGGCTTGGGACAAGAAGTAATAGATGTGTTGACTGGGAGATCCCTTCCCGTCATATGGCTCTAATTTGAGTGGCTTATACTTTGGAGGGTATGGTACCATGTCCCATTCAGGTGGATATAGTCTAGAGACTCCTGACTCTTTCAACTCCTTTTTATGCATCAGTGCTTCGATTTGACTCTGTAATTTTTGTATTTTCTCTCCATGTGGATCATGAAAAGAAAATCTGTCCTCATCCTCGTGCGTCGAGCGGGCTTTTTCTTCTCTTTCTTCTTCGTTCAGATTTTCTTTGCCCTTCTTGGCGTTATCTTCAACAAATTTTGAGAGTATCATCTTAAGATCTTCAATCGTTTTTTGTTGCTCTCGAATCATTCTTTCTTGGGCTTCAAATATCTGATTGATGTCGTCGGGCTTATCGGCCATATGTGATGCTGACTTTTGTAGCTGAGATGAGGCAGAGGAACGAGGTGGGGCTATAGCTCAGTTTTCACTGTCATCGTCATAAGAACCCATTGCAAGCCTCTTGTAATTCCGAGACGGAATGGCTCCTGATTTGAGTCGAGTGATACGATGAGGTTCTTCATCACTCGATTCTGAATCGTCATCCGTTTGTGCAACTTTCTTCCCTTTTCCTACCATGTTGGAGGTTACAACTCTCCATTTTTTCAGGGAAGCGGTCTTTGGATTCTTAATAGGGTTCTTGTTCGACTCGGTTAATCGGTCGAACACCGATACCCTGCTCTTGCTGCAGCCACAGTTGTCCATTATAGCGTATACCGCTGTCATCAGTTGCTGGCAGTGATAAATAGGTTCAACTTGAACTTGTTCTATGCCTCTCTTCTTGGACAGATACTCCCTGAGATCAGTTTCTTTAACAATGGAGTCGTGGGACCCATCCATCTTTTGAGAGGGTCTAGGAACCCATTGAAACTTCTTCTGATCATTGAAGTTCAGTTCTGGTTCACTGATGCGACAATCAGCCCTGATTCTTTAGTCGGGTTGATCTGCGCGGAGCTTAATGATAGCTTCACGTTTTATCTGGCGGGGCTAAAAATTAGCTCCGCGTTTTGCCATGCTAGCCTCACGTTTCTCGCTGGCTTGGCGTGTTTTCAGAAGTTTAGCTTCTGGAATAATAGCCCCGCGTGAAGGAAGATTCTTGCACGCTGCCTTACCCTCGCGATTAACGCAAATCATAGCTTCGCGTTTAGCGCGATTCTTACGACTAACAACAATTTTCCAGTCGTTTTCATGATTTTTGCTGAAAATCTTGTGTTTCTCATAAGTATTACTGGTCTCGCGTTTCTCGCTTGACTCAGTATTAACCTCGTATGGAATATTACACACTGGTTGTAAAGAATTTTTATCCTCGCATTCCTCGCGAGTGTAAGAAATCTTGCGTTTCTCGCAAGTACTACTGGCCTTGCGTTTCTTGCTTAGCTCAGCAGTACCCTCGCATGGTAAATCACACGCTGACTTTAAAGAATTTTTATACTCGCGTTTCTCGCGAGTGTTAGGTATTATGCGACTAGCGCAAATCTTACTGGTTTCGCATCTCTCGCTAAGCTCAGTAGTAGCCTCGCATAGAGAATCACACGCTGGCTTTTCCTTGCTTTTAAGGCAAGTTAATACTTCACGTTTAACGTGATAGTAACTGGTCTCGCGATTAGCACGAGCCAGTTTGCGAGGGACCATAACCTCGCGTCCATTAGCCTCGCGTCTAAGGCGGGCTTTGAGGGCTTTTCGCCTTGCTCTCTGATTCCTATTTCGATATTGGGTTCTGGTCAATCCAGTTCCCAGGTCTTCTTCAGCAGTAGGAAGCTCATACTCTGCTAGGATTCCCTGTCCGAGCACCAGCCCTATAGCCACAGTCTCCAAGGATCCCCGTCTCTCGGTGGATACCTTTTTACCCGTTGCTCGGGTATTGGAGCGCATGCGACGATAGTGTTGCATCTCGTCCAAGTCACATGATTCAGAGGAGAGGAACTCCTCGTACTTCTACTGGTCGATTTCAACGACTAGCGTGTCTACTTTGGATCCGATCATGTCAACGTCCGATTGCACACAATCTCTTCATCAGTGAAAGAGATGGCTCCCACTGTGTTCGCCAGTTTGTTCGCAGCTGAATTTGGATTATTCGCCTTTCCTTCCATTGAGTAAACTTGAATTACAATGAAAGAGAAGAAGAAAAGAACAAACGAGAGGATTTATAGTTGTATCGCTCTCTTTTACAATATACGTGGGATCTGTGTGGTGATGGGAACTATAGTAGTTCCTTTGGATGATCAGACATCAAACTCTTCTCTCCTGAAGATGACGGCCGACTGTAAACGATCTCTTCTGATCTTCACGAATTCAAGGCTCTGTGCGAAACTCGAATTCTCCAAGATTTCAGAAAAATAATCTCAATTGCCGAAAAGAAGACCCCTAGGGTTTCACCAAGAAGGTATTTATAGCCCCAGGTTAATGCAAGAGTTTCTATTTAAATAGAATTCTTACTCATCAAGGCTTCCAATCAAATATCTTAGTTTTGATTTGAATCTCTAGATTTAGAATTCTGATTGGACTTAATTTGGGTATTTGGATAAGCCCAAATTATAATTTCAATCAATTTGAAATTCTTGTCATTTGCTCACGCGGAGCTTTAATCGCATCAAAAGCAGCACTAAATAACCAGAATACGGAGCTAGCGCGGAGCTATCGATAGCTGCTCGTTTTGCTCAATGCGAGGCTAAAATTAGCCAGACATGGAGCTATAGAATTAGCTCGCGTTCTGTTGTGGAAAATCCTTTTCACTTAGAAATTTTCACTGCCAACAGCGGGATTCCTGATGCTCTGGTTAAAGAGATGCGTTGTCCCTTCACTTCCCAAGGAGGCCATTGCGAAGAACGTCGTCTATCCCGCTATTTTATTGGCTTATGGGCGACTGTTCGGGCTTTTACCAACAATGGTTGCCAACCTCCCAAGCGGGCATCGGGCCCTCTGCAACAGCTTCATGCCAGCAGAGAAGAATAAGGGCAAAGCTGGAAAGGGTAAGGCAGCCAAAAAAGCTGCTACGGTGAAGACACCGCACCCAAGGGTAGAGATGCCCTATACATATTAATGGCATGGCTAGTCATGCACTGCCCGTCGCTGATGAGTGCTGCGGATTACTGTCCGATTGACAAGCCGTATTTCGTGGAGAAGTACGAGCGCTCCGTATGGAATAGCAATTACTTGTCTCAAATCCGCAGGACACTCAGTCATCATCAAAACTATGAGATCTTCCGCTGCTTTCCAGACTTCCCTAGGGGAGACTATGGATCTAAATTTAAAGATATTTTGGGAACAGACAAGTTCACCAACTTATCTTCAGGGGCCTTTTGGTGGTTATTGAACATTCGCCCCGGCCACTTGGTGTACAGGCAAGATAATATGTGCTACATAGAGCTATATATCCCGAGTCGATTTGCTCGTCAATTTGGGTATACGCAGCTTTATGTAGGAAATCCAAACAAAAGGTTGGCGTACGAGGGAAACCTGTATGCGGAGGCACGGGGTTGGTTCCATTTTGCTGCTGGAGAAACCGGAGCAGAATTTATGCTCCCCTTAAAATCTCCAGAACTAAGCATGGTATTGAGCTTCTGTACCTGATATAGTATTGCCAATGCCGATGTGCCCAATTTTTCTATCAACCGCAGCTGCTGCCAGGAGATAGAGGCTTTCTACTCTAGCTGTCAAGGGGCCAAAAGAGTGAGAGTGAAAGGAATGGACGAATTTCTCGGCGCAACAGCCGATCCATCAGACTTTGGCAACTCTGATGGTGATGACGATAATGACAACGACGATGACAGTGGTGCCCCTCAAGACTTGGTTCCTCACCGCCGGAGCCCATCCATTAAACATCGCGGATCTGCAAGAGGCGAGCTGGCAAAGAAGAAGCAGAAACTGGCCCCGGGGACTCTCTTAGCCTCTCAAGAGGCGGCGGTCAAGTTTGCTTCGGATTTGCTGGCTTCAACTCTGCCTCCAGTGCCGGCAGAGGAGAGTGGACCTGCTGAAGCCCCAAGTGATACTGAGGTCCCGGCTCCTCCAACTACAGAACCTGTCGAACACCCTGCGGCGCAACCACTGGGTAGTGAGACAGGTACGCTCTTGGAAACAACGGCAGCTCCCCCTTCTAGTCCAACCACTGGACTCGTATCTCTTGGTATGGTTTTTATGTTCTATCTTCTATCTATTATTCATTTTACCATTACATGTAACACTCCTTGTTTGCTTTCTGAAATTCAGGTAGTCAACTCCACTCGCTGATGCATTCGACTATCAGGGGGAGTCTGAGGAATGGGTGGATTATTCCGGCACAACTGGGTCTGTGGGTGGATTGGATAGTTCTGCGAACGAATTTGACGCAGACTACTTTACGACAACTCCTCCCTCTACTCCTTCTTCAGTTCCCCCAATTAACGAACTTGGGAGTGATGATAGGACAGAAGTGATTGTCGAGGCTGCAGCAAGAGAAGCTACGCCAACCCCAACTCTACCGTCTCTGACACCGCCAGTCTGCTCCGAAGAGACTTTTCCAATAGTTGTTGGTGTTCCCTCTGCTACTCAGCCAGCAATTTTAACCTCGTCAACAATAATGGCTGTCGAGACTGTTGTGACTCCTCCAGCTCCAAGTCTTCTGCCAACGGGGGACGAGGAAAATTTGAAATTTTCGTTTGAAGCTACTTCTACCACAGGAGGAGCTTCGGATGAAAACACTCCGTCATCTACCCCTGTTAGTGGTGCTGCCCGAGTGATCTGTACTAGCGATGCTCCTCCTCGGGTTCCCAGTTCCGCCTAGTTTGCATTGGCTTTACTGGCCCTGCATATCAGGAATCTGGTACAGGGACGGGCTTCTTCCTCCTTTACTCCAGCAGACACCACTCCTCTGCCAGCGACATCTTCTTTAGTGCTACCTTCTTTAAATACAGACACTGCAGACTCTCTTGAAGAATTCTTCAACCACAGTGTTAATGATTTTATGCGGTTGCTAAAAAGATGTATCAGGATGATCCTTGATGGAAGAGATTTCCTTAATCTCGGACGTCCGATGTTATCTAGCTACTTGGATAATATCGAAAGGATCGGGGGACAAGACCGAACAGCTCCCTACTGGGCTCGCCTTGAAACTTTAGAAGAGCAAGTGAACACGCTAAACACAGTCTGTCAAGCAGATGTGGAAGCGATTTCTGAAATAGAGTTAGCGCGGCTTCGGACGGAGTTAGCGGCGCGTCGAGAGGAATTGATACGATAGGAAGATGGATGGTCTCGGGAGTTGGCAGAACTCCAAGCTAGTCAGGAGTCCATTCTTAGGGGTTTGGAGGCGGTGGACTTTGAGATTGAGAGGAGTCAGGCCGCCATCCTTAGAGCCCAGGAGACCATTGCTAAAGCTTAGGCTATCTTAGTAGCCAATGAGCTTCAACTAGGGGAATCCATTAAGAAACGGGAAGCGTTGATCCTCCAACGGGGACAGCTCGAGCAGGAGGGGACAATAAGAAGCCGTGATATTGAAGAGTCTAATCAGCAGCTAACTCAACAACTTGCAATGAATGACAACGACTTACGTAGGCAGGTTCAACACTCTGTGGAGGCAACTCACCGTCAGGTAATTGACGAGACGATGAATAAGTTGAAGCTCCTAGGAGATCCATAGTTTTCTTTTATTCCATTCGTTTATTCTTTTTGTAATAAGAACTTGTAATAGAAGAGAAAACCTTTAATGGTTCTTTGAGCTCTTTTGTAAATTCTCCCTTTTTTGATGAATAATGATGACTCTTTTGATTCTTTTATTTGTTGGCTAGAAAATCTGTCTGCACAACAAATAACTTGTCATCAAAATAGTTCATTTGTTTTGGTATAACCCTCCAAGGCTCAACTGCATAACTTGGATCGCTAATAACGGGATGATCGGGTCAGGATCATCAAATTTTGGTCAGAGGTGCTCAATTGCACATGCCAAGAATTTTATGAAGAAGTCCAAGTGCTCACATGCAAAACTTGAACAAGTGGAGGTGGTTCGAGGCTCAACTGCATAACTTGAACTGCACATCCAAGATGATCGGGTCAGGATCATCAATTTTCTGTCAGAGGTGCTCAATTGCACATGCCAAAGAATTTCATTGAAGAAGTCCAAGTGCTCATATGCGTAACTTGAACTAGTGGAGGTGGTTCGAGGCTCAACTACGTAACTTAAACTGCACATCCAAGATAATCGGGTCAGGATCATCAGTTTTCGGTCAGAGGTGCTCAATTGCACATGCCAAGAGTTTTATAAAGAAGTCCAAGTGCTCATATGCGTAACTTGAACAAGTGGAGGCGGTTCGAGGCTCAACTGCATAACTTGAACTGCACATCCAAGATGATCGGTTTAGGATCATCATATTTTAGGTCAGAGGTGCTTAATTGCACATGCCAAGAATTTGATGAAGAAGTCCAAGTGCTCATATGCGTAACTTGAACAAGTGGAGGCGGTTCGAGGCTCAACTGCGTAACTTGAACTACACATCCAAGATGATCGGGTCAGGATCATCAGATTTTCGGTCAGAGGTGCTTAATTGCACATGCCAAAGAATTTTATTGAAGAAGTCCAAGTGCTCATATGCGTAACTTGAACAAGTGGAGGCGGTTTGAGACTCAACTGCGTAACTTGAACTGCACATCCAAGATGATCGGGTAGGATCATCAGATTTTCGGTCACAGGTGCTCAATTGCACATGCCAAAGAATTTTATTGAAGAAGTCCAAGTGCTCATATGCGTAACTTGAACAAGTGGAGGCGGTTTGAGACTCAACTGCGTAACTTGAACTGCACATCCAAGATGATCGGGTCAGGATCATCAGATTTTCGGTCAGAGGTGCTCAATTGCACATGCCAAGAGTTTTATAAAGAAGTCCAAGTGCTCATATGCGTAACTTGAACAAGCGGAGCCTTATACTTCCAGGGTCATAAACAAGATGTGATAGTTACTCTATCACGATGCTTGTTTGTTAAGCATAGTATTTCTTTAGAAATTTGCCGTTGATCGGCATCATCATCCTATCGCCATTTTGATTCATTAAGCGATAGACTCCACTAGAGTATACCGTCTCCACAATAAATGGTCCTTCCCACTTGGGTTCAAATTCACCCTTAGTCTTATGGGTTAGTACCATTGACCTTTTAATAGCCAGAACCAAGTCTTCTTGCTTAAAGGTCCTTGGTTTAATGCTCTTATTGAACGTTCGCGAGATTCGGGCTTGATACAACTCAATTTTTTGTTGAGCCCTGAGACGCTTTTCATTTAACGCCTCTAGTTCTTGCAATCTTTGTTGATGGCACTCTGCTGTCGTCATCTTTATGGCTAAGGCCACTCTTAATGATGGAATCTGGATTTCGAGAGGCAAGACGGCCTCGCTTCCATAGACCAAAGAGAACGGGGTAGCTTTTGTAGGGGTGCGAACAGTGGTGCGATAAGCCCACAAATACTCTCCTAGATTTTCATCCCAGTCTCGTTTGTTGGAGGAGACAAATTTTCGAAGGAGTTTAATGATCGTCTTGTTGAAAGCTTTGGCTAATCCATTTGCGCGGGATTATATGGCGTTGAAGCAACATCTTTGATTCTGAACTTATCACAAAATCTTGAGAACCCCTGGCTGATGAACTGTGGTCCGTTATCATAAATGATTCTTCCGGGGATGCCAAAACGGTAAATGACATGATGCTTAATGAACTTAATCACATCCGTCTTTTTTACCTCTCTCATGGGCACGGCTTTGGCCCGTCTCGAAAAATAATCGGTTATTGCGAGAATAAACCGATGTCATCTAGATGACGGGGGAGTTATCGGCCCTACAATATCCATTCCCCATACCTCAAATGGCCAACTAGCAACGGTACTGTGCAAGTATTCTGGGGGTTGATGAATGAAATTGGCATGTATCTGACATTCATGACACCGTCTGGTGTATGCCATTGCCTCTATAATCATCTTTGGCCACTAGTATCCTAACCTTCTTATGCGGTCCCCACGTTTTGGACCGGACTGATGAGCTCCACACACCCCATCATGCGTCTCTCTCAGCATTTCATTAGCTTCCGCTTTTGATATGCAGCGTAGTAGGAGACCATTACTTGACTTTCTATATAAAGTTTGAAGTGTATGATCATAGTAAAATCTCGGGGCCTTCCTCTTTATCGAGGCGGCTTCCTTTGGATCCTCTGGCAGTATCCCATATAAGGCATAATCTATAAATGGATTTTGCCAATCACGAGGTTCCAGAGTTAAGACATCTGGCAAACTTCTTTGGTTTGGAATACCGTATCTGGATGGAGGAGTTCTCTGCTACCAATAGTCATGCTTTTAGCTTCACCTGGCGGGATCGCCAATGTTGCAGCTAGTGCAGCAAGAGCATCTGTATAGACGTTCTCATTCCGAGATATATGATAGATAAAAAACTGTTCAAAAATCATGCTAGCTCGATGCCTAACTGATGATAGGGGATGAGGGGTTTCATGTCTGACTTCATACTCACCTGTCATCTGGTTGATAATTAGCTTAGTGTTGGCAATGAAAAATTCTGAATAAAAAGAGTTTTCCACAACAGAACGCGGAGCTAATCCATAGCTCCGCATTTGGCTATTTGAGTAAACGCGGAGTTGTTCTATAGCTCCGCGTTAGCTCCGCGCACTGGTTATTTAGCGTCGCGTTTTGATGCGATTAAACCTCCGCATGAGTAAATAACCAGAATCTCAAGTTGATTGAGATTATGATTTGGGCTTATCCAAATACCAAATCAAGTCCAATCAGAATTCTAAATCAAGAGATTTAAATCAATATTAAATATTTGATTGGAATCCTTAATGAGAGAAAATTCTATTTAGATAGAAACTCTCAAACCATTCTGGGGCTATAAATACCTTCCTGGTAAAACCCTAGAGGGGCTCTTCTTTTGGATCTTTGGAGGCTTTTGATAAAGTTGGAATTACGTGTGAGAGCCTTGAACGAATCAAAACCAGAGATCAGAGGTCTTCTTCTTCCTTCTTTCGATCCTTCGGCAATTCAAGTATGCGAGAGAGCCTTGAAGCCTTTTTGTGATCGTCTTCCTCTTAGAGAATTCAAGTTGGCCGATATCTTCAAAAGAGAAGATTTCAACGTACCGATCGTCCACGGGAACTACTATAGATCCCATCGCCACTGATCCCACACAAACACATTGTAAAAGAGAGAGATTGAATAATAAGATCCTCTCGTTTGTTCTCTTTATATATATATCTTGTTCACTTCTATTGTAATTTAAGTTAATTCGATGGAAGGAAGCAAAGGAACTTTTGCGGCGAACAAACTGGCGACCACAGTGGGAGCCATCTCTTTCACTGATGAAGAGATTGTGGCGCAATCGGACGTTGACTTGATCGGATCCGAAGTAGACACGATGGTTGTTGAAATCAACCAGCAGAAGTACGAGGAGTTCCTCTCCTCCGGATCAGGTGACTTGGATGGGACCCGGCACTATAGTCGCATGTACTCCAATGCCCGAGTGACGGGTAGAAAGGTATCCACCGAGAGACGGGGATCCTTGGAGACTGCGGCTATAGGGCCGGAGTTCACACAAGAAATCCTAGCCGAGGATGAGCTTCTGACTGCCGAAGAAGACCTGGGGATTGGATTGACCAGAACCCAACCCCGAAACAGGAGCCGGAGAGCGAGGCGTAGAGCCCTCAAAGCCTGCCTTGAATGCGGAGCTAACACCAGAGGACGCAAGGCTATGGTCCCTCGCAAATTGGCTCGCGCTACCCGCGAGACCAGTCTCTACCATGTTAAACACGAAGTTACAACTTGCCTTAAAAGCAAGGAAAAGCCAGCGTGTGATATTTCACGCGAGGCTATTGCTGAGCCTAGCGAGAGACGCGAAGCCAGCAACATTTGTGCTAGTCGCAAAATATCTGACACTCGCGAGAGACGCGAGTATAAAAATTCTATAAAGCCAACGTGTGATTTTCCATGCGAGGCTGGTATCAAGCCAAGCGAGAAACGCGAGGCTACTTGCGAGAAACGCAAGACTTCTGACACTCGCGAGAGACGCGAGTATAAAAATTCTGTAAAGCCAGCGTGTGATTTTCCATGCAAGGCTAGTATTAAGCCAAGCGAGAAACGCGAGGCTATTTTCGAGAAACGCAAGACTTCTGACACACGTGGGAGACGCGAGTATAAAAATTCTTTGAAGCCAGCGTGAGATATTCCACGCGAGGTTGATACTAAGCCAAGCGAGAAACGCGAGGCCGGTAATACTTGCAATAAATGCAAGACTTCTGATACCCGCGAGGAACGGGAGGACGATTGGCAAATAGTTGTTAGTCGTAAAAATTGTGCGAGGTGCGAAGCTATGATCTGCGTTAATCACAAAGATAAGTCAGCATGCAAGAACTCCTCTTCACGCGGGGCTATTATTCCAGAAGCCAAATTTTTGAAGACACGCCAAGCTAGAGAGAAACGCGAGGCTAATGTGGCAAAACGCGGAGATATTCTTCAGGCTCGCAATATAAAACGCAAGGCTACTTCTAAGCCCCGCGAGGATCAATCCGACTGCATAACCAGGGCTGATCATTCAATGAAGCTTCAGTGGACCCGCCCAAAAGTCAGATAGACTTCGTGATTCCATGGTTAAAGACGCTGATCTCAGGGATTATCTTTCCAAGAAGAGAAGTATAGATCAACTTCAAGCTGAACCTGTTTGTCACTGTCAGCAGTTTATAACAGCGGTGTCCGCTGTAATGGACAATTGCGGCTGCAGTAAGAGCAGGGTATCAGTGTTTGACCGGTTATCTGAGACGGACAACAACCCTACCAAGAAACCAAGAACCACTTCCCTAAAATATTGGAGAGCTGTAACCTCCAACATGGTGGGGAAAGAAAAGAAAATTATAGAGATGGATGATGATTCAGAATCGAGCGATGAAGAACCTCATCGTGTTACTCGACTAAAATCAGGAGTCGTCCCGCCTCGAAATTATAAGAGGCTCGCAGGGGGTTTTTACGATGAGGACAGTGATAATTCAGCTATAGCCTCACCTTGTTCCTCTGCATCGTCTCGACTACAGAAGTCAGCATCTCACATGGCAGGTAAATCTGATGATATCAATCAGAGATTTGAAGCTCAAGAAAGAATGATTTGAGAGCAGCAAAAGATGATTGAAGGTTTTAAAGTCATGCTATCGAGATTTGTAGAAAATAATGCCAAAAAGGGCAAGGAAAATACAAATGAAGAAGAACAGGAGGAGAAAGCCCACTTGATATATGAGGAAGAAGATAGATTTTCTTCCGATGATCCGCATGAAGAAAAACTTGAAAAATTACAGAATCAACTCGAAGCTTTGATGCGTAAAAAGGAGTTGAAAGAAGCAGGGGTTTCAAGACCGTATCCTCCTGAATGGGATATGATACCATACCCACAGAAGTATAAGCCGCTCAAGTTAGAGCCATACGACGGGAAGGGATCGCCCAGTCAGCATATATATTACTTCCTATCCCAAGCAGGATTTTTAATGGGTAATGACCCCATCATGACCAAAGTATTCCCAAGTACTTTGCGAGGGTCTGCCTTGGTTTATGCAGTTGCCCCCAGGTACTATTAATACCTGGTTAGATGTAGAGAAATTATTTCTCTCACGTTTCTTCGAGAATGATACCGAGATTATGGTTCATTCCCTCCTTGCAACTAGACAAGGGGAACAAGAAATGGTAAAAGAATTTATAGAAAGGTTCCAGGAGAAGTCCGTGCATTGCAAACACGGAATGGTTCAGGAAACTCTTGTCGAAACTTGTCGACACAATCTTAAGACCAATGTGCTCCTAAAAATGGGGGCCGTAGAGTCTAAGATATGGAGGGATTTGCTTAAACAAGGAGAGCAAGCTGAGGACTTAATTCATCGAGTTGAAGAATCTCGTGGATCAAGAAGTGCTGGGGGTAGTAAGTCATATACCCAAAATAGCAGCAATAAGAATAAAGGAAAAAGAGTGATGGCATCAGAAGCTGCTCCTCAGATATCAAACCCTCCACCGAAGCCGAAGCCCCAAAGTCAGCAGGGCCCAAGGCAAAATAGACCGCAGTAGGAGAGAAATTATACTTTCAAAGTGGAACAGACGCCTATCTTCTTTCACTTGCTCCAGAAAAAGGGAATGCTAAAACTTCCGGAGAATAAGAAGCCAGAAGACGCTGGTAAGACTAATGATCCTAACTACTGTCTCTATCACCGGAATGCTGAGCACCCTACCAGGGATTGTTTTCCCCTTAAGAACAGAATCCAAGCACTAATAGAAGCTGGAGTTCTGACGCTTAAGAAAGAGCAGAAGAAGGTCACTGCCAATATGGCAACCATAGTGGTTGGAACTCACGAGTTCCCTGCAGGAGTGACCCCAATCCCAAAAGGGTAAGATGGTCACGAAGAACCTTGATCCTCACAACAAAGCCCAAGAAGGACTTGTCCCTGTGACGACCCAAAAGGGGAAAGTCATGTGGGTTCATCCCGATTTGCTAGAGGATGAGCAATGGACTACTACAAGAAGTCAAGGGAAGAAGCGGACTGTTAATGTCATTTCTGCAGATATAAAGGAAGAATATATAGCTTCGGGAACCTTCAAAGATTCTGAAGAAGAACCCGAAACTATGGCCACTCATCAAGATGGGGCAGGCCCTTCAGGTACTCGATCCGGGAAGACATATTTTAAGGACTATACTAGAGTAGATCCGAAAGACATCTATGCGGAACTCGCAAAGCCCGCAAAATAGAAAGGACCTCGCTTCCAGAAGAATCCTATTAGAGAGGAAGGAGCCAGCGAGACTACCTTCAAGTTTGACATAATTGCTCAGTTGGCGAATATCCCAGCACGAGTAACGCTTTACGAATTGTTGAGACTATCAAAATCAACACGTGAAGCTCTAAGAGAGGCCTTGGCAGACTCTGAGTCATTCCTAGCTCAGATTATCGAGCCGGCCAATGAAGAAGAAAAGGACTCTTGCCCCCGCTGTCACCAAGTGAGGAGGCAAGTCCCACAAATTATCTTCTCTCCAGAAGACATGCAGATGAGGAATATAAAGCACAACAGGCCTTTATATTTCACCGGATATGTCGGATCCTCGAAAGTGGACCAAATTCAAATTGATCAGGGTTCTGCACTAAGAATCGTACCCAGAAAGTTGATGCAGCTGTTAGGGATCTCCCTACATCGTCTGACGCCGACCAATACAATGATATACGGGTTTAATGCCAATAATAGCCGTCCCCTCGGAAAAATCCGACTCCGATGTCGGATCGGGGATTTAAGGATGGAGGCTACATGCTATGTTATTGATGCAGATACCTCACACTTTGTTGGGGCGGCATTGGATCCACGCTCACATGATAGTTCCGTTGACTCTTCACCAATGCATGAAATATTGCGATGAGGAAGGAGAGGTCCGGACACTAATTGCCGACAAGCAGCCATTCAAAGGGTTGGAGAATTACTTCACGGATGCTGCACTTTATAAACAAACCCATGAAGTCTCCAATGACGATCCTAGCAAACCTCCAAAGCCCGATGATAGTGGCAATGAAGCCAACATTGAGTAAGAGCTTCCTGGAGAAGACAATGGGGGTGACTACGAAATTAACCCTCACTTAGATTTTAATTTAAGTCTTTATAATATAGTGGATGTAATAGAGAGTGAATGGGCTATTAATGAAGACATAAAGTTAGCCTACGAGCATGCTGTAGGTACTGAGTCTGAACCCTCTTGTACTTCCACTGAAGTGGATGGCCTGTCCGAACTTGAAGTTCTGGCGGCATATCATTTACCACTTAGGTCATCCCTCCTCTCCCGATCAAGAATAGCTGAGGAAAAAGGTCACTGCTTCGAAGTGCCTCCTTGGGGAAGATCCCAAAAGCCGATTATGTTCGGTAGGGTAATTACGTCACCTCGGCGAAAACAAAGCAGTGAAAGTGATGAGCAAACATCACCTCAATTTCACATGTATGAACAAACATCCCGCCAGATGATGGAGAAGATGGGTTATAATTTTATCCAGAAGCCAGAATTGAACTTTGGAAAAGGGCGACGGAATCTTATACCCTGTTCAGCCCAAGAGGAAAGAGCCCTGATTATTATCAGAAGACTCGCAGGGGCTTGGGCTATGTATCTACTCCCCCCTCATCACCTCTAAGAGATGAAGAGTTCTTCGGCCAAAGAAGATACATCTTCACCTGACCATGATTCGGATATAAGCACCGGTGCTTGGTTTCAGTCCTTGACGGCCAATATGGTTTCAGCCGCATTAGAAAGTGACGAGGAACCAATCAATGTCCAAGATGATTCCTAGGCTAAGCATATGGACACTCTCTAGGAAGTCCGCTTCGAGCAACGTGATCCGCCCACTGAAGACAAATTGATACAGATCAACATGGAAACGGAAGAAAATCTGAAACCCATCTTCATAAGCGACACGCTAACTTCATTAGAAAAGGAGGAACTTATATCTCTTATCAAAGAGTATATAGACGTGTTTGCATGGAATTATGAAGACATGCCTGGGCTTGACCCTCAGATTGCCACACACCGGTTAACTATAAAAGAAGATTCCTAACCTGTTAAATAACAACAGAGGCGTTTTCGATCCGAGTTGATGGAGGCAATAGTTGTTGAGGTCAACAAACTTATAAAATTCGGATTCATCTGTGAAGAACAGCATCCGGATTGGGTTGCCAACATAGTGCCAGTTCGTAAAAAGAACAGCAAAATCTGGATATGCATCGACTTTCGGGATCTCAATGCTACATGTCCCAAAGATGAGTTTCCACTTTCCATCACCGACGTGATGATAAACAATACTTGTGGCTACGAGAGGATGTCTTTTATGGATGGCTTCTCAGGATATAACTTGATCAAAATGCACCCAGATGATGAAAAGCAAACAGCTTTCAGAACGCCGCTGGGGGTATACAGTTATACGGTGATGCCATTTGGGCTGAAGAATATCGGTGCCACTTATCAACATGCGATGAGCACTATATTCAAAGAACATCTGCGCAAGACAGTAGAGTACTACGTGGATGACTTGGCGGTCAAAAGTAAAAATAAAGAGGACCACCTTCAGGACTTAAGAGTGGTCTTTGATCTCATGAGGAGACATCATTTAAAGATGAATCCCACTAAGTCATTTATGGGGGTGTCGAGTGGGAAATTCCTTGGGTTCATAATAACTTCAAAAGGAATTTTCCTCGACCCTGAAAAGGTAAAAGCAATTAGTGAGATGCCACCTCCCCGCAATTTTAAAGAATTGAGGGGGTTACAAGGGAAACTTGCTTATATTCAGCGCTTCATTTACAACTTATGGGGACGATGCCAGCCGTTCTCTTGACTTATGAAGAAGGGGGTTTCTTTTGTATGGAATGAGGCATGTCAACAGGCATTTGATGATCTTAAAGAATACCTCACCAAACCTCCCGTTCTTATGGTGCCAGTCCCTAGGCAGCCCTTCCTTATATATGTGAGGGCCATAGATAATGCCTTAGGAGCATTACTTGCTCAATATAATGAGCACAGCCATGAACATGCCCTCTATTATCTAAGCAGGACAATGATCGGAGCCAAACAGCGGTATACCCCGATTGAAAAGGAATGTTTAGCCCTAGTGTTGGCTGTTTAGAAAATGCGACACTATCTTTCTGGGCAAACGATTCATGTCATATCACGGGTTAATCTCCTGAAAATCCTGATGACAAAACCATGATCCTTAAATGGCCGGTTGGCTAAATGGGCATTATTGCTATTGCCATACGATTTGCATTTCGTCCCTCAAAAAGCTACGAAGGGACAGGCAATCGCCGACTTTCTTGCAGACCATCAAATCTGGTCTAATTCCAAACAGACGTCAGAGTTTAACACAGTTCGCAAGGAACAACCATGGCAAATGTTCTTTGATGGTGCTGCCAGACGATTTGCTGCTGGAGTGGGGGTTGTGCTAATTTTTCCACATAAACATATATTGCCTAACGGTTACTCACTGACTGAACCGTGCACGAATAATATGGCGGAATATAACGCACTCATTATCGGCTTGAAAATGGCTTTACAACTGGGGGTGAACTATCTAGAGGCATATGGAGACTCTAAACTCATCGTCAATCAGATGACGGGCGAGTATGAAGTCAGGCATGAAGCCCTCATCCCCTATTATCAACTAGCCATTGAACTAGCTGGGTACTTTGAGCAATTTTACATCTCTCATATACCTCGGAATGAGAATGTATATGCAGATGCCCTTGCCGCATTAGCTGCAACATTGGCGATCCCGCCAGGTGAGGTTAAAAGCATCACCATTGAAAACAGAGAGCTCCTTCATCCAGATACTCTTCTTCAAAATAAAGAAGTGTGTCAAGTAGGCCTAACCCTGGAACCCCGTGATTGGCGATTTTTGTTTGTGGATTATACTTTACATGGGATATTATCAAAAGATCCTAAGGAAGCCACCTCTATAAAGAGGAAGGCTTAAAGATTTTATTATGACCATAAACTTCAGACTTTATATAGAAAGTCAAGAGATGGTGTACTACTACGCTGCATATCAAAAGCGGAAGCAGAAGAAGTGCTGAGAGAAACACACGATGGAGTATGTAGAGCTCATCAGCCCGGTCCTAAACTTGGAGACCGTATAAGAAGGCTAGGGTACTCCTGGCCGAACATGATCACGGAAGCAATGGTATACGCTAAACGATGTGATGCATGCCAAATACATGCCAATTTTATTCATCAACCCCAAGAATACTTGCACAATACCGTTGCAAGTTGGCCATTTGAGGCATAGGGGATGGATATTATGGGGCCTATAACTCCCCCGTCATCCAGAGGACATCGGTTTATTCTTGCAATAACCGATTATTTTTCAAAATGGGCCGAAGCCGTGCTCATGAAAGAGGTAAAAACGACAGATGTGATCAAGTTTGTCAAGCATCATGTCATTTAGCGCTTTGGCATTCCCCGACGGATTATTCATGATAATGGTTTGCAATTCATCAACCAGAGATTCTCCAGATTCTGCAATAAGTTCAGAATCAAAGATATACCGTATAACCCCGCAGCCAATGAGTTGGCTGAAGCCTTCAACAAGACGATTATTAAACTCTTTCGGAAGTTCGTCTCCTCTAATAAACAGGATTGGGATGAAAAGCTAGGAGCGTGCCTGTGGGCTTATCGCACCACTGTTCGCACCCCTATAAAAGCTACTCCATTCTCTTTGGTCTATGGAAGTGAGGTCGTCTTGCCTCTCGAAGTCCAGATTCCTTCATTAAGAGTGACTTTAGCCACAAAGATGACGACAGAAGAGCGCCATCAACAAAGATTGAAAGAACTAGAGGTGTTGAATGAAAAGCGTCTCAGGGCTCAACAACAAATTGAGTTGTATCAAGCCCGAATCTCTCAAACGTTCAATAAGAACATTAAGCCAAGGACCTTTAAGCAAGGAGACTTGGTTCTGGCTGTTAAAAGGCCAATGGAGCAACCCACAAGACTAAGGGTAAATTTGAACCCAAGTGGGAAGGACCATTTGTTGTGGAGACAGTATATTCTAATGGAGCCTATCGCTTAATGAATCAAGATGGCGACAGGATGATGATGCCGATCAATGGCAAATTTCTGAAGAAATACTATTCTTAGTATCCCTGGAGGTACGCGTCTTCTTTTCTTAGGCATGCGCGTTGTGGCGCCTCTGACCTAAACCTGGTGTGTTTGGTTCTCAAGTTTGAACCACCTCCAGTCTTCTCTTAAGCATGCGTAGTTTAGCGCCTCTGACCTAAACCTGGTGTGCTTGGTTCTCAAGTTTGAACTGCCTCTAGTCTTTTTCTTAGGCATGCATAGTTTGGCGCCTCTGACCTAAAGCTGGTGTGCTTGGCTCTCAAGTTTGAACCACCACCAGTCTTTTCTTAGGCATGCGCAATTGAGCGCCTCTGACCTAAACCTGGTGTGCTTGGTTCTCAAGTTTGAACCACCACCAGTCTTTTCTTAGGCATGGGCAATTGAGCGCCTCTGACCTAAACCTGGTGCGCTTGGTTCTCAAGTTTGAACCGCCTCCAGTCTTTTTCTTAGGCATGCGAGTTTGGCAACTCTGACCTAAACCTAGTGTATTTGGTTCTTAAGTTTGAACCATATCCAGTCTTTTCTTAGGCATGTGCAGTTTGGCGCCTCAGAACTAAATATGGTGTGCTTAGTTCTCAAGTTTGAACGGCCTCCAATCTTTCTTTTAGGCATGCGCAGTTGAGCGCCTCTGACCTAAAAGGTAATGAATTGCCCAACGCCGATTAGGCAATGGGAAGAGAACCAGTTTCTCGCCAACCCATCATACTGGGGTAAAAGTATGAATTGCTCAACGCCGATTAGGCAATGGGAAGAGAACAAGTTTCTCGCCAACCCATCATACTGGGGTAAAAGTATGAATTGCCCAACGCCGATTAGGCAATGGGAAGAGAACCAGTTTCTCGCCAACCCCTTCGTGCTGGGGGTAAAAAGTATGAATTACCCAATACCGATAAGGTAAAGGGAAGAGAAAAAGTTTGGCATTTAAGCCCAAACGAAATCCTCGACAACTCATTATGTTGAAGGGAATAACATGGCTAGCCCAACTCAAACGGTAGTTGGTAAAGGCTAAGCAAATCCGTTGATAGCTGGGGGTTTGCTAAAAATTCCATAAATCCTGTCATGTTAAATTCTTATTTCTGACAGTATGGCTCGGAAAATTGTGCATAAACGATACAGAGAGATAAATCATTTTGACGACAAGTTGTTTATTGGGCAAGCAAATCTGTTTTGAAGCCGGCAAATAAAAGAGAGTCAAAAGAATCATCTTTATTAAAAGGTGAAGATACAAGAAGAATTTCGAAGAACCATCAAAGGTTATCTCTCTCCCGTTTACGAAGTTCTTATTACAAGAAAAATGAAAGAATAGAATGAGGAAACTATGGATCTCCCAGGAGCTTCAATTTATTTATCGTCTCATCCAAATTTCGACGATGAGATGACTCCACGGTATGTTGAGCCTGTCTACGCAACTCATCGTCATTTATTGCAAGTTGCTACTGACGAGACTCTTCAATGGCACTATTCCTGTTCGTCTCCTCCTGCTTGACCTGTTCCTATTGGAGAAGCAACATCTCCCGCTTCTTGAAAGACTCCCCTAATCGGAGTTCATTTTCTATCAAGATGGCCCGAGCTCTGGCAATCGTCTCCTGGGCTCTAGAGATGGCAGCCTGACTCTCCCCAATCTCAGAGTCCACCCTCCTCAGATCTCCGAGAATGGATTCCCGGCTGGCTTCGAGCTCTGTTAGCTCCCGAGACCATCTCTCTTCCTGCTGCCTTAAAGCATTTCTACGTGATGTTGATTCCGCCCGAAGCCGCGCCAGTTCTATCTCAGTGATTGCCTCCACATCCGCCTAACGGAGCGTATGTAGTATGGTCACCTGCTCTTCTAAGACTGCAAGGCGGGCCCGATAAGGAGCTGCTCGATCTCGTCCCCCAACTTCTTCAATATTTTCCAGATAGTGGAATAACATTGGGCGTGTGAAGTTGAAGAAATCGTGGCCAGCAAGGACCATCTCGATACATCTCCTTAGCAAACGCATAAAATCAACGACACTGAAGTTGAAAAGTTCTTCAAGAGGATTTAAAGTGTCAGCAGGCAAAGCGGGTAATGCCAAGGGAGATGTCATGGGCAGGGGAGCAGTAGCTACCGGAGCTGGAGAAGAAAAAGCCCGTCCTTGTACCAGATTCATGATGTGGGGAACCAGTAAAGCCAATGCAGATCTGGAGGAACTGGGAACCTGAAGGGAAGCAGCGCTAGTATGGATCACCAGGGCAGCGCCACCTACAGGAGAAGATGAGGGAGTATTTCTACCAGAAGCTCCCCCACTTGTGAGAGTGGCTTCGAACGAGAACTTCAAATTATCCTCATCCCCTGCTTGAAGACTTGAAGCAGGAGGAGTTGCAGGTGTCACAGCAGCCACAATGATAGACGCTGTTAGCACCGCTGACTGAGGAGCAGAAGGTGCAACGTAGATCACTGGAAAAGTCTCCCTGGAGCAAGCTGGTGGTGTTGGAGATGGCATACTTGGAGATGGTGTGGCCTCTCTTGCTGCGGCTGCAATAATAACTTCTGTTCTTTCATCACTCCCTAATTCATCAATGGAAGGAATTGATGAGGAAATTGGACATGTGGTCGGCGTGAAATAGTCAGCGTCAAATTCATTTGCCGAACCACCCACTGAACCAGTAGTGCCCGAATGGTCCACCCTGTCATCAGACTCCCCCTGAGTAGTAGAATGCCTCGGCGAGAGAAGTTGACCACCTGCATTTCAGGAAACTAGAAAAGCAGTGTTACGGTAAAATAATAGCGGGCAAAAGATAAAATGCTAAGAGCCATACCAGGCGATACAAGTCCAGTTGTCAGACTTGAAGGGGGAGCCATTGTCATTTCCAACAATGTACCCATCTCGCTACCCGTTGGTTGCGCCACAGGTTCTGCAACAGGCTCTATGGCCGAAGGAGCTGAAACCTCAACGACACTTGGAGCTTTAGCAGGTTCATCCTCCCTTGCCGATGCTGAGGGTAGAGCTAAAACCAATAAGTCTGGAGCAAGTTTGACAGCCACTTCTTGGGGGCTATCGAAGTTTCCTGAGCCAACTTCTGCTTCTTACCGGGCCTTTTCTTTAAGGTACCGCTGCATTTGAGAGTTGGACTCAAGGGACAACTGACAACAGGCTGGGGAGCTCCTCCAGCACCAGTATTGTCGTCTTCATCACCGTCATCATCATCGGACTCGCTGGCGTCTGAAGGCTTAGCCGCGGCGCCAAGGAATTCTTCCATTCCTTTTATTCTCACTCTAGAAGAACCCTGGCAGCTAATGTAGAAAGCCTCAATCTCCTTGCAACAACTGCAGTTGGAAGAGAAGCCGGGCACGTCAGTATTTGCAATGCTGAACCATGTGCAGAAGCTGAGACTCATGGCCAGCTCTGGCGACTTCTGGGGTAAGGTGAATTCAGCTTCGGTTCCACCTGCCACAAAATGGAACCAGCCACGGGCACCTTCGTACAAGTTCCCCTCGTAAGCAAGATTCTTGTTTGGATTACCCACGAAGAGTTGAGAGTATCCGAACTGGCGAGCAAAGCGACTTGGGATGTATGGTTCATTTAGACACTTGATATCTTGACGATATACCAAGTGTCCGGAACGGATATTGAGGAGCCACCAGAACGCTCCCGCAGATAAAGCAGTAAAATTATCTGCTCCCACAGCATCCTTCAGTCTCAACCCATATCCTCCGCCTGGAAAGTCAGGAAAACACCGGAAGATCTCATAGTTCTGAAAGCTACGAAGAGTCTTCCGAATTTGGGACATATAATTGTGCTTCCATGAAGAGCGCTCATACAACTCCACAAAGAAGCACTTCTCACCTGAACGGCGTTCAGCCGCAATCATCAAGGAGGGGCAGCGCAAGACGAGCCATGCCATCAAATAAGTATAAGGAAGCTCCACCCTAGGGTTTGGAGTCTTCGCCTGGGCAGTCTCCTTCGATCTTCCCTTTCCTTTCCCCTTGACCTTATCAGCGGGGAGAAAATCATGACAGAGTGTCCGCAATCCATGTTGCAGATTGCACACCATAGCAGAAAGAAGTCCAAGGGGTCGGCCATATGCGAGAAGAACCGTTAGATATACCACGGTCATTGCGATTGCTTCCTTGGGCAATGACGGCACGACGCATTTCTTCAGCCACAGCATCAAAAATCCGGCGATGAGACCTCTGTTGGAGACCGAAAATTGGGCTTGATAATGGTAGATCTTGAATGAAGTGCCAGGACCGTATCCATTCTCATTGGAGTCAGTGGTATAATATAATAAGTAATGGCTCCTGACTATACGTTGATCGATGTCTGAGATGGAGACAGGAGGATGGCCATGGATAGTTGTCAAGCAATCCTTAGAATTCAAATTGGCAAAGAGGTACTCGGCCCATTTCTTGTAGCCGATGCCATGATTACGCGCACCTGCCAGGTCAGCGCAAATGCAGTAGTGGCACATCATTTCCCAATATGTCACATAGACGCGCTCATCCCTTACTATCAGCATATTCAATCCTTCGGTGGTGGGGATATATTCTTCATAGGGGACTTCACCCATGGAAAGCCCGGAAACCTCGAACATCTCGTGGAGAGCAAACCCTAGCTCACCCACTGGTGTAAAGAGAGTGCAGGTCTTGGGGTTGTACATCTCCAAGAGGCAGAAGAAATGATAAGCACTCTGCGGGAACCCGAACTGGACGTTCCTGATGGCTTTATATAAGCCGATATCCTTTAAGATGGGCTCGTGGGAATCCAACATGTACTGAACAAGGAGAGCCCACCACATATTACTAGAAGAATGAACCCAGCCAAGCATCCTAAAGTCGCTAGCCGGGTACTGACCATCCTTCGCCAGGAACTCACTTAAGAAAGTTCGTGCGCGGGATGGGACTTCTCCTACTAGAAGCTCCTTGCCAAATCGGCCTGGAAGCAAGCCAGTAATGCTTCTGGGGGGACCATTTTGATAAATCCCTTGTACACCAAATTTGCCTGTTGGGACGCCATCTTGCTCTTGAGTTAGTCCCCACTTTAATTCCCGAGGCATCGCCAGCCTCTGAAGATAGACCAGAGGATAGCTACGATCCATTCTATGTAGAAACATCAGCATTTTGCCTAAGTTATATAACCAAACGCACTCCTCTTCAAAGAGAATCTCATCTGATTGATCCATCTGGTCTCCAAAGAGGAAGGCCGGTTTCTCCATCGCCTCTCTATTCAAAATTTCGAAGGGTGCATCAGTTATAATTTCTCGCACAGTAGTGGGGTGATACTTAATCAACTTCTCCTTGCGCTCCTTCGGGTCTGGCTTATATGAAGCCAAGATAGTGGTGAAGCAAAATTGGCCGGAGGGATCAGAACCCCCAGCAAAGCCGAAGTAGTTCTTGTAGGGAAGAGCTTCCATCGAATACCCTACTGCAAAAAGAAAGCAGAGTTAGAGAAGTTTCTATAAGACAGAAAATTTCTCTAAGTATGGATGCACGAAGCTAAAAATTAGAACGCGCGAAGCTAAAAAATAGCGCCGCCGAAGCTAAAAATTAGACCGCGCAGAAGTCAAAATAGCCTCGCGTTTCAACGCGACTGCTACTTAAAATAGCCTCGCGTTTCAGCGCGACTGCTACTTAAAATAGCCCCGCATTTTAAAATGCGAGGATGATGCGATAACTTCGCATGAGAAAAAAGCCAGAGGCTTTTCTTTTTCTCCAAGCCATATGGCCGGAAATAGCCCCGCATTTTAAAATGCGAGGATGACGCGATAACTTCGCTTGAGAAGAAAGCCAGAGGCTTTTTTTTTCTCCAAGCCATATGGCCGGAGTACGCTGATCTCGCCGATGAAGGTAGTGATTAACCGGTTAGAATCAAACCAAATCACTCTAAAATATCCTAAAGAGTCTCGATAGAGAGATTCTTACTTAAAATAGCCCTGCATTTTAAAACGTGAGGATGACACGATAACTTCGCGTGAGAAGAAAGCCAGAGGCTTTTCTTTTTCTCTAAGCCATATGGCCTAAAATAGCCCCGCATTTTAAAACGCGAGGATGACGCGATAACTTCGCGTGAGAAGAAAGCCAGAGGCTTTTCTTTTTCTCCAAGCCATATGGCCAGAGTACGGCGATCTCGCCGATGAAGGAAGTGATTAACCGATTAGAATCAAACCAAATCACTCTAAAATATCCTAAAGAGTCTCGATAGAGAGATTCTTACCCCTAATAGGCGAAACGTGGGCTGGTGTGTCGCCGCCATGGCCGCTGCCACCACTGCTTGCGCCAGTCGCCGATGATGGAGCTGCACGAGAAGTAGCACGAGTTTTGGGTGCCATTACTTGAAACTTGAGGAGAATCGACAGGAAATTGAAAAGAAATCGGTCGGAGAATGTTAGGGTCGCCTGAGCTCTGATCGTCCGAATCTCTAGGGTTTCTGAAAAATTCTCAAGTGAAGTGAGAAGAAAAAGAAAAGAGATTTCATTTAAATGAGGGAAACCGCCTCTTGGAATTCGGTGCGGATTTCGGAGAAAATGACTGGTCAGTTACTCTCCAAAACGCGGAGCTATTAGCCTCGCGTGATAAAGTAAAAAAAGTGGAGATATTAACTCCGTGCTACTCTGCGCAACTCCGCGAAACGCGAAGATAACTTGGTATTTTAGCTTCGCGTTCTCATGAAAAACTTGGATTTTTGGCTAAGTTAAAGATGATCCCTATCCGATCACTTCAGGTATTAATGATCTAAGTTACTCAGAAGAGCCTTAGACTATTTTACCAGAATTATTAACCATCTGTTTGTTGAGCAAGCAAAATTATTGAAGCCAACAGATAGAGAGGAAAATAATTTATCTTTATTCACGAAGTAAGAGATTACAAAGAGGGAGTTATAGCTCTCCCAAAAGCTTTTATATGTTCAACTCATCGATAACCGAACAGTAAGACTTCTCTACGGGGTGTTAAAGCTCAGTTCTCTGGTTCACATGCAAAAGAACTCCAGATTTCTCTACGGACTGTTGAAGCTCAGTTCCCTGGTTCACATGCAAAAGAACTCCAGATTTCTCAACGGGGTGTTGAAGCTCAGTTCCCTGGTTCACATGCAAAAGATCTCCTCTGCAAATGCCAATTCGGATCTGTCATTTGAAATGAAGCACGAGAGGAAAGGGAAGTGCTACAATGAAGCACAAGCTGAACTGCAAGTGCTGCATTGAAGCACAAGCTGAACTGCAAGTGCTGTAATTCCTTACTTGAGCTTACGGCTCCGTCAAGAGTTTATCTCTCGGAGCCAGAGCTTGAAACCTGCAACTATATTGTAAAGCATATGCTTCTGGCTTCCTTAGAGTTACTTTTGCTGATGAAGATCGATGGACCCGCATACACTCGTCTTCAGAAAGGATTAGACTTACTGCAAAAGGAACAGAGTTTCTAAAAGTGTGAAAACGCGAAGCTAAACTAACTCTGCGTGCAGTTGAAGAAATAGCCTTGCGCTTTAAACGCGGAGGATGACGCGATAACTTCGCATAAAGGAAGGATAGAGTTTTTCTCTGCTGTTTCCTTCTCTTTCATAGCCTCGCAATTCATCGCAACGGCTAATCAAAGATAGCCTCGCAATTCCTCGCGACTGCTAATCAAAGATAGCCTCGCAATTCCTCGCGACTACTAATCAAAGATAGCCTCGCAATTCATCGCAACTGATAATCAAAGAGAGCCTCGCAGATTCATCACGACTGCTAGTCAGATAAGCCCCGCGTTTCAAGTGCAGGGATGACACGATAACTTCGCGTAGAGAAAGATCAGAGTTCCTCTCTGACTTCTCCTTCTCCTTCAAGCCTTACGACAACGGCGATCTCGCCGGCAAAGTAAACAATTGGCCGGATTAAGCCAAGCCAAAACATATCAAGATGGTTCTTAGAAGCCCAAGAGTTAAAGTTTTTACCTTCAGAAGATGCTGCATAGACTGGTTCGCCGTCGCATCGACTTCCACGGCTGCTGCCATTAACGCCGGCCAACGTGCATCTAGCCAAACTCCTCTGAAATGACATCCTAGTGATGAAAATCTATGGAGAGTTAAAGGGAGATCAACTGAAGATCACTCATTGACATCGCTCACTAGGTTGAAGGGGTTGATAACTCTTCAAAATCTCCGAATGAAGAAAAAGCTGAGTCGAGAAGCTCTATTTAAACAGGATTTCCGTCGCTTGGTATTCGGTGCAGAAATTCGGAGTAATTAATGAAACAATTACTCATTTCACTAAAAATGAGGTGAAGCTGATTAGCTCCGCGTAGGCGAGCATAACGCGAAGGAGTTGGTATTCTAACTCCGCGTTTTCAGTTTGAAGATCCAAAGTATTTTAAAATTTGCTAAGTTCAAAGCCATTTTGAAAACTTTGGAGGGGGTTCTGTTGGCAGTGAAAATTTCTGAATAAAAAGAGTTTTCCACAACAGAACGCGGAGCTAATCTATAGCTCCGCGTTTGGCTATTTTTAGCCTCGCGTTTGAGTAAACGCGGAGATATTCTATAGCTCCGCGTACTGGTTATTTAGCGCCGCGTTTTGATGCGATTAAAGCTCCACATGAGCAGATAACCAGAATCTCAAGTTGATTGAGATTATGATTTGGGCTTATCCAAATACCAAATCAAGTCCAATCAGAATTCTAAATCAAGATATTTAAATCAATATTAAATATTTGATTGGAATCCTTGATGAGAGAAAATTCTATTTAGATAGAAACTCTCAAACCATTCTGGGGTTATAAATACCTTCCTGGTAAAACCCTAGAGGGGCTCTTCTTTTGGATCTTTGGAGGCTTTTGATAAAGTTCGAGTTACGTGTGAGAGCCTTGAACGAATCAAAATCAGAGATCAGAGGTCTTCTTCTTCCTTCTTTCGATCCTTCGGCAATTCAAGTATGCGAGAGAGCCTTGAAGTCTTTTTGTGATCGTCTTCCTCTTAGAGAATTCAATTTACGCACAGAGCCTTGGATTCGTGAAAAGTAAAGACAAAGAAGATAGTCTACAGTCGGCCGATATCTTCAAAAGAGAAGATTTCAACGTACCGATCGTCTACGGGAACTACTATATATCCCATCGCCACTGATCCCACACAAACACATTGTAAAAGAGAGAGATTGAATAATAAGATCCTCTCGTTTGTTCTCTTTATATATATCTTGTTCACTTCTATTGTAATTTAAGTTAATTCGATGGAAGGAAGCAAAGGAACTTTTGTGGCGAACACTTAGAGTCTCCATATGCCTCTAGATGGTTCCCTCCCAGTTGCAGAGCCATTTTTAGACCAATAATGTGCGCATTGTATTCCGCCATATTGTTCGTACACGGCTCTGTTAATGAGTAACCGTTAGGCAGTATGTGTTTATGTGGGGATATCAACACAACCCCCACTCCAGCAGCAGATCGTCTGGCAGCACCATCAAAGAACATCCACCATGGTTGTTCTTTGCTAGTTGTGTTAACCTCTGACGTTTGTTTAGAGTTGGACCAAATTGGATGGTCCGCTAAGAAATCGGCGATCGCTTGTCCCTTCATGGCTTTTTGAGGAACGAAGTGTATATCATATGGCGATAGCAATAATGCCCATTTCACCAATTGGCCGTTTAAGGATCCCGATTTTGTCATCAAGATTTTCAAGGGGTTAACTCGTGAAATGACATGTATCGTTTGCCCTGAAAAATAGTGTCGCATTTTCTGAACAACGAACACTAGAGCTAAACATTCTTTTTCAATCGGGGTATACCGATACTCGGCTCCGATCATTGTCCTGCTTAAGTAATAAAGAGCGTGTTCATGGCCGTGCTCATTGTACTGAGCAAGTAATGCTCCTAACGCATTATCCATAGCCCTTACATATATGAGAAATGGTTGTCCAGGGACGGTTGCCATGAGGATAGGAGGCTTGGTAAGGTATTCTTTGAGATCGTCAAATGCTTGTTGACATGCCTCATCCCATACAAAAGAAACCCCTTTTTTCATGAGTTTGGAGAACGGCTGGCATCGCCCTGATATGTTAGAGATAAAGCGTCGGATATAGGTCAATTTTCCTTGTAACCCCCATAACTCTTTAAGATTGCGGGGAGGTTGCATCTCGTTGATCGCTTTTACTTTTCAGGATCAAGGATTCTGAGGTAACTATAAACCCAAAGTATTTCCCACTACACACCCCCATGAAAGACTTGGCCGGGTTCATCTTCAAGTGATGCTTTCGCATAAGATCGAAGACTATTCTTAAGTCATAAAAATGATCTTCTTTGTTCTTACTTTTAACCGCCAAATCATCCACGTAACACTCTATCATTTTGCGCAGATATTCTTTAAATATCACGCTTATTGCACGTTGATAGGTGGCACCAGCGTTCTTTAGTTCAAAGGGCATTACTGTATAACAGTGCACTCCCAGCGGCGTTCTAAAAGTCATGTGTTTTTCATCATCTGGGTGCATTTTAATCTGGTTATAGCCTAAGAAGCCATCCATAAAGGACATCCTCTCGTAATCGCAGGTGTTATCAATTATCACATCGGTGATTGGGAGTGGAAATTCATCCTTAGAGAATGCAGCGTTTAGATCACGAAAGTCAATGCATATCCGGATTTTGCCGTTCTTCTTACCCGGCACTATGTTAGCCACCTAATCAGGATGTTGCTCTTTACAGACAAATCCTGATTTTATAAGTTTGTTGACCTCAGCGACTATCGCCTCCATCAATTCCGGTCGAAAACGCCTTTGTTGTTGTTTAACTGGTTTGGCGTCTTCTTTAATATTTAACCCGTGCGTTGCAATTCGAGGGTCAAGCCCGGGCATGTCTTCATAGCTCTATGCGAACACGTCTATATACTCCTTGATAAGAGATATAAGTTCCTCTTTTTCTAAGGGAGTTAGCATGTCGCTTATAAAGATGGGCTTCGAATTTTCGTCCGTTCCCATGTTGACCTGTACTAGCTTATCCTCTGTGGGTGGGTCACGCTGTTCAAAGCGGACATCCCAAAGAGTGTCCATATGTTTAGCGCAGGAATCATCTTGAACATCAATTGGTTCCTCGTCGCTTTCAGGCGCGGCTGAAACCATGTTTACTGTTAGAGATTGAAACCAGGCGCCGATACTTAGATCCGAATTGTGGTCGAGCTCGCGTAAATCTTCATCTGCCGAAGAATCCTCCTCGTATTTGCACGGTGATGAGGGAGGAGTAGATACATAGCCCAACCCCCTTCTAGTTTTTTGATAATAGTCTGGGCTCTTTCCTCCTGGTCTAAACGAGAATATGAGATTTCGTCGCCCTTTCCCAAAGTTTAATCCCGATTTTTAGGTAAAATTATAACCCATCTTCTCCATTATTTGACGGGATTTCTGTTCATATAAGTGAAATTGAGGTGACGTTTGTTCATCACTTTCACTACTTTGTCTTTGGTTAGGCGACTCATTACTTTGCCGTAGATGATCGGCTTTTGGGACAACTGTCGAGGAGGCACTTCAAAGAAGTAACCTTGTCCCTTAGTTAATTTTGATTGAGAGAATAGGGATGACTTGAGTGGCAAATGGTATGCGGCCAGAACTTCAAGTTCGGATAGGCCATCCACTTCGGTGGAAGTATAAGAAGGTTCAGACTCTGTAGCTTCCGCAGGCTCGTAGACTAACTTTATATTTTCATTGATAATCCACTCATCCTCTACTATATCAATTACTTTATTATCAAAATTCAAATTAAAATTTATGTGAGGATTGATTTCATAGTCACCCCCATCGTTCTCTTTGGAAGGCTCGCACTCAGTATCTGCCTCGTTGCCGCTTTCATCAAGATTTTGAGGCTTGTTGAGGTTGTTGTTGGAGACTTCGTGGGTTGGTTTGTAGAGCATAGCATCCGTGAAGTAGTTTTCCAGCCCTTTAAATGGTTGCCTATCTGCAACTAAAGTCCGGACTTCTCCTTGTTCATCACAGTATTTCATGCACTGGTGGAGAGTCGATGGGACTATCATATAGGCGTGGATCCAAGGCCGTCCCAGTAAAATGTTGTAGAAAGTATATGCGTCAATGATGTAGCATGTGACCTCTGTCCTCAAATCCCGAATTTAACATCGAAGTCGGATTTTGCCAAGAGGACAGCTATCATTAGCATTAAACCCGTATATAGTAGTGTTTGTTGGCGTCAGACGATGGGGAGAAATCTCCAATAGCTGCATCAGCCTTCTAGGAGCAACACTTAATGAAGACCCCGGATCGATTTGAATACAGTCCACCTTTGTGGATCCGACATATCCGGTGAAATATAAAGGCCTATTATGCTTTATATTCCTTATCTGCATATCTTCTAGAGAGAAAGTAATCAGTGGGACTTGCCTCCTCACTTGATGATAGTGGAGGCAAGAGTCCTATTCTTGGTCAGCTGGCTCGACAATCTGAGCTAGAAATGACTCAGAGTCTGCCAAGGCCTCTCTCAACGCCTCGCGAGATGATTTCGACAATCGTAGCAACTCGTAAAGCATGACTCGAGCTAAATATTTGCCAGCTGAGCTATTATATCAAATTTGAAGGTAGTATCTTTGACTCCTTCATCTTTTCTAGGGTTTTTTTGAAGCAAAGACCTTTCTGCTTTGCAGGTTTGGCAAGTTCTGTATATATATCTTTCGAGTCTACTCTGGTATAGTCCTTGAGATATGTTTTTCCAGACCGAGTGCTGGAAGGGCCTGTCCCATCTTGATGAGTGGCCATAGCTTCAGGCTCCTCTTCAGAGTTTGTAGGTGCCCCTACAATATATTCATCTTTTATTTCCGCAGAGATAGCATTGCTAGTCCGCTTCTTCTTCTGACCCCCTGTGGTTGTCTACTATTCATCATGTAGTAAATCAGGGTGGACCCACATGACTTCCCCCTTCTGAGTTGTTATGGAGACAAGTCCTTCCTGAGCCTTTTTATAAGGGTCAAGGTTCTTCGTAGCCAGCTTACCCTTCGGAATTGGGGTCACCCCTGCGGGGAACTAATGAGTTCCAACCACTATGGTTGCCATATTGACAGTGACCTTCTTTTGCTCCTCTTTAAGCGTCGAAACTCCAGCTTCTATTAGTGCTTGAATTCTGTTCTTTAGAGGGTAACAATCCTTAGTAGGGTGTCCAATATTCTGGTGATAGAGGCAATAATTTGGGTCGTTAGTTTTACCAACATCCTCCGGCTTCCTATTCTCCGGGAGTTTCAATATTCCCTTTCTCAGGAGTAACTGGAAGAGCGTAGGCGTTTGCTCTGCCTTGAAAGTATAGGTCCTCTCTTGTTGAGGCCTATTTTGTCTCGTGCCCTGCTGATTTTGGGGCTTTGGATTTGGAGGATTTATCTTCGGTGGAGCGACTTCTGATGCTATCATCGCCTTTCCTTTATTCTTATTATTATTATTCTGGGTGTATGACCTATTATTCCCAGTGTTTCTAGATCCACGAGACTCTTCAACTCGACGGATCAACTCCTCGGCTTGCTCCCCTTGCTTGAGCAAATCTCTCCACATCTTAGACTCCACGGCCCCCATTTTTAGAAGCACATTAGTCTTAAGGTTATGCCGGCATGTCTCCACTAAAGCTTCCTGGACCATTCCGTGCTTACAATGCACGGACTTCTCCCGGAAACTTTCTATGAAGTCCTTCACTGTTTCTTGTTCCCCTTGTTTGGTTGCAAGGAGGGAATGAACAGTAATCTCGGTATCATTCTCAAAGAAACGTGCGAGAAATAATCTCTCAACATCAAACCAGGTATTAATAGTACCTGGGGGCAGCAGCATAAACAAAGTAAAAGCAGACTCTCGCAAAGTACTGCGAATACTTTAGTTATAATCGGGTCATTACCCATCAGCTGTCCTGCTTGGGACAAGAAGTAATAAATGTGTTGACTGGGAGATCCCTTCCCATCATATAGTTCTAGTTTGAGCGGTTTATACTTCTGAGGGTATAGTACAATGTCCCATTCAGGTGGATATGGTCTAGAGACCCCTGACTCTTTCAACTCCTTTTTATGCATCAGTGCTTCGAGTTGACTTTGTAATTTTTCTATTTTCTCTCCATGTGGTTCATGAAAAAAAAATCTATCCTCGTCCTCGTGCATTGAGTGGGTTTTATCTTCTTTTTCTTCTTCGTTCATTTTATTGAATGAAGTTTCTTTGCCCTTCTTGGTATTATCTTCGACAAACTTTGAGAGCATCATTTTAAGATCTTCAATCGTTTTTTGTTGCTCTCGAATCATTCTGTCTTGAGCCTCAAATCTTTGATTGATGTCATCAAATTTATCTGCCATGTGACATACTGACTTTTGTAGCTGAGATGATGCAGAGGAATGAGGTGAAGCTATAGCTGAATTATCGATGACATCTCATAAGAACCCATTGCAAGCCTCTTATAGTTTCGAGGTGGAACGGCTTCTGATTTTAGTCGAGTGATACGATGATATTCTTCATCACTCGATTCTGAATCATCATCCATTTCTATAACCTTCTTCCCTTTTCCCAGCATATTGGAGGTTACAGCTCTTCATTCTTTTAGAGAAGCGGTTTTTATCTTCTTAGTAGGGTTCTTGTCCGACTTGGTTAAACGGTCGAACACTGATACCCTACGCTTACTGCAGCCACGGTTGTCCATTACAGCGGATACCGCTGTCATAAGCTGCTGGCAGTGACAGATAGGTTCAACTTGAACTTGTTCTATGCCTCTCTTCTTGGATAAATACTCTCTGAGATCAGTGTCTTTAGCCTTGGAGTCATGGGACCCATCCAACTTTTGAGAGGGTCTAGGAACCCACTGAAACTTCTTCGGATCACTGAAGTTCAGTTCTGGTCCACTGATGCGACGATCAGCCCTGATTCTATAGTCGGGTTGATCTACGCGGAGCTTAGAAATAGCTTCGCATTTTGGAGCGCGGGGCTGAAAATTAGCTTCGCGTTTTATATCGCGGGGCTAAAAAATAGCTCCGCGTTTTGCTATACTAGCCTCGCGTTTCTTGCTGGCTTGGCGTGCCTTCAGAAGTTTAGCTTCTGGAATAATAGCCCTGCATGGAAGAAAATTCTTGCACGCTGGCTTACCCTTGCGATTAACGCAAGTCATAGTTTCGCGTCTAGTGCGATTCTTACGATTAACAACAATTTGCCAATCGGCTTTGTAATTCTCACGGAGGATCTTGCATTTCTCGAAAATATTACTGGCCTCGCGTTTCTCGCTTGGCTCAGTAATAACCTTGCGTGGAAAATAACACGCTGGTTGTAAGGTATTTTTATCCTCGCGAGTATAAGAAATCTTGCGTTTCTCACAAGTACTACTGGCTTCGCGTCTCTCGCTAAGCTCAGCAGTAGCCTCGCGTGGAAAATCACACGCTGCCTTTAAAGAAATTTTATACTCGCGTTTCTCGCGAGTGTCAGGAATTTTGCGACTAACGCAAATCCTACTGGCTTCGCATTTCTCGCTCAGCTCAGTAATAGTCTCGCGTGGAGTATCACAAGCTTGCTTTTCCTTGCGGTTAACGCAAGTAGTAACTTCGCATTTAACGCGATAATGACTGGTCTCGCGATTAGCGCGAGCCAGTTTGCGAGAGACCATAGCCTTGCGTTCATTAACCTCGCGTCCAAGGCGGGTTTTGAGGGCTTTTCGCCTCGCTCTCCGATTTCTATTTCGGCATTGGGTTCTGGTCAATCCAGTTCCCAGGTCTTCTTCGGCAGTAGGAAGGTCATACTCTGCTAGGAGAGATACTCCTCGTACTTCTGCTGGTCGATTTCAACGACCAGTATGTCTACATCAGATCCGATCATATCGACGTCCGATTGCGCGAAAGAGATGGCTCTCACTGTGGTCGCCAGTTTTTTCGCAGCAAACTTCGATTGCTTTCCTTCCATTGAATAAACTTGAATTACAACGAAAGAGAACAAGAAGTAAAGATGATCAAACGAGAGGATTTTATATCTCAATCGCTCTCTTTTACAATAAACGTGGGATCTGTGTAGCGATGTGATCTGTCAAGCGGCTCCTTTGGACGATCTGACGTCGAACTCTTCTTCTTGAAGATGACAGCCGACTGGAGAACTGATCTCCTCTGGTCTTGATTCGTTCAAGGCTCTATGCGTAACTCGAACTGCTCAAAAATTCAGAAAAAGACCTCAATTGCCAAAAAGAAGACCTCTAGGGCTTCCTCAAGAGGATATTTATAGCCCTAGATCAATGCAAGAGTTTCTATCTAAATAGAATTCGTACTCATCAAGGATTCCAATCAAATATCTTAGTTTTAATTTAAATCTCTTGATTTAGAGTTCTAATTGGACTTGATTTGGATATTTGGATAAGCCCAAATCATAATCTCAATCAATTTGAGATTCTGGTTATCTGCTCATGCGGAGTTAAACTCATCAAAATGCGGAGATAAATAACCAGAATGCGGAGCTAATGCGGAGCTATCGATAGCTTCGCATTTTACTCAAACACGAGGCTAAAACAGCCAAACGCGGAGCTACTAAATTAGTTCCGCGTTCTATTGTGGAAAATCCTATTTATTTAGAAATTTTCACTGCCAACATCTGCGGAAGTCACGTGACAGATACACGGATACTAGAATGTTACAGAGAATTGCGAATTTCATACGAAAGTAGGCGAGTTTATTGCAAGTCCTTGAAGACAAATACTAAGGTTGTGCCTTAGAAATACAAAACCAAGATTAAGTTCTTTACATAGAAAAGGAGTCATGCCATGTATAACAAATGTCAGGGGATGGTTACAAGAGAAGGAACAACAAAAAAATATATATATATGCATGGACCAGTTTCTACAACTCAATGGTTCAAGAGAACTTTTATTTTCTCCTCTGCGTCATCAATGTCTTGCTGAAGGATCTCATAAGATTGAACAGTAGCTTGGCGACGCAGTTCCTCATCACTAGCAATAACATTCTGTGCTACAGCAGCCTCTAGCAAATCCAATTCAGCTTGCATCGCCTAGAGATCCCTGGATATATTGTCCCTCTGACGCGATAAATTGGCAAGATTCCTCATCGACTCATCACGTTCCATGGTGATCTTGGCTAGGAAAGCTTGGGCTTTGGCAATGGTCTCTTGAGTCCTAGTAATAGCTTGATCATGGCCCTTGACAATTGAAGCAGTGGCTTCCACTTGAAGAATCAGAGACTCGCGGTCTGATTGACCCTTTTCTAAAGAGGCCTTGCAAACATTTGCCCTCTCCCAAGTCTCCTTCTGGAACTTAAGCTATTCCTCTCTCAGCTTCTGGAAAATGATTTTCACTGTCTCAGATTTATCAACACTTCTCGCTTTCGATAGGAATTCAGCAGCTTTTGAAGCTGAGTTATCATGAGCCTAAAAGGAGCAGCTCTATCCTCTCTACCAATGCTAACAATACCAGTTAGATAAATGTTGAGAATATTGGCGATTGAAGCAAACGGAACCCCCTTCAGTATTTTATCAATACAGCGGTCCAAGAAGTGAAGAAAAGTCTCCACTGTGTCCTTCAACAAATCATTCTCAAGCATGTCAATCTCTGCATGAGAAAGAGTAATATTGGTTGAGGCAGAAGTGGATTGATCCGCAACCAAGCTAATACCAGGGGGAATGGCACCTCTGGAGATCTCCGCAAGCTACCAATCACAGCCTTCTGAACTACAATATCAGTTGGAGTGGCTGTGGCCAAAACCATAGACATAGCAGTCTCGGGAATCATCACTTCTGAAGTATCAACCGCGGAGGTAGTAACTTTGGTCGCTTCACCAGTATCAGCTCCCGTGATGGTATTGCCTGGGGAAGCCACCTTCGCGCCCATGCACTCTAAGTCCGGAGTCGAAACTGGAGCTAGCAAAAAGAAGAAAATTAATAAGTGTTACAGTATCAGTTGATAATAACATAATTGCTAAAGAAAAAAGATGAAGACCTAAACGTTGGATGCTAGATTCTATAAGTCCGTACACCTCAGGACCAAACACTTCAGGCCCGTATACATCGGTTCGAACCTCCTCGCTCAAAAAGATGTATTTACCATGGTCTGAAGGAGGAGTAGAAGAACGAAAACTGTCACTACTGGCGTCATCATCATCGCCCTATTCATCTTGATCTTCAGAAGGAGGTGCTGCTTATGGGGGATCTGATGCGCGAGTCTCTCCAATGATTTGTACTTCATCATTTGTAGTGCCCTAAGCAACAAGAGCTACAGAATCCTCATGTAAGGCCGAGGAAACACTGACTTCAACGTCGGCCTGGCCAATAGAAGGGGTAGAACCTTTTTTGGTAATGGGAGCAGGGTCATTGCAAAGAACAGGTCCTTGGTTCCGACGCCTCTTGAGAGAGCGAAGAGTTAAGGAGGAGTCATCTTCATCCTCTTTGGATTCCTCGACGAGGAATTCAGCAACTGGAGTGGGTATTGCAGTTCCTATCTCTGACAGAGTGCTCTGCAAATTAATCTCCCGCAGAATGTAGGCAAGTCACTAAGACGCCTTAGTCTCTTCCGCTTATGTGAAGATTTCTCGGGAGAAGACTGCGATGGAGGAGAAGTCTTCCTCGATGTCGGATCAGGAGAAGCATCAAGGGAGGCAGCCTGAACTGGTGCATCATTATCCTCTTCCCTTTGCTCCGATTCATTAGATGCGTTGTCCCCCTAAAATCCTCCATCCCTGTGACTTTCGTGCTGCCGGTCTTCTTTTTCTGCGCATACCAAGTGATCTCCCGCAGACTGGTATGGTGTATGTTGAAATTCTGAGGAGCAGAGTTAGTATCCGCAAACCACTTACAGAAACAGTAGTTCATACTCAAGTTCGGGGTCTTGAGCGGAAGATCAAATTTGGCCTGAGTTCCACCTGCGACGAAGTGAAACCAAGCTCGAGTTCCCTCAAGAACATTCTCAACAAAACTTAATTCTCTATTGGGATTACCAACGTAAAGCTGATCATATCCAAACAGTCGGGCAAAGCGACTCGGCCAGTAAGGTTCTATATAACAAAGGTTTCCTAAATGAAGGACCAAATGCCCTGGGCGGATGTTTATCAACCACTAGAAACACCCCATAGTAAATTTATCAACACCAGCGGTGTCCGCGATTTTTTCTACTGTATTCAGCATTCAGGAAGTATGGGAAACATCTGAATAACTCAAAAGTTGAAAAATAACGAAGGGTTTTGCGGATCGCGGCCATGTAGCCCCCTTTCCATTGCGACCTCTCGTAGTGCTGCACTCTAGGAGCACTTAAATCAATCTGTGAGTCTGCAGGACTCATCAAAGTGGGGCAATGTAGAACCAGCCAGGCCATCAAATAAGTATAAGGAAGTTCTACACGCGGATTAGGAGTCTTAATAACAGGATCTCCTTTCTTCCTCTGCTCCTTCACACTACAGAATTTATCAGATATTCTTCTCAACCTTTGGATACTGCATACCATGGTAGGTAACAAACTGAGTCGCCTACCCAATGCTAGTAGAATGACTGGGTATACAGCCCCAATGGGTATGTTTTCCTGCGAAGGAATAACACACTTTTTCAGCCAGACCAGCAAATAACCCGCCAAGAAGGCAGGGTCAAATAAGGGTTGAAGGGCCTGATAATGAAAACTCTCAAAGGACGTCCCAGCTTTGAAAACGTCCTCGTCAGATTAGGCAATATAAGCATCTGTCCCGAAACTTGCAATTCTTCTCTCAACTTTCTTTTCAGAAACTAGAGGAAGGCGAATAAAGTTCGGATTACTCCTAGAAAATTTAGGCAGAAGATATTGCAGCCACTTCTTTGGCTTCAAACTACGAGTGCCCGATGTGTGGGTGTAAATATGATATTGGCAGAGCAATTCCTAGTAAGTATCATAAGTTAAAGGATCCTGAGTCTTCAGCAGATGGAGTTCTTCTCCAGTAGGAACATACTCTTTATATGGGACGTCTCCCATAGGCAAGCCCGAGACTTCATGCATCTCGTGGAGGGCGAAACCCAATTCGCCTCGAGGGAAAAAGATTGTACAAGTATCAGGATTATACAATTCCAATAAAGCAAAAAAATGGAATCTGCTGGCGGGAATGCCGTGCTAACTGCCCTGATGGCGCGATACAGCCCCGCATGTTGAAGCTAATCTCTAAATGATCGCAGAAAGAAGTCAGTCAAGATCGCCCACTCTCCTTTCGAAGAACAGTGAACCCATCCAGGGAGACGAAAATTCTGAACAGGAAACTCTCCTTGTGCATTGGTAAAACGGTGCAGGAAAGTCTGCGCGATTATAGGAACCTCGCCTCTGGGGAGATCATGTTTAAGCAATCCCGGCAGCAACCCATGAAAGCTCTTCCCAGTACCACGAGGAAAAACACATTGAGTAGTGAATCACCCCAGCAAAATGCTGTCTTGTGGCTTGTTTATGTGCCAGTCCATTTGCCTGGGCATGGAAATGGATTGAAAGAATAAGAACGGATAAGATCTCTCCATATTGGGGAGAAACAAGTAGCGACCTTCAACTTGACGAAACCACTTGTAATCGCCATCTTCCAAACCACTGTCGGGCATTGAAATATGGTCTCCAAACAAAAAGACGTGTTTTAGCAACAAAGACTGATCATCTCCTTCGAAAGGTGCATTGGTCATCAGCTCTCGCAATGTTGAGCGAGAAGGATGGAGAATTTTATCTTCTCTCTCTTGGTTATCTGAGGCTGTACAATGGGGAAAGACATGACCAAATGTGAACTCTTTCTTCCCATCATAGCCATCCGAATATCCGAAATAATGATCTTTTGGCCAAGGATTCATGGCGTAATCAACTGCAAAAGACATTCAGATTCAGAGATTAAAAAAATGAGAAAAGGGACTGTCTTCCAATTTTTTTTTATTACCTCTGATCAAGGGTTCTTGCCGAACCACTATCAAACTAGAGGTTGCTTGAGGATCTTGACGAAGAAGTTTTCTTCGGCATCTTTTGCAGATTAAGAAAATATTTTCACACAGAGAATCGAAAGCTATAGGAGATTGAAGATGAGAGGTCTGAGGCGCCCTAACAAGGAACTCAGATTTCAAATTTCTTGGGATAAGAGTAGCCTCTCTCATAAAGTGGAGTTATATAGCAAATGATTTGATGGCCGAGATTTCTGGACAGACGTGATATCTGGCCCAAATCTTGTGGATACCTTCTCATTTAATGCGGCTCAGAGAACGTCTCAATTCTTATGCGGTAAAAAAGCAACTGCCTTCCAGTCTTCCCGCAACCAAAAAGGTGGAAACTCACGCCCCTAATACAGAGTCGCGACCCTTCAGAAATTCCAGTTTGCGTCCCTAACACAGAGTCGTTTTCTACTCCAAAATGAAGGTTTGCGCCCCTAATACAGAGACGTGTCCCTTCCAAAGTGAAAGTTTGCGACCCTAATACAGAGTCGCTTTCTTCACCAACAAGTGAAAGCTCGCGCCCCTAATACAGAGTCGCGATCCCTCAGAAATTGTAGTTTGCGACCCTAATACAGAGTCGCTTTCTTCATCAACAAGTGAAAGCTCGTATTCCTAATACAGAGTCGCGACCCTTCAGAAATTCCAGTTTGCGACCCTAATACAGAGTCGTTTTCTACTCCAAAATGAAGACTCGCGCCCTAATACAGAGCCACTTTCTTCACGAACAAGTGAAAGCTCGCGCCCCTAATATAGAGTCACGATCCATCAGAAATAGCAGTTTGCGACCCTAATACATAGTCGCTGTCTTCATCAATATGTGAAAGCTCGTGTCCCTAATACAGAGTCGCTACCCTTTAGAAATTCCAGTTTGCGACCCTAACACAGAGTCGTTTTCTACTCCAAAATGAAGACTCGCGCCCTAATACAGAGTTGCTTTCTTCACCAACAAGTGAAAGCTTGTGCCCCTAATACAGAGTCGCGATCCCTTAGAAATTGCAGTTTGCGACCCTAATACTGAGTCGCTTTCTTCATCAACAAGTGAAAGCTCATGTCCCTAATACAGAGTCATGACCCTTCAGAAATTCCAGTTTGCGACCCTAACACATAGTCATTTTCTACTCCAAAATGAAGACTCTTATCCTAATACAGAGTCGCTTTCTTCACCAACAAGTGAAAGCTCGCGCCCCTAAGATAGAGTCGTGATCCCTCAGAAATTGCAGTTTGCGACCTTAATACAGAGTCACTTTCTTCATCAACAAGTGAAATCTCGTGTCCTTAATATAGACTCGCGACCCTTCAGAAATTCCAGTTTGCGACTCTAACATAGAGTCGTTTTCTACTCAAAAATGAAGACTCGCGCCCCTAACAAAGAGACGTGCCCATTCCAAAACAAAAATCTTCGATCCTAACACAAAGTCGTATGATCCAAAAATTGCAAAATGAGGCGCTAACACAGAAGTCACATTTCCCTTCAGAAGCAGCAGTAGCACTAATACAGAGTCACAGATTTCTGCAAATACGATGGAGATTCTAATACAAAATATTATATTCAAAGTATTCCAAAACTCCTCAAGGAATCATGAGACTTTTGGAAACTTTAGAGAGGGTTTTGTTGGTGAAAAATTCTGGAAAGCAAAGCAGATCTACGAATTCAAAGTTAGAAATCCGCAACTCAGCAGAGCCACGAACCTGAAGATTGAGGTTCGCAACCCAGTAACGACAGAACAGGTTCACGAATCTAAAAATGAGATTTGCACACTATCCATAACTTTCGGGTAGGGGTTTAATACAAAGTCACCCAACCCGAACAGAAGAATTACCATCTCGGATCGTGGGACTAACTTCCAGACGAATGCAGCGGCGTTACTTCGATCATGGGAGCAACTGCCTAACAAATATGATGGCACTTCTCGAGTAGTGGGAGCTAACTGTCAAGCGAATATGGCGGGACGTTACTCTAAAAACCCCTATAAAAGGGGGGAGAACGAAAGAGACACAGACAGAGAAAAAAACGGACGTCTTCTCCCAAAAATTACCCCTTATGATCAAGAGTAAGAAGCCCTTTTCCTTTCCTTTAGCCAACTGAGAGAGATTGTACGGAGTGTCAACGAAGAGTATGATCGTTCTCTATAGCTACCTAGAAACCCAGCCTTAAATAAAGAGGAAAAACTATCTTCTTCATCTTCTGTAAACAGAAAACCGTTAGTTTATAATCCTTTATTGAAAGATTGTCAATAAAGAGAAATTCAATTTTTATGGCAAACAGACCCGCCTACAGAAAATAAGCTAGTACAAGTTAACATGGGGACGGAAGAGAACCCGAGACCCATTTTCATAAACGACATACTAACTCCCTTAGAAAAGGAGGAACTTATATCCCTTATCAAGGAGTATATAGACGTATTCGCATGGAGCTATGAAGATATGCCCGGGCTTGACGCTCAAATTACCACGCACTGGTTAAATATTAAAGAAGACACTAAGCCAGTCAAACAACAGCAGAGGCGTTTTCGACCGGAATTGATGGAGGCGATAGTCGCTGAGGTTAATAAGCTTATAAAATCAGGATTTATCTGTGAAGAGCAACATACTGATTGGGTGGCTAATATAATGCCAGTTCGTAAGAAGAACGGCAAGATCTAGATATGCATCGATTTTCGAGATCTAAATGTGGCATGCCCCAAGGATGAATTCTCGCTCCCGATTACAGATGTAATGATTGATAACATATGCGGTTATGAGAGGATATCCTTTATGGATGGCTTCCCAAGCTATAATCAGATCAAAATGCACCCAGATGATGAAGAGCACACGGCTTTCAGAACACTGCTGGGGTGTACTGTTATACAGTAATGCCCTTTGGGTTAAAGAACGCTGGTGCCACCTACCAACGTGCAATGAGCATTATATTTAAAGAACATCTGTGCAAAAATATAGAGTGTTATATGGATGACTTGGCGGTCAAAAGTAAAAACAAAAAAGACCACCTTCGGGATCTGAGAACAGTCTTCGATCTTATGAGAAAACATCACTTGAAGATGAATCCCGCTAAGTCCTTCATGGGGGTATCCAGCAGGAAATTCCTTGGGTTCATAGTTACCTCAGAAGGAATTTTCCTTGATCCTGAAAAAGTAAAAGCGATCAATGAGATGCCACCTCCTCGCAAACTTAAAGGATTAAGGGGGTTACAAGGAAAACTGACCTATATCTGGTGCTTTATCTCCAACCTATCAGGACGATACCAGCCGTTTTCCAGACTCATGAAAAAAGGGGCTTCCATCGTATGGGATGAGGTATGTCAACAGGTGTTTGACGATCTTAAAGATTACCTTACCAAACCCCCCGTCCTCATGGCACATGTCCCTGGACGACCATTCCTCATATATGTAAGGGCCATGGATAACGCGTTAGGAGCATTACTTGCTCAGTATAATGAGCACGACTATGAACACGCCCTTTATTATCTAAGCCGAATAATGATCGGGGCCGAACATCGATATACTCCGATTGAAAAGGAATGTTTAGCCCTACTGTTCGTTGTTCAGAAGATGCGACACTATCTTTCAGGACAAACAATTCATGTCATATCACGGGTTAATCCCTTGAAAATTCTGATGACGAAACCAGGGTCTTTAAATGACCGATTGGCAAAATGGGCGTTATTGCTATCGCCATATGACATCCACTTCGTTCCTCAAAAAGCTATGAAAGGACAAGCGATCGCCGATTTCCTAGCGGACCAGCCAATTTGGTCCAACTCTAAACAGACGTCAGAGGTTAACACAACTAGCAAAGAACAACCATGGCAGATGTTCTTTGATGGTACTGCCAAACGGTCTACTGTTGGGTGGGGGTTGTACTAATTTCCCCACATAAACACATACTGCCTAACGGTTACTCATTAACAGAGCCGTGTACAAACAATGTGGCGGAATACAATGTGCTCATTATTGGTTTAAAGATGGCTCTGCAGCTGGGGGTGAACTACTTAGAGGCATATGGAGACTCTAAGCTCATCATCAACCAGATGACGGGTGAGTATGAAGTCAAAAATGAAGCCCTTATCCCCTATCATCAGCTAGCCATTGAGTTAGCAGGATATTTTGAACAATTTTATATTTATCACATACCCCGAAATGAGAACATCTATGTCGATGCTCTTGCTGCATTGGCCGCAACATTAGCAATCCCGCCAGGGCAGCTAAAAGTATTTCTATTTGTAGCAGAGAACTTCTCCATCTGGATACTGTTTTACAAACCAGGGAAGTGTGCCAGACAGGCTTAACTCTGGAACTTCGTGATTGGTGATTTTCGTTTATAGATTATGCCTTATATGGGATGCTGCCAGAAGATCCAAAGGAAGCCGCCTCAATAAAGAGGAAGGCCCAGAGATTTTACTATGATCATACGCTTCAAACTCTATACAGAAAATCAAGTGATGGTCTCCTGCTACACTGCATATCAAAAGCAGAAGCTGATGAAGTGCTGAGAGAAACGCATAATAGAGTGTGAGGAGCTCATCAGTCCGGTCCAAAAATCGGGAACCGCATAAGAAGGCTAGGATACTACTGGCCGAAGATGATTACATATGCAATGGCATACGCTAAACGATGCCATGAATGTCAGGTGTACGCTAATTTTATTCATCAACCCCCAGAATACTTGCACAGTACCGTTGCTAGCTGGCCATTCGAAGCATGGGGAATGGATATTGTGGGGCCAATAACTCTCCCGTCATCCAGAGGACATCGGTTTATTCTGGCAATAACCGATTATTTTTCGAAGTGGGCTGAAGCCGTGCCCATGAGAGAAGTTAAGACAACAGATGTTATCAAATTCATTAAGCATCATGTCATTTACCGTTTTGGCATCCCCCAAAGGATCATTCATGATAATGGATCTCAATTCATTAGCCAGGGGTTCTCACGGTTCTGTGATAAGTTCAGAATCAAGGATATCGCTTCAACGCCATATAACCCCGTGGCAAACAGATTGGTGGCAGCCTTTACAAGACATTTATTAAACTCCTTCAGAAGTTCGTCTCCTCCAATGAACGAGACTGGGATGAAAAGCTGGGAGAGTGTTCGTGGGCTTACCGCACCACCGTTCGCACCCCAACAAAAACTACCCCGTTCTCCTTGGTCTATGGAAGTGAGGCCGTCCTGCCTCTTGAAGTCCAGATACGATCATTAAGAGTGGCCCTAACCACAAAGATGACGACAGAAGAACGTCATCAACAAAGATTGCGAGAACTAGAAGCGTTGGATAAAAAGCGTCTTCGGGCTCAACAACAAATTAAGTTGTATCAAGCCCGAGTCTCGCAAACGTTCAATAAGAGCATTAAACCAAGGACCTTTAAGTAAGAAGACTTAGTTCTGGCTATTAAAAGACCAATGATTCTAACCCATAAGACTAAGGGTAAATTTGAGCCTAAGTGGGAAGGACCATTCATCGTGGAGACGGTATACTCTAGTGGAGCTTATCGCTTAATGAACTAGAACGGTGATAGAATAATGATGCCGATCAACGGCAAATTTTTAAAAAAATACTATGCATAAAAAAAAGATATTGTTTACTATCACATCTAGTTCATATCCCTACAAGTATAACCATCCGCTTGTTCAAGTTACGCATAAGAGCACTTGGATTTCTTTAAACTAGAGCATGTGCAATTAGACGCCTCTGTCTAAGTTAATGATCCCGAGCCGATCATCCTGGTGTAAGTAGTTAAACGCCTTCACCAAACTATCATTTAGCTATGTTTAAAGAGCTTTACCCCGGTTAATAATTGTGATCTGGTTGGTTTTGACGATCTAAGTTACGCAGATGAGCCTTGGGTTGTTTAAACAAATTTTATGACAAGTTATTTGTTGTGCAAGGAAAATTTGTAGCCAACAGATAAAAGAATCAAAAGAATTATCTTTATTCATAAATCAAAACAATAAAGTTACAAAAGAATGAAATAAATGAAAGAATTCAAATAATCGTTGAGTTCTTTTTATTACAAAGAATAAAGAATAAATAAATTAGAGGGAGTTATGGCTCTCCTAAAAGCCTCAACTTATTCGTTGTCTCATCAATAACTCGGCGACGAGTCTCCTCCACGGAGTGTTGGGCTTGCCGGCGTAAATCATCATCATTTATTGTGAGTTGCTGGGTCAACTGCTGACGAGACTCTTCAATAGCACGACTCCTTATTATGCCCTCCTGCTCGAGCTGTCCTTGTTGAAGGATCAGCTCCTGCCGCCTCCTGCCGGACTCTCCAAGTCGAGACTCTATGGCTTCTAAAATAGCCCGAGCTTTAGCGATAGTCTCCTGGGCTCTTAGAATGGCCGCCTGGCTCCCCTCGATCTCAAAATCCACCATCTCCAGCCCCCTGAGAACTGACTCCTGGCTGGCTTGAAGCTCCGCCAACTCCCGTGACCGTCCTTCCTCCTGACGCTTCAGCTCCTCCTGACGAGCTGTTAGCTCTGATCGTAGCCGCGCCACTTCGATCTTGGTGATTGCTTCAACATCCGCTTGGCGAACTGTGTTTAACGTATTCACCTGCTATTCTAAAACTTCTAAGCGGGCCCGATAAGGAGTTGCACGGTCACGTCCTTCAATCCTCTCAATATTGTCCAAATAACTGGACAACATTGGGCGTCCGAGATCGAGAAAATCTCTTCCATACAGGATCATCCCAATACATCTCCTTAATAGCCGCATGAAATTATTAACACTGTGGTTGAAGAATTCATCAAGTGGGTCCACGGTGTCTGTGTTTAGCACGGGCAGCACTAAGAAGGATGTGGTCGGGGGAGGAGTAGCTTCTGTGGGAGTCGAAGAAGAGGAAGCCCGTCTTTGTACCAGATTCATGATATGAGGAGCCAGTAGAGACAGTAAAGACTTGGCAGAACTGGGAACCCGAGGTGAATTATCGCTGGTATAGGTCATTCGAGCAGCGCCACTAGTAGGGGTAGATGATGGAGTGTCTTCACCCGAAGCTCTTCCTGTGGCAGAAGTGGCTTCGAACGAGAACTTCAAATTCTCTTCATCCCCTGTTGGCGGATGAGTTGGAGCAGGAGGAGTTACCAGTGTCTCAACAGCCACAATAGTAGAGGGCGTTAATACCGCTAGCTGAGGAGCAGAAGGCACACCAACGATAACTAGGAAGGTGTCTTCAGAGCAAACTGCCGGTGTAGATGATGGAAGGCTTGGAGATGGGGGAGCCTCTCTTGCTGTGGCCGCGACGACCTCTGTTCTATCATCACTCCCGAGTATGTCAATCGAAGGAGCTGAAGTAGGAACAAAGAGAGGAGCTGGCGTGAAATAGTCCCAACCAAACTCCTCTGCCGAACTACCAAGACCACCCACCGAGCCGGTGGTGCCAGAGTAGTCGACCAACTCCTCGGACTCCACCCTGGTAGTTGAATGCATGGGAGAATGGAGTTAAATACCTGCATCTCAGAAAGCAAACAATGAGTGTTACATATAATATAGAAAAAGGAACAGAAGATAGGATATAAAATCTAAAAGAACCATACCAGGGGATACAAGTCCTGTGATTGGACTGGAAGGAGGAGCCGTCATCGTCTCTAAGAGTAGACCCATCTCGCCACCTAAAGGTTGCGTCGTAGTGTACTCAGCCGATTCTTGAGTCGGCAGGCGAACCGCAGCATCAAGAGCATCAGGAGCGTTGGAAGCTTCACCGGGCATACTCTCCTCTGCCGGCCCAGATGGCAGAGTTGAGGCCAGCAGGTCCATGGCAAACTGGACGGCTACCTCTTGAGGGACTACTAGGGTCCCCGGGGCCAACTTCTTCTTCTTCTTGGCTGGCCCTTCTCTCGGGGTTCCGTGATGTTTGACGGTCGGACTTCGGGAATGAGTAACTATATGTTGAGGAGCACCTCCAACATCAGCATCATCATCGTCACCGTCATCGTCATCTTCATCAGAGTCACCAATGACTGATGGATCGACCGCCGTGCCAAGAAATTTGTCCATTCCTTTCACCCTTACTCTTTTGGCCCCCTTGTGGCTAGTGTAGAAAACTTCTATCTCCTTACAACAGATTCGGTTGATGGAGAAGTTGGGCACGTCAGTGTTGGCGATACTATACCACGTGCAGAAGCTTAGTGTCATGCTTAGTTATGGTGACTTCTGAGGCAAAACGAATTCAGCCCCGGTTCCACCAGCTACAAAATAAACCCAAGCTAAATCACCCCAAAGTCGCTCTAAAGAGTCCAAAAGTTGAGATTTTTACCTCCAATGGGCGCAGCATGGACTGGATCACCATTGTGGCCGTTGCCGCCGCTGCTAGCTCCGGCTGCCGATGGAGAGGTGGCGCGTGATGAGGAAGTCTTCTTGGGTGCCATTGATCTAGGAATCTTGGGGAAAATCGACGAGAAATTTGCAAAAATTGGTTGAAAAATGCTCGATTGCCTGAACTCTGATCGCCTGACCTCTGATCTCTAGGAAACTCTTCAAATGAAGTGAGGAAGAAGAAGAGTTAAAACTCTATTTAAATGAAAAAATCTGCCCCTTGGTATTCGTCGCTAGAATTGGAGCAGTTACTGAGCAAAACGCGGGGCTAGTAGGCTCGCGTGGTATACAAAACGCGAAGATAATATGGTATCCTAACTTCGCGTTCTAATTTGAAAATCCAAAGTATTTCAAAATTTGCTAAGTTCTAAACAATTTTGAAAACTTTGGAGGGAGTTCTATTGGTAGTGAAAATTTCTAGGTGAAAGGAGTTTTCCCCACGAAACGTGAAGCTAACAGCTCCGCGTTTGGCTATTTTAGCCTCGCGTATGAGTAAAACACGGAGCTAATCAATAGCTCCGCATTCTAGCTTCTTGCTCTGCATTTTGATGCAAATAACTCCGCATAAGCAGATAACCAGAATCATAAATTGATTGAGATTAAGATTTGGGCTTATCCAATACCCGAATTGCGTTCAATCAGAACTTTAAATCAAGAGATTTAAATCAAAACTAAGATATTTGATTGAAATCCTTGATGAATACAAATTCTATTTAAATAGAAACTCTCATATTGATCTAAGGCTATAAATACCTCTTTGGGGAAGCCCTAGGGATCTTTTTCGAGCATAAAAGAAATTCAAGTTACGCGTGAGAGCCTTGAACAAATCAAGATCAGTAGAGAAAGATCAAGTCGGCCGTCATCTTTGCCAAGCAAGAAGATCATCGTCGTCAGATAGTCCAAAGGAGCTACTTCGATAGATCCCATCGCTACGAGATCCCACTATTTTGTAAAAGAGAGCGATAATCTATAAATCCTCTCGTTTGTTCAATTCTTATTCACTTTCGTTATAATCTAAGTTGTATTCGATGGAAGGAAAGCAAAATTCTACTGCAAACAACGCGGAGCTGAGAACTAGCTTCGCGTTCTGAGTCACGGAGTTGAGAAGTAGCTTCGCGTTTGGATACGTGAGGCTGAATAATAGCTTTGCGATTTTGTATGCTAGCCTCGCATTTCTGCAGAAGTTTAGCCTCGCATGGAAGAAAATTCTTGTACGCTGGCTTATTCTTGCGATTTACGCAAGTCATATTTTTGCGTTTAACGCCATTCTTGCGATTAACGCAAGTCAGAAAATCATCTTTCCGATTTACGCAAAGATAAGGAGTTTTGCAATTAACGCAAGTCTCACTGGCTTTGCATTTTACACTAAACTCAGTGTTAGCCTTGCGTGGAGAATCACACACTGGCTTTAAGGGAAATTTATCTTTGCAATTTACGCGAGTGTCAAGTATCTTGCGATTAACGCAAATCGTACTGGCTTCGCATTTAACGCTAGGCTCAGTTTTAGCCTCGTGTGGAGAATCACCATCACACGCTGGCTTCAAGAAAAATTTATCCTCGTGATTTACGCGAGTGTCAAGTATCTTGCGATTAACACAAGTCGTACTGGCTTCGCGTTTAACACTACGCTTAGTTTTAGCCTTCCGCGGAGAATCACCATCACACGCTGGCTGTATAAGTATCTTATCCTCGCGATTAATGCGAGCTTCTCTGGTTTTACGTCCAAATAAAATAGCCTCACGTGGAGAATCACACGCTGGCTTGTCCTTGCAATTAATGCAAGTTGCAACTTCACGTTTAACGCGATATTGATTGGTCTTTCGATTAACGCTAACCAGTTCGCGAGGTACTGTAGCCTCGTGTTTTGCTGTCTGATTAGTCTCACGTTTAACGCAAGCTTTGAGGGCCTTTCGCCTGGCTCTCCGATTTCGGTTCCAGAGTTGGGTCTGGTCAATCCAGTTCCAGAGTCTTCTTCGACAGTAGAGAGGCCATCCCTGCTAGGGTTTTCTTCCCAAATGATGGCTCTATAGCCGCAGTCTCCAAGGGTCCCCGATTAACGGTGGATTTCCGATTACCCGATTTGCAAGTATTGGAGCTCACTTGGTGATAGCGCCACGTTTCAGTAAGATTACCTGATTCAGAGGAGAGGTACTCCTCGTATTTCTGCTGGTCGATCTCTACGACGAGCATGTTAACGTCGGATCTGATCCTCTCGATGTCGGATTGCGCCACGATCTCTTTTTCAGTAAAAGAGACTTCTCCCACTGTGGTCGCCATTTTGTTTGTCGCAAAATTTTTGCTTCCTTCCATTGAATACAATTTAGATTGCAGCGAAAGTGAAAAAGAAAAGAACAAACGAGAGGATTTATAATCTATTGCTCTATTTTACAAAATAAAATTGGGTTCTCGCAACGATGGAATCTATCGAATAGCTCTTTTGGACCATCTGACGTCGATGATCTTCTTGCTTGACGAAGATGACGGCCGACTTGATCTTTCTCTTCTGATCTTGATTCGTTCAAAGCTCTCACGCGTAACTTGAACTTCTTTTATGCTCTCCAAAAGATCGATGATCTCAAAAAGATTGAAGATCTGATGATCTATTAAAGATTCATAATCTCTAAAAGTCTCCTCAAAGAGGCTATTTATAGACTTTAGTGGTTATGAGAGTTTCTATAGGAATAGGAGTAAAGATTTCTATAGAAATAGGAAAGAAGGTTTTTGTATTCATCAAGAATTCTAATCAAATATTTAATATTGATTTAAATCTCTTGATTTAGAGTTCTGATTGGACTCAATTTGGGTATTGGATAAGCCCAAATCTCAATCACAATCAATTTTTGATTCTGATTGGACTCAATTTGGGTATTTGATAAGCTCAAATCTCAATCACAGTCAATTTGGAATTCTAATGAAATCTGCTCACGCAGATTAACGCGGAGCTAAATTCATTAGAACGCGGAGCTATGGATTAGCTCCGCGTTTTGCTTAAATGCGAGGGTAAAATAGCCAAATGCGAAGCTATAGAGTTAGCTCCGCATTCTGTGTGGAAAATTCCTTTTTACTTAGAAATTTTCACCACCAACATATACTTACATCCAGGCGCATATATGAATACATATATATATGCATATACATATTATAGATAACAAATTCAATTCCAGTTAGATACTTTGAAATGATATACTTACTAAAGTAAATTAAAATATAATTTTAAATAAATTTTATTCAAAAATTCGATTTTTAACCGAACCGAATTAGACCAGTTCGATTTCAGTTTATATTCCTAGCCGGTTCGGTTTTGACAAAGCCGGCGAAAACCGAACCGAAGCCCACCAATTTAGCTGTCATTCCACCTGTCATTTGCTTTATGCACGAAAACGCAGGTACTATTGGAAACAAGTTTCACGGACTTTGTTTTATTGTTTGGTAGGACACAGATCATATTCGGTGTCTCCCACGAGATGTCCTCCCAAGAGGGAACTTCTAGATGGGTACGGTTTTTTTCCTAGTGAGCCCACTTTTCCTAGTGGGCACACCCTCTCTTTTATAAAAAAAGAGGAATTTCCTAGTGAGCACACCAAAATTCCTAACATACCCCTCTCTTTCTCTTTCTGCTGCTGCTGCTTCTGCTTTTGCTTCTTCTTCTTCTTCTTCTTCTTCTTCTTCTTCTTTTCTTCTTCATCTTCTTCTTCTTCTTCTTCATCTTCATCTTCATCTTCATCTTCTTCTTCTTCTTCTTTTCTTCTTCATCTTCTTCATCTTCATCTTCATCTTCTTCTTGTCTTCTTCATCATCTTCTTCATCTTCTTCATCTTCATCTTCATCTTCATCTTCATCTTCTCAATTTCACTCTCTCTCTATCTTTGAGAGAAAAAGGAAATTTACAAGGCAGTGGGACTAATTCAATATAACAAGGTGAAAAAAAAGAGAAAAAAATTGTGCATGCAGGGAATCGAACTCTAGTCAATTCCATAGGAGGGCAATATGATACCACTACACCAGATGCACATGTTATGACATGAAAATTTAATTTGTTTTATCTCTCATGTCTCATCCGGGCTAACCAGCCCGGACCTATGCTTTCTGTCCGGGGCTGCTAGCCCGGATGGGGAGGCTTCATCCGGACTGGTTAGCCCGGATCAGTCTTTCAGATTTCTGACCAAAATGAAGGCAGGGTATTTTTGACCATAAAAAATAATGGCAAAGTGGTAAATAAAACGATCTTTTAACTGGGCTCACTAGGAAATATGCTGTGCCCATCTAGAAACTCCCCTCCCAAGATATGTATGTCATCAATAATTAATAGGATGGACTATTCATTTCGTGAAATAACAGTAGTACACATAATTGGGTTTCCTGTAGCAAACTATCGCCTCGTGCAATAATTCCTATCTCAAACTCAAGGGTTGATGAAATAGAGAGGAGGTGAAATGCACACTCGAGACTGAATCTTGAAAGTTACTCGAACAAACATCAGATCATGTGATGATTGCAAAAACACGTATTACTATGATTTTGGTCTAATACTGATTTTGGTCTATCCAGTAGGAAAAGATATGCATTTATTATCATTCCTAGCTTATTATCATTCCTAGCGAGCTCAATTCAGTGAAGCAGAAACTGGATTGTAGATGTTCACATATTCACATCAGAGTTAGGGATAGTAATGGACACGTTTATTGGTCAATTTTTAATTGCAAAAATACATATCAATTCTATGATTTTGGTCCACCAAGTAGGAAAAGATATGCATTTATTAGAACAAGATATTTTTTCAATCAATATACAATCACTAGCGAGCTCAGTTCAACAAAGTAAAAACTGAAAAGTCGATATTCACATATTTACGTAAGAGCCGTTGCCTAGAAAGTAAAAAAGAAAAGTAAAAGGACAACATGCATATCCTTGCTCAAAAAGTACTAGGTGCAAATATTGTGATGAACACATAGATGATGGAGTACTCTGAATACGAGGGGTGACCCGTTAGTAGGGATGATGAGAATGTGTGCACGGGTCCATGGATCAATTTTAATTAGATCCGTCTCATACAAAATTTTAAACTAATAAAATAGAATTTTTATTCTTAATTTAAATTATAAAATAGAGCATGTCAAGAATTGACCGTTAGGTCATCTATTCCCATCCCTATCAAGTTAGTCAGCAATGTTTTATTTTATTTTATTTCTGAGTATATGTTTTTAAGTTGTATAGGGCATTCATTGGAACCGTACTTATTTTGATAGTTTTAGTATTATATTGATGACATCAATCGAGAGGGCTTAATTTAGTACGCCATAACGACGTTAATTATAGTCTTATATATAGATGCATGAAACAGATGTGCACGATGAAGCGAGTGCACTTATTCGATATTCTAAGTACATCACAACCAAAGCTTTATACTCACTACTCATGCAACACTCACAATCACTTGCTCATCATCATCAACAGCAGTAATAGCAGCGGTAGAGTATGTAGAGTTCTGCGGAACGACGGTGACTCCGTCCGATTTAATATTAGTATTTGTGGCCCAGCGGGCAGGCCCGTAGATCACCACGTTGCGATCTTGCTGCAGCACCAGCACATAGTTCGCTATCAGCCCACTCGACTTGGTTGACCACACCACCCTGGATCTTACGTCATAAATCACGAGATTTCCATTATTCTGCAGGACTGCGCGGCAGCCTCTGGCTCTCCCGCCAGTGTTACTTGCCCAAATGGGTTTGTTAGAGTCGTACAGCACCAAATTGCAGTCAGCCTGCATGATGAACTGATAGTTGCCCGTGGTAAGGGATTGCCCGGTGTGAAGGGTGCCGGGAGAGCTAATAGAATTGTCGGCCGTGCACGGCGCGAGGCCGAAGAAGGCGGCGGCGGCAAGGATGAGGAGGACTAGCGGACGAGTAGCCATTGCTATTGGTCTATGTATGCACTGGCTCTTGCCCTTCAAGCTCTAATATTTATAGGGGGAGATAGTGGCGAGTTGGTAAATGGTAGGGGTTAAAAGTAACAAAAGAATTTGTAAGATTAGAATTTTGTGAGTCCCTCGTTTCTTACCAACTAGCTAGATGTGTGTGTTAATTTTGTTGTTTTGGATTGGGGCATGTGAATCGTGATTCAGCTGATCAACAGTACCCAGCCAGCCTATATTGTTTTTATTCTATGTATGCCCGATAACGATTTAAATCCGAGGATAGGGAATATTTAATTATTTTAGGATATTATTATATTCAACTTGTCATAAAGTAAACATCCTGGACCCGAAAAGGTCCTTACACTGGAGTCCAAGTTATGACCTGCCAGCCCAAATGCTTTGGGCACCAGTTACGGGTAGGTATAAGAATGAATAATTATAATTAAGACACACTCTATTAAGATTGATTGTGTAAATAGAAAGAGTGTGTAAGACAGTTTCGGTAATTGTATTATTGGTAAACGGACTATTTCTAACACTTTTTGAAAATAAAAAATTAATATCTAATTTTTTTTGCAATTCTAGAATTACTTGAAACTTTTAAGATAAATACCGTAATAACACGAGTTATTATTGTAACTTCAATTGTAGTTGTATATATTGTAACTTGTAATATTACTTTTTCAACCAAATAATCTCAGAGTAAACTAAACGGGAGTTGGAGTATCTCTCTAACCAATTTGGCGAGGGGGCCACTAATACCTTTTATATATATATATCGTTTATCATCTATTTAGAGCATATTAAAAAATCATGGCGGATGGTAGGTATGAGTGAATTCATATGAGCAAATAAAAAGAGACAGAGACAAAAAAAAAGAAAAGAAGGTGAGCATTTCGTCCTGTTACAATGACATTCTAACTCCCATTTATTCATAAGATAAACGTGCTGCTGTTGCGTAACGTGCCCCGGCCTTTTCTATTGTTTATATATATATATATATATATATATATATATATATATATATATATAAACAATAAATTATATCACTATAAGAGTACACAAATTATGGACATTAAATTCTGATTTCTTGGCATTAGATTATAGAACTTATGTATGCAGAAGTTTCATTTGTATGTAGTCTCACAAGGATACATAGTTTTTGAGATAAGATATGATAATTTCTAGTACAGAGCAGTAGAAAAATATAATTATATAGCATTAATAGGATATGGCCAAATATTTGAAATATAACCTTTAGGCCATGGTTTTAAATATAACAAAAAGATGTTACCTATATATCTCACAAATATTTTATCAAATTTTAAGGTGCCATCCTATGGTAAATAATATTTTATCAGTCCATATTGTCAATTTAATACCAGTTAGATATTTTGAAAAGATATATTTACTAAAGTAAATTAAATTATAATTTTAGATAAATTTTATTCAAAATTTAATTTTTACGGTTTGGTTTTGACAAAATCCGTGAAAACCGAACAGAAACCCACCGATTTAGCTGTCATTCCACCCAACAATTTAGCTATCATTCCACCTGTCAATTGCTTTTTCCACGAAAAGACAGGCATTAATGGAAGCAAGTTTCACGGGCTTTGTTTTATTATTTGGTAGGACACCAGACTGTGTTTCCACGAGATGTCCTCCCAACATATGTATGTCATCAATAATTAACAAGATGGACTATTCATTTCGTGAAATAACAGTAGGACACATAATTGGGTTAATTTCCTGCAGCAAAACTACGGCCGCCCTGGTTAAATTTGAATATGGCTCTTTTAGTCCCACATCGATATGGCGTTAAAAAGATACTACTCTTGCGTCCTATAAATAGAACCTTGAATATTTGGTTTTGATTATCTAAAAAATAATTAGTTGTTTTATAAAACTGTTCTGATAAAACAAGTTTATTTTATAAAGTTTTTCAAATCTGAAAAATTCCAAATTGTAATTTAGATTTTTGGGTTTTGGGAAAAATTCTTCTATTTTGGGAAACTTTCCAATTTGTTAAAGATTTTTATAATTTGAAATTTTGGTGATAGTGGATTGATCGGGTGCCCGAGGACGTAGGTAATATTTACCGAATTTCGTTAAATTTTGTGTCTTCTCTTTTTTTATATTAGTTCTTTTATGACACTATTTTGGGTGCCTATTTATGTACGTAAAATATCTGCTTTCCACAACAAGTGGTATCAAAGCCAAAGGTTCGACCTTGGCAAATTGTTGAAAAATGGCAGAAGGCTCTTCATCTACACTGGCTAAGGTTACCGTGACTAATGCAAAGTTCGAAGTTAAGAAGTTTGATGGCCGCAACAATTTCGGTATGTGGCAGTGCGAAGTTTTGTATATTCTTTATCAGTAAAAATTGGATGTTGCTCTGGAAGACAAGAAGTCAGAGAAAATGACCAATAAAGAATTGTAAAGAATCAATCGCAAAGCATGTGGTAATATTCAATCTTGTCTCACAAGGAAATAAAAGTATCGTTTCATGAGAAAGACGTCTTCAAGTAAGATATTGAATGAGCTGGAGAACAAATTTACAAAAAAGAGCAGTGAGAATCGGCTCTATTTGAAAAAGAAATTGTTTTGCTTCCAGTATCAACCAGGTACATCTATCAACGATCACATTGCTGATTTTAATAAATTAATAGGAGATTTATTAAATTTGGATGTGACTATTGAATATGAAGATCAGACTTTATTATTGTTGGTTTCGCTTCCTGATAAGTATGATCACCTTGTCACTACTCTCCTTCGTGGTAAGGATAAGGTGATTTTTGATGAGATATACAATGCATTGTACAATTCTGAGATCAGAAAGAAATATCAGAAAGAGCATGGGTATAATACAGCTGAGGCGTATACTGCCAGAGGCCGATCTCAGAGTCGTAAATCCAATCAAAGAGGCAAATCCCAATCAAGAGGTAAGCCTGATAAAGATGAATGTGTTTTTCATCATATGAAAGTGCATTGGAAGAAAGATTGTTCAAAATTGAAGAAAAAAGATAAGGGCTAAACTAATTCTGATGCATGTGTAGCCAAGTGTGAAGATGATGACTCAAATTTTACATTGGTTAGCCTATCTTCAGTTTCTCATTATGATAAGTGGATTTTGGATGAACCTATCATATGTGTCCTCACAATGAGTGGTTTTTCGATTGAAGAGTTTGATTGAGGAGTTATTTTTATGGGCAACGACAGCTCTTGCAAAATAACTGGGATAAGTTCAATCCGTTTAAAGAATTATGATGGATCAACAAGAGTTTTAACCGATGTTCGGTATGTACCGAATTTGAAGAATAATCTCATCTCTTTGGGAGAGTTAGAAGCAAAAGGTTTTGCTATATCTATCCGAGATGGAGTTCTCAGAGTTACTTCAGGTGTACTTGTGGTGATGAAAGGTACGAGGAAAAATAACTTATACTAATTTTAGGGTGGTACAGTTATTAGATCAGCAGGTACAGTCTCTGAAGAGGATATGGATGCAGAAACAACCATATTGTGGCACATGCGACTTGGTCATGCAGGTATGAGAGTTTTGCAGAATTTAGTAAAGAAAGACTTACCAAAAGGTGCAAAAACCTATAAATTAGATTTTTATGAGCATTGTGAGATGGGAAAAAAGACAAGAGTAAAGTTTGGCACCGCTATCTATAATACTTAAGGAGTTTTGGAGTATATTCACTCAGATGTTTGGGGTCCTACTAGAACACCATTTTGGGAGGTATGCATTACTTTGTTACTTTTATTGATTACTCTAGAAGAGTTTGGTTGTATCTGATGAAAACTAAAGATGAAGTGTTGGGAAATTTTCTGAAATGGGAAAAGATGATTGAGACTAAGACATGTAGGAAGATAAAGAAACTTAGACCAGACAACGATAGTGAGTATAAAAGTGATTCTTTTCTGAAAATTTGCCAAAATTAAGGTATTGTTCGGCACTTCACCAATACAGATTCACCACAGTAAAATGGGGTGGCAGAATGCATGAACATGACTTTGCTATAGAAGGTTCAGTGTACGTTGCTTAATTCTGGATTAAGCAAGGGATTTTGGGATGAGACAGTGACTTATGCATGTCATCTCATTAATCGATTACCATCAGCTGCGATTGAAGGTAAGACAACGATTGAGATATGGTCTGAAAAATCTGCTTATGATTATGATTTCTTACATGTTTATATATATATATATATATATATATATATATATATATATATATATATATAAACAATAAATTATATCACTATAAGAGTACACAAATTATGGACATTGAATTCTGGTTTCTTAGCATTAGATTATAGAACTTACCATACATATGCAGATGTTTCATTTGTATGTAGTCTCACAAGGATACATAGTTTTTGAGATAAGATATGATAATTTCTAGTACAGAGCAGTAGAAAAACATAATTATATAGCATTAATAGGATATGGCCAAATATTTGAAATATAACCTCTAAGCTATGGTTTTAAATATAACAAAAAGATGTTATCTATATGTCTCACAAATATTTTATCAAAATTTAAGGTGCCATTCTATTGGTAAATAATATTTTATCAGTCCGATATTTGTTTGCTCAAAATTTGGATCTTTCCTTCCATTATAAAATTATTTGATTACAACGAAAACAAAAGAAATCTGAGAAATAACAAGAACGAGAATATTAATTTATTCCCTTTTTTTATGTGGTTTCGGGTGGCGATGGAGTCTCGCCGGTGTACTTCGTTGACCGTCTGACCGGGAAGAGAATGGCTCTGTTTCGCTCCTTGATCTCACGAGCTTGCCGAAATCGTCTAAAAGTCCCCCCCAAAAGTCCTTTCTCTGGAATCAACTCCTATCTTTTATAGACCAAATAGGCTTGAAATTCGGCTCGAATCCTCCCTGAAAAATCAGATCACGAAATATCAGGCAAATAAACAACGGAAACAGGCGGAAAACAACTAGCGAGTTGGCACCTGCGGGAGCGCTCCAGCGGGTGCAACCGCAGGGTTCTCCCGCGGGTTGCACCCGCGGGAGCCTCCTGCAGGGCCCGCAGTAATTTTTTTCCTTTATTTTAATTTTAATTAATTAATTAATTTTTTTATTTATTATTATTCTTTTTTTAGATGTCTACATAACCCCCTCCAAAGTTTTCGAAGTTCTGTATTTAGCTATACTGAATTTCGAAATACTTTGGATTATTTGATTTTGACTATCAGATGTATGAAGAATTTGGTAGACAGAAATAATTGTTGATGTATTTCGTAAGATATGGGAGGAGATATGGCGTTAATATGCTTATTTAATAACAAACAGAGATATACTTTTAACGTGCTCATTAGATAATAAGTAGAGGTATGATGTTAACGTACTCATTTGGTGACAAGCAGAGGTATCATGTTCACGTGCTCATTTTAGGTCAAGCAGAGATATCATATTAACGTGCTCATTAGAATCCTAACCGTTCAGTGACATTTAGTATGACGGATCAGGGAAAGACAGAGGTGACTTTAAATGTGTCTTGGAGCTTAACCCATTCAGAGAATCTGGTCGTGATAAGAACAAGCTGACTAAATAGTGATGACGGTTAACGTATTTAGCCTTAAAATCGGACTATCAGAGGTAACTGTTAACTTGATAGGGAGATGATTTTTGTCAGAGGTGACTTTTATCAAAAGAAAGTTAATCGGAGGTTTTATTGTTGGACTTGATGAAGTGTAAATTTTCTCTTCTGTCAGAGGTGAAATCTTAATGTGACAGGGGATCGATTTAATTAGGGTAGCAAACCCCCAGCTATCAACGGATTTGATTAGCCTTTACTAACTACCGTTTGAGTTGGGCTAGCCATACTATTTCCCTCAGCATGGTGAGTTGTCGAGAATTTTATTTGGACTTAAATGTCAAACTCTTCCTCTTCCCTTTGCCCTAGCAGTTTAGGACAGCGATATATCCTTATATTCGAATAAGGATATTATTGTTACGGTATTTTTTACAAAATCCAAGCTATCAACGGATTTGATTTGCCTTTACCAACTACCGTTTGAGTCGGGCTAGCCATGCTATCCCCTCAGCATGGTGAGTTATCGAAGGTTTTGTTTTGGCTTAGATGCCAAACATTCCTTTTTCCTTTTGCCTTAGCAGTTTTGGGCAATTCATACTTTTACCCCAGCATGATGGGTTGGCGAGAAACTGGTTCTCTTTCCGTTGCCTTGGTGGCGTAGGGCAATTTATTTTTTTACCCCCAGCATGGTGGGGTTGGCAAGAAATTTATTCTCTTCTCGTTGCCTTGTCGGCATTGGGTAATTCATACTTTTTACCCCCAGTATGGTGGGGTTGGTAAGAAATTTATTCTCTTCCCGTTGCCTTATTGGTGTTGGGTAATTCATACTTTTTTACCCCAGTATGGTGGAATTGGCGAGAAATTTATTCTTTTCCCATTACCTTGATGGTGTTGGGTAATTCATACTTTTTACTTCCAGCATGGTAGGTTGGCGAGAAATTTATTCTCTTCCCGTTGCCTTGATGGCATTGGGAAATTCATGCTTTTTACCCCCAGCATGGTGGGGTTGGCGAAAAATTTATTCTCTTCCCGTTGCCTTGATGGCGTAGAGCAATTTCATAATTTTTCTTTTTCTTTTTCTTTTCTTTTTTTATCATTTTTTATGGGGGTTTAAATTAACCGTCCTGAGCTCGTCTTGGAAATTGTTGTGAGCTCAAGTGGTACCTTTATACCACATACATTAAATGTGTCGGAGTTAGCTCTAACTCATTTTTGTTCAGCTTTGAGCTGAACTGCTCCAGCGTCAATCAACGCTTGAATTTTGTCTTTTAGAATAAAACAATTCTTTGTAGGGTGATCTACAATCCGGTGGTATAGGCAGTAATTGGGATCGTTAGTCTTCCCAACCTCTTCAGTCCTCTTACTCTCCGGCAACTTAAGCATTTTGCGTTTGCTGAGCAGATTGAATATAATAACAGTATGCTCATCCTTAAACAAATACTGCTTTTGAAGTTTTGGTGACTTTGCTGTGTTGCTCACAGTTGGCCATGCTTTCTACTTCGGTGTGCTTTCTTCCACCATTGCCATTATGTCCTTCGCTTTAGAGCGGGAGAAATGGAATGGAGGTTCATTTGTACTGCCTCCGATTGCGTTCTGCTGCTTTTCGAGGCGTCGAAGTATATCTTCGGCCTGTTCATCTTGCTTAAGCAGATTTTTTCATGATTTGGCTTCAACCGAGCCCATCTTATCTAGAACATCGGTTAACAAATTGTGCCTGCAAGTTTCCACCAGAGTGTCCTGCGTCACGCCCTGTGGGCATCGAACAGAAAGTTTTCAGAATCGCTCGACATAAGTTTTGACCGTCTCGCCTTCCTCTTGCTTTGCTGCTAGCAAGGATAGTATAGAGACTTCTGTATCATCTTCAAAGAATCGGGCTAGGAACACACGTTCTACATCAGCCTATGATTTAATTGTTCCCTGGGGTAGCTGCATGAACCAGGTAAATGCGGGCCCCGCAAAGTGCTCGCAAATATCTTAGTCATAGTCGGTTCATTCCCCATGAGATGTCCTATCTGCGACAGAAAGTAGAAGATGTGTTGTTGCGGCGAAGCTTTACCGTCGAATGACTGAAGGTTCAACTGTTTATATTTTGCAGGATAAGATACGGTCTCCCATTCTATGGGATAGGGATGGACTACCCGCACCTCTTGCAGTTTTTTGCGATGAAGAAGAGCTTATAGTTGGTTCTCCATCTTCTCTATTTTTTTCTACGTGAGGGCTGATGATAGCCTTCACTTCCTCTTCCTCTCTTGAATGAGGAGGCACTTCTTCATCCTCGTCCTTGCTGTCTTCATTTATTTGGATGGGTCGTTTTCCTTTCTGCCGACCAGAAACGGATGCCGAGAATTGGCTCTTTCTAGTTTGAGCTAACAACTCAATTAAAAATTGTTTCATTTCTTCTATGGTCTCTTCTTACTATTCGAGATGTTTTTCTTGTCTCTCAAACCTTCCAGAGACTTCTTCTAGAAGCACGCTCTCTGATTCGATAGAAACTCTTTTTGACCCTGGAGTGATTTCCTTATTCGAAGGGTTGTTTCCGACCACCTTTTTGCCTTTATTAACCATATGTGATGAGACGGCAGGCAGATCAGTTCCAGAGCACACTTTTTTCACCGTCCGTATTCTTTTGGGCTCAGTGATTCGCTCAAAAACGGAGCATTTCGAGTTGCATTGGCAGTTCGATAGAATGGTTGAGATTAGCTGTTCGCATTGGCAGTGAGGAATATTTTGTGAGGAGTTCTTTTTCTAATTGAGATACTCTCTCAAATCTTGAGGTACTTTCTCCTCTCTACTTGCATCTTGATGCCTCTTGCGTCGTAAATTTGGTTCATAATACTGGAGAGTCTGCAATATCTCAGGGCTGAGCTCTTTTCCAGCATCAGATTGTTTCCTAACCCTCCTGCGGATTTTTCTGGAGTGCATGTTGGCCTTAGTAGTTGTGTGGGCCCCGGATGCCTCTGATATAGAGATTAAAATTCTTGGTGCATGTTGTGTGCTCACCATAGGCGTGCTCGAAGAGACATGAGGGTTGTGTTTATTGAACGTAACCCGTCAGTGGCATCTGCGGGATAACTGCATGTTTGTACCCGTTGTTGCAACCCGCGGGTTGGCACCCGTGGTTGGTAACTGCGGGTTGCCACCCGCTGTAGGCAACCTCGGGTCGGCACCCGCGGTCGGCACCCGCGATTGGCACCCGCGGGTTGCCACCCGCGGTAGGCAACCGCGGGATGCCACCCGCTGTAGATACTAAAAAAATATATACGTATATAATAATAATAATAATAATAAAAATAAATAATAACAATAATAATAAATAATAATAATAATTTTAAAAAAAAAATAATAGCGGGCCCCGCGGGAGGCTTCCTCGGGTGCTCCCGCAGGAATTTCCTGCGGGAATTTCCCGCGAGTGACCCGCGGGAGAATCTCCGCAGGGCACCCGCGGGAATCTCCCGCGGGTGCACCCGCGGGAGCGATCCCGCGGGTGCCTTCTACGGAGCGATCCTGCGGGTAGGCACCTGCGGGAGCGTTTCCGCGGGTGCCAACCCGCGAGTTGTTTTCCGCCTATTTTCTATTGTTTATTTCGCTGATATTCCGTGATCCGATTTTTCAGGAAGGATTGGAGCAGGATTTCGAGCTTCTTCGGTCTATAAAAACAGGAGCTGAGTCCAGAGAGGAGACTTTTTGACAATTTTGGGCGAGCTCGTGAAATCAAGGAGCGGAGCAGAGTCATCCTCTTCCTGGTCAGACGGTCAACGGCTGCACTAGCGATATTCCAACGCCACCCGAACCCACATAAAAAAGAGAATAAATTAATATTTCCGTTCTTCTTATTTCTCAGATTTCTATTGTAATCTCAATTTTCGTTGTATTCAAATAATTTTACAATGGAAGGAAAGATCCAGTTTTTGAGCAAACACCCGCGGTTGCAACCCGCAAGTTGCCACCCATGGGGTTGCTTCCGAGGTTTTTTTTTTACCGTCCCGGAGTTTTCTACAACTTTTCCTGTATGATTGAGGCGTGCTCGTTGAGTTTTACGCCTTAAATTTCTCTTTTGGGAGCAGTCAGGGACTGGTTTGACTTTTGGCTTGACTTTGGAACGGGCGATAACGCTATGTTCTTGACAGACGATGATATCTTGTCAGTTTCAACGGGCGATGACGCCTTGTAGGTATGGAATGGCGATAACGCCTTTTCAATTTTGGCGGGCGATAACGCCTCGCCTTTTTTAATCGTTACCCAGCAATGACGCCTGGATTCCGAATCCGAGGATGATAGGAACTCCTCGTACTTTTGCTGGTCAACTTCTATGACCAGCGTCTCAACCATTGAGCCAATCGGCACCCGATCAGACTGTGCCACCAGATTCTCTGTGGTAAACAGAGGGGCCCCACTGTGGTCGCCAGTTCTTGTTTACTCAAAATTTGGATCTTTTCTTCCATTGTAAAATTATTTGATTACAACGAAAATTGATATTACAAAAGAAATCTGAGAAATAATAAGAACGAGAAATTAATTTATTCCCTTTTTATGTGGGTTCGGGTAGCGATGGAGTCTCGCTGGTGCACTCCGTTGACCGTCTGACCGGGAAGAGAATGGCTCTTCTTCGCTCATTGATCTTACGAGCTTGCCCGAAATCGTCCAAAAGTCCCCCCAAAAGTCCTTTCTCTGAAATCAACTCCTGTCTTTTATAGACCAAGGAGACTTGAAATCCGGCTCGAATCCTCCCTGAAAAATCGGATCACGAAATATCAGGCAAATAAACAACGGAAACAGGCGGAAAATAACCCGCGGGAGCGCTCCCGCAGGTGCCTACCCACGGGATTCTCCCGCGGGAGGCCTGCGGGTGTTGCACCCGCGGGAGTTTCCCGCGGGGCCCGCAGTAATTTTTTTTCTTTGTTTTAATTTTAATTAATTAATTAATTAATTAATTAATTATTATTCTTTTTTTAGATGTCTACAATATTGCCAATACAATGCATCCATATTAACGATTTTGATATCATAAGTCATCAGCTGATATGCCTAATATTGATATCAATCATAATACTTTGAACTATGCTCAAAACTATGGTAGAAATAGAGGTATGTATTTCATATTTATTAATGGACGTAAAATGTCTAATTATGATTGGTTTTATTTCTCAAGATCAATCATTGGTCATGATTTATTAATGACACATTTGCACTCCAATTATAGTCAATAATATTCTTTTAGGAGTTTTTTCTTTTGGTGATTATCTATTTTATAAAGTATTGCCATAATCAAACTTTTATGAATAATCTTTGTTGAATGTCTTACAGAATACAGCGTCTCAAGGTCGGACAAGTCAGTGAGATATAGGTCATTGTAGGTCACATAAGGGGAACTCATTAACCCTTATTTGACTGATTCTTTCGGGATCCAAATCAGACGATGCGGAACCCAAATATGACAACTGATCCATTGCCCACACCAAGATCCTCAACCTTGCCACCAAGAAAAGCACCAAGATCGCCACTGCCGCTGCCGGTCCCTTCACCAAGTCATCATTGCCACCATCGTTGATGGACCTGTCATCGAAGAGGATGCAGCGAGCTGTGCGGATGTCAGCGGCCATCAAGCTCGCCTCCGGAGCCCTGCTAAGCGGCGCATTGGTCCCTCTGACAAGCATATGCGTGTATCGGTGGCACCGGGGGCTAAGGCCAAGTAGTTGAATAAGTGTATCTCTGGACTCAAGCTTTCAGATCCATGCATAGTGTCGAGCTACAAAAACGTGTCCACTGCATATGGTACTCTCTATATATGTCGCTGTCTTGATGCCTAGGGGCGCCTCTTGAGGACTCTGGAGAGACAAGTTCGGCTATTTACTATAAGAAATACTTTTCACTATTTAGTTGTGGCTTATATTACAATTATTATTTAGTTGCAGTAACTATTGCTTTTGCAGTAATTGTGAAAAAAATGCGTATAAGATACTTTTTATCCCTCCTGTGGAGCATAATAATTATATTATTAATAAATAGGGTATTTTTCAAATCTCTTGAGAATAAAAAAATTAATATTGAAATTTTTTCGCAACAATAGCTACTACTTGTAACTTCTAAGCGAAATACAATAATACAGTTTGTGTATTTATATGAATAACAATTTGCACGCCACTTCCAAACAATCTCATATAACAAACATGCAGGCCTACAGCATTCCTTCAGCTAAATTTGGTTACAAGGATGGCTAAAAACTTGTTGTTTCATACTTTTTCTTTTATTTGATTCTATCATGCTGATGTTCGTCTCTTCGGATTTATGGATACCAGACGTCATGACAGTTTGTAGATAGATATGAATGAATTCAAAGAGATAGAGCTCAATGGAACAATGGAAGGGGAAAAAAAAAATGCAAAACTGAGATTTTCGGTTTTACTAGAGAGACATTCGTACTCCTGTTTACTCATATATGTATATATATTTTGAATGGATTGTTAAATGTGTGCATTCTCTTGAAACTTACAGATTTGATTTGGATCTGTATAAAGATACGAATCTGAGAAAACAAGTATATTAATTATTCAAATTTGAAAATTTGATAGGGTCCATAATCCGAATCGAATACATATCTGAACTATTTCCTTTAGCGTTCGGATTTTATTGGACCTAAATCGAGTTTGTATATATATTCAATATACTAAATTTAAATTCAATCGAAGTCTAATTTTGGTCAAAACCTATGTTTGTAGTTTAAGCAGAAGAATATGTTGTCAAACTTGTTATGAAGTGTATATATGATTGTAGTTTAAGGAAAATAATTTGTTGTCAAAGTTTTGATGAAGCGCTAATCTCTATTAATAGTTGTAGCTCTACAATATCTGTTGTAGTTAACCTGTAAAAATTTAATGATTAAAGTCCGACTTATATTGATTGTTCAGTCAATGCCATAAGAAGACTCGAACGACATGGTTAGTGACCACTTAGAATCACTTTAAGAAATGAAGTTTAGATAACTTAACGATACGTAGATTTTCTAATTTTCTAAACATCATTTTGTGATGTTAAACATAAACGTCAAGTTACGAAGTAACAATAGAAGTAGAAGTAGAATTTTCCAATATTTTGGATATAAACTCCGCTTATGCTATAAAATATTTCTCGATTGAAATTTTAGAATTATGTTAAATTCATTCAAAATATTAGTGGTGTAATAACTCTGTTTTTTCAACAGATTCAGGGTATCATTACTTTATTAATGCGAAAAGGGAATGATACTGTACGAATCCACCATACAAAATTATAAATCTGCTCTTACATAATTTGAAGTATAATACCGACCTCGCGGCTTCGAGAAAACGAGGGAAACAAGCTTAAATTCTGAAAGTTTTGGGGCTAATCAATCAATGCGGGAGGGAATAAGAGTGCTGATTTCAGGGTGAGCAGAGTTCGGTTATATATTTATATGCACATATATACATGTATATACATAATCTGAATGCACTGTGGAGAGCAATAAAAGTCCACGGCCCTCCTAATTGACACCAAACGAGTAGAATATCCTTATGCTTTAGTGCTCCATAGTAGCAACAAAGAATATGCTAAATTGTTCGCAGAGGTAGGAACTGTAGCAGTTATATATATATATACTTACATGCAAATTTATATATAAATATATGCATAAATATATTATAAATAATAAAATCAATAACAGTTGGATACTTTGAAAAGATATATTTACTAAAGTAAATTATATTATAATTTTAAATAATTTTTATTTAAAATTCGGTTTTTAACCAAATCGAACTGAATCAAACTAGACTGGTTCAGTTCTGGTTGTTATTCCTAATTGGTTTGGTTTTGATAAAATCACAAAGACCAAACCGAATTCGACCGATTTAGCTGTTTCCCTTTTATTTTATTGTTCATCCCACCTGTCATTTGCTTTTTGCACTAAAACCCAGGTACTATTGGAAGCACGTTTCATGCACTTTGTTTTATTGTTTGGTAGGCAACCAATCATAGTCAGTGTATTCCATGAGATGTCCTCATGATATATATATATATATATATATATATATATATATATATATATATATATATATATATATATATATCAGCAAAAAATTTTGAAAAAGCAAACCAGATCTACGAATTCAGAGATAGAAACCTGCAACTCATCGGATCCTCGAATCTAAGAAACTGAGGTCCGCGATCCAGACGACGGAACAGGTTCGCGAATCTAAAGCTGAGATTCGCGACACTACCCATAGCTTTCGGGTTGGGGTTTAATACAAAGTCACCCGACCCAAGCAGAAGAATCGCCACCTCGGATCGTGAGAGTAACTGCCAAACGAATGCAGCGGCGTTACTTCGATCGTGGGAATAACCACCTAACGAATATGGCGGCACTTCTCGAGTAGTGGGAGCTAACGGTCGAGCAAATATGGCGGGACGTTACTCCAAGCCCCCTATAAAAGGCGGGGAGCGAAAGAGACACACACAGATGGACGGACAGAGACGGACATCTTCTCCCAGAATTTACCTCTTGTGATCAAGAGTAAAGAGCCCTTTTTTTTTCCTTTAGCCAACTGAGAGAAATTGTACGGAGTGTCAACGGAGAGCAGGATCGTCCTCCATAGCTACTAGAAACCCAGCCTTAAACAAAGAGAAAAAACTATTTTCCTCATCTTCTGTAAATGGAAAACCGTCCGATTGTAACCCTTTTATTGAAAAGACTTCGATATAAAGAACGTGTAACTTTCATGGCGAACAAAAGATTGGCGACACCGCTGAGGACTACCATCACCTCCGGTGACTTGGTGGTGGCTCAATCCGACAATATTCCAGTTGGCAGTATGGTCGACTTGCTCACCATTTCCGTCGACCAGGAAAGGTATGAAGAATTTCTTTTTTAGGCTCCAAGAGCCCTACTTCCCTAAAGGGATACCATAAAATCTCCAAGGGGTCAATTCCCAAAGAGATGGCAATAGCCCAGTTAAGGGAATCAACGGACCAAGATAGTCCGAAATCCCTTTCCTTAATAACGGTCTCTCTGCCAGTTCCCACAAAGACTCTTAATCTCTCAAGCAAAGCGGACCAAAGTCCCCGCTTCAACAAGGGGAAGCGACCACCACCCGCTCCGCAAAGCTGTCATTCAGAGAAGGAGGTTCCTCCCACTCGTACAACGAAAAGAAACCGAAGCGAAGTGGTGATATCAGCTATAAGTCCAGACCCCGAGGGTATAAGGGAAAGGAAACAATGGTCACTGATGCGCCACAACCCACGAAGACTCCCCTAAAACTTCATCCTCAGACGCGAGTGCTATAAAAGCAATACTCCTTTAAGGATAAGCACACGAAAACTATCTTCAACCTCCTCATGAGTAAGAAGATGCTGAAGTTGCCAGAGTCTAAACGTCCAGAGGAAGTTGGAAAAGTTAATGATCCTAACTACTGTGTCACCATAGGATCATTAACCACCCCACCCAAAACTGCTACATCCTTAAAAATAAAATTCAAACCTTAATGGACGCTAATGTCATCAAGCTTCAAGAGCACCAGAAGAAGGTGACTGTGAACATGGTGACCGTCAAGTTCGGTAAAGCGCCCCACTGGATAGAGTCAATAGTTCAAGATGGAGTGCAGCCCATCCATAAAGGCACGATATAAGTCGTGAATTCTGATCCACACCAACAGCAAAAGAACTGACTGTTCCCCTTTGAAATTGATAGGGGGAGATATTATGGGTACATCCTGATCTCCTAAATGATGAACAATGGAGTTCCAGTTCATCTGGGAAGAAACGAAGAGAGAGAGTCTTCACCTCCAATGTCGTTTCCGTAATTCCCGAAGACGATGAGATCATTTCTCCTCTAACTGATTCCGAAAAAGAAATCGAAAATTCCTTGGTCGCCGATGCAGACCCTCCCTCCGCAAGAACCCGTTCGGAAAAAGATTACTTAAAGAATTACGGCTAAACAACAGGTTCTCAACCATTTCCTGAGAAAGTCAAGCAAAAAGAGCTGAAGTTTGACAAAGCTCTACGGAAGAAGGGAAAAGAACTTGCGGAAGACTCGCGAAAGTCATTCCAGTTCGTCATCCTAAAATAGTTGGCCAATATCCCTGCAAGGATAACCTTGTACGAGCTCTTGAAGCTCTCCAAATCTACTAGGGAAGTTTTAAGAGAGGCTCTGCAAGATTCGGAAGTGTTCTTGACGCAAATACCAGAGATGATCGAAGAAGGAGAGTCTCTTTGCGCGACATGTCACCAGATCTCTGGTAAAAACATCCCTTGCGTCACCTTCTCTCCGGAAGATATGCAAGTCAGGAGTAATAAGCATCATCGCCCTTTGTATTACAAGGGATACATAGGATCTACGGAGATTGATCGTATTTAAGTTGATCCAGGCTCGGCTTTGAGCATCATGCTGCGAAGGATGCTACGGTATCTTGGAGTGCCGATTAACAGATTAGCCGCAACCAACACTACTATCTTCCGGTTCAATGCTAACGATAGTAGACCCCTGGGTAAAATAAAGCTCAAGTGTCAAATCGGCGACCTGAAAACGGAAGTCACGTGTTACGTGATAGATGCGGACACGTCATACAATCTGCTATTGGGGAGACCCTGGATCCATAGCAATCTAATCATGCCCTCCACGTTACACCAATGTATGAAGTATGTCGACAAAGACGCAAACGTGAAGACACTCATTGCGGAAAAACAACCCTTCAAAGGAGTTGAAAACTACTTTACTGACACGTTGCTGTATCAAGATGCGTTTAGCATCGCAGATCGGCCTTATATGAATTAAGTGATGACTCTGATAGTGGCGAAGAGGCTGATACAGAATCAGGATCCGAAAATTCGGAATTCGAGGATGTGATTTGGGATGGTGAGCCCATTGTGATAAGCCTCGAACGCCTTGATGTAAATAACGTCGTTCACTCTGATAGTGAATGGGTGATAAATGAAAATCTGGAATTTGCTTATTCTTCTGGTGTTGATTCTGAGCCCTCAAGCACTAGCACAGATGCATTTAGTGACTGTGTAAATGAGATATATTCTCTGACTTCCTTCCAAGCACCTATCCGATCATCCTTATATGAATTAAGTGATGACGTTGAAAGTGCTGACCAAGTTATTTTTGAGGTCCCTCCCAAAAACGGAACCCAAAAAGCAATAATATTTGAAAGAGCAAGTCATAGGAACAAAGAGAAATATTCAGATTCTGAAGAAGAACAGGGAAAACCCGAGTTCTTCCATTATGATGAAAATTCCCGTGGAATAATAAAGAAAATGGGATACAATCTGGCTGAAGGTAGGGGGTTGAATTTTGAAAAAGGAAGAAAGACAATCCTTCAACTTTTTATCCCCGAAGAGAAGACGCCAGACTATTACCAGAAAACCGGCAGGCGGTTGGGATGCGTCACCACTTCCGAGGCCTGCTCAAGTGACAAAGCTGAGGAAAGACAGTACGATCATTCGTTAGAATCATCATGCTGGGATTCAGATGTCAGCACAGGTGTGATTTTCCACGAGGTATCCGCGAACATGGCTTCCGCGATCCAAGAAGACGAAGATTTTGAGGAAACCTCACCAGTAAGAGACGACCCTTGGGATAAGCATCTTAATATGGAGTGGGAGATTCAGTTTGAACAGTGGGAGCCCCCAACTGAAGATAAAGTGATTCAAATCAATATGGGAGATGAAAAGAATCTTAAACCCATATTTATAAGTGAGAACCTATTCTCGGAAGAAAGGAAGGAATTGATATCTCTCGTCAGCGAATACATTGATATTTTCGTTTGGAGTTATGAGGAGATGCCAGGGTTGGATCTAAGCGTGGCGGTTCACAAATTGAAGATCCGACCAGAAGCTAAGCTAGTAAAGCAGCAACAACGAAGATTCCGCCTGGAGATCATGAAAGCTATAGAAGCTGAAATCAAAAAGTTGATCGCGTCAGGTTATATTCGCAAGGAACAGCACCCTGATTGGGTCGCAAATATAGTTCCCGTGACCAAGAAAAATGGAAAAATCCGAGTCTGTATAGACTTTAGGGATTTGAATGAGGCTTGCCCCAAAGACGAATTCCCATTACCCATCTCTGATATTATGATAGATAATACTTGTGGGTATGAGCGCATGACGTTCATGGATGGATTCTCGGGATAAAATCAAATAAAGATGTATCCCGTTGATGAGAAGCATACGTCCTTCAGGACACCACTCGGAGTATTCTGCTATACAGTCATGCCCTTTGGCCTAAAGAACGCATGTGCTACGTATCAACGCGCCATGAATGCAATTTTCCAAGAGCACCTCCGGAAAACAGTGGAGTGCTACGTAGATGACCTAGCAATTAAGAGCAGAAACAAAGAAGATCACTTGAAAGATTTGAAGACAGTGTTTGACCTCATGAGGAAGCACCAGTTCAAGATGAATCCAGCTAAGTCTTTCCTGGGGGTCTCTAGTGGGAAATTCCTCGGCTTTGTCGTAACTTCGAAAGGAATACATCTTGATCCAGATAAAGTCAAAGCTATCCAAGACATGCCACCTCCCTGTAACCTCAAAGAGTTAAGAGGATTGCAAGGCAGGCTAGCGTACATTCGCAGATTTATATCAAATTTATCTGGTAAATGTCAATCTTTCACCAGATTGATGAGGAAAGAAGTGTCGTTCATCTGGGATGATGCATGCCAAAAGGCTTTTGAAGAGATCAAACAATATCTCACGAAACCACCAGTGCTCGTGTCCCCAGTTTCGGGAAAGCCATTCCAGTTATATGTAAGGGCTATGGACCATTCATTGGGCGCTTTGCTAGCGCAGAAGAATGAGTCAGGCCATGAGCAAGCCATTTACTACCTTAGCAGAATGATGATCGGGGCAGAACACCAGTATAATCCCGTAGAAAAAGAATGTCTAGCGTTGGTGTTCGCAATACAGAAAATGCGACACTACTTGATGGACAAACTATCCACATTGTATCGAGAGTTAACCCTCTGAGAATATTAGTGACTAAACCCGGGTCATTAAATTCAAGATTATCCAATTGGGCCATTTTGCTATTACAATATGATATGCACTTCGTCCCACAGAAGTCTATCAAAAGACAGGTCGTGGCCGACTTCTTGGCCGAACATCCAGTCCCGGCATCCTCGAGGTTATATGAACAAATCCCAGGAGAGTTGGAGGAATGAGATTTAATTCCAGAAAAGGATAGTTCGAGAAGATCTTCCGAATCGAATACGGTTTCGAAAGGTATATGGCAACTTTTCTTTGATGGTGCCTCTCGAATGGGATCCAAAGGAAAGACGACAGCGGGGGTGGGAGTTGCTCTCATCTCTCCTCGCAACCACATCATTCCTCAAGCTTACTCATTGACAAGCTCGTGCTCCAATAACGTCGCGGAATACAACGCTCTCCTAATCGGCTTAAGAATAGCCAAACAACTGGGGGTCAAATATTTGGAGGCATATGGGGACTCTTAACTCGTTGCAAATCAAATAAAAGGGGAGTACGAAGTCAAACATGAAGATTTCCTACCGTATTATCATGCGGTGATCAAGATCGCTAACGGTTTCACTGATTTCTATATCAGCCACATAAAGCGCTACCTCAATAGTTATGCGGATTCGCTAGCTTCCTTGGCTGCTACATTAGCCTTGGCCAAGCATGCTAAAAGGCAAATTATGGTAAGCAGCAAGGAGTTATTCTGTTCAAAGGATGAGCTCAAAGAAGAAGCGAAAGAAAACGAAACTGGCGCTTGTGCATCTAGCCTAGAGCCAAGGGATTGGCATTTTCCTTATATAGACTATGTCCTTTACGGGATGTCACCCGAAAGTTCAAAAGAAGCCAAAGCCATTCAGAGAAGGGTCATCCGGTTTTACTACAATGCGGAACTCCAGATGTTGTACAGAAAATTCTACGACGGAGTTTTACTTCGCTGTCTTTCCAACTGCGAAGCTCAAAAGGTACTCGAAGAAGCTTATGCTGGCATCTGCCGAGCACATCAGCTAGGACCGAAACTCTGGAATAGAATCCGAAAGATGGGTTATTATTGGCCTAAGATGATGATAGAAGCAGTCAATTACGCCAAGAAGTGTAGGGCCTGCCAAATACATGCAGACTTTATACATCAAGCTCCAGAATATCTCTACTCGACGGCTACATCATGGCCATTTGAGCAATGGGAATGGACATCATAGGGCCAATTTCTCCGCCGTCAATGAGAGGACACCGATTCATTGTGGCCATAACTGATTACTTTTCAAAGTGGATTGAGGCCATCTCCCTTACCGAAGTAAACTTGTCAGATGTTATCAAGTTTATCAAGCACCATGTGCTTTATCGCTTCGGGGGTGCTTAGAAGAATAATTCATGATAACGGACCTCAGTTCGTAAGCCAAGTGTATTCTAGATTCTGCAACAAATACAGGATCGAAGATGTGGCTTCATCGCCATATTACCCTGCAGCCAATGGTCTAGCAGAAGCCTTCAATAAGACCATTGTATAACTTCTTAAGAAGTTTGTGTCATCCAATCAACCGGATTGGGACGAAAAGCTCAGAGAGTGTATGTGGGCATACCGAACCACAGTCCGAACTCCCACCAATGCCACGCCGTTCTCCTTGGTATATGGATCAGAAACGGTCTTGCCTTTGGAGATCCAAATCCCTTCATTACGAGTCGCGTTAACAACAAGGATGACAGAAGAAGAAAAGCATCAGCAAAGGCTCCAAGAGTTAGAAGCCTTGGATGACAAACACTTAGAAGCTCAACAGAGTATCGAGCTATACCAGACGCGGATCTCCAGAACCGTTAACAAAAAGGCTAAACGAAGGACTTTTAAGAAAGGTGATCTGGTCTTGTCAGTTAGAAGACCAATCATAACAAGCCAGAAGTCTAGGGGAAAGTTCCAGCCAAAGTGGAAGGGACCCTTCGTCATTGATACGGTCTACTCCAACGGGGCATATCGGTTGACAAAGCCTAATGGTGACAAGGTCCTAATGCCAATCAACGGCAAGTTCTTGAAGAAGTATTATCCTTAGCAAAATTGCAAAACAGCAGTTATAATACGGCCTAGGCAGTTCTATGCTAGTCATAAGCAAATAGTTTCTCTGTAATCAGAACTTCGTCAATGAAAGTTCTTGGTTCTGGACTAAAAAGCCTTTAGTTCGCGAATTAGATTTTTCTTCATATCAAATTTGCCAAGTTAAAAACTACCTCTGGCGAATTAGATTTTCCTTTTTCCAAAATTTACCAAGTTAAAAATTACCCCTGGCGAATCAGATTTTCCTTTTTCCAAAATTTGCCAAGTTAAAAATTACCTCTGGCGAATCGGATTTTCCTTCTTCCAAAATTTGCCAAGTTAAAAATTACCTCTGGCGAATCAGATTTTCCTTTTTCCAAAATTTGCCAAGTTAAAAATTACCTCTGGCGAATCAGATTTTCTTTTTTCAAAATTTGCTAAGTTAAAAATTATCTCTGGTGAATCAGATTTTCCTTCTATCAAAATTTGCCAAGTTAAAAATTACCTCTCGCGAATCAGATTTTCCTGTCCATCAAACTTGCCAAGTCAATAACACATTTGGCGAATCAAGTTTATCAACAAGAAGTTCTTTCATTCATAGTAGTTTTGGGTACTTAGAAAATTGTGATTCATTTCAAAATTATCAAGTTAACAGTTACCTCTGGTAATCAACATCAGAATCATCTTTCAGATACTCTCAGTTACATAGAAAGAAAAGAACTTCTTTATTCATCATCAGAACAAAATTACAGAGAATTCTCTAAGTGCTATACAGACAATAAGAGTAAATACAAATTACAAAAAAAAAAAGAGGAACCTAAAGCGGTGTACACAAGAGTTCTACAACTCAATGGTTCAAGAGAACTTTTATTTTCTCCTCGCGTCATCAATGTCTTGCTGAAGGATCTCATAAGCTTGAACAGTAACTTGGCGATGCAGTCTCTCGTCACTAGCAATAACATTCTGCGCTGCAGCAGCCTCCAGCGAATCCAATTCAGCTTGCATCGCCTGGAGATCCCTGGATATATTGTCCCTCTGACGCGACAAATCGGCGAGATTCCTCATTGACTCATCACGTTCCTTGGTGATCTTGGCTAGGAAAACTTGGGCTTTGGCAATGGTCTCTTGAGTCCTAGTAATAGCTTGATCATGGCCCTTGACAATTGAAGCAGCGGCTTCCACTTGAAGAACCAGAGACTCGCGGTCTGATTGACCCTTTTCTAAAGAGGCCTTGCAAACATTTGCCCTCTCCCAAGTTTCCTTCTGGAACTTAAGCTGTTCATCTCTCAGCTTCTAGAAAATAATTTTCACTGTCTCAGATTTATCAGCACTTCTGACTTTCGACAGAGATTCAGCATGCCTTTGAAGCTGAGTTATCATAAGCCTAAAAGGAGCAGCTCTATCCTCTCCACCAATGCTAACAATACCAGTTAGATAAATGTTGAGAACATTGGCGATTGAAGCAAAAGGAACCCCCTTTAGTATTTTATCGATACAGCGGTCCAGAAAGTGAAGGAAAGTTTCCACTGTGTCCTTCAGCAAATCACTCTCAAGCATGTCAATCTCTATATGAGAAGGAGTAATACTGGATGAGGCAGAAGCAGGTTGATCCGCAACCAAGCTAGTACCAGGAGGAATGGCACCCCTAGAGATTTCTGCGGAGCTACCAATCACAGTCGCCTGAACTATAGCATCAGTTGGAGTAGCTGTGGCCAAAACCGTAGACATGGCAGCCAAGAGAATCACTGCTTCTGAAACATCAACTGCAGAAGTAGTAACTTTGGCCGTCTCACTCGTGTCAGCTCCCGCGATGGTATTGTCTGGTGAAGTCACCTTCGCGCCCATACACTCTAAGTCCGGAGTCAAAGCTGGAGCTAAAAAAAAAAGAAGAAAATTGATAGTTAAGTATTACAGTATCATTTGATAAAATAGTATAATCGCTGAAGAAAGAAGATGAAGACCTGAAGGTTGGACACTGGATTCCCCAAATCCGTACACCTCAGGACCAAACCCTTCAGGCCCGTATACTTCGGTCCGAACATTCTCGCTCAAAAAGACGTATTTACCATGATCTGAGAGAGGAGTAGAAGGGCAAAAACTGTCGCTACTGGCATCATCATCATCGCCCCATTCATCTTGGTCTTCAGAAGGAGGTGCTGCTTTTGGGGGATCTGATGCGCGAGTCTCCCCAATGATTTGCACTTCATCATCTGTAGTGCCCTGAGTAACAGGAACTATAGAGTTCTCTTGTAAAGCCGAAGGAGCACTAACTTCAACGTCGGCCTGGCCAATAGGAGGAATAGAATCCCTTTGAGTAATGGGAGCAGGGTCATTGTAAAGAACAAGTCCTTGGTTCCGACACCTCTTGAGAGAGCGGAGAGTTAAGGAGGAGTCATCTTCATCCTCCTTGGATTCTTCAGTGAGGGACTCAGCAACTGGAGTGAGTGTTGCAGTTCCTGTCCCAGACAGGGTGCTCTGCGAATCAGTTTCCTGCGGATCGGTAGGCAAGTCGCTAAGACGCCTCAGTCTCTTTCGCTTATGTGAAGATTTCTCGGGAGAAGACTGCGATGGAGGAGAAGTCTTCCTCGACGTCGGATCAGGAGAAGCATCAAGGGAGGCAGCCTGAACTGGTGTATCAGTGTTCTCTTTCCTTTTTCCAATTTATTAGATGTGCTGTCCTCCCTGAAGTCCTCCATCTCTGTGACTTTCGTGCTGCCGGTCTTCTTTTTCTGGGCATACCAGGATCTGATCTCCGCAAACTGATATAGTGTATGTTGAAATTCTGAGGAGCGGAGTTAGCATCCGCAAACCATTTATAGAAGTAGAAGCTCATACTCGAGTTCGGGGTCTTGAACGAAAGATCAAATTTGGCTTGAGTTCCACCTGCGACGAAGTGAAACCAAGCTCGAGCTCCCTCAAGAACATTCCCAACAAAGCTTAATTCTCTATTGGGATTACCAACGTAAAGCTGATTATACCCAAACTGTCGAGCAAAGCGACTCAGGTAGTAAGGTTCTATATAGCAAAGTTTCCCCAAACGAAGGACCAAATGCCCTGAGCGGATGTTTATCAAACACTAGAAGCATCCCGAGGATAGGGTAGTAAATTTATCAATACTAGCAGTGTCCGCGAATTCTTCCCCGTATCCAGCATTTGGGAAGTATGGGAAACATCTGAACAATTCAAAAGTTAAAAAATGACGAAGGATTTTGCGGATCGCGGCCATGTAGCCCCCTTTCCATTGCGACCTCTCGTAGTACTGTACTTTGGGAGCACTTACTGTACTTTGGGAGCACTTAAGTCAATATACGAGTCTGCAGGACTCATCAAAGTAGGGCAACGTAGAACCAGCCAAGCCATCAAATAAGTATAAGGGAGTTCTACACGCGGATTAGGAGTTTTGATGACAGAGTCTCCTTTCTTCTTCTGCTCCTTCTTCACTTTGCAGAATTTATCAGATATTTTTCTCAATCCGCTTTGGATACTGCATACCATAGCGGCAACAAACTGAGTCGCCTACCCAATGCCAGTAGAACGACTGGGTATACGGCCCCAATGGGTATGTTTTCCTACGAAGAAATAACACACTTTTTCAGCCAAACCAGCAAATAACCCGCCAAGAAGGCAGGGTCAGATAAAGGTTGAAGGGCCTGATAATGAAAACTCTCAAAGGACGTCCCAGTTTTGAAAACGTCCTCGCCACCTTCAGCAACATAAGCATATGTCCCGAAACTTGCAATTCTTCTCTCAACCTCCTTTTTAGAAACTGGAGGAAGGCGAATGAAGTTCAGATTACTCCTAGAAAAATTAGGCAGAAGATATTGTAGCCACTTCTCTGGCTTCAAACTACAGGTGCCCGATGTGTGGGTGCATATATGATAATAGCAGAGCAATTCCCAGTAAGTATTATAAGCCAAAGGATCTTGAGTTTTCAGCAGATGGAGTTCTTCTCCAGTAGGGACGTACTCTTCAAACGGAACGTCTCCCATAGGCAAGCCCGAGACCTCATGCATCTCGTAGAGAGCGAAACCCAATTCGCCTCGAGGGCAAAAGATTGTACAAGTATCAGGATTATACAATTCCAATAAAGCAAAGAAATGGAATCTGCTGGCAGAAATGCCATGCTGAACAGCCCTGATGGCGCGATACAGCCCCGCATGATGAAGCTGATCTCTAAATGATCGCAGAAAAAAGTCAGTCAAGACCGCCCACTCTCCTTTCGAAGAACAGTGAACCCATCCAGGGGGATGAAAGTCCTGAACAGGAAACTCTCCTTGTGCATTGGTAAAACGGTGCAGGAAAGTCTGCGCGATTATAGAAACATCGCCTCTGGGAAGATCATGTTTAAACAATCCCGGCAGCAATCTACGAAAGCTCTTCCCAGTACCACGAGGAAAAGCACCTTGAGCATTGAAGCCCCCAACAGGATACCGTCTTGTGGCCTATTTATGTGCCAGTCCATTCGCCTGGGCACAGAAAGGGAATGAAGGAATAAGAATGGATAAGATCTCTCCATATTGGGGAGAAACAAGTGGCGACCTTCAACTTGGCGAAACCACTTGTAATCGCCATCTTCCAAACCACTGTAGGGTATTGAAATATGGTCACCAAACAAAAAGACAGGTTTGAGCAACGGAGACCGATTATCTCCTTCGAAAGATACATTGGTCATCAGTGTAGATACCAAAAAAAAAAACCTAAATTTGCTAAGTGGGCACACCCGCGGGTTGCACGCCGCGGGAACCCCTGGGAACCCCCGCGGGAAGCAACCCGCGGGAGAATTCCCGCGGGTTGCAACCCGCGGGAGCCCCCGCGGGTTTCCACCCGCGGAAGGATTCCCGCGGGTGGCAACCCGCGGGGGCGATCCCGCGGGTTTCCACCCGCGGGTTGTTTTCTGTTCTTTCCCGATTATTTGTTTCCTATTTTTGGACTAATATCCCGTGATCCGCTTTTTCAGGAGAGAATTGAGCCGGATTTTGTGCTTCTTCGGTTTATAAAATACAGTAATTTAACGGGAGAAGGGACTTTTTGGACTTCTGGATTCTTGGACTTTGGGAAGATTTCGGGCGAGCTCGTGAGATCAAAGAAAAGAGCAGAGCCATCTTCTCCTGGTCGGACGGTCAACGGAGGCAGCAACGAGACTCCACCGCCACCCGTACCCACTTAAAAAAGGGAATCCATTAATATTCCCGTTCTTGTTAATTCCTCGAAATTTTCTGTAATCTCAAATCTTCGTTGTAATCAAATAATTTTGCAATGGAATCAAATATTCAATTTTCGGGCGTACAAGAACTGGCGACCACAGTGGGAGCCCCTCTGTTTACAACAGAGAATCTGGTGGCGCAGTCCGACCGGGTGCCGATTGGCTCAATGGTTGAGACGCTGGTCATAGAAGTTGACCAGCAAAAATATGAGGAGTTTCTTTCCTCCTCTGATTCGGAGCCTAGGCGTCATCGCCGGGTGACGATAAAAAAAGGTGAGGCGTCATCGCCCACAGGAAATCAAAAGGCGTCATCGCCTATGAAAATTTACGAGGCGTCATCGTCCGTTGAAATTTACGAGGCGTTATCGCCCGTTCCAAAGTCAAGCCAAAAGTCAAACCAGTCCCTGACCCGCTCTCAGAAGAGAAACCTGAGGCGTAAGGCACAGCGGGCCCGCCTCAACAGTGCCTCTGGAAAATTGCGGTCAGAAAATCCAGATCAGGAAACATCGGAAAGAAAAAATTCCAAAAATGAAAATCCGCAAGCGGAACTGCGGGTTGCACCGCACGGGGGCAACCCCGCGGTTGCAACCGCGGGTGCAACCCCACGGTTGCAACCACGGGTGCAAACCCGCGGTTCCAACCGCGGGTTGCACCCCGCGGGTTTCAATCCGCGGGTTGCACTCCGCAAAAAAGATCAGGAGTTGGTTCTGGTGTCTATTCGGGCACACGGGCAATGAGCACACAGCGCATACCTAACTTTATGGTCACTCTCTCAGGTGTACCATCTCATTCCTCTTCAAACAAACATAAGGATGTGCTCATGCACTCACCTGAGAAGATGTCTGCGAAGGAACAGTCCAATGTGTGCGGGGCCCACGCAACTGCGCAAGCCAGCACACACTCTAGACGACTGCATAGAAGAGAGTGTGTTGATACATGGAAAGCTCTTAGCCCTGAAATATTACAAACCAACCAATATTATGAACAGAACTTGCGGCGCAAGAGGCGTCAGAATGTAAATGGAGACAAGCCCGAAGATTTGAGAGAGTATCTTACTCGAAAGAGGAGCACATCCCAACCCGATTCTCACTGCCATTGTGAACGGCTGATCTCAGCCGTCTTATCAAACTGCAAATGCAAGTCAGGACAATCCGTTTTTGAGCGGATTACAGAGCCAAAGAGAAGGCGGATAGTAAAAAAGATGTGCCCTGGGGATGATCTGCCTGCCGTTTCATCCTATATGGTTGGTAAAGGCAAGAAAATTGCCGAGTTCACTTCAAAATTAAGTGGGGTGTCTGTTGAGCCAGAGGGTGTGTTCCGACACACTCGGGCTAGGAGAGGAGTCGCCATACCATTGAACTATAAAAAGTTAGCTGCAGGATCTGACGAAGAGGAAGACAGATATTCTGCTATTGTATCTTCACCCTATTCTGATTCAAATAGAGGGTTGGAGGCTACAGTAAATATGGCCGATCTTCCAGAAGAAGTCTCTAGAAGACTTGAAAGGCAAGAACAACGCCTCAAACAGCAGGAAGAGACTATGGAGGAGATGAAACAACTCTTGACTCAGTTGCTGGCCCAAACGAAGAAAGGCCAATCTTCGTCATCCGCTAAACAACATGAAGAGGAACATGTCCAAATAAATGAAGACAGCGAAGACGAAGATGAAGAAGTGCCTCCTCATTCAAGAGAGGAAGAGGAAGTGAAAGTTATCCTCAATCCTCACGCAGAGAAAATAGAGAAGATGGAGAACCAATTACAAGCTCTTCTTCATCGCAAAAAGCTACAAGAGGTGGGGGTAGTCCGTCCATATCCCATAGAATGGGAGACCGTACCCTATCCTGCAAAATATAAACCGTTGAATCTTCAATCATTCGACGGTAAAAGTTCACCGCAGCAACACATCTTCTATTTCCTCTCACAGACAGGACATCTCATGGGGAATGATCCAACTATGACTAGGATATTTGCGAGCACTTTACGGGGGCCCGCATTTACCTGGTTTATGCAACTTCCCCAGGGAACAATTAAATCTTGGGCTGATGTAGAACGTGAGTTCCTAGCCCGATTCTTTGAAGATGATACAGAAGTCTCCATATTATCTTTGCTAGCAGCGAAGCAAGAAGAAGGCGAAACGGTCAAAACTTATGTCGAGCGGTTCCGAGAACTTTCCGTTCGATGCCCACATGGCATGACGCAGGATACACTTGTGGAAACCTGCAGACATAACTTGTTGACCGATATCTTAGACAAGATGGGTTCGGTCGAATCCAAGTTATGGAAGGATTTGCTTAAGCAGGGCGAACAGGCCGAAGAAATACTTCGACGTCTCGAAATGCAACAGTCTGCAACCGGAGACGGTGCAAACGAATCTCCATTCCATTTTTCCCGTTCAAAAGGGAAAGACATAACGGCAATGGCGGTAGAAAGTACACTGAAGCAGAAACCATGGCCAACTACAAGCAACACAGCAAAATCGCCCAGACTTCAAAAGCAGTATTCGTTCAAGGATGAACATACTGCTACTATGCTCAATCTGCTCACTAAACGCAAGATGCTTAAATTGCCGGAGAGCAAGAGACCTGAAGAAGAAGGGAAAACTAACGATCCGAATTACTGCCTGTACCATCGGATTGTAGGTCACCCCACAAAAAATTATTTTATCTTAAAAGATAAAATTCAAGCGTTGATTGACGCTGGAGCAGTTCAGCTCAAAGCTGAACAAAAAAGGAGTTAGAGCTAACTCCGACACATTTAATGTGTGAGGTCTAAAGGTACCATTTGGGATCACAACAATTCCAAAAAAAAAAAAAAAGGGCTCAGGGCGGTTAATTTAAACCCCCATATATATATATAAAAAAAAAGGAAAAAAAAGGAAAAAAAGAAAAAAAAATGAATCACCCAACGCCGACAAGGCTACGGGAAGAGAATAAATTTCTCGCCAACCCCATCATACTGGGGGTAATAAGTATGAACCACCCAACGCCGACAAGGCTGCGGGGAGAGAATAAATTTCTCGCCAACCCCATCATACTGGGGGTAATAAGTATGAACCACCCAACGCCGACAAGGCTGCGGGGAGAGAATAAATTTCTCGCCAACCCTACCATGCTGGGGGTAAAAAAGTATGAATCGCCCAACGCCGATAAGGCTACGGGAAGAGAATAAATTTCTCGCCAACCCCACCATACTGGGGGTAATAAGTATGAATTACCCAACGCCGATAAGGCTACGGGAAGAGAATAAATTTCTCGCCAACCCCACCATACTGGGGGTAAAAAGTATAAATTGCCCAACGCCGCTAAAGCTACGGGAAGAGAATAGATTTCTCGCCAACCCCACCATACTGGGGGTAAAAAGTACGAATTACCCAACGCCGACAAGGCTACGGGGAGAGAATAAATTTCTCGCCAACCCCACCATACTGGGGGTAAAAAGTATGAATTACCCAACGCTGACAAGGTTACGGGAAGAGAATAAATTTCTCGTCAACCCCACCATACTGGGGGTAAAAGTATGAATTGCCCAACGCCGCTAAGGCAAAGGGAAGAGGAAAAGTTTGGTATTTAAACCCAAACAAAACCCTCGACAACTCACTATGCTGAGGATAATAGCATGGCTAGCCCAACTCAAACGGTAGTTGGTAAAGGCAAAATCAAAACCGTTGATAGCTGGGGGTTTGCTAAAAATCCCACGACAAATCTGTCACAACAATATTCTTATCCGAATATAAGAATATATCACTGCCCTAAACTGCTAAGGCAAAGGGAAGAGGAAAAGTTTGGCATTTAAGCCCAAACGAAATTCTTGACAACTCACCATGCTGAGGGGAATAGTATGGCTAGCCCAACTCAAACGGTAGTTGGTAAAGGCTAATCAAATCCGTTGATAGCTGGGGGTTTGCTAAAAATCCTAATCAGATAAATCTCCTGTCACGTTAAGATTTCACCTCTGACAGCAAAACTTTTCTTGTCATTTTGCTCTAACAGAGCAAGCGACACTCCAAAATATTTATCAAGTTAAAATCATACCTCTGACATCATAATTCAAAATCAAAAGAGATAAAATCCTGGTTAAATCGATCCCCTGTCACGTTAAGATTTCACCTCTGACGGAAAAGAAAATTCACACTTCATCAAGTCCAACATTACAACCTCTGATGAACGTGCTTTTGATATCGTTAAGTTGAAAATCACCTCTGACGAAAATCATCTCCCTATCAAGTTAACAGTTACCTCTGATAGTCCGATTCCAAAACTAAATACGTTAACCGTCACCTCTGTTTAGTCAGCTTGTCCCTATCACGACCAGATCCTCTGAATAGGTTAAGCTCCAAGACATGTTTAATGTCACCTCTGTCTTTTCCTGATTCGTCATACTAGATGTCACTGAACGGTTAGGATTAAAATAAGCACGTTAATATTATACCTCTGCTTGACCTAAAATAAGCACGTTAACATTATACCTCTGCTTGTCCTCTAATGAGTACATTAAAATCATACCTCTGCTTGTTATAGAATAAATAAATATATTAACAGTTATCCCTATCGACCAAATCTTTTAAAAGGTCTATAACCAAAATAAAAAAAAAGAAATCCAAAGTATTTCGAAATTCAGTACGGTTCAATACAGAACTTCAAAAACTTTGGATGGGGTTATGTAGATACCAAAAAAAAAAAAAACCTAAATTTGCTAAGTGGGCACACCCGCGGGTTGCACCCGCGGGTTGCAACCCGCGGGAACCCCCGCGGGAAGCAACCCGCGGGAGAATTCTCGCGGGTTGCAACCCGCGGGAGCCCCCGCGGGTTGCCACCCGCGGAAGGATTCCCGTGGGTGGCAACCCGCGGGGGCGATCCCGCGGGTTGCCACCCGCGGAAGGATTCCCGTGGGTGGCAACCCGCGGGGGCGATCCCGCGGGTTGCCACCCGCGGGTTGTTTTCTGTTCTTTCCTGATTATTTGTTTCCTATTTTTGGACTAATATCCCGTGATCCGCTTTTTCAGGAGAGAATTGAGCTGGATTTGGAGCTTCTTCGGTTTATAAAATACAGTAATTTAACGGGAGAAGGGACTTTTTGGACTTCTGGATTCTTGGACTTTGGGAAGATTTCGGGCGAGCTCGTGAGATCAAAGAAAAGAGCAGAGCCATCTTCTCCTGGTCGGACGGTCAACGGAGGCAGCAACGAGACTCCACCGTCACCCGTACCCACTTAAAAAAGGGAATCCATTAATATTCCCGTTCTTGTTAATTCCTCGGAATTTTCTGTAATCTCAAATCTTCGTTGTAATCAAATAATTTTGCAATGGAATCAAAGATTCAATTTTCGGGTGCACAATCAGCTCTCGCAATGCTGAGCGAGAAGGGTGGAGAATCTTGTCTTCTCTCTCTTGGTTATCTGAGGCTGTACAATGGGGAAAGACTTATCCAAATCTGAACTCTTTCTTCCCATCATAGCCGTCAGAATATCCAAAATAATGATCTTTTAGCCAAGGATTCAAGGCGTAATTAACTGCAAAAGACATTCAGATTTAGAGGTAAGAAGAAAAAAATGAGAAAGGGACTGCCTTTCGGCTTTTTACCTCCAATCAAGGGTCCTGCAGAACCACTATCGAGCTAGATGCAGCTTGAGGATCTTGACGACTCTTGGCAACAGCGACGGAAGAAGAAACTTTCTTCGGCATCTTTTGCAGAGGGAGGAAATCTCTCACACGGAGAATCAGATAGAAGATTGAAGACGAGAAGTCTAAGGAGTCCAAATGAAAAACTCAGATTTCAAATTTCTCGAGATAAGGGCAACCTCTCGTAAAGTGGAGGTTATATAGCCGGTGATTTGACGGCCAAGATCTCTGAACAGACGTGATATCCTGCTTAAATCGCGTGGATACCATTTCATTTAATGCGGCTCAAAAAAACGGCTCGAATCTGACGCCATAGGAAAACAACCGCCTGCCAGCCTTCCCGCAAAAGCTAGCGACCCTAATATAGAGTTGGTTTCTCCTCAAAAAGCGAAGTTCGAGACTCTAATACAGAGCCGCTTTTTTCTCAAAAAGCGAAGGCTCGCGACCTTATTGCAGAGCCGTGCCCCTTTTGAAGACAATTCGCGACCCTAATACAGAGTCAGTTTCTCCTCAAAAAGCGACCCTAATACAGAGCCGCTTTCTTCTCAAAAAGCGAAGGCTCGCAACCTTAATGCAGAGTCACGCCCCTTCCGAAGACAATTCAAGACCCTAATACCGAGTCGGTTTCTCCTCAAAAAGTGAAATTCGTGACCCTAATATAGAGCCGCTTTCTTCTCAAAAAGCGAAGGCTCGCGACCTTAATGCAGAGTCGCGCCCCTTCCGAAAACAATTCGCGACCCTAATACAGAGTCGGTTTCTCCTCAAAAAGCGAAGTTCGCGACCCTAATAGAGAGCCGCTTTCTTCTCAAAAAGCGAGAGTTCGCGACCCTAATACAGAGTCGTTTTTTACTCAAAAATAAAGGCTCGCGCTCCTAATACAGAGATGTGTTCCTTTCGAAGCAAGGGTTTGCGACCCTAATACAGAGTCGTTTTCTACTCTAAAAAAAAAATGAAGGCTTGCGCCCCTAATACAGAGTTGTGCCCCTTCCGAAGATAGTTCCCGACCCTAATATAGAGTCGTTTTCTTCTCAAAAAGATGGAGAGTCGCGCCCCTAATACAGAGACGTGTTCCTTCCAAAACAAGAGTTTGCGACCCTAATATAGAGTCGTATTCTACTCAAAAATGAAGGCTCGCGCCCCTAATACAGAGACGTATTCCTTCCAAAACAAGAGTTCGCGACCCTAATACAGAGTCGTCTTCTATTCAAAGATGAAGAGTCGCGCCCCTAATACAGAGACGTGTCCTTTCAAAAGCAAGAAGCAGTAGTGGCGCTAATACAGAGTCACAGACTTCAAACAAACACAATGGACGTTCTGATACAGAACAATTATATCAAAAGTATTCCGAAACTCCTCAAACATTCATGAGAGTTTTGGAACTTTGGAGGGGGTTTTGTCGGTGAAAAATTCTGGAAAAGAAAAGCAGATCCACAAATTCAGAGACAGAAGCCCGCAACTCATCGGATCCGCGCATCTAAGAAACTGAGGTCACGCGAATCTAAGAAACTGAGATCCACGAATCTAAGAAACTGAGATCCGCGATCCAGACGACGGAACAGGTTCGCGAATCTAAACCTGAGATTCGCGACACTACCCATAGCTCTCGGGTGGGGGTTTAATACAAAGTCACCCGACCCGAACAGAGAAATCGCCACCTCGGTTCGTGTGAGTAACTGCCAAACGAATGTAGCGGCATTACTTCGATCGTGGGAATAATCACCTAACGAATATGGTGGCACTTCTCGAGTAGTGGGAGCTAACGGTCGAGCAAATATAGCGGGACGTTACTCCAAGCCCCCTATAAAAGGAAGGGAGCGAAAGAGACACACACAGACGGACGGACAGAAACGAACATCTTCTTCCAGAACTTACCCCTTGCGATCAAGAGTAAAGAGCCATTTTTCTTTCCTTTAGCCAACTGAGAGAGATTGTACGGAGTGTCAACGGAGAGCAGGATCGTCCTCCATAGCTACCTAGAAACCCAGCCTTAAACAAAGAGGAAAAGCTATCTTCCTCATCTTCTGTAAACGGGAAACCGTCCGATTGTAACCCTTTTATTGAAAAGACTTCGATATAAAGAGCGTGCAACTTTCATGGCGAACACACACACACACACATATATATATATATATATATATATATATATATATATATATAGAGAGAGAGAGAGAGAGAGAGAGAGAAAGAATAGAATATTTATCGGCGGTGAAAAAAATTCATTTACTAGCGCTTAGGTGACCCACTAATTGTATTATATGTGACGCTACTCAACATAACAAATAAAAGAACTTTCTTAATGCTTTTTAAATGGCATCACGTATAATATAATTATTGGGTTATTGGACCACCTAAGCGCTTGTGATGAAATCTTCACTGCCAGTAAATTTCCCGTTTCCTTACACACACACACACACATATATATATATATATATATATATATATATATATATATATATATATATATATATATATATATATATATATATATATATATATATATATATATATATATATCATCATCATCATCATCAATATTTAATGAGGACTGTTCGTTGCGTGAAAAAACAGCAGTAGACACAATTGAGTTTCCTGTAGCAAAACTATCGCCTCAAGCAATAATTCTCGAGACTGAACCTTGAAAGTTACTCGAGCAAACGTCAGATCAATAAACTGCGGATTTGCGATCATGTGATGACTGCAAAAACATGTAGCAATACTATGATTTTGGTCTATCAAGTAGGAAAAGATATGCATTTATTAGAACAAGATAATTTTTCAATCCATATACAATCTCTAGCGAGCTCAGTTTATTGGACAAGAAATTGGATTGTGGATGTTCACATATTCACGTAAGAGACGTTGCCCAGAAAGTAAAATAAAAGGACAACATGCATATCCTCGCTCAAAATGTATTAGGCACAAATATTGTAACCAACACATAGATGACGGAGCATTCTGAATGAATGCGAGGAGTGACTCGTTAGTAGGGATAATTGAGAATGTGTGTATAGATCCATAGGTTAATTTTAGATCAGTCTCGTTCAAAATTTTGTATTTAAAAAATAATTTTTTTTTTTAATTCAAATTTTAAAATAGAGCATGCCTAGAATTGGCCTTTAGGCCCATACATCCTCATTCCTACTAGTTTGTTAATAATATTTTACTTTATTCTTGAGTGTATGTTTTTAAATTGTATAGGATGCTTGTTGGCACCGTACTTATTTTGATAGTTTTACAGTGTTACGTTGACCGCATCAATGGAGAGAGCTGTTGGTAGTGAAAATTTCTAAGTAAATAGGATTTTTCACAACAGAACGCGGAGCTAACTCCGCAGCTCCGCGTTTTGCTATATTAGCCTCGCGTTTGAGAAAAAAGCGAAGCTATTCAATAACTCTGCGTTCTAGTTTTTAGCTCCGCGTTTTGGCGAGATTATCTCCACGTGAGCAGATAACCAGAATCTCAAAATTGATTGAGATTATGATTTAGGCTTATCCAAACACCCAAATTAAGTTCGATCAGAACTCTAAATCAAGAAATTTAAATCAAAATTAGAATATTTGATTAGAATCCTTGATGAGTACAAATTCTATTTAAATAGAAACTCTCATATAACCCTAAGACTATAAATACCCTCTTGAGGAAGGCTTAGGGATCTTTTTTTCGGATCATCTTCATCTGGAGTTTTGAGAAGTTCGAGTTATGCAGAGAGCCTTGAACGAATCAAGATCAGAGAAGATCAACTACAGTCGGCCGCCATCTTCAAGAGAAGAGTTCGTCATCAGATAGTCCAAAGGAACTACATCGATGGATCCCATCACCACACAGATCCCACATCATATTGTAAAAGAGAGCGATATACATATAAATCCTCTCGTTTGTTCTCTTTTTTTTTGTTCACTTTCGTTGTAAATCAAGTTTTTTCAATGGAAGGAAAGCAAAAAATTTCTGCTGCGAACAAACTGGCGACCACAGTGGGAGACATCTCTTTCACTGATGAAGAGATCGTGGCACAATCGGACGTCGATAGGATTGGATCCGACGTAGATATGCTGGTCGTAGAAATCGACCAGCAGAAGTATGAGGAGTATCTCTCCTCTGAATCAGGTAACCGGAACGAAACACGACACTATCGTCGCGTGCGCTCCAATACCCAAGGAACGGTTAAAAAGGTATCCACCGATGAACGGGGATCCTTGGAGACTGCAGCCATAGAGCCGTTGTTTCGACAGGAAATCCTAGCAGATGATGGCCTCTTTACTGCCAAAAAAGGTATGGGAACTGGACGGATCAGAACCCAACTCCGAAATAGAAATCGGAGAGCTAGGCGGAAGGCCCTCAAAGCCCGCATTGAACGCGAGGCTAACTTCACTGAATGCGAGGCTATGACCCCTTGCAAACTGGCTCGTGTTAATCGCAAGACCAGACAGTACCACGTTAGACGCAAAGCTGTAACTTGCATCAATCGCAAGAAAAAGCCAGCGTGTGATTCTCTACGCGAGGCTATTGCTGGACTTAGCGATAAACGCGAAGCCAGTACTACTTGCGAGAAACGCAAGATTTTTGATACTCGCGATAAACGCGAGGATAAGAATTTCTTAAAGCCAGCGTGTGATTCTCCACGCGAGGCTATTGCTGGACTTAGCGATAAACTCAGAGCCAGTAGTACTTGCGAGAAACGCAAGGTTTTTGACACTCGCGATAAACGCGAGGATAAAATTTCACAGCCAGCGTGTGATTCTCCATGCGAGGCTAATACTGAGCTTAGCGATAAATGCGAGCCAGTAGTACTTGCGATAAACGCAAGATTCCTCAGCTCCGTGTAAATCGCGAAAATGATTGGTAGATTGTCGTCAATTGCAAAAATCATGTTAAACGTGAAGTTTTAACTTGTGTTAATCACAAAAGTAAGCCAGCGTGCAAGAATTTTCTTCCACGCGGGGCTAAGATTCCAGAAGAGAAACTTCTGCAAGAACGTAAAGCCAACGTAAAGCGCGAGGCTAGCGTAGCAAAGCGCGGAGCTATTCCTCAACTCCACATTCCAAAACGTGAAGCTATTTTTCAGCTCCGCGTAGATCAACCCAAATGCCAAATCAGGGCTGATCATCACATTAATGAGCTAGAACTGGACTCCACTAATATCAAGAAACATCAGTGGGCCCCTAGACCCTATCAGCAGATGAGTAAGTCCCACAACTCCATGACTAAAATCACCGACCTCGGGGAGTATTTAACCAAGAAGAGAAGTATAGAACAAGTTCAATCCGAATCTTCTTGTCATTGCCAGCAACTTATGATGGCGGTATCCGCTGTAGTGGATAATTGTTGCTGCAATAAGAACAGGGTATCGGTGTTCGATCGGTTAATCGAGTCGGACAAAAACTCTGCTAAGAAAACGAAAGCTACTCCCCAAAAAGAATAGAGAATTGTAACCTCCAATATGATCGGAAAGGGGAAGAAGGTTGTAGAGATGTATAATAAGTCGGAATCAAGTGATGAAGAACCTCATCACAACACCCGACTTAAGTCAGGAGCTGTCCTGCCTCGAAACTATAAGAAACTTGCAAAATCTTCTTATGACGACGATAGCGATAACTCGGCTATAACTTCACCTCGTTCCTCTGCATCATCTCGGCTATAAAGATCAGCATCACATATGGCGGATAAATCGGATGACATCGATCAAAGATTTGAAGCCCGAGAAAAGATGATTCGGGAGCAACAAAAGACAATTGAAGATCTTAAAATGATGCTCTCAAAAGTAGTCGAAAACACTCAGAAGATTATTGAGGATAACGCTAAAAAAAGAAAAAGAAACTTCATACAACAAACTGAATGAGGAAGAAGAAAAAGCCAACTCAAAACATGAGGACGAGGACAAATATTCTTTTCATGATCCACATGAAGAGAAAATTGAGAAATTGCAAAGTCAACTCGAAGCGCTAATGCACAAGAAGGAGTTGAAAGAATCAGGGGTCTCGAGACCATATCCGTCTGAATGGGATATGGTACCATACCCTCAGAAATATAAACCGCTCAAGTTGGAGCCATATGACGGGAAAGGATCTCCTAGCCAACATATTTACTACTTTTTGTTCCAAGCAGGGCATTTAATGGGCAATGACTCAGTGATGACCAAGGTATTCGCAAGTACCTTGCGAGGGTCTACCTTTCTTATTTATTATTATTACATATATTTATTTTTTACTAGTTGATTTTTTTATTTTTTATTTAATTATTAATTTTTTATTTAATTATTAATTTTTTATATTTTTATTTATTATTTATTATTTAATTTTTTTTTTTGCATTCCGCGGATGTATCACCGGACAGTTCTATTTTTTTTATATTTTTATTTTTTTTATTTTATATATATATATATATATATATATATATATATATATATATATATATATATATATATATATATATATATATATATATATATATATTGTTATATTTATATATATATATTTTATAGCTTTATCAATTTTTTTTTGTGGGTGATAACACCTCACTCTTTCTTTTGATAGCGATAACGTCTTGTTAATTTTTTTCTTTATGGATGATAACGCTTTGCTTTTTTATTTATTATTATTATTATTATTTTAAGGCAATGAGTCCTTGTCAATTTTTTTTATTTTATTTATTACTATTATTATTTTTTGTTTCACACCCAGCGGGTAGCACCCCCACACAACATGATACTCTTTTTTTAGAATTATTTTTTTATTTTTTATTTTTATTTCTTTGACAGTTTTGTCAATTTTTTCTTTGGGCGGTGATGCCTCACTTTTTTTTTGACAGATGATGACGTCTTGTCTTTTATTACGGGCGATGACGCCTTATAATATTTTTTTTGATAGGTGATGCCTTGTTAATTTTAGTGGGTAATGACGCCTCACTTTTTTTTTAGACAGACGATGACGTCTTGTGAATTTTTTTTTTGTGGGCAACGACGCCTCACTTATTTTGACAGGCGATGACACCTTGTCAATTTTGGTGAGCGATGATGCCTCACATTTTTTTATCGTTACCCGGTGATGACGCCTAGGCTCCGAATCAAAAAAATTAAAGATCGGATTGCGCTGCCCAAACTCCCACTCTTGTCGCCAATTCTTATATGCTAGAAAAATTGTAATTTTCTTCTACTACCAATTTACTTTGGAATTACAGCGATAAAAGAAAAATTATAACTAGAAAATCGAGATTACAAATATGGGGATCGATTGATTTCGATTCCCCTTTATTTTTGTGGATTCTGGCAGCGGTGGAGTCTTAATTCTGCACTCCGTTGACGATCCGATCTGAATTGGGATGAAAATTAATCTCTAGAACTCCTTTTCTGGACTCTGGAGAAGACATAGATCTCACCTTTTTGGACTCCCGTTTCTGGAAAAATCCTCCTCTGGAAAATCCTCCTCTTCCCCCCCAAAAAGAATCCTCCTGTGTCTGAACTCCGCTTCCGATTTTATAAATTGAGAAGCACTTCCAATCCGGCTTAAATTCTTCTCTTGAATCTAAATTAAATCTATGTAATTAACCCCTAAAAATCTGGATAAAGCAATCAGAGCATGAAACTGAACAACTGTAAGGGAGTATGGCACCTGCGGGAGCGCCCGCTGGTGTCCACCCACGGGTGCTCACTGGCCTCTTTTTCCCTTTTTTTTTTGTTTTTTTGTTTTGTTTTTTTTTTTTTTTTGGATGTCTACAAGGCCAAAACAGAAACGAAGAAAGAGAGAAAAAAAAATTAATTAACCCGCGAGGTTCGGGAGAAGCCCGCGAAACTCGGGAGAAGCCCGCGAGGCTCGGGAGGAGCCCGCGAAGCTCAGGAGGCTAAAATCAAAGCTCAGGAGAAGGAGGCCTAAAAAAAAAAACCAGAAACGGGAAAAGAAAAAAAAAAGTTTAATGGTGAGAAAGAAGGTGACGCTAGCATGGAACGCAGAGGATCCATGCATTGGATTTAGGAGCTCGTCATCAGCATGGAACGCAGAGACTTCATCCTTCATTTATGATGAAACTAATCTGTTTTGGTTAGTTTTATGGTGTCTTAGTCAGCCTTCATGCTTATTTAGATTTAGGGTTAAGATTGGTTAGTCGAGTCGGTTTGTTGTCTGAGTCTTTTCCTAGTTCTTCTCTTGATAGACTTGTAACTTGGTGGTTTTAAAAAAAATAAAAAAATGAAAAAGTAAACGAGATGACCAGCCTCGCGCAGCACCGCCCGGTCGCCCCTTTTGCACAGTAAATCTTGCCTCCTTCGCGCAAAACCCTTGCCTTGGGCTATTTTGTAATTACTATAAATTCTAATTAGATCCAAATTCTTATTATTTTTTGGGTGTAAAATTTTAATTAATTCTCTTTGAGTTTGATAATTCTGTAAATTTTAATTTGAGTTTAATTGATTTTTGGATACAGAAATATGACCGGATACAATGAATCTGAAGTAAATCAAATCTAAAGAAAATTCAAATATTTTATCAAGTTTATGTCAAGATTCTATTTCTATATATAAGGAAATCTCCACAATAATGTGGAACCTCTAAATATCCCACAAGAGGGACTCAAAAGAGATCTTTTGGCAATTCAAACTATGCACGAGAGCCTTGAAGCTTCGCGATCAGCAGAGAGAGTTCGAGCTTCCTCCAAGCTCACAAAGATCACAAAAGAAGAAGAACGAGCTCAATAAATCTCCACCGCCTCTAATCAATCATCGACGTCGGATCCTCGTTTCGATCTCACGATCTTTTGATTAAAAGAGAGCGACGTGTTTTATAAGTTCTCTTTGTTTGTTTTTCTCATTTTTTTCAAATATTTTTATTGTAATCGAAAAAAGAGAAAATTTTTATAATCTGTAATATTTCTCGATTCAATGATAATGGAAAGATATATGATTTTCTCCGAAAACACACTTTACTTTCTCACTCACTAGAGTATCCTCGCTCAATCATAAATTGACTCACTAGATTGCCTCAAGTGCTTCCCAGTGCTGTTCATACTCTGATAATAATTTAAACCAACTAAACCAACTCCAGTTTGAATTATTGCTGACTGCATCATGTATGCTTGACTGAGCTTGAATCCAAGCTATCCTCATATAATTAGAATTCACTCTCTGTATCCTAATCCATGTCCATTTAGCTTCGATTCCAAGTCAAATCGATGCAGAACTTTGACTTGATGGCTTATTGTAGATAGGGATGGTGACACGTCCATGGATTGAATTAGAAAAAATGAAAACATTACATAGCAAGCTTACCAACTTGCAGCATCCCAATCTGGCAAGGACAAAATTGATAGAAGCTTTTCTTCTTATGCCATGGGAGAAGTTTTATAATATATTGTTTCACAGCTGACCCAATATTTTTACTCCTTTTTTCCCTTTTGGGACATCCAACATGCTATGTAATGTCTCCTTTAATTCTTTATTAATAATGTCTTTTACTGCTGCCATGAGTGCATGCGTGTTTTGAGATATTTGTTCTGTATTATTCTTGGAGATATTTGCTTGTTGCTAATGTGCTGTTATGTACATCTATAAGAATATGGTGGCATCTGTTAGTTTCTTTGGAGGGCACGTAGCTTTAATTCAAATTCATACTTCAATTTATCATCTATATACAACCTTTTGCTGACTCAATATTCATCTACAATAACTTATCTTGCGGTTTGCCAACTTCAAGGGTGTCTATATGGTTGAACCCGCCAATGCCTCAAATTGTCGATGCACATGCCCTCCCTCCTTACTCGTGCACTTCAGGCCCTTTTTACGAACTAACATCTTTGTAATGCACACTCCATTGCACGAACTAACATCTTCGAGATATTTGAAACTTAATTCGAGCTTGAAACCACGTATCAGTGATCATACTTCAACATTGAAAAAAATACCTGGTTTTGCATTTCAGGTGACTGAGAGCGGAGATATGGCAACAGACTCCGACGTGCTAACGCTTGCCAGACTACATCTGCTGCAGTTCGGTCTGTTCATCATGGTCAATGCTGATCAACAGGAGTGAGAATGGGCGAAGCTTGAAACCAATCCATGCCCTCAATCCCATCACGAGAGACCGTGTCGTATTCCCGCCTGCGGCTGGGATATCCGACGTGCATGGCATGATGACGATAAAAACACCGAGTTATAGTATGCAATGTAGCTGCTATGTGTATGAGAAAAAATTGGATTCATAAGAATGGAGACGCTTTATGGACTCAACCTTTATGGCTGATGACTCATGTAGTGCATACAAATGGTATAGTTGCAAAGTTTTTTGTGAAGTTGTGTGGTTTATGATGCATCCAGGGGGGCATACTAATGGTTTATTTTGTTAACTTTGATGAATATTTGAGTAATGCAATGGCTAAAGTAGCATAACTAGAATGCTTTGATTTGCGACTAAACCTAACTTGAATATTCCATACACAGAGAGAAAAAAAAAAAAAAACTCCAGATCTCCTTAGCATGTCTCCAAGCCACAATAGCTATCACCGTTGTACTCGATCGTGAATAATATATTAAAATGAATGTTTAGAATTATATTTATGTTAAGTCCACTCTTCAATCGTGAATAAAAATTATGTTTTGAAAATAGTATTAACTCCAGAAATAATCAATTGATAAGATTTCACCTTGACATTGCTGAAAAAAGTCTACATGAAAAACTAATCTACACTTAGTAAATCTGAACACGTTCAAACTAATTTTTTTATAAAATTATTGTATAGATGTAGAAGATAAAATAGAAAATTAAGACAAACAAGAATAGGTGTCCTGAATATAATTATGAATTTGAATATATATATATTTTAAAGAGAATTTGAATTTGAATCCATTAATTAGTAGGACACAAATTCATTTGTGAGAGAAGCAACAGGAAAATAAAAGGTATTAGAATGGACAAAAAATAAAAAAATGGAAAAGCATAATCTAGAAATAGAAGAGAGCATCATTCGAGAAAATGTCTAATATTTTTTAATTACAATGAAAATGTAATTAGCAGAGAGCTCTTATATATAAATTAAAGGGGTATATTTAAAAATGGCTAAAGTCAAAGAAATCCCACAAATTATCAAAGTTTTTTAGAGATGCCTATAAGCTTTTTTATGTTCTGTAAATTTTTATATAGTTTCAAATTTCATGATAACTCTCAGACAGCATAAAGAAAAAATTAATTGATCAATTTAAAAATACAATAAATATCTAATCATCAAAGTAGGTATTTAGAAAGCTCGAAAAGTATGTGTATATTATATTTTTATATTGATATTTTAATTTTCTGTTATGAAAATCTTTATAAAATTTGCTCAGATTTATATTATATAAAATAATTTATGAAAGTTTGTAAAAATAGCATGAGTTTTTTCATTTTTCACTTTAGACTTTAAAATTTCCCCCAAGAAAATAAATAAGGTTACGGATCACGCATCCATTATCCTCCCTCATGTCAAGTGAGAATCGAGATGTCCCCCCAAAATCAGTTACCAACTTTAACCGAAGGGAGTTCATGCAGGGTCATTCTGGGAACAAAAACCCGCAGGGGCAGATTGGGAAAGGTGGCGGGAAAAATATTTGTACGTACATGCGGCCGCAGAGCATGGAAACGCGAGTAGACGTTTAAACGGACGGGACCATGCGGAGCGCCACGAAGCCCTCGCTGTGGGCCATGCATGGTCCCGATGCCGCCACCTGCCGGTCCACATGGTGAGGCCCAGGCTTTCGTTCCCAAAACGCCCCTCTCTTTGCTTGAGTCAATGTTCTCCCTCGAAGACCTTTTTCGGTTGGGTTTCTCGTTTGGAGACGAGTGGCAGCGCATGCCAAGCACGCCTGGGTCTTCCCTTGCCACGGGGACTGCTCTCTCTCTCTCTCTCTCTCTCTCTCCCACTTCCTTCTCTTCGTGCGTATGTAAACTCTACGATGTGGTAGCCCCTCTTGCATTAGTTCAAACTCTTCTCTCTCTCTCTCTCTCTCATTATTTTTGGTTTGGGTTTTCTTGTGGGCGAGTTGGAATTTACAAGTTCCATTCGTAAGGTAAGTGGTTCCCTCTCTCTCTCATATGAATATCTCCCTCTCGCTCGTCCTACAGATTTTCTAGCTATAAATGGGAGTATTCATTGCATTCATTCTATCTATACGTTCTATTTAGACGCGGTGCAATCGGACATGAGAGATTACATTGCATATATTGTGTAGTGTTTGGTTTGTAGGTTACTTATATATACATATCGATTCTTTTTTTTAGTAAATACTTTATTACTATTTTTTTTGTTTACCTCCATTTTTTCAATAACAACTGTAGAGTGGCATTTGTGTAGGTCGTTCTTGGTGGAGTCTACTAATAATATTTGGCAAAATTTTGCCCCAGAAAAAGCTAAAGAACAATATTTCTCAATTTTTGGATTTTAACTGCCCGACTAGCTTTTAATGTTAGCGTTGCATGCTAGTTAATTTGATCCACTATCAATTGAAAACTTTTTTAATTCGCTCTCTCTACCTAGAAAGACAACATTAATGGCCTCTGAGGATGAAGTAGCAAGCAAACTCAGGGCATGGAGAACCGCTGAGCACCGGAAAGGCACCGACACTGAGCTACTTACAGTCACCAGCAGCGCTTCTCATCCAACGAACCTCTTCGTCCTCTGCGGCGACCGGTTCGAGGCCTCCAAGGCATTTCGGGCAGGGGACTTCTCGGTTCGGATAATTCGGCTTTCCGGCAACCCGGTGTCCATGGTGACTTGCATGGTTGGAGATCATCAGTGGATGCTTGCCAAGGACTCCATGGTGCTCCGGGTCGCGGCCCGGTCGTTCGTATTCGCGCTGCCCGGGCTGCTCTACGGCCTGGCGTTGCCTTGTGGAGAGCTGGAGAAGAAGCAGTGCAGGATGTTGGAGGAGATCTTTGCTAGCTTCTGCGCTTATCAAGATCTTGTGGGCACGAATGGTAATCAGTTAATTGATGTGGCCAATTTTTTCTTTCTTTATTTAAGAGGTTTCATATATTAAGTAATAAAATCTAAAATATTGTTAAGATTAATATTTGTTACATTCATTGTTGGGGTGCAAGTCATCAGCATATTTCATCAAGAAAACAAAACAGTCTTATACTTGCCATTTACCAAATGTACATACAAATTAGTCTGGTATCAACAATTTATATATACCTAATACCTAATGTATATACAAAAAGTACATACCTAAGAAACCTAGCTAGTAATACTCCTTCTTTCTTCAAGCAAGAAGGGAAAGGTTACATACTTACTACAGTAACAACTTGGACAGTGTCATGTTTAAAGGTTTTATCATTTCATGACATGTTCCTACCTTAGTAGGCATTGGCTGTCTACGTAAAAAATAAAAAATAATATATTAATGGCACATTTCCACTCCAAGTATAGTTGATAATATTTTCTTAGGAGGTTTTTCATTTTTTTTTTTCTGTTGATTACCTATTTTCTAAGGCATTATCATAGTCAAACTTGTATCAATAACCTTTGGTTGAATGTCTTGCGTAATATAGCCCCTCAAGCTCAAGGTCAGACAAGTCAGGGAGACATAGGTCATTGTAGGTCACATAGGTGGAGACTCATCAATCCTTATCAGGGAGACATAGGTCATTGTAGGTCACATAAGTGGAGACTCGTCAATCCTTATCTGACCGATTCTTTCAGGATCCAAATCAGGCGACCCGGAATCCAAATTGGACAACTGGTTTAGTGCATACAATAAGATCCTCAGCCTTGCCACCCAAAACAGCACCAAGATCGCCACGGTCACGGCCACCGGTCCCATTGCCAAGTCATCAACGCCACCGTTGATCGACCTATCATCGAAGAAGATGCAGCGAGCCGTGCGGATGTCAGCAGCCGTGAAGCTCGCTTCCAGAGCCCTGCTAAGTGGTGCATTGGTCCCTGACAAGCATCTGCATGTATCGATCACACCGGGGGCCATGCATGCGTACCCGACAATGTGGGCCATGGCGGATGTTCTCGATGCCATCGAGGCCAGGAGGCCAATGGTAGGAGAGCGGCGAAAGCATGGGCCAGGGTTTTGGGGGTTTGAGGAGGAGGGGCTGGGGATGCTGCTGGAGGTGGTGAGGGCATATGGCAGTGCGAGCGGGGCCGGTGGAGCGAGGAAGAGAAGGGCGATTGGTGGGGCTGAGGAGGCGGAGGGAGGGAAGCGGAGGGAGGTCGGAGGGATTCCGATGTGCGGCGGCAGAGGTGGCGGCGGTGGTGGGGTAGGGAAGGAGGTGGGCGCTTGTGGGAAGTAGGAGTCAGAGAGGAATGATCATTTGATAGGTGTTTTTATTTTTTATTTTTTATTCTCTCTCTCTGTCTCTCTTATCCTTCGTTTAGTATTTATCGAAAGCGTAGAAATGTATCAAGTAGTTGCATAAGTTGATTCTTGCATTTGCCAAGGCCAAGTAGTTGAATGAGTGTATCTCTAGGCTCAAGTTTGTAGATCCGTTCATAGTGTTATTTGCTCATTGTCAAGCCACAAACGGTGTCCAATGCATATGGTACTCTCTATATATGTCCCTGCCTTGACGCTTGGGGGCGTCTCTTGATGACTTGGGAGAGACAAGCTAGTTTGGTTATTTACGGTAAGTAACATTTTTTGCTGCTTGGTTGGGACTTATAATATAATTATTATTTATGTACTTGCTTGAAATAATTGTTGCTTTTGCAGTAATTGTTGAAAAAAATATGTAAGATATTTTTCACCTTTCCTGTAGCACATAATAATTATATTATTAATAAATAGGATACTTTTCAAATTGCTTGAGAATAAAAAATTAATATTGAAAATTTTTCACAACAATAGTTAGTACTTATAACTTCCAAGCGACAATAATAAAGTTGGTGCATTTCAATACAGTTATATAAATAACAACTTCGAATCACTTTAAGAAATGAAGTTTAGAAGTTTGGAAAACTCTAAAAAATGAAGTTTAGAAGTGTAGAAAACTTTAAGGAACGTAGATTTTAAGTAGACATACACGATTTAAGAAATGGAGTTTAGAAGTTTAGAAAACTTAAAGGAACTTAGATTTTAAGTAGACATACACGATATGCAAACTTTATTATGTAAGGCTCCAACTCTAATTTTCTAAACATGTGTAGATTAAACATAAAAGTAAAGTTACGAAATAATAATAGAAGTAGAAGTAGAATTTTCCAATATTTTGGATCTAATTAAACTCCGCTTATGCTATAACATAGTTCTCGATTGAAATGTTAGGGTTAAGTTAAATTCATTCAAAATATTAGAGGTCGAATAACTTTGTTTTTTCAACATAATCATAGTAGTTGGTATCACTACTAATACTGCTGTTATATAATTTAATTTGAAGTATAATACCGACATCGCCGCTTCGGGAAAACTTCGAGAAAACGAGGGAAACAAACTTAAATTCTGAAAGCTTTTGGGGCCAATCAATCAATGCGGGAGGGAATGAAAGTGCTGTTCGTAGGGACGAGGGGAGTTTGGTTAAAACAAAAACCGACTCGAATAAGTAAAATCGAATAAGTAAAACCGAAGCGAAGATTTCAAATTATAAAATTTGAAATCGAACTATACCGATCAAATTATTTAATATTTATATATTTATATGCACATATATACATGTATATACATAATCCGAAATTATCATGGAGAGCAACAAAAACACACAACCCTCCTACCTAATTGACACCTACAAGTAAAATCCCACCTACCTAATTGACACCTACAAGTAAAATCTCCTTGTACTTCATGGCTACATAGTAGCAATAAAAAATGCTAAACTGTTCACAGGTAGAAACTGCAGCAGTTTATATATATATATATATATATATATATATATATATATATATATATAGAGGTAGAGAGAGAGAGAGTTGCGCCACGTGTAATAATTTTATTGGGTCACCTAAGCGGCAGTGAAGAAACCGCCAATGAATTTCCCGTTTACTCATATATATATATATATAATAATAATAATAATAATAATAATAATAATAATAATAATAATAATAATAATCCAATGATTTTTCTTCATTTTTTTTTACAATTACTATCTCTAACTCCTTAACTTCATTCGAGTTAAATTTCATAAATTTTGGATTTCATTAATCCTTTCATCAAGTACATATAAAATATTTTATATATTGAATTCCGTTAATTTTATGTTAGCTTGATGGAGGACCAAATCAAAACTAAAACCTAAGAAATTAGATATGAGCGAACCCTAGGCAGTTGAGAACATAATACGAAAGAATTTTTTTAAAAAAGATCATTGGAAATAGTGGAAATGAACTGCAACTCAGTTAACTTACGTGAGTTGCCAATTCATTTCCATTTTTCTCATATATATATATATATATATTCCACCTGCCATTTGCTTTTTGCACAAAAACCCCTAATGCTATTTGAAGCAAGTTTCACGCATCATTTTTTATTGTCTGCTAGTTGGAAATTAACTCGCCATTGTCTGTGTCATTCATGGGATGAGATGTCCTCCCAAGATGCATGCTGATACTCATCTCCAAGAATATAAAGATGTTGGAAGTTGCTATCTGGGAATCAAACTGTGGAGATTAGAATAATTAAGGAGACAAACTTTTTCCGCGGATCGATTTGGTTATAAATTTTTAGGCCAGGGAGCTTAACAATAAGACAATTGATGGAGAGAGATTTGGGAGAAGATAGACTAGGATCTAGTTTTTTGTTATTTAGAGATGTTTATGTTAGAATATTAGAGCTAATAAGGTGAATTAAGCAAAGTAGCTAATATTCAGTCACTATGTATATGGGATCATGGAGATGTACTGTAGTTTTAATGGAAAGAGAAGGGGGTGATTTATAATGGAGAGGGAAGTGCATAAGCATTGGTTAGATAAATCTATTCCTTATATCACTATAAGAGTACACGAATTATGAACATTAAATTCTGGTTTCTTGGCATTAGATTATAGAACTTACCATACATATGCAGAAGTTTCATTTGTATGTAGTCTCACAAGGATACATAGTTTTTGAGACAAGATAAGATAATTTCTAGTACAGAAAAGCTGGTAGAAAAACATAATTATATAGCATTAATAGGATATGACCAAATATTTGAAATATAACCTCCAAGCCAAGGTTTTAAATATAACAAAAAGATGTTATCTATATGTCTCACAAATATTTTATCAAATTTTTGAGGTGCCATTCTATGGTATATAATATTTTATCAGTCCGATATTGCCAATACGATGCACCCCATATTAACGATTTTGATACCATATGCAATTCTTGCACTTTTAACCACGTTCAAAACTATGGTAGAAATGTAGGTATGCAGTTCATATTTATTGATGGACGTAAAATGTCTAATTATGATTGGTTTTATTTCTCAAGGTCAATCATTCGCCATGATTTATTAATAACATATTTCCACTCCAATTATAGTCAATAATATTCTTTACCACTCCAATTATAGTCAATAATATTCTTTTAGGAGTTTTTTTTGGTGATTATCTATTTTCTAAAGCATTATCATAGTCAAACTTTTATGAATAATTTGTTGAATGTCTTACAGAATACAATCCCTCAAGGTCAGACAAGTTGATGCGAACCCCGTCAGAATAACGAGACCCGTAGAAGAAAAGGAGAAAATCTAAGAACGTTCTCGATCAGGTTTGGATGGGAGATCTCGACCCGTTGCTTCAACAAAAACAAGAAGCTCAGTATAATTGACCTCAACCCGTTATTTAATGCGAAGTAAGAACCTTGGTATAAAAAAGACGCCACAAACGGTAGTGGAAAGCCGTTTGATAAGTCGATGATAAACGCCACGGAAGAATTCCGATAAGTTCGAATAGTCTTTCAAAGAACCAAAGAGAATAAACTCACTAATTATCTATAAACTGTCTCCCTTCTATTCCATTAGACGCCTTTTTATAGTCTAAAAAAATACAAGGAAAGTTTCATACAAGGAAAGTTCAAGAAATAGAAACAAAATAAAAAGAAACAATCAGCCCCTTAATTTGGCTGATCAATACAAGAAAAGTTTAAGAAATAGAAACAAAACAAAAAGAAACAATCAGCCCCTTAATTTGCTGATCAATACAAGTAAAGTTCTAGAAATAAAACAAAAGAAAACAATCAATTTTGACAAAATTCTTCTACTAGTTGAATCATATTGATGCATCTTTGTTGAACTCGTGAACCATCCTCAATGGGCATTTGCTTGAGCCCAAACCTCTTGAATCAGCCCATTAAGTGCATCTTTGAACTTCTTTCCTTGTGCTCTTGTAACCGGCCCAGTTGGAACTTGAACTGGATCTTTTGTAGTCAAGCCATTATTTGCATCATTCCCCTCCTCTTGAAAAGGATTTACCCTCAAATCATCACCTACATCAAAATGACTCAAATCAGTAACATTGAAAGTAGCACTAACATTGTACTCACTGGGCAAATCTAGCTTATAAGTATTGTCATTGATGCGCTCTAGAACTTGGAAAGGACCATCCCCTCTTGGAAGTAGTTTGGAATGTCTTTGCGCCGGAAATCTCTCTGTTCTCATATGCAACCACACCCAATCCCCGGGTTCAAGAACAAGCTTGTGACGCCCCTTGTTGACTTGTTTTGCATACTGCTCCGTTCTTCTCTCAATATTGAGCCTTGCCTTCTCATGTATCAGCTTAACAAAATCAGCCTTTTTCTTTCCATCAAAATTAACACGCTCAGAAACAGGTAATGGAGATAAATCCAATGGAGTCAAAGGATTAAACCCATAAATAATTTTAAACGGTGAGAATTTAGTAGCAGAATGAATAGATCTATTATAAGCAAACTCAACATGTGTAAACACTCTTTCTATGTTTTGATATTCTTTATAATTATTGCTCTCAATAAAGTAGACAAAATCCTATTTACTATTTCGGTTTGACCATCAGTTTGTGGGTGACAAGTAGTAGAAAACAAAACCTTGGTACCTAGTTTATATCATAAAGTCTTCCAAAAGTAGCTCAAGAACTTAGCATCTCTATTCGAAACAATGGTTTTAGGCATGCCATGCAATCTCACAATCTCCCTAAAGAACAAATCAGCAACATGCGAAGCATCATCCGTTTTGTGACATGAAATAAAGTGTGCCATCTTAGAAAATCTATACATAACCACAAAAATCGAATCTCTTCCACGTTTAGTCCTAGGTAATCCTAACACAAAGTCCATTGAAATATCAATCCAAGGCTCACTAGGAATGGGCAAAGAAGTATACAAACCGTTGGGCTGCACTCTGGATTTAGCTTGCCTACATGTGACACATCTACCACAAATTCGCTCAATATTTCATTTCATGTGTGGCCAATAGAAGTGTTCCTGCAAAATAGCTAAGGTCTTAGCAACCCCAAAATGTTCTATTAATCCCCCTCCATGGGATTCCTGCACTAACAAATCCCTCAAAGAACAGTTAGGCACACATAATTTATTTTCTCGAAATAAGAACCCATCATGTCTAAAGAACTTACCACAAGCGTTTTTCTCACAAGCCCGATACTCTCCACAAAATTTATGGTCATCAATGTATAAATTTTTAATGTGTTCAAAACTAAGCAATTTTGCATCAAGTGTAGAGAGTAATGCATACCTGCGAGAAAGTGTATCGGCGACCACATTCTCCTGATCTTGCTTATACCTGATGACATATGGAAATGTCTCAATGAACTCTACCCAACGAGCATGCCTTTTATTTAGCTTGTGTTGGCCCTTCAAGTGTTTCAAGGACTCATGATCAGTGTGAATCACGAACTCTTTAGGCCATAGGTAGTGCTGCCATGTCTCCAAAGCTCGAACTAATGCATACAACTCCTTATCATAAATCGGGTAATTTAAGCTTGCCCCGCTTAATTTCTCACTGAAATAAGCAATTGGTCGTCCCTCCTGCATAAGAACTGCGTCTATGCCAATACCTGAAGCATCACATTCAATCTCAAACGTTTTAGAAAAGTTAGGTAAAGACAATAACGGGGCGTTGGTTAGCGTCTCTTTGATTAGCTGAAACGCCTTCTCTTGTTCTTCTCCCTATCTAAATCCGACGTTCTTCTTGATCACTTCGGTACGTGGTGCGGCTATGCTACTAAAGTCCTTCACAAACCACCGGTAAAAACTAGCAAGTCCATAAAAACTACGAACATTGCTTATACTTGTGGGACTCGGCCACTCTCGGATTGCACGAACCTTCTCTTCATCAACCTGTATACCCTGTGCACTAACAATAAATCCCAGAAATACAAGCTTATCGGTGCAAAAAGTACACTTTTTCAGGTTAGCAAATAACTTTTATTTTCTAAGCACATCTAAAACTGATTTCAAATGTACAGCATGATCAGCCAAGTTTTTGCTATAAATGAGTATATTATCAAAATAGACAACAACAAAGCTACCTATAAATACTTTCAAAACATGATTCATAAGTCTCATAAAAGTGCTTGGTGCATTAGTCAACCCAAAAGGCATAACTAACTATTCATATAAACCATATTTTATTTTAAAGGCAGTTTTCCATTCATCTCCTTCTTTCATTATAATCTGATGAAAACCACTTTTTAAATCAATCTTAGAGAACACTCAAGAACCATGCAACTCATCTAACATGTCATCTAAGAGAGGAATAGGATAACGATACTTTACCGTTATGTTGTTGATGGCTCGGCAATCAACGCACATTCTCTACGTCCCATCCTTTTTAGGTACAAGTAAAACCATAATGGCGCACGGACTCATGCTCTCCCTCACATACCCCTTCTCTAATAACTTACTTACCTGCCGTTGAAGCTCCTTTGTCTCCTCGGGATTGCTCCTATAGGCTGGTCGGTTTGGAATTGTCGCACCGGGAACAAAATCAATTTGATGTTCAATCCCTCGAATTGGTGATAATCCATGTGGTGTTTTCTAGGGAAAGACATCCTCAAATTCCTGCAAAAGAAAAACAACAGAACTGGGCAAAGCAGGATCAAGTTCGTTAGTATTTAAAAATGCCTCTTTGTACAAAAGTACAATCATCGGCTGATTTCAAAACATTACTCGCTTAATCTCACTCACTTTTGCATAGAAATTCTTTTGTTTTCTCTCTGATTTTCTCTCAATGGCTGAATTTTGATTTTCTTTTTCTCTCTTATTTTGCTCGGCCACTCTCTAATTTTCACTCCTTTTCTTTTACTCACTCTCTTTCTTTTGATCACTCTCTTTTTTTTTTTATCACTCTCTTTTTGCAACCTCACTTGATCTTCATAAACTTGTTTTGGTGTCATTGGCACAAGAGTGATAGGTTTTTGGTTGAGCGCGAACGAGTATTTGTTGGTGAAGCCTTCATATTTAACTTTCCGATCGAATTGCCACGGTCGGTCTAATAGCAAATGTCCAGTTTGCATCGGAACTATATCACACAAAACTTCATCTTCATATTTTCCGACGCAGAATGAAACCAAAATCTGCTTATTTACCTTTACCTCGCCACTATCATTCAGCCATTGTAACTTGTACGGCCTAGGATGTTTCAGTGTGGGCAGTCCTAATTTCTCCACCAAGGTTGTGCTTGCAACATTAGTACAACTTCCTCCATCAACAATCATACTACATACATTGTCTTTGACATAGCACCTAGTATGAAAGATGTTCTCCCGCTGTACTTCTTCAATTTCTTTTGCTTGCAAGCTTAGAAGTCTTCTTGACACCAACAATTCACCTTGAACTGCATATTCTTCTTCATCTACGTCCTCCAATGGTGGCATAGAGTCGGTATCGGACTCGTCGTCGGTTTCGATCTCTCCATTACTCCTTATTACCATGACTCTTTTGTTCGGGCATTGACTTGCTATGTGACCCCTGCCTTGACATTTAAAACATTTAATGTCACGATTTTGAGAAGTGGAAGGGTCAGATTTATCTTGAGTGCCATGGTTGGTTGTCTCTTGTTTTGGCTCGAATTTAGGTTTTGCAGATAGTTTCTCCTCTTTCTTCGCATGACTCGGTTTCCATGGGAAAAAATCTGAATTATGGGATGCACGTGTACCACCTCTCCTCTTGAGTTGTTGCTCCACCTTGATGGCCATGTGCACCATATCCTCTAATTCCACATAATGCTGCATCTCTACCCTGTCATAAATTTCTTGATTCTAGCCATTCAAGAACCTAACCATAATAGCCTCTCGGTCTTCTTCGATATTAGCTCGGATCATAGAAATTTCCATCTCTTGATGATAATCCTCCACACTTCGGTTACCTTGTCGGAGCGTTTGTAATTTATTGTACAACTCCCGGTGGTAATGGCTGGGCACAAACTGCTTCCTCATCACTATTTTCATCTCTTCCCACGTTTCAACCGGCCGTTACCTATTTCGCCGCCTGTTCAATACTAATTGATCCCACCACATAATAGCATAGTCAGAAAACTCAATGGCAGCAAGTTTTACCTTCTTCATCTCAGAGTAGTTGTGGCAATCAAACACTAACTCCACCTTTTTCTCCCACTCAAGATAAGCCTCGGGATCGTTTCTTCCTTGAAACGCTGGAATCTTCATTTTAATACTACCCAAGTTGTTATCTTCTCGATTCCTATATTCTCTAAACCGCCCTCCATATCTCCTATTATCAACAGCTGAACTCCGATCTTCTTCTTCATTAAAACCAGCCCCATAATACTCTCCATCTTCATCTCTCACTCCCCGATGTTGAACTCTCTCTCCTATGCACCTTATGAGTGTTTTGTGCCTGCTCCAAACGTGTATTCTCCATCCGATCAATCCGCTCATGTACCTGCTCCAATTCTAACCTCATCACACGCCTCATCTCACTCATCATGACTTCCATGAGCAACTTTAGATCAGCCATCCCGATAGCACCTTCGGTGATGCTCTTTTCACTGTTGTGAGACATGATTGCTGCAAATCAAAATTAGAAAATAACAAAAAAAAATGAAAGGACCTCACACACTCCCTCACATGTTTTCACTCAAAGAATGATTCGCTATATTCCACTCGTATTTTACTCAGTATAATCGGCTTTTACCCTCTAATATGCTCACCACTCTTGCCTTTTTCCACTTGATAATCCTCTTTCAGTTCTTCTGAAACTATTCGAATAATATTCAAAATTCCGGCAACAATTCACTAAGAACTCATCAAGAGAATTCATGTTCAAAAGGTAAGAAAACAAGGGATATGAGCGATTAGATTTTCAAAGCACAATTCAGCAAAAATTCCAAAAAAAATATTTTTTGGTCTTTGGGGTGAGGAGATTTTCGGGTTTATTGGAAACAAACGAAAGAGATTCTTTTTACTCCCTTTTTGTTTACTTTTTTTTTTCGGATTTTTTTTTTCGGATCTTTTTTTTTCGGATCTTTTTTTTTCAGATTTTTTTTTCAGATTCTTTCTTTTGTTAATAACAGAACAAGATTTCGAATGGGGTAGAAGAAAGAAATTAGGCTAGATAAGGAAAGGAAACTAAATTTAAATGGGATAGGCAAACCTGAGACGAGAAAACCTTGGCTCTGATACCAAATGATGCGAACCCCGTCAAGAATAACGAGACCCGTAGAAGAAAAGGAGAAAATCCAAGAACGTTCTCGATCAGGTTTAGATGGAAGATCTCGACCCGTTGCTTAAAAAAAAATAAGAACCTCGGTATAATTGACCTCAACCCGTTGTTTAATGCGAAGTAAGAACCTTGGTATAAGGAAGACGCCACAAACGGTAGTGGAAAGCCATTTGATAAGTCGATGATGAACGCCACGGAAGAATTCCGATAAGTTCGAATAGTCCTTCAAAGAATCAAAGAGAATAAACTCACCAATTATCTGTAAACTGTCTCCCTTCTATTCCATTAGACGCCTTTTTATAGGCTAAAAAAAATACAAGGAAAGTTTTCTACAAGAAAAGTTCAAGAAATAGAAACAAAACAAAATGAAACAATCAGCCCCTTAATTTGGCTGATCAATACAAGAAAAGTTTAAGAAATAAAAACAAAATAAAAGGAAACAATCAGCCCCTTAATTTGCTGATCAATACAAGAAAAGTTCTAGAAATAAAACAAAAAGAAACAATCAATTTTGACCAGATTCTTCCACTAGTTGAATCATATTGATGCATTTTTGTTGAACTCGTGAACCATCCTCAATGGGCCTTCACGAATTTGCTTGAGCTCAAACCTCTTGAATCAGCCCATTAAGTGCATTTTTGAACTTCTTTCCTTGTGCTCTTGTAACCGGCCCAGTTATAACTTGAACTGGCTCCTTTGTAGTCAAGCCATTATTTGCATCACAAGTCAGTGAGATATAGGCCATTGTAGGTCACATAAGTAGGGACTCATCACCCTTATTTGATTGATTCTTTCAGGATCCAAATCAGGCGACCCAGAATTCGAATCCGACAACTGGTCCAGTGCATAGACCAAAATCTTTAGCCTCGCCACCAAGAGCAGCACCAAGACCACCACGATGACTGCCACTGGTCCCTTTACCAAGTCATCATCATCGTCATCGATCGACCTATCATCGAAGAAGATACAACAAGTTATGTGGATATTCAAAAACTACCAAGCTCGCCTCCAGACCCCTGTTAAGCGGCGCATTGGTCCATGACAAGCATATCCGCGTATCGGTCTCATAAGGGGCCATGCACGCGTACCCAACAATGTGGGCCGTGGCAAACGTTCTCGATGCAATCGAGGCCAGAAGGTTGACGGGGTAGAGTGGCGAGTGCATGGGTGAGGGTTTTGGGGGGTTTAAGGAGGAGGGGTTAGGAATGCTGGTGGAGGTGGTGAGGACGTACGACGATGTGAGCGGGGCTGGTGGAGCGAGGAAGAGGAGAGGGGTTAGTGGGGTTGAGGAGGTGGAGGGAGGGTATCGAGTTCCCCTTCAGAGCCGTTGAGAGAAACTCGATCCATCATGATTCTTCAGATGTTCCAACAAAATTATATTAGTAATAGATAATATGGAACGAGAGTGAAGGGAAGGAAGAAGGAGAAGTGGAAGAAGAAGAACAAGTAGCTTGGGACAGAGAAAAGCTATTAGAGGAATTTAGTGGAGATAGGGATAATTCATTTTCTTCCTAGGATTATGTTGGCAGTGAAAATTTCTAAGTTAAAAGGATTTTCCACAACAGAACGCGGAGCTAACTCCGCAGCCCCGCGTTTGGCTATTTTAGTCTCGTGTTTGAGCAAAACGCGGAGCTAATCCATAACTCCGCGTTCTGATGAATTTAGCTCTGCGTTTACTCCGTGTGAGCAGATTTCATTAGAATCCTAAATTGATTGTGATTGAGATTTGGGCTTATCCAATACCCAAATTGAATCCAATCATAATTCCAAATCAAGAGATTTAAATCAATATTAAATATTTGATTAGAATCCTTGATGAATACAAAAATCTTAATTCCTTTTCCTATGGATATCTTGATTCCTATTCCTATAGATATCTTGATCCCTATTCCTATGGATATCTTGATTCCTATTCCCATGGAAACTCTCATAACCACTAAAGTCTATAAATACCCTCTTTGAGGAGACTTTAGAGAGGATCAGAAAATAATAGATCAATCTTTTTGATCATCAGTCTTCTTTTCGGCAATTAAGATTTTTTCCTCTTAGAGAATTCAAATTACGCATAGAGCCTTAAGTTCGTGAAAGACCAGAGAAGATCGTCTACAGTCAGCCGCCATCTTCACCAGAAGAAGAGTTCGACGTTCGATCGTCCAAAGGAACTACTATAGATCCCATCGCCACTGATCCTACGTTTATATTGTAAAAGAGAGAGATTGACATATAAAATCCTCTCGTTTGTTCTTCTTTTTATCTTGTTCACTTTCATTGTAATCTAAGTTGTATTCAATGGGAGGAAGCAAAACTTTTGTAGCGAACAAATTGGTGACCATAGTGGGAGCCATCTCTTTCACTGATGAAGAGATTGTGGCGCAATCGGACGTTGACATGATCGGATCCGAAGTAGATACACTGGTCGTTGAAATCGACCAGTAGAAGTACGAGGAGTTCCTCTCCTCTGGATCAGGTGACTTGGACGAGAAACGACACTATCGTCGCATGTACTCCAATACCCGAGCAACAGGTAAAAAGGTATCCACCAAGATACGGGGATCCTTGGAGACTGCGCTATAGGGCCGATGCTCAGACAGGAAGTCCTAGCAGGGGATGAGCTTCCTACTGCTGAAGAAGACCTGGGAACTGGATTGACCAGAACCCAACTCCAAAATAGGAATCGGAGACTAAGGCGAAAAGCCCTCAAAGCCTGCCTCAGACGCAAGGCTAATGGACGCGAGACTATGGTCCCTTGCAAACTAGCTCGCGCTAATTGCGAGACCGGTTATTATCGCGTTAAACGCGAAGTTACGACTTGCCTTAAAAGCAAGGGAAAACCAGCGTGTGATTTTCCGCGCGAGGCTATTGCTGAGCCTAGCGAGAGACGCGAAGCCAGCAAGATTTGCGCTAGTCGCAATATATCTGACACTCGCGAGAAACACGAGTATAAAAATTCTTTAAAGCCATCGTGTGATTTTCCGCGCGAGGCTATTGCTGAGCCTAGTGAGAGACGCGAAGCCAGCAAGATTTGCGCTAGTCGCAATATATCTGACACTCGCGAGAAACGCGAGTATAAAAATTCTTTAAAGCCAGCGTGTGATTTTTCGTGCGAGGCTATTGCTGAGCCTAGCGAGAGACGCGAAGCCAGCAAGATTTGCGCTAGTCGCAATATATCTGACACTCGCGAGAAACGCGAGTATAAAAATTCTTTAAAGCCAGCGTGTGATTTTCCGCGCGAGGCTATTGCTGAGCCTAGAGAGAGACGCGAAGCCAGCAAGGTTTGCACTAGTCGCAATATAACTGACACTCGCGAGAAACACGAGTATAAAAAATTTTCAAAGCCAGCATGTGATTTTCCATGCAAGGCTGATACTGAGCCAAGCGAGAAATGCAAGGCCAGTAATACTTGCGAGAAACGCAAGATCTTTCGCGAGAATCACGAAGACGATTGGCAGATTGTTGTTAATCGTAAGAATTGCGCTAGGCGCGAAGATATGACTTGCGTTAATCGCAAGGGTGAGCCAGCGTGCAAGAATTCCCTTTCACGCGGGGCTACTATTCCAGAAGCTAAAACTCTAAAGACAAGCCGAGCCAGCGAGACACGCGAGGCTAACATGGCAATAGGCGGAGCTGTTCTTTAGTCTCACGAGATAAAACGCGAAGCTGTTTTCAAGCCTCACGTAAATCAACCCGACTGCAGAATCAAGACTGATCCTCGCGTCAGGAGACCAGAGCTGGATTCCAGTGATCCTAAAAGGCTTCAGTGGGTTCCTAGACCCTCTAAACAGGTAAATGAGCCCCACAACTCCATGACTAAGGTCGCCGATCTTAAGGAGTATCTGTCCAAGAAGCGTGGCATAGAACAAATTCAAGCTGAACCTGTTTGTCACTGCCAGCAGCTTATGACAGCAGTATCTGCTGTAATGGACAATTGTAGCTGCAGCAGGAGCAGGGTATCAGTGTTCGACCGATTAAACGAGTCGGACAAGAACCCTGCTAAGAAGACAAGAACCACTTCCCTGAAACAATGGAGAGCCGTAACTTCCAACATGGTGGGGAAAGGGAAGAAGATTATAGAGACGGAAGATGATTCAGAATCGAGTGACGAAGAACCTCATCACATCACTCGACTTAAATCAGGAGCCGTCCCGCCTCGAAACTATAAGAGGCTTATAAGAGGTTCTTATGACGATGATAGCGACAATTCAGCCATAGCTTCACCGCCATCCTCTACGTCATCTCGGCCACAAAAGGCAGCATCGCACATGGCAGATAAATTCGACGATATCAATCAGAGATTTGAAGCTCAAAAAAGATTGATTCGAGAGCAACAGAAGACGATTGAAGACCTTAAAGTGATGCTCTCCAAATTTGTTGAGGATAAAAAGGGCAAAGAAACTTTGAACAAAGAGGAAAAAGAAGAAAAAGCCCACTCAATGCACGAGGACGACGATAGATTTTCTTTCCATGATCCGTATGGAGAAAAGATAGAAAAATTACAAAGTCAACTCGAAGCTTTGATGCATAAAAAGGAGTTGAAAGATTCAGGGGTCTCAAGACCATACCCACCTGAATGGGATGTGGTACCCTACCCCCAGAAGTACAAGCCGCTCAAGTTAGAGCCATATGACGGGAAAGGATCTCCCAGCCAGCATATCTATTACTTCTTATCGCAGGCAGGTCATCTAATGGGAAATGATCCCATAATGACCAAAATATTTGCGAGCACCCTGCGAGGGCCTGCTTTTACATGGTTTATACAGTTGCCCCCTGGAACCATAAATACTTGGTATGATGTCGAGAAACAGTTCTTGGCATATTTCTATGAGGATGATACCGAAATATCGGTTCATTCACTCCTTGCGACGAAACAAGGGAAACAAGAAACGGTCAAAAGTTTTATTGAACGCTTCAGGGAAAAATTCGTGTATTGTCGACACGGTATGACCCAGGAACCCTGGTAGAAACCTGCAAGCATAACTTCAGGACTGGCGTGCTGATAAGAATGGGAGCTGTAGAGTCCAGAACTTGAAAAGATCTGCTGAGGCAGGGAGAGCAGGCAGAAGATATAATTCGCCGGATTGAGGAATCTCGTAGCACGAGGAACTCTACGAATAACAGGCCACATCCACAGAATCCTGAAAATAAAGGGAAGGTTGTGATGACATCAGTTGCAAATCCAAAGCCAAGACCTCAGAATCCGAGAGGTGCAGGTCAAAATAAGCCCTGACAAGATAAAACTTATACATTCAAGACTGAGCAGACTGATATTTTATTCCATCTCCTCCTCAGAAAGGGTTTGATAAAACTTTCGAAAAATGGAAAACCGGAAGATGGTAAAAACAACGACCCCAACTATTGACTGTACCATCGGAACGTCGGGCACCCAACTAAGGATTGCTATCCTCTTAAGAACCGAATTCAGGCATTGATAGAAGCCGGAGTTCTCACACTTAAAGAGGAACAGAAGAAAGTTTCTGCAAATATGGCAACTTTGGTTGTAGGAATCAATGAGTTCTCTGCCAGAGCAATCCATGTACCAGTAGGGAAGCCAATATCGACACCAAGCACGGGCAACCTGCACTTGCAAGTTAGCCCCTTGGGTACGCTCCGAACCACAGCTGTGATAAAGTCGTCCTCATTGGTTAACAGCCGAATTTGGTTGGGAGTACCGAAAATATTGACGATAATAAATATCATGCTTCTACTATTCTCAATAGCCATTGGAATGGCTAATTGGGTGCTATAAATAAAAATATTTCAATTGTCCAATGCTGTTAAAGCAGCGGGAAGAGGAGATCAAGTTCCTCGCCAACCCTATCATACTGGAGGTAAAAGTATGAAATCAATTGCCCAATGCTGATTAAAGGCAACAAGTTCCTCGCCAACCCTATCATACTGGGGGTAAAAGTATGAAATCAATTGCCCTACAAATTTATATTTTTTGGGAACTTGTAGGAATGCTGTTATAGCAGCGGGAAGAGGAGAACAAGTTTCGCGCCAACCCTATCATACTGGGGGTAAAGTATGAAATTAACTACTCAATGCTGATTAAAGGCAAATGGGAGAGGAAATCAATTCCTCGACAACTCACCATGCTGAGGGGAATAGCATGGTTAGCCCAACGCAAACGGCATTTGGTAAAGACTAATCAAAACCGTTGATAGCTGGGGGTTTGCTAAAAATCCCGTAAACCTGTCATGTTAAACTTTTACCTCTGACAGTATGATTTGGATTATTCCCATCTCCGTTCAAGTTACGCGTGAGAGCACTTGGACTAGGCATGTGCAATTAAGCGCCTCTGCCGAAATTAAATGATCCTTACCCAATCATCGTGGTGTGCATAGTTCAAGTTACGCATGAGAGTCTTGAACTGCCTCCACTTGTTCAAGTTATGCAGATGAGCACTTGAACTTCTTTCTTACCAGGCATGCACAGTTAGGCGCCTCTGCAGAAATTTGAGGATCTTTAGCCGATTACCTCGGTATTAACAAATCTAAGTTACGCAAATGGGCCTTAGATTGTTTTACCAAAACAATAAACCATCTGTTTATTGAGCAAGCAAGATTCTTGAAGCCGACAGACAGAGAGGGAAATATTTGCCTTTATTTCATAAAGGAAAAAGATTACAAAAGAAGAGGAAGTTATAACTTTTCCAAAAGCTTCTACATTGACTCATCAATAACCTAACGGCGAGACTCCTCCAAGGGGTGTTGAAGTTTAATTCCAGGGTTCACATGCAAAAGATCTCCTCTGTAAATGTCAACTATGATCTGTTTAAAATTCTTAGTGGATTATCTGAATATACTGCTACAATAATCCTAATGAAGATACACAAGTTGGATTCGACATGCTACAAGCCCTTAGATGATCATCTCTATCGCGTTTGTCATCTAACAGAAATTGTCCTCAAGAAAACTTAACGAGCTGCCGCAGAGTTCTTGTAACTCCTTCAAAAGTTTATCTTTTGGAACCAGAGCTTGAAACCTGCAACTATATTGTAAAGCATATGCTTCTGGCTTCCTTAGAGTTACTTTTGCTGACGAAGACTGGTAAAACCTCTTGCACTCCTTTTCAAGAAGGATCTTGTCCAAGTACTTAATTGCAAAAAAAGAATCAAGAGTTAGAGAAAACTCGAAAATTTTTCTAAGTATGGAAACGCGGAGCTAAGGATAAACTCCGCGCGCATTTGAGAAAATAGCCTCGCGATTTAAATGCGACTGCTAAATCAAAATAGCCTCGCGATTTAAACGTAACTGCTAGTTAAAATAGCCCCGTGTTTCAAATGCGAGGATGACGTGATAGTTTCGCGTAAGAAGAAGATCAGAGTTTCTCTTCTTTTTCTCCTTTCTTCCCAAGCCTTATGGCCGGAGAACGGCGATCTCGCCGGTTCAAAATTGGTTGGCAGGTTAAAACCGAGCCAAAACACTCCAGAATTAATCTAAGGAGTTTAAAAGTTGGGAATTTCTACCTCCAATTGGTGCAGCATGGATTGGCTCGCCATTGTGGCCACTGCCTCGGCCGCTGCCGCAGCTGCTAACGCCGGCCGCCGATGGTGAGGAGGCGCGCGATGCCGTACTCTTCTTAGATGACATCCTAATGATGAAGATCTGTGGAAAATTGAACGAAGTCCGATCAAATGACCGCTCATTCGCATGAGTCGCCTGGTCGCCGGAGCTCCAGACTCTTGGGTTCTTCGGATGAAATGAAGAAAAAGAAGAGCTTGAGGCTCTATTTAAATGATCCACCTCTTGGTATTCGGCGCGAAAGTCAGAACAAGAGTAATTACCGAGCTATTAATGAGCAGTTACTCACTGAAACGCGAAGCTATTTAGCTCCGCGCAAGTGAACTAAACGCGAGATAAACTTGGTATTTTAACTCCGCGTTTCAGTTTAAGTATCCAAAGTATTTCAAAATTTGCTATAAGCCATTTTGAAAACTTTGGAGGGGATTATGTTGGCAGTGAAAATTTCTATGTTAAAAGGATTTTCTACAACAGAACACGGAGCTAACTCCGTAGCCCCGCGTTTGGCTATTTTAGCCTCGCGTTTGAGCAAAACGCGGAGCTAATCCATAGCTCCGCGTTCTGATGAATTTAGCTCTACGTTTACTCCGCGTGAGCAGATTTCATTAGAATCCTAAATTGATTGTGATTGAGATTTGGGCTTATCCAATACCCAAATTGAATCCAATCAGAATTCCAAATCAAGAGATTTAAATCAATATTAAATATTTGATTAGAATCCTTGATGAATACAAAAATCTTAATTCCTATTCCTATGGATATCTTGATTCCTATTCCTATGGATATCTTGATTCCTATTCCTATGGATATCTTGATTCCTATTCCTATGGAAACTCTCATAACCACTAAAGTCTATAAATACCCTCTTTGAGGAGGCTTTAGAGAGGATCAGAAAATAATAGATCCATCTTTTTGATCATCGGTTTTCTTTTCGGCAATTAAGATCTTTTCCTCTTGGAGAATTCAAGTTACGCATAGAGCCTTGAGTTCGTGAAAGACCAGAGAAGATCGTCTACAGTCGGCCGCCGTCTTCGCCAGAAGAAGAGTTCGACGTTCGATCATCCAAAGGAACTACTATAGATCCCATCGCCACTGATCCCACGTTTATATTGTAAAAGAAAGAGATTGACATATAAAATCCTCTCGTTTGTTCTTCTTTTTATCTTGTTCACTTTCATTGTAATCTAAGTTGTATTCAATGGGAGGAAGCAAAACTTTTGCAGCGAACAGATTACAATTGAAGATTTGAGCTTATATAGTGCTTTATGATCAAAATACTCATCTCACCCATTTCTCCCCTTCATCGAATATTCCTCATCAATGGCTAGTGAATGTTGTATTAGTGTGCATGTGATGAATATCATATATTGTATTTTTTTCTCTCATACTTTATCTATTTTTGTATATAAATAAATATTACTCAGGTAATTTTAGTGTCTTTTTCAGATAATCTGACTCGTACAAGGAGATGCCATGAAATCAAAGTTGGATTAGGAAATCAAAGTCCGAAAAGTTACTAAAATGGGCAAAACTATGAGACTATGATGCTACAGAGACCCAAAGTCGAATAAAGTCAGGAATATTAAATATACAAGACAAGAGGTTTACGAGGAAAAAGTTTCATGATTTTTTGGCGTAATTTAGCTGCTATTTAGCGGTTTTTACCACCATTTAGCGGCAAATTATGGGCCCCATGCGCCGAAATTTTTCCCGTGGGTTCTATATAATTTTGTAGTTTTTCAGTTCTGTTATAATTAGGGTTTGATTTTCGAAGCCTATATATTGGCCTATTCTTATATTCTAAGAGAATCCTGAAGTTTTGTACTCGTTTTAATTTAATAAAATTAGGGTTTTGCTGAAGGGGTGGCGGCCACAATACCGTGCTCCAGAGGTAAGCCATTATTTTTTAATATTTATTTGCTTTTTAGATAGAGTTAATTGCTTTCTAGTATAGTTTTTATTGCTTTCTAGATTAGATTTATTTGCTTTCATAAATAAAAATAAATTTAATTGCTTACTAGAAATATGAGTAGCTAATTTTCTTTAGCCCTAAGATGTAGATGAAGTTAGTTTAATAGACCTAACATGGATTTATCTCATCTTCTTTTTAGAAATAAATAAAGTTATGATTTTTCTATAAATAAATTAAAGATAGAGTTTACAAATCATAATTCTTTGATAAATTATGCTTAATTAATATTTTGATAATCTATGCTTAGATGAAGTTTGGAATTCATACTCTTTGTTTATTTTTAGAATTATCAATAGAGATTTTCCTATAAATAAATTGAATTGAGTAAACTTGTAAATCTAAATTCTTTGATAGGTTATACTTAAGTTCGGTCTTTTGATAGCCTATACTTAGATTAGGGTTTGAAGTTTATTTCTTTTCTCTTATTTATGAGATTTTCTACTTGATATGATTTATTTTTAAGAAAAGTGTTATCTTTGATGGTCTATATTTGAACATCACTTGATAGGTCATACTTAGAGGCACTTGATTAAAATCAAATTAAAAAGATCACTTTTTTAATATGTTACTTAACCGTGCATAATTAAAAAAATAGGAAGAAAGAGATAATTCACTGTTAGGCTATATTCTAATGGAATCGAAATCCTAGGCTAATCTTTAAGACTTAAAACTAATCTTCTCTCGATCTAGAAATTTATAGTTAATCTGTTAGACTAAAGAAAAACTAAGGAATGCAAAACCACCTTAGATCCCTATGGGACGACCTGTACAGCGCTATATCGATACTGTACGCTTGCAGTAAAATATCACATCAAGTTTTTGGCGCCGTTGCCAGGGATCGACGGTGTTTTTCTTGCTTTTTCTGACGTTTTACGGGTTAACAGTGTGTGTTGAGTGTGCAGGGAATATAAAGTGCAGATACAGGTAGATAAAAAGGATCGAAGAAGCCTCAGAACTGCGTTGCAGAAAGCAGAGAGTCAGAATCTCTGGTTTGGCCGCTATTCAGAGGCAAAAACCGCTATTTAGCGGTGAAACAGGTACATTTGAGTCCCAAATTTTCTCCAGCTCTATATTTTGGTTCCCTAAGTTTGTAAAAAAATGCAAACAAAAGTTTATTAGGAACAGTAGGAATCACATTTTTATTTGATCATATCTATTCCACCATTTTATCTCTCCACCATACCCCCTTCTTGCATTAGTTTAGGAAATTCACGCATATACTCACGGTTGTTGGTTCATGCCACATTGGACCTGTGATCAATTTGGTCGACTTGTGAGATCAGATTTGTTCATGGGAGCCAAGATGAACCAACCGATCCTGATCCTTATAGATCGATATTACCCGTTGCGCACATCTCTTCCATCATGCATAAAACTTCCACACGCAGCGGGTAATCACTATGAGTTGAAGCCACAGTACATTAGTATGCTTCCTAAATTCACTGGTTCTGATTCAAAAGATGCATATCTCTTTATCAGTGAATTTCAGAAAGTATGCGTAATGATAAAACTGCAGCACTTATCGGAGGATGCAATTAAGCTCCGCTTCATCTCGTTTACACTCAAGGATAATGCCAAGAAGTGGTTATACAGTATGCCTACTGATTTAATCACTACTTGGGATGAATTCGTTACGGTGTTTCTTAAGAAGTATTATCTTATGCATAAGACGGCAAGGATACGAATCAAATTAATCAATTCCGTCAAGTGCCGGGAGAACCCTTCTGGAAATATTAGGAACGGTTCAAGGACTTATTAGCTCAGTGCCCCCATCATGTGATAGAAAAGTGGCGGTTGTGTCAAATCGTGTACGAAGGACTCGATTACACATCCAAAACTCTTCTTGAGTCCATGTGTCAGAGGAGTTCATGAGAAAGAATGAGGATGAAGCATGGAGCTTTCTTGAGGACCTATCGTGGAAGACTATGCAGTGGGAGAGTCCCACTGAGAAGCCCAGTGCATCAACTTCTACACATAAGAGTGGGATTTATAGCATCGACAGCTCTATAGCTGCCGAAACTAAGATTGCAACCCTTATGAGAAGAATTGAGGCATTGGAGACTCCTAGTGCTCCACCGGTGAGTCAGGTAAATCAAATTCAAGGACCCACATTCTCTAATTGCGGAACTCCGAATCATGTTATGGAGGAGTGTCCATTATTAATGAATTCCATGGGTCCCACACTTGAGCAGGCTAACGCCTTGTATCAACAACCCATGAACAATTCTTACGCTCCTACATACAATCCTAGCTGGAAGAACTATCCAAATCTATCATTGGGTTAAGGGCAATATCAGGGGGCCCCTAACCCTAACATGCAACCTCCAGCCAATGGTCAATTTCCAAGACCAAATGTGGGTGCTTATCAACACCCAAACACTTCAAATCATGGGAACAACCAGAATAGACCACCTGTACAAAACCACTCATATTCACAACAGGGGTCTAATAATGAACAAGAAAAGCGACTTCAGTCACTTGAGAAGTACGTTGAAAATCTTCTCAAGTCTCATTCCAAGTTTGAGACGCATATGTCCAATCTTGGCACACACATGCGAAACCTTATGAAAGTGTCAACTGACTTTATTCAAAATAAATGTCAGCAACTGCTCATGAACTCTCAATCTATAAAGAATATAGAGCAGCATGTTGGACAATTAGTGAGTCAGATGAGTGAACGTGGCCAGGGTACCTTTTCAAGTCAACCCATAATAAACCCTAATGCCAGTTCCTCAAACTCCAATCAGTCGCATGTCCACCAATGCAATGCCATTCACATGCTTAGATCTGGCAAGCAAGTGGACAATAATGTAGCCATGCCCCCTGATCCCACTCCTACTATCTCACATGCTACATCACCTCTTTCACCCCTTTCTTCACAACCATCTCCATCACCTCCATCACCGTCACGTACTCAACTCGAAGAACCTATTCCTGAGCCGAAAGAACCATATCCAAATCGGCTTAGTAAGCCTTCACCGCAAGTAGAAAAGATTCTTGAAACATTTCAGCAGGTGAAGGTTAATATTCCACTCCTTGACATTATACAACAGGTTCCTACTTATGCTAAGTTCCTCAAGGATTTGTGCACTAAGAAACGAGCAAGAAACGTTCCTGAGAAATTTTTTCTTGCTGCAAATATATCACATATCCTCTCTAACTCCTTACCTATCAAGTACAAAGATCCAGGTTCTCCTACAATATCATGTACTATTGGGAACACTACAATTGATAGGACGTTGTTTGATTTAGGGGCAAGTGTCAATTTGCTTCCTTATACTGTTTATCAGCAACTGGGGTTAGGAAAATTTCAACCTACCAAGGTCATATTACAGCTAGCTGATCGTTCAATTAAGAGACCACTTAGTATGGTTGAAAATGTGCTCATTAAGGTTGGCGAGTTTATCTTTCCTGTAGATTTTATTGTCTTAGAAACTGAGCCGATCTCCAATCTACGGAATCAAATTTCCGTTATCTTGAGTAGACCATTCCTTGCAACATCAAATGCATTAATTGATTGCAGGAGTAGCCTCATGAAATTATCATTTGGGAATATGACTGTGGCATTGAACATATTTAATATGGATAAGCACGCAACAAGCTCCCTCATTGAGGTCAACATGATTCATAATTTGCACTCTCATTCGACCTCTTGCACTGATGATGAACTCTCATTAGAGCAATTGTTCAAAGATGAGCTCATACTATTAGAAGAATTGGCACATACTGATTTTATATATGATAATACTTGTGAAAATGTGCTATTAATTTATGAGCAAACTTTTGAGGATTTATTTACAGAGGAGCTCGCATTACTTCGTGAGTTAGAAGAGCCACAACCACATTCACTTGATCATATTGCACTCTTCTCACCTCATGATATTTCTACATATATGCTTGTTACTAACGATGATTGGCAGGTTTATAATAAAGAATTTTTTAACCCAATCGTTAATAGTTATATGTAGACAAAGAAAAAGCGAGGACGGCATAAGAAGCAAGCAGGTAATCTCGTGACTTGTAGGAGGATGATGAGATATAATAATGCACCCACTTCACGTTTAAAACGCACACACTGTGAAAGTGGGAAGCGATCGAGAGGTCGTAACCGCTTTACATGCGTTAATAGGGTGAGGATATTGAGATCGTAACTTTTTACGACTCTCATTATTTGTATTTGTATAATAGTTTTCATATTTATTTTACCACACTTAGTTTGTGTATGAGGGCATACACAAGTTTAGGTGTGGGGGAATGAATTAAGAGATTTTTATTTTTTTAGGATTTTTAGGATTTTATTTTTATTTTTTAGGATTTTATTTTTTTTATTTTTGGGTTTCTTTATTTTACACTTTGGGTAGTTTTTAGGGTATTTTAGGGTAACTAGCTGAAAAAAAACTGAAAAATAATTAATAAAAAATAAATTTATGGGTTTTTTTGGGTTTCTTTATTTTACACTTTGGGTAGTTTTTGGGGTATTTTAGAGTAACTAACTAAAAAAAACTGAAAAAAATTAATAAAAAATAAATTTATGGGTTTTTTTGGGTTTCTTTATTTTACACTTTGGGTAGTTTTTAGGGTATTTTAGGGTAACTAACTGAAAAAAAAAATAAAAAAAAATAAAAAAATAATAAAAAATAAATTTAACAACAAATTTATGTATTTTTATCAATAGATCAAACTAATTACAGATAAAGGAACAAATTTAGATTTGAAATTGGATAGGAGAGTAGATTGGATGATACACTTTGAATTTTGTGAAAAAGATTAAAATCCGAAAAATAAATACTACTAATAGTAGTTTTGAGGCAAGTATACATCTATTTTTTTTCACTTCACAATAGTTTATTAGGTTAAGGACAAAGATGATAATGATTGAGTAAGTCTCCCCTCTCTAAAAAAAAAAAAAGTGAGAATAAAATAATGGGGTGAGCCTAAGGCAATAGCCTCGAGAGTGATAAAATAATGGGGTGAGCCTGGTATTAAGGCAATAGCCTCAAGAGTGAAAAAAAAAGAGTATGATCTGAGTAATCGGGTACTTTGAGCCTAAGTAAGCGTGAATATTCGCATGAAAGGTGAAATATTCTAAAATAAATGAGAAAAGAGTATGAACCGAGTAATCGGGTATGTTGCGCCTAAGCAAGCGTGAATATTCGCATGAAAGGTGAAATATTCTTTAAAAAAATTAAAAAAAATGAAAAAAAAAGAAAAAAATTGTTATGAGAGAGGAGATGAATCATGAGTTAGAGTTGGAGTCCAAAACCAAAGTAGACTATCACACGTGCACGTAGATGTATAGGTGCTAATAGATTATCTATTAGTGGGTATTGAAAGATATGATTTAAATTTTTGATTAAATTGATAAGTGTAGCTGATATGACGCTCGATTTGAAAATTGATAATCTAAATGTGATCTTGAGTTTGTATATTAGTGAGATTAATTGATGAAAATATTATATAAAAAAAATAGATTTTTCTTTCTTTTGTATAAAATTTTTATTTTTCTTGATTTTCGGTTATCCTTATTTTTCTTTTCTTTATTTCTTAATCTATTTTTCTTCTTGAATTTTTTTGGTATATTCACTGCAAACCCTCACGAGACACAACTTGTCCACTAGGGTAACCTAGGGGTTTAAAGGCTTATTGCACGTGCTAAGTGCAATCGCGATTCCTGCGAAAGTGAGTTAGGATTTTTATTTTTCTTTTTAGGTTTAGGTTTTGCTCGAGGACAAGCAAAAGATAGGTGTGGGGGTGTGATGAATATCATATATTGTATTTTTTTCCTGTCATATTTAATCTATTTTTGTATATAAAAAAATACTACTCTGGTATTTTTAGTGTCTTTTTCAGCTAATCCGACTCGTACAAGGAGATGACATGAAATCAAAGTTGGATTAGGAAATCAAACTCCGAAAAGTTACTAAAGTGGGTAAAACTACGAGATTATGATGCTACAGAGACCCAAAGTCGAAAAAAGTCAGGAATATTAAATATACAAGACAAGACGTTTATGAGGAAAAAGTTTCATGATTTTTTGACGTAATTTAACCGCTATTTAGCGGTCCGCCATTTAGCGGCAAATTATGGGCCCCATGCTCCGAGATTTTTCCCATGGCTTCAATGTAATTTTTTAGTTTTTCAGTTATGCTAGAATTAAGGTTTGATTTCTGAAGCCTATATATTGGCCTATCCTTGTATTCTAAGAGAATCCTGAAGTTTTATACTCGTTTTAATTTAATAAAATTAGGGTTTTGCTGAAGGGGTTGCGGCCATAATACCGTGCTCCAGAGGTAAGCCATTGCTTTCTAATATTTATTTACTTTTTAGATAGAGTTAATTGTTTTCTAGTATAGATTTTATTGCTTTCTAGATTATATTTATTTGCTTTCATAAATAAAAATAGATTTAATTGCTTACTAGAAATATGAGTAGCTAATTTTCTTTAGCCCTAGGATGTAGATGAAGTTAGTTTAATAGACCTAACATGGATTTATCACATCTTCTTCCCAGAAAGAATAAAGTTATAATTTTTCTATAAATAAATAAAAGATAGAGTTTACAAATCATAATTGTTTGATAAATTATGCTTAATTAATATTTTGATAATCTATGCTTAGATGAAGTTTGGAATTCTTACTCTTTATTTATTTTTAGAATTATCAATAGAGATTTTCCTATAAATAAATTGAATTGAGTAAACTTGTAAATCTAAATTCTTTGATAGTTTATACTTAAGTTCGGTCTTTTGATAGCCTATGCTTAGATTAGGGTTTGAAGTTTATTTCTTTTCTCTTATTTATGAGATTTTCTATTTGATATGATTTATTTTTAAGAAAAGTGTTATTTTTAATGGTCTATACTTGCACATCACTTGATAGGTCATACTTAGAGGCACTTAATTAAAATCAAATTAAAAAGATCACCTTTTTAATATGTTACTTAACCGTGCATAATTAAAAAGATAGGAAGAAAGAGATAATTCACTGTTAGGCTATTATTCTAATAGAATCGAAATCTTAGGCTAATCTTTAAGACTTAAAACTAATCTTCTCTCGATCTAGAAACTTATAGTTAATCTGTTAGACTAAAGAAAAAGTAAGGAATGCAAAAACACCTTAAATTCCTGTGGGACGACCTGTACAGCGCTACATCGACACTGTGCGCTTGCAGTAAAATATCACATCAGCATGTTACTGTGCATTGGGCTAGTAGCAGAACAACTTCACACTGGGCTCTCAAGTGAGCTTCTTTCTGCTATAATAACAAAATGGATAACCCCTTTTCCTTCACTGGCCCAGCGCAGCTAGCCAAGGTAGTTATAACTATCCGGGCTGAGACATTTCTTGAGCAGTGGGTGTTGACATCCCTCCCCTCTTGAAATTGACCTCGTCCACGAGGTTGAAACGGGAGAAACTTTCCTTCAAAGCATAGCAGTCTTTCTTAATAGCGTCTAACGCTTCTTTGCCTTTCCATTTGATGAGCACCTGCATGACCCCCTTGTTTCCTTGCTTCACCATCCTCTGCTCAATAATGACTTCAAGCTTCTTTGGCTTCACCTCCCAGAACGAAGGAGGGTTGTGCTGGATGTGTACATCTCTCCCCTAGTGCTTCTTCAGCTGCAACACATGAAAAATATGCATTTTGGCCGAAGGTGGTAGCTGTAAGCGATATGCAACTGTCTCAATCTTCTCAAGGATAATGTAAGGGCTGAAGTATTTGGAAGACAACTTCTGCGGTATCGATCCTCGAGCTGAACATTGTCTATAGAGTTGCAGCTTTAGGAGCACACAATCCCCTATCTCGAAGTGGCGCTCTGTATGGTGCCTATTTGCAAAAGCCTTCATCCTATCTCTTGCCTTCGCCAAGTTATCCATGAGCAGCATTTTGATTAGGTTGCGGTCATATTAGTAATCTTCCACCACTTGCACCCACGCTGTCTTAGGTTTGTTTTGTAGGAGGCTAGGAGGCGGTCGATCGTAGATGATCTCTAAGTGGTGTTGTGCCAGTATATAGCCCATGGGATCCACTTTGTCCACTCAGTTGGCTTGAGGCTACAAAAATTCCATAAATAACACTCCAAACACTGATTCAAGCACTTGGTTTGGCCGTTGGTCTGCGGGTGGTAGGAGGAGCTTAGGTTGAGTTGGGTTTCATATAATTTGAATAGTTCAGACCAGAAGGCTTCAGACCAGAAGGCACTAGGAAGATGGAGTCTCTATCGCTAATAGTGGATTTGGGAAGCTCGTATAGATGAAACACTTCTTCCATGAAGACCTGTGCAACTTTTGGGGCAATGAAGGGATGCTGCAAGGTCACAAAATGAGCAAATCTAGAGTAGCGATCTACCACTACTAGAATTGCATATTTTCCCTAGCTCGCGGGCAATGCTTCCACAAAGTCTACAGAGATTGATTCCCAAACCTTCTCTGGAAAGGGTAGTGGGCTGAGCAAACCCGGGAGAGAGATGGATTCTTCTTTGTTCCATTGGCGAACATCACACTCCTTGTCGAATGAAACTTTCATGCCAGGCCACCAAAAAGAGAGTTTGATTCAACAAAGAGTTCTCTGGTTGCCTGAGTGTCCTCCGTCCAGAGCTGAGTGATGATCATGGAAGATGACTTTGCACAACTCTGATGTATGGTCTATGAGAACCCTCTCCTTGTAGAACCAGATCCAATTTAACTTCTTATAATGATTGTATGGAAGTGAACCTTTAGTATCTCTCTCCTGAAGTTCCTTCAAGTATGGAGATTGATCTATCATTTTCGGTACGTCACCAAGCCAACTAGGCTCCACTATAGATACAGTGCAACTGAGGAAGTCTTCTGGCTCAACCATCTCAGACTCGTTCCTTCTTGACAAAGCATCAGCCACTTTGTTCTCTACCACCTTCTTGTATTTGACGGCATAATCGAACCCTGCTAGTGTGAGGAGCCACAAGTGCTGCGATTCATATCGAAATCTTTGATCCAATCATTGGTCGGTTCTGATAGTAAATCTCCTCCCTAAGAGGTACTGTTGCCAATTTTGGACTGCCAGGAGAATAGAGAGCATTTCTTTTTCATAAGTTGAAAGGGCCAAGCTCTTCCTTTCAATCCTTGGCTTATATAAGAAATTGGATGCCCATTTTGCATTAGGACTGGCTCGATACCCTCCTTCGATGTGTTACACTCCAATACGAAATCTTCATTCAAATCTGGCATAGTGAGGACCGGTGGAGACATTAATGCTTCTTTAAGCTATTCAAAGGCAAGTTGAGACTCCTATAACCATTTGAACTCACCCATTTTGAGCATCCTCTTGACAGGTGCTATGATGCTACCATAAGCTCTAACAAACTTATGGTAATATCCCATAAGACCGAGGAAATCTTGCAATCCATTGGGGTTCTTGGGAAGTGGCCAGATAGCCCACTCGTATGCACCCGAACTTACATTTGGAGCGCTTGGTGTACAGATGATTCTCCTTGAGAACTTTAAGCACAATTCTCAAATGTTCTTTGTGATGATCAATGTTGTTACTATAAACTAGTATATCATCAAAAAAACATACCTCCATAAATGGGGATGGAAGAGGTGGTTCATCAACCCTTGGAAGGTCGAAGGGGTGTTAGTGAGACCGAAGGGCATCACTAGAAACTCGTAGTATTCTTCGTGGGTTTTGAATGCAATTTTGAATATCTCATTTTTAGCTACCGAGATTTGATGGTACCCCAAACGTAGATCCAATTTTGACAAAATTTTTGCTTCTTGAAGTTCATCAGGCAAATCATCGATCAAGGGAATGGGAAACTGTAATCGACAGAAAGGCGCCAACTTTCATCCGCCTTATGGATCAACACCACCGGTGAAGCAAAGGGGCTAAAGCTGGATTGTATAATGCCTGCAGCAAGTATCTCTTGCAGTTTCTTGTCAATCTCGTCTTTCTGATGGAACGGATATCTATAAGGTTGGGCGCTTACCGTTAACTATGTGTTGATAAGAGGGATTCGGTTGTCACACACTCGAGAGGGAGGCAACCCTTGTGGGTTCTCAAAAACTACAGAGAGCTCCTTCAACACCTTCTGCAATTTCTCTAAGTGAGGTTCAGAGCCCTCCTCTCCCTCCATATCCACATACTACTACATATAAGCCATACCTTTGGTTTTCAAGTGCTTCATGAGTAGTTATTCCTCAATCACATCCACCTCTTTTTGAAAAACTCTTTGCAGGTTCACCACCTTCCCATCCTTCCAAAATTGCAATGTTTTGTGTGAAAAATCTCACAATGTAGGCCCCAAGCTCTTGAGCCATAGAGTACCTAGGATAACTTGCACATCACCCAAAGGCACTACCAGCAAATTAGTATCATATTCAAACTCCTGAATTACAATCTTGGTAGCTTTACAACAAAATTTTCCCACCACCTTCTCACCATCGGCCACTTCAACTTCAAGAATTTGCATATCTTGGAGTGATAAACCTAGTCTTCTAGCAGTGGAAGGATTAATGAAGTTGTGTGTTGCGTCTAAATCTACTAAGAAGCTCACATCCATGCCTATTATTTTACCAACCAACCTTGTAGAACTAACTCCCACCAATCCAGCCATAGAACTGGCTGAAAGCTCAATAGGGGCCTGGATATCTTCAGTTTCCTCCTCCTCTTGAACTCACTCCTGTACTTCTCCATCCATCTTTGGAAGAATGTCCAAACGGAGGGCTTGTTGTGGTTTACATTTGTGGCTGAAAACATACTCCTGTACTTTTCTTCGCAGTAAAAACAGAGACCCTTATCTCTCTTCTCACGGATCTCTTGTGGGGTTAGCCTCTTCACTGGGGTGTTTGATTGGTGAGAATGCTCTGCAACACTTCTCTTCGATGGTGTAACTGACCCTGACAAATTTGTTGAACTACCCCCATTTTGGAATGCAATTTTAGAGCCTCTCCTTATGATGAGCAGTTTCTCCTCTTCGACCGGGCTAATCTCATGGCCTCCATCATAGTGGCAGGATTTTTAACTACAACATCATATTTGATTGCATCCAATTAACCCATTTATAAAACACCCAACCAAGAGTTTCTCAGGTAAGTCCTATACCGGATGAGAAATCCTCATAAATTCTTCTTGTATGACCCTCTTATTGTACTTTAGAAAGCTCCCCCAAACAGCTTGTCACCGTCTTCCCTCCGTACATCAACATGATCTTCTTCTCAAAATCCCACATAGTAGGGACCCCTCTATTAGTTCTAACTAACCACCGGTATCATTGTAATGGGGATCCTTGCATATGCATCACTGCCATTCTCTCTCTTTGCTTGTGAGCAATACTATAATATTCTAATGTTTGTTCCATTCGGGACAACCACCCTTCTACAACATCACCATAAAATATTGAAAATTCAAGTCTAAGTTTAGAAGTGTACCCCGTCTCATGAGCTCGGTTGATATTGATGAGGGCATTGGTGAGATATGGTTGGTTATAGGAAGTTTCATATGGTGGTGGTAACGGTGTGAGTTGCAGCGGATGAGTTTGTAGGTTACAGAGATGAGGAGGCTGATAAGGAGGAGATTATGGTCCTGATGTAGAAGAATGTGATAATAGAGGAGGGGTGTGCATAATGGGTCCTTCCCACACGCTGCTTCCTCTGATCTCTAACCCCTGGATTTGACTGGATCTCGGAGAAAGGGAGGCCATGGATGAGGGTCTTTGGACCGATTCTGGACTTGCTTCCGTTCTATTGCTCAAGTTGATGGCGAGGGACTTAAGCTCTTCCTTATTATTTACTCGCTCGATCCGATCGCTGCATCGATCGACCAGGATCTTCTTCAGTTCATCACCCATCAATCTGAGTTGCCTGATGACTTCGGTCAATTGCCCCACATGATGGCAAACAAGTAACTGAATGGAATCCATTTCACTAAAAAGAGAGACGACCAACGAGGAGGATCCTTCTGATCCTTTGGGAATAATGGGAAGCATGGCACTGTATGTCCGAAAAATTGAATCTTCCTTTATATTGCCAATTTGATTTTGAATTACAGCAATAAAAGAAAAATTAGAAAATAAATTCGAGATTACAAGAATATGGATCAATTGATTTCGATTCCCCTTTATTTTTGTAGGTTATGGCAGCGGTGGAGTCTTGATTCTGCACTCCGTTGACGATCCGATCTCTCTGGATTGAGGAACTCCTCTTTGCATTTTTTGACTCCGACCTCTGAAAAATTGCCTCGCCAAAGAATTCCCTCTCCAAAAGAATCTCCTCCTTTTCTCCTCCTGTTCTGAACTCCGCTCTCAATTTTATAGATTGAGGAGCACTTCTAATCCGGTATAAATTCTTCCCTCGAATCCGATTAAATCCCCAAAAATCCGGATCACCATCCAAAACGGAACAGAAGCTGAACAGAAGCGGGAATTCCTCTCGCAGGTTGGCACCCACCCGCGGGATCGCTCCCGCGGGTGGGCACCCACGGGAGAGATTCCCGCGGGTGTCCCGCGGGAGAGATTCCTGCGGTGAGGAATTCCCGCAGACACTCGCGGGATTCCTCCCGCGGGTGGGACCCGCAAGAATTCTCCCGCGGGTGCCCTCCCTCGGGCTGGCACCCGCGGGAGGAGTTCCTGCGGGTGGACCCCGCTAAATTTTTTTTTGGTGTCTACATAATCCCCTCCAAAGTTTTCAAGGTTCTGTATTGAGTCGTACTGAATTTCGAAACACTTTGGATTATTTAATTTTGGCTATCAGACGTTTTAAAAGATTTTGTAGACAGAGATAACTGTTAACATATTCAATTATTCAATAACAAGCAGAAGTATGATTTTAACGTGCTCATCAGATAACAAGTAGAGATATGATATTAACGTACTTATTGGGTGACAAGAAGAGATATGATGTTAACATGCTTATTTTAGGTCAAGCAGAGATATCATGTTAACGTGCTCATTAGAATCCTAACCGTTCAGTGACATCTAGTATGACGGATCAGGGAAAGACAGAGGTGACATTAACGTGTCTTGGAGCTCAACCTATTCAGAGGATCTGGTCGTGATAGAAGCAAGCTGACTAAACAGAGGTGATGGTTGTTTGCCCGAAAATTGTATTTTTGATTCCATTGAAAAATTGATGAATTACAATGAGAATTCAGATTACAAAAATAAGATAGGAGTCACAAGAACGGGAATATTAGTGGATTCCCTTTTTTAAGTGGGTTCGGGTGGCGGTGGAGTCTTGTTGCTGCCTCCGTTGACCGTCCGACTGGAAGAGATGGCTCTGCTCCGCTTCCCAATTTTCCGAGCTCGCCCGAAATCTTCCCAAAGTCCAAGAATCCAAAATTCCTCTCTCCAGTTAAATTCCTGTGTTTTATAAACACGAAGAAGCTCCAAATCCGGCTCAATTCTCTCCTGAAAAATTGGATCACGGATTATCAGTCCAAAAATAGGAAATAAATAATCGGAAAAGAACGGAAAACAACCCGCGGGTTGGCACCTGCGGGATCGCTCCCGCGGGTGGCAACCCGCGGGATCGCCCCCCGCAGGTTGCCACCCGCGGGAATCCTCCCTCGGGTGGCAACCCGCGGGGGCTCCCGCGGGTTGCATCCCGCGGGTGCAACCCGTGGGTGTGCCCCCTTAGCAATTTTTTTTTTTTTTGTATCTACATAACCCCCTCCAAAGTTTTCGAAGTTCTGTATTGAACCGTACTGAATTTCGAAATACTTTGGATTCTTTAATTTTGGTTATAGACTTTTTAAAAGATTTGGTCGATAGAGATAATATAACAAGCAGATGTATGATTTTAACGTACTCATTAGAGGACAAGCAGAGGTATGATGTTAACGTACTTATTTTAGGTCAAGCAGAGGTATAATATTAACGTGCTTATTTTAATCCTAACCGTTCAGTGACATCTAGTATGACGAATCAGGAAAAGACAGAGGTGACATTAAACGTGTCTTGGAGCTTAAGCTATTCAGAGGATCTGGTCGTGATAGGGACAAGCTGACTAAACAGAGGTGACGGTTAACGTATTTAGCTTTGGAATCGGACTATCAGAGGTAACTGTTAACTTGATAGGGAGATGATTTTCGTCAGAGGTGATTTTTAACTTAACGATATCAAAAGCACGTTCATCAGAGATTGTAATGTTGGACTTGATGAAGTGTGAATTTTCTTTTCTGTCAGAGGTGAAATCTTAACGTGATAGGGAAGGGATTTAATCGGATCTTATCTCATTTGATTTTGAATTATGATGTCAGAGGTATGATTTTAACTTGACAAATATTTTGGAGTGTCGCTTGCTCTGTTGGAGCAAAATGACAAGAAAAGTTTTGCTGTCAGAGGTGAAATCTTAACGTGACAGGAGATTTATCTGATCAGGATTTTTAGCAAAACCCCAGCTATCAACAGATTTGATTAACCTTTACCAACTACCGTTTGAGTTGGGCTAGCCATGCTATTCCCCTCAGCATAGTGAGTTGTCAAGGATTTCGTTTGGACTTAAATGCCAAACTTTTCCTCTTCCCTTTGCCTTAGCAGCTTAGGGCAGTGATGTATTCTAATATTCGGATAAGAATACTGTTGTGACAGATTTATCGTGGGATTTTTAGCAAACCCCCAGCTATCAACGGGTTTGATTTTGCCTTTACCAACTACCGTTTGAGTTGGGCTAGCCATGCTATTATCCTCAGCATAGTGAGTTGTCGAGGATTTCATTTGGGCTTAAATGCCAAACTTTTCCTCTTCCCTTTGCCTTAGCGGCGTTGGGTGATTCATGCTTTTTACCCCCAACATGGTGGGGTTGGCGAGAATTTTATTCTCTTCCCGTAGCCTTGTCGGCGTTGGGCAGTTCATACTTATTACCCCCAGTATGGTGGGGTTGGCGAGAAATTTATTCTCTCCCCGTAGCCTTATCGGCGTTGGGTAATTTATACTTTTTACCCCCAGCATAGTGGGGTTGGCGAGAATTTTATTCTCTTCCCGTAGCCTTGTCGGCGTTGGGCAGTTCATACTTATTACCCCCAGTATGGTGGGGTTGGCGAGAAATTTATTCTCTCCCCGTAGTCTTGTCGGCATTGGGCAATTCATACTTTTTACCCCCGTATGATGGGGTTGACGAGAAATTTATTCTCTCCCCATAGCCTTGATGGCGTTGGGTGATTCATTTATTTATTTATTTATTATTTATTATTATTATTTTTTTATTATTTTTTTATTTTTGATTTTTTGATTTTTTATTTTTTTGCAGGTTATGGGGGTTTAAATTAACCGCCCTGAACCCGTCTTTGGAATTGTTGTGAGCCCAAGTGGTACTTTTAGACCGCACACATTAAATGTGTCGGAGTTAGCTCTAACTCCTTTTTTGTTCAGCTTTGAGCTGAACTGCTCCAGCGTCAATCAACGCTTGAATTTTATCTTTTAAGATAAAACAATTTTTTGTGAGGTGACCTATAATCCAATGGTACAGGCAGTAATTCGGATCGTTAGTCTTCCCTACTTCTTCAGGCCTCTTGCTCTCCGGCAACTTGAGCATCTTGCGCTTGCTGAGCAGATTGAACATAGTAGCAGTATGTTCATCCTTGAACGAATACTGCTTTTGAAGCCTGGGTAACTTTGCTGTGTTGCTTGTAATTGGCCATAGTTTCTGCTTCGGTATACTTTCTACGGCCATTGCCATTATGACTTTCCCTTTTGAACAGGAAAAATGGAATGGAGATTCGTTTGTACCGTCTCCGGTTGCAGACTGTTGCATTTCGAGACGTCGAAGTATTTCTTCGGCCTGTTCACCCTGCTTAAGCAGATCCTTCCATGACTTGGATTCGACCGAACCCATCTTGTCTAGGATATCGGTCAACAAGTTACGTCTGCAGATTTCCACAAGCGTATCCTGCATCATGCCATGTGGGCATCGAACAGAAAGTTCTCGGAACCGCTCGACATAAGTTTTGACCGTTTCGCCTTCTTCTTGCTTCGCTGCTAGCAAAGATAGTATCGAGACTTCAGTATCGTCTTCAAAAAATCGGGCTAGGAACTCACATTTTACATCAGCCCATGATTTAATTGATCCCTGGGTAGCTGAATGAACCAGGTAAATGCGGGCCCCCGTAAAGTACTCGCAAATATCTTAGTCATGGTCGGATCATTCCCCATGAGATGTCCTGTCTGCGAGAGGAAGTAGAAGATGTGCTGTTGTGGCGAACCTTTACCGTCGAATGACTGAAGGTTCAATGGTTTGTATTTTGTAGGGTAAGGCACGGTCTCCCATTCTATGAGATAAGGACGGACTACCCCCACCTCTTGCAGTTTCTTTCGATGAAGAAGAGCTTGTAGTTGATTCTCCATTTTCTCTATTTTTTTTACGTGAGAGTTAATGATAACCTTCACTTCCTCTTCTTCTCTTGAATGAGGAGGCACTTCTTCATCCTCGTTTTTGCTGTCTTCATTTATTTGGAAGGGTCGTTTTCCTTTCTGCCGACCAGAAATGGACGACGAGGATTGGTTCCTCCTAGTTTGAGCCAGCAACTCAATTAAAAGTTATTTCATTTCTTCTATGGTCTCCTCTTGCTGTTCGAGATGTTTTTCTTGTCTCTCAAGCCATTCAGAGACTTCTTCTAGAAGCGCGCCCTCTGATTCGATAGAAACTCCTTTTGATCCTGGAGTGATTTCCTTATCCGAAGAGTTGTTTCCGACCACCTTTTTGCCTTTATTAACCATATATGATGAGGCAGCAGGTAGATCGGTTTCAGAGCACACCCTCTTTACCGTCCGTATTCTTTTGGATTCGGTGATCCGCTCAAAAACGGACCGTCTCGGATGGCACTCGCAGTTTGATAGAACAGTTGAGATTAACTGTTCGCATTGGCATTGAGGAGTATTCTGTACAGAGTTCTTCTTCCAATTGAGGTATTCTCTCAAGTCTTGAGATACTTCTTTATCTCTATTTGCAACCTGACGCCGCTTGCGTCGCAAACTTGGTTCATAATACTGGAGAGTTTACAATATTTCAGGGCTGGGCTCTTTTCCCGAATCAGATTGTTCTCCAACCCTTCGGCGGATTCTTCTGGAGTGTGTGCTGGCCTGCGCAGTTGTACGGGCCTCACACGCATCTGACTTGTTCTTCGGGATTTGGAGGATTCTATCATGAATATGTTCATCCGAAGAGAAATTTGAAGACCTATCCTCAGGTGAGTTCATGAGCACATCCTTATATTTGTTTGTAGAGGAACGGGATGGTACACCTGAGAGAGTAACTAAAAAGTTAGATGTGCGCTGTGTACTCACTGCGCGTGTGCCCGAATAGACACCAGAACCAACCCTTGATTTTTCCTGCGGAGTGCAACCCACGGGTTGCAACCTGCAGTGTGCAACCCGCGGTTGGAACCGAGGGTTTGCACCCGCGGTTGCAGCCGCGGGGTTGCACCCGCGGGGTGCAACCCGCGGTTGGAACCGCGGGTTTGCACCCGCGGTTGCAACCGCGGGGTTGCCCCCGTGCGGTGCAACCCGCAGTTCCGCCTGCTGATTTTCATTTTTGGAATTTTTTCTTCCCGATGTTTCCTGATCTGGATTTTCTGACCGCAATTTTCCAGAGGCACTGTTGAGACGGGCCCGCTGGGCCTTACGCCTCAGGTTTCTCTTCTGAGAGCGGGTCAGGGACTGGTTTGACTTTTGGCTTGACTTTGGAACGGGCGATAACGCCTCGTAAGTTTCAACGGGCGATGACGCCTCGTAAATTTTCATAGGCGATGACGCCTTTTGATTTCCGGTGGGCGATGACGCCTCACCTTTTTTCATCGTCACCCGGCGATGACGCCTAGGCTCCGAATCAGAGGAGGAAAGAAATTCCTCATATTTTTGCTGGTCAACTTCTATGACCAGCGTCTCAACCATTGAGCCAATCGGCACCTGGTCGGACTGCACCACCAGATTCTCTGTGGTAAACAGAGAGGCTCCCACTGTGGTCGTCAGTTCTTGTATGCCCGAAAAATTGAATCTTCCTTTATATGCCAATTTAATTTTGAATTACAGCAATAAAAGAAAAATTACAAAATAGAAAATCGAGATTACAAGAATGGGGATCGATTGATTTCGATTCCCTTTTATTTTTGTGGGTCTGGCAGCGGTGGAGCTTTGTTTCTGTACTCCGTTGATGATCCGATCTCTCTGAATTGAGGAACTTCTCTCTAGATATTTGGACTCTGGAAAATTGGACTCTTCCCCAAAGAATCTCCCCCCAATCCAAAAGTCCTCTCTCCGGTTAAATTCCTGTGTTTTATAGACTGAGGAAGCTCCAAATCCGGCTCGATTATTCCTGAAAAACCGGATCACGGAATATTAGCGAAATAAAATAGGAAATAAATAATCGGAAAAGAACGGAAAACAACCTGCGGGGGGCTCCCGCGGGATGCATCCCGTGGGGGTTCCCGCGGGATGCAACCCGCGGGTGTGCTCACTTAGTAATTTTTTTTTCTTTTGGTATCTACATAACCCCCTCCAAAGTTTTCGAAGTTCTGTATTGAACCGTACTGAATTTCGAAATACTTTGGATTTTTTAATTTTGGTTATAGACCTTTTAAAAGATTTGGTCGATAGAGATAACTGTTAACATATTCATTTATTCAATGACAAGCAGAGGTATGATTTTAACGTACTCATTATAGGACAAGCAGAGGCATGATGTTAACATGCTTATTTTAGGTCAAGCAGAGGTATAATATTAACGTGCTTATTTTAATCCTAACCGTTCAGTGACATCTAGTATGACGAATCAGGAAAAGACAGAGGTGACATTAAACGTGTCTTGGAGCTTAACCTATTCAAACGATCTGGTCGTGATAGGGACAAGCTGACTAAACAGAGGTGACGGTTAACGTATTTAGTTTTGGAATCGGACTATTAGAGATAACTGTTAACTTGATAGGGAGATGATTTTCGTCAGAGATGATTTTCAACTTAACGATATCAAAAGCACATTTATCAGAGGTTGTAATGTTGGACTTGATGAAGTGTGAATTTTTTTTTCTGTCAGAGGTGAAATCTTAACGTGACAGGGGATCGATTTAATTAGGATTTTATCTCTTTTGATTTTGAATTATGATGTCAGAGGTATGATTTTAACTTGACAAATATTTTGGAGTGTCGCTTGCTCTGTTGGAGCAAAATGACAAGAAAAGTTTTGCTGTCAGAGGTGAAATCTTAACGTGACAGGAGATTTATCTGATCAGGATTTTTAGCAAAACCCCAGCTATCAACGGATTTGATTAGCCTTTACCAACTACCGTTTGAGTTGGGCTAGCCATGCTATTCCCCTCAGCATGGTGAGTTGTCAAGGATTTCGTTTGGGCTTAAATGCCAAACTTTTCCTCTTCCCTTTGCCTTAGCAGCTTAGGGCAGTGATGTATTCTTATATTCGGATAAGAATACTGTTGTGACAGATTTGTCGTGGGATTTTTAGCAAACCCCCAGCTATCAACGGGTTTGATTTTGCCTTTACCAACTACCGTTTGAGTTGGGCTAGCCATGCTATTATCCTCAGCATAGTAAGTTGTCGAGGGTTTCGTTTGGGTTTAAATATCAAAATTTTCCTCTTCCCTTTGCCTTAGCGGCGTTGGGCAATTCATACTTTTACCCCAAGTATGAATGGGTTGGCGAGAAATCTATTCTCTTCCCGTAGCTTAACGGCATTGGGTGATTCATACTTTTTACCCCCAGTATGGTGGGGTTGGCGAGAAATTTATTCTCTCCCCGTAGCCTTGTCGGCGTTGGGCAGTTCATACTTATTACCCCCAGTATGGTGGGGTTGGCGAGAAATTTATTCTCTTCCCGTTGCCTTGTCGGCGTTGGACAGTTCATACTTATTACCCCCAGTATGGTGGGGTTGGCGAGAAATTTATTCTCTTCCCGTAGCTTTAGCGGCATTGGGTAATTCATTTTTTTTTTTTTTGGACTTTTTTGATATATATATATATATATATATATATATATATATATATATATATATAGTTTTTTTTTTGCTTTTTTTTTAATATTATTTTTATTATTATTTTTTTTTTATTTTTTTCGTGCGGGAGAGAGGGAGAAAAGTGCGGGTGGCCCAGGTGGGCCCCACCCTTCTGTGGGTTGCGTCCCGCGCTTCCATATGCGGGTTGCGTCCATGTGGGTCCCAAGATTCCATCTGCGGGTTGCATCCCGCGCTTCCATATGCGGGTTGCATCCACGCGGGTCCCAAGATTCCATCTGCGGGTTGCATCTTGGAGTTGTATCCAGTTTTGTCAATTTTTTTTTTTTTTGGCGATAACGCCTCAAATTTTTGTTTTTTTTTGTTTTTTTTTTTTGACAGACGATGACGTCTTGTCATTTTTTTTTATAGGCGATGACGCCTCAAAATTTTTTTTTTTATGGGCGATGACGTCTCATAATTTTTTTTTTATGGGCGATGACGCCTCATAATTTTTTTTTTTTTTACAGACGATGATGTCTTGTCATTTTTTTTATGGGCGATGACGCCTCATAATTTTTTTTTTATAGACGATGATGTCTTGTCAAATTTTTTTCTTTATGGGCAATGACGCCTCATAATTTTTTTTTTTTGACAGACGATGACGTCTTGTCAATTTTGGTGGGCGATGACGCCTAGGCTCAAAAAAAAAAAATTTTAAAGATTGGATTGCGCCGCCCAAACTCCCACTGTGGTCGCCAGTTCTTGTTTGCGCGAAAATTGCATCTTTGATTTCATTGAAAAATTGATTAATTACAATGAGAATTCAGATTACAAAAATAAGATAGGAGTCACAAGAACGGGAATATTAGTGGATTCCCTCTTTTAAGTGGGTTCGGGTGGCGGTGGAGTCTTGTTGCTGCCTCCGTTGACCGTCCGACTGGAAGAGATGGCTCTGCTTCGCTTCCCAATTTTCCGAGCTCGCCCGAAATCTTCCCAAAGTCCAAGAATCCAAAAGTCCTCTCTCAAGTTAAATTTCTGTGTTTTATAAACCGAAGAAGCTCCAAATCCGGCTCAATTCTCTCCTGAAAAATCGGATCACAGATTATCAGTCCAAAAATAGGAAATAAATAATCGGAAAAGAACGGAAAACAACCCGCGGGGATTGCAACCCGTGGGTGTGCCCACTTAGCAATTTTTTTTTTGTATCTACAACGGTTAACGTATTTAGCCTTGGAATCAGACTATCAGATGTAACTGTTAACTTGATAGAGAGATAATTTTTATCGGGGGTAATTTTTAACATAACGATATCAGAAACAAATTTATCAGAAGCTGTAATATTGGGCTTGATGAAGTGTGAGTTTTCTTTTCTGTCAGAGGTGAAATCTTAACGTGACAGGAGATTTAATCGGATTTTATCTCATTTGATTTTGAATTATGATGTCAAAGGTATGATTTTAACTTGACAAATATTTTGGAGTGTCACTTACTCTACTGGAGAAAAATGACGCGAAAAGTTTTGTTGTCAGAGGTAAAATCTTAACGTGACAAAAAATTTATCTGATTAGGGTTTTTAGCAAACCCCCAGCTATCAACGGATTTGATTAGCCTTTACCAACTACCGTTTGAGTTTGGCTAGCCATGCTATTCCCCTCAGCATGGTGAGTTGTCGAGAATTTCGTTTGGGCTTAAATGTCAAACTTTTCCTCTTCCCTTTGCCTTAGCAGCTTAGGGCAGCGATGTATCATTATATTCGAATAAGGATATTGTTGTGACAGGTTCGTCATGGGATTTTTAGCAAACTCCCAGCTATTAACGAATTTGATTAGTCTTTACTAACTACCGTTTGGGTTAGGCTAGCCATGCTCTTCTCCTCAGCATGGTGAATTGTCGAGGGTTTCATTTAGGTTTAAATGCCAAATTTTTTCTCTTCCCTTTACTTCAGCAGTTTTGGACAGTTCATACTTTTACCCTCAGCATGATGGGGTTGGCGAGAAATTTATTCTCTTCCCGTTGCCTTGACGGTGTTGGGTAATTCATACTTTCTACCCCAAGTATAATGGGATTAGCGAGAAATTTATTATTTTCCCGTAGCCTTATCGGCGTTGGGTAATTCATACTTTTTACCCCTAGTATGATGGGATTGGCGAGAAATTTATTCTCTCCCCGTAGCCTTGTCGGCGTTGGGTAATTCATACTTTTTACCACCAGTATGATGTGGTTGGCGAGAAATTTATTTTCTCCCTGTAGCCTTGTCGGCGTTGGGTAATTCATATTTTTACCCCCAGCATGAAGAGGTTGGCGAGAAATTTATTCTCCTCCCTTTGTCTTGACGGCGTTGGGTGATTCATGCTTTTTACCCCCAGCATGGTGGGGTTGGCGAGAAATTTATTCTCTTCCCGTTGCCTTGACGGCATTGGGTGATTTTTTATTTCTTCTTTTTTTTTTAGAGGTTTAATCCTTTTATTATTATTATTTTATATATATATATTTATTTCTTTGTCTCTAATTTTTTCTTTTTTGCAATGACGTCCTTTTTTTTTATAAACGATGACGCGTTTTGAATTTTTTTTTTTAGGTGATGACTCCTAGCTTTTTTATTTATTTTTTATTATTTATTTATTTATTTATTTTGGTAAGCTATGAGGCCTTATAAATTTATTTTTTTGTTTATTTTTATATATATATTTTTTATTTTTATATATTTATATATATATATATATTATTTTTTTATTTTTATTATTTATATTTTTTGTTTTTTTATTTTTTTTGTTTTTTTTATTTTTTTTTGTTTTTATGGATTCGGTATCCCGCGGGTTGTATCCCGCGATTGCATCTGTAGGTTGCGTCTACGTGGGTCCCGTAATTCCATCTGCGGGTTGTGTCCCACGATTCCATCTGCGGGTTGCGTCCCATGATTCCATCTGTGGGTTGCATCCCACGATTCCATCTGCGGGTTGCATCCCGGGGATTGTATCTAGTTTTGTCAATTTTTTTTTTGTGGGTAATAATGCCTCAATTTTTTTTTGACAGACGATGACGTCTTGTCATTTTTTTTTATAGGCGATGACGCCTCATAATTTTTTTTTTGACAGACGGTGATGTTTTGTCATTTTTTTTATGGGCAATGACGCCTCATAATTTTTTTTTTGACAGACGATGACGTCTTATCATTTTTTTTTATGGGCGATGATGCCTCATAATTTTTTTTTAGACAGACGATGACGTCTTGTCTTTATTTTATGGGCGATGACGCCTCATAAATTTTTTTTTGACAGACGATGACGTCTTGTCATTTTTTTTATGGGCGATGACGCCTCATAAATTTTTTTTTTGACAGACGATGACGTCTTGTCATTTTTTTTATGGGCGATGACGCCTCATAATTTTTTTTTGACAGACGATGACGTCTTGTCATTTTTTTTATGGGCGATGACGCCTCATAATTTTTTTTTTGACAGACGATGACGTCTTGTCATTTTTTTTTATGGGCGATGACGCCTCATAATTTTTTTTTGACAGACGATGACGTCTTGTCTTTATTTTATGGGCGATGACGCCTCATAATTTTTTTTTGATAGACGATGACGTCTTATCATTTTTTTTATGGGCGATGATGCCTCATAATTTTTTTTTTTAGACAGACGATGATGTCTTGTCTTTATTTTATGGGCGATGACGCCTCATAAATTTTTTTTTTGACAGACGATGACTTCTTGTCATTTTTTTTTATGGGCGATGACGCCTCATAATTTTTTTTTGACAGACGATGACATCTTGTCATTTTTTTTATGGGTGATGACGCCTCATAATTTTTTTTTCGTAACCCCGCGATGACGCCTAGACTCTGAAAGAAAAAAAAATTTAAAGATTGGATTGCGCCGCCCAAACTCCCACTGTGGTCGTCAATTCTTATATACACAGAAAATTGAATTTTCCTTTATATTGCCAATTTGATTTTGAATTACAGCAATAAAAGAAAAATTACAAAATAAATTAAAGATTACAAGAATAGGGATCAATTGATTTCGATTCCCCTTTATTTTTGTGGGTTCTGGCAGCGGTGGAGTCTTAATTCTGCACTCTGTTGACGATCCGATCTCTCTGGATTGAGAAACACCTCTCTGGATTTTTGGACTCCGGCCTCTGGAAATTTGCCTCGCCAAAGAATTCCCTCTCCAAAAGAATCTCCTCATTTTCTCCTCCTGTTCTGAACTCCGCTCTCAATTTTATAGATTGAGGAGCACTTCTAATGCGGCTCAAATTCTTCCCTCGAATCCGATTAAATTCCCAAAAATCTGGATCACCATCCAAAACGGAACAGAAGCTTAACGGAAGCGGGAATTCCTCTCGCGGGTTGGCACCCGCGGGATTGCTCCCGCAGGTGGCAACCCGCGGGATCGCTCCCGCGGGAGCCTCCCGTGGGTGGGCAACCGCGGGAGAGATTCCCGCGGGAGGAATTCCCGCGGACACTCGCGGGATTCCTCTCGCAGGTGGGACCCATGGGAATTCTCCCGTGGGTGCCCTCCCGCGGGATCCCTCCGACGGGTTGGCACCCGCGGGAGGAGTTCTCGATGGTGGACCCCGCTAAATTTTTTTTGTTTTGGTGTCTACAGGCACTAGCTTTGATATCAGTATCGAGTTCCCCCTCTGGTGGCTGTTGAGAGGAACCTGATCCACCATGATTCTTTGGCATGTTCCTACAAAATTGGGTTAGTAACAGATAATATGAAAGGGAAAAAAGAAGGAGAAGAGGAAGAAGAAGAAGTAACTTCAGGAGAAAGAAAATCTGTTAAAGGAATTTAGAGGAGATATGGATAATTCATTTTCTGCCAGGAGTTACAATTGAAGATTTGAGCTTATATAGTGCTCTACAATCAAAATACTCATCTCACCCATTTCTCCCCTTCATCGCATATTCCTCATCAATGGCTAATGACCGTTGTATCAGTGTGCACGTTACTATGCATTTTACTATACATTGAGCTAGTAGCAGACCAACTTCTCACTGGGTTCTCAAGTGGGCTTCTTTCTGCTATAATAACAAAATGGATAATCCCTTTTTCTTCAATGGCCTAGCTCAACTAACCAAGGTAGTTATAACTATCCGACTGGGACTGGACTTGAGCAGTGGGTCCTGACAGAGGAAAGCGGAGGGAGGTCGAAGGGAGTCCAATGTGCGGCAGTGGAGGTGGCGGCGGTGATGGGTTAGGGAAGGCGGTGGAGAAGAGGGTGTGATGCGAATCCCGTCAAGAAGAACGAGACTCGTAGAACAAGAGGAAAAATCCAAGAACGTTCTCAATCAGATTTGGATGGGAGACCTCGACCCGTTGCTTCAACAAAAATAAGAATCTCGGTATAATTGATCTCAACCCATTGTTTAATGCGAAGTAAGAATATTGGTATAAGGAAGATGCCACAAATGGTAGTGGAAAGCCATTTGATAAGTCGATGATGAACGCCACGGAAGAATTTCGGTAAGTTTGAATAATCCTTCAAAGAACCAAAGAGAATAAACTCACCAATTATCTGTAAACTGTCTCCCTTCTATTCCATTAGACGCCTATTTATAGGCTAAAAAAATACAAGGAAAGTTCCCATAAGGAAAGTTTAAGAAATAGAAACAAAATAAAAGAAAACAATCAGCCCTTAATTTGGCTGATCAATACAAGAAAAATTCTAGAAATAGAAACAGAACAAAAAAGAAACAATCAGCCCCTTAATTTGGCTGATCAATACAAGGAAAGTTTTAGAAATAAAACAAAAAGAAACAATCAGTTTTGACCGGATTTTTCTAGTAGTTGAATCATGTTGATGTATCTTTGTTGAACACGTGAACCATCCTCAATGGGCTCCACGAATTTGCTTGAACCCAAACCTCTTGAATCAGCCCATTAAGTGCGTCTTTGAACTTCTTTTCTCGTGCTCTTGTAACCGACCCAGTTGGAACTTGAACTGGCTCCTTGTAGTCATGCCCTTATTTGCATCAGGATGGACGTTTGTGGGAGGTCGTAGTTAAAGAGAGGAATGATCATTTGATAGACATTTCTATTTTTTTTTTTTTAGTTTTTCTTTCTTTCTTTTTTTCTTTGTAAATTATCCTTCCTTTCGTAGTGATCGAGAGCGTAAAAATGTATCAAGTAATTTCGTAAGTTAATCCATGCATTTGCTAAGGCGAAGTAGTTGGATGAGTGTTGAATGAGTGTTCCTCTAGACTCAAGGTTTTAGATCCATATATGCATCGTGTTATTTGCTCATTGTCAAGCTACAAGGTGTCCAATGCATATGGTACTCTTTATATGTGTCCATGTCTTGACGCTTGGGGGCGCCTCTTGACGAGGAGAGATTAGTTTGGTTACATACGGTAACAGTTTTCGCTGTTTGGTGTCGCTTACATTACAACTATTGTTTTTGTACTTGCTTGCAGTAATTGTTGTAGAAACTGTATGTGATACTTTTCATCTATCTCCTCTGTGGTGCATAATAATTATATTATTAATGAATAAGATATTTTTCAAATCTCTTTTGAGAATAAAAAATTAATATTGAAATTTTTTCACACCGATGGTTACTTCTTGTAACTTCCAAGCGAAATATAATAGTACAGTTGGTGCATTTCAACGCAGTTATATAGATAATAACTTGCGCGTCACTTTCAGCAAATCTCATATAATAAACATGATGGAGCTGCAACGTTACTTTAGCTAAATTTGACTGCAAGGATGGCTAAAAACTAGTTGTTTCATACTTTTTCTTTTATTGGATGCGATCATGTTGATTTTCATCTCCATGGATTTATCAGACATCATGACAGTAGATATGACTGAATTCAAAGAGAGAGATTTAGCTGTTTTCCCTTTTCTATTGTTCATTCCACCTGTCATTTGCTTTTTGCACAAAAACACAGGCACTATTGGAAGCAAGTTTCACGCACTTTGTTTTGTTGTTTGGTAGGACACCAATCATAGTCAGTGTCACCCATGAGATGTCCTCCCAAGATATGTATGTCATCAATAATTAACAAGATGGACTATTCATTTCGTGAAATAACAGTAGGACACATGATTGGGTTTCCTGTAGCAAAACTATCGCCTCGGCCAATACTTCCTATATCAAACTCAAGGGCAAGGGTTGATGAAATGGAGACGAGGTGAAATGCATGCACACCCGAGACTGAGTCTTGAAAGTTACTATGATCAATAAACTGCAACTCCTTGCGATCATGAGATGATTGCAAAAACACGTATCAATACTATGATTTTGGTCTATCAAGTAGGAAAAGACGTGCATATGTTAGAACAAGATAATTTTTCAATCCATATACAATCCATAGCGAGCTCAGTCCAGTGAAGCAGAAATTGGATTGTGAATGTTCACATATTTACGTGAGAGCCCTTTCTTAGAAAGTAAAAAAGAAAGAAAAATAAAAGGACAACATGCATATCCTTGCTCAAAAAGTACTAGGCACAAATATTGTGATGAACACATTAGATGACGGAGTATTCTGTATGTGAGGAGCGACCTGTTAGTAGGGATGATGAGAACGTGTTCATAGGTCCATGGATCAATTTTAGATCCGTGTTGTTCAAAATTTTAAACTAAAAAATTAAAATTTTTATTCTTAAATCAAATAAAAAAAATAAGAGCATGTCAAGAATTGATACTTAGGTCCATTCATTCTCATCCATATGAAGTTACTTAGCAATATTTTATTTTATTTTATTTCTGAGTATATGTTTTTAAGTTGTATAGGGCATTCGTTGGAACTGTACTTATGTTGATAATTCTAGTATTATATTGATCACATCAATCAAGAGGGCTTAATTTAGTCCGCCGTAACGATGTTAATTATAGTCTTAATAGATGCATGAAACAGTTGTGTACGACGAAGCAAGTGCACTTATTCGATATTCTAAGCTCCAGTTACATCACAACCAAAGCTTTATATTCACTACTCATGCAACGCTCACAATCACTTGCTCAGCAGCAGTAGTAGCAGCGACGGCGATAGAGTTCTGTGCAACGACAGTGACTCCGACCGTTCCCGTGTGAGTTCCGGTGGACCAGATCGCTGGTCCGTAGATCACCACGTTGCGATCTTGCTGCAGCACCAGCACATAGTTCGCTATCTTCCCGCCCGTATTGCTCGCCCATACCGGACGACCTATATTGTTATAGATCACGAGGTTTCCATCTTCTTGTATGATCGCGCGGCAGCCGCGGGCAACCCCGCCGGTGTTGCTTGCCCAAATGGGTTTGTTAGAGTCGTACAACACCAAGTTGCAGTCAGTCTGCATGGTGAACCGATAGTTGGCCGTGGTTAGGGATTGCCCGCCGAACAGGGTGCCGTGGGAGCTGATAGCATTGTCGGCCATGCACGGCGCAAGGCCGAAGACGGCGGCGGCGGCCAGTATGAGGAGGACTAGCGGACGAGTAGCCATTGCTTTTGGTCTATGTATGTGTTGGATAATCTTGTTGCATTGGCTCAGCGTTTTTAGATAAGAAGACTAGTTCAGTTAGGATTTAGTCAAGATAAGAAGACTAGTTCAGTTAAGTTTAGAATTAGCCAAGATTAGTTGAATTAGTAATCCTATTGTTATTTGAATTAGTAATCCGATTGGATTGATTTTTGTACTCCCTATATATATAGATGAAATAATCAAGAGGAAAAGCCAAGCCATCTTCTAAAGAAAATCTTCTTCTTCAATTCCTGTTCTTTTTATCTCTACAATTGGTATCAGAGCAAAGGGTTTCTCTTGTTGCGGCTAGGTGTTCCGAGGTCGTCCTTGAGGTTTGGCGGCTGCTGTTAAAGGAAGAGGTGGCTGCAGCTGCTGTGGCTTTCCCTAGTTAATACAAGAGAAGGAAATAATTAGGTGGCAGTTGAAGCAAATAGAAGAAAAGTGTTGCTGCTTTGATTTTTGGCCAGCAAAGAAAATAAAGCTGTTGCTTTCACTAGCGGCGGCCAAACAAAAGCAAAGAAGATAGGGGCTTCTTTCGGGTTGTTTTGTTTTTCCGGTGGCCAAAGACAAAAGAGGGAAAATTAGAGCTCGTGTTGTATGCCAAAGATCATGCCGCGGAGCATCATCACCAGCGGAATTGATGGGGCTGTCTCGGGTGCGCTGGCGAAGGAAAGCACCAGCGTCTTCCTCCACTACCCGATGCTGACGAATTCGAACTACGCAACTTGGGCTATCAAGATGCGCGTGTACTGTACGCCCGAAAATTGAACCTTTGATTCCATTGCAAAATTGATGAATTACAACGAAGATTTGAGATTACAAAAATTCCGAAGAATTACAAGAACAGGAATATTAGTTTATTCCCTTTTTTATGTGGGTTCGGGTGGCGGTGGAGTCTCGTTGCTGCCTCCGTTGACCGTCCGACCAGGAGAAGATGGCTCTGCTCTTTTCTTTGATCTCACGAGCTCGCCCGAAATCTTCCCAAAGTCCAAGAATCCAAAAATCAAAAGTCCAAAGTCCCATCTCCCGTTAAATTCCTGTATTTTATAAACCGAAGAAGCTCGAAATCCGGCTCAATTCTCTCCTGAAAAAGCGGATCACGGATTATCAGGAAAATAAATAGGAAATAAAACAACGGGAAAACAACGAAAAACAACCCGCGGGTGGCAACCCGCGGGATCGCCCCCGCGGGTTGCCACCCGCGGGAATCCTCCCGCGGGTGGCAACCCGCGGGATCGCCCCCGCGGGTTGCCACCCGCGGGAATCCTCCCGCGGGTGGCAACCCGCGGGGGCTCCCGCGGGTTGCAACCCGCGGGAGAACTCCCGCGGGTTGCTTCCCGCGGGGGTTCCCGCGGGTTGCTTCCCGCGGGTGCCCCCGCGGGTTGCAACCCGCGGGTGCTCCCGCGGGTTGCTTCCCGCGGGTGCCCCCGCGGGTTGCAACCCGCGGGTGCACCCGCGGGTTGCATCCCGCGGGTGCTCCCGCGGGATGCTTCCCGCGGGTGCCCCCGCGGGTTGCAACCCGCGGGTGTTCCCGCGGGTTGCATCCCGCGGGTGCACCCGCGGGTGTGCCCACTTAGAATTTTTTTTTTTTTTTTTATTTTTTATTTTAATTTAATTATTTTTAGTGTCTACAGGGGCTTCCATGAGCGCGTAGACCTTCGTCATCAGCAGCGTGGGCTCATCGTCCTGAGCCTGCGTAAGATTCACCTGCTCCTTGCGCTCTTGCCGCGGCTTGTGGCACTCTCTTGCGTAGTGCCCGAGAATGCCGCAGTTGAAGCACTTGACCTTCTTCCGGTCGAACTTCTTCTTCTCCTCACCTTGCTCTTCATTACGGTTCTCCTCTCCAGGCCCAGTGCCACGGCCGCGTCCAGAACCGCGCCCGGCTCCTTTGCCGCGCCCCTTTGACGCGTTCGATGAAGAACCCTCACCGGACTGCTTCCAGCGAGCCTTCCACTCCGCCTTCATGAGTAGAAGATGTTCATCGTCCTTGCCATCAGCACCACGAATCCTTTCCTCGAAAGTCTTGAGGCGACCAATTGCCTCCTCCAATGTCATCGTCGTCAGATCGGCAAACTGCTCGATCGATGTGACAATGGGTAGGAATTTGTTTGGGACGGCGACCAAGAACTTCCTGACGGCGGTGCTTTCTTCGATCTTGCCGCCGAGGCCGGCGGTCTTGCTGACTATGGCTGTCAGCATCCCGGCGAAATCATCTATCGTCTCCGCTTCTTTCATGCGGAGGGTTTCAAACTCACTCCTTAGAGTTTGGAGCTTCGCCTGCTTTACTCGATCAGCACCCACGTACTTTGTTTTGAGCGTCTCCCAAGCCTCCCTTGTCGTCTCCTTCTCCGCTATGAGAAGAAGGTTTTCCTCGGGGATAGCTTCATAGATGGCGGCAAGTGCCATCTTGTCCTTCCTTGTCTCCACGTCGATCCCGGGCTGGATGGCGTCCCACACACCTTGTGCTTGTAGGTACATGTACGCCCGAAAATTGCATCTTTGATTCCATTGCAAAAATTATTTGATTACAACGAAGATTTGAGATTACAAAAATTCCGAAGAATTACAAGAACGGGAATATTAGTTTATTCCCTTTTTTATGTGGGTTCGGGTGGCGGTGGAGTCTCGTTGCTGCCTCCGTTGACCGTCCGACCAGGAGAAGATGGCTCTACTCTTTTCTTTGATCTCACGAGCTCGCCCGAAATCTTCCCAAAGTCCAAGAATCCAAAAATCAAAAGTCCAAAGTCCCATCTCCCGTTAAATTCCTGTATTTTATAAACCGAAGAAGCTCGAAATCCGGCTCAATTCTCTCCTGAAAAAGCGGATCACGGATTATCAGGAAAATAAATAGGAAATAAAACAACGGGAAAACAACGAAAAACAACCCGCGGGATCGCCCCCGCGGGTTGCCACCCGCGGGAATCCTCCCGCGGGTGGCAACCCGCGGGATCGCCCCCGCGGGTTGCCACCCGCGGGAATCCTCCCGCGGGTGGCAACCCGCGGGGGCTCCCGCGGGTTGCAACCCGCGGGAGAACTCCCGCGGGTTGCTTCCCGCGGGGGTTCCCGCGGGTTGCAACCCGCGGGTGCTCCCGCGGGTTGCTTCCCGCGGGTGCCCCCGCGGGTTGCAACCCGCGGGTGCACCCGCGGGTTGCATCCCGCGGGTGCTCCCGCGGGATGCTTCCCGCGGGTGCCCCCGCGGGTTGCACCCGCGGGTTGCATCCCGCGGGTGCACCCGCGGGTGTGCCCACTTAGAATTTTTTTTTTATTTTTTATTTTTTATTTTAATTTAATTATTTTTAGTGTCTACATAACCCCCTCCAAAGTTTTTGAAGTTCTGTATTGAACCGTACTGAATTTCGAAATACTTTGGATTTTTTAATTTTGGTTATGGACCTTTTAAAAGATTTGGTCGATAGAGATAACTGTTAATATATTTATTTATTCCATAACAAGCAGAGGTATGATTTTAACGTACTCATTAGAGGACAAGCAGAGGTATAATGTTAACGTGCTTATTTTAGGTCAAGCAGAGGTATAATATTAACGTGCTTATTTTAATCCTAACCGTTCAGTGACATCTAGTATGACGAATCAGGAAAAGACAGAGGTGACATTAAACGTGTCTTGGAGCTTAACCTATTCAGAGGATCTGGTCGTGATAGGGTCAAGCTGACTAAACAGAGGTGACGGTTAACGTATTTAGTTTTGGAATCGGACTATCAGAGGTAACTGTTAACTTGATAGGGAGATAATTTTCGTCAGAGGTGATTTTCAACTTAACGATATCTAAAGCACGTTCATCAGAGGTTGTAATGTTGGACTTGATGAAGTGTGAATTTTCTTTTCTGTCAGAGGTGAAATCTTAACGTGACAGGGGACCGATTTAATTAGGATTTTATCTCTTTTGATTTTGAATTATGATGTCAGAGGTATAATTTTAACTTGACTAATATTTTGGAGTGTCGCTTGCTCTGTCGGAGCAAAATGACAAGAAAAGTTTTGCTGTCAGAGGTGAAATCTTAACGTGACAGGAGATTTATCTGATTAGGATTTTTAGCAAACCCCCAGCTATCAACGGGTTTGATTTGCCTTTACCAACTACCGTTTGAGTTGGGCTAGCCATGCTATTCCCCTCAGCATGGTGAGTTGTCAAGAATTTCGTTTGGGCTTAAATGCCAAACTTTTCCTCTTCCCTTTGCCTTAGCAGCTTAGGGCAGTGATGTATTCTTATATTCGGATAAGAATACTATTGTGACAGATTTGTCGTGGGATTTTTAGCAAACCCCCAGCTATCAACGGGTTTGATTTTGCCTTTACCAACTACCGTTTGAGTTGGGCTAGCCATGCTATTCCCCTCAGCATGGTGAGTTGTCAAGGATTTCGTTTGGGCTTAAATGCCAAACTTTTCCTCTTCCCTTTGCCTTAGCAGCTTAGGGTGATTCATGCCTTTTACCCCCAGCATGGTGGGGTTGGCGAGAATTTTATTCTCTTCCCGTAGCCTTATCGGCGTTGGGTGGTTCGTACTTATTACCCCCAGTATGATGGGGTTTGCGAGAAATTTATTCTCTTCCCGTAGCTTTAGCGGCATTGGGCAATTCATACTTTTTACCCCCAGTATGGTGGGGTTGGCGAGAAATCTATTCTCTTCCCGTAGCTTTAGCGGCGTTGGGTAATTCATACTTTTTACCCCCAATATGATGGGGTTGACGAGAAATTTATTCTCTCCCCGTAGCCTTGTCGGCGTTGGGTAATTCATACTTTTTACCCCCAGTATGGTGGGGTTGACGAGAAATTTATTCTCTTCCCGTAGCCTTGTCGGCGTTGGGTAATTCATACTTTTTACCCCCAGTATGGTGGGGTTGACGAGAAATTTATTCTCTTCCCGTAGCCTTAGCGGCGTTGGGCAATTCATACTTTTTACCCCCAGCATGATGGGGTTGACGAGAAATTTATTCTCTTCCCGTAGCCTTGTCGGCGTTGGGTAATTCATACTTTTTACCCCCAGTATGGTGGGGTTGACGAGAAATTTATTCTCTTCCCGTAGCCTTGTCGGCGTTGGGTGTTTCCCTTTTTTTTTTTTTTTTTTTTTTTATATATTTTTTTTTAATTGGGGGTTTAAATTAACCGCCCTGAGCCCATTTTTTGGGAATTGTTGTGAGCCCAAGTGGTACCTTTAGACCTCACGCATTAAATGTGTCGGAGTTAGCTCTAACTCCTTTTTTGTTCAGCTTTGAGCTGAACTGCTCCAGCGTCAATCAACGCTTGAATTTTATCTTTTAAGATAAAACAATTTTTTGTGGGGTGACCTACAATCCGATGGTACAGGCAGTAGTTCGGATCGTTAGTTTTCCCTACTTCTTCAGGTCTCTTGCTCTCCGGCAATTTAAGCATCTTGCGTTTGGTCAGCAGATTGAACATAGTAGCAGTATGTTCATCCTTGAACGAATACTGATTTTGAAGTCTGGGCGACTTTGCTGTGTTGCTTGTAGTTGGCCATGGTTTCGGCTTCGGTGTACTTTCTACCGCCATTGCCGTTATGTCTTTCCCTTTTGAACGGGAAAAATGGAATGAAGATTCGTTTGCACCGTCTCCGGTTGCAGACTGTTGCATTTCGAGACGTCGAAGTATTTCTTCGGCCTGTTCGCCCTGCTTAAGCAGATCCTTCCATGACTTGGATTCGACCGAACCCATCTTGTCTAAAATATCGGTCAACAAGTTATGTCTGCAGGTTTCCACAAGCGTATCCTGCGTCATGCCATGTGGGCATCGAACGGAAAGTTCTCGGAACCGCTCGACATAAGTTTTGACCGTTTCGCCTTCTTCTTGCTTCGCTGCTAGCAAAGATAATATGGAGACTTCTGTATCATCTTCAAAGAATCGGGCTAGGAACTCACGTTCTACATCCGCCCAAGATTTAATTGATCCCTGGGGTAGCTGCATGAACCAGGTAAATGCGAGCCCCCGTAAAGTGCTCGCAAATATCCTAGTCATAGTTGGATCATTCCCCATGAGATGTCCTGTCTGTGAGAGGAAATAGAAGATGTGTTGCTGCGGCGAACTTTTACCGTCGAATGATTGAAGATTCAACGGTTTATATTTTGCAGGATAGGGTACGGTCTCCCATTCTATGGGATATGGACGGACTACCCCCACCTCTTGTAGCTTTTTGCGATGAAGAAGAGCTTGTAGTTGGTTCTCCATCTTTTCTATTTTCTCTGCGTGAGGATTGAGGATAACTTTCACTTCCTCTTCCTCTCTTGAATGAGGAGGCACTTCTTCATCTTCGTCTTCGCTGTCTTCATTTATTTGGACAGGCCGTTTTCCTTTCTGCCGACTAGAAATGGACGGCGATGATTGGTTCTTTCTAGTTTGAGCCAGCAACTCCATCAAAAGTTGTTTCATTTCTTCTATGGTCTCCTCGTGCTGTTCGAGACGTTTTTCTTGTCTCTCAAGCCTTTCAGAGACTTCTTCTAGAAGCGCGCCCTCTGGTTCGATAGAAACTCCTTTTGATCCTGGAGTGATTTCCTTATCCGAAGGGTTGTTTCCGACGACCTTTTTACCTTTATTAACCATATTTGATGAGGCAGCAGGTAGATCGGTCCCAGAGTATGCCTTTTTCACCGTCCGTATTCTTTTAGGTTCGGTGATCCGCTCAAAAACGATTTGTCTCAGATGGCACTCGCAGTTTGATAGAACAGTTGAGATTAACTGTTCGCATTGGCATTGAGGAGTATTCTGTGCAGAGTTCTTCTTCCAATTGAGGTATTCTCTCAAATCTTGAGATATCTTCTCCTCTCTATTTGCAACCTGACGCCGCTTGCGTCGCAAACTTGGTTCATAATACTTAGGAGTCTGCAATATCTCAGGGCTGAGCTCTTTTCCAGCATCAGATTGTTCCCCAACTCTCCTGCGGATTCTTCTGGAGTGCACGTTGTCCTGAGTAGTTGTATGGGCCCCAGATGCCTCTGATAGAGAGATTAAAATTTTTGGTGCATGTTGCGTGCTCGCCATAGACGTGCTCGAGGAGACATGAGAGTTGTGTTCATTGAACGTAACCCGTCGGTGGCATCTGCAGGATGCAACCCGCGATTGAAATTGCAGATTTGTACCCAGATTTGTACCCATGGTTGCAACCTGGAGGTTGACACCCGCGGTTGGAAGCGGCGGGTTGGCACCCGCGGTTGGCAACCGCGGGATGCCACCCGCGGTTGGCAACCGCGGGTTGCCACCCGCGGTTGGGAACCGCGGGTTCCCACCCGCGGTTGGGAACCGCGGGTTCCCACCCGCGGTTGGCAAGAGCGGGATGCCACCCGCGGTTGGGAACAGCGGGTTCCCACCCGCGGTTGCAACCCGCGGGTTGCCACCCGCGGTTGCAACCCGCGGGTTTGCGCTCATGGAATTACTTCCGGATTTTTTTACTGTCTTGGAGTTTCCTGCAATTTTTTCTGTATGATTTAGGCGTGCTCGTTGAGTTTTACGCCTTAAATTTCTCTTTTGGGAGCGGGTCAGGGACTGGTTTGACTTTTGGCTTGACTTCGGAACGGGCGATAACGCCTCGTAAGTTTCAACGGGCGATGACGCCTCGTAAATTTTCATAGGCGATGACGCCTTTTGATTTCCAGTGGGCGATGACGCCTCACCTTTTTTCATCGTCACCCGGCGATGACGCCTAGGCTCCGAATCAGAGGAGGAAAGAAATTCCTCATATTTTTGCTGGTCAACTTCTATGACCAGCATCTCAACCATTGAGCCAATCGGCACCCGGTCGGACTGCGCCACCAAATTCTCTGTGGTAAACAGAGGAGCTCCCACTGTGGTCGCCAGTTCTTGTACGCCCGAAAATTGAACCTTTGATTCCATTGCAAAATTGATGAATTACAACGAAGATTTGAGATTACAAAAATTCCGAAGAATTACAAGAACGGGAATATTAGTTTATTCCCTTTTTTATGTGGGTTCGGGTGGCGGTGGAGTCTCGTTGCTGCCTCCGTTGACCGTCCGACCAGGAGAAGATGGCTCTGCTCTTTTCTTTGATTTCACGAGCTCGCCCGAAATCTTCCCAAAGTCCAAGAATCCAAAAATCAAAAGTCCAAAGTCCCATCTCCCGTTAAATTCCTGTATTTTATAAACCGAAGAAGCTCGAAATCCGGCTCAATTCTCTCCTGAAAAAGCGGATCACGGATTATCAGGAAAATAAATAGGAAATAAAACAACGGGAAAACAACGAAAAACAACCCGCGGGTGGCAACCCGCGGGATCGCCCCCGCGGGTTGCCACCCGCGGGAATCCTCCCGCGGGTGGCAACCCGCGGGGGCTCCCGCGGGTTGCAACCCGCGGGAGAACTCCCGCGGGTTGCTTCCCGCGGGGGTTCCCGCGGGTTGCAACCCGCGGGTGCCCCCGCGGGTTGCAACCCGCGGGTGCACCCGCGGGTTGCATCCCGCGGGTGCTCCCGCGGGATGCTTCCCGCGGGTGCCCCCGCGGGTTGCAACCCGCGGGTGCACCCGCGGGTTGCATCCCGCGGGTGCTCCCGCGGGATGCTTCCCGCGGGTGCCCCCGCGGGTTGCAACCCGCGGGTGTTCCCGCGGGTTGCATCCCGCGGGTGTGCCCACTTAGAATTTTTTTTTTTTTTTTTTTTTATTTTAATTTAATTATTTTTAGTGTCTACAGCCCCGACCGTTGACATCATGCTCAACGAGGTTCACGCGCGAGTACACCTTGGCCGGGAGAAAGAGTACCACGACGACATCTGGTACTTGGACACCGGGGCTAGCAACCACATGTCCGGGTGCAAAGCGAGCTTTGCCGAGCTGGACTCCAACATAAAGGGCTCGGTGAAGTTTGGAGATGGCTCCGTCATCGACATTTGTGGACGCGGAATGGTGCTTTTGACTTGTCACAACGGCGAGCACCGTGCGCTGACGGACGTCTACTACATCCCAAGGCTCCACAGCAACATAGTGAGTCTTGGGCAGCTCGACGAACACGGCTACCAGACGCTCATCGAGGACGGTATGCTGTGGATCCGCAATGGGCAACGGCAGCTACTTGCCAAGGTAAAAAGGACCAAGAACCGCTTGTATGTACTTAACCTTGATTTATCATAGCCTGTGTGCTTGGCGGCAAGGTGCAGTGAAGATGCGTGGCGGTGGCACGCGCGCTACGGACACATGAATTTTCAGTCCCTCCGTAGGCTGACGCAACATGGCATGGTTCGTGGACTGCCACAGATTGATCAGGTAGACCAAATCTGTGACGGCTGCCTTGTGGGTAAGCAACGGCGGACCCCGTTCCCGAAGGAGGCGAACTATCGCGCGGAGAACACGCTGGACCTGGTACATGTCGACTTGTGCGGGCCTATCACGCCGGCCACACCAGGAGGCAAGAAGTATTTCCTACTCTTGGTGGATAATTTCAGCCGCTACATGTGGCTGACACTTTTGGAGTCAAAGGACAAGGCAGCGGCAACCATCAAGCAGTTCCAGGCGGGAGTTGAGCTGGAAGCTGGCCGCAAGTTGAGGGCCCTCCGCACCGATCGTGGCGGCGAGTTCACGTCCGCGGAGTTCAGCAATTACTGCACAGACCGTGGCAACAAGTGCTTCCTCACAGCGCCATACTCACCGCAGCAGAACGGTGTCGTTGAGCGGCGAAATCAGACGGTGGGCGCAATGGCCAGGAGCCTGCTCAAGTCCAAAGGGATGCCAGGAAGGTTTTGGGGGTGAGGCTGTCACAACTGCAGTACATATCCTCAACCGCGCACCAACCCGCAGTGTCGACGGCAAGACGCCTTACGAGGTGTGGTACGGGAGACGTCCGAACGTACACTACTTTCGTACATTTGGGTGTGTTGGACACGTGAAGGTTGTGAAGCCAAGCGTAAAGAAGCTGGACGACAGAAGCACGCCCATGGTGCTTATTGGGTACGAGTCCGGCTCCAAAGCCTATCGGATGTATGATCTGGTCGGCAGAAGGGTACATGTGACCCGGGACGTCGTGTTCAACGAGGAGGCAAAATGGGAGTGGGGTGCGTCAGGGGGTGATGAAGAGAGAACTGCTCCTGGTGAGATATTCACTGTAGAGTATACTGCCCGTTCTGTCACAGATGATGGTCGTGACGATGTGCCTGCACATGGGAGTGGCAAAGTGTCAGTACCTGCTTCGCCGAGTCGTATGTACGCCCGAAAATTGAATCTTTGACTCCATTGCAAAATTATTTGAATTACAACGAAATTGAGATTACAGAAAATATCGAGAAATAACAAGAACGGGAATATTAATGGATTCCCTTTTTAAGTGTGGGTTCGGATGGCGATGGAGTCTTGCTACTGCCTCGTTGACCGTCCGACCAGGAGAAGATGGTTCTGCTCTTTTCTTTGATCTCACGAGCTCGACCGAAATCTTCCCAAAGTCCCAGAATCCCCAAAAGTCCTTTCTCCAGTTAAATTCCTGTATTTTATAAACCGAAGAAGCTCCAAATCCGGCTCAATTCTTTCCTGAAAATCGGATCACGGATTATCAGTCTAAAAATAGGAAATAAATCAACGGGAAACAACGGAAAACAACCCGCGGGTGGCAACCCGCGGGATCGCCCCCGCGGGTTGCCACCCGCGGGAATCCTCCCGCGGGTGGAAACCCGCGGGGGCTCCCGCGGGATGCAACCCGCGGGAGTTTGGATTTTTTTTATTATTTTTTTTTTTTTGGTATCTACATAACCCCCTCCAAAGTTTTTGAAGTTCTGTATTGAACCGTACTGAATTTCGAAATACTTTGGATTTTTTAATTTTGGTTATAGACCTTTTAAAAGATTTGGTCGATAGAGATAACTGTTAATATATTTATTTATTCCATAACAAGCAGAGGTATGATTTTAACGTACTCATTAGAGGACAAGCAGAGGTATAATGTTAACGTGCTTATTTTAGGTCAAGCAGAGGTATAATATTAACGTGCTTATTTTAATCCTAATCGTTCAGTGACATCTAGTATGACGAATCAGGAAAAGACAGAGGTGACATTAAACGTGTCTTGGAGCTTAACCTATTCAGAGGATCTGGTCGTGATAGGGACAAGCTGACTAAACAGAGGTGATGGTTAACGTATTTAGTTTTGGAATCGGACTATCAGAGGTAACTGTTAACTTGATAGGGAGATGATTTTCGTCAGAGGTGATTTTCAACTTAACGATATCAAAAGCATCAGAGGTTGTAATGTTGGACTTGATGAAGTGTGAATTTTCTTTTCTGTCAGAGGTGAAATCTTAACGTGACAGGGGATCGATTTAATTAGGATTTTATCTCTTTTGATTTTGAATTATGATGTCAGAGGTATGATTTTAACTTGACAAATGTTTTGGAGTGTCGCTTGCTCTGTTGGAGCAAAATGACAGGAAAAGTTTTGCTGTCAGAGGTGAAATCTTAACGTGACAGGAGATTTATCTGATCAGGATTTTTAGCAAACCCCCAGCTATCAACGGATTTGATTAGCCTTTACCAACTATCGTTTGAGTCGGGCTAGCCATGCTATTCCCCTCAGCATGGTGAGTTGTCGAGAATTTCGTTTGGGCTTAAATGCCAAACTTTTCCTCTTCCCTTTACCTTAGCAGGTTAGGGCAGTGATGTATTCTTATATTCGGATAAGAATACTATTGTGACAGATTTGTCGTGAGATTTTTAGCAAATCCCCAGCTATCAACGGGTTTGATTTTGTCTTTACCAACTACCGTTTGAGTTGGGCTAGCCATGCTATTATCCTCAGCATAGTGAGTTGTCGAGGATTTCGTTTGGGTTTAAATACCAAACTTTTCCTCTTCCCTTTGCCTTAGCGGCGTTGGGCAATTCATACTTTTACCCCCAGTATGATAGGGTTGGTGAGAAATTTATTCTCTTCCCGTAGCCTTGTCGGCATTGGGTAATTCATGCTTTTTACCCCAAGCATGGTGGGGTTGACGAGAAATTTATTCTCTTCCCGTAGCCTTGTCGGCGTTGGGCAGTTCATACTTATTACCCCCAGTCTGATGGGTTGGCGAGAAATTTATTCTCTTCCCGTAGCCTCGTCGGCGTTGGGCAGTTCATACTTATTACCCCCAGTCTGATGGGGTTGGCGAGAAATTTATTCTCTTCCCGTAGCCTTGTCGGCGTTGGGCGGTTCATTTTTTTTTTTTTTTGATGTTTTATATATATATATATATATATTGGTGTTTAAATTAACCGCCCTGAGCCCATTTTTTGGGAATTGTTGTGAGCCCAAGTTGTACCTTTAGACCACACACATTAGATGTGTCGGAGTTAGCTCTAACTCCTTTTTTGTATATGGGGGTTTAAATTAACCGCCCTGAGCCCATTTTTTGGGAATTGTTGTGAGCCCAAGTGGTACCTTTAGACCACACACATTAGATGTGTCGGAGTTAGCTCTAACTCCTTTTTTGTTCAGCTTTGAGCTGAACTGCTCTAGCGTCAATCAACGCTTGAATTTTATCTTTTAAGATAAAATAATTTTTTGTGGGGTGACTTACAATCCGATGGTACAGGCAGTAATTCGAATCGTTAGTTTTCCCTACTTCTTTAGGTCTCTTGCTCTCCGGCAATTTAAGCATCTTGCGTTTGGTGAGCAGATTGAACATAGTAGCAGTATGTTCATCCTTGAACGAATACCGCTTTTGAAGTCTGGGCGACTTTGGTGTGTTGCTTGTAGTTGGCCATGGTTTCTGCTTCAGTGTACTTTCTACCGCCATTACCGTTATGTCTTTCCCTTTTGAACGGAAAAAATGGAATGGAGATTCGTTTGCACCGTCTCCGGTTGCAGACTGTTGCATTTCGAGACGTCGAAGTATTTCTTCGGCCTGTTCGCCCTGCTTAAGCAGATCCTTCCATGACTTGGATTCGACCGAACCCATCTTGTCTAAGATATCGGTCAACAAGTTATGTCTGCAGGTTTCCATAAGCGTATCCTGCGTCATGCCATGTGGGCATCGAACGGAAAGTTCTCGGAACCGCTCGACATAAGTTTTGACCGTTTCGCCTTCTTCTTGCTTCGCTGCTAGCAAAGATAATATGGAGACTTCTGTATCATCTTCAAAGAATCGGGCTAGGAACTCACGTTCTACATCAGTCCAAGATTTAATTGTTCCCTGGGGTAGCTGCATGAACCAAGTAAATGCGGGCCCCCGTAAAGTACTTGCAAATATCTTAGTCATGGTCGGATCATTCCCCATGAGATGTCCTGTCTGCGAGAGGAAGTAGAAAGTGTGCTGTTGTGGCGAACCTTTACCGTCGAATGACTGAAAGTTCAACGGTTTGTATTTTGTAGGGTAAGGCACGGTCTCCCATTCTATGGGATAAGGACGGACTACCCCCACCTCTTGCAGTTTCTTTCGATGAAGAAGAGCTTGTAGTTGATTCTCCATCTTCTCTATTTTTCCACGTGAGGGTTAATGATAACCTTCACTTCCTCTTCTTCTCTTGAATGAGGAGGACTTCTTCATCCTCGTCCTTGCTGTCCTCATTTATTTGGAATGGTCGTTTTCCTTTCTGTCGACCAGAAATGGACGACGAGGATTGGTTCCTCCTAGTTTGAGCCAGCAACTCAATCAAAAGTTGTTTCATTTCTTCTATGGTCTCCTCTTGCTGTTCGAGATGTTTTTCTTGTCTCTCAAGCCTTTCAGAGACTTCTTCTAGAAGCGCGCCCTCTGGTTCGATAGAAACTCCTTTTGATCCTGGAGTGATTTCCTTATCCGAGGGGTTGTTTCCGATCACCTTTTTGCCTTTATTAACCATATTTGATGAGGCAGCAGGTAGATCGGCCCCAGAGTACGCCTGTTTCACCGTCTGTATTCTTTTAGGTTCGGTGATCCGCTCAAAAACGGATCGTCTCGGATGGCACTCGCAGTTTGATAGAACAGTTGAGATTAACTGTTCGCATTGGCATTGAGGAGTATTCTGTGCAGAGTTCTTCTTCCAATTGAGGAATTCTCTCAAGTCTTGAGGTATCTTCTCCTCTCTATTTGCATCTTGACGTATTTTGCGTCTCAAATTTGGTTCATAATACTGGAGAGTTTGTAATATTTCAGGGCTGAGCTCTTTTCCAGCATTAGATTGTTCTCCAACCCTTCTGCGGATTCTTCTGGAGTGTGTGCTGGCCTGCGCAGTTGTACGGGCCTCGTACGCATCTGACTTGTTCTTCGGGATTTGGAGGATTCTATCATGAATATGTTCATCCGAAGAGAAATTTGAAGACCTATCCTCAGGTGAGTTCATGAGCACATCCTTATATTTGTTTGTAGAGGAACGGGATGGTACACCTGAGAGAGTAACCAAAAAGTTAGATGTGCGCTGTGTGCTCACTGCGCGTGTGCCCGAATAGACACCAGAACCAACCCTTGATTTTTCCTGCGGAGTGCAACCCACGGGTTGCAACTTGCGGTGTGCAACCCGCGGTTGGAACCGTGGGGTTGCACCCGCGGGGTGCAACCCGCGGTTGGAACCGCGGGTTTCCACCCGCGGTTGCAACCCGCAGTTGGAACCGCGGGTTTCCACCCGCGGTTGCAACCGTGGGGTTGCCCCCGCGGGGTGCAACCCGCGGTTGGAACCGCGGGTTTCCACCCGCGGTTGCAACCTCGGGGTTGCCCCCGTGCGGTGCAACCCGCACTTCTGCCTGCGGATTTTTATTTTTGGAATTTTTCTTCTCTGATGTTTCTTGATCTGGATTTTCTGACCGCAATTTTCCAGAGGCACTGTTGAGGCGGGCCCGCTGGGCCTTACGCCTCAGGTTTCTCTTCTGAGAGCGGGTCAGGGACTGGTTTGACTTTTGGCTTGACTTTGGAATGGGCGATAACGCCGTGTTCTTGACAGACGATGACGTCCTGTCAGTTCGAACGGGCGATGACGCCTCATAAATTCTCATAGGCGATGACGCCTTTCCGGTGGGCGATGACGCCTCACCTTTTTTCATCGTCACCCGGCGATGACGCCTAGGCTCCGAATCAGAGGAAGAAAGAAATTCCTCATATTTTTGCTGGTCAACTTCTATGACCAGCGTCTCAACCATTGAGCCAATCGGCACCCGGTCGGACTGCGCCACCAGATTCTCTGTGGTAAACAGAGGGGCTCCCACTGTGGTCGCCAGTTCTTGTACGCCCGAAAATTGAATCTTTGATTCCATTGCAAAATTATTTGAATTACAACGAAATTGAGATTACAGAAAATATCGAGAAATAACAAGAACGGGAATATTAATGGATTCCCTTTTTAAGTGTGGGTTCGGGTGGCGATGGAGTCTTGCTACTGCCTCCGTTGACCGTCCGACCAGGAGAAGATGGCTCTGCTCTTTTCTTTGATCTCACGAGCTCGCCCGAAATCTTCCCAAAGTCCCAGAATCCCCAAAAGTCCTTTCTCCAGTTAAATTCCTGTATTTTATAAACCGAAGAAGCTCCAAATCCGGCTCAATTCTTTCCTGAAAAATCGGATCACGGATTATCAGTCCAAAAATAGGAAACAAATCAACGGGAAACAACGGAAAACAACCCGCGGGTTGCCACCCGCGGGAATCCTCCCGCGGGTGGCAACCCGGGGGGGCTCCCGCGTGCATCCCGCGGGTGCAACCCGCGGGTGTGCCCACTTGACAACGAGCCGCTGACCCTCTCTCCAAGCATGCCCACACCGTTGGCAACCCCAGCCGCACCCGATAGCGTGGAATTTGCAACCCCGCCAAGCAATGCTTCGCCCACCTCGGACGGTGCAGTGCCTCGGTACTGCACATTGACGAACATCTACCTGAACACATCCGAGGATGAGCACGAGTACAGCGGGCTGTGTCTCATGGCGGCCGAAGAACCTGGGAATGTTGTAGAAGCCGCAAAGCACAAGTGCTGGCGGCAGGCAATGCAAGAGGAGATAAAATCCATCGAGGAAAATGAGACTTGGCATCTCACCGATCTGCCGAGCGGGTGTCGACCCATAGGCCTGAAATTGGTCTACAAGATCAAGAAGGACTCGCATGGTGCTGTGGTGAAGCACAAGGCACGGTTCGTCGCCAAAGGGTACGTGCAACGGCAGGGAGTGGGTTGATTGAGGTCAAGAGAGTGCAAACAAGATTAGGGAGTGATTGTTGGATAATCTTGTTGCATTGGCTCAGCGTTTTTAGATAAGAAGACTAGTTCAGTTAGGATTTAGTCAAGATAAGAAGACTAGTTCAGTTAGGTTTAGAATTAGCCAAGATTAGTTGAATTAGTAATCCTATTGTTATTTGAATTAGTAATCCGATTGGATTGGTTTTTGTACTCCCTATATATATAGATGAAATAATCAAGAGGAAAAGCCAAGCCCTCTTCTAAAGAAAATCTTCTTCTTCAATTCCTGTTCTTTTTATCTCTACAGTATGTACTGGCTCTTGCCCTTCAAGCTCTAATATTTATAGGGGGAGATAGTGGCGATTTGGTAAATAGTAGGGGTTACAAGTAACAAGAGAATTTGTACGATTAGAATTTTTGTGGGTCCCCCGTTTCTTACCAACTAACTAGATGTGTGTGGAGGGGAATTCTTGGATTTTTTTTTTTTTTTGGTTAAGGATTGGGGCATGCGAATCGGGATTCAGCGGATCAACATTGACAAGCTAGCCTCTAAACCTGACTAACGGGCCGGGCGGCCCGTTGGGCACGCCCGACCCTGCACGTGCCCGGCACCTCGGCCCGGGCCGTGCCGAGGCCGGGCGTGCCGGGCCGTGCCTGGCACGTGCCAGGCACGGGCCGGCACGCCCAAAAAAAATTTTTTTTTTTTTTTAAATATGACCGTTGGGGTGTTTGGGGGGGGGGTTTGCATTTTTTTTTTGCAAATAACCCCCTAACGGCTTTTTTTATAGCCGTTGGGGGGTTTCTTGCAAAAACAAATTGCAGATTTCTCCTCCAACGGTCAAAATAGCCGTTGGGGGGGGTTTGTAAATTTTTTTTACAAATTAAACCTTTTTTTCATCTATAAATACCTCAATATCTCTTCTATTATCATTCATCATTCTTATATACTAAATTCATTCTAAAAAATCTCCTAAAATCTTTATTTCTCAAGAAGTCTCAAGCAAAAAAAGTAGCAAGTTTCAATCAAGTGATCAAGAAGTCTCAAGCAAGCAAGTCTCCCAAACAAGATCCAAGCAAGTTTTCTCATTGAAGCAAGGTTTTTTTCGCTATTTCGGTTTCCAGCTTCATCTCTCTAACTAGGTATTTATAATTTAAAGTTTTTTTGAGAATTTTAATTAGTTATTTTTGGGATTTTATTAAAATGGATCTACACTCGTCTGGCGCTTCTTGCTCTCAAGCCACGGGTTCTTTTACTCCCTTTTTAACTGATGAAGAATATCAAAATCTATGTCAACGCTTAGAACAACCTCCTCAAGTACCATTTTTTGTATCTCAGGAAGAAACAACTAATACAACCATACCCGAAACACAAACTACCGCATCTACTAGGGCTGTTAGATCAGACATATGGAAACATTTTGAAAAAATAACAGAAAATAATGTTAGGAAAGCTAAGTGTAAACACTGTCATAAAATTTATTCGTTTCCTATAGGTAGCGGAACGGGTCATCTTAAAAGACACGTAGAAAAAAATCACCCACCAAATGTACCACATCAAACACAAATAAGCACAGTAGGTGGATCATTAGGTATACGTAAATATGATCCAATTAAAACAAGAGAAAATTTAGCAAGATTTATAATACATGACGAACAATCATTTACTTTTTCGGAAAACCGCAAATTTGAAAGATTTTGTAAATCATCATTTACTGACGAATTTAAAAAAGTCCCACGTTCAACATCTACATCTGATATGTTCAAACTATATAAAGAGCAGAGGGACACTTTAATAGCTATTTTTTCTTCTTTAATTTTTAGAGTTGCAATAACTGCAGATAGTTGGGAAGCTAGAAATATGACTCATTATTTATGCATGACGGCACACTATATAGATCATGAATTGTGCATACAGAAAAGAATAATAGGGTTTAGGGTATTTGAATTTCCTCACAATGCACAAAATTTATCACAAACCATGCTAAATGTATTTTTAGCTTTTGGAATAGACAATAAAATATTTACCATTTCTTTGGATAATACTTCTGAAAATACTGCCGCAATTAGAATTCTTAAAAATTATACAAAACCAATTCTAGATGGAAAATTATTCCACGTTAGGTGTATTTGCCACATACTAAACTTATGCGTTCAAGATGGATTAAAAATAGTAAATGATTCACTAATGAATCTTAGATATACATTACTTTTTATTAAAGATAGTGAGCCAAGAAAACAAATATTTAAACAAATATGTAAAAATATGAAAATATCACCTAAAATTGTACCTATAGATGTTAGAACAAGATGGAATTCTACATATAAAGTGTTAAACATAGCTATTCAGTATAAAAATATAATAAATGCTTTTAATGAAATGGAGACACCAATGTATAGTTTAGATAATAATGAATGGCACCAGTTGCATTGCATTTCTAAGTTTTTAGGCAAATTTGAAGATACATCTAGAGTACTGTCAGGAACTTATTACCCAACTACACACATTGCATTATATTATTTAACCGAAATTACTTCGGTTTTTAATGAATGTAGAAACCACTCTATACTTGAAAGTATTGTTCGACCTATGGAAATTAAATTTAATAAATATTTTAAAGATTTTCCATACTTAATATATTTTGCAACTGTTATGGATCACCGTTGCAAATTAGATGGACTTGAAATATTAATAGATTTATTTTAAACAAATATGTCTTATGAAAATAATGTGAGGGATTTACTTAATGATATTAAAACATGTTTAGATATTATGTATAAAACTTATGAAGATATGTATGGTGTGCCAACACAAACTACAAAAGAACCATCTACTAGGGAAATTCGTAATCCAATAATATCATCTCTATTTAACAGAAAAAAGCCAATACAAAGTAGTACATATTTTAATGAATTACATTATTATTTAGAGAGAGCTAGCTATGAAGATAACGCATCTCCTAAAAAGTATGAATCCTTTGATATTTTGGCATGGTGGAAATCACAGGAAAAAACATATCCCGTGCTTTCCAACATGGCCCGTGATCTACTAACTCCTCCAGTGTCTACTGTAGCATCGGAGTCTGCTTTTAGCGCAGGTGGTAGAGTGCTCACGTACTTGAGAACCTCAATGGCGTCGGACACATTGGAGATGTGTGTCTGTTTGAAGGATTGGTACGACGCAGAAGACAGGGAACAAGGCTTGACTAATAAAGAAGATGTACTAGAGATTTTAGGTTTACCGGAAGAAAAAGAAGATTTATTAAAAGTATTTAAATTTGTAAGGATATTCATGTATTTTCAATTTTTTTTTTAACTTATAAATCTCTTAGAAAATATATTAAGAACAAGTTGAGGGTGACGGCTAGGGTTCTCTCCCCTCTCTTCGGGCTTTGTATAATTTCTAAAGAGATTTATAGAGTAATTACATAAATGTAATGAGATTATATATAATATAACATTTGTTTTTATCATATGATATAACATCCCCCCTTTTTTTTTTTTTTTTGTTTTTTAAAAAAACCGGGCCGGCCCGCCTCGGTCCTGACACGGCACGGGCCTGCCGTGCTGTGCCGGCGGGCCGACCCTATGGCCACCGTGCCGTGCCCGGCACGGCACGAGCCCGGGCCGGGCCCGGCCCATTAGTCAGGCCTACTAGCCTCTATTATTATTATTCTATGTATGCCCGATAAAGATTTAAATTCGTGGATAGGGAATTTAATTATTTTAGCATAAGTATTATATTCAACAAGCTAGTCATAAAATAGACATCTTAGACCCGTCTGCTGAAAAAGACCTGCAACACCCAAATGCTTTGAGCCCCCGTTACAACAGCTAAGGATGAGAATGGATAATTATAATTAAAATACACCCCAATTAGGAATGAGAATGGATAATTATAATTAAAGATACATTTCAAGAGTACACTCTGCTAAATTTGATTTTAACTATGAGTTTGCAATTATATTTTTGGACGAGTGCACCCTCTTCTTCTGCTTTATTCTAAGTGGATTAGGATATCGGATTTCATGGAGGGAGAGGGGCAGCAGCCGGAGGCAGGGGAGGGGGTGAGTGGATGGATTCGGAGGCTGAAGAGGGGAGGGTGTTCGCTTGACAAAAACAAATTGTTATTGAATATTTGAGGTGTGCATTTGTAATTGTGCAATGAGACTGTCCTATTCAAACTTTCAAATTAAAATAAAATTTTTATTTTTTAAATTTAAAATTTTTAATAGGACTGCTTTATACTTGCTTAGATCGACACGTTCTCACTCGTACAAAGATGATGGCACCATCCATACCATCCGAGACTCAAGACATGAATCCAGATTGGCCTCATCGTACTCTAGTGGTCTTACAAATTTCATCTGGAGAAGGAACTACATTATTTGGATTTTTCATTTTGAAAAAGGAGTCTCCTTGTATTAAATTCTATTTATTTCTGAAATTAATTCTGAAGATTTGAATTAGGGTTTGGAAGTTCGAATTGGAATATGCCTCTAAGATGGTACAAATATGCTGCTTCAACTATTGTTCTAAATAGGGATGAGAATGACGGGTTCAAAGACCAATTCTTGACCCGTCATAATAAAAATTTTGAATTAGAAATTTTATTTTAAATTAAATTTTTGAGTAGTATAGATAAAAAATTGACCATTTGAATGATTGAGATGGGCTGAGGACCGTCTTCAACAATTTGCATTGAGAAAAAGCTCACAACTATGACGAATAAACTACTATATTGTTGACAATCATGCACGTATAATAATTCCTTATAATTCTCATTGACCTTAGACTTTCAATTCTTAACTGTGGCTTTGCATTCATCATAATCATTCTTAAAGATAACACTCTTTTGTGCCGAACTTTCAATGATGCAGACCAACGAGTAAATATTTCGATAAATTCGTCAGAGACGTTTTTTGTTTATTAATCATTACGATTGAGCTGATGTCCTTCGAATATCATTAATATGATATAATATAATAATTTATCGAAAACTTATAAACTCATCCAATTCATAATTCTGGAGGGAGCATATTCTGGATCTGGATGCTCTCCTCAGTGCAAAAGGCAATATAGTTGTCCATTACATTTATGGTTGCTTAAGTTACTTTTAAGCTTAATACACATATTAATGTAAATTACGAGGGTATGGTATTTATTAGTTTAGAATATATTTTTAATCCCTCACTATTTTAGTGAATGGTTGAGATGCGCTGTGGACCGTCTTCCATATTTTGTATTGAGAAAAGAATCCAAATCGCGCTCATACTATGATGAATAAATTATTATATCGTTGACAATCCATGTATATTCTCCGAATAATTCCTTATATTTCTCATTGACCTTAGACTTTCAATTCTTAATTGTTGCTTTGCATCACTGTCACATGTCATCATAACCATTCTTAAAGATGATACTCTTCTGTACCGAGCTTTCAATGATGCAGACTAACGGATAAATATTTTGATAAATTTGTCAGACTTTTTTTTTTTTTTTTTGTTAACCATTACGTTGAGCTTATGTACTCCGAATTCTATTAATACAATTTAATAAAACAATTTATCGATAGCTTAAAAACTCATCCAATTCATAATTTTGGAGAGAGCCCAGTCTGGATCTGGATCCTCTCCCAGTGGAAAATGGTGAAGACTGTCCTCAATGCAATATAGTTGTCCATTAAAATTGTTGTTGTTTAAATTACTTTTGAGTGTAATGCACATGTTAATGCAAATTATAAGAAGTATGGTATCAATTGTTTAGGATATATTTTTAATCACTCACTATGTTAGTAAATGGTTGAGACGTGCTAAGGACCTCCTTCAACATTTCTTCATTATTTCGTATTGAGAAAAGAATCCAAAGCCAGCACACAACTATGATTGGACATGAAAAAAAAAAGGTACACTCAGTGGAACACAAACCTGTAACTATGAGAATTACTATTTTCTCTCCATGACAAGGAAAAAAGAAAATGTTAGTATAGCATAATTACAAATGAGGCAAGCTACTAATTAATTCTTTCTCACAGATCTCTTTATTTAACCATTAATTCTATCATAAGAAATAAATCTAGAATCTGCATGGCACACACTCACAAATCTAGAATCCGCATGGCACACACTCACAGTTACCTACTGAGAACTGTTACTACAACTAATTTAGTATTTTGATTTAGGATTATTTGGTGATTTGTACAGGAAGAGATCCTTGACGGATTACGATCTCACACTGACAGGTTGGGGAAAGTGATTCTTTAGTCGATATCGCTATTATTTTGGTGATTTGAGAAGCAGAAGATATCATTGTACAGTAACAACCTAGCTGTATGGTGATGGAAACAAAAACTATTGATCATGTTAGACCTTCATTTGAGATTCGAAGGTCATCAAGCTAAAGAAGCAGTTAGCCTAGTCAACGCGATGACCAGATCTGATATTCAAGTTCATGCATTTCAAGCAGTGGTGGTGGAAGAGGCAACAACTTACAACGATGGAAAATTTTCAAGCCAAAGAAGAGAGAACTTATTTATGTGTTGAATACTACTCATACAAGGCTTATAGAGTCTGTTAAAATATAAAATAATTTCCCTCAACTCTCACTAGAATTGCGGAGTTTTGGTGTAGTAGAAAAGTCGTTCAATATGGTATTAGAACAACCCAGCTTCGATTCCTACTGGACGCGCATTTAATTGCAGGTTTTTAAAAAAAAATTATACCACTGCGTAAAACCCAGGTTTCTGTCCAAAATGGGTCTTCAACCTGCAGGAGCGCGTTAAAATATAAAATAATTTTTCTCAACTCTCACCATAATTTCGGAGTTTTGATGCAGTAAAAGGATCTTTCAACAGAGTCGACTTGTTCCTTCTATTCCTAAGTTATTATTGATGTATTACTTCCGGTCCTCATCAAATTACTTGCATATAAGAAATATTTTAGTAAGTATAGACGTAACCTTATGGTCTTTTGAGGGAAAAAAAGAGAGTAACATATATGCATCGGAGGTCATGGAAAAGGGATTTAAGAACATGTTTATTCGAATCATCTTCTAGCTTTAGTCGCTCTCTTCTTTTGCGATTCTCATTTTCAGCTTCTATTTTTTGTGCTATTCATCGGTTTATTGATTTAGACATGACTTGATAGTTATTATCTCGTGCTATCGTTAAATGGAGAACTGAACCACAAAACTACAAGATGTAAATGTTACTTATCGATGTTGATCAATCATCCAAACCTTGAAGGCTTATTTCTCGCAAATAAATAGCAACTCAAAATTCTCTTAATTCACTTTCATTACCTCATAAACTATGCTCTAAGAGTTAGCAGACTATTAGCGGGATTCTATTGCCATGACAAAACGAAATGAAACTGACAGTCTATTCCTCCCAAACACCAGAAAGAATATCGCGTTGCCCGCAAGCATATCAACGAACCCAACCGTCGGCAATCAATTGATTCTGCATGGCAGCTAAGGTAGCTAACACAAGTTAATACTGTCTCAAAAAGGAACCTGAAGCACCGTAAATGGCCATGGTGCTACTGAAAGAATCATGGGCCGTATCATAAACATTAAGGATGAAAAAGGACATGTCCATGGGAAAATTCTTAGTTCGTTCTCTTCAAAATTATGGATTAACAAACTGAAATTTTCATTTTTAATTTAAAATTTTGAATTTAGCAGGCTGAAAATTGGCTTTTAGACCCATCTATTCTCATTCCTAATGAGGATTATAGCAGCAAATAGGGCATGTCTTATCTTTTTTAGCATGGAGTGAGAGAGACTATTAATGGATGTTTGACTGTTGACACTCGAAGCTGCCACCCTATGATGAAATCCTTTGATATCTTGGATATACTTTTAGCATACAACTAAAACACCTAAGCCTTTTATCTCAGGTACTTGGGTTAAGCTACATAAATCAAAAGAGAATTATGTTTGATCACATTTATAATTCTTCTCCATCAAGTAATATGATCTCATTTAAACCTCTAGCAAGAATAACTTTTCTATCAAATACATCCATGTTTTCTTCGTTTTTCTCTTCGCTCTTTTAACTTATCCTACGTTGATAAGTTTCTCTCTTCAAACTGTTGTATTTGTTGGTCTATATCGCACATGACTGTTCGCTTGAGCTCAGAGAATTCTTTTTTATTGCCATTTAGAAAGGATTATTGTTTTCGGTGAAATTTTCTGAATTCCTTTTCATTGCCACATATTACAATAATATTCAAATATTGCAATAATCTCAAAATTACAACGAAAAGAAAAGTATAAAACAAGAAGAGAGATTTATAAATTCTATCTCTCTTTTTTCAAAAGTAGTGGGTTCTTCATGTGGCTATGAGGCGTAGACCTTGTACCCCGTTGACTATCCCACAGAGATGGAAGCAGCATGATGGCAGTCGATATGCTAGTTTTTTTCTTGAGCAGCACGGCGACAGCCAGTTTGCTAATTTTTATGAATGTGCCTAGGTATGATTTGGCCGGATGATCGGTACGCACTCGAGAGCGCGTCGAATGGTTGACCTTTGGTCTCCCCAAAGGTGCCCTCCACAATCCCTCATGACGTTTATTTATAGACACAAGTTGGGTGGATCATCTGCCTTACAGATAAGGATGGAAATATACTGCAATCCAATCAAATATTTGATTGGATCTGATCTGAATCTGGTCCTGCTTTGATCCAGGGGGATTTGTCAGAATCTCTGAGATTTCTAGTTTGATTAGATCTCATATTTAATTAGATGAGATTTAATTTGGATTTGATTAGATTTGAGATCCACTTCAATTCTATTTGGATTCTTTGAGATATTGGTAGATATGGGCCCCTCATCAATTTTTTACAGTCAACAAGACTACCTCCAAAGTTTTCGAAATCTCGTTGTCAGTTTGTAATGAGTTTCGAAATACTTTGGATTTCTTTATTATGATTTTGGCACTATAATCTTCATTGTGTGGTGCAATTTTTTATGGTATACTGTAAACCATATTCTGAAATTGCTATCTTCCAGCTGTTTTGTTATTAGAGGTATACTGTTGAATCTCTCCGACGCATCAGAAAATATTTTTAGTGAATTTTCTTGATGCGGGCTATTGTACTTGTGCGACCCAGCCAGACTTTTGCTTGTAGCTTTGTTTCAAAAAATTTATTGTCTGCATGCAAAAAAAATATTTTTGATGTCTTATTCAGAGGCTAAGTGTGTGACAGATGTATCTTATAAAAGATGAAAAATGAGCAGAAGTATGTGTAGATACCTAAAAAATAAAAAAATAAATTAATAATAACAATAATAATAATTAAAATTAAAAAATAATTTGGCGGGCTCCGCGGGAGGCTCCTGCGGGTGCACCCACGGGAGAATCCCGCGGTTGCACCCGCGGGAGAATCCCGCGGTTGCAACCGCGGGAGAAATCCCGCAGGTGCACCCGTGGGAGAATCCTGCGGGTTGACACCCGCGGGAGCGATCCCGCAGATGCCAACCCGCGGGTTGTATTTCGTTTATTTCTGTTTTAATGATTTTTTTCTGATAATCCATGATTCGATTTTTCAGGAGAGATTCAAGCCAGATTTAGAGTTTCCTCAGTCTATAAAAGACAGAAGCGGATTCCAGAGAAGGGACCTTTGGAAAAGAACTTTTGGACGATTTCGGGCGAGTTTGTGAAATCAAAGAACAGAGCAAAGCCATCCCCTTCCTGGTCAGACGGTCGACGGAGTGCACCAGTTAGGCTCCATCGCCCCCCGAACCCACATCAAAAAGGGAATAAATTAATATTCCCGTTCTTGTAATTCCTCAGATATTTTGTAATCTCAATTTAGTTGTAATCAAACAATTTTTGCAATGGAAGGAGAAATCTAATTTTTGAGCAAACAAGAACTGGCGACCACAGTGGGAGCCTCTCTGTTCACAACAGAGAATATGGTGGCGCAGTCTGATTTGGTAGCGATCAGATCTGTCGTTGAAACGCTGGTTGTAGAAGTCGACCAACAAAAATATGAGGAATTTCTTTCTTCCTCTGATTCGGAGCCTAGGCGTCATCGCCGGGCGACGATGAAAAAAGGTGAGGCGTCATCGCCCACTGGAAATCAAAACGCGTCATCGCCTATGAAAACTTACGGGGTATCATCGCCAGTTGAAACTGACAAGACGTCATCGTCTGTCAAGTATACGGCGTTATCGCCCATTCCAAAGACAAGCCAAAAGTCAAACTAGTCCCTGACCCGCTCCGAAAAGAGAAATTTAAGGCATAAAACTCAACGAGCACGCCTCAATCATACATGAAAAATTGCAGAAAACTCCGGGACAGAAAACTCCGGGATGATAAAAAACCTCGGAAGCAACCCCACGGGTGCAAATCCGCGGCTTGCAACCACGGGTGGCAATCCGCGGGTTGCAACCGCAGGTGGCAACCCGCGGGTTGCCAACCGTGGGTGCCATCCCGCGGTTGCCAACCGCGCGTGCCAACCCGCGGGTTGCACCCCGCAGGAGCAAACCCACGGGTACAAACCCGTGGTTGCAACCGCGGGTAGCATCCCGCAGATACCACCGACGGGTTACGTTCAATGAACACAACCCTCATGTCTCTTCGAGCACGCCTATGGTGAGCACGCAACATACACCAAGGATTCTAATCTCTCTATCAGAGGCGTGCGGGGCCCACACAACTACTCAGACTAGTGTACACTCCAGAAGAATCCGCAGAAGGGTTGGAGAACAATCTGATGCTGGAAAAGAGCTCAGCCCTGAGATATTGCAGACTCTCCAGTATTATGAACCAAATTTGCGATGCAAGAGGCGTCAAGATGCAAATAGAGAGGAGAAGGTACCTCAAGATTTGAGAGACTATTTTAATTGGAAAATAACTCCTCACAAAATATTCCTCAATACCAATGCGAACAGCTAATCTCAATCGTTCTATTAAACTGCCAATGTAACTCGAAACGGTCCATTTTTGAGCGAATCACCGAGCCCAAAAGAGTACAGACGGTGAAAAAGGGGTACTCTGGAACTGACCTACCTATTGCCTCATCGCATATAGTTAACAAAGGCAAAAAGGTGGTCGGAAACAACCCTTCAGATAATGAAATCACTCCAGGGTTAAAGGGAGTTTCTATTGAGCCAGAGGGCATGCTTCTAGAAGAAGTCTCTGGAAGGCTTGAGAAACAAGAAAAACGTCTCGAACAGCAAGAGGAGACCATGGAAGAAATGAAACAACTTTTACTTGAGTTGTTAGCTCAAACTAGAAAGAGCCAATCCTCGTCGTCCATTTCTGATCGGCAGAAAGGAAAACGACCTATCCAAATAAATGAAGACAGCGAGGACGAGAATGAAGAAATTCCTCCTCATTCAAGAGAGGAAGAGAAAGTGAAGGTTATCATTAACCCTCACGTAGAAAAAATAGAGAAGATGGAGAACCAACTACAAGCTCTTCTTCATCGCAAAAAACAGCAAGAGGTGGGGATAGTACGTCCTTATCCCATAGAATGGGAGACCGTATCTTATCCTGCAAAATATAAACCATTGAAGTTTCAGTCATTCGACGGTAGAGGTTCACCGCAGCAACACATCTTCTATTTCCTGTCACAAATAGGGCACCTCATGGGGAATGACCCGACTCTGACTAAGATATTTGCGAGCACTTTAACAGGGCCCGCATTTACCTAGTTTATGCAGTTACCCCAAGGAATAATTAAATCATGGGCTGATGTAGAATGTGAGTTCTTGACCCGATTCTTTGAAGATGATACTGAAGTCTCTATACTATCTTTGCTAGCAGCAAAGCAAGAAGAAGGCAAAAAGGTCAAAACTTATGTCGAGCGGTTTCGAGAACTTCTGTTCGATGCCCACATGGCATGGCGCAGGACACGCTTGTGGAAACCTGCAGACACAACTTGTTGACCGATATCCTAGACAAGATGGGCTCGGTCGAATCCAAATCATGGAAAGATCTGCTTAAGCAGGGTGAACATGCTGAAGATATACTTCGACGCCTCGAAAAGCAGCAGTCCGCAACCGGAGGCAGTACAGATGAACCTCCATTCAATTTCTCCCATTCTAAAGGGAAAGACATAATGGCAATGGCGGTAGAGAACACATCGAAACGGAAAGCATGGCCAAGCAACATAGCAAAGTCACCCATGCTTCAAAAGCAGTATTCATTTAAAGATGAACATACTGCTACTTTGTTCAATCTGCTCAACAAACGCAAGATGCTCAAGTTGCCGGAGAGCAAGAGGCCTGAAGAGGTTGGAAAGACTAACGATCCGAATTACTGCCTGTATCATTGGATTGTAGGTCACCCCACAAAAAATTATTTTTTTAAAAGACAAAATTCAAGCGTTGATTGACGCTGGAGCAGTTTAGCTCAAAACTAAACAAAAAAGGAGTTAAAACTAACTCAGACATATTTAATATAGGTGGTCTAAAAGTACCACTTGAGTTCACTACAATTCCAAAAGACGAGCTCAGAGCAGTTAATTTAGATCCCCATAACCTGTAAAAGAAAAGGGTTAACTCCTTTTTGTCACAAAGAAGTAGGGGGTCATGAGGGTGCACCCTAAAAAAAAAAAATGAATTACCCAACGGCATCAAGGCTACAGGAAGAGAATAAATTTCTCGCTAACCCCACCATGCTGGGGGTAAAAAGCATGAATTGCCCAATGCCGTCAAGGCAACGGGAAGAGTATAAATTTCTCGCCAACCCCACCATACCGGGGGTAAAAAGTATGATTACCCAATGCCATCAAGGCTACGGGAAGAGAATAAAATTCTCGCGAACCCCACCATACTGGGAGTAAAAAGTATGATTACTCAACGCCGACAAGGCAACGGAAATAGAATAAATTTCTCGCCAATCCCATCATGCTGGGGGTAAAAAGTATGAACTGCCCAACGCTGTCAAGGCAACGGAAAGAGAATAAATTTCTCGCCAACCCCACCATGCTGGGGGTAAAAAGCATGAACTGCCTAATGCCGTCATGGCAACGGGAAGAGAACCAGTTTCTCGCCAACCCCTTCATGCTGGGGGTAAAAGTATGAATTGCCCAAAGCTGCTAAGGCAAAGGGAAGAAAGAATGTTTGGAATCTAAGCCCAAACAAAACCTTCGATAACTCACCATGCTGAGGGGAATAGCATGGCTAGCCCAACTCAAACGGTAGTTGGTAAAGGCGAATCAAACCCGTTGATAGATAGGGGTTTGCTAAAAATCCTATGACAAACTTGTCACAACAATATCCTTATCCGAATATAAAGATATATCACTGCCCTACGCTGCTAAGGCAAAGGGAAGAGCAAAAGTTTGGCATTTAAGCCCAAACAAAATTCTCGATAACTCACCATGCTGACGATAATAGCATGGCTAGCCCAACTCAAACGGTAGTTGGTAAAGGCTAATCAAATCCGTTGATAGCTGGGAGTTTGCTAAAAATCCCACGACAAATCTGTCACAACAATGTTCTTATCCAAATATAAGAATACGTTATTGCCCTAAGCCGCTAAGGTAAAGGGAAAACGAAAAGTTTGGCATTTAAGCCCAAACAAAATTCTCGATAACTCACCATGCTGAGGGGAATAGCGTGGCTAGCCCAACTCAAACGGTAGTTGGTAAAGGCTAATCAAATCCGTTGATAGCTGGGGGTTTGCTAAAAATCCTAATCAGATAAATCTCTTGTCACGTTAAGATTTCACCACTGACAATAAAACTTTTCTCGCCATTTTTCTCTAGCAGAGCAAGTGACCCTCCAAAATATTTGTCAAGTTAAAATCATACCTCTGACATCATAATTTAAAATCAAATAAGATAAAATCCGATTAAATCTCCTGTCATGTTAAGATTTCACCTCTGACAGAAAAGAAAATTCACACTTCATCAAGTCCCACATTACAATCTCTAACGAACTTTCTTTTGATGTCGTTAAGTTAAAAGTCACCTCTGACGAAAATTATCTCCCTATCAAGTTAACAGTTACCTCTGATAGTCCGATTTTAAGGCTAAATACGTTAACCGTCACCTCTATTTAGTCAGCTTGTTATTATCACGACCAGATCCTCTGAATAGGTTGAGCTCCAAGACACGTTTAATGTCACCTCTGTCTTTCCCTAATCCGTCATACTAGATGTCACTGAACGGTTAGGACTTTAACGAGCATGTTAACATGATACCTCTGCTTGATCTCAAATAAGTACATTAATATAATACCTCTACTTATCACCTAACAAATATGTTAACACCATACCTCTGCTTGTTACTCAACGAGTACATTAACATCATACTTTTACTTGTTCTCCAATGAGCATAGTAAAATCATACCCCGCTCATATTTTATGAGATGTGTTAATAATTATTTCTATCTACCCAATTCTTGACACGCTTTATAGCCAACAAAAAAAAATATTAAAAAAATAAATAAATAAATAAAATAAAATTAAATTAAAAAAATATAATAATAAAATAAATAAATAAATCCAAATTGTTTCGAAATTCTATACGGCTCAATACAGAATTTCGAAAACTTTGGAGGGGGTTATGTAGATACTTAAAAAATAAAAAAATAAAAAAATAAATTAATAATAACAATAATAATAATAATAATTAAAATTTAAAAAAATAAAAAAAAATTGGCGGCCCCACGGGAGGCTCCCCCTGGTGCACCCGCGAGAGAATCCCGCGGTTGCAATCGCGGGAGACTCCTGCGGTTGCAACCCGCGGGAGAATTCCCGCGGTTGCACCCGCGGGTACAACCCGTGGGAGAAATCCCGCGGGTGCACCCGCAGGGGGAATCCCGCAGGTGCACCCGTAGGAGAATCCCGCGGGTTGACACCCGCGGGAGCGATCCCGCAGATGCCAACCCGCGGATTGTGTTTCGTCTATTTCTATTTTAATTATTTTTTTTCTAATAATCCGTGATTCGATTTTTCAGGAGAGATTCGAGTCGGATTTGGAGTTTCCTCAGTTTATAGAGAAGGGACTTTTGGAAAAGGACTTTTGGACGATTTCGGGCAAGCTCGTGAAATCAAAGAACGGAGCAGAGCCATCCCCTTCCCAGTCAGATGGTCAACGGAGTGCACCAGCGAGGCTCCATCACTACCCGAACCCACATCAAAAAGAGAATAAATTAATAATCCCGTTCTTATAATTCTTCAGATATTTTGTAATCTCAATTTCGTTGTAATCAAACAATTTTTGCAATGGAAGGAGAAATCCAATTTTTGAGCAAACAGTATGATGTTAACGCACTCATTTGATGACAAGCAGAGGTATAATATTAACGTGCTTAGAGGACAAGCAGAGATATGATGTTAATGTGCTTATAGGATGACAAATAGAGGTATGATATTAACATGCTTATAGGATGACAAGCAGATGTATGATGTTAACGTGCTCATTAGATAACAAGCAGAGGTATGATCTTAAAATGCTTATTCGATAATAAGCAGAGGTATGATTTTAACGTGCTCATTAGATGACAAGCAGAGGTATGATGTTAACGTACTCATTGGGTGACAAGCAGATGTATGATGTTAACATGCTCGTTTGATGATAAGCAGAGTTATGATGTTAACGTACTTATTTGAGGTCAAGCAGAGGTATCATGTTAACGTGCTCATTAGAATCCTAACCGCTCAGTGACACTAGCATGACGGATCAGAAAAAGACAGAGGTGTTATTAAATATGTCTCAAAACTCGACCTAATCAGAGGATCTGGTCATGATAGGAATGAGTTAACTAAATAGAAATGACGGTTAACGTATTTAGCCTTGGAATTTGACTATCAGAGGTAACTGTTAACTTGATAGGAAGATGATTTTCGTCAGAGGTAATTTTTAACTTAACGATATAAAAAACAAGTTCATCAGAGGCTGTAATATTGGACTTGATGATGTGTGAGTTTTTTTTTCTGTTAGAGGTGAAAGGTTAACATGACAGGAGATTAATCGGATTTTATCTCATTTGATTTTGAATTCTGATATCAGAGGTACGATTTTAACGTGACAAATATTTTGTAGAGTCACCGGTTCTGCTGGAGAAAAGTGACGAGAAAAGTCTTGCTGTCAGAGGTGAAACCTTAACGTGACAGGAGATTTGATTGGACTTGATCTCATGGAGAAAAATGATTTGATTCTGTACTTGGGTACCAGAGGAATGATTTTAACATGACAAATATTTTAGAGACTTACTGGCTCTACCAGAGAAAATTAATGAGGAAAATTTTACTGTAGAGGTGAAATCTTAACTTGATAGGGAATCAATCTGATTATGGTTTTTAGCAAACCCCTACCTATCAATGGATTTAATTAGCTTTAACCAACTACCGTTTGAGTTGGGCTAGCTATGCTATTCCCCTCAGCATGGTGAGTTATCGAGAATTTCGTTTGGGCTTATATGCCAAATCTTTTCTCTTCCCTTTGCTTTTGTAGCTTTCGACGATAATGCGTCCTTATAATTGGATAATGATACTATTGTAGTAGATTTGTCATAGGAATTTTAGCAAACTCCCAGTTATCAACGGATTTGATTTGTCTTTACCAACTACCGTTTGAGTTGGACTAGCCATACCCCTCAGTATGGTGAGTTGTCGAGGGTTTTGTTTTTGCTTAGATGCCAAACTTTTCCTCTTCCCTTTACTTTTACAGCTTCGGGCGATAATACATCCTTATAATTGTATAATGATACTGTCGTAGTAGATTTGTCATAGGATTTTTAGCAAACCCCCAGTTATCAACTGGTTTGATTTGCCTTTACCAACTACCGTTTAGTTGGGTTAGCCATGCTATTCCCCTCAGCATGGTGAGTTGTCGAGGGTTTTGTTTGGGCTTAAATGCCAAACTTTTCCTCTTCCCTTTACTTTAGCAGTTTTGGACAGCTCATGCTTTTACCCACGCATGATGGGTTAACGAGAAATTTTTTCTCTTCCTATTGCCTTAATGACGTTGGGCAACTCATGCTTTTACCCCAGTATGATAGGTTGGTGAGAAATTTATTCTCTTCCCATTGCTTTGATGGTATTGGACAATTCATATTTTTACCCTAAGCATGATGGGCTTGGCGAGAAATTTGTTCTCTTCCCTGTTGTCTTGATGGCGTTGGATAGTTCATGCTTTGTACCCTAGCATAATGGGTTGGCGAGAAATTTATTCTCTTCCCATTGCCTTGATGGCATTGGGCAACTCATACTTTTACCCCAACATGATGGGTTGGCGAGAAATTTATTCTCCTTCCATTGCTTTGATGGCGTTGGGCAATTCATACTTTTACCCCCAGCATAATGGGGTTGGCGAGAAATTTATTCTCTTCCCGTTACCTTGATGGCATTGGGTAATTCAAACTTTTACCCCAGCATAATGGGGTTGGCAAGAAATTTATTCTCTTCTTGTTGCCTTGATGGCGTTGGGCAATTCATACTTTTTACCCCCAGCATGATGGGATTTGTGAGGATTTTGTTTGGACTTATAGGCCAAACATTTTCTCTATCCATAGTCATAGAGACGTAAGATCCATTCTCATTTTATGACCCAAGTTGGGGTGTGATGCTAAACCTCAGCAGGGACCAACATTTCTTTATTTGTTATGTTGAAAAAGTGGTCGAATGACTTCATTCCCTTAAGAATAATATTTCTTCATGAATTTTTCGTTGATCTGTATCATCATCCGGTCACCATGTTGATTGATCAATCGGTATGTTCCATTTGGATAGACCGTCTCTACTACGAATAGGCCCTCCCACTGTGGCTGAAATTTGCCCTTAGTCTTGTGCGTCATAGTTAAGACCAAGTCGTCCATTTTGAAAGTTCTTTCTTGTACTTTTTTGCTGAAGGTGCTCTCGAGATTTATGCTTGATACAATTTGATTTGTTATTGCACATTCAAGATGCAACCTTAGCCCTATATCCGCGGGCCTAGCCTCGTATCTTAAGCTAGCAGAGCCTCGCAATTGGGCTAGTATAACTTTGCGTTATACGTTGAGTTGGATTGTGTGCAGGTTTAGCCTTACACACTGAGTTAGTTTCGCATTTTAGTTGCGGGCCTAACTTTGCACTCTGCGCGGACCTAGCTTCGCATTTAAATGACTTTACGCTGGTTTAGTATCGCATTGTATGCAGAGTTTACTTTTGTTAGGATTTTAACTGCGGGCATAATTTTTCACTGCGTGCGGACATAGCCTTGCGTTTAAATGACTTTACGCTGACTTAGCACCGCATTGTATGCAGAGTTTAGTTTTGTTTGCAATGTTTACTGGACGTGGGTCTCACCCCCTAAGTATGCCACATTTGACTGGTTACGAGCCCATTATAAGTCGACAGGCCACCTTCCTTTTCATCGAATATTACGCAAGGCTCCTGGTTGGCTTGGCGCCTTAAATTTCTGACATAGACCTTGACCTTCCGCTTTTTAAAGTCTATGCGGGGCTGAGAGTTAGTTTTACATTTTGGCCGTGAGCATAACCTCGCATTTAGATGATTTTACGCTGGCTTGGCATTGTATTGTGTGCAGGATTTGCTTCGCATTGCACACAAGGTTTATTGGTATGGGGTCCACCTCATGTGGGAGCCACATTTGAATGGTCGTTGTAATTCAATCGACCGCCTTCTTATTCTTTGAAGTTTATATGAAGCTGAGAGTTAGCTTCGCATTTTAGCCGTGAGCATAGCCTCGCATTTTTTTTGAAGTTTACGAGGGGTGGGAGTTAGCCTTGCATTATGGACTGTTTTGCGCTTTGGATTAACTTTGTGCTCTGGATTTGCCTTGCCTCCTGCGTTTGTCATGTGTTGGCTTAGCCTCGCATATTGGGTTTATCCACACATGCTAGCTTAGCCTCACACTAATTTTACTTCACATTCCTATAGTAGGATTAGCCTCATTTTTGTACTTGTATAGTCTTACGATCTATGTTGGTATAGCCTTACATCTGGATGACTTTAGCGAGCTTAGCCTCGACTTTGGATTATGATTTAAAATCGCCTATACGTCGGTTTAGACTTGTGCGCTGGCTTAGCCTCCCGCACTGAATTAGACTCGTGCGCTGGTTTAGCCTCGCGCACTAAATAAGTCTCTTGCTTCACTTACAGACATAGCCTTGCGTCTGGCCGACTTTAAGCCAGCTAGGCCCTGCGTTTTATGTGGGGTTTAGGTTTGCGCTCTGGATATGGGTCCTACCCTCTGTGTGGATCCCACTTGGCTTGCACACGGCTGAAACTTAGTTTTCCTCTTCAAGTATGGGCATAACCTTGCATTCTGGATCAATTTACACTGGTTTGGTCTCGACTTAGCCTTGCATCTAGATGACTTTATGCTGGCTAGGTCTTGAATCAACCTCGCGTCTAAAATAACTTGTACGCAGGGTTTAGCCTCGCATTGCATGTGAGCATAATCTCGCGTCTGAATTACTTTTAGGCAGATTTAACCTCACATTATACGTGAGGATAGACTTGTGCACTGACTTAGCCTAGCGCACTGCATTTGATTTGTGCGCTAGTTTAGCCTCGCGCACTGAATTAGACTCGAGTTTTAGCTGTGAGCAAAGCCTCGCGTTCTAGCTGCGAGCATAGCCTCGCGTCCTACACTGGCATAGCTCTCCATCTAGATGACTTGCGGGCGTAGCTTTTCATCCAGGCAAATTTAACTCAATCTTACATTCAAAGTGGATTTTGGAGTGTTCATCTCTTCTTGCGGCGATTCTGAGTTTGCTCTTGAGCTCTTTTAACTTTCTTCATCTCCTTTACTTCATGTTCCCTTCTTCGAATGTGAGAATTTCCATCTTAAGGCAAGGGTTGTAATTTTGGAGAAATTGCGGGGAATTGTTTGTGCAATAATCTCATGCAGTGGAGCCTTAGCACTCAGATTGGCTCGCTAGTTATGGTACATTGATTACTGTATCCATAATCAGTCGTAAAACTAGCTCGTCCTTGCAGAAGTCTTTCAGCCTCTTGACTCGATGGGCCTGAGATAGAACCATCAGATGTATCATATATTTGTTTATCATGTCGGTTCTCAGTGAAAAGCTCCCATGAAATCTTGCAGGAAGCAAGATATGTTGCACACAATCGAGCACCTTTAATTTGGCGGTCTGTCATTCTTGATAAGGGTCTTTATCGCCACAAGCACTTTGTTAGAGGCATTATACACCACATCAAGGATACAGATCACAACCTCACTGCCCCACACTTGGTATGTTAGTATATCCAGCCAACATCGAGTTTCTGAGGTCAAATTCCTTTCATGCATTTGATCAAACATCTTGCGGGTTTCTTCCAAATTGTCCAAGAGCGCATACCCATTGATCGACGTGTTTCACTAAGACAGTATCTCGACACCACATTATGTCACACACTGCCAGTGTGAGCATGATCTCTTCGCACTTCACAAGATCATCGATCATCAAATTCCAACACAGAGTCTTTTGGACAGAACCATCATTGAACACCTTGTGAGTAAACTCGACATCCTTTGCTGACGCAGCATACATGTGGATGAGGATGCTCGGGATGTAGGGATTGGTCTGAAAGGTGAAGGAGCACTTGAAAGTTGCGTGAACAGAGGAATTTCAGCAATGATAGAAGTATCAGAATTCGCCAGGTGTGATCTTTTGTGACCATCAAGAGCTTCGCCTGAGTTGAACACTCGGAAACAGACAAGGAATTCATGATGGACACGCTCGAGCAATTATGTAATGGCGGGAACCTGTTTTTCATTGGAGAGATTCCTTTGCAGTTCGACCTGTTTGGGAACTTCACCACTTCGGTGCTATGTCCATCAGGGTCTCGGGCCTGATCCCACCGGAGTTCAGCAAGCTGGTAACTTTGTATGATACTGATATATCGGTTTAGATTCGGGCAGAGCTCAGTTTGTGCTCCGGATTGTGGAACCTCCACTTGCAAGCAGAGCTACTCTTAACTTTGTTTTATCCAGTGCTTTCTCATCTTATGAACCGGAGATGCTGGACGCATCAAAATTTTCGAATAGAGAATTGCTCTCCATATCATCAAAATCTTCTTCCTTGATTGTTTTCTTGTTAGCAATGCTCAAATTGAGACAATAAAGATTGGATTTGAAGTGGAAACGTTGTTTTTTGCGGTGAGTCGAATTCCGACTCCAACTCAACATCGACTCTTTCAACTTTCATGTTTGAACTGATATCTGCATCGACTTCTTCTTCTTCCGCTTTATTCTCTGCGGTGGACACAGCAACACTCGACGAATCGATGTTTTAGATTTGACGGATAGAGGAAGATAGAAGAAGGATTGTGATGATTTTTTTTTGCCGCCGGATCACCGCACTACGGGTGCGCATGCAGGTGCTCAAGTGGGACCGTCGCATGGGTGGGCCCCGTGCCATTTTTTCTTGTTTTTTTTTGTTTTTTTATTTTTTGTTTTGTTTTTTATAATAATAATAATAATAATTATTACTATTTATTTTTTATATAAAAAAGTATTTATTTATGTATTTTTTATATTATTATTTTATTTTTTTAAATTTCTATTTATTATTATTATTTTTTATTTGCATATTTTTTTTAATATTTTTATTTTATATTTTTATATTTTTTATTTTATATATTTTTGCTTTGTTTTAAATTTTTTTCTATTTCTTTATTATTTTTTTACTCTTTCTTATTTTTTTAAAAAAAATTATTTATTTATTATTTTTTTAATATTTATCCATTATTTTTTTAATTTTATTTTTCTTTTCTATTTTTTTATATTTTTAAATTATTTTATTATTTATTTTATTATTTATTTTATTTTTTTCGGCTCGGCACCCCGCAGGTGCATCTCGTGGGTGCATCCCGTGTATCGCAAGGTTCTTTCTCTTTTTTTATATATATTATTTTCTTAGAGTTTAGTCAATTTTTTGTGGGCGATCACATCCTCCCTTTTTTCTTGATAGGCGACGATGCCTTGTCAATTTTTTTGTGGGTGATGACGCCTCGCTTTTATTTATTTATTTATTTATTATTTTTTTATAGGTGATGAGGCATTGTCCATTTATTTTTATTTATTATTTATTATTTTATTTATTTATTTTTCGGCATCCCGTTGGTTGCATCCCGTGGGTGCATCCCACGGTGTTGCAACCCACGGGTTGCACCCCACGACTGCACCCTGCGGGTGGCACACCACGCACTGCACAGTTTTCTTTTTTCTCCTTTTTTAAAATTATTATTATTAATTTTTTTTAATTTTTTTATTAAAAAATTTTTTTTGGCAGATGGGAGATGACGTCTCACCTTAAGTCTCCGGACATCGTGCATTGAATCCGAGCATCAATGTATTCATCTCGCATTCTTTTTACTTGTTCTTGCAGGCCATCCTCTTAGTTTCGGCGAAGGAAAAGATAATTTGGTGGCGGCTGCAAATTATTTTTCGGTGGCGGCTACAAATTCTTGGCCGAAAAATAAAGAGAAGGTGGCGGCTTCCTTCAGGATTTTTTGGTGGCTGAAGCAAAGAGGAAAATCACTACAACAAGAGGTTAGGATTTGATCTCAAAATTGTTGACAGTGAAAATTTCTAAGTTAAAAGGATTTTCCACAACAGAACGGGGAGCCAGTTCAGTAGCACCGCGTTTGGTTATATTAACCATGCGTTTGAATAAAACGCGGAGATGTTTACATAGCTCCGCGTTGATTCCGCAGTCTAGCTAGTATTTAGCCTCGCGTTTGAGTGAAACGCGGAGATGATCAATAGCTCCGCGTTAGCTCCGCGTTTTGGTTATTTAGCGCCGCGTTTTGATGCGATTAAAGCTCCGCGTAAGCAGATAACCAGAATCTCAGATTGATTGAGATTATGATTTTGGGCCTATCCAAATACCCAAATCAAGTCTAATCAGAATTCCATCGAAACTAAGATATTTGATTGGAATCCTTGATGAATGCGAGTTCTATTTAGATAGAAACTCTTGCATTAACCTGGGGCTATAAATACCTTCTGGTGAAACCCTAGGGATATTCTTTTCGGCAATTAAGATATTTTTCTGAAATCTTGGAGAATTCAAGTTACGCACAGAGCCTTGAGTTCGTGAAGATCAGAGAAAATCGCCATCTTCTTCCTGGAGTTCTTGAGAAGTTCGAGTTACGCGAGAGAGCCTTGAACAAATCAAAACCAGAGAAGATCGTCTACAGTCGGCCGATATCTTCAAGAGAGAAGATTTCAACGTACCGATCGTCAAAAGGAGCTGCTTGACAGATCTCATCGCCACAGATCCCACGAATTATTGTAAAAGAGAGAGATTGAAATATAAAATCCTCTCGTTTGTTCTTTTTAATCTTGTTCACTTCCATTGTAATTCAAGATTATTCAATGGAAGGAAGTGAAGGAACTTTTGCGGCGAACAAACTGGCGACCACAGTTCGAGCCATCTCTTTCACTGATGAAGAGATAGTGGCGCAATCGGACGTTGACTTGATCGGATCCGAAGTAGATACGCTGGTCGTTGAAATCGACCAGCAGAAGTACGAGGAGTTCCTCTCCTCCAGATCAGGTGACTTGGATGAGACACGGCACTATTGTCGCATGTACTCCAATGCCCGAGTGACGGGTAGAAAGGTATCCACCGAGAGACGGGGATCCTTGGAGACTGCGGCTATAGAGCCGGAGTTCACACAAGAAATCCTAGCCGAGGATGAGCTTCCGATTGCCGAAGAAGACTTAGGGACTGGACTGACCAGGACCCAACTCCGGAACAGGAACCGGAGAGCGAGGCGTAGAGCCCTCAAAGCCCGCCTTGGACTCGGAGCTAACTCCAGAGAACGCGAGGCTATGGTCCCTCGCAAACTGGCTCGCGCTACCCGCGAGACCAGTCTCTACCACGTTAAACGCGAAGATATAACTTGCCTTAAAAGCAAGGAAAAGCCAGCGTGTGATTTTCCACGCGAGGCTATTACTGAGCCTAGCGAGTGACGCGAAGCCAGTAAGGGTTGCGCTAGTCGCAGAATACCCAACACTCGCGAGAGACGCGAGTATAAAAATTCTTCAAAGCCAGCGTGTGATTTTCCACGCGAGGCTATTACTGAGCCTAGCGAGAGACGCGAAGCCAGTAAGGGTTGCGCTAGTCGCAGAATACCCAACACTCGCGAGAGACGCGAGTATAAAAATTCTTCAAAGCTAGCGTGTGATTTTCCACGCGAGGCTATTACTGAGCCAAGCGAGAGACGCGAGGCCAGTAATACTCGTAATAAACGCAAGACTTCTGATACCCACGAGGAGCGCGAGAACGATTGGCAAATAGTTGTCAGTCGTAAAAATCGTACTAGGCGCGAAGCTATGATTTGCATTAATCGCAAAGATAAGCCAGCGTGTAAGACCTTCCCTTCACGCGGGGCTATTATTCCAGAAGCTAAACTTCTAAAGACATACCAAGCCAGTGAGAGACGCGAGGCTAGTGTGGATAACCGCGGAGCTATTCTTCAGGCCCGCAATGTGAAATGCGAGGCTATTCCTAAGCCACGCAAGGATCGGTCCAAACTTCGGTGGATTCCCAGATCTTCTCAAGAGTTGAATGGACCTCTTGACTCTATCACTAAAGGCGCTGATCTCAGGGAATATCTCTCTAAGAAGAGAGGCATAGACCAACTTCAGGTTGAGCCTGTCTGTCATTGCCAGCAACTTGTGACGGCGGTATCAGCCGTGATGGACAACTGTGGCTGCAACAAGAATAAGATATCTGTGTTCGACCGATTAAACGAGTCAAACCAGAACCCTGCCAAGAAGACAAGAACCACTTTCTTGAAGCAATGGAGAGCTGTAACTTCCAACATGGTAGGAAAAGGGAAAAAGATTGTAGAAACGGATGATGATTCGGGATCGAGCGATGAAGAGCCTCCTCACGTCACTCGACTTAAATCAGGAGCCGTTCCACCTCGAAATTATAAGAGGCTCGCAGGGGGTCTTTACGATGAGGATAGTGATAATTCAGCTATAGCCTCACCTCGTTCCTCTACATCGTCTCGGCTACAGAAGTCGGCATCTCATATGGCAGATAAGTCTGACGACATCAATCAGAGATTTGAAGCTCAAGAAAAGATGATTCGAGAGTAGCAAAAGATGATTGAAGGTCTTAAAGTCATGCTATCGAAATTTGTTGAAGATAATGCTAGAAAGGGCAAGGAAACTCTGAATGAAGAAGAACAAGAAGAGAAAGCCCGCTCGATGCATGAGGATGACGATAGATTTTCTTTCCATGACCCGCACGGGGAAAAGATAGAAAAGCTACAAAATCAACTCGAAGCTTTAATGTATAAGAAGGAGTTGAAAGATTCAGGGATCTCAAGACCGTATCCTCCTGAGTGGGACACCATACTATACCCACAGAAGTACAAGCCGCTCAAGTTAGAGCCCTATGACGGGAAGGGATCGCCCAGTCAGCACATCTATTATTTCTTGTTCCAAGCAGGACATCTGTTGGGTAATGACCCAATTATGACAAAAGTATTCGCAAGTACTTTGCGAGGGCCTGCCTTTACTTGGTTCATGCAGTTGCCCCCAGGATCTATTAACACCTGGATCGATGTAGAGAAATTATTTCTCTCACGTTTCTTTGAGGATGACACCGAGATTACGGTTCATTCCCTCATTGCAACTAGACAAGGAGAACAAGAAACGGTTAAAGATTTCATAGAAAGGTTCCGGGAGAAGTCCGTACATTGTAAACATGGAATGATCCAGGAAACTCTAGTAGAGACCTGTCGACACAATCTTAAGACCAATGTGCTCCTCAAAATGGGGGCCGTAGAGTCTAAGACGTGGAGGGACCTGCTCATACAAGGAGAGCAAGCTGAAGACTTGAGTTGAAGAGTCCCGCGGGTCAAGAAGTGCTGGGAGTAGTAAGTCATATATCCAAAACAACAGCAATAAGAATAAAGGGAAAGCAGTCATGTTGTCAGAAGCTGTTCCTCAGAAGACCGGTCCTCCGCCAGAGCCGAAGCCTCAAGGTCAGCGAGGATCAAGGCAAGTTAGACCGCTGCAAGAAAGGAATTACACTTTCAAGGCGGAACAGACGCCTGTCCTCTTTCATCTACTCCAAAAGAAGGGAATGCTAAAACTTTCAGAGAATAAGAAGCCAGAAGACGCTGGTAAGGCTAAAGATCCCAACTACTGTCTCTATCACCGGAATGTTGGGCACCTTACTAGGGATTGTTTTCCCTTAAGAACAGAATCCAAGCACTAATAGAAGCTGAAGTTCTGACGCTTAAGGAAGAGCAGAAGAAGGTCACTGCCAATATGGCAACTATAGTGGTCGGAACTCACGAGTTCCCCGCAGGAGTGACCCCAATCCCAAAAGGTAGGATGGTCACGAAGAACCTTGATCCTCACAACAAAGCCCGAGAAGGACTTGTCCCCATAACAACCCAAAAGAGGGAAGTTATGTGGGTTCACCCAGATTTGCTGGAAGATGAACAATGGACTACTTCAAGAGGTCAAGAGAAGAAGCGGACCGTTAATGCCATTTCTTCATATATAAAGGAAGAATATATAGCTTCGGGACCCTTCACAGATTCTAAAGAAGAACCTGAAACTATGACCACTCATCAAGATGGGGCAGGCCCTTCCGGTACTCGATCCGGGAAGACATATCTTAAGGATTACACTAGAGTAGATCCAAAAGACATCTATGCAGAACTCGAAAAGCCTGCGAAGCAGAAAAGACTTCGTTTCCAGAGGAATCCTATTCGAGAGGAAGGAGCCAGCGAGACTACCTTCAAGTTTGACATAATTGCTCAGTTGGCAAATATCCCAGAACGAGTAACGCTTTACGAACTGTTGAGATTATCAAAATCAACACGTGAAGCTCTAAGAGAGGCCTTGGCAGACTCTGAGTCGTTCTTAGCTCAGATAGTCGAGCCGACTGACGAAGAACAGGACTCTTGTCCCCGCTGTCACCAAGTGAGGAGGCATGTCCCACAAATCATCTTCTCTCTAGAAGACATGCAGGTGAGGAATATAAAGTATAACAGGCCTTTATATTTCACCGGATATGTCGGATCCACAAAAGTGGACCGAATTCAGATTGATCCGGGTTCTGCACTAAGTGTCGTACCCAGAAGGTTGATGCAGCTGCTAGGAATCTCCCTCCATCGCCTGACACCAACCAACACAATGATATACGGGTTCAACGCCAATAATAGCCGTCCCCTCGGGAAAATCCGACTCCGATGTCAAATCGGGAATTTGAGGACAGAAGCTACATGCTACGTCATCGATACAGACACCTCCTACAACGTTCTGTTGGGGCGGCCATGGATCCATGCTCACATGATAGTCCCGTCGACCCTCCACCAATGCATGAAATATTGCGATGAGGAAGGAGAGGTCCGGACGCTAATTGCCGATAAGCAACCATTCAAAGGGTTGGAGAATCACTTCACGGATGCTGTACTGTATAAACCAGCCCATGAAGTTTCTAATGACGATCCTAGCAAACCTCCAAAGCCCGAGGACAGTGGCAACGAAGCCGACACTGAGTACGAGCTCCTTGGAGAAGATGATGGGGGTGATTACGAAATCAACCCTCACCTAGATTTTAGCTTAGGTCTTGATAATATAGTGGATGTAATAGAAAGTGAATGGGTTATTAATGAAAATGTAAAGTTAGTCTACGAGCATGCTGTAGCTACTGAATCTGAGCCCTCTTGTACCTCCAGCGAAGCGGATGGCCTGACCGAACTTGAAGTTCTGGCGGCATACCATTTGCCCCTCAGGTCTTCCCTCCTCTCTCAATTAAAAATAACCGAGGATCAAGGGCACTTCTTTGAAGTGCCTCCCCGACAGAAGTCCCAAAGGCCGATCATGTTCGGCAAGGTGGTCACGTCGCCTCGACAAAGACAAAGTAGTGAAAGTGATGAACAAACATCACCTCAATTTCAATTATATGAGCAAAGGTCCCAACAGATGATGGAGAAAATGGGATATAATTTTACCCAGAAGCCGGGATTAAACTTTGGAAAAGGGTGACGGTATCTCATACCCTCGTTTAGACCGAGAGGAAAGAGCCATGATTATTATCAAAAGACCCGCAGGGGGTTGGGTTATGTATCTACTCCACCCTCATCACCATTGAAAGATGAAGAGAGTTATTCGGCCAAAGAAGAAACATCTTCACCAGATCATGATTCGGATATAAGTACCGGTGCTTGGTTTCAATCTTTGACAATCAATATGGTTTCAGCCGCGCCAGAAAGCGACGAAAAACCAATTGACGTTCAAGATGATGCTTGGGCTAGGCATATGGATACTCTCTGGGATGTCCACTTTAAACAGCGTGACCCGCCCACAGAAGACAAATTAATACAGGTTAACATGGGAACGGAAGAAAATCCAAAACCCATTTTCATAAGTGACACACTAACTCCTTTAGAAAAAGAGGAACTTATATCTCTTATCAAAGAGTACATAGATGTGTTCGCATGGAGTTATGAAGATATGCCTGGGCTTGACCCTCAAATTGCCACACACCGGTTAAATATAAAAGAAGACGTTAAACCTGTTAAATAGCAACAGAGGCGTTTTCGACCAGAATTGATGGAGGCAATAGTTGCTGAGGTCAATAAGCTTATAAAATCCGGGTTTATCCGAGAAGAGCAGCATCCTGACTGGGTGGCTAACATAGTGCCAGTTCGCAAAAAGAATGGCAAAATCTGGATATGCATCGATTTTCGAGATCTGAATGCTGCATGTCCCAAGGATGAATTTCCACTCCCCATCACCGATGTGATGATTGATAGTACTTGTGGTTATGAAAGGATGTCCTTTATGGATGGCTTCTCAGGTTACAACCAAATCAAGATGTACCCGGATGATGAAAAGCATATAGCTTTCAGAATGCCGCTGGGGGTATATTGTTATACGGTGATGCCATTCGGATTAAAGAATGCAGGTGCCACCTACCAACGCGCAATGAGTGCCATATTCAAAGAACACCTGCGCAGAACAGTGGAGTGCTATGTGGATGACTTAGCAGTTAAAAGCAAAGACAAAGAAGATCATCTTCATGATTTAAGAGTGGTCTTCGATCTTATGCGGAAACATCACCTGAAGATGAATCCTACCAAGTCGTTTATGGGGGTATCCAGTGGGAAGTTTCTGGGGTTCATAATAACTTCAAAGGAATTTTCCTCGACCCTGAAAAGGTAAAAGCGATTAGCGAAATGCCACCTCCCCGCAATCTTAAAGAGTTGAGGGGATTACAAGGAAAGCTCGCTTATATTCGGCGCTTCATATCCAACTTATCTGGACGATGCCAACCATTCTCCAAACTTATGAAGAAGAGAGTGTCTTTCATATGGGATGAGGCGTGTCAGAAGGCATTTGATGACCTCAAGGAGTACCTTACTAAACCTCCTGTATTAATGGCACCAGCCCCGGGGCAGCCCTTCCTTATATATGTAAGGGCCATGGATAATGCTTTAGGAGCATTACTTGCTCAATATAATGAGCACGGCCATGAACATGCCCTCTACTATTTAAGTAGAACAATGATTGGGGCCGAACAGCGGTATACCCCGATTGAAAAGGAATGTTTAGCCCTAGTGTTTGCTGTTCAGAAAATGCGACACTACCTTTCAGGGCAAACAATCCACGTCATATCACGGGTTAATCCCTTGAAGATTCTGATGACCAAACCGGGATCCTTAAATGGCCGATTGGCAAAATGGGCGCTCTTACTATCGCCCTATGACATACATTTTGTCCCTCAAAAGGCCATGAAGGGACAAGCAATCGCCGACTTCCTTGCAGACAATCCAATTTGGTCCAAATTGAAGCAGACATCAGAAGTCAACACAGTAACCTGAGAACAGCCTTGGCAAATGTTCTTTGATGGTGCCACGAGACGATCTGCTGCTGGAGTGGGGGTTGTGCTTATATCCCCACATAAACATATATTGCCTAACGGTTACTCATTAACAGAACCGTGCACTAATAATGTAGCGGAGTACAACGCGCTCATTATCGGCTTAAAAATAGCTTTGCGACTGGGGGTGAACCATCTAGAAGCATATGGAGACTCTAAGCTCATCGTCAATCAGATGACAGGTGAGTATGAAGTCAGACATGAAGCCCTCATCCCCTATCATCAGCTAGCTATTGAGCTAGCAGGATATTTTGAACAATTTTACATATACCACATATCTCGAATGAGAACATATATGCAGATGCTCTTGCCGCATTAGCCGCAACACTGGCAATCCCGCCAGGTGAAGTTAAAAGCATCACTATTGGTAGCAGAGAACTCCTCCACCCAAACGCGGTGTCTCAAGCCGAAGAGGTATGCCAGACAGGCTTAAAGTTAGAGCCCCGTGATTGGCGATTTCCGTTTGTCGATTATGCCTTGCATGGGATATTACCAGAAGATCCAAAGGAAGCCACCTCAATAAAGAGAAAGGCCCAGAGATTTTATTATGACCATAAATTTCAGACTTTATATAGAAAGTCAAGAGATGGTCTGCTGCTACGCTGCATATCAAAAGCAGAAGCAGAAGAAATGCTGAAAGAAGCGCACGATGGAATATGTGGAGCTCATCAGCCCGGTCCAAAACTCGGAGACCGTATAAGAAGGCTAGGATACTACTGGTTGAATATGATCACGGAAGCAATGGCATACGCTAAACGATGCCATGCATGCCAAGTTCACCCCAATTTTATTCATCAACCCCCAGAATACTTGCACAATACTGTCGCTAGTTGGCCATTTGAGGCCTGGGGAATGGACATTGTGGGGCCAATAACTCCCCCGTCATCCAGAGGACACCGGTTTATTCTAGTAGTAACCGATTATTTTTCAAAATGGGCCGAAGCCGTGCCCATGAAAGAGGTCAAAACGACAGATGTGATCAAGTTTATCAAGCATCATGTCATTTATCGATTTGGCGTCCCTCGACGGATCATTCATGATAATGGTCCGCAATTCATTAGTCAGGGATTCTCCAGATTCTGCAATAAGTTCAGAATCAAAGATATCGCTTCTACACCATATAACCCTGCGGCTAATGGGTTAGCAGAAGCTTTCAACAAGATGATCATCAAACTCCTTCGGAAGTTCGTCTCTTCCAATAAACGAGATTGGGATGAAAAATTGGGAGAATGTTTGTGGGCTTATCGTACCACCGTTCGCACCCCGACCAATGCTACCCCGTTCTCTTTGGTTTATGGAAGTGAGGCTGTCTTGCCTCTTGAAATCCAGATACCATCATTAAGAGTGGCTTTAGCCACAAAGATGACGACAGAAGAGCACCATTAGCAAAGATTGCAAGAACTAGAGGCGTTAGATGAGAAACGTCTCAGGGCTCAACAACAAATTGAGTTTTATCAAGCCCGAATATCTCAAACGTTCAATAAGAGCGTTAAACCAAGGACCTTTAAGCAGGGAGACTTGGTTTTGGCTGTTAAAAGGCCAATGGTGCTAACCCACAAGACTAAGGGTAATTTGAACCCAAGTGGGAAGGACCGTTTATTGTGGAGACAGTATACTCCAGTGGAGCCTATCGCTTAATGAATCAAGATGGCGATAGGATGATGATGCCGATCAATGGCAAATTTCTGAAGAAATACTATTCTTAGTATCCCTGGAGATACGCGTCTTCTTTTCTTAGGCATGCACAGTTTGGCGCCTCTGACCTAAACCTGGTGTGTTTGGTTCTCAAGTTTGAACTACCTCCAGTCTTTTTCTTAGGCATCGCAGTTTAGCGCCTCTGACCTAAACCCTGGTGTGTTTGGTTCTCAAGTTTGAACCACCTCCAGTCTTTTCTTAGGCATGCGTAGTTTGGCGCCTCTGACCTAAACCTGGTGTGTTTGGTTCTCAAGTTTGAACCACCTCCAGTCTTTTCTTAGGCATGGGCAGTTTGGCGCCTCTGACATAAACCTGGTGTGTTTGGTGTGCCCAGTTCAAGTTACGCGATAGAGCCTTGAACCGCCTCCTGTTTGGTTCTCAAGTTTGAACCACCTCCAGTCTTTTCTTAGGCATGCACAGTTTGGCGTCTCTGACCTAAACCCTGGTGTGTTTGGTTCTCAAGTTTGAACCACCTCCAGTCTTTTCTTAGGCATGCGCAGTTTGGCGCCTCTGACCTAAACCTGGTGTGTTTGGTTCTCAAGTTTGAACCACCTCCAGTCTTTTCTTAGGCATGCGCAGTTTGGCGCCTCTGACCTAAACCTGGTGTGTTTGGTTCTTAAGTTTGAACCACCTCCACTCTGTTCTTAGGCATGCGCAGTTTGGCGCCTCTGACCTAAACCTGGTGTATTTGGTGTGCCCAGTTCAAGTTACACGAGAGAGCCTTGAACCGCCTCCTGTTTGGTTCTCAAGTTTGAACCACCTCGAGTCTTTTCTTAGGCATGCGCAGTTTGGCGCCTCTGACCTAAACCCTGGTGTGTTTGGTTCTCAAGTTTGAACCACCTCCAGTCTTTTCTTAGGCATGCGCAGTTTGGCGCCTCTGACCTAAACCTGGTGTGTTTGGTTCTCAAGTTTGAACCACCTCCAGTCTTTTCTTAGGCATGCGCAGTTTGGCGCCTCTGACCTAAACCTGGTGTGTTTGGTTCTTAAGTTTGAACCACCTCCACTCTGTTCTTAGGCATGCGCAATTTGGCGCCTCTGACCTAAACCTGGTGTATTTGGTGTGCCCAGTTCAAGTTACACGAGAGAGCCTTGAACCGCCTCCTGTTTGGTTCTCAAGTTTGAACCACCTCGAGTCTTTTCTTAGGCATGCGCAGTTTGGCGCCTCTGACCTAAACCCTGGTGTGTTTGGTTCTCAAGTTTGAACCACCTCCAGTCTTTTCTTAGGCATGCGCAGTTTGGCGCCTCTGACCTAAACCTGGCGTGTTTGGTTCTCAAGTTTGAACCACCTCCAGTCTTTTTCTTAGGCATGCGCAGTTTGGCGCCTCTGACCTAAACCTGGTGTGTTTGGAGTGCCCAGTTCAAGTTACGCGAGAGAGCCTTGAACCGCCTCCAGTTTGGTTCTCAAGTTTGAACCACCTCCAGTCTTTTTCTTAGGCATGCGCAGTTTGGCGCCTCTGACCTAAACCTGGTGTGTTGGGAGTGCCCAGTTCAAGTTAAATGAGAGAGCCTTGAACTGCCTCCAGTTTGGTTCTCAAGTTTGAACCACCATCAGTTTTCTCTTGGGCATGCGCAGTTTCGCGCCTCTGACCCAAACCTGGTGTGCTTAGTTCTCAAGTTTGAACAGCCCCAATCTTTCTTTTAGGCATGTGTAATTAAGCGCCTCTGACCTGAAGGATATGAATTGACCAACGCCGACTAGGCAATGGGAAGAGAACCAGTTTCTCACCAACCCATCATACTGAGGTAAAAGTATGAATTGCCCAACGCCGACTAGGCAATGGGAAGAGAACCAATTTCTCGCCAACCCATCATACTGGGGTAAAAGTATGAATTGCCCAATGCCAACTAGGCAATGGGAAGAGAACCAGTTTCTTGCCAACCCATCATACTGGGGTAAAAGTATGAATTGCCCAACGCCAACTAGGCAACGGGAAGAGAACCAGTTTCTCGCCAACCCTATCATACTGGGGGTAAGAGTATGAGATTAACTACCCAATGCTGATTGAAGGCAAAGGAGAGAGGAAATTAATTCCTCGACAACTCACCATGTTGAGGGGAATAACATGGCTAGCCCAACTCAAACGGTAGTTGGTAAAGGCCAATCAAACCCGTTGATAGCTGGGGATTTGCTAAAAATCCCATAAAACCTGTCATATTAAATTCTTACCTCTGACAGTACGACTTGGAACGCTTTGCATAAAAACAGAGAAAACTACTTTTTGATGGCAAGTTATTTGTTGTGCAAGAAGATTTCCTAGCCAACTAATAAAAGAATCAAAAAGTAGTTATCCTTATTCATCATTTAAAAAGAATGGAGTTACAAAAGAAATCTGAGAACCAATAAAGACCTTTCTTTTATTACAAGTTCTCATTACAAAAAGAATGAAGAATAAAAGAAAACTATGGATCTCCGAGATGCTTTAACTTACTCATCACTTCGTCAACCACTCGACGATGAGTTGCCTCTATAGAGTGTCGAGCCTGCCGGAGTAGGTCATCATCATTCATTGCAACTTGCTGGATGAGATGCTGGCGAGATTCTTCCATAGTACGGCTTCTTATTGTTTCCTCCTGATCAACTTGCTCCCGTTGAAGGATCAGCGCTTCCCGCTTCTTAACGGCTTCTCCTAAGTGAAGCTCGCTCTCTACTAAGATCGCCCGAGCATTAGCAATGGCCTCATGGGTCCGGAGAATGGCAGCCTGGCTCCCCTCAATTTCAGAGTTCACCAACTCCAAACCTCTAAGAATAGACTCCCGACTAGCCTGGAACCCTGCTAACGCTCGAGACCACTCTTCTTCTTGGCGCTTCAATTCTTCTCGACGAGCAACCAAACTCCACCCGAAGACGAGCCCATTCGATCCCAGTAATAGACTCAACATCCGCTTGGCGAATTGTGTTGAGTATGTTCATTTGCTCTTCCAAAATTCTAAAACGGGCCCGGTAAGGAGCTGCTCGGTCTCGTCCCCCAACTTCTTTGATGTTTTCCAGATAACGGAATAATATTGGACGTGCGAAGTTGAAGAAATCATGGCCAGCAAGGACCATCTCGATACATCTCCTTAATAAATGCATAAAATCAACGACACTCAAGTTGAAAAGTTCTTCAAGAGGATTTGAAGTGTCAACAGACAAAACAGGTAATACGGACAGGGGAACAGTGGCTACCGGTGTCGAAGAAGAGGCCCGTCCTTGTATCAGGTTCATGACATGCGGGGCCAGTAAAGCAAATACAGATCTGGTGGAATCAGGAACTGGAGAAGGAGGGCTGCTAGTACAAGTCGCCCGAGTAGCGCCACCAACAGGAGAAGATGAGGGGGTATCTCCACCAGAAGCTCCTCCGATGGCAGAAGAAGCTTCAAATGAGAACTTTAAATTCTCCTCATCCTCGATTGGAAGATTAGAAGCTGGAGGAATTACAGGTGTCTCAACAGCCATTATAGTAGAAGGTGTTAGAATCGCTGGCTGAGAAAAAGAAGGCACGCCAACGACCATGGGAAATGTCTCAGTGGAGCAGACTGGCGTTGGAGATGGCATGCTAGGAGAAGGTGTAGCCTCATTAGCAGCAGTTGCGTTAATAATCTCAGTTCTCTCATCACTTTCCAATTCGTCAATTGGGGGAATTGAAGAGGGAACAGAGGCAGGAGCCGGTGTGGAATAATAAGCCGTAAATTCGCCAGCAGAGCTACCCAAACCACCAACGGAGCCGGAATGGTCCATCCTATCGTCAGACTCTACTTGGGTAGTCGAATGCATTGGCGAGAGAAGTTGACCACCTGCATTTCAGAAGACCAGAAAAGCAGTGTTACGTTAAATAATAACGGGCAAAAGATAAAATGCTAAGGGCCATACCAGGCGATACAAGTCCAGTTGTCGGACTCGAAGGGGGAGCCACTGTCGTTTCCAGCAATGTACCCGTCTCGCTACCCGTTAGTTGCGCCACAGGTTCTGCCACAGGTCTTACGGCCAAAGGGGCCGAAACCTCAACAACACTTGGAGCTTTAGCAGGTTCATCCTCTCTTGCCGATGCTGGGGGTAGAGCCGAAGCCAACAAGTTTGAAGCAAGTTTGACAGCCACTTCTTGGGGAGCTATCAAAGTTTCCTGAGCCAATTTTTGCTTCTTACCCGGTCTTCTCTTTAAAGTGCCGCGGCGTTTGAGAGCTGGACTCAAGGGACGACTGACAACAGGCTGGGGAGCTCCACCAGCACCAGTATTGTCATCGTCATCACTGGCATCGTCGTTGGACTCGCTGGCGTCTGAAGGCTCAGCCGCGACGCCAAGGAATTCTTCCATTCCTTTTATCACTCTAGAAGCACCCTGGCGGCTAATGTAGAGGGCTTCAATCTCTTTGCAACAACTGCGATTGAGAGAGAAGCCGGGCACGTCAGCATTCGCGATACTGAGCCAGTTGCAAAAGCTGAGGGTCATGGCCAATTCTGGCGCCTTCTGGGGCAAGGAGAATTCAGCCTCGGTCCCACTTGCCGCAAAGTGGAACCAACCACGAGCGCCTTCGTATAAATTCCCCTCATGAGCGAGATCTTTATTCGGATTGCCCACATAAAGTTGGGAGTATCCAAACTGACGAGCAAAGCGACTCGGAGTGTATGGCTCGATCCGACACCCGAGATCTTGACGATACACCAAGTGTCCGGGACGGATGTTGAGAAGCCACCAGAATGCTCCTGCAGATAAAGTAGTGAACTTATTTGCTCCTACGGCGTCCTTCAGCCTCAACCCATATTCTCCGCCAGGGAAGTCGGGGAAACACCTGAAAATCTCATAGTTCTGAAAGCCACGAAGAGTCTTCCGAATTTGAGACATATAATTCTGCTTCCACGAAGAGCGTTCATACAGCTCTACAAAGAAGCACTTTTCACCCGAATGACGCTCTGGTGCACTCATTAAAGAAGGACAGTGCAAGACGAACCACGCCATCAAATAGGTGTAGGGCATCTCCACCCTAGGGTTTGGAGTCTTCGGTTGGGCAGTCTCTTTCGATTTGCCCTTTCTTTTCCCCTTGACCTTAATAGTGGGGAGGAAATCACGACAGAACACCCTCAGTCCATACTGCAAATTGCATACCATGGCGGGAAAAAGTCCAAGGGGTCGGCCATATGCTAGAAGAACCGCTGGATATACCACGGTCACCGCAATTGCTTCTTTGGGCAACGACGGCACGACGCATCTCTTAAGCCACAACATCAAAAACCCAGCAATGAGACCTCTGTTGGAAACCGAAAACTGGGCTTGATAGTGATAGCTCTTGAATGAAGTGCCAGGACAGTATCCATTCTCATTGGATTCAGTGGTATAATATAATAGGTGGCAGCCCTTAGCAATGCGGTGATCAATCTCTGAGCCATAGACGGGTGGATGGCCATGGATAGTCGTTGAACTATCCTTAGAATTCAAGTTGGCAAAGAGGTACTCGGCCCATTTCTTGTGGCCGATACCGTGATTACGCGCACCTGTCTGGTCAGCACAAATATGATAATGGCACATCATCTCCCAATATGAGGCATAGATGCGCTCATCCCTAGCCAGTAGCATGTTCAACTCATCGGTGGTGGGGATATACTCCTCGTAAGGGACTTTGCCCATTGAGAGCCCAGAAACTTCAAACATCTCGTGGAGAGCGAACCCTAGCTCACCAACTGGTGTAAAGAGAGTACAAGTCTCAGGGTTATATATCTCCAAGAGGCAGTAAAAATGATAAGCACTCTGGGGAAACCCGAATTGGACATTCCTGATAGTTTTATACAAGCCAATATCCTTTAAAATGGGCTCATAGGAATCCAGCATGTACTGAACGAGGTGGGCCCACCACATATTGTTAGAAGAATGAACCCAGCCAGGCATCCTGAAGTCGCTGGCCGGGTACTGACCATCCTTCGCCAGGAACTCACTTAAGAAAGTTCGGGCACGAGATGGGACTTCTCCTACTGGAAGCTCCTTGCCAAATCGGCCTGGAAGCAAGCAGTAATGCATCTGGGGGGACCATCTTGATAAAACCCTTGTGCACCAAATTTGCCTGTTGGGACGCCATCTTGCTCTTGAGTTAGTCCCCACTTTAATTCCCGAGGCATCGCCAGCCTCTGGAGATAGACTAGAGGATAGCTACGATCCATTCTAGGCAGAAACATCAACATTTCACCTGAGTTATATAACCAAACGCGCTCCTCTTCAGAAAGGATCTCATCTGATTGATCCATCTGGTCTCTAAAGAGGAAGGCAGGTTTCTCCATCGCCTCTCTATTCACAGTTTCGAAGGCTGCGTCAGTTATGATTTCTCGCGCAGTAATGGGGTGATACTTGATCAGCTTCTCCTTGCGCTCCTTCGGGTCTGGCTTATATGAAGCCAAGATAGTGGTGAAGTGAAATTGGCCTGAGGGATCAGAACCCCCAGCAAAGCCGAAGTAATTTTTATGGGGAAGGGCCTCCATCGAATACCCTACTGCAAAGAGAAGCACCAGAGTTAGAGAAGTTTCTATGAGACAGAAAAATTCTCTAAGTATGGACGCGCGAATCTAAAAATTAGAACGCGCGAAGTTAAGAATAGCGCAGCGCGAAGCTAAAAATTAGACCGCGCAGAAGTCAAAATAGCCTCGCGTTTCAGCGCGACTGCTACTTAAAATAGCCTCGCGTTTCAGCGCGACTGCTACTTAAAATAGCCTCGCGTTTCAACACGACTGCTACTTAAAATGGCCCCGCGCTTCAAAATGCGAGGATGACGCGATAACTTCGCGTAAGAAGAAAGTCAGAGACTTTTCTTCTTCTCCAAGCCTTACAGCAGGAGTACGGCAATCTCGCCAGTAAAAGAGTTGATTGGTCAGTTAAGATCAAACCAAATCACTCTAGAGATGTTCTAAAAAGTCTCGATGGAGAGATTCTTACCTCCGATAGGTAAAATGTGGGCTGGCGCGTCGCTGCCATGGCCGCCGCCACCACTGCTTGCGCCGGCCGCCGATGATGGAGCTGCGCGAGAAGTAGCACGAGTCTTGGGCGCCATTTCTCAAAAAGTTGAGGAAAATCGATGGGAAATTGGGAGAAAATTGGTCGGAGAACGCTCGGATCGCCTGAGTTCTGATCGCCTAAACCTCTGTGATCTCTGGAAAATTCTCAAGCAAAGTGAAGAGAAAAGAGATAGAGATTTCATTTAAATGAGGGAAATCGCCTCTTGGAGTTCGGCACGGATTTCGGAGAAAATGACTAATCAGTTACTCCCCGAAACGCAGAATAGATAACCCCACGGGGGGGGTTGAAAAACGCGAAGCTATTTAACTCCGCGTAATTCCCCAAAACGCGAAGTTAACTTGGTATTTTCAGCTTCGCGTTTTCATAAAGAACTTAGATTTTTGGCCAAGTTAAGAGGATCTTTACTCGATCATATTGCCATTAATAATCTAAGTTACGCAAAAGAGCCTTAGATTATTTTACCAAAATTATTGACCATCTGTTTGTTGCGCAAGCAAGATATTTGAAGCCAACAGATAGAGAGGAAAATAATTTGCTCTCTATTCATAAAAGAAGAGATTACAAAGAGGGAGTTATAGCTCTCTCAAAAGCTTTTACATGATCAACTCATCAATAACCAAACAGTAAGACTTCTCTACGGGGTGTTGAAGCTCAGTTCCCTGGTTCACATGCAAAAGAACTTCAGATTTCTCGACGGGATGTTGAAGCTCAGTTCCCTGGTTCACATGCAAAAGATCTCCTCTGCAAATGCCAATTCGGATCTGTCATTCGAAATGAAGCACGAGAGGAAAGGGAAGTGCTGCATTGAAGCACAATTCTGAACTGCAAGTGCTGCAGCTCCCTATTTTACAGCTCCTTCAGGAGTTTATCTCTCGGAGCCAGAGCTTGAAACCTGCAATTATGTTGTAAAGCATATGCTTCTGACTTCCTTAGAGTTACTTTTGCTGATGAAGATCGATGGACCCGCATACATTTCTCTTCAGAAAGGATTGAACTTACTGCAAAAGGATCAGAGTTTCCAAAAGAGTGAAAACGCTGAGCTAAGCTAACTCCGCGCACAGTTGAAGAAATAGCCTCGCACTTTAAACGCAGAGGATGATGCGATAACTTCGCGTATAGGGGGATGAGTTTTCTTTCTGCTCTTTCCTTCTCTTTCAAATTCATCACGACTGCTAATCAAAGATAGCCTCGCAATTCATCGCGACTGCTAATCAAAGATAGCCTCGCAATTCATCGTGACTGCTAATCAAAGATAGCCTCGCAGATTCATCGAGACTGCTAGTCAGATAAGCCCCGCGTTTCAAGCACAGGGGATGACGCGATAACTTCGAGGAGAACGGCGATCTCTCCGGTAAAATAAACAGTTGGCTGGATTAAACCAGGCCGAAACATCTCAAGAATGGTTCTTAGAAGCCCAAGAGTTAAGGTTTTTACCTTCGGAAGACGCTGCATAGACTGGTTCGCCGTCGCGTCTACCTTCACGGCTGCTGCCATTAACGCCGGCCAACTTGCACGATGTCGCACTCTTCCTAGATGGCATCCTAGTGATGAAGATCTATGGAAAGGAAAAAGAAGTTCAGCTGGAGATCATTCTTTCAAAATAAGAAGCCTGAGTCGCCTGCTCTGAAGCCCTAAGATTCTTCGGATGAGATGAAGAAGAAGATGAGCCGGAAGCTCTATTTAAACAGAATTTCCGTCGCTTGGTATTCGGCGTAGAAATTCAGGGTAATTAATGACATAATTACTCATTTCACTGAAGACGAAGTGAAGCTGATTAGCTCCGCGTAAGTGAGCATAACGCGAGATAGACTTGGTATTCTAACTCCGCGTTTCAGTTTAGATATCCAAAGTATTTCAAAATCTGCTGAAGTCCAGGCCATTTTGAAAACTTTGGAGGGGGTTCTGTTGGCAGTGAAAATTTCTAAGTTAAAAGGATTTTCCACAACAGAACGCGGAGCCAGTTCAGTAGCCCCGCGTTTGGTTATATTAACCCTGCGTTTGAATAAAATGCGGAGATGTTTAACTAGCTCCGCGTTGATTCCGCAAGTCTGGCTAGTATTTAGCCTCGCGTTTGAGTGAAACGCGGAGATGATCAATAGCTCCGCGTTAGCTCCGCGTTTTGGTTATTTAGCGCCGCATTTTGATGCGATTAAAACTCCGCGTAAGCAGATAACCAGAATCTTAGATTGATTGAGATTATGATTTTGGGCCTATCCAAATACCCAAATCAAGTCTAATCAGAATTCCATCGAAACTAAGATATTTGATTGGAATCCTTGATGAATGCGAGTTCTATTTAGATAGAAACTCTTGCATTAACCTGGGGCTATAAATACCTTCCTGGTGAAATCCTATGGATCTTCTTTTCGGCAATTGAGATATTTTTCTGAAATCTTGGAGAATTCAAGTTACGCATAGAGCCTTGAGTTCGTGAAGATCAGAGAAAATCGCCATCTTCTTCCTGAAGTTCTTGAGAAGTTCGAGTTACGCGAGAGAGCCTTGAACAAATCAAAACCAGAGAAGATCGTCTACAGTCGGCCGATATCTTCAAGAGAGAAGTTTTCAACGTACCGATCGTCAAAAGGAGCTGCTTGACAGATCCCATCGCCACAGATCCCACGAATTATTGTAAAAGAGAGAGATTGAAATATAAAATCCTCTTGTTTGTTCTTTTTAATCTTGTTCACTTCCGTTGTAATTCAAGATTATTCAATGGAAGGAAGCGAAGGAACTTTTGCGGCGAACAAAAATCTTGTGTGATTTCTTTGTGATTTCTCTTGTGGTTGAGAACTAGAAAGTTGTAGTCCTCTTTTGATATAGTGAAAGTTTTGCGATCGTGTCCCTGTGGACGTAGGCATATTGCCGAACCACGTTAAATCTACGTGTTCTCTGTCTCTGCTATTTTTCTCTTCGGTTAACTATTTGATTCCGCTGGTTGTTGCATTAGTATTATTCCGCTATCTTTTACTAACAATTGGTATCAGAGCCCTATTTCGGGTCAGATTTCACTCAGATCGGTGTTGATTTTGAGTGGGAGTTATGGCGGAAGATAGGAGGGAAAGATTGAAAATTTTGATGGGACAGATTTTCAATGGTGGAAATTGCAGATGGAAGATTATTTATATCAAAAGAATTTATATCAACCACTGTTTGGAGAAAAACCAGAAAAGATGATAGATGAGGAGTGGAATAGTTGGACAAGAGAGCTTTAGCGCAGATTCGATTGTGCCTGACAAAGCAGGTTGTGTTAAACGTCTCCAAGGAGAAAACCACTTCAGATTTGATGTCAGTATTGGCTAAATTTTATGAGAAGCCGTCTAATTCAAATAGACTGTTTCTAATGAAAAAGTTGTTCAAATTGAGGATGCCTTCTGACACTTCAGTTGTTAATCATTTGAACGAATTTAACACATTATGGGCACAATTTGAATCCTTAGATTTTGTCTTTGCTGATGACATTAAAGCTTTGATATTTATGTGTTCGTTACCGGGTAGTTGGAGTAATGTTGTTATGGCCATCAGCAATTCTTCCAATACTACTCTTAAATTTGATGATGCTTTGAGTACAATCATGAATGATAAGTTGATGAAAAAGAGCATGGGTGAGAGCATAGTTTCTACAAGTACTGCTTTGTCTGTTGATAATGACTGAAGGAAGGAAAGAGATAGAAGTTTAAGTAGGGAGTCGAAGCAAAGAAGAAGATCAAAATCTAAGGGGAAGTTCAAGAAAAAGTTAGTGTGCTGTAAGACAGAGGGTCATATGAAGAAGGATTGTCCAAACAAAGATAAGGAAGGAGCGAATGTGGTGAATCCAAGTGAAAAGTATGATGACTTGTGCTTGTCTGCTCATACAGAATCAAGGTCAGATCCGTGGTTTGTGGATTCAGGGGTTTTGTTCCATTACACTGCTCGCAGAGAATGGTTTGAGAATTATGTCCAAGATGTTTTTGGGCATGTTACTGTTGGTAATAGGCAGGAATGCAAAATTGTCAGTAAGAGGACAATTTAGTTAAAATTGCACAATGGTGGAAAGTTGCCTTTACAAGAGGTCAGGCACATACCAGATTTCAAGAAGAATTTGATATCTGTTAGCGAGCTGGATGGCGAAGGTTATCAAATCTCATTTGAGAGGAAACAGTGGAAGATCAGTTAAGGAGCAATGGTAGTGGTCAAGGGTCAGAGAGTGAGAACTCTATGTTTACTCTCAAGCTTGGTGGATCACGTTGTTTTTTTTGCCACAATGAAGAATGAGAAGGCTATCATATGGTATCAGAGGCTCGGTCACTTAAGTGAAAGCGGCATGAGGGTATTGCAATCCAGAGATATGTTGACAGATATGAAAGATGCTAATTTTGATTTATGTGAAAACTGTGTATTTGGAAGGCAGAAAAGAGTTAGCTTTATAAAGGATGGCAAGGAGAAGAAAACCGAGAGATTGGAGTTGGTATATACAGATGTATGGGGGCCTTCTTCGGCGAAGTCTTTTGGAGGTAATTCTTATTTTGTTACTTTCATAGATGATGCAAGTAGGAAAACATGGGTGTTTGCACTTAAGCAGAAATCCGATGTCTTCAAAATCTTAAATGTATGGAAAGCTCTTGTTGAGAATGAAACATGTTTGAAGGTGAAATGTCTGTTGTCAGATAATGGTGGGAAATTTGCAATAGAGAGTTCGATGACTATTGCTCTACCCACGGGATCAGGAGAGTAAAGACTGTACCGAGGACACCGCATCAAAATGGCGTGGCTAAGAGGATGAATAGAACCATTTTGGAGCGAGCTCGGAGTATGAGACTATATGCTGTCGGCGAAAAATTCTGAAAAAGTAAAATAGATCCATGAATGCAGAGACAGAAGCCCGCAACTCATCGGATCCGTAGAAACTGAGGACCGCGAACCTAAGAAACTGAGGTCCGCGAATCTAAGAGACCGAGGTCCGCGATCCAGGCGACATAGTAGGATCGCGAATCTAAAGTTGAGATTCGCAAATACTACCTATAACTTTCGGATAGGGGTTTAATACAAAGTCACCCGACCCGAACAAAACAACTGTCACCTCTGATCGTGGGAGTAACTGCCAACCGAATGCAGCGGCATTACTTCGATCGTGGGAGCAACTGCCCAACGAATATGGCGGCACTTCTCGAGTAGTGGGAGCTAACGGACGAGCAAAATATGGCGGGACGTTACTCCAAGACCACTATAAAAGGCGGGGAGCGAAAGAGATACACAGATAGAGAGACACGGGCAAAGAGATAGACAGAGAGACAGATATATAGAGACAGGCAAAAAAAGAAAAAGAGAGAAAAGAGCTTTATTTTCTTCCTATTAGCCAGCTGAGAGATATTGTACGGAGTGTCAACGGAGAGCAGGATCGTCCTCCATAGCTACCTAGAAATCCAGCTTTAAACAAAGGGGAAGAATCATCTTCCTCATCTTCTGTAAACGGGAAACCGTTCGATTGTAACCCTTTTTATTGAAAATACTTTGATATTAAGAGTGTTTCACTTTCATGGCGAACAGAAGATTGGCGACTACGCTGGGGACTACCATCACCTCCAGTGACTTGGTGGTAGCTCAATCCGACAACATTCCAGTTGGTAGTATGGTCGACTCGCTCACCATCTCCGTCGACCAGCAAAGGTATGAAGAATTTCTTTCTTCAGGCTCTAAGAGCCCTACTTCCCTAAAGGGATACTATAAAACCTCCAAGAGGTGGCGATGGCTTGGTTAAGGGAATCTACGGACCAAGATAGTTCGAGATCCCTTTCCTCAACAAAGGGCTCTCTGCCTGCTCCGGCAAAGAACCATGATCTCTCAAACCAAGTGGACCAAAGTCCCCGCTTTAACAAGGGAAAGCGACCATTATCCGCTCTGCAAAGCTGTCATGTGGAGAAGGAGGTTCCACTCACTCGTACAGCGAGAAGGAACCTAAGGAGAAGCAAAACTCGTGCCCTTCATAAGGACGCGCAACAAAAGGAAACTGCCAACTCATCTCGGCAGAAACCCGCGATTCAACTATGGAAGCCTAAAGGCGTGGTTGATCAAAAGGCAGACGAGTTCGCCCACGTTCCCTACAGGAAGAGAGGTGGGCCCTTCAAAGTTGTCCATTATCAATGCAGGACACACATTCGCGGAAAATCCGAAGAATCTCGCAGAAGGGGCATGCCTATCCGTGAGCTGTCTCTCACAAATAAGCCTATCAAAGATTCCGGTGCAAGAGATCTTAGGGAACTTCTAAACAAGAGAAAAGAAGAATCCCATGTGTCTCGATGTCACTGTGAACGACTGATCACTGCAGTACTGTCTCACTGCCATTGCTCAACTCACGCCCGATCCTCGGTGTTTTGTCGATTGTCATCTCCATCAACGTCGTCACTCCAATCGGCAAAAAGGAGATGACGCAGGCTCGAGTTTTCTGAGCCGGAATATTTCGCGACAACCTCCAACATGATAAGTGTTGGAGAAAAGAAGAAGAAAAAGAAGGCGAAGAAGATCCCTGAAGAAGAAACTTCTGACCCAGAGCTCTCTTCAAGTTCAAAAAATTCATCCAACGAAGAGCGAGGAGATTTTCGGCACACTCGACTTAGAAGTGGGGCCGCGATCCCTATGAACTATAGATAGATGGCGGGGATATCATCTGGTGAAGAAGATACAGCCAAATCTGTTATGGCTGAATCGCAGACGTCAGATTCATTCCTCGAAGACTCCGCTTCTGCATATATGACGCAGAACAACGTCTCAGAAGAGTTCATACGAAGAATGGAGGAGCAAGATAGGCATATCCAGCAGCAGCAAAACACCATCAGCGAGCTTAAAGATATGCTACATGTTTTGATGGAGCTAGAGAAAGCTAGGCTGAAGAATACAGAAAAGAAGGCCGAAGAAGAAAGTCACGGTCCCCGCAACAATAAAGAGGAAGAAGAGCATCATAAAGATGATGACCGCCACCCCGTACACCAGGAGGGAGACGCAAACGCTGTCTGGATGGAGAGCCTCCAGAATCAACTAAATGCCCTCATGCATAAGGGCGACTTACAAGAATTGGGAGTAGCAAGGCCATATCCCATGGAGTGGGAAACGGTGCCGTTCCCGGAAAGCTACGAACCATTGAAGCTCAAATTCTTTGATGGTAGAGGTTCACCGAATCAACACCTCTACTATTTTAAGTCGCAGATAGGGCATTTATCCGGAAATGACCCTATTATCACGAGAGTATTTGTTAGTACCTTAACCGGGCTAGCTTTTGAATGGTTCCGAAGATTGGAACCGGGAACCATCAATTCATGGAGCGACATGGAAAGAGCCTTTCTCACTAGGTTCTATGAAGACGATATGGAGGTATCCATGCCGGCACTTCTAGCAGCCAAACAGAAGAAAGGGGAGTCAGCCCGAGACTTTATCAAAAGATTTCAGAACGATTCTCTCAGGTGCCCGCATGGGATGCCAGAGAAGACCCTGGTAGAAACCTTCGACATAATTTATCGACCAAGGTTCTAACTAGGATGGGGGCGGTAAAGTCCTCAACTTGGAAAGATCTCGCCCTACAAGCGGAAAAAGCTGAAGAAATTGCTCAAAGGCTTGAAGAAGAAGGCGGCGAGGAGAAATCGAAGCGAGTTGGCGATAACAACTATAAGCCTCGATCCCGAGGGTATAAGGGAAAGGAGACAATGGCCACTGACGCGCCACAACTCGCGAAGACTTCCCCGAAGTTTCAGACACGAATGCTACAAAAGCAATATTCCTTCAAGGATGAGCACACGAAGACTATCTTCAACCTCCTCATGAGTAAGAAGATGCTGAAGTTGATAGAATCCAAACGACCGGAGGAAGCTGGTAAAGTTAATGATCCTAACTACTGCGTCTACCATAGGATCATTAACCACCCCACCCAAAACTGCTACATCCTTAAGGACAAAATCCAGGCCTTAGTGGATGCCAATGTCATCAAGCTTCAAGAGCACCAGAAGAAGGTGACTGCGAACATGGTGACCGTCAAGTTCGGCAAAGCACCAAACTGGATAGAGTCAACAGTTCAAGATGGAGTGCAACCCATCCATAAAGGTACGATGCAAGTCAAAAATTTTGATCCCCATCAGCAGCAAAGGAAAGGACTATTCCCCTTTGAAACTGAGAGAGGGGAGATACTATGGGTTCATCCTGATCTCTTAAATGATGAACAATGGAGTTCCAGTTCGTCCGGGAAGAAGCAAAGAGGGAAGGTCTTCACCTCTTATGTCGTTTCCGTAATTCCCGAAGATGATGAGATCATCCCTGCCCTGACCTATTCAGAAAAAGAGATCGGAAACTCCTTGGTCGCTGATGCAGACCCTCCCCCGTAGGGACCCGATCGGGAAAAGATTACTTGAAGAATTACGGCCAAACAACAGATTTTCAGCCACATCCAGAGAAAGAAAAGCAAAAGGAGGTGAAGTTTGACAAGACTCTAAGGAAGAAGGGAAAAGAACTAGCGGAAGACTCGCGGAAGTCATTCTAGTTCGACATCCTAGCACAATTGGCCAATATCCCTGCAAGGATAACCTTGTATGAACTCCTGAAGCTCACCAAATCTACTAGGGAAGCTTTAAGAGAAGCTCTGCAAGATTCGGAAGTGTTCTTGGTGCAAGTACCAGAGAAGATCGAGGAAGGAGAGTCTCTTTGCGCGACATGTCACCAGATATCGGGTAAAAGCATCCCTTGCGTCACCTTCTCTCCGAAGGATATGCAAGTCAGGAGAAATAAGCATCATCGCCCTTTGTATTATAAGGGATACATAGGATCTACGGAGATTGATCGTATTCAAGTTGATCCAGGCTCGGCCTTGAGGATCATGCCGCGGAGAATGCTACGATATCTTGGAATACCGATAAACAGGTTAGCCACAACCAACACTACTATTTTCGGGTTCAATGCTAACGGTAGTAGACCCCTGGGTAAAATAAAGCTCAAGTGTCAAATCGGTGACCTGAAGACAGAAGTCACGTGTTACGTGATAGATGCGGACACGTCATACAACCTATTATTGGGGAGGCCCTGGATCCATAGCAATCTAATCGTGCCCTCCACGCTACACCAATGCATGAAGTATGTCGACAAAGACGCAAACGTGAAGACACTCATCGCAGAAAAACAACCTTTCAAGGGAGTTGAAAACTACTTCACTGATGCGTTGCTGTATCAATACGCGTTCGGCGTCACAGAACAGCCCGATCAAGATGACTCTGACAGTGGCAAAGAGGCTGATACAGAATCAGGATCCGAGAATTCAGAATCCAAGGATGTAATTTGGTATGGTGAGCCCATTGTGATAAGCCTCGAGGGCCTTGATGTAAATAACCCCGTTCACTCTGATGGTGAATGGATGATAAATGAAAATCTTGAATTTGCTTATTATTTTGGTGTTGATTCTGAGCCTTCAAGTACTAGCACAAATGCATTTAGCGACTGTGTAAAAGATATATATTCTCTGACTTCCTTCCAAGCACCTATCCGATCATCCTTATATGAATTAAGTGATGACGTTGAAAGTGCTGACCGAGCTGTCTTTGAGGTCCCTCCTAGAAATGGAACCCAAAAGATCATAATGTTCGGAAAAGCAAGTCACGGGAATAAGGAGAAATGTTCAGCCTCTGGGGAAGAACAGGGAAAACCTGAGTTCTTCCATTATGATGAAAATTCTCATGGAATAATAAAGAAAATGGGATACAATCTGGCCGAAGGCAGGGGGTTGAATTTCGAAAAAGGAAGGAAGACGATCCTTCAACCTTTTGTTCCAGATGGGAAGACGCCAGACTATTACCAGAAAACCGGCAGGGAGTTGGGCTACGTCACCACTTCCGAGAGCTCCTCAAACGACAAGGCTGAGAAAAGATACTATGATCATTAATCAGAATCATCATGTTGGGATTCAGATGTCAGCACAGGCGTGATTTTTCGTGAGGTATCCGCAAACATGACTTCCATTGTCCGCGAAGCAGTCATCCGCGAAGAGGAGGATTTGAAAGAAACCCCACCAGTAAGAGACGACCATTGGGACAAGCATCTCAATATGAAGTGGGAGATTCAGTTTGAACAGCGAAAGCCCCCGACTGAAGATAAAGTGATCCAAATCAATATGGGGAATGAAAAGAATCCTAAACCCATATTTATAAGTGAGAATCTATCCTCGGAAGAGAAGGAGGAATTGATATCCCTCATCCGCGAATACATTGATATTTTTGGTTGGAGTTATGAGGAGATGCCTGGGTTGGATCCAAGCGTAGCGGTTCACGTATTGAAGATCCAACCAGAAGCTAAGCCAGTAAAGCAACAACAACGAAGATTTCGCCCAGAGATCATGGAAGCTATAGAAGCTGAAATCAAGAAGTTGATCGCGTCAGGCTTTATCCGCGAGGAACAGTACCCGAGTGGGTCGCAAATATAGTTCCCGTGACCAAGAAGAATGGAAAAATCAGAGTCTGTATAGACTTTAGAGATTTGAATGAGGCTTGCCCTAAAGACAAATTTCTACTACTCATCACTGACATCATGATAGATAATACTTGTGGGTATGAGTGCATGACGTTCATGGATGGATTCTCGGGATACAATCAAATAAAGATGTGTCTCGATGACGAGAAGCATACGTCATTCAGGACGCCACTCGGGGTATACTGCTATACAGTCATGCCCTTCGGCCTAAAGAACGCAGGAGCTACGTACCAACGCGTCATGCATGCAATTTTCCAGGAGCACCTCCGGAAAACAGTGGAATGCTACGTAGATGACCTAGCAATTAAAAGCAGAAATAAAGAAGATCACTTGAAGGATTTAATGATAGTGTTTGACCTCATGAGGAAACACCAGCTCAAGATGAATCCGACCAAGTCTTTTCTGGGGGTCTCTAGTGGGAAGTTCCTTAGCTTTGTCGTAACTTCGAAAGGAATACATCTTGATCCAGATAAAGTCAAAGCTATTCAGGATATGCCACCTCCCCGTAACCTCAAAGAGTTGAGAGGATTACAAGGCAGGCTGGCGTACATTCGCAGATTTATATCAAACTTATTTGGTAAATGCCAACCTTTCACCAAATTGATGAGGAAAGGAGAATCGTTTATCTGGGATGACGCGTGCCAACAAGCTTTTGAAGAGATCAAACAATATCTCACGAAACCACCAGTACTCGTGCCCCCAGTTTCGGGGAGGCCCTTTCAATTATATGTGAGGGCTATGGATCATTCGTTGGGCGCTTTGTTAGTACAGAAGAATGAGTCAGGCCACGAGCAAGCCATTTACTACTTCAACAGAATGATGATCGGAGCGGAACATCGGTACAGCCCCGTGGAAAAAGAATGTCTAGCGTTGGTGTTCGCAATACAGAAAATGCGACACTACTTAGTTGGACAAACTATCCACGTTGTATCGAGAGTTAACCCTTTGAGAATATTAATGACCAAACCTGGGTCATTAAACTCAAGACTATCCAATTGGGCTATTTTGCTATCACAATATGATATGCACTTCGTCCCACAGAAGGCTATCAAAGGACAGGCCGTGGCCGACTTCTTGGCCGAACATCCAGTCCCGGCATCCTCAAGGTTATATGAGCAAATCCCAGGAGAATTGGAGGAACAGGATGTAATCCCAGAAAAGGATGGTTTGAGAAGATCTCTCGAATCAAATACAGTTTCAAAAGGTGTATGGCAACTCTTCTTCGACGGTGCCTCCCGAATGGGACTCAAAGGAAAGGCAACAGCGGGGGTGGGGGTTGTCCTCGTCTCGCCACACAACTACATCATTCCTCAAGCTTACTCATTGATAAGCTCGTGCTCCAACAACGTCGCGGAATACAATGCCCTCCTAATCGGCTTAAGGATAGCCAAACAACTGGGGGTTAAATATTTGGAGGCATACGGAGACTCTCAACTCGTTGTCAATCAAATAAAAGGGGAGTATGAAGTCAAGCACGAAGACCTTTTGCCGTATTATCATGCGGTGATCCAGATCGTTAACGATTTCTCGGGTTTCTATATCAACCATATAAAGTGCCACCTCAATAGTTATGCAGACTCGCTAGCTTCCTTGGCTGCTACATTAGCCTTGTCCAAGCATGCTAAAAGGCAAATTATGATAAGCAGCAAGGAGTTATTCTGCTCACAGGATGAGCTCAAAGAAGAAGCGAAGAAGCCACGAGAAAACGAAGCTGACGCTTTCATATCTAGAGTAGAGCCAAGGGATTGGCGTTTTCCTTATATAGACTATGTCCTTTATGGGATATTATCCGAAAGTCCGAAAGAAGCCAAAGCCATTTAGAGAAGGGTTATCCGGTTTTACAATAATGCGGAGCTCCAACCGCTATATAGAAAATCCTACGACGGAGTTCTACTTCGCTGTCTTTCCAACCGCGAAGCTCAACAAGTGCTCGAAGAAGCTCACGCTGGTATCTGCGGAGCACATCAGCCAGGACCGAAACTTTAGAATAGAATTCGAAGGATGGGTTACTATTGGCCTAAGATGATGATAGAAGCAGTCAACTACGCCAAGAAGTGTAGGGCCTGCCAAATACATGCAGATTTTATACATCAAGCTCCAGAGTATCTCCACCCGACGGCTACATCATGGCCATTTGAGCAATGGGGTATGGACATCATAGGGTCAATTTCTCCTCCATCGACGAAAGGGCACCGGTTCATTTTGGCCATAACTGATTACTTTTCAAAGTGGACTGAGGCCATCTCCCTGACTGAAGTAAAATCGCCAGATGTTATCAAGTTCATCAAGAACCATGTGCTTTATCGCTTTGGGATGCCTAGAAGAATAATTCACGACAACGGACCTCAGTTCGTAAGCCAAGTGTATTCTAGATTCTGCAACAAATACAGGATTGAAGATGTGGCTTCATCGCCATACTACCCTGCAGCCAATGGTCTAGCAGAAAACTTTAATAAGACCATTATAAAGCTTCTTAAGAAGTTTGTGTCATCTAATCAACGGGACTGGGACGAAAAGCTCGGAGAGTGTTTGTGGGTATACCGAACCACAGTCCGAACTCCCACCAATGCTACTCCGCTCTCCTTGGTGTATGGATCGGAAGCAGTCCTGCCTTCAGAAATCCAAATCCCTTCACTACGAGTCGCGTTAACAACGAGGATGACAGAAGAAGAAAAGCATCAGACTCCAAGAGTTAGAAGCCTTGGATGATAAACGCTTAGAAGCTCAACAGAGTATCGAGCTATACCAGGCGTGGATTTCCAGAACCTTTAACAAAAAGGCTAAACGAAGGGCTTTTAAGAAAAGTGACCTGGTCCTGTCAGTAAGAAGACCGATCATAACAAGCCAGAAGTCTATAGGAAAATTCCAGCCGAAGTGGGAGGGACTCTTCGTCATTGACACGGTCTACTCCAACGGGGCGTATCGGCTAACAAAGCCTAATGGTGACAAGATCCTGATGCCAATCAACGGCAAGTTCTTGAAGAAATATTATCCTTAGCAACACCAGTTATAATACAGCCAGGGCAGTTCTATGTTAGTCAAGAATAAATAGTTTCTCAGTAATCAGAACTTCGTCAATGAAAGTTCTTGGTTCCGGACTAGAAAGCCTCTAGTTCGCGAACCAGATTTTCCTTTATCAAAATTTGCCAAGTTAAACATTACCTCTGGCGAACCATATTTTCCTTTATCAAAATTTGCCAAGTTAAACATTACCTCTGGCGAACCATATTTTCCTTTATCAAAATTTGCCAAGTTAAACATTACCTCTGGCGAACCAGATTTTCCTTTTATCAAAATTTGCCAAGTTAAACATTACCTCTGGCGAACCAGATTTTCCTTTTATCAAAATTTGCCAAGTTAAACATTACCTCTGGCGAACCAGATTTTCATTCTATCAAATTTGCCAAGTTAAAAAAATTACCTCTAGCGAACAAGATTTTTCCTTCCATCAAATTTGTCAAGTCAATAACACATTTTGGCGGGTCAAGTTTATCAACAAGAAAGTTCTTTTATTCATAGTAGCTTTGGTTACTCAAGAATTATGATTCGTTTGAAAATTATCAAGTTAACAGTTACCTCTGATAATCAACATCAGAATCATCTTTCTAATGCTCTTAGTTAAGCAAAAAGAAAAGAATTTCTTTATTCATCATCAGATCAAAATTACATAGAACACTCTAGTGTTGTATAGTCAACAAGAGTGGATACAGGTCACTATAAAAAAAGGGGGGAAACTTGCTTCTGTTACCGTCTCTTTCGGCATGGTTCAGATCAAAAAGTTTGCTTCTGCAGACTCTCCTTTTGGAATGACGAACTTACTTCTGTAACTGCCTCTTTCGGCATGGTTTAGATCAAAAAGTTTGCTCCTTGGCCTCTACTTCCAATATGCTCTTGTAGCCTCCTTTTTTTTAGGAAGGCTTAAGAAAGTGCATAATCTTATTTCTTCTTTCCAACACGCAGTCAGGGGCCTCCTGGTTGGTTCCCCCAGGGATGTGCCAGCGAATTGATTAGTTCAAAACTCGCGTACCAGGTGCAAACCCCAGCTATCAGCTGATGGATTGCGCAAATTCAAGGTCCCTGGTCATTAGTACCCCGACCTTGTGGGGTACTAGGAAAGAAAAAAGACAATGCCCCCAGATCCGAAATCTTTTCTCTCATGTAAGATACATGAGACCTTCCAAGCCCCTTAAGGTATTGGAAGCAATTACGAGCCCATCGGGTCTGGACCATTATTAAGAAGAACGACTACGGTTATCTCCTACAACCAAAACAAATCCTCGTTAAAAAAAAAGAGGAAAGAAGTGGAGGGTATGAATCAGAAGAAGAGGCTTACCTTAATTAAGGAAAACGACTACGGTCAGAAGGACCTCGTCAGAAAGATGCCCCACTGGATTGATGCAGTCTGGAGGTCTTCTAACATGCCAATTCTTATCCATCACTCTGGTTGAAGAAGAAGAAAACATAGCCGCACCGGTGGATCTACTACAAAAGAGAAAGAGAAGAAAACTTCTTACTGGCTGAATGATCCTTCATCGAAGAAAGCATGTGACTTATATAGGCGGGATGCTAACTGTGATCTCTAGTTTAGAAGAGATAAAACCAAGATCTTCAGTCAAGATTTTCATTTCAGATCTCAACAGAATTTATTGCTGATTGCATGGGTTGCTTAGATATAGCAACCCGGAGATCTCGTCATTAATAAAGGCATGCAATGCTTCGATTTCCACGCCCAAACGGCTGCATCACATGGCTCGCAGAAGTCTCTACAAATTCTGAAGAATCTACGGTCTATTCCGCAAACTTCCAGAAGAAGCATCGCGGACCGGTGTTCCAGAACCCGGATCGCAGGTTAGATATAGACAGTGTAAATCCGCGAACACCTGAAAGTCACGTGACTTTGGAAAATCGCGGTACAGATATACAAATACCAGAGTTTTTACGATGATTCACAAACTTCAGACAAAAGATGACAAGTTTGTTAAGAAATCTCTGAACAATAACTTCGGAAGGCCAAAAAGAGATTCTCCATACAAGAGAATTCTTACAACAAAAAGGGGGAATCTAAAACAGTGTACACAATAGTTTCGCAGTTCAATGGTTCAAGAGGGCCTTTATTTTCTCCTCTGCATCGCCAATGTCCTGCTAGATGGTTTCATAAGCTTGCACAGCAGCCTGACGACGTAATTCCTCGTCACTGGCAATAAAACTCTGCGCTGCAGTAGCCTCCAGTGTAGCCAATTCAGCCTGTGCCGCCTGGAGATCTCTAGTTGCACTATCCTGCTGGCGCGATAAATCAACAAGCTTACTCATTGAATCCTTGTGCTCCTTGGTAATTTTGGCCAAGAAAGCTTGAGCCTTGGCGATGGTCTCCTGAGCCTTAATGATAGCTTGGTCATGGCTCTTGACAATAGAAGCAGTGGCCTCCACTTGAAGAACCAGAGATTCGTGATTGGATTGGCATTGCTCTAAAGAAGCCTTGCAAATAGCTGCCTTCTCTTGAATCTCCTTCTGAGACTTAAGTTGTTCCTCTTTCAGCTTGTGGAAAATGACTTCCACTGTCTCAGATTTATCAGCACTTTTGGCTTTCGACAGAGATTCGGCATGCCTTTGAAGCTGGGCTATCATAAGCCTAAAAGGAGCAGCCCTATCTTTTCCGCCAAGGCTAATGATACCGGTTACGTAAATATTGAGAACGTTGGCGATTGAAGCAAAGGGAACCCCCTTCAGTATTTTATCAACATAGCGACCCAGAAAGTTAAGGAAAGTCTCCACTGTGTCCTTCAACAAGTCACTCTCGAGCACGTCAATCTCTGCATCAGAAGGAGCGATGCTGGATGAAGCAGAAGTAGGTTGCTCCGCAACAGGAGGAATGGCGTCTCTAGAGGATTCTGCGGAACTACCAATCACGGGCTCCGGAACCGCAGCAACAATTGGCGGGGCTGTGGCCGAAACCGTGGACACAGCAGCTTCGGGAATCGCTGCTTCTGAAGTTTCAGTCACAACAACAGCTGCTTCGGTAATCGCTGCTTCTGAAATGTCAGTCACAACAACAGCAGCAATTCCGGTCGCTCCACCAGTGTCAGTTCTGCTTTTGAAGGATCTGATGCGCAAGTTTCCCCAATAACTTGCACTTCGTCATCTGCAGTATACTAAGTAGCAGGAGCTACGGGAGCCTCTTGTAAAGCCGAAGAAACGTCGACTTCGACACTGGCCTGGCCAACCGAAAGGATAGAATCCTTTGGAATTGTGGGAACAGGGTCATCACTAAGAACAGGCCCTTGACTCCGACGCCTCTTAAAGGAACGGAGGGTTAAAGATGAATCATCTTCATCTTCCTCGAGTTCCTTGGCGAGGGACCTAGAAACCAGAGAGGATACCATAGTACCAGTCGCAGGCTGAGTACTCTGCAAATCAGTTCCCTGTGGAGCAATAGGCAAGTCGCTAAGACGTCTTAGCCTCTTTCGCTTGTGTGGTGACTTCTCAGGAGAAGACTGCGGTGAAGGAGAAATCTTCTTCTATGTCGGATTAGGAGGAGCGTCAAGGGAAGCAACCTGAACCGGTGCACCAGTGTCCTTTTCCTTTCGTTCCGATTCGCTGGATGCACTGTCCCCTTTGAAGTCCTCCATCCCTACCACCTTTGTGCTACCAGCTTTCTTCTTCTGGGCATACCAAGATCTGACCTCCCGCAGACTGGTGTGATGTAGGTTGAAATTCTGCAGGGCAGAATTAGCATCCGCGAACCACTTGCAGAAATCGAAGCTCATACCCGAGTTCGGGGTCTTGAGCGGAAGATCAAATTTAGCAAGAGTTCCACCCGCGACGAAGTGAAACCAAGCTCGAGCTCCCTCAAGAACATTCCCAATAAAGCTTAACTCTCTGTTGGGGTTGCCCACATAAAGCTGATCATACCCAAACTGTCGGGCAAAACGACTAGGGTAGTAAGGCTCTATATAACAGAGGTTTCCCAAATGAAGTACGAAATGTCATGGGCGGATGTTTACCAACCACCAGAAACATCCCGAGGATAGGGTGATGAATTTATCAGCACCAGCGGTGTCCGCGAATTCTTCCCCGTACCCAGCATTCGGGAAGTATGGGAAACATCTGAACAATTCGAAGGTCGAAAAATGGCGAAGGTCTTTGCGGATCGCGGCCATATAACCTCCCTTCCACTACGACCTCTCATAATGCTGCACTTTGGGAGCATTCAAGTCGATCTGCGAATCTGCAGGGCTCATCAAAGAAGGGCAATGTAGGACCAGCCAGGCCATCAGATAAGTGTAAGGGAGTTCCACACGCGGGTTAGGGGTCTTAATGATCGGATCTCCTATCTTCCTTAGCTCCTTCTTCACCTGACAGAATTTGTCAGATATTCTTCTCAATTCGCTCTGGATGTTACAAACCATCGCAAGCAGCAGACTGAGCCGCCTACCAAATGCTAGTAGGACGGTCGGATATACGGCTTTAATGGGTATGTTTTCCTCCGTAGGAATAACACACTTCTTCAGCCATACCATTAAAAAGCCCGCCAAGAAGGCAGGATCAGACAAAGACTGGAGGGCCTGGTAGTGAAAACTTTCAAAGGACGTCCCAGCCTTGAAGACGTCCTCGTCAGATTCGGTGACATAAGCATCTGTCCCGAATTTGATGATTCTTCTCTCAACTTCCTTTTCAGAAGCTGGAGGAAGAATAGTAAAGTTAATGTTACTCTTAGAAAAATTAGGCAAGAGATACTGCAGCCACTTCTTCGGCTTCAAACTATGGTTGCCGGATGTGTGGGTACAAATATGGTAATGGCAAAGCAGTTCCCAGTAAGCGTTATAAATCTCAGGGTCCCGGGTCTTCAACATATGGAGTTCTTCCCCGGTAGGGACGTACTCCTCATAAGGGATATCTCCCATGGGTAAGCCCGAAATTTCATATATTTCATGAAGGGCAAAACCCAACTCACCGCGAGGGCTAAAAATTATACCAATATCAGGATTGTACAATTCTAGTAAAGCAAAAAAATGGAATCTACTAGCAGGAATACCATGCTGAACAGCCCTGATAGCGCGATACAGCCCCGCATAATGAAGCTGAGCCTGGAAGGTTCTCAAGAAGAAGTCAGTCAAGATGGCCCATTCTCCTTTCGAAGAGCAATGAACCCACCCAGGGGGACGAAAGTCTTGAACAGGAAACTCTTCCTGAGCAGTAGTAAAGCAGTGCAGGAAAGTTTGTGCAATTATAGGAGCTTCGCCTCTGGGAAGATCGTGTTTAAGCACACCTGGCAGCAATCCGCGAAAACTCTTCCCGGTACCACGAGGAAAAGCACCTTGAGCATTGAAGCCCCCCAACAAGATACCATCATGTGGCCTGTTTATGTGCTAGTCCATTCGCCTGGGCACAGAAAGGGACTGAAAGAACAAGAATGGATAGGATATCTCCATATTAGGGAGAAATAAGTGGTGACCTTCAGCTTGGCGAAGCCACTTATAATCGCCGTCTTCTAAACCATTATCAAGCATGGAAATATGGTCCCCAAACAAGAAGATGGGTTTGAGCAGTGGAGATCGGTTTTCTCCTTCAAAAGGTGCATTGGTCATCAACTCTCGCAATACTGAGCGAGAGGGGTGGAGAATCTTGTCTGCTCTTTCTTCATTATCCGAAGCTGTACAATGGAGAAAAACATGACCAAATCTGAACTCTTGCTGCCCATCATAGCCATCAGAATATCCAAAATAGTGCTTCTTTAACCAAGGATTCAAGGCGTAATCAACTGCAAAAGACATGCAGATTCAAAGATAAGAAGATACAAACAAGAAAAGGACTGCCTTTCGAATTTCTGTTACTTACAGCCTATCAAGGGTTCTTGCCGAACCACTATTGAACTAGAAGTTACTCGGGGATCTTGACGACCGCTGGTAACAGCATCAGAAGAAGTTTTCTTCGACATCCTTAGCAGAGGAAGAAAATCCTTCGTACAGAGAATCGAAAGCTATTGGAGCTTGAAGATAATGAATCTGAAGAGTCCAAACGAAGAACTCGGATTTCAAATTTCTTGGGATAAGGGAAACCTCTCTCAAAGAGGAGGTTATATAGCCAATGATTTAACGGTCGAGATCTCTGGACAGCGATATTTGGCCCGAATCTCGTGGGTACCTTTTCATTTAATACGGTTCAGAGAACGTCTCAATTCCTACGCAACCGCCTTCCGGCCTTTTCGCAACCAAAAAGGTGACAGCTCGCGTCCCAAATACAGAGTCGCGATCCTTCAGAAGTTGCAAATTGCGACCCTAATACAGAGTCTCTCCCTTCATCAAAAAGGTGAAAGATCACGCCCCTAGTACAGAGTCGTGATCCCCCGAAAGTTGCAGTCTGCAACCTCAATACAAATTCGCTTTCTCCACCAAAAATGAAGATCGCGCCCCTAATACAGAGACGTGTTCCTTCTACAGTTGCGACCCTAATACAGAGTCGTCTCCTACTCAAAGATGAAGAGCGCGCCCCTAATACAGAGACGTGTCCCTTCTGAAGATAGTCCGCGATCCTAATACAGAGTCGTATCCTATTTAAAGTTAGAAAGCTCGCGCCCTAATACGAAGACGTGTTCCTTCCAAAAACAGGAGTCTGCGACCCTAATACAGAGTCGTCTCCCACTCAAAGATGAAGAAATCTCGCCCCTAACACAGAAACGAGTCTCTTCAATAGCAGAAAGCAGTGGTGGCGCTAATACAGAGTCACAAACTTCAAACAAATGCAACAGAAGTTCTAATACAGAATATTAAATACAAAGTATTCCAAAACTCCTCATCATGAGAGTTTTTGGAAACTTTGGAGGGGATTTTGTCGGCGAAAAATTCTGGAAAAGCAAAATTCTGGAAAAGCAAAATAGATCCACGAATGCCGAGACAGAAGCCCGCAACTCATCGGATTCACAGAAACTTAGGACCGTGAACCTAAGAAACTGAGGTCCGCGAATCTAAGAGACCGAGGTCCGCGATCCAGGCGACAGAGTAGGATCGCGAATCTAAAGTTGAGATTCGCAAATACTACCTATAACTTTCAAGTAGGGGTTTAATACAAAGTCACCCGACCCGAACAGAACAACTGTCACCTCGGATCATGGGAGTAACTGCCAACCGAGTGCAGCGGCATTACTTCGATCATGGGAGCAACGGTCCAACGAATATGGCGGCACTTCTCGAGTAGTGGGAGCTAACGGACGAGCAAAATATGGCGGGACGTTACTCCAAGACCCCTATAAAAGGCGGGGAGCGAAAGAGATACACAGATAGAGAGACACGGGCAAAGAGATAGACAGATACATAGAGACAGGCAAAAAAATAAAAAGAGAGAAAAGAGCTTTATTTTCTTCCCTTTAACCAACTGAGAGATATTGTACGGAGTGTCAACGGAGAGCAGGATCGTCTTCTATAGCTACCTAGAAACCCAGCTTTAAACAAAGGGGAAGAATCATCTTCCTCATTTTCTGTAAACGGGAAACTGTTCGATTGTAACCCTTTTTATTGAAAATACTTTGATATCAAGAGCATTCCACTTTCATGGCGAACACATGCAGGTTTGTCTTTGCAACTTTGAAGAGCCGCTATAGATACGGCAGTCTATCTGATCAATAAGAGTCCAGCTAGTGCTTTAGATGGAGGAATTCCAGAGGAGGTTAGTCTGGTAAGACTGTGAATTATTCATTCTTAAAGGTATTCGGTTGTACAACATATGCACATGTGGATCATGAGATGAGAAAGAAGTTTGATTCTAAATCTTAGAAGTGTGCATTCATTGGATATGGTGGCGACGAATATGGTTATCGCTTATGTGATTATGAGCATAACAAGATAATTCGTAGCAGAGATGTAGTATTTAATGAGGGATGTATGTATAAAGACCGAATGGAAAGTAAGAGTGAGAAAGCAGTGGAGAAAGAACACTTGGAGTTGGATGAGCCACAGGATGGGATGGATCCCATGGATAAAAGAAAGGAAGAAATACCTATATCTGAAGGGGAAGAAATGGCTACACTCGAGAATACACAAGTTTCAGATGAGACCGAACATGAGAGAGAGCCACTGACTGAGGTAGATGGTTCCAGTACTTTATCAGATAGTGTTTCCACTTTGAGGAGGAGCACGAGGATAAGGAAGCCAATCCAAAAAATTTGTCTTCCTTTATATCATATTTTGTATACGATGCAGGTGAATCAGAGAGTTACTAAGAGGCTATGCAGGATAAATTTCGTCTTAAGTGGGAGCAAGCCAAGCGTGATGAGATGTCATTTTTGGAGGAGAATCACATATAAAAATTGGTGAAGCGATCGGAAAAGATGAAAATATTGCATAACAAGTGGGTATATAGGGTAAAACATGAGGCAGGAGGGACACAAATGTTCAAGGCTAGACTTGTGGTGAAGGGATACGGTCAGAGAAAATGTATTGACTTCAATGAAATATTTGCACCCGTTGTCAAGATGACTTCTATCAGAGCAATACTAAATATTGTGGCTGTGAAAGGGTTGTATTTAGAGCAGCTCGATGTGAAAACTGCTTTCCTTCATGGTGATTTGGAGGAGGAAATATACATGGAACAGCCGGAGGGATATGAAGTTAAAGGAAAGGAGAATTGTGTATGTCGACTGAAAAGAAGCTTGTATGGGTTGAAATAAGCACTGAGGCAATGGAACTTGAAGTTCGACAAGTTTATGTTGGATTCGGGTTTTGCCATATGCAATTCAGATCATTATGTATATCTACAAAAGTTTAAGGATGGTAACTTTATTATACTTACTTTGTATGTAGATGATATGCTTGTGGCAGGTTAATGCATGAAGAAAATAACTAATCTGAAAAGGAAGTTGGCAGGGAAATTCTCTATGAAGGACATGGGTGAGGACTAAACAACTTCTTGGAATGCAAATTACCCGAGATAAGAAAAGCAAGTGGTTATCTTAGGAGGGTACATCAAGAAGGTATTGGAGAGATTCAATATGGATAATGCAAAATTGGTAACTACAGCTCTTGGTGGTCAGTTCAAACTGTCAAAAGAGCAAGGTGCTAAGACAGGTAAGGAGACGAGACACATGGAGAATGTGCCTTATTCATCGGCGTTGGGAGTCTCATGTATACAATGGTGAGTACAAGACCAGATATTGCACATGCAGTGGGAGTAGTGTTTAAATTCATGAAGAACTCTGGGAAGGAACATTGGCAAACGGTGAAGTGGATTTTCAGGTATTTGAAAGCTACTACAAAGTATTGTTTATGTTTTGGGGGTGATAACATTGATGTGCATGGTTTTGTGAATTCGGACCATGCGGGTGATAGAGACAATAGCAGGAGCACCACAGGTTATATCTTTACTGCAGGAGGGACAGCGGTAAGCTGAGTTTCAAGATTACAATCAATTGTTGCTTTATGTTTGACAGAAACTGAGTATATTGCAGATGTAGAAGCAAGTAGGAGTTTATTTGGTTGCAGCGATTGATGAGTGAGTTGGGTTTTGATGGAGTGGATTGCAGGTTATTCAGTGACAGTCAGAGTGCAATTCATCTTGCTAAAAACTCAGCGTATCACTCACAGACTAAACTATTCACTTAAGATATCACTTCATTAGATCCTTGTTGGAAGATGGTCAATTGAAGTTGGAGAAGATTGAGGGCAGTAAGAATCCTACAAATATGTTGACAAAGCCGGTGGATGGGAAAAAGTTGAGCTATTGCTCAATTTTGGTGCATTTATGTTGAATGTTAAAATCGGGACTTTAAACGATCGAGATAAAAGTTTTGGACACTAGGATTATCATGTATAGAGATTACAATTTTTGCAATAGGTCTCCAAGTGGGAGATTGTTGCTAATGGAGCCCATTGCCGCAGCGAAAAACGGGTCCAAAACCGACCCAAACCCGTTATGATATAATATATATATGGGGTGTGGTGCTAGGGTTTTGGTGGAGCCGAAAAACCTAAAAATTGAAGCTGAAAAGAAAAAGGGGAAATTGCGGCTACTGCTGCAATTGTATTTGCGGCAAAAGAAACAAATTAAAAGAGGCGGCTAGGCACAAAGGAAATTATTTGATGCAAATAATTGGTGGTGTGGCTGAGTAAAACAGTTGCTGCTCTCTTTGGTTTCAGGGTGAAGATTTTCGGCGAAGGAAAAAATAATTTTGTGGCGGCTGCAAATTATTTTTTGGTGGCAGCTACAAATTCTTGGCCGAAAAATAAAGAGAAGGTGGCGACTTCCTTCAGGATTTTTCGGTGGCCGAAGCAAAGAGGAAAAACACTGCAACAAGAGGTTAGGATTTGATCTCAAAATCTTGTGTAATTTCTCTTGTGGTTGAGAATTAGAAAGTTGTAATCTTATTTTGATATAGTGGATGTTTTTCGATCGTGTCCCCGTGGATGTAGGCATATTGTCGAACCACGTTAAATCTGCGTGTTCTCTGTCTCTGCTATTTTTCTCTTCGGTTAACTATTTGATTCCGCTGGTTGTTGCATTAGTATTATTCCGCTATCTTTTGCTAACACTTAGTTGTTTGCTCTTGTGCTGCTGCTCGCCTTTGCAAGTGATACTTCAAAAGACAGCATCTGACTCGCCTTAGCCTGGTCAGGGTCAAACTCCTTTTTGCCCTCAGCATCGATCCACGATTCGAAAACAAAAGAGAAGTGGTGATACGCTTCAACCCAATAAGTGCACGTATGGTTCCGAATTCCACCAGCATGTGCCGAACTCTCCCCAAAGCACCTAACAACCCAATAGCCTGGCAGCCCGGACTCATGACATCATCAGAGCCTCAACAAGAGAGCTCAATCCATCAATGATGATTCTCCTCGCCTCTCTCATTATTGCAAGCACAGTCTCCAGCAAGTACCTTATCGTGTTGTTACGGTAAATAAGACTATCACTAGAACAAACTCCAGGTCGCCATTCTTTGTGACGCCACTCAGGGAACACCTTCAGTGCCCCTTTCTCAAATTGGGCAGTGGCGATTTGAGACATTGTCATTAACATTCATCATGTTAAGGACATTGTCGTTGACAACGGAGACAGGGGCATCCAGGTCCTCGTTGGACTATTGGTATTTGATCATGGCGATGCTATTGAAGAGCTCCCGTTTCGCTGATGATAACTCGATGGAGGACGGTAAGGCACTTCGCACCCCAGCAGACATCGGATGGGCCCTGTTTTGTGAACTTTGAATAGCTTTGGATTAAAAATAATTAAGTTTGGGTTCGGCATGGTGCTGGTGACCCACTTTTCATTAAATTTTAATAATTTCTAAGGGTATGCTTCGCCTGAGAAGGTTGAGGTCTCATGATACAGCATTACATGGAAGAGGGTAGGTCCATACATGCAATAGTTGCAGCTGCTTGTTAACCAAAAGTGTTCCTTGCTTCCTAAAAGTTACGGTCGCCCATAAAGGGAAGCTGGAGAATGACATGGAAGACAGCAAGGCTGATTTAAGGTCGACTTCGACGAGATGAACTCCTTAAATTTGCATGGATTGAAATTCATCGATAAAGATTACACCGTTGCTTCATCTAGAGCGTCGGATTGCAGCACACCTTTTACCGACCTAAGAAGGGCTCTCCCACTGTGGTCCCCATCTTATTTTTGGTGAAATTTTCTGAATTCCTTTTCATTACCACATATTACAATAATCTCAAAATTACAATGAAAAGAAAAGTAGAAAACAAAAGGAGAGATTTATAAATTCTATCTCTCTTATTACAAAAGTAGTGGGTTCTTCATGTGACTATGAGACGTAAACTTCGTACCCTGTTGACTATTCGACAGATAAGGAAGCAGCATGACGACAGCCGATATGCTAGTTTTTTCTTGAGCAGCACGGCGACATCCAGTTTGCTAATTTTTATGAACGTGCCTAGGCATGATTTGGCTGGATGACCGGCACGCACTCGAGAGCGCTTCGAATGGTTGACCTTGGGTCTCCCCAAAGGTGCCCTCCACAATACCTCATGACGTCTATTTATACACACAAATTGGGTAGATCACCTGCCTTACAGATAAGGATGGAAATATACTATAATCCAATCAAATATTTGATTTAATCTGATCTGATTTGGTTCAATGAATCTGGTCCTAATTTGATCCGGGGGGGTTTGGCAGAATCTCTGAGATTTCCAGTTTAATTAGATCTCATGTTTGATTGTTTAGATTTAATTTGGATTTAATTAGATATGAGATCTTCATTCACTTTGATTCTATTTGGATTCTTTGAGATATTGATAGATATAGGTCCCTCATCAATTTTTTCCTGTCAACAATTATAACAAGTAAAAAAAATTTACAATATTTGTTCAGATTACAGGAGTAGGAAAAGAGATAACTCTATTTATTTATTTTTTTGTGAGATGATGGGCAAGGGTGGAAAGTCGTTACAGTCTTCCGTTGATGGTCCGAATGTTGATTGACACTGTAGAACTAAGCGCAACTGGAGAAGAAGTAGGGACTCCTGAAGCACTTCTTTTTTCCCTTCTCTAGCTCTCTATGTTTCCTGTCTGTCTTTATTTCTAGAGATGGCTTTTTACTAAAACACAGGCACTATTGGAAGCAAGTTTCACGCACTTTGTTTTGTTATTTGGTAGGACATCATAGTCAGTGTCTTCCAGGTAGGGGTGAGCATCGGTCGGTTTGGTTCGGTTTTGGATAGAAAAAATTCCACCGAAAACCGAAACGAACTTACAAAACCGAAACCGAACCAACCGAACTCTACCAATAACCGAAACCGGAACCGAAAGTTCGGTTCGGTTCGATTTTCGGTCGGTTTTCGGTTTCAGCTTGAGAACATCCATTAGAGACAAAAAAAAATCTGCATTTTACCTGCAGTCTGTTGCCAGCTGAAAGCTCCAACATCGATACCCACCGGCCCACGGTAGTCCGCATCGATGACTCCGGCCCCAACATCGATCGAGTGCTTCCATGTCAACCCAGACCTCGGCGCTGAACTCACTCGCATCAAAAACAAAAAAAATTTTCAGACCCATTTCATCAAACATTTAATAGGGAGTTCAACAAGAAAAATAAAATAAAATAAAACTCACCAATGCGACCATAGGTTCCTTCAGGAATCGAGATGCTTAAAGACTGCAGATTCTGGGGCGCATCGAGCATCGGCATAAGATTAAGCAAATTTTGGAGAAATAGTTCGAACGATGATCGGGTTAACGGAGGAGGAGGAGGAGGCAAGTTCTGTTGGCAGTGAAAATTTCTAAGTTAAAAGGATTTTCCACAACAGAACGCGGAGCCAATTCAGTAGCCCCGCGTTTGGTAATATTAACCCTGCGCGGAGATGTTTAATAGCTCCGCGTTGATTCCGCAGTCTGGCTTGTATTAGCCTCGCGTTTGAGTAAAACGTGGAGATGATCAATAGCTCCGCGTTAGCTCCGCGTTTTGGTTATTTAGCACCGCGTTTTGATGCGATTAAAGCTCCACGTAAGCAGATAACCAGAATCTCAAATTGATTGAGATTATGATTCTGGGCCTATCCAAATACCCAAATCAAGTCTAATCAGAATTCCATCAAAACTAAGATATTTGATTGGAATCCTTGATGAATGCGAGTTCTATTTAGATAGAAACTCTTGCATTAACCTGGGGCTATAAATACCTTCCTGGTGAAACCCTAAGGATCTCCTTTTCGGCAATTGAGATATTTTTCTGAAATCTTGGAGAATTCGAGTTACGCACAGAGTCTGGAGTTCGTGAAGATCAGAGAAAATCACCATCTTCTTTCTGGAGTTCTTGAGAAGTTCGAGTTACGCGAGAGAGCCTTCAACAAATCAAAACCAGAGAAGATCGTCTATAATCGGCCGATATCTTTAAAAGAGAAGATTTCAACGTACCGATCGTCCAAAGGAGCTGCTTGACAGATCCTATCGCCACTAATCCCACGAAATATTGTAAAAGAGAGCGATAAATATAAATCCTCTCGTTTGTTCTTTTTTTTTTATCTTGTTCACTTCTATTGTATTTTAAGTTAATTCGATGGAAGGAAGCGAATGAACTTTTGCGACGAACAAACTGGCGACCACAGTGGGAGCCATCTCTTTCACTGATGAAGAGATAGTGGCGCAATCGGACGTTGACTTGATCGGATCCGAAGTAGACACGCTGGTCGTTGAAATCGACCAGCAGAAGTACGAGGAGTTCCTCTCCTCCGGATCAGGTGACTTGGATGAGACACGACACTATCGTCGCATGTACTCCAATGCCCGAGTGACGGGTAGAAAGGTATCCACCGAGAGACGGGGATCCTTGGAGACTGCGGCTATAGAGCCGGAGTTCACACAAGAAATCCTAGCCGAGGATGAGCTTCCGACTGCCGAAGAAGACCTAGGGACTGGACTGACCAGGACCCAACTCCGGAACAGGAACCGGAGAGCGAGGCGTAGAGCCCTCAAAGCCCGCCTTGGACGCGGAGCTAACTCTAGAGGACGCGAGGCTATGGTCCCTCGCAAACTGGCTCGCGCTACCCGCGAGACCAGTCTCTACCGCGTAAAATGCGAAGATACAACTTACCTTAAAAGCAAGGAAAAGCCAGCGTGTGATTTTCCACGCGAGGCTATTACTGAGCCTAGCGAGAGACGCGAAGCCAGTAAGGGTTGAGCTAGTCGCAGAATACCCAACACTCGCGAGAAACTCGAGTATAAAAATTCTTCAAAACCAGCGTGTGATTTTCCACGCGAGGCTATTACTGAGCCTAGCGAGAGACGCGAAGCCAGTAAGGGTTGCGCTAGTCGCAGAATACCCAACACTCACGAGAGACGCGAGTATAAAAATTCTTCAAAGCCAGCGTGTGATTCCCCACGCGAGGCTATTGCTGAGCCTAGCGAGAGACGCGAAGCCAGCAAGATTTGCGCTAGTCGCAAAATACTTAACACTCGCGAGAGACGCGAGTATAAAAATTCTCTAAAGCCAGCGTGTGATTCTCCACGCGAGGCTGATACTGAGCTAAGCGAGAGACGCGAGGCCAGTAATACTCACAATAAACGCAAAACTTCTGATACCCGTGAGGAATGCAAGAACGATTGGCAAATAGTTATCAGTCGTAAAAATCGTGCTAGGCGCGAAGCTATGATCTGCGTTAATCGCAAAGATAAGCCAACGTGTAAGACCTTCCCTTCACGCGGGGCTATTATTCCAGAAGCTAAACTTCTAAAGACATACCAAGCCAGCGAGAGACGCGAGGCTAGTGTGGATAAGCGCGGAGCTATTCTTCAGGCCCGCAATGTGAAAAGCGAGGCTATTCCTAAGCCACGCGAGGATCGGTCCAACCCCAGAGTCAGGGTTGATCAGACAAAGAAGCTTAAGTGGGTTCCCAGATCTTCTCAAGAGTTGAATGAACCTCTTGACTCTATGACTAAAGGCGCTGATCTCAGGGAATATTTCTCTAAGAAGAGAGGCATAGACCAACTTCAGGTTGAGCCTATCTGTCATTGCCAGCAACTTGTGATGGCAGTATCAACCGTAATGGACAACTGTGGCTGCAGCAAGAACAGGATATCTGTGTTCAACCGATTAAACGAGTCAAATCAGAATCCTGCTAAGAAGACAAGAACCACTTTCCTGAAGCAAGGGAGAGCTATAACCTCCAACATTGTAGGAAAAGGAAAGAAAATTGTAGAGACGGATGATGATTTGGAATCGAGTGACGCAGAACCTCATCGTATCACTCTACTTAAATCAGGAGCCGTCCCGCCTCGAAATTATAAGAGGCTCGCAGGGGGTTTTTACGATGAGGACAGTGATAATTCATCTATAGCCTCACCCCATTCCTCTGCATCGTTTAGACTACAGAAGTCAGCATCTCACATGGCAGATAAATCTGATGATATCAATCAGAGATTTGAAGCTCAAGAAAGAATGATTTGAGAGCAGCAAAAGATGATTGAAGGTCTTAAAGTCATGCTATCGAGATTTGTTGAAGATAATGCCAAAAAGGGCAAGGAAAATCCAAATGAAGAAGAACAAGAGGAGAAAGCCCACTCGATGCATGAGGAAGAAGATAGATTTTCTTTCCATGATCCCCATGAAGAAAAGCTTAAAAAATTACAGAATCAACTCAAAGCTTTGATGCGTAAAAAGGAGTTGAAAGAATCAGGGGTCTCAAGACCGTATCCTCCTGAATGGGATACGATACCATACCCACATAAGTATAAGCAGCTCAAGTTAGAGCCTTATGATGGGAAGGGATCGCCCAGTCAGCACATCTATTATTTCTTGTCCCAAGCAGGACATCTGTTGGGTAATGACCCAATTATGACAAAAGTATTCGCAAGTACTTTGCGAGGGCCTGCCTTTACTTGGTTCATGCAGTTGTCCACAGGTACTATTAATACCTGGTTAGATGTTGAGAAATTATTTCTCTCACATTTCTTTGAGGATGACACCGAGATTACGGTTCATTCCCTCCTTGCAACTAGACAAGGAGAACAAGAAACGGTTAAAGATTTCATAGAAATGTTCCGGGAGAAGTCCGTACATTGCAAACACGGAATGATCCAGGAAACTCTAGTAGAGACCCGTCGACACAATCTTAAGACCAATGTGCTCCTCAAAATGGGGGCCGTAGAGTCTAAGACGTGAAGGGACCTGCTTAAACAAGGAAAACAAGCTGAAGACTTGATTCGCCGAGTTGAAGAGTCCCGCGGGCCAAGAAATGCTGGGGGTAGTAAGTCATATACCCAAAACAACAGCAATAAGAATAAAGGGAAAGCAGCGATGTCGTCAGAAGCTGCTCCTCAGAAAACCAGTCCTCCGCCAGAGCCGAAGCCTCAAGGTCAGCGAGGATTAAGGCAAATTAGATCGCAGCAAGAAAGGAATTACACTTTCAAAGCTGAACAGACACTTGTTCTCTTTCACCTGCTCCAAAAGAAGGGAATGCTAAAACTTCCGGAGAATAAGAAGCCAGAAGACGCTGGTAAAGCTAAAGATCCCAACTACTGTCTCTATCACCGGAATGTTGGGCACCCTACCCGGGATTGTCTTTCCCTTAAGAACAGAATCCAAGCACTAATAGAAGCTGGGGTTCTGATGCTTAAGGAAGAGCATAAGGTCACTGCCAATATGGCAACCATAGTGGTTGGAACCCACGAGTTCCCCGACAGAAGTCCCAAAGGCCGATCATGTTTGGCAAAGTGGTCACGTCGCCTCGACAAAGACAAAGTAGTGAAAGTGATGAACAGACATCACCTCAGTTCCATTTGTACGAACAGAGATCCCGACAGATGATGGAAAAGATGGGATATAATTTTACCCAGAAGCCGGGATTAAACTTTGGAAAAGGGCGACGGAATCTCATACCCTCGTTTAGACCGAGAGGAAAGAGTCCTGATTATTATCAGAAGACCCGCAGGGGGTTGGGTTATGTATCTACCCCACCTTCTTCACCATTAAAAGATGAAGAGAGTTCTTCGGGCAAAGAAGAAACATCTTCACCCGATCATGATTCGGATATAAGTACCGGTGCTTGGTTTCAATCTTTGACAGTCAATATGGTTTCATCCGCGCCAGAAAGCGACGAGGAACCAATTGACGTTCAAGATGACGCTTGGGCTAGGCATATGGATACTCTCTGGGATGTCCGCTTTGAACAGCGTGACCCGCCCACAGAAGACAAATTAATACAAGTTAACATGGGAACGGAAGAAAATCCGAAACCCATTTTCATAAGCGACACACTAACTCCTTTAGAAAAGGAGGAACTTATATCTCTTATCAAAGAGTATATAGATGTGTTCGATTGGAGTTATGAAGATATGCCTGGGCTTGACCCTCAAATTACCACACACTAGTTAAATATAAAAGAAGATGTCAAACCTGTTAAACAACAACAGAGGCGTTTTCGACCGGAGTTGATGGAGGCAATAGTTGCCGAGGTCAATAAGCTTATTGAATCCAGATTCATTCGTGAAGAACAACATCCTGATTGGGTGGCTAACATAGTGCCAGTTCACAAAAAGAATGGCAAAATCCGGATATGCATCGATTTTCGAGATCTGAACGCCGCATGTCCCAAAGATGAGTTTCCACTCCCCATCACCGATGTGATGATTGATAGTACCTGTGGTTATGAGAGGATGTCCTTTATGGATGGCTTCTCAAGTTATAACCAAATCAAGATACACCCGGATGATGAGAAGCATACAGCTTTCAGAACGCCGCTGGGGGTATACTGTTATACGGTGATGCCATTCGGATTAAAGAACGCAGGTGCCACCTACCAACGCGCAATGAGTGTCATATTCAAGGAACACCTGCGCAGAACAGTGGAGTGCTATGTGGATGACATAGCAGTCAAAAGCAAAAACAAAGAAGATCATCTTCATGATTTAAGAGTGGTCTTCGATCTTATGCGGAAACATCATCTGAAGATGAATCCTACCAAGTCGTTCATGGGGGTATCCATAGGGAAATTTCTTGGGTTCATAATCACCTCAAAAGGAATTTTTCTCGACCCTGAAAAGGTAAAAGCAATTAGCGAGATGCCGCCTCCCCGCAATCTTAAAGAATTGAGGGGGTTACAAGGAAAACTTGCCTATATTCGGCGCTTTATTTCCAACCTATTAGGGCGATGACAGCCGTTCTCTCGACTTATGAAGAAGGGGATTTCTTTTGTATGAGATGAGGCATGTCAACAGGCATTTGATGACCTTAAAGAATACCTCACTAAACCTCCCGTTCTTATGGCGCCGGTCCCTGGGCAGCCCTTTCTTATATATGTGAGGGCCATGGATAATGCTTTAGGAGCACTACTTGCTCAATATAATGAGCACGGCCATGAACATGCCCTCTATTATTTAAGCAGGACAATGATCAGAGCCGAACAACGGTATATCCCGATTGAAAAGGAATGTTTAGCCCTAGTGTTCGCTGTTCAGAAAATGCGACACTATCTTTCTGGGCAAACAATTTATGTCATATCACGGGTTAATACCCTGAAAATTCTGATGACAAAACCAGGATCCTTAAATGGCCGGTTGGCGAAATGGGCATTATTGCTATCGCCATATGATATGCATTTTGTCCCTCAAAAAGCTACAAAGGGATAGGCGATCGCCGATTTTCTTGCAGACCATCCAACCGGGTCTAATACCAAGATGTCAGAGGTCAATACAGTTAGCAAGGAACAAACATGGCAAATATTCTTTGATGGTGCTGCCAGACGATCTGCTGCTGGAGTGGGGGTTGTGCTAATCTCTCCACATAAACATATATTGCCTAACGGTTACTCATTGACAGAACTGTGCACGAATAATGTGGCAGAATATAACGCACTCATTATCGGCCTGAAGATGGCTCTACAACTGGGGGTGAACTGTCTAGAGGCATATGGAGACTCTAAACTCATCATCAATCAGATGACGGGCGAGTATGAAGTCAGACATGAAGCCCTCATCCCCTATTATCAGCTAGCCATTGAACTGGCGGGCTACTTTGAGCAATTCTACATCTATCATATATCTCGGAATGAGAATGTATATGCGGATGCCTTGCCGCGTTAGCAGCAACATTGGCGATTCCGCTAGGTGAAGCTAAAAGTGTCACTATTGGAAGCAGAGAGCTCCTCCATCCAGATACTGTTCTTCAAAATAAAGAAGTATGCCAAGCAGGCCTAACTTTGGAACCCCGTGATTGGCGATTTCCGTTTGTGGATTATGCTTTACATGAGATATTACCAGAAGATCCTAAGGAAGCCACCTCGATAAAGAGGAAGGCCTAGAGATTTTATTATGACCATAAACTTCAGACTTTGTATAGAAAGTCAAGAGATGGTCTACTGCTACGCTGCGTATCGAAAGCAGAAGCAGAACAAGTGCTGAAAGAAACACATGATGGAGTATGTGGAGCTCATCAGCCTGGTCCAAAACTCGGAGACCGTATAAAAAGGCTAGGATACTACTGGCCAAATATGATCACGGAAGCAATGGCATACGCTAAACGATGCCATGCATGCCAAGTTCATGCTAATTTTATTCACCAACCCCCAGAATACTTGCACAATACCGTCGCTAGTTGGCCGTTTGAGGCCTGGGGAATGGACATTGTGGGGCCAATAACTCCCCCGTCATCCAGAGGACATCGGTTTATTCTTGCAATAACCGATTATTTTTCAAAATGGGCCGAAGCCGTGCCCATGAAAGAGGTGAAAACGACAGATGTGATCAAGTTTATCAAGCATCATGTCATTTACCGATTTGGCATCCCTCGACGAATCATTCATGATAATGGTCCGCAATTCATTAGTCAGGGATTCTCCAGATTCTGCAATAAGTTCAGAATCAAAGATATCGCTTCCACACCATTGTACGCCCGAAAATTGCATCTTTGATTCCATTGCAAAAATTATTTGATTACAACGAAGATTTGAGATTACAAAAATTCCGAAGAATTACAAGAACGGGAATATTAGTTTATTCCCTTTTTTATGTGGGTTCGGGTGGCGGTGGAGTCTCGTTGCTGCCTCCGTTGACCGTCGACCAGGAGAAGATGGCTCTGCTCTTTTCTTTGATCTCACGAGCTCGCTCGAAATCTTCCCAAAGTCCAAGAATCCAAAAATCAAAAGTCCCCTCTCTCGTTAAATTCCTGTATTTTATAAACCGAAGAAGCTCGAAATCCGGCTCAATTCTCTCCTGAAAAAGCGGATCACGGATTATCAGGAAAATAAAATAGGAAATAAAACAACGGGAAAACAACGAAAAACAACGCCCCCGCGGGTTGCCACCCGCGGGAATCCTCCCGCGGGTGGCAACCCGCGGGGGCTCCCGCGGGTTGCAACCCGCGGGAGACCTCCCGCGGATGGCAACCCGCGGGGGCTCCCACGGGTTGCAACCCGCGGGAGAACTCCCGCGGGTTGCAACCCGCGGGAGAACTCCCGCGGGTTGCTTCCCGCGGGGGTTCCCGCGGGTGCTCCCGCGGGTTGCTTCCCGCGGGTGCCCCCGCGGGTTGCAACCCGCGGGTGCTCCCGCGGGATGCTTCCCGCGGGTGCCCCCGCGGGTTGCAACCCGCGGGTGCCCCCGCGGGTTGCATCCCGCGGGTGCACCCGCGGGTGTGCCCACTTAGAATTTTTTTTTTTTTTTTTTTTTAATTTAATTATTTTTAGTGTCTACATAACCCCCTCCAAAGTTTTTGAAGTTCTGTATTGAACCGTACTGAATTTCGAAATACTTTGGATTTTTTAATTTTGGTTATGGACCTTTTAAAAGATTTGGTCGATAGAGATAACTGTTAATATATTTATTTATTCCATAACAAGCAGAGGTATGATTTTAACGTACTCATTAGAGGACAAGCAGAGGTATAATGTTAACGTGCTTATTTTAGGTCAAGCAGAGGTATAATATTAACGTGCTTATTTTAATCCTAACCGTTCAGTGACATCTAGTATGACGAATCAGGAAAAGACAGAGGTGACATTAAACGTGTCTTGGAGCTTAAACTATTCAGAGGATCTGGTCGTGATAGGGACAAGCTGACTAAACAGAGGTGACGGTTAACGTATTTAGTTTTGGAATCGGACTATCAGAGGTAACTGTTAACTTGATAGGGAGATAATTTTCGTCAGAGGTGATTTTCAACTTAACGATATCTAAAGCACGTTCATCAGAGGTTGTAATGTTGGACTTGATGAAGTGTGAATTTTCTTTTCTGTCAGAGGTGAAATTTTAACGTGACAGGGGACCGATTTAATTAGGATTTTATCTCTTTTGATTTTGAATTATGATGTCAGAGGTATGATTTTAACTTGACTAATATTTTGGAGTGTTGCTTGCTCTGTTAGAGCAAAATGACAAGAAAAGTTTTACTGTCAGAGGTGAAATCTTAACGTGACAGGAGATTTATCTGATTAGGATTTTTAGCAAACCCCCAGCTATCAACGGGTTTGATTTGCCTTTACCAACTACCGTTTGAGTTGGGCTAGCCATGCTATTCCCCTCAGCATGGTGAGTTGTCAAGAATTTCGTTTGGGCTTAAATGCCAAACTTTTCCTCTTCCCTTTGCCTTAGCAGCTTAGGGCAGTGATGTATTCTTATATTCGGATAAGAATACTGTTGTGACAGATTTGTCGTGGGATTTTTAGCAAACCCCCAGCTATCAACGGGTTTGATTTTGCCTTTACCAACTACCGTTTGAGTTGGGCTAGCCATGCTATTATCCTCAGCACAGTGAGTTGTCGAGGGTTTCGTTTGGGTTTAAATGCCAAACTTTTCCTCTTCCCTTTGCCTTAGCGGCGTTAGGCACTTCATACTTTTACCCCCAGTATGGTGGGGTTGACGAGAAATTTATTCTCTTCCCGTAGCCTTGTCGGCGTTGGGTGATTCATGCTTTTTTACCCCCAGTATGATGGGGTTGGCGAGAAATTTATTCTCTTCCCGTAGCCTTATTGGCGTTGGGCAATTCATACTTTTTACCCCCAATATGATGGGGTTGACGAGAAACTTATTCTCTCCCCGTAGCCTTGTCGGCGTTGGGTAATTCATACTTTTTACCCCCAGTATGGTGGGGTTGACGAGAAATTTATTCTCTTCCCGTAGCCTTGTCGGCGTTGGGTGTTTCATACTTTTTACCCCCAGTATGGTGGGGTTGGCGAGAAATTTATTCTCTTCCCGTAGCCTTAGCGGCGTCGGGCAATTCATACTTTTTACCCCCAGTATGGTGGGGTTGGCGAGAAATTTATTCTCTTCCCGTAGCCTTAGCGGCGTTGGGTGTTTCTTTTTTTATATATATATATATATATATATATATATATATATATATATATATATTTTAATTGGGGGTTTAAATTAACCGCCCTGAGCCCATTTTTTGGGAATTGTTGTGAACCCAAGTGGTACCTTTAGACCTCACGCATTAAATGTGTCGGAGTTAGCTCTAACTCCTTTTTTGTTCAGCTTTGAGCTGAACTGCTCCAGCGTCAATCAACGCTTGAATTTTATCTTTTAAGATAAAACAATTTTTTGTGGGGTGACCTACAATCCGATGGTACAGGCAGTAATTCGGATCGTTAGTTTTCCCTACTTCTTCAGGTCTCTTGCTCTCCGGCAATTTAAGCATCTTGCGTTTGGTGAGCAGATTGAACATAGTAGCAGTATGTTCATCCTTGAACGAATACTGCTTTTGAAGTCTGGGCGACTTTGCTGTGTTGCTTGTAGTTGGCCATAGTTTCTGCTTCAGTGTACTTTCTACCGCCATTGCCGTTATGTCTTTCCCTTTTGAACGGGAAAAATGGAATGAAGATTCGTTTGCACCGTCTCCGGTTGCAGCCTGTTGCATTTCGAGACGTCGAAGTATTTCTTCGGCCTGTTCGCCCTGCTTAAGCAGATCCTTCCATGACTTGGATTCGACCGAACCCATCTTGTCTAAAATATCGGTCAACAAGTTATGTCTGCAGGTTTCCACAAGCGTATCCTGCGTCATGCCATGTGGGCATCGAACGGAAAGTTCTCGGAACCGCTCGACATAAGTTTTGATCGTTTCGCCTTCTTCTTGCTTCGCTGCTAGCAAAGATAATATGGAGACTTCTGTATCATCTTCAAAGAATCGGGCTAGGAACTCACGTTCTACATCAGCCCAAGATTTAATTGTTCCTGGGGAAGTTGCATAAACCAGGTAAATGCGGGCCCCCGTAAAGTGCTCGCAAATATCCTAGTCATAGTTGGATCATTCCCCATGAGATGTCCTGTCTGTGAGAGGAAATAGAAGATGTGTTGCTGCGGCGAACCTTTACCGTCGAATGATTGAAGATTCAACGGTTTATATTTTGCAGGATAGGGTACGGTCTCCCATTCTATGGGATATGGACGGACTACCCCCACCTCTTGTAGCTTTTTGCGATGAAGAAGAGCTTGTAATTGGTTCTCCATCTTCTCTATTTTCTCTGCGTGAGGATTGAGGATAACTTTCACTTCCTCTTCCTCTCTTGAATGAGGAGGCACTTCTTCATCTTCGTCTTCGCTGTCTTCATTTATTTGGACAGGCCGTTTTCCTTTCTGCCGACTAGAAATGGACGGCGATGATTGGTTCTTTCTAGTTTGAGCCAGCAACTCAATCAAAAGTTGTTTCATTTCTTCTATGGTCTCCTCGTGCTGTTCGAGACGTTTTTCTTATCTCTCAAGCCTTTCAGAGACTTCTTCTAGAAGCGCGCCCTCTGGTTCGATAAAAACTCCTTTTGATCCTGGAGTAATTTCCTTATCCGAAAGGTTATTTCCGACCACCTTTTTGCCTTTATTAACCATATTTGATGAGGTGGCAGGTAGATCGGTTCCAGAGCACACCCTCTTTATTGTCCGTATTCCTTTGGATTCGGTGATCCGCTCAAAAACGGACCGTCTCGGATGGCACTCGCAGTTTGATAGAACAGTTGAGATTAACTGTTCGCATTGGCATTGAGGAGTATTCTGTGCAGAGTTCTTCTTCCAATTGAGGTATTCTCTCAAGTCTTGAGATATCTTCTCCTCTCTATTTGCAACCTGACGCCGCTTGCGTCGCAAACTTGGTTCATAATACTTGAGAGTCTGCAATATCTCAGGGCTGAGCTCTTTTCCAGCATCAGATTGTTCCCCAACTCTCCTGCGGATTTTTCTGGAGTGCACGTTGTCCTGAGTAGTTGTATGGGCCCCAGATGCCTCTGATAGAGAGATTAAAATTTTTGGTGCATGTTGCGTGTTCGCCATAGACGTGCTCGAGGAGACATGAGAGTTGTGTTCATTGAACGTAACCCGTCGGTGGCATCTGCGGGATGCAACCCGCGATTGAAATTGCAGATTTGTACCCAGATTTGTACCCGTGGTTGCAACCTGGAGGTTGACACCCGCGGTTGGAAGCGGCGGGTTGGCACCCGCGGTTGGGAACCGCGGGTTCCCACCCGCGGTTGGCAACCGCGGGTTGCCACCCGCGGTTGAGAACCGTGGGTTCCCACCCGCGGTTGGGAACCGCGGGTTCCCACCCGCGGTTGGCAAGAGCGGGATGCCACCCACGGTTGGGAACAGCGGGTTCCCACCCGCGGTTGCAACCCGCGGGTTGCCACCCGCGGTTGCAACCCGCGGGTTTGCGCTCATGGAATTACTTCCGGATTTTTTTACTGTCTTGGAGTTTCCTGCAATTTTTTCTGTATGATTTAGGCGTGCTCGTTGAGTTTTACGCCTTAAATTTCTCTTTTGGGAGCGGGTCAGGGACTGGTTTGACTTTTGGCTTGACTTGGAACGGGCGATAACGCCTCGTAAGTTTCAACGGGCGATGACGCCTCGTAAATTTTCATAGGCGATGACGCCTTTTGATTTCCAGTGGGCGATGACGCCTCACCTTTTTTCATCGTCACCCGGCGATGACGCCTAGGCTCCGAATCAGAGGAGGAAAGAAATTCCTCATATTTTTGCTGGTCAACTTCTATGACCAGCATCTCAACCATTGAGCCAATCGGCACCCGGTCGGACTGCGCCACCAAATTCTCTGTGGTAAACAGAGGAGCTCCCACTGTGGTCGCCAGTTCTTGTACGCCCGAAAATTGCATCTTTGATTCCATTGCAAAAATTATTTGATTACAACGAAGATTTGAGATTACAAAAATTCCGAAGAATTACAAGAACGGGAATATTAGTTTATTCCCTTTTTTATGTGGGTTCGGGTGGCGGTGGAGTCTCGTTGCTGCCTCCGTTGACCGTCGACCAGGAGAAGATGGCTCTGCTCTTTTCTTTGATCTCACGAGCTCGCTCGAAATCTTCCCAAAGTCCAAGAATCCAAAAATCAAAAGTCCCCTCTCTCGTTAAATTCCTGTATTTTATAAACCGAAGAAGCTCGAAATCCGGCTCAATTCTCTCCTGAAAAAGCGGATCACGGATTATCAGGAAAATAAAATAGGAAATAAAACAACGGGAAAACAACGAAAAACAACGCCCCCGCGGGTTGCCACCCGCGGGAATCCTTCCGCGGGTGGCAACCCGCGGGGGCTCCCGCGGGTTGCAACCCGCGGGAGACCTCCCGCGGATGGCAACCCGCGGGGGCTCCCGCGGGTTGCAACCCGCGGGAGAACTCCCGCGGGTTGCAACCCGCGGGAGAACTCCCGCGGGTTGCTTCCCGCGGGGGTTCCCGCGGGTTGCAACCCGCGGGTGCTCCCGCGGGTTGCTTCCCGCGGGTGCCCCCGCGGGTTGCAACCCGCGGGTGCACCCGCGGGTTGCATCCCGCGGGTGCTCCCGCGGGATGCTTCCCGCGGGTGCCCCCGCGGGTTGCAACCCGCGGGTGTTCCCGCGGGTTGCATCCCGCGGGTGTGCCCACTTAGAATTTTTTTTTTTTTTTTTTTTTTTTTAATTTAATTATTTTTAGTGTCTACAACCATATAACCCTGCTGCTAATGGGTTAGCTGAAGCTTTTAACAAGACGATCATCAAACTCCTTCGGAAGTTCGTCTCTTCCAATAAACGAGATTGGGGTGAAAAGTTGGGAGAATGTTTGTGGGCATATCGCACCACCGTTCGCACCCCGACCAAAGCTACCCCGTTCTCTTTGGTTTATGGAAGTGAGGCTGTTTTGCCTCTTGAAATCCAGATACCATCATTAAGAGTGGCTTTAGGCACAAGGATGACGACAGAAGAGCGTCATCAGCAAAGATCGCAAGAACTAGAGGCGTTAGATGAAAAACGTCTCAGGGCTCAACAACAAATTGAGTTGTATCAAGCCCGAATATCTCAAACGTTCAATAAGAACGTCAAACCAAGGACCTTTAAGTAAGGAGACTTGGTTCTAGCTGTTAAAAGGCCAATGGTGCTAACCCAAAAGACTAAGGGTAAGTTTGAACCCAAGTGGGAAGGACCGTTTATTGTGGAGACAGTATACTCCAGTGGAGCCTATCGCTTAATGAATCAAGACGGCGACAGGATGATGATGCCGATCAATGGCAAATTTCTGAAGAAATACTATTCTTAGTACCCCTGGAGATACGCGTCTTTTTTTCTTAGGCATGCGCATTGAGCGCCTCTGACCTAAACCTGGTGCATTTGGTTCTCAAGTTTGAACCACCTCCAGTCTTTTTCTTAGGCATGCGCATTGGCGCCTCTGACCTAAACCTGGTGTGTTTGGAGTGCCCAGTTCAAGTTACGCGAGAGAGCCTTGAACCGCCTCCAGTTTGGTTCTCAAGTTTGAACCACCTCCAGCCTTTTTCTTAGGTATGCGCAGTTTGGCGCCTCTGACCTAAACCTGGTGCGTTTGGTTCTCAAGTTTGAACCACCTCTAGTCTTTTTCTTAGACATGCGCATTGAGCGCCTCTGACCTAAACCTGGTGTGTTTGGAGTGCCCAGTTCAAGTTACGCGAGAGAGCCTTGAACCGCCTCCAGTTTGGCACTCAAGTTTGAACCACCTCCAGCCTTTTCTTAGGTATGCGCAGTTTGGCGCCTCTGACCTAAACCTGGTGCGTTTGGTTCTCAAGTTTGAACCACCTCCAGTCTTTTTCTTAGGCATGCGCATTGAGCACCTCTGACCTAAACCTGGTGTGTTTGGAGTGCCCAGTTCAAGTTACGCGAGAGAGCCTTGAACCGTCCCCAGTTTGGTTCTCAAGTTTGAACCACCTCCAGCCTTTTTCTTAGGTATGCGCAGTTTGGCGTCTCTGACCTAAACCTGGTGCGTTTGGTTCTCAAGTTTGAACCACCTCTAGTCTTTTTCTTAGGCATGCGCATTGAGCGCCTCTGACCTAAACCTGGTGTGTTTGGAGTGCCCAGTTCAAGTTACGTGAGAGAGCCTTGAACTGCCTCCAGTTTGGTTCTCAAGTTTGAACCACCTCCAGTCTTTTTCTTAGGCATGCGCATTGAGCGCCTCTGACCTAAACCTGGTGCGTTTAGTTCTCAAGTTTGAACCACCTCCAGCCTTTTTCTTAGGCATGCGCAGTTTGGCGCCTCTGACCTAAACCTGGTGCGTTTGGTTCTCAAGTTTGAACCACCTCCAACCTTTTTCTTAGGTATGCGCAGTTTGGCGCCTCTGACTCAAACCTGGTGTGCTTAGTTCTCAAGTTTGAACAGCCCCCAATCTTTCTTTTAGGCATGTGTAATTAAGCGCCTCTGACCTAAAAGGTATAAATCGCCCAATGCCGATTAGGCAATGGGAAGAGAACCAGTTTCTCGCCAACCCATCATACTGAGGTAAAAGTATGAATGGCCCAATGCCGATTAGGCAATGGGAAGAGAACCAGTTTCTCGCCAACCCATCATACTGGGGTAAAAGTATGAATTGCCCAATGCCGATTAGGCAATGGGAAGAGGAAAAGTTTGGCATTTAAGCCCAAACGAAATCCTCGACAACTCACCATGTTGAGGGGAATAACATGGCTAGCCCAACTCAAACGGTAGTTGGTAAAGGCTAATCAATTCCGTTGATAGCTGGGGGTTTGCTAAAAATCCCATAAACCCTGTCATGTTAAAATTCTTATCTCTGACAGTATGATTCGGAAAATTGCGCACAAACGATACCGAGATAAATCATTTTGATAGGTTATTTGTTGGGCAAGCAAATTTGTTTTGAAGCCTGCAAATAAAAGAGTCAAAAGAATCATCTTTATTAAAAAGGTGAGTATGCAAAAAGAATTTCAAAAAAAAATCATCATCGAAGGTTATCTCTCTCCTGTTTACGAAGTTCTTATTACAAGGAAGATAAAAGCGTAAAGAGAGATGAAACTATTGGCCTCCCAGGAGTCTCAATTTATTTATTGTCTCGTCCAAATTTCTACGATGAGAACCCTCCACGGTTTGCTGAGCTTGCCTACGCAACTCATCATCACTTATTGCAAGTTGTTGCTGACGAGATTCTTCTATGGCACGATTCCTGGCCATCTCTTCCTGCTGAATCTGCTCCTGCTGGATAAGCAATATCTCCCGCTTCTTGATAGACTCTCCTAATCGGAGTTCATTTTCTATCAAGGTGGCCCGAGCTCTGGCGATCATCTCCTGGGCTTTAGAGATGGCCGCCTGACTTTCCCCAATTCCAAAGTCTACCCTCCGCAAGTCGCCAAGAACGGATTCCCGACTGGCCTGGAGCTCTGTCAGCTCCTGAAACCATTTCTCCTCCTGTTGCCTTAAAATATTTCTTCGAGATAAGGATTCTGCCCGAAGCTGCGCCAGCTCTATCTCAGTGATCGCCTCCACATCCGCCTGACGGAGTGTGTGTAGCATGGTCACCTGCTCTTATAAGGCTGCAAGGCGGGCCCGGTATGGAGCTGCTCGATCTTGTCCACCGAATTCTTCAACATTCCCTAGATAGCGGAATAACAGTGGACGTGCAAAGTTGAAGAAATCGTGACCGGCAAGAACCATCTCGACACATCTTCTCAACAAACGCATAAAATCCTCGATAGTGCAGCTGAAAAGTTCCTCAAGAGGATTTGCAGTGTCAATAGGCAAAGCAGGTAATGCCAAGGAAGGTGTCGTAGGCGAGGGAGTAGTAGTTGCTGGAATTTGAGAAGAAGAAGTCCGTCCCTGCATTAAATTCATAATATGGGGGACCAGTAGAGCCAGTGCAGATCTGGAAGAGCTGGAGACCCCAGATGAAGTACCGTCAGTACAGATCACTTGGGAACTCCCACCAACAGGAAGAGAAGATGGGATCACTTCGCCTGAAGCTCCTCCGGTGGGAGAAGCATCTTCGAACGAGAATTTCAAATTCTCCTCCTCTCCTGCTGGAAGACTTGAAGTCGGGGGAGTTGCAGGTGTCTCAGCAGCCATGACAACAGATGACGTTAGAATCGCTGACTGAGAAACAGAAGGAACACCAACTACTGTTGGAAAAGTCTCCCCGGAGCAAGCTGGTGGTGTTGGAGACGGCATACTTGGAGACGGTGTAGCCTCTGTTGCAGCAGCTGCGATAATGACTTCTGTTCTCTCATCACTCCCCAGTTCATCAATCGGGGGAATTGAAGAAGGAACATAGCCAGGAGTCGGCGTGGAGTAATCAGCCGCAAACTCGCCAGCAGAGCTACCCACACCACCAACGGAGCCGTAATGGTCCATCTTGTCATCAGACTCTATCTGGATAGTCGAGTGCATCGGCGAAAGGAGTTGATCACCTGCATTTTAAAGAAACAAGGAGACTGGTGTTACAGTAAAATAATAATGGGCAAAAGATAAAATGCTAAGGGCCATACCAAGCGATACAAGTCCAGTTGTCGGACTTGAAGGGGAAGCCATTGTCGTTTCCAGCAATGTACCCGTCTCGCTACCCGTTAGTTGCGCCCCGGGTTCTGCCACAGGCTCTACGGCCGAAGGTTCTGCCACAACCTTAGTGACACTTAGAGCTTTAGTAGGTTCATCCTTCCTTGCTGAAACTGAGGGTAGAGCTAAAGCCAACAAGTCTGAAGCAAGTTTGATAGCCACTTCTTCAGGGGCTATCAAAGTCTCCTGCCCCAACTTTTGCTTCTTACCGAGCCTTTTCTTTAAAGCACCGCGGCATTTGAGAGTTGGACTCAAGGGACGACTGACAACAGGCTGGGGAGCTCCACCAGCACCAGTATTGTCATCGTCATCACCGGCATCGTCGTCGGACTCGCTGGCGTCTGAAGGCTCAGCCGCGGCGCCAAGGAATTCTTCCATTCCTTTTATTCTCACTCTAGAAGCACCCTGGCGGCTAATGTACAGGGCCTCAATCTCTTTGCAACAACTGCGATTGAGAGAGAAGCCGGGCACGTCAGCATTCGCAATGCTGAACCAGTTGCAGAAGCTGAGGGTCATAGCCAATTCTGGTGCCTTCTGGGGCAAGGAGAATTCAGCCTCGGTTCCGCCTGCTGCAAAATGTAACCAGCCACGAGCGCCTTTGTATAAATTCCCCTCGTAAGCGAGATCTTTATTTGGATTGCCCGCATAAAGTTGGGAGTATCTAAACTGGCGAGCAAAGCGATTCGGAGAGTATGGCTCGATCCGACACCCGAGATCTTGACGATACACCAAGTGTCCAGGACGGATGTTGAGAAGCCACCAAAACGCTCCTGCAGATAAAGTAGTGAACTTATCTGCTCCCACGGCGTCCTTCAGCCTCATTCCATATCCTCCGCCAGGAAAGTCAGGGAAACACCGGAAGATCTCATAACTCTGAAAACTACGAAAAGTCTTCCGAATTTGAGACATATAATTTTGCTTCCATGAAGAGCGTTCATACAGTTCTACAAAGAAGCACTTTTCACCCGAACGACGCTCTGGTGCACTCATTAAAGAAGGACAGTGCAAGACGAGCCACGCCATCAAATAGGTGTAGGGCATCTCCACCCTACGGTTTGAAGTTTTCGGCTGGGCAGTCTCTTTCGACTTGCCCTTTCCTTTCCCCTTGACCTTAATAGTAGGGAGGAAATCACGACAGAGCACCCTCAGTCCATACTGTAAATTGCATACCATGGCGGGAAGAAGTCCAAGGGGTCGGCCATATGCGAGAAGAACCGCTGGATATACCACGATCATTGCAATTGCTTCCTTGGGCAACGACGGCACGACGCATCTCTTAAGCCACAACATCAAAAACCCGGCAACGAGACCTCTGTTGGAAACCGGAAACTGGGCTTGATAGTGATAGCTCTTGAATGAAGTACCGGGACCGTATCCGTTCTCATTGGATTCCGTGGTATAATACAAATGGTAATGACCCCTGGCTACACGTTGGTCAATCTCTGAAATGGGGACAGGAGAATGACCATGGATAATGGCCGAGCTATCCTTAGAGTTTAAATTGGCGAAGAGATACTCGGCCCATTTCTTATGACCGATACCGTGATTATGCGCACCCGTCAAGTCAGCACAAATATGATAATGGCACATCATCTCCCAGTATGTGGCATAGATGCGCTCATCCCTCGCCAGTAGCATGTTCAGCTCATCGGTGGTGGGGATATACTCTTCATAGGGGATTTCACCCATGGAAAGCCCGGAAACCTCGAACATCTCGTGAAGAGCGAATCCTAGCTCACCCACTGGTGTAAAGAGAGTACAAGTCTCAGGGTTATACATCTCCAAGAGGCAGTAAAAATGATAAGCACTCTGGGGAAACCCGAATTGGACATTCCTGATAGCTTTATACAAGCCAATATCCTTTAAAATGGGCTCGTGGGAATCCAGCATGTACTGAACAAGGCGGGCCCACCACATATTGTTAGAAGAATGAACCCAGCCAGGCATCCTGAAGTCGCTAGCCGGGTACTGACCATCCTTCGCCAGGAACTCACTTAAGAAAGTTCATGCGCGGGATGGGACTTCTCCCACTGGAAGCTCCTTGCCAAATTGGCCTGGAAGCAAACCAGTAATGCATCTGGGGGGACCATCTTGATAAACCCCTTTTGCACCAAATTTGCCTGTTGGGATGCCATCTTGCTCTTGAGTCAGTCCCCACTTTAATTTCTGAGGCATCGCCAGCCTCTGAAGATAGACCAGAGGATAACTACGATCCATTCTAAGCAGAAACATCAGCATTTCGCCTGAGTTATATAACCAAACGCACTCCTCTTTAGAAAGGATCTCATCTGATTGATCCATCTTGTCTCCAAAGAGGAAGGCGGGTTTCTCCATCGCCTCTCTATTCAAAGTTTCGAAGGCTGCATCAGTTATGATTTCTCGTGCAGTAGTGGGGTGATACTTGATCAACTTCTCCTTGCGCTCCTTCGGGTCTGGCTTATATGAAGCCAAGATAGTGGTGAAGCGAAATTGGCCTGAGGGATCAGAACCCCCAGCAAAGCCGAAGTAATTCTTGTGAGGAAGAGCTTCCATCGAATACCCACTGCAAAAAGAAGCACCAGAGTTAGAGAAGTTTCTATAAGACAGAAAAATTCTCTAAAGTATGGACGCGCGAAGCTAAAAATTAGAACGCGCGAAGCTAAGAAAAGCGCCGCGCGAAGCTAAAAATTAGACCGCACAGAAGTCAAAATAGCCTCGCGTTTCAGCGCGACTGCTACTTAAAATAGCCTCGCGTTTCAGCGCGACTGCTACTTAAAATAGTCTCGCGTTTCAGCGCGACTGCTACATCAAATAGCCTCGCGTTTGAGCGCGACTGCTACTTAAAATAGCCTCACGTTTCAGCGCGACTGCTACTCAAAACAGCCTCGCGTTTCCACGCGACTGCTACTTAAAATAGCCCCGCGCTTCAAAACGCGAGGATGACGCGATAAGTTCGCGTAAGAAGAAAGTCAGAGACTTTTCTTCTTCTCCAAGCCTTACAGCAGGAGTACGGCGATCTCGCCGGTAAAAGAGTTGATTGGTCAGTTAAGATCAAGCCAAATCACTCTAGAGATGTTCTAAAAAGTCTCGATGGAGAGATTCTTACCTCCGATAGGCGAAATGTGGGCTGGCGCGTCGCTGACATGGCCGCCGCCACCACTGCTTGCGCTAGTTGCCAATGATGGAGCTGCGCGGGAAGTAGCACGAGTCTTGGGCGCCATTACTTGCGGAAATCGAGTGGAATCGACGGGAGATTGGGAGAAAACCGGTCGGAGAACGCTCGGATCGCCTGAGCTCTGATCTCCTGAATCTCTAGGGTTTCTGGAAAATTCTCAAGTAAAGTGAGAAGAAAAGGAATAGAGATTTTATTTAAAAGAGGGAAACCGCCTCTTGGAGTTCGGCGCGGATTTCGGAGAAAATGACTGATCAGTTACTCCCTAAAACGCGGAGCAGATAATCCCACGTGGTGATATTGAAAATGCGAAGTCACTTAGCTTCGCGCAATTCCGTTCAACCACTTAGAGCGCGAAGTTATTTAACTCCGCGAAACGCAAAGATAACTTGGTATTTTAACCTCGCGTTCTCATGAAGAACTTCGATTTTTGGCCAAGTTAAGAGGATCAGTATCCGATCAAATCGGTATTAATGATCTAAGTTACGCAAAAGAGCCTTAGATTATTTTACCAAAATTATTGACCATCTATTTGTTGTGCAAGCAAAATCATTGAAGCCAACAGATAGAGAGGAAAATAATTTGTCTTTATTAATGAGACGAAGAAATTACAAAGAAGGAGTTATAGCTCTCCCGAAAGCTTCTACATGATCATCAATTCCTCAATACATCGACTCATCAATAACTTAACGGTGAGATTTCTCTCTACGGGGTGTTAAAGCTAAGTTCCCTGATTCACATGCAAAAGATCTCCTCTGCAAATGTCATTTTGGACCTGTCATCTGAAATGAAGCACGAGAGGAAAGAGAAGTGCTGCATCGAAGCACAAGCTGAACTGCAAGTGCTGCAATTCTGAACTGCAAGTGCTGCAGGCCCTCACTTGAGCTTGAAGCTCCTTCAATAGTCCATCTCCAGGAGCTAGAGCTTGAAACCTGCAACTATGTTGTAAAGCATATGCTTCTGACTTCCTTAGAGTTACTTTTGCTGATGAAGATCGATGGACCCGCATACGTTCCTCTTCGGAAAGGATTGGACTTACTGCAAAAGGAACAGAGTTTCCAAAAGAGTGAAAACGCGGAGCTAAGCTAACTCCGCGCACAGTTGAAGAAATAGCCTCGCACTTTAAACGCAGAGGATGATGCGATAACTTCGCGTAAAGGGGGATAAGATTTCTTTCTGCTCTTTCCTTCTCTTTCAAATTCATCGCGACTGCTAATCAAAGATAGCCTCGCAATTCATCGCGACTGCTAATCAAAGATAGCCTCGCAATTCATCGAACTACTAATCAGAAATAGCCTCGCGTTTCAAACGCAGGGAATGACGCGATAACTTCGCGGAGAACGGCGATCTCGCCGGTAAAATAAACAGTTGGCTGGATTAAACCAAGCCGAAACATCTCAAGAATGGTTCTTAGAAGCCCAAGAGTTAAGGTTTTTACCTTCGGAAGACGCTGCATAGACTGGTTCGCCGTTGCGTCTACCTTCACGGCTGCTCCCATTAACGCCGGCCAACTTGCGCGATGTCGCACTCTTCCTAGATGGCATCCTAGTGATGAAGATCTATGGAAAGGAAAAAGAAGTTCGGCTGAAGATCATTCTTTCAAAATAAGAAGCCTGAGTCGCCTGCTCTGAAGCCCTAGAATTCTTCGGATGAGATGAAGAAGAAGATGAGCCGGGAGCTCTATTTAAACAGAATTTCCGTCGCTTGGTATTCGGCGTAGAAATTCAGGGTAATTAATGACATAATTACTCATTTCACTGAAGACGAAGTGAAGCTGATTAGCTCCGCGTAAGTGAGCATAACGCGAGATAGACTTGGTATTCTAACTCCGCGTTTCAGTTTAGATATCCAAAGTATTTCAAAATCTGCTGAAGTCTAAGCCATTTTGAAAACTTTGGAGGGGGTTCTGTTGGCAGTAAAAATTTCTAAGTTAAAAGGATTTTTCACAATAGAACGCGGAGCCAATTCAGTAGCCCCGCGTTTGGTAATATTAACCCTGCGCGGAGATGTTTAATAGCTCCGCGTTGATTCCGCAGTCTAGCTTGTATTAGCCTCGCGTTTGAGTAAAACGCGGAGATGATCAATAGCTCCGCGTTAGCTCCGCGTTTTGGTTATTTAGCGCCGCGTTTTGATGCGATTAAAGCTCCGCGTAAGCAGATAACCAGAATCTCAAATTGATTGAGATTATGATTCTGAGCCTATCCAAATACCCAAATCAAGTCTAATCAGAATTCCATCAAAACTAAGATATTTAATTGGAATCCTTGATGAATGCGAGTTCTATTTAGATAGAAACTCTTGCATTAACCTGGGGCTATAAATACCTTCCTGGTGAAACCCTAAGAATCTCTTTTTCGGCAATTGAGATATTTTTCTGAAATCTTGGAGAATTCGAGTTACGCACAGAGCCTTGAGTTCGTGAAGATCAGAGAAAATCACCATCTTCTTTCTGGAGTTCTTGAGAAGTTCGAGTTACGCGAGAGAGCCTTGAACAAATCAAAACCAGAGAAGATCATCTATAGCCGATATCTTTAAAAGAGAAGATTTCAACGTACCGATCGTCCAAAGGAGCTGCTCAACAGATCCCATCGCCACTAATCCCACGAAATATTGTAAAAGAGAGCGATAAATATAAATCCTCTCGTTTGTTCTTTTTTTTTATCTTGTTCACTTCTATTGTAATTTAAGTTAATTCGATGGAAGGAAGCGAAGGAACTTTTACGACGAACAAGTTCAAATGACGATCGGGTTAGCGGAGGCGAAGGAGGAGGCGGAGCAGGAGCAGAAGGAGGAGCAGGAGGCGGAGGGGCGCGCGACAGGCGAGGGAGATCGGGTGGAGGCGAAAAGAAGGAGGCGGAGAGGCGACGGGGATCAGGCAAGAGGCGAAACGAAGGAGACCTAAATTCAAGAGAATTATTTAAGATTTTGGTATTGAGTTAATGGGTTAATGGGTCGGGTAGGGATGAATTCGGTTTTTTCGGTCGGTTTCGGTTGGTGATTTTGCCACCGAAACCCGACCCGAAGGCCAAATAAAACTTCGGTTTAAAAACCGACCCGACCGATAACCGAAATAACCGACCCGATCGGTTCGGGTCGGGTCGGTTCTGCGGTTTTTTCGGAAATTTGCTCACCCCTACTTCCAGAAGATGTCCTCCCAAGATATATATATATATATATATATATATATATATATATATATATATATATATATATATATATATACACACAAAAAATTTACCGGTCGGTGAAGGATGACAACCCAATATAATTATTACACATGGCGCGACTTAAGATAACAAATAAAAGAACTCTTTTAACTTCACTTTGAGTAGCGCCATGGGTAATAATTTTATTGGACCACCTAAGTGGCGGTGAAGGAACTCTTTTTACCTCCGGTGGGAAATATATATATATATATATATATATATATATATATATATATATATATATATATATATATATATATATCATCAATAATTAATAAGATGGACTGTTCATTTCGTGAAATAACAGTAGAAAGCATAATTGGGCTTCCTGTAGCAAAACTATCGCCTCGGTCAATACTTCCTATATCAAATTCAAGAGTTGATGAAATAGAGAGGAGGTGAAATGCACACCCGAGACTGAATCTTGTAAGTTACTCGAGCAAAAGTCAGATCAATAAACTGCAGATCTTACGATCATGAGATGATTGCAAAAACACGTATCAATACTATGATTTTGGTCTATCAAGTAGGAAATGATATGCATTTATTAGAACAATATAGTTTTTCAATCAATATACAATCCCTAGCGAGCTCAGTTCAGTGAACCAGAAACTCTAGCGAGCTCAGTTCAGTGAAGCAGAGATTGGATTGTGGATGTTCACATATTCACGTCAGAATTAGGGATGGTAATTAATGGACATGTTCATGGATTATTTTTTGTCCATTCTTAAATTAAAAATGAAAATTTTATTTTTCTAATTTAAAAATTTATTGATAATGGGCCGAAAATTGACTCATGAACACGTTTATTACTATCTCTAATCAGAGCCCATTGCTCAGAAAGTAAAAAAAGAAAGAAAAATAAAAGGACAACATGCTTATCCTCACTCAAAAAGTACTATGCGCAAATATTGTAATGAATACATAAATGACGGAGTATTCTGAATGCAAGGAGTGACCTGTAAGGGATGATGAGAATATGTGCACGGTTCCATTAGTCAATTTTAGATCATCTTGTTCAAAATTTTGAATTAACAAAATAATTTTTTTATTTTTAATTCAAATAATAAAATAGAGCATACTTATAAGAATTGGTCTTTAGGTCCATCTATTTTCGTACTTATCAAGTTAGTCAACAATATTTTATTTTATTTTATTTCTGAGTATATGTTTTTAAGTTGTATAGGGCATTCCTTGGAACCGTACTTATTTTCATAGTTTTAGTATTATATTGATCACATCAATCGAGAGGGCTTAATTTAGTCCGCCATAATGACGTTACTTATAGTATTAATAGATGCAGGAAACAGATGTGCGCGATGAAGCGAGTGCACTTATTCGATATTCTAATTAAGCTCCAGTTACATCATAACCAAAGCTTTATACTCACTACTCATGCAACACTCACAATCACTTGCTCATCAGCAGCAGTAGCAGCAGCAGGAGCAGCGGTAGAGTTGGTAGAGTTCTGTGGAACGACGGTGACTCCGACCGTTCCATTGTGAGTATTGGTGGCCCAGCGCGCAGGCCCGTAGATCACCACGTTGCGATCTCTCTGTAGCACTAGCACATAGTTTGCTTTCTTCCCGCTCGTATTGCTCGCCCACACCGGGCGGCCTACATTGTTATAGATCACGAGGTTCCCATCTTCTTGCATGATTGCGCGGCAGCCTTTGGCAACCTTGACAGTTTTGCTCATCCAAATAGGTTTGCCGGAGTCGTACAGCACCAAGTTGCAGTTACGCTGCATGGTGAACCGATACTTGCCCGTTGTCAGGGATTGCCCGCCGAGAAGGGTGCCGGGGGAGCTGATAGCATTGTCGGCCGTGCACGGCGCGAGGCCGAAGACGGCGGCGGCGGCCAGGATGAGGAGGACTAGCGGACGAGTAGCCATTGCTTTTGGTCTATGTATGTACTGGCTCTTGCCCTTCAAGCTCTAATATTTATAGGGGGAGATACTGGCGAGTTGGTAAATGGTAAGGGTTACAAGCAACAAGAGAATTTGTAAGATTAGAATTTTTGTGGGTCCCCCTTTTCTTACCAACTAACTAGATGTGTGTGGAGGGGAATTCTTGGATTAATTTTTTTATTTTTTTTTTATTTTTGGGATTGGATTGGGGCATGTGAATCGGGATTCAGCGGATCAACATTCTCCAGCTAGCCTCTATTGTTATTATTCTATGTATGCCCGATAAAGATTTAAATTCGGGGATAGGGATTTTAATTATTTTAGAATAATTATTATATTCAACAAGCTAGTCATAAAGTAGACATCTTAGACCCGTCTGCTACAGAAAAAGACCTGCCACCCCTAAATGCTTTGAGCTCCCTTTGCAGCAGCCAGGGATGAGAATGGATAATTATAATTAAAGATACACTCAAAATATGTAAGGGCACACTCCGCTGAAATTGATTTTAAATATGAGTTTGCAATTATGTTTTAGGACGAGTGCACCCTCCTCTTCTGCTTTATTCTAAGTGGATTAGGATATCGGATTTCATGGAGAGAGAGGGGCAGCAGCCGGCCGGAGGTAGGGGAAATATTTGAAGTGTGCTTTTGTAATTGTGCAATGAGAGACTGTCATAATCAAATTTTTGAGTTAAAATGAAGACTTTATTTTTTAAATTCAAAATTTTTAATAGGACTAGCCAAATTATAAACTCGCTTAGATCCACAAGCTTCTTCCTCGTACAATGATGATGGCACCATCCAAGTCATCCGAGACTCAAGACATGAATCCAGATTGGCCTCACGTACGCTAGTGGTCTTACAAATTTCATCTGGAGAAGGAATTACATTATTTGGATTTTTCATTTTGAAAAAGGAGTCCCTTAGTATTAAATTCTAATTATTTCTGAAATTAATTCTGCAGAATTGAATTAGGGTTTGGAAGTGCGAATTAGAATATGCCTCTAATCAAGGTGGTACAAATATGCTGCTTCAACTACCGTTCTAAATAGGGATGAGAATGACGAGTTCAAAGGCCAATTCTTGGCCCGTCATATTAAAGAATTTGAATTAGAAAAATAAAATTTTTATTTTAAATATTCAAACTTTTAAGTAAGACTGGCAAAAAAATGACCATTTGATCAATCCGAAGACTGGCAAAAAAATGACCATTTGATCAATCCTTTCTCATTTCTAGTTCTGAACCAATTTGAAAACCGATCATATGTTAGAATCTCTAATCATGTATTATTAGAGGTTTGTACTATGTCATATAGAGTCTGCAAGATTTGTAAACTAATTTCATAGAGTAACTCTTGCTAGTGCCCATAAATGTATACAGATTGATTTGGTTGATGGAACCATATTATGTTTTGCCCATATTCGACCATCATCTTCCGTGCTTGACATTTTTATAAGAAAAAGATCAAGTGCAAAAAAAGATTTCTCACCATCCTCCGTTCACATAATTTTAGTCACTCACTATTTTAGTGAATGATTGAGATGTGCTGAGCACCGTCTTCAACAATTCGCATTGAGAAAAGCTCACAACTATGATGAATAAACTACTATATTGTTGACAATCATGCATCGTATATTCTCTGAATAATTCCTTATATTTCTCATGGACCTTAGACTTTCAATTCTTAACTGTGGCTTTGCATCACTGTCACATGTCATCATATATGATCATTCCTAAAGATAATACTCTTTTGTGCCGAAATTTCAATGATGCAGACTAACGAGTAAATATTTCGATAAATTCGCCAGAGACGTTTTTTTGTTTATTAATCATTACGTTGAGCTGATGTCCTTCGAATTACATTAATATGATATAACAGAATAATTTATCAAAAACTTATAAACTCATCCAATTCATATTTCTGGAGAGAGCATTTTCTGGATCTGGATCCTCTCCTCAGTGCAAGAAGGTGAATACTGTACTCAATGCAATATAGTTGTCCATTAAAATTATGGTTGCTTAAGTTACTTTTGAGTGTAATGCACATGTTAATGTAAATTACGAGGGTATGGTATTTATTAGTTTAGAATATATTTTTAATCCCTCACTATTTTAGTAAATGGTTGAGATGTGCTGTGACGGTCTTCCATATTTTGCACTGAGAAAAGAATCCAAATCGCGCTCATACTATGATGAATAAATTATTATATCGTTGACAATCCATGTATATTCTCGGAATAATTCCTTATAATTCTCATTGACCTTAGACTTCCAATTCTTAACTGTGGCTCTGCATCGCTGTCACATGTCATCATAATCATTCTTAAAGATAATACTCTTCTGTACCGAGCTTTCAATGATGCAGACTAACGGATCAGTATTTTGATAAATTTGTCAGACTTTTTTTTTTTTTTGTTAACCATTACGTTGAGCTGATGTACTCCGAATTCTATTAATACAATTTAATAAAACAATTTATCGATAGCTTAAAAACTCATCCAATTCATAATTCTGGAGAGAGCCCAGTCTGGATCTGGATCCCCTCCTCAGTGGAAAATGGTGAAGACTGTCCTCAATGCAATATGGTTGTCCCTTAAATTTGTGGTTGTTTAAATTACTTTTGAGTGTAATGCACATGTTAATGCAAATTATAACGAGCATGGTATCTATTATTTAGGATAAATTTTTAATCACTCACTATGTTAGTAAATGGTTGAGACGTGCTAAGGACCTCTTTCAACATTTCTTCATTATTTCGTATCGAGAAAAGAATCCAAATCCAGCACACAACTATGATTGGACATGAAAAAAAAAAAAAAAAAATGGTACACTCAGTGGAACACATACCTGTAACCATGAGAATTACTATTTTCTCTCCATGACAAGGAAAAAAGAAAATGTTAGTATAGCATAATTACAAATGAGGCAAGCTACTAATTCTTTCTCACAGATCTCTTTATTTAACCTCTAATTCTATCATGAGAAATAAATCTAGAATCTGCAATGGCGCACACTCACGGTCACTTACTGAGAATTGCTATTGTGACTAATTTGTTATTCTGATTTAGGATCGATTATTTTGGGGATTTGTACAGGAGGAGATGCTTGACAAGCTATGATTTTACACTGACAAGTTGAGAAAAGTTATTCTTAGTTGATATTGCTGTTATTTTTGTGATTTGAGCAAAAACTATTGATGTTAGACCTTCATTGGAGATTCGAAGGTCATCAAGCTAAAGAAGAAGTTAGCCTAGTTCGTGATGACCAGACCTGACATTCAAGTTCATACAAGGCTTATAGAATCGGCTTGTTCCTTCTATTCATAAGTTATTATTGATGTATTACTCCCAGTCCTCATCAGATTACGTGCATATAAGAAATATTTTAGTGGGTATAGATGTAACCTTGGTCTTTTGAGGGGAAAAAAAGAGTATTATATATGTTTTTGCATCGGAGGTCATGGAAAAGGGACTTAAGAACATGTTTATTCGAATCATCTTCTAGCTTTAGTCTCTCTCTTCTTTTGCGATTCTCATTTTCAGCTTCTAATATTTGTGCTATTCGTCGGTTTATTGATTTAGCCATGACTTGATAGCTATTATCTCGTGCTATTATTAAATAGAGAGCTGAACCACAAAACTACAAGAAATAAATGTTACCTATTGATGTTGACCAATTATCCAAACCTTGAAGGCTTATTTCTTGCAAATAAATAGCAATACAAAATTCTCTTAATTCTCTTTCATTACCTCATAAACTTTGCTCTAAGAGTTAGCAGACTATTAGCAGTATTCTATTGCCATGACAAGACGAAATGAAACTGACAGTCTGTTCCACCCAAACACCAGAAAGAATATCCATTGACTGCAAGCAAATCAACGAACCCAACCGTCGGCAATCAATTGATTCTGCATGGCAGCTAACGTACCTATGGCAAGTTAATACTGTCTCAAAAAGGAACCCGAAGCACCGTAAATGGCCACAGTGCTACTGAAAGAATCATGGGCTGTATCATAAACATTAAGGATGAAAAAGGACATGTCCATGGGAAAAATCTTACTCTGTTCTCTTCAAAATTATGAATTAACAAACTGAAATTTTTATTTTTAATTTAAAATTTTGAATTTTGCAGACTAAAAATTGGCTTTTAGACACATCTATTCTCATTCCTAATGAAGATTACAGCAGCAAATAGGGCATGTCTTATCTTTTTTAGCATGGACTGAGAGAGACTATTAATGGATGTTTGACTGTTGACACTCGAAGCTGCCACCATATGATGAAATCCTTTGATATCTTAGATATACTTTTAGCATACAACTACAACACCTAAGCATTTTATCTCAGGTACTTGGGTTAAGCTACATGAATCAAAAGAGAATCATACTAGATCGATCACATTGATAATCCTTCTCCATCAAGTAATATATCTCATTTAAACCTCTAACACTCATAACTTTTCTATCACATACATCCACGTTTTCTTTGTTTTTCTCTTCGCTCTTTTAACTTATTCTATGTTGATAAGTTTCTATCTTCAAACTGTTGCATTTGTTGGTCTATATCGCGCATGACTGTTCGCTTGAGCTCAGAGAATTCTTTTTCATTGCCATTTAGAAAGGATTATAACAAGTAAAAAGAAAATTACAATATTTGTTCAGATTACAGGACTAGGAAAAGAGATAACTCCATTTATTTATTTTTTTGTGAGATGATGGGCAATGGTGGAAGGTTGTTACAGTCTTCCATTGATGGTCCGAATGCTGATTGACTCTGTAGAACCAAGCACAGCTGGAGAAGAAGCAGGGACTCCTGAAGCACTTCCTTTTTCCCTTCTCTAACTCTCTATGTTTCATGTCTGTCTTTATTTCTAGAGATGGCTTTTTATAGCCTCATGAACATAACCGTTCTCTCAAAATCCTCCATGATTCGAGTATTGGATCATGGGATGTTGCAAAAGATTCTCTAGAATCATTACAACAAACTCCACACTGGAAAAGGAGATTCGGAGCATGCGAGGCGCATGCAGCTCCCTGGTGAAGCGCCAGGGATGCACACGTGGGCGCACATGCAGCCCCAGGTGCACAGGCAGTCTAGGGCACGCACAGCTCTGGAAGCGCACGCACCTGGGTGCTCTCCGTTGCATGCCCGTGAACACATGGGCGTGCACTGCCCTTGGCACACCGCTCCTAAATATGGTAGGAGCTCATCTGGTGGATACATGCTCCTCGTTGCGTGCTCTTTGGTGCCCAAGCACGTGTTCCTCGGCGCATGCCTCTAGGTGCATGTGACGCCCCAAATTACACTAGTGGGTATTAATGTGTTTCCCAATAATGAGTAAGGTATCACAGCGGACACTCTTAATATCGGAGTAAACGAGACCTTTTTTTCAAATAATTACAAGCAAGAGATATTGAAGCACACAAATATGAAATATATCTCACATGTCTGAATCTATATGCCACAACATCATAGGCATAAATGTGTAATATACAAAAACAGATTTATAAAATTGATAAGCAATATGTACATCAAAAGATTACTCATGTAAGGTCAAGTACAGTACAAGAATAGAGCAATATAAATACTAAATATATATAAGAGAATTTGGATATCGCGGACAGAACTAGAAAGTAGGATACATATGCACATGCAAGCTAAATTGATAAATACACAAAAGAGATAAAGATCCTACAAGAAACTGGCTGCAGACGCTCAGCCTACTCTTGAAAATGTGAATTCTCAAGGTATAGGTCCTCCTCCTCTACTATCACTGTCTCCGCTAGTAGACCTGGGATGTGATAATCTCAAGGGTAAGAATCCAAAAAAGAATACAAATCCAAACTCTTGTCATGTTATAGGAACCATATCAGTGTGGGATGCTTTTAGAAATAATGTAAAAGATAAATACATGTGAATCTTAAAATATATGATATGCATAATATAACACGAATCATACATTACATGGTACAAGTAATATGATGTGATCAAGCAACAAGATATGCTAAATATAAATAATCGTGTAGTACATAGTATCATAATGTAACATGAATTATGGAGTATATGATATATGTAATATATCATGATCATATATATGGGATATGAAGTACAAGATATGCATAAGAAAACACGAATTATGAAACAACTAGTATGTATAATATAATATTATCAAGTAAATAGATGCAAATCTTATTCTATTGTTTGGAACTGAATTGTGGGATTAGGAGTGTACCGTGCATACCCGGTACCATGGCTCAAGCCCGGCCATCACGTACCAGCTCGCCGTTAAACAAACTAGATATCCCATGCATATCTTGGATCACAGCCCAAACACCAGTCTCCAAATAAGTCGGTAGTGTCGTTAGGTACAACTATGAAATCGACAGTGCTAGTACACAAACCGGTAGATGCATCACAAACAAAATAAGAGACATCCATAATATATATTTTATTCTACCATTTATTTTTCGCATACCCATAATGCAGTAAATGTTGAGTATCAATGTGACATATGCAATAGGGTTACATGTATAAATAGCCAGGTAAATATAAAATAACACACACGGTAATACTGACAAGTACAAGAGTCACATGATATGTTCACGTGCATAAGATATCATTTCCAAGCAGGAATAATATGTACAAGTAAAAACATACATAATTAAACATATGTGCTTGTAAACTAGGTGAAGATAAAACGATACGTATGTTAATACTGGCAAGTATAAGAGCAATATTAGTAGATACAAGAGTTACGGGACATGTTCACATGCTCGAGGTAATATTTTCAAGTAAAAATAATATGTATAAGCAATAACATGCTCAATTAAACATGTGTGCATGTATATCATATCTTGTACAAGTGACATATGCACAAGCATGGACTGTATGCCAAGATATGAGTTATGACAAATCTGAAATCAATATGTATAGGTAATAATAAGAGTGATTGAATATGTGCATGTATGCATCATATAATTAATCAAGTAGTATATATACGAACATGATATATGCGTTTATTTTGCTGCAACTCAGTAGACATGTTAGACTTTTAGATCTTGTTTGACTAGCGTAAGATGTAGAGGTTAAGGTTTTGTATAGTTATAGAAAGTTCAATTTATCTCTATAATAAATCTTAAGTTAGCTTAAATGGAGTTCTAAAATAAAAATTATATGGACATGCAATTGCTGCCATGGACCTAGTATAACTAGGTTTCCAGATTATTTTTGACCAAGATAGCATTAAATTGGATCAAAAGATCTTAATTAGTTCTAAATAATTCAATGAGCTTTCCAATTAAACTTAAATGAGCTCAATTAGAGTTCTAGAGCAAAAGTTATAACCAATTTACCATGGGGTTACTCTGCTGAGCTACTGTAGATTGAACTTCTAGGTTATTTTTGGTTAGGTAGATTGCTAAATTAGGCTTTGATGTAGCAGATAATTTATAGCTTAGTAAACAGTCTTTCTAATGGTACTAGAGAGCTTAATCGGAGTTAAGATGCAAAAGTTATGACAGTTTTAATTTAAGCTGCTATGTATGTGTGGTTAGCGATACGATTTGTGCATGTGTAATATTAAGGTGATACATACAATGAAACTCAAGATAAATACAAATTAGAGCATGTATAATCTTGAAATTGGATTAATACTACTTTTGATATCATATTTGAGGAGATTTAATTAAGATATCATAATTTTAAAGGATTTGAGAGTGTATTCATGCCTCTAGTTGAACCTAAATCGAAAATAAACCACTATTGATGCGATTGCTACTCAAAAGTGGAAAAGTTTTTCAAGAATCAATCTAGGGAACAAGAACAGGTGCTCAAGAAGTTTCTTCCACATTGGTGGAGAAGATTAGAGCACATTTTGTGAGGTTAAACTCAAAAAAAAACTTCAAATATAAATTTAATAGATTTTCAGCCTACTCTTAGGCTGAATATTTGGCAATTTATATAATGAATTGGAGAATGAATTTGGGTTAGATGTCTAAAAAGAAAATGAAGAGAAACACAAAAGAAAGAAGTTTGATTTCTTCAATTTTTCTGAATTTATTTGAGAGATCAAACAATTGTGGAAGGTAATTATGCTGATATGTCGAAATTTCTTAAACTTCATTTTAATTACAAGTTTACCATGAGGTCAATTCCTATTCAAATTTGTCAATGATGGTTGTTGAGCTTCTGGAGATGAAGTTTAAGATGGTATGAGATTTAAATTGGAATTTTTAATTTTATTTGATTATTTTAATCGGATATTTGCTTGAAAATCAATAGATCCAGAATAACTCTAGAAAAATATAAAAATCCAAAATAATTAGATAAGAGCTTCTCGCTTTGAGAAATTTGAAATTGAAGACTGGATTGAAAGATATAGCCAAATTTACATAGTGTCCGACTCTCGAGCTAATATTGATGATACGGAATAAATCGATAGAACGATTTCAGGATTAGGGTTATTACAGTGCGCTCTTGGGTGCGCGTGCCTGGAAGGTGCTTGCATGTTGGGGATTGGCTCATCTAGAAAGCGTGCGCTCCTCGGTGTGCGCTCCACGACGTCTAGGCGCATGCTCCTCGGCACACACCCCTAGGTGCGCTTCTAGGCTGCACGTGCATGCCTGGGATTCGCAGGCACTCCTGGACATGGAATGCCCTTGTTTGGAAGGTGCACACTCCTCTATGCGCACTTTGCGGTGCTCAGACGCATGCTTCTCAGTGAGCGCTCCTTGACACTTCCTAGTGTCACTTCTGGGTTGCATGCACCTAGGAGGCACGTGTGCTAGAGATGCGCGCACTCCTGGACATAGGAGGCACTTGTCTGGGAGGCGTGTGCTCCTCGGTGTGTGTTCCTTGGTGCACAGACACGTGCTCCTTGGCACGGACGTCTAATGCTCTTGTTTTAACTTATTGTTTTATTCTTTTAGTGCCTACAAAACTCCCTCTAAAGTCTTCAAAATTTTATCGTCGATTTGTACCAAATTTCAAAATACTTTGAACTCTTTTGATTTTGACTCTATAGTCTTCATTTGTGTTGTGATTTTCAAAGTGTACTATGAATGGTCATCTAAAGTCACCAAATTCTTGATCATTTAGCTCTTACAGATATATTGTTGAACCATGTAGAGAGCCTTCAATGTGTCTTCAACTCTCAAATCCCATTGTTTTGAATGTTGAATCAAAATTTGCTCCCGATGTGAGGTTATAAATCAGCTTCATCTCTTTACTTCTTATGCAAGTACACAACTTCACATTCACCATTGTTATTTGAGAGCTTCAAGATCCTCTGTTGATTTGTTGATAGCTAGTACTTTGTAAACTATCTTCAAAAATTGTCATCTTCTAGCTATTTGGTTGTTGTAGGTATAATGTTGAACCTTTGTAGAACTTATCAAATTTTATCCACAAATTTTCTTGATCTTCGTCATCACATAACTTTAATTCTGAGAAAGCTTTAGAGAGGAAGCCCCCTTCAAGTGCGCCTTATAGACTACACAGCACTGAAAATAAGGCTTGTGCTTTCTGCCTTGGGTACAAAATGGATGCAACCCTGAATGTGAGCCTGTGTGATGATTATAAATATATGAATGCCAATTTGAGCCTCCTATGTAGACTGAGACACGCGATTGCCATGAAAAACCTTACATGTGACCTGAAACATGCGAGTATCATGACAAGTCTCATACGAAATATGAGATATACTGGTATTATTTTGAGCTCAGTGTGGAGGCTGAGGAACTCAATGTGAAACTTGAGTTGCATATCTTCATCTTCTGGACAGATGGTAAGATGCGCATCTTACTTAGTTGAAAAAATATTTTCAACTGCAAAGCTAGAAAGTTTTAAATAGCTTTCAGTTTTGTTGAACTTATGAAAGATCCCTTTTCAAGATGTATATTTGTCTTGGGTAAAACTCTGTTGGTTTGGTTTATTGCCATGTTGTAAGCCTCATGAATCATATGAGAGAATGGGGAAGCCTTAGGAACTTCATAGATCTCATTCGCAACCAACAATTGAATATTGAATCAATTCTTGATGTAGAGGAAAGAATCTATTATTTGGAGATTTGCTAAGTACATATTAGGCTGAAGTGTCTTTAGAGATTGGAAGGAAAGCTATTGCGGACTAATATAGAGAAGACAATATGACCACTCCCAGTCAGGTCTCAGTACCTCTGGACTTGATAAGGATATAAAATAACTAAGGATTCATATACATTTTTTTAATTATCTAGATATTTGTTGTAGTTCGCCATATTAATTGTTGCTTGGATGATGGATATAGCCTCATTTGAAACATAAAGATTGGATAGTTACTACCCCCAATACAATGGGCTATGTCGTATCTATATTCAACAAGATCGGCACAAATCACATGGCGGAAGCAAATCTAGCGTTGCTTTGGGCAATTTTGTTAACCTTTCTTGGACATGAGGGTTTCTTTATGGTTAAGAAAAAGAGATCTTTTCTAAAGTTAGACTGTATGTTATATCGATGGGCCCTGGTTAATCTTATTATAACGAACTATGTAGCAAGAATAAGTTATTTAAGCCTCTGCATATGGTCAGCTGTCACTTTTGGTCTCTCCATGTGACTGAGCTTCATTAGGATTGCATGCTGAAACTGAGTCTAATCGAAAACTATAATTTTAATCTGCACGTTGGTTTTTTAATAAAAAAGAGCTCTCATAAAATGCGGGCCTTACATCCTAGGTGGCCTGTGCGAAAGCAAGAGCCCACCTGAAACATGGGCCTACGCCTAGGTGGGCTTTGCAAGGTTTCGTGCAAGATTTCTTGAATTGCTGCATATGAGGATCATTACCTGAGTGATTTATGAGAGATTGAGCCCTATGTCTGCTCTGGTTCATATGGGGCTGAGCCTCACATCTAATTTGATTCAAACAGGGCTAAGCCTTGTGCATAATCTGATTCACACTAGGCTAAATCTCGCATTTAATTGCTTGAGACTCATGATCAATTCAAGCTTCACAAGTTATGCGCCTTTTTTAAGGATTTTGAGTCCATTGTTTAATTCTTGGTACGCTTGAGCTTGGCCTAATCTCTGTCAAATGGACCGTGACAGTAACATCATACATCACAAGGTAAGAATATTTTGGCTTGGACGATTGAAGGGTTGTATTATCATGAGTATCTCTGGATGTAATCACAATCCATAGATAATGTGATAAGCTTCTTGAGAAAAAGAAGGTTATACGCTGGGGCAACAACTTCTTTGATAATCATCTATTTTTGTTGAGTCCTGAAAAAATATTAACGATCCACCATTGTTAGTTAAATTTTCCCCCCTTCAAACCATAATGTGAGAGTGACATGAGGGTCGAGCTACCTGGATAGCTCGCCGGGGGTGCAGTGGGCATGTTTGAGTGTGGCTGCCTTTGAGCGTGGCTTTGGTCCATCAGAGTGACGTGCACCAATCAAGCCTACACAGAGCCCACCAGTACAGCAAGGGCGCTCATCGCGCACCCATCAAGGCTACACAGGCCCCATCACACACTCCTCTACTCTGCATGGGCGCAATGCACGCGCCTGTTGCGTACGGCCATCAGGACTGGCGCACCCCATCTGGGCTGCGCGAGCTTGTCGCACACGCCCATCGAGGCTGTGTGCGTGCGTGTTGTGCATGCCCATCGAGGCTGCGCGTGCGCCTGTTGCGTGTGCATCTGTTGCACCGGCCCATCATGGCTGCATGTCGACTATTGCTCGCATGCCCATCAGGTTCTGCGCGCCAATAAGGTTTGCATGCGCCCATAAGGTTTGTGCGTGACCATAAGGGCTACGGGCGCCCATAAGAGCTGAGCGTGCGATGTCGCGTGCATGCCCATCAAGTTTTGCGCATGCCTGTAGCGCGTAGCTGTAGCATCTTATTCCCGTGCGCATAGTTCTAGTGTGCACAGGGTTGCGCTAGCACAGGGGCTACCATAGTATTCCCGGCGATAATGCCTTAGTGATTTTACGAAGAAATTTATCTTTTTTGATATCACCTGGTGGTAACGCCTTGTCTATATTAAGAGGTGATAATGCCTTATATTTGTTGACAAGCGATAACGCCTTTGTTAATGGGCGTTAACTCCTCATATTTTTTGTTATCACCCAGCAATAACACCTTATGGGTTTCAAGCAAGAAGAACTGAGAAAAAGATATTCTTCATGTCTCTATTGGTTGAATTTAATAACCAGAGTTTCTATCACTGATCCGATCAGTCTTGCGTCCGATTGTGCCACTGTTTTCTCTTTAATAAAGAGAGGCTTACATTGTGGTCCCCAACTCCTGTACATCCGAATTCGGAGAATTATTTTCCATTGCCATTTAGAAAGGATTACAATGTTTGATTCGAATTACAGTGGTAGGAAAAGAGAACTTTATTTCTTTTTTGTTCTGTAGGATCTTGGGCAGTAGTGGAAGGTCATTGCGGTGAAAGGTCGCAGCCATGGGGTTTGCGCGCACATGGACGTGCACTACCATGGGCGTGGCTCCATCGACTTGCATGCTCCTAGGCATGGGATGTGCTCGTCATTGAGACATGCGCTCCTCGGTGCGTGCTTCTCGGCTCAGGAACATGATCCTCGGCACACACACCCCTAGGCATGCTACTGGGTTGCGTACGCTTGGGAGACGCGCATCTTAGGGATGCGTGCTCTCCTAGATATGAAACACGCTCATCTAAAAGGCACGCGCTCCTCGGTATGTGCTCCACATCGCTCAGGCGCATACTCCTCGACGTGCACCCCTAATTGTGCGCGCCTGGGAGGTAGCACGTGTTGAGGACGCACGCGCGCTCCTGAGCATGGGAGGTGCTTGTATGGAAGGCGCGTACTCCTCTGTGCATGTTCCTTGGTGCCCAGGTGCGTGCTCCTCAACGCATGCCCCTATGTGCGCTCCTGGGTGCACTCTCTTAGGCGCATGCATCTGATGTTTTTTCTTCAGCCGATTATTCTATTTTTTTAGTGCCTATAATGATTAATCCATTGTAAGTGATCTTCTCGCATCTTCTCTTCAACGAGGGTTACGCCCACCTAATTAGTACAAATATTTTTATTTCTCACTTTATCTCTCCTAGTATTGTTGTTCATCCAAAGAAGCATGCGTATCAATGCTATACTTATCTTTTATGAAAGATATTTCATTATAACCCAGTTAATATAATAAAACTGGCATATTAGCAATCCTATAAAAAACTTCCTTCAGTTTTAAGGGAATATTACAGTTGCATAAAACATCCATTATATTCCACTATTTCAACCAGTCAGTTTGGATTCTATAGTTGACATCACTATCAATCTCGCTATCTTTTTTAATATAACATACTTTTACTATATTTTATTATTTTCTTTTATGTACATTATATAGTTTTATGTAGCATGATGTAACGCATTGTTCCGTTACTGATTAGTGAAATACGGAGGCTTAGCCACACACATTTATGATAGAGAAAAAACCACTTCAATCAAAATGTGCTATCAGTGACTTCCTAGAAAGAAAACCTAGTTCCTCGAAACACAGACGCGAATAATTTAGCATCTGAGCAATATTCATAGTCGCATCCAAATACCAAATCTGTCTCCATATCCACTTCGTTTACATCTCTATTTGTAAGAAACTCCCTCGATCGATGTCTTGCATGAAGATAAAAAGCTTTTTGTGAAGGGAGAAATATAATTCTTGATAAGATACAAATCATAATTCATCCTCCTGATTAGAACATATATCATAACAAATCCTAGGAACCAATATATTAACGGTCCCAGTTGACTATATCCATAACTATCCAAATTTCTTAAGAATTTCAGCAACATCTCCAGCAACATCTCCTCTGTATTTGCTAGCCTGCACCATACAACAAAATCAATTTCAGCCACAACAGGCCTACTTATATATCATATATGGAATTTTTCAATCTCAATTTAGCTACAAAACCATCCAAAGACTCGAGACTCTATCTCGGCATTATTCACAATAATACTAGCAAAATTTGAAGATAGGTTTCGACTTACCATGCTACTTTGGTTCAGACTTCTATCTAAATTACATTGCCATCACAGACATACATACAACATACATTACATACTCTCGTATATTTTATTTATTCTTTTTTTTTTTTTTGGCTAAGTGTAAGTAGGCAGTTAACCATCATGTGTTAATAGGGTAGTAGTGTTACATGTTATGTTGGCCCATTCCCTTATTTGATACTGTAATATTGGAAAAATGGTGAGCTCTACAGCCCAGTGAGTAAAGTAGAAACAGGAATTTAATAGAGTTGCATATAGCCATCGATACAAGGAAGAATTTAAAATCAATAGATTAAAGTTGAAATGTAAACAACTCGAAAGGAATATGAAGGTTGCAACATATGTGGAGTGACATGATATAATTACGAGTATCCCTCTTATCCCTCTTATTATTGTCAAGACTTTATTATTTAATAGATGAGGTACGTTCGTAAGGTTTATATACCAGTGATATATACGCATACCGATCATGCCTCCTTGAGTCATTTGGATATACACTGTCAATTATGTCAGCATGCAATGAACTTGCATATCTTACCAGCTGCCATAAACAATTTTTGCATATATGGTTTTCAATGGAAATATCTCCAATCGTGATAGTGTTAGCATGTGTGCATTCCACATGTATAATTAACTGCCACATGCATGGTCGACAAGGATATAGTTATATGTACATGCAATTCACCGATGCTCTGTAAATCGCCATATCTACGTGTTTGTATATATGTATATCAGTTAAATTCTTACATTTGTGTGTGTGTGCATGCCAATAATGCCATATGCAATAAACACATGCATGAATGCAAGACCTGTTGCTAATGGAGCCCATTGCCGTAGCGGGTTTCGGTTAACCGAAACGGGTCCAAAACCGATCCAAACCCATTATGATATAATATATATATGGGGTGTGGTGCTAGGGTTTTGGGTAAGCTGAAAAATTGAAGCCGAATTAAAATAGGCCGAGAAATAAAAGTGTGGGGCGGCTGAAACAATCAAAAGAGGCGCTGCTATTGGTTAATTGCCAATGTGAAGAAAGATTAGGGTGCTAATTAACTTGAGACTTCAGTCGATTTAATCAACAAAGGGTGCTGCTCTCTTTGGTTTCGGTGGGAAGAGGTAGTTTGTTCGCTGCAAAATTTCCTTTGCTTCCTTCCATTGAATAAACTCGAATTACAATAGAAGTGAACAATATAAAAAGAACAAACGAGAGGATTTTATACTTCAATCTCTCTCTTTTGCAAAAATCAAACGTGGGATCAGTGGCGATGGGATCTGTCGAACAGCTCCTTTGGACGATCGAACGTCGAAATCTTCTCTCTCGAAGATATCGGCCGACTGTAGACTATCTTCTCCGGTCTTTTCCGAACTCAAGGCTCTCTCACGTACTTGAATTCTCTAAGAACCGAAAGGAAGAAGAAGAACACCTCTGACTTCAAGGCTCTCTCGCGTACTTGAATTGTCAAAGGATCCAAAAAGAAGACAATTGCCGAAAAGAATATTCCTAGGGATTCACCAGGAAGGTATTTATAGCCCCAGGTTAATGCAAGAGTTTCTATCTAAATAGAACTCGCATTTATCAGGGATTCCAATCAAATATCTTAGTTTTGATGGAATTCTGATTGGATTCAATTCGGGTGTTTAGATAAGTCCAAATCATAATCTCAATCAATTTGAGATTCTGATTATCTGCTTACGCGGAGCTTTAATCGCATCAAACCAAAACGCAGAGCTAACGCGGAGCTATTGATCATCTCCGCGTTTCACTCAAACGCGAGGCTAATATTAGCCAGACTGCGGAATCAACGCGGAGCTATTAAACATCTCCGCGTTTTGTTCAAACGCAAGGTTAATTATAACCAAACGCGGGGCTACTGAATTGGCTCCGCGTTCTGTTGTGGAAAATCCTTTCATCTTAGAAATTTTCACTGCCAACAGAACCCCTCTAAAGTTTTCAAAATGGTTTAGACTTTAGCAGATTTTGAAATACTTTGGATATCTAAACTGAAACGCGGAGTTAGAATACCAAGTCTATCTCGCGTTATTGCTCACTTTCGCGGAGCTAATCAGCTTCTTTTTTAGTGAAAAATGAGTAATTGCTTCATTAATTACTCTGAATTTCCACGTCGAATACCAAGGGACGGAATTTTTGTTTAAATAGAGTCCTTGACTCATCTTCTTCTTCATCTCATCCGAAGAATCTAAGAGCTTCAGAGCTCAAGCGACTCAGGCAAATCAGTTTAAAAGAATGATCTCCAACCGAACTTCTTTCATCTTTCCATAGATCTTCGTCGCTAGGATGTCATCTAAGAAGAGTACGGCATCGCGCACCTCCTCACCATCGACGGCCAGCGTTAGCAACGGCGGCAGCGGTCGAGGCAGTGGCCACAATGGCGAGCTAATCCATGCTACACCAATCGGAAGTAGAAATTCTGAACTTTTAGACTCCTTAAATCAATTTTGGAGTGTTTAGGCTCGGTTTTTAACCGACCAGCCAATTTTTAAAACCGACGAGATCACCGTTCTCTGGACGTAAGGCTTTGAAGGAGAGGGAGAAGTTAGAGAGGAACTCTGATCTTTCTCTATGCGAAGTTATCGCGTCATCCTCGCATTTTGAAACACGGGGCTATTTTAACTAGCAGTCGCTTTTCAATCGCGAGGCTATGTCAATCGCGTTTAAATCGCGAGGCTATTTTGATTTAGCAGTCGCGTTTCAACGCGAGGCTGTTTTGATTAGCAGTCGCGTTTCAACGCGAGGCTATTTTCTCAATTGCGCGCGGAGTTTATCCTTAGCTCCGCGTTTTCATACTTAGAAGATTTTCGAGTTTTCTCTAACTCTTGATTCTTCTTTTGCAGTGAAGTACTTGGGCCAGATCCTTCTTGAAGAAGAGTGCATGAAGCTTTACCAGTCTTCGTCAGCAAAAGTAACTCTAAGGAAGCCAGAAGCATATGCTTTACAACATAGTTGCAGGTTTCAAGCCCTGGCTCCAAAAGATAAACTTTTGAAGGAGTTACAAGAACTCTGCGGCAGCTCAAAGCAATAGAGATGATCATATAAGGGCTTGTAGCATGTCGAATCCAACTTGTGTGTCTTCATTAGGATTCTTAGAGCAGTATCTTCAGATGATCCACTAAGAACTTTAAACAGATCATAGTTGACATTTGCAGAGGAGATCTCTTTGTATGTGAACTCTAGAATTGAACTTCAACACCCCGCGGAGGAATCTCGCCGTTAGATTATTGATGAGTCGATGAATTTGTAGAAGCTTTTGGGAGAGCTATATCTCCCTCTTTGTAATCTCTTCTTTTTATGAATAAAGAGCAAATTATTTTCCTCTCTATCTGTCGGCTTCAAGAATCTTGCTTGCTCAACAAGTAGATGGTTTATAATTTTGGTAAAATAATCTATGGCTCATTTGCGTAACTTAGACTGATAATACTAGGATGATCGGGTAAAGATCATCTTAACTTAGATGGAAGCGCCAAATTGCACTCGTCAAAAAATCTAAGTTTTTCATAGGAACGCGAAGCTAAGGCACCGGGTTATCCTCGCGCCTTACATAGTTGCGCGGAGTTAAATAACTTCGCGTTTTCCATCATCACGCGAAGCTAATTAACTTCGCGTTTTGAAGAGTAACTGATTAGTCATTTTCTCCGAAATTTGCGCCGAACTCCAAGAGGCGGTTTCTTTCATTTAAATGAAATCTCTATTCCTTTGCCTTAGCGGCGTTGGGCAATTCATCAATTTTAGGTCAGAGGCGCTCAATTGCGCATGCCTAATAAGAAAAGACTAGAGGTGGTTCATAATTTGAACTGGGCACACCAAGTTTTAGGTCAGAGGCGCTCAATGCGCATGCCTAAGAAGAAGACTGGAGGCGGTTCAAACTTGAGAACCGGGCACACCAGGTTTTAGGTCAGAGGCGCTCAATGCACATGCCTAAGTAGAAGATTGGAGGCGGTTCAAACTTGAGAACCGGGCACACCAGATTTTAGGTCAGAGGCGCTCAATGCGCATGCCTAAGTAGAAGACTGGATGCAGTTCAAACTTGAGAACCGGGCACACCAGGTTTTAGGTCAGAGACACTCAATGCGCATGCCTAAGTAAAAGAGACTGGAGGCGGTTCAAACTTGAGAACCGGGCACACCAGGTTTTAGGTCAGAGGCGCTCAATGCGCATGCCTAAGAAAAGGTCCAAGCGCTCAATTGTGTAACTTGAACGGAGATGGGAATAATCCAAATCATACTATCAGAGGTAAAAACTTAACATGACAGGTCTACGGAATTTTTAGCAAACCCCCAGCTATCAACGGATTTGATTAGCCTTTACCAATTGCCGTTTGCGTTGGGCTAGCCATGCTATTCCCCTCAGCATGGTGAGTTGTCGAGGAATTGATTTTCTCTCCCCTTTGCCTTTAATCAGCATTAGGTAATTGATTCATACTTTTACCCCCAGTATGATAGGGTTGGCGAGGAACTTGATCTCCTCTTCCCGCTGCTTTGATAGCATTGGGAAAATATTTATAGCACCCAATTACCATTCCAATGGCTATTGAGAATAGCAGAAGCATGATGTTTATCATCGTCAATATTTTCGGCACCCCCAGCCAAATCTGGCTGTTAACCAATAAGGACGAGTTTGTCACAGCTGTGGTTCGGAGCACATCCAAGGGGCTAGCTTGCAAGTGCGGGCTGCCCGTGCTTGGTGTTGATGTTGACTCTCCTACTGGTACAGGGATCGCTCTGGTAGGGAACTCATTGGTTCCTACTACTAAAGTTGCCATATTTGCAGAAACCTTCTTTTGATCCTCTTTAAGTGTGAGAACTCCGGCTTCTATCAATACCTGAATTCGGTTCTTAAGAGGATAGCAATTTTTAGTTGGGTGCCAGACATTCCGATGGTACTGTTCGTCGCAAAAGTTTCTTCGCTTCCTTCCATCGAATACATCTTAGATTACAATAGAAGTGAACAAGATAAAAAGAGAACAAACGAGAGGATTTTATACTTCAATCTCTCTCTTTTACAATAGTTTCGTGGGATCTGTGGCGATGGGATCTATAGTAGTTCCTTTGGACGATCGGTACGTTGAAATCTTCTCTTTTAAAGATATCGGCCAAGTATAGACGATCTTCTCTGGTTTTGATTTATTCAAGGCTCTCTCGCGTAACTCAAACTTCTCAAGAACTCCAGAAAGAAGATGGTGACTTTCTCTGATCTTCACGAACTCAAGACTCTGTGCGTAACTTGAATTCTCCAAGATTTCAGAAAATCACCTCAATTGCCAAAAAAAAGATGATCAGCAAAGGCTTCAAGGCTCTCTCGCGTACTTGAATTGCCAAAGGATCGATAGGAGACTTCATATGCCAAAAAGAAGACCCCTAGGGTTTCACCAGGAAGGTATTTATAGCCCCAGGTTAATGCAAGAGTTTCTATCTAAATAGAACTCGATTCATCAAGGATTCCAATCAAATATCTTAGTTTTGATGGAATTCTGATTAGACTTGATTCGGGTATTTGGATAAGTCCAGAATCATAATCTCAATCAATTTGAGATTCTGGTTATCTGCTTACGCGGAGCTTTAATCACATCAAAACGCGACGCTAAATAACCAAAACGCGGAGCTAACGCGGAGCTATTGATCATCTCTGCGTTTTACTCAAACGCGAGGCTAATACAAGCCAAACTGCGGAATCAACGCGGAGCTATTAAACATCTCCACGTTTTATTCAAACGCAGGGTTAATATAACCAAACGCGGGGCTATTGAATTAGCTCCGCGTTCTGTTGTGGAAAATCCTTTTAACTTAGAAATTTTTACTGCCAACAGAACCCCCTCCAAAGTTTTCAAAATGGCTTAGACTTCAACAGATTTTGAAATACTTTGGATATCTAAACTGAAACGCGGAGTTAGAATACCAAGTCTATCTCGCGTTATGCTCACTTACGCGGAGCTAATCAGCTTCACTTCGTCTTCAGTGAAATGAGTAATTACGTCATTAATTACCCCGAGTTTCCACGCCAAATACCAAGCGACGGAAATTCTGTTTAAATAGAGCTCCCGGCTCATCTTCTTCTTCATCTCATCCGAAGAATTTCTGAGAACTCGAGTGACTCACGAATGATCTTCAACTGATCTTCGTTCAATTCTCCATAGATTTTCATCATTAGGATGTCTCTCCAGAGGAGTTTGGCTTTTCGCAAGTTGGCCGGCGTTAATGGCAGCAGCCATGAAGGTAAACGCAACAGCGAACCAGTCTATGCAGCGTCTTCCGAAGGTAAAAACCTCATCTCTTGGTTTTCTAAGAACCATTCTGAGATATTTTGGCTTGGTTTATTCTGGACGATTGCTTATCTTGTCGGCGAGATCGCCGTTTTATTGTGTTGTCCCTGCGCTTGAAACGCGGGGCTTTACTAGTAGTCTCAATGAATCCGCGAGGCTATCTTTGATTAGCAGTCGCGATGAATTGCGAGGCTATCTTTGATTAGCAGTCGCTATGAATTGCGAGGCTATCTTTGATTAGCAGTCTCTATGAATTGCGAGGGAAGGAAAGAGCAGAAAGAAATCTTGTCCCCCTTTTCGCGAAGTTATCACATCATCCTCTGCGTTTAAAGCGCGAGGCTATTTCTTCAACTGTGCGCGGAGTTAGCTTAGCTCCGCGTTTTCACTCTTTTGGAAACTCTGTTCCTTTTGCAGTAAGTTCAATCCTTTCTGAAGAGGAGTGTATGCGGGTCCATCGATCTTCATCAGCAAAAGTAACTCTAAGGAAGTCAGAAGCATATGCTTTACAACATAGTTGCAGGTTTCAAGCTCTGGCTCCGAGAGATAAACTCCTGAAGGAGCTGTAAATAGGGAGTTGCAGCAATTGCAGTGCAGAATTGCGCTTCAGTGCAGCACTTTCCTTTCCTCTCGTGCTTCATTTCGGATGACAGATCCTAATTGACATTTGCAGAGGAGATCTTTTGCATGTGAACCAGGGAACTGAACTTCAACACCCCATAGAGAAATCTGGAATTCTTTTGTATGTGAACCAGGGAACTGAGCTTCAATACCCCGTAGAGAAGTCTTACTGTTTGGTTATTGACAAGTTGATCATGTAAAAGCTTTTGAGAGAGCTATAACTCCCTCTTTGTAATCTTTCCTTCTTTTATAAATAAAGGCAAATTATTTTCCTCTCTATCTGTCAGCTTCAATAAACTTGCTTGCTCAACAAATAGATGGTCAATAATTTTGGTAGAATAGTCTAAGGCACTTCTGCGTAACTTAGACTGATAATACCCAAATGATCGGATAAGGATCACTTTAACTTAGATGGAAGCGCTCAATTGCACTCGTCAAAAATCCAAGTCTTTCCATGAAAACGCGAAGCTAAGGCACAGGCTATCCTCGCGTTTTGTATAGTTGCGCGGAGTTAAACAACTTCGCATTTTCCATCATCGCGCGAGGCTAATAGCTTCGCGTGTTGGAGAGTAACTGACCAGTCACTTTCTCCGAAATTCGCGCCGAATTCCAAGAGGCGGTTCCTTTTATTTAAAAGAAATCTCTATTTCTTATCCTTCTCACTCTATTTGAGAATTTTCCAGAAACTTAGAGATTCAGGCGATCAGAGTTCAGACGATCCGATCTTCTTCCGACCGAGTTTCTCCAGATTTTCAGTCGATTTTTCTCAGCAATGGCACCCAAGACTTGCGCTACTTCTCGAGCAGCTCCATCATCGGCGACTGGCGTAAGCAGTAGTGGCGGCGGCCAAGGCAGCGACGCGCCAGCCCACATTTCGCCTATCGGGGGTAAGAATCTCTCCATCGAGACTCTTTAGAACATTTCTAGAGTGATTTGGCTTAAATTTAACTGATCAATCAACTCTTTTACCGGCGAGACCGCCGTACTCCTGCTGTAAGGCTTGGAGAAGAAGAAAAGTCTCTGACTTTCTTCTTTACGCGAAATTATCGCGTCATCCTCGCGTTTTGAAGCGCGGGGCTATTTTGAGTAGCAGTCGCGTGGAAACGCGAGGCTATTTCGAGTAGCAGTCGCGTGGAAACGCAAGGCTATTTCGAGTAGCAGTCGCGTGGAAACGCGAGGTTATTTTAAGTAGCAGTCGCGTGGAAACGCGAGGCTATTTTGAGCAGCAGTCGCGTTGAAACGCGAGGCTATTTGATTTCTGCGAGGTCTAATTTTTAGCTTCGCGCGGCGCTATTCTTAGCTTCGCGCGTTCTAATTTTTAGCTTCGCGCGTCCATACTTAGAGAATTTTTCTGTCTTATAGAAACTTCTCTAATTCTGGTGCTTCTTTTTTTGCAGTAGGGTATTCGATAGAAGCTCTTCCTCACAAGAATTACTTCGGCTTTACTGGGGGTTCTGATCCCTCAGGCCAATTTCGCTTCACCACTATCTTGGCTTTATATAAGCCAGATCCGAAGGAGCGCAAGGAGAAGTTGATCAAGTATCACCCCACTACTGCGCGAGAAATCATAACTGACGCAGCCTTCGAAACTATGAATAGAGAAGCGATGGAGAAACCTGCCTTCCTCTTTGGAGACCAGATGGATCAATCAGATGAGATCCTTTCTGAAGAGGAACGCGTTTGGTTATATAACTCAGGCGAAATGTTGATGTTTCTGCCTAAAATGGATCGTAGCTATCCTCTGGTCTATCTTCAGAGGCTGGCAATGCCTCGGGAATTAAAGTGGGGACTGACTCAAGAGCAAGATGGCGTCCCAACAGGCAAATTTGGTGCAAAAGGGGTTTATCAAGATGGTTCCCCCAGATGCATTACTGGCTTGCTTCCAGGCCGATTTGGCAAGGAGCTTCCAGTGGGAGAAGTCCCATCTCGTGCCCGAACTTTCTTAAGTGAGTTTCAGGCGAAGGATGGTCAGTACCCGGCTAGCGACTTCAGGATGCCTGGCTGGGTTCATTCTTCTAACAATATGTGGTGGGCCCGCCTTGTTTAGTACATGTTGGATTCTCACGAGCCCATTTTAAAGGATATTGGCTTGTATAAAACCATCAGGAAAGTCCAATTCGGGTTTTCCCAGAGTGCTTATCACTTTTACTGCCTTTTGGAGATGTATAACCCTGAAACCTGTACTTTCTTTACTCCAGTGGGTGAGCTAGGGTTCGCTCTCCACGAGATGTTTGAGGTTTCTGGGCTCTCGATGGGCGAAGTCTCTTACGAGGAGTATATCCCTACCACCGATGAGTTGAACATGCTATTGGCGAGGGATGAGCGCATCTATGTCACGTACTGGGAGATGATGTGCCATTATCATATCTGCGCTGACCAGACAGGTGCACGTAATCACGGTATTGGCCACAAGAAGTGGGCCGAATACCTTTTTGCCAACCTAAATTCTAAGGATAGCTCGGCCACTATCCATGGTCATTCTCCCGTCCCCATTTCAGAGATCGACCAACGTGTAGCCAGGGGCCATTACCGTTTGTTTTATACCACAGAATCCAATGAGAATGGATACAGTCCCGGTACTTCATTCAAGAGCTATCACTATCAAGCCCAGTTTCCGATCTCCAACAGAGGTCTCATTGCCGGGTTTTTGATGCTGTGGCTCAAAAGATGCATCGTGCCGTCATTGCCCAAGGAAGCGATTGCAATGACCGTGGTATATCCAGCGGTTCTTCTCGCATACGGCCGACCCCTTGGACTCCTTCCCGCCATAGTATGCAATTTGCAATATGGACTAAGGGTGCTCTGCGTGATTTCCTCCCTACTATTAAAGTCAAGGGGAAAGGAAAGGGCAAGTCGAAGGAGACTGCCCAGCCGAGAACTCCAAACCCTAGGGTAGAGATCCCCTACACCTATTTGATGGCGTGGCTCGTCTTGCACTGTCCCTCCTTAATGAATGCACCAGAGTGTCGTTCGGGCGAAAAGTGCTTCCTTGTAGAACTGTATGAACGTTCTTCATGAAGGCAGAATTATATGTTCCAGATTCGGAAGACTCTTCGTAGCTTTCAGAATTACGAGATCTTCCGGTATTTTCCTGACTTTCCCGGCGGAGGATATGGGACGAGGCTGAAAGATGCCGTGGGAGCAGATAAGTTCACTACTTTATCTGCAGGAGCGTTCTGGTGGCTTCTCAACATCCGTCCCGGACACTTGGTGTATCGTCAAGATCTCAGGTGTCAGATCGAGCCATATACTCCGAGTCGCTTTGCTCGCCAGTTTGGATATTCTCAACTCTATGTGGGCAATCCAAATAAAGATCTCGCTCACGAGGGGAATTTATACGAAGGCGCTCGTGGCTGGTTCCATTTTGCAGCGGGCGGGACCGAGGCTGAATTCTCCTTGCCTCAGAAGGTGCCAGAATTGGCTATGACCCTCAGCTCCTGCAATTGGTTCAATATTGCGAATGCTGACGTGCCCGGCTTCTCTCTCAATCGCAGTTGTTGGAAAGAGATTGAAGCCCTCTATATTAGCCGCCAGGGTGCTTCTAGGGTAAGGATAAAAGGAATGGAAGAATTCCTTGGCGCTGCGGCTGAGCCTTCGGATGTCAGCGAATCAGACGATGATGCCGGTGATGATGACGATAATACTAGTGCTGGTGGAGCTCCTCAGCCTGTTGTCAGTCGTTCCCTGAGTCCAACTCTCAAACGCCGCGGCACTTTAAAGAAAAGGCCGGGTAAGAAGTAAAAACTGGCACAGGAAACTTTGATAGCCCCCCAAGAAGTGGCTATCAAACTCGCTTCTGACTTGTTGGCTTCAGCTCTACCCCCAGCATTGGCAAGGGAGGATGAACCTGCTAAAGCTCCAAGTGTTGCTGAGGTTTCGGCTCCTTCGGCCGTAGAGTCTGTGGCAGAACCCGGGGTGCAACTAACGGGTAGTGAGACGGGTACATTGCTGGAAACGACAATGGCTCCCCCTTCAAGTCCGACAACTGGACTTGTATCGCCTAGTATGACCCTTAGCATTTTATCTTTTGTCCGTTATTATTTTAACGTAACACTGCTTTTCTGGTCTTCTGAAATGTAGGTGATCAACTTCTCTCGCCAATGCACTCGACTACCCAAGTAGAGTCTAACGATAGAATGGACCATTCCGGCTTCGTTGGTGGTGTGGGTAGCTCTGCTGGTGAGTTTGCGGCTGATTATTCCTCACCGGCTCCTGCCTCTGTTTTCTCTTCAATTCCCCCAATTGACGAATTGGGAAGTGACGAGAGAACTGAGATTATTATCGCAGCTACTGCTAATAAGGCTACACCTTCTCCTAGCATGCCATCTCCAACGCCAGTCTGTTCCACTGAGACATTTCCCACAGTCGTTGGCGTGCCTTCTCAGTCAGCGATTTTAACGTCGTCTGTTATCGTGGTTGCTGAGATACCTGCAACTCTTCCGACTTCAAGCCTTCCAGCAGGGGAGGAGAATAATTTGAAATTCTCGTTCGAAGATGCTTCTCCCACCGGAGGAGCTTCAGGCGAAGTGATCCCATCTTCTCTTCCTGTTGGTGGGGGTACCCAAGTGATCTGTACTGACGGTACTTCGTCTGGGGTCTCCAGCTCTTCCAGATCTTCACTGGCTCTATTGGTCCCCCATATTATGAATTTAATGCAGGGACGGGCTTCTTCTTCTTCAATTCCAGCAACTGCTGCTCCCTTGCTTACGACACCTTTCTTGGCATTACCTACTTTGCCTACCGACAGTGCAAATCCTCTTGAAAAACTTTTCGGCTTCACTGTCGAGGATTTTATGCATTTGTTAAGAAGATGTGTCGAGATGGTTCTTGCTGACCACGATTTCTTCAACTTCGCACGTCCACTGTTACTCCGCTATTTAGGAAATATTGAAGAATTCGGTGGACAAGATCGAGCAGCTCCATACCGGGCCCGCCTTGCAGCCTTAGAAGAGCAGGTGACCATGCTACACACACTCCGTCAGGCGGATGTGGAGGCGATCACTGAGATAGAGCTGGCGCGGCTTCGGGCAGAATCCTTATCTCGAAGAAATATTTTAAGTCAGCAGGAGGAGAGATGGTCTCAGGAGCTGACAGAGCTCCAGGCCAGTCGGGAATCCGTTCTTGGCGACCTGCAGAGGGTAAACTTTGGAATTGAGGAAAGTCAGGCGGCCATCTCTAAAGCCCAGGAGACGATTGCCAGAGCTCGGGCCACCTTGATAGAAAATGAACTCCGATTAGGAGAATCTGTCAAGAAGCGGGAGATGTTGCTTGTCCAGCAGGAGCAGATTCAGCAGGAAGAGATGGCCAGGAATCGTGCTATAGAAGAATCTCGTCAGCAACAACTTACAATAAGTGATGATGAGTTGCGTAGGCAAGCTCAGCAAACCGTGGAGGCTTCTCATCGTAGAAATTTGGACGAGACAATAAACCAATTGAGACTCCTGAGAGGCCAATAGTTTCATCTCTCTTTACGCTTTTATCTTCCTTGTAATAAGAACTTCGTAAACATGAGAGAGATAACCTTACGATGTTTCTTTGAAATTCTTTTTGTATCTTCACCTTTTTAATAAAGATGATTCTTTTGACTCTTTTATTTGCCGGCTTCAAAACAGATTTGCTTGCTCAACAAATAACCTGTCGTCAAAACGATTTATCTCGGTACCGTTTATGCTCAATTTCTCGAGCCGAAGTAAAAATTAAAGTTTAATATGGGATTTTTAGCAAACCCCCAGCTATTAACGGATTTGATTAGCCTTTACTAATTACCGTTTGAGTTGGGCTAGCCATATTATTCCCCTCAACATGGTGAGTTGTCGAGGATTACGTTTGGGCTAAAATGCCAAACTTTTCCTCTTCCCTTTACTTTATCGGTATTGAGCGATTCATACTTTTTTACCCCCAGTATGAAAGGGTTGGCGAGAAATTTAATCTCTTCCCATTGCCTAGTCGGCGTTGGGCAATTCATACTTTTACCCCAGTATGATGGGTTGGCGAGAAACTCGTTCTCTTCCCATTGCCTAGTTGGCGTTGGGCAATTCATACTTTTACCCCAGTATGATGGGTTGGTGAGAAACTCGTTCTCTTCCCATTGCCTAGTTGGCGTTGGGCAATTCATAATTTTACCCCAGTATGATGGGTTGGCGAGAAACTCGTTCTCTTCCCATTGCTTAGTCGGCGTTGGGCAATTCATACTTTTACCCCAGCATGATGGGTTGGCGAGAAACTCGTTCTCTTCCCATTGCCTAGTTGGCGTTGAGCAATTCATACTTTTACCCCAGCATGATGGGTTGGCGAGAAACTTGTTCTCTTCCCATTGCCTAGTTGGCGTTGGGCAATTCATACTTTTACCCCAGTATGATGGGTTGGCGAGAAACTTGTTCTCTTCCCATTACCTAGTTGGCATTGGGCAATTCATACTTTTACCCCAGTATGATGGGTTGGCGAGAAACTCGTTCTCTTCCCATTGCCTAGTTGGCGTTGGGCAATTCATGCTTTTACCCAAGTATGATGGGTTGGCGAGAAACTCGTTCTCTTCCCACTGCCTAGTTGGCGTTGGGCAATTCATGCTTTTACCCAAGTATGATGGGTTGGCGAGAAACTCGTTCTCTTCCCACTGCCTAGTTGGCATTGGGCAATTCATACTTTTACCCCAGCATGATGGGTTGGCGAGAAACTTTTTCTCTTCCCATTGCCTAGTTGGCGTTGGGCAATTCATACTTTTACCCCAGCATGATTGGTTGGCGAGAAACTTGTTCTCTTCCCATTGCCTAGTTGGCGTTGGGCAATTCATACTTTTACTCCAGTATGATGGGTTGGCGAGAAACTCGTTCTCTTCCCATTGTCTAGTCGGCGTTGGGCAATTCATACTTTTTAGGTCAGAGGCGTTTAATTACACATGCCTAAAAGAAAGATTGGGGGCTGTTCAAACTTGAGAACTAAGCATACCAGGTTTGGGTCAGAGGCGCCAAACTGCGCATGCCCAAGAAAAGACTGATGGTGGTTCAAACTTGAGAACCAAACTGGAGGCGGTTCAAGGCTCTCTCACGTAACTTGAACTGGGTACTCCAAACACACCAGGTTTAGGTCAGAGGCGCACAATGCGCATACCTAAGAAAAGACTGATGGTGGTTCAAACTTGAGAACCAAACGCACCAGGTTTAGGTCAGAGACGCACAATGCGCATGCCTAATAAAAGACTGATGGTGGTTCAAACTTGAGAACCAAACGCACCAGGTTTAGGTCAGAGGCGCACAATACGCATGCCTAAGAAAAAGAGAAGACGCGTATCTCCAGGGGTACTAAGAATAGTATTTCTTTAGAAATTTGCCATTGATCGGCATCATCATCCTATCGCCGTCTTGATTCATTAAGCGATAGGCTCCACTGGAGTATACTGTCTCCACAACAAACGGTCCTTCCCACTTGGGTTCAAACTTTCCCTTAGTCTTGTGGGTTAGCACCATTGGCCTTTTAACAGCCAGAACCAAGTCTCCTTACTTAAAGGTCCTTGGTTTGACGTTCTTATTGAACATTTGAGATATTCGGGCTTGATACAACTCAATTTGCTGTTGAGCCCTGAGACGTTTTTCATCTAACGCCTCTATTTCTTGCAATCTTTGCTGATGGCGCTCTTCTGTCGTCATCTTTGTGGCTAAAGTCACTCTCAAGGATGGTATCTGGATTTCAAGAGGCAAGACAGCCTCACTTTCGTAAACCAAAGAGAACGGGGTAGCTTTAGTCGGGGTGCGAACGGTGGTGCGATAAGCCCACAGGCATTCTCCTAGCTTTTCATCCCAATCTCGTTTATTAGAAGAGACGAACTTCCGAAGGAGTTTAATAATCGTCTTGTTAAAAGCTTCAGCTAACCCATTAGCCGCGGGGTTATATGGCGTTGAAGCAATATCTTTGATTCTGAACTTATTGCAGAATCTGGAGAATCCCTGACTAATGAATTGCAGACCATTATCATGAATAATCCGTCGGGGGATGCCAAAACGGTAAATGACATGATGCTTGACGAACTTGATCACATCTGTCGTCTTTACCTCTTTCATGGGCACAGCTTCGGCCCATTTTGAAAAATAATCGGTTATTGCAAAAATAAACCGATGTCCTCTGGATGACGGGAGAGTTATGGGCCCCACAATGTCCATTCCCCAGGCTTCAAATGGCCAGCTTGCGACGGTATTGTGCAAGTATTCTTGGGGTTGATGAATAAAATTGGCATGTATTTGGCATGCATGACATCGTTTAGCGTATGCCATTGCTTCCGTAACCATGCTCGGCCAGTAGTACCCTAGCCTTCTTATACGGTCTCCAAGTTTGGGACCGGGCTGATGAGCTCCACATATTCCATCATGTGTTTCTTTCAGCACTTGTTCTGCTTCTGCTTTCGATATGCAGCGTAACAATAGACCACCTCTTGACTTTCTATACAAGGTCTGAAGTTTATGGTCATAATAAAATCTTTGGCCTTTCTCTTTATTGAGGTGGCTTCTTTAGGATCTTCTGGTAATATTCCATGCAAGGCATAATCCACAAACGGAAATCGCCAATCATGGGGTTCTAACTTTAAGTCAATCTGGCATACCTCTTCGGCTTGAGATACCACGTCTGGGTGGAGGAGTTCTCTACTACCAATGGTGATGCTTTTAGCTTCACCTGGCGGGATTGCCAGCGTTGCGGCTAATGCGGCAAGAGCATCTGCATAAACGTTCTCGTTTCGAGATACGTGATATATGTAAAATTGTTCAAAATATCCTGCTAGCTCAATAGCTAGCTGATGATAGGGGATGAGGGCTTCATGTTTGACTTCATACTCACTTGTCATCTGATTGACAATGAGCTTAGAATCTCCATATGCCTCTAGATGGTTCACCCCCAGTTGCAAAGCTATTTTTAAGCCGATAATAAGTGCATTGTACTCCGCTACATTATTAGTGCACGGTTCTGTTAATGAGTAACCGTTAGGCAATATATGTTTATGTGGGGATATTAGCACAACCCCCACTCCAGCAGCAGATCGTCTCGCGGCACCATCAAAGAACATTTGCCAAGGCTGTTCTCCGGAAACTGTGTTGACTTCTGATGTCTGCTTTAATTGGGACCAAATTGGATGGTCTGCAAGGAAATCAGCGATTGCTTGTCCCTTCATGGCCTTTTGAGGGACAAAATGTATATCATAGGGCGATAGTAAGAGCGCCCATTTTGCCAATCGGCCATTTAAGGATCCCGATTTGGTCATTAGAATCTTCAAGGGGTTAACCCGTGATATAACATGAATTGTTTGCCCTGAAAGGTAGTGTCGCATTTTCTGAACAGCAAACACTAGGGCTAAACATTCCTTTTCAATTGGGGTATATCGCTGTTCGGCCCCAATCATTGTTCTACTTAAATAGTAGAGGGCATGTTCATGGTCGTGCTCATTATATTGAGCAAGTAATGCTCCTAAAGCATTATCCATGGCCCTTACATATATAAGGAAGGGCTGCCCAGGGGCTGGTGCCATTAGTACAGGAGGCTTAGTAAGGTACTCCTTGAGGTCATCAAATGCCTACTGACATGCCTCATCCCATATGAAAGACACTCCCTTCTTCATAAGTTTGGAGAATGGTTGGCATCGTCCAGATAAGTTGGATATGAAGCGTCGAATATAAGCGAGCTTTCCTTGTAATCCCCTTAATTCCTTAAGATTGCGGGGAGGTGGCATTTCGCTAATCGCTTTTACCTTTTCAGGGTCGAGGAAAATTCCTTTTGAAGTTATTACGAACCCTAGAAACTTCCCGCTGGATACCCCCATGAACGACTTGGTAGGATTCATCTTCAAGTGATGTTCCGCATAAGATCGAAGACCACTCTTAAATCGTGAAGATGATCTTCTTTGTCTTTGCTTTTAACTGCTAAGTCATCCACATAGCACTCTACTGTTCTGCATAGGTGCTTTTTGAATATGGCACTCATTGCGCGTTGGTAGGTGGCACCTGCATTCTTTAATCCGAATGGCATCACTGTATAACAGTATACCCCCTGTGGCGTTCTGAAAACTGTATGCTTTTCATCATCCGGGTGCATCTTGATTTGGTTATAACCTGAGAAGCCATCCATAAAGGACATCCTCTCATAACCGCAAGTGTTATCGATCATCACATCGGTGATGGGGAGTGAAAATTCATCCTTGGGACATGCAGCGTTCAGATCTCGAAAGTCAATGCATATCCGGATTTTGCCATTCTTTTTGCGAACTGGCACTATGTTTTCCACCCAATCTGGGTGTTGTTCTTCACGGATGAAACCGGATTGTATAAGCTTGTTGACATCAGCAACTATTGCCTCCATCAATTCCGGTCGAAAACGCCTCTGTTGCTGTTTAACAGGTTTGACATCTTCTTTTATATTTAACCGGTGTGTGGCAATTTGAGGGTCAAGCCTAGGCATATCTTCATAACTCCATGCGAACACATCTATATACTCTTTGATAAGGGATATAAGTTCCTCTTTTTCTAAAGGAGTTAGTGTGTCGCTTATGAAAATGGGTTTCGAATTTTCTTCCGTTCCCATATTAACCTGTATTAATTTGTCTTCTGTAGGCGGGTCACACTGTTCAAAGCGGACATCCCAGAGAGTATCCATATGCCTAGCCCAAGTATCATCTTGAATGTCAATTGGTTCCTCGTCGCTTTCTGGCGCGGCTGAAACCATATTGATTGTCAAAGATCGAAACCAAGCACCGGTGCTTATATCTGAATCATGATCTGGTGAAGATGTTTCTTCTTTGGCCGAAGAACTCTCTTCAGCTTTTAATGGTGACGAAGGTGGAGTAGATATATAACCCAACCCCCTGCGGGTCTTCTGATAATAATCAGGGCTCTTTCCTCTCGGTCTAAACGAGGGTATGAGATTCCATCTCCCTTTTCCAAAGTTTAATCCCGGCTTCTGGGTAAAATTATATCCCATTTTCTCCATCATCTGTCGGGACCTTTGCTCATATAAGTGAAATTGAGGTGACGTTTGTTCATCACTTTCACTACTTTGTCTCTGTCGAGGCGACGTGGCCACTTTGCCGAACATGATCGGCCTTTGGAACTTCTGTCGGGGAGGCACTTCAAAGAAGTGCCCTTGATCCTCGGTTATTTTTAATTGAGAGAGGAGGGAAGACCTGAGGGGCAAATGGTATGCCGCCAGAACTTCAAGTTCGGTCAGGCCATCCGCTTCGGTGGAGGTACAAGAGGGCTCAAACTCAGTAGCTACAGCATGCTCGTAGACTAACTTTATATTTTCATTAATAACCCATTCACTTTCTATTACATCCACTATATTATCAAGACCTAAGCTAAGATCTAGGTGAGGGTTGATTTCGTAATCACCCCCATCATCTTCTCCAAGGAGCTCGTACTCAGTGTCGGCTTCATTGCCACTGTCGTCGGGCTTTGGAGACTTGCTAAGACTGTCATTGGAGGCTTCATGTGCTGGCTTGTAGAGTGCAGCATCTGTGAAGTAATTTTTCAACCCTTTGAATGGCTGCTTGTCAGCAATTAGTGTCCGGACCTCTCCGTCCTCATCGCAATATTTCATGCACTAGTGAAGAGTCGACAGAACTATCATATGAGTGTGGATCCAAGGTCGCCCCAATAAAATATTGTAGGAGGTATCAGCGTCAATTACATAGCATGTAACCTCCGTTTTCAAGTCTCCAATTTGACACCGCAATCGGATCTTACCAAGAGGATGGCTATTATTAGTGTTGAATCCATAGATGGTAGTGTGTGTAGGTGTCAAGCGATGAAGGAAAATCCCCAACAGCTGCATCAATCTACTGGGCACGACGCTGAGTGCAGAACCTGGATCAATCTGAATTCGGTCCACTTTTGTGGACCCGACATATCCAGTGAAATATAAAGGCCTATTATGCTTTATATTCCTCACCTGCATGTCTTCTGGAGAGAAGATGATTTGTGGGACTTGCCTCCTCACTTGATGACAGTGGGGGCAAGAGTCCCGCTCTTCGATGGCCGGCTCGACAATCTGAGCTAGGAATGACTCAGAGTCTGCCAAGGCCTCTCTTAGAGCTTCACGTATTGATTTTGATAATCTCAACAATTCGTAAAGCATTACTCGCGCTGGGATGTTAGCCAACTGCGCAATTATGTCAAATTCGAAGGGAGTTTCTTTGGCTCCTTCATCTCCGGCAGGATTCTTCTGGAAACGAAGTCCTTTCTGCTTCGCAGGCTTTGCGAGTTCTGCATAGATGTCTTTTGGATCAACTCTAGTATAGTCCTTAAGATATGTCTTTCCAGATCGAGTACCGGAAGGGCCTGCCCCATCTTGATGGGTGGCCATAGTTTCGGGTTCTTCTTCAGAATCTGTGAAGGCCCCCGAAGCTATATATTCTTTCTTTATATCTGCAGAAATAGCATTAACAGCCCGTTTCTTCTCTTGACCTCTTGAAGTAGTCCATTGTTCATCTTCCAGCAAGTCGGGGTGAATCCACATAACTTCCCCATTTTGGGTTATTACGGGGACAAGTCCCTCTTGGGCTTTGTTGTGCGGATCAAGATTCTTCGTGACCATCTTACCCTTAGGGATTGGGGTCACTCCTGCGGGAAACTCATGGGTTCCGACCATTATGGTTGCCATATTGGCAGTGACTTTCTTCTGTTCTTCCTTAAGCTTCAGAACTCCAGCCTCTATTAGTGCTTGGATTCTGTTCTTAAGGGGAAAACAATCCCTGGTAGGGTGCCCAACATTCCGGTGATAAAGATAGTAATTGGGGTCTTTAGTCTTACCCGCATCTTCTGGCTTCTTATTCTCCGGAAGTTTTAGTATTCATTTCTTCTGGAGCAGGTGAAAGAGGATATGTGTCTATTCCGTCTTGAAAGTGTAATTCCTTTCTTGTTGCGGTCTGATTTGTTTTGATCCTCACTGACCTTGAGGCTTTAGCTCTGGCGGAGGACCGGTTTTCTGAGGAGCAGGTTCTGACGACATGACTGCTTTCCCTTTATTCTTATTGCTGATGTTTTGGGTATATGGCTTACTACCCCCAGCGTTTCTTGATCCGCGGGATTCCTCAACTCGGCGAATCAAGTTTTCAGCTTGCTCTCCTTGTTTGAGCAGGTCCCTCCACGTCTTAGACTCTACGACCCCTATTTTGAGGAGCACATTGGTCTTAAGATTGTGTCGACAGGTCTCTACTAGAGTTTCCTGGATCATTCCGTGTTTGCAATGTACGGACTTCTCCCGGAACCTTTCTATGAAATCTTTAACCATTTCTTGTTCTCCTTGTCTAGTTGCAAGGAGGGAATGAACCGTAATCTCGGTGTCATCCTCAAAGAAACGTGAGAGAAATAATTTCTCAACATCTAACCAGGTATTGATAGTACCTGGGGCCAACTGCATGAACCAAGTAAAGGCAGGCCCTCGCAAAGTACTTGCAAATACTTTGGTCATGATGGGATCATTACCCATTAAGTGTCCTGCTTGGGACAAAAAGTAATATATATGCTGACTGGGCGATCCTTTCCCGTCGTATGGCTCTAACTTGAGCGGCTTATACTTTGGTGGGTAAGATATCATATCCCATTCAGGAGGATACGGTCTAGAGACCCCAGCTTCTTTCAACTCCTTTTTACGCATTAAAGCTTCGAGTTGACTCTGCAGCTTTTCTATCTTTTCGCCATGCGGATCATGGAAAGAAAATCTATCTTCTTCCTCATGCATCGAGTGGGCTTTCTCTTCCTGTTCTTCTTCATTCAGAGTTTCTTTGCCCTTTTTGGCATTATCTTCAACAAACCTCGATAGCATGACTTTGAGTCCTTCAATCATCTTTTGCTGCTCTCGAATCATCTTTTCTTGAGCTTCAAATCTCTGATTGATATCGTCAGACTTATCTGTCATATGCGATGCTGACTTCTGTAGCCGAGACGATATAGAGGATGGAGGCAAGACTATAGAGGAATTATCGCTGTCCTCGTCGTAAGAACCCCCTGCGAGCTTCTTATAATTTCGTGGTGGGACGGCTCCTGATCTTAGTCGAGTAACACGATGAGGTTCTTCATCGCTCGATTCTGAATCATCATCCGTCTCTGCAATTTTCTTCCCTTTTCCTACCATGTTGGAAGTTACAGCTCTCCATTGTTTCAGGGGAGTGGTTCTTGTCTTCTTAGCAGGATTCTGGTTTGACTCGTTTAATCGGTCGAACACAGATATCCTGTTCTTGCTGCAGCCACAGTTGTCCATCACGGCTGATACTGCTGTCACAAGTTGCTGGCAATGGCAAATATGTTCAACTTGAAGTTGGTCTATGCCTCTCTTCTTAGAGAGATGTTCCCTGAGATCAGTGCCTCTAGCCATGGAATCAAGAGGTCCATTCAACTCTTGAGAATGTTTAGGAATCCACTGAAGTTTCTTTGATTGATCAACCCTGACTCTGGGGTCGGACCGATCCTCGCGTGGCTTAGGAATAGCCTCGCGTTTCACATTGCGGGCCTGAAGAATAGCTCCGCGCTTATCCACACTAGCCTCGCGTTTCTCGCTGGCTTGGTGTGTCCTTGGAAGTTTAGCTTCTGGAATAATAGCCCCACGTGAAGGGAAGTTCTTGCACGCTGGCTTATCTTTGCGATTAACGCAGATCATCGCTTCTCGCTTAGCGCGATTTTTACGACTGACAACTATCTGCCAATCATCTTCCCATTCCTTGTGGGTGTCAGAAATCTTGCGTTTATTGCAAGTATCACTGGCTTCGCGTCTCTCGCTAGGCACAGTAATAGCCTCGCGTGGAGAATCACACGCTGGCTTTGAATAATTTTTATACTCGCGTAACTCGCGAGTGTTGGGTATTCTGCGACTAGCGCAACCCTTACTGGTTTCGCGTCTCTCGCTAGGCACAGTAATAGCCTTGCGTGGAGAATCACACGCTGGCTTTGAATAATTTTTATACTCGCGTAACTCGCGAGTGTCAGGAATCTTGCGTAACTCGCCAGTATTACCAGCCTCGCGTGGAAAATCACACGCTGGCTTTTCCTTGCTTTTAAGGCAAGTTGTATCTTCGCGTTTAACGCGGTAGAGATTGGTCTCGCTGGTAGCACGAGCCAGTTTGCGAGGGACCATAGCCTCGCGTCCTCTAGAGTTAGCTCCGCGTCCAAGGCGGGCTTTGAGGGCTCTACGCCTCGCTCTCCGGTTCCTGTTCCGGAGTTGGATCCTGGTCAGTCCAGTCCCTAGATCTTCTTCGGCAATCGGAAGCTCATCCTCGGCTAGGATTTCTTGTGTGAACTCCGGCTCTATAGCCGCAGTCTCCAAGGATCCCCGTCTCTCGGTGGATACCTTTCTACCCGTCACTCGGGCATTGGAGTACATGCGACGATAGTGTCGTGTCTCATCCAAGTCACCTGATCCGGAGGAGAGGAACTCCTCGTACTTCTGCTGGTCGATTTCAACGACCAGCGTGTCTACTTCGGATCCGATCAAGTCAACGTTCGATTGCGCCACAATCTCTTCATCAGTGAAAGAGACGGCACCCACTGTGGTCGCCAGTTTGTTCGTCGCAAAAGTTTCTTCGCTTCCTTCCATCGAATACATCTTAGATTACAATAGAAGTGAACAAGATAAAAAGAGAACAAACGAGAGGATTTTATACTTCAATCTCTCTCTTTTACAATAGTTTCGTGGGATCTGTGGCGATGGGATCTATAGTAGTTCCTTTGGACGATCGGTACGTTGAAATCTTCGCTTTTAAAGATATCGGCCAAGTATAGACGATCTTCTCTGGTTTTGATTTGTTCAAGGCTCTCTCGCGTAACTCGAACTTCTCAAGAACTCCAGAAAGAAGATGGTGACTTTCTCTGATCTTCATGAACTCAAGGCTCTGTGCGTAACTTGAATTCTCCAATATTTCAGAAAATCACCTCAATTGCCGAAAAAAAGATGATCAGCAAAGGCTTCAAGGCTCTCTCGCGTACTTGAATTGCCAAAGGATCGATAGGAGACTTCAGATGCCAAAAAGAAGACCCCTAGGGTTTCACCAGGAAGGTATTTATAGCTCCAGGTTAATGCAAGAGTTTATATCTAAATAGAACTCGCATTCATCAAGGATCCAATCAAATATCTTAGTTTTGATGGAATTCTGATTAGACTTGATTCGGGTATTTGGATAAGTCCAGAATCATAATCTCAATCAATTTGAGATTCTGGTTATCTGCTTACGCGGAGCTTTAATCGCATCAAAACGCGACACTAAATAACCAAAACGCGGAGCTAACGCGGAGCTATTGATCATCTCCGCGTTTTACTCAAACGCGAGGCTAATACAAGCCAAACTGCAGAATCAACGCGGAGCTATTAAACATCTCCGCGTTTTATTCAAACGCAGGGTTAATATAACCAAACGCGGGGCTATTGAATTAGCTCCGCATTCTGTTGTGGAAAATCCTTTTAACTTAGAAATTTTCACTGCCAACAGGTACAGGCAGTAGTTATGGTCGTTGGTTTTACCAACATCTCCGGTTTTCTATTTTCCGGAAGCTTTAGCAAGCCCTTTCTAAGGAGGAGATGGAATAGAGTACCGGTCTGCTCAGTCTTGAATGTATAAGTTTTATCTTGTCGTGGCTTATTTTGATCTGCACCTCTCGGATTCGGAGGTCTTGGCTTTGGATCTGCAACTGTCGTCATCACAGCCTTCCCTTTATTTTCAGGATTCTGTGGATATGGCTTGTTATTTGTAGAGTTTCTCGTGCTGCGAGATTTCTTAATCCGGCGAATTATATCTTCTGCCTGCTCTCCCTGCCTCAGCAGATCTTTCCAAATTCTGGACTCTACAGCTCCCATTCTTATCAGCACGCCAGTCCTAAAGTTATACTTGCAGGTTTCTACCAGGGTTTCCTGGGTCTTACCGTGTCGACAATACACGGATTTTTCCCTGAAGCGTTCAATAAAACTTTTAACCATTTCTTCTTCCCCTTGTTTCGTCGCAAGAAGGGAATGAACCGATATTTCAGTATCATCCTCAAAGAAACGTGCCAAGAACTGTTTCTCGACATCATACCAAGTATTTATGGTTCCCGGGGGCAACTGCATAAACCATGTAAAAGCAGGCCCTTGCAGGGTGCTCGCAAATACTTTGGTCATTATGGGATTGTTTCCCATTAGATGACCTGCCTGCGATAAGAAATAATAGATGTGCTGACTGGGAGATCCCTTCCCGTCATATGGCTCCAATTTGAGGGGTTTATATCTTTCTGGATAAGGGGCAAAATCCCATTCAGGCGGGTATGGTCTTGAAACCCCCGATTCTTTCCATTTTTTTTGTGCATTAAGGCATCTAGTTGGCTTTGCAATTTCTCGATCTTTTCTCCATGAGGATCATGGAAAGAGTATTTGTTATCATCCTCATGTATCGAATAAGCCTTTTCTTCTTTAATTTCTTCATTTGTCTTAGGTGGCGGTTCCGAAGAAGTTTTAGCCTTATCATTGGCTATCTTCTGGGTATTTTCGACCACTTTTAGAAGCATTAGTTTGAGATCATCAATGGCCTTCTGCTGACCTCGAATCATCTGCTCTTGGGCTTCCATTCTCTGGTCAATGTCATCGGACCTGTCCACCATATGTGACGCTGATTTTCGTGGTCGGGAAGATGCACGAGATTTTAGGGAAGCTATAGCTGAATTGTCGCTGTCATCATCATAAGAACCTTTTGAAAGTTTCTTATAATTCCGAGGAGCGACAGCACCTAATTTGAGTCAAGTAAGATGGTGAAATTGTTAATCATCTGCATCTGACTCGTTTCTTTTTTCCATGGCCTTCTTACCTTTGCTGACCATATTTGAGGTCACCGCCTTTATCTCTTTTTCCTTGATTTGATATCTCAGATTATTCTTCCTCCTTTTTGGAGTATCTTGACGAGACTCAGTTATTCTGTTAAATACAGACGCTCTCTTCTTAGGAAAACAGCAATTATCCAATATAGCAGATATGGCTGTTATGAGCTGCTCACAATGACATGTTGAGTGTGACTGAGCTTGAGTCATATTTCTCATTTTTGTCAAGCAATTTCTGAGATTGGTGACCTTGGATGACGAAGAATCGTGCGGGCCACCTGGTTGTTGAGAGGGTCCAAGGACCCACTGAAGCTTCTTAGGATCACTGGAGCCCAGTTCTGGTCCACTGACGCGACTATCAGCCCTGATTCTATAGTCGGGTTGATCTACGCGGGGCTTAGAAACAACTTCGCGTTTTGGAACGCGGGACTGAAAATTAGCTTCGCGTTTAATCTCGTGGGGCTGAAAAATAGCTCTGCATTTTGCTACGCTAGCCTCGCGTTTTACGCTGGTTTGGCCTGCCTTCACAAGTTTATCTTCTGGAATAGTAGCCCCGCGTGGAAGAGAATTCTTGCACGCTGGCTTATTCTTGTGATCAATACAAGTCATAACTTCGCGTCTAGCGCGATTTTTACGATTGACAACAATCTGCCAATCATCTTCGCGATTTACGCGGAGGTGAGGCATCTTGCGTTTCTCGAAAATACTACTGGCTTCGCGTTTCTCGCTAAGCTCAGTATTAGCCTCGCGTTGAGAATCATACGCTGGCTTTAAGGAATTTTTATCCTCGCGTTCCTCGTGAGTGTCAAAAATCATGCGTTTCTCGCAAGTTGCACTGGCTTCGCATTTATCGCTAAGTCCAGTAATAGCCTCGCGTGGAATATCACACGCTGGCTTTAAGGAGAGTTTATACTCGCGTTTCTCACGAGTGTCAGAAATCTTGCGTTTCTCGCAAGTTGCACTGGCTTCGCGTTTATCGCTAAGTCCAGTAATTGCCTCGCATGGAATATCACACGCTGGCTTTAAAGAATTTTTATACTCGCGTCTCTCGCGAGTGTTATATATTTTGCGACTAGCGCAAATCTTACTGGCTTTGCGTTTCTCGCTAGGCTCAGCAATAGCCTCGCGTGGAGAATCACACGCTGGCTTTTCTTTGCTTTTAAGGCAAGTTGTAACTTCGCGTTTCACGCGATAATGAACGGTCTCGTGATTAGCGCGAGCCAGTTTACGAGGGACCATAGCCTCGCGTCCATTAGCCTCGCGTCTAAGGCTGGCTTTGAGGGCTTTTCGCCTTGCTCTCCGATTCCTATTTCAGAGTTGGGTTCTGGTCAATTCAGTTCCCAGGTCTTCTTCGGCAGTAGGAAGCTCATCCTCTGCTAGGATTTCCTGCCCAAACAACGACTCTATGGTCGCGGTCTCCAAGAATCCCTGTTCCTCGGTGGATACCTTTTTACCCGTTCCTCGGGTATTGGAGCGCACGCAATGATAGTGTCGCGTTTCGTTCAGGTTACCTGATTCAGAGGAGAGATACTCCTCATACTTCTGCTGGTTGATTTCAATGACGAGCATATCTACGTCGGATCTGATCATGTCAACTCCAATTGCCCCACAATCTCTTTTTCGATGAAAGAGACGGCTCCCACTGTGGTCGCCAGTTTGTTCGCTGCAAAATTTCCTTTGCTTCCTTCCATTGAATAAACTCGAATTACAATAGAAGTGAACAATATAAAAAGAACAAACGAGAGGATTTTATACTTCAATCTCTCTCTTTTACAAAAATTAAACGTGGGATCAGTGGCGATGGGATCTGTCGAACAGCTCCTTTGGACGATCGAACGTCGAACTCTTCTCTCTCGAAGATATCGGCCGACTGTAAACTATCTTCTACGGTCTTTCCCGAACTCAAGGCTCTCTCGTGTACTTGAATTCTCTAAGAACCGAAAGGAAGAAGAAGAACACCTCTGACTTCAAGGCTCTCTCGCGTACTTGAATTGTCAAAGGATCCAAAAAGAAGACAATTGCCGAAAAGAATATCCATAGGGTTTCACAAGGAAGGTATTTATAGCCCCAGGTTAATGCAAGAGTTTCTATCTAAATAGAACTCGCATTTATCAGGGGTTCCAATCAAATATCTTAGTTTTGATGGAATTCTGATTGGATTCAATTCGGGTGTTTAGATAAGCCCAAATCATAATCTCAATCAATTCGAGATTCTGGTTATCTGCTTACGCGGAGTTTTAATCGCATCAAAACGCGGCGCTAAATAACCAAAACGCGGAGCTAACACGGAGCTATTGATCATCTCCGCGTTTCACTCAAACGCGAGGCTAATATTAGCCAGACTGCGGAATCAACGCGGAGCTATTAAATATCTCCGCGTTTTGTTCAAACGCAAGATTAATTATAACCAAACGCGGGGCTACTGAATTGGCTCCGCATTCTGTTGTGGAAAATCCTTTCATCTTAGAAATTTTCACTGCCAACAGGAAGAGGTTCGGCCGAAGGAAGCAAAGGGGGCAGGTGGCTTCCCTTTAGGATTTCTTTGACGATTGAAGTTGCTCCTACTGCAATTATTTTTCGGTCGAAGCAAAGAGGTAAATCACTGCAACAAGAGGTTAGGGTTTCATCTCAAAATCTTGTATGATTTCTTTATGTTTTTCTCTTGTGGTTGAGAACAAGATAGTTGTAATCCTTTTTTGATATAGTGGAAGTTTTTCGATCGTGTCCCCGTGGACGTAGGCATATTGCCGAACCACGTTAAATCTGCGTGTTCTCTGTCTCTGTTATTTTTCTCTTTGGTTAACTATTTGATTCCGCTGGTTGTTGCATTAGTATTATTCCGCTATCTTTTGCTAACAATTGGTATCAGAGCCCTGGTTCGGGTCAGATTTTACTCAGATCGGTGTTGATTTTGAGTGGAAGTTATGCCGGAAGATAGGAAGGGAAAAATTGAAAATTTTGATGGAACAAATTTCCAATGGTAGAAGTTGCAAATGGAAATTTATTTATATCAAAAGAATTTACATCAACCACTGATTGGAGAAAAGCCAGAAAAGATGACTGATGAGGAGTGGGCATTGTTAGACAGGAGGGCTTTGGCGCAGATTCGATTGTGCCTGACAAAGCAGGTTGTGTTCAACGTCTCCAAGGAGAAAACCACTTCAGGTTTGATGTCAGCGTTGGCTAAATTTTATGAGAAGCCGTCTGCTTCAAATAGACTGTTTCTAATAAAAAAAATTGTTCAACTTGAGAATGCCTTCTGATAGTTCAGTTGTTAATCATTTGAACGAATTTAACACATTATGGGCACAACTTGAATCCTTAGATTTTGTCTTTGCTGATGACATTAAAGCTTTGATGTTTATGTGTTTGTTACCGGATAGTTGGAGTAATGTTGTTATGGCCATCAGCAATTCTTCCAATACTGCTATTAAATTTAATGATGTTGTGAGTACAATTATGAATGATGAATTGATGAAAAAGAGCATGGGTGAGAGCACAGTTTCTACAAGTACTGCTCTGTCGGTTGATAATGACAGAAGGAAGGAAAGAGGTAGAAGTTTAAGCAGGGAGTCGAAGCAAAGAGGGAGATCAAAATCTAAGGGAAAGTTCAAGAAAAAGTTAGTGTGTTGGAAATATAAGACAGAGGGTCATATGAAGAAGGATTGTCCAAAGAAAGACAAGGAAGGAGCGAATGTGGTTAATCCAAGTATAGAGTATGATGACTTGTGCTTGTCTGCTCATACAGAATCGAGGTCAGATCTGTGGTTTGTGGATTCAGGGGCTTCGTTCCATTGCATTGCTTGAAGAGAATGGTTTGAGAATTATGTCCAAGGTGATTTTGGGCATGTAACTGTTGGTAATGGGCAGGAATGCAAAATTGTCGGTAAGGGGACAATTCAGTTAAAGTTGCACAATGGAGGAAAGTTGCTTTTACAAGAGGTCAGGCACATACCGGATTTGAAGAAGAATTTAATATCTGTTAACAAGCTGGATGACGAAGGCTATCAAATCTCATTTGAGAGGAAACAGTGGAAGATCAGTAAAGGAGCAATGGTAGTGGTCAAGGGTGAGAGAGTAGGAACTCTATATTTACTCTCAAGCTCGGTGGATCACGTTGTTGCTTTGGCCACCGTAAAGAATGAGAAGGCTACCTTATGGCATCAAAGGCTCGGTCACTTGAGCGAAAGCGGCATGAGGGTATTGCAATCCAGAGGTATGTTGACAGATATGAAAGATGCTAACTTTGATTTCTGTGAGAACTGTGTGTTTGGAAAGCAGAAAAGAGTTAGCTTTATGAAGGATGGCAAGGAGAAGAAAATCGAGAGATTGGAGTTGGTGCATACAGATGTATGGGGGCCTTCTTCGGCGAAGTCTCTTGGAGGTAATTCTTATTTTGTCACTTTCATAGATGATGCAAGCAGGAAAACATGGGTGTTCGCACTTAAGCAGAAATCCGATGTCTTCAAGATCTTCAAGATATGGAAAGCTCTTGTTGAGAATGAAACAGGTTTGAAAGTGAAATGTCTGTTGTCAGACAATGGTGGGAAATTTTACAATAGGGAATTCAATGACTATTGCTTTACTCACGGGATCAGGAGAGTGAAGACTGTACCGAGGACACCGCAGCAGAATGGCATGGCTGAGAGGATGAATAGAACCATTTTGGAGCGAGCTCGGAGTATGAGACTACAAGCAGGTTTGCCTTTGCAACTTTGGGGAGCCGCTGTAGATACGGCAGTCTATCTGATCAACAGGAGTCCAGCTAGTGTTTTAGATGGAGGAATTCCAGAGGAGGTATGGTCTAGTAAGACTGTGAATTATTCATTCTTAAAAGTGTTTGGTTGTATAGCATATGCACATGTGGATCATGAGATGAGAAAGAAGCTTGATTCTAAATCTCAGAAGTGTGCATTCATTGGATACGGTGGCGACGAATATGGTTATCGCTTATGGGATTATAAGCATAACAAGGTAATTCGTAGCAGAGATGTAGTATTTAATGAGGGCTGTATGTATAAAGACCGAATGGAAAGTAAGAGTGAGAAAACAGTGGAGAAAGAGCGCTTGGAGCTGGATGAGCCACAGGATGGGATGGATCCCATGGATAAAAGAAAGGAAGAAATACCTACATCTGAAGGAGAAGAAATGGCTACACCTGAGAATACACAAGTTTCAGATGAGACCGAACAGGAAAGAGAGCCATTGACAGAAGCAGATGGTTCAAGTACTTCATCAAAGAGTGTTCCCACTTTGAGGAGGAGCACGAGGATAAGGAAGCCAACCCAAAAACTTTATCTTCCATTATATCATGTTTTGTATACTGATGCAGGTAAACCAGAGAGTTACCAAGAAGCTATGCAGGATAAACTTCATCTTAAGTGGGAGCAAGCCATGCGTGATGAGATGTCTTCTTTGGAGGAGAATCACACATGGGAATTGGTGAAGCGACCGGAAAAGATGAAAGTATTGCATAACAAGTGGGTATACATGGTAAAATATGAGGCAGGAGGGACACAAAGGTTCAAGCCTAGACTTGTGGTGAAGGGCTACGGTCAGAGAAAAGTATTGACTTTAATGAAATATTTGCACATGTTGTCAAGATGACTTCTATCATAACAATACTAAGTATTGTGGCTGTGAAATGATTATATTTAGAGCAGCTCGATATGAAGACTGCTTTCCTTCATGGTGATTTGGAGGAAGAAATATACATGGAACAGCCGGAGGGATATGGAGTTAAAGGAAATGAGAATTGGGTATGTCGACTGAAAAGGAGCTTGTATGGGTTGAAACAAGCTCCGAGGCAATGGTACTTGAAGTTCGACAAGTTTATGTTGGATTCGGGTTTTGCCAGAAGCAATTCAGATCATTGTGTATATCTACAAAAGTTTAAGGATGGTAACTTTATCATACTTACTTTGTATGTAGATGATATGCTTGTGGCAGGTACATGCATGAAGAAAATTAATGATCTGAAAAGAAAGTTGGCAGGGAGATTCTCTATGAAGGACATGGGTGAGGCTAAACAACTTCTTGGAATGCAAATTACCCGAGATAAGAAAAGCAAGAAATTGTGGTTATCTCAGGAGGGGTACATCAAGAAGGTGTTAGAGAGATTCAATATGGAGAATGCAAAACCGGTAACTACAGCTCTTGGTGGTCAGTTCAAACTATCAAAAGAGTAAGGTGCTAAGACAGATGAGGAGATGAGACACATGGAGAATGTGCCTTATTCATCAGCCGTTGGGAGCCTCATATATGCAATGGTGAGTACAAGACCAGATATTGCACATGCAGTGGGAGTAGTGAGTAGATTCATGAAGAACCCTGGAAAGGAACATTGGCAAGCAGTGAAGTGGATTTTCAGGTATTTGAAAGGTACTTCAAAGTATTGTTTATGTTTTGGGGGTGATAACATTGATGTGCAAGGTTTTGTGGATTCTGACCATGCGGGTGATAGAGACAATGGCAGGAGCACCACAGGTTATGTTTTTACTATAGGAGGGACAGCAGTAAGCTGGGTTTCAAGACTACAATCAATTGTTGCTTTATTTTCGACAGAAGCTGAGTATGTTGCAGCTGCAGAAGCAAGTAAAGAGTTTATTTGGTTGCAGCGATTGATGAGTGAGTTGGGTTTTGATGGAGTGGATTGCAGATTATTCAGTGACAGTCAGAGTGCAATTCATCTGCTAAGAATTCGGCGTATCATTCCGGACTAAACATATTCATTTGAGATATCACTTCATTAGATCCTTGTTGGAGGATGGTCAATTGAAGTTGGAGAAGATTGAGGGCAGCAAGAATCCTGCAGATATGTTGACAAAGCCGGTTGATGGGAAAAAGTTGAGCTATTGCTCAACTTTGGTGCATTTGTGTTGAATGCTGAAATTGGGACTTTAAACGATCGAGGTAAAAACTTTGGACACTGGGATTATCATGTATGGAGATTACATTTTTTAGCAATGGTCTCCAAGTGGGAGATTGTTGCTAATGGAGCTCATTGCCGCAGCGGGTTTCGGTCAACCGAAACGGGTCCAAAACCGGCCCAAACCCATTATGATATAATATATATGTGGGGTGTGGTGCTAGGGTTTTGGGTCAGCTGAAAAATTGAAGCCGAATTAAAATAGGCCGAGAAATAAAAGTGTGGGGCGGCTGAAACAATCAAAAGAGGTGCCGCTATTGGTTAATTGCCGATGTGAAGAAAGATTAGGGTGCTAATTAACTTGAGACTTCAGTCGAATTAATTAACAAAGGGTGCTGCTCTCTTTGGTTTCGGTGGGAAGAGGTTCCGCCGAAGGAAGCAAAGGGGGCAGGTGGCTTCCCTTTAGGATTTCTTTGACGGTTGAAGCTGCCCCTGCTGCAATTATTTTTTGGTCGAAGCAAAGAGGTAAATCACTGCAATAAGAAGTTAGGGTTTCATCTCAAAATCTTGTATGATTTCTTTATGTTTTTCTCTTGTGGTTGAGAACAAGATAGTTGTAATCCTTTTTTGATATAGTGGAAGTTTTTCGATCGTGTCTCCGTAGACGTAGGCATATTGCCGAACCACGTTAAATCTGCGTGTTCTCTGTCTCTGTTATTTTTCTCTTTGGTTAACTATTTGATTCCGTTGGTTGTTACATTAGTATTATTCCGCTATCTTTTGCTAACAAGACCGACTCATCCCGCTATAACCTTCCTCCGGAATGAAATCCAAACAAACAACTATATCATATTCCTCCTCCCCCATCCTTCTGAACCTGATGCATCCTTCCGTCACCACATAATTATAATTCATAATAATAAAAAAATTGTGTCTAGCACTTTGACCATTGTGGCACAAGTTCCCTCCCTTACTCCCCTACCTTCTGCGACTGACACACTTGGCTAAGTAATCATTATGGCCGCAACCTTTTTCCAATACACACACATATCAAAATTAGTCTCATTTGCTTCCCCCATCCGCCTTCCTCCATGGTATGTTTATAATGCATGAATGCAACAATCTCCAAGCACACATAAAATCCAACAACCAACACATATTCATCTCATATCAATTTATATTTCTATTTTTCATACTTATATTAGGTTAATTTGGGTATTGGACATAGCTTACATTAGTTGGCATTAAGATGCATGCCATATATCATAACTCTTATCATTTTGCCTTTACATGAATAGTAAATTTACCAAAAAAATAAATAAATTGCATTGTTTTGCCTTAAGTTGCATGCATAAAATTTCATATCCAATTACTATGCTTTTTACATTGGTGAGTAAGTAATTAGTATGTGTGCATACTCCATATACTAGAATTTAGCATTACCCACAAATCATAAGTTCAAAAAACATATATCTCAATCCATATCACATGCTGAACTACTCCATAAACTACATCCGGTTTTCCATTTGTCACGTATATCATGCTTAAATAGTTTGGTATAAATTTAGTAACTTATATCACCTCCATGGAATTGGGTATGCTTTGTCGCATTGATTTTGTCATATGAAATTACAAGTATACAATCATGAAACAATTTGTTAGTGTGATTAATATTCAAGAAGGATTTACCATTAAACTCACTTTTCCAATCTAGCCCACTACCTCATGGACAATCATGTATTACCAACCCGTACAAATCAATTATCTCTAAGCATCTAAGTCCTTGAGTGATTTTGCAACATATACCATCTACATGAGACTAATAGGCTTAATGATATTATTCTAAAACAAATACAACTCATGGATATAAAATTATAGGATCGAACTTAAATTAGATTAGTCTTAATGCAAATTTTCCAACTTAAGCGAAATTCGTTGTGAGAATTAGCAACATATACCTTTATTATCAATTGAACTCTGCATCCTTATCCATTCTAAAATCATTCATTTATTTCGAAATTTTCCTTTCGGATTTAATTCCCACATCGGCTAATAGACAAATTTATGATCAACAATATAAATTGCTTATCTACTAGTTATTTGATAGGTATCCAAATTTCCTACTAAAATCATTAGTTGATTGATATAGGAATATTGATTGAAATTTTCACGTAGGAAGGCTTCTCAATTAAAAAGAAGAAAACTCAAATTCAAGAAAATCATGGCATGGTGATGATGGAATAGAGAAATCATAAAGAGGAACTGTTTACTCACCATATATTCCATTTTTATTTTTATTTTATTTTTTATCGATTTCGATCCAACTCTCTTGGTAATCTGATAACCTAATTGATTTGGATATACAAAATATTCAATTTACAAAAGAAACAAAATTTTCCACCATATCCAATCGAAGAAATTGAGGAATTGGGATATATAACTTACCCCCCCCCCCCCCTACCCAAAAAAAAACAAAAAAAAAAAAAAAAAAAAAAACTACTAAAATCCCTCAAATTCTTCTCAATTCTTCTCCTCCTCCTACTGTGCTGCTGCTGCCGTGTGTTGTCATTGTAGTCGCTGCTCCGACCAGCACCGAAGATGGCTGCAATGCTAAGTTTGCTGAATGGGTATAAGAGACGCCTAAATTTTAGGTGTATTGTGAATTTTCAGAAAAGATAGGAAGTGTTGCTGGAAGTTAAGGTGGCAACGGGAAATAAATACACACAAATATATGTATGTCGTGTGTGTGTCAAAATATATAGAGAGGAAACGAGAAATTAACTGATATAAAAAGAAAATCCTTCATTGATACTTAGGTGGACCTATCAATATATTATGCATGGCATACATGTAGACAGTGAAGAATTTTCTTTAATTTTTTTTTTCGCATATCCTTGCTCAAAAAATATTAGGCACAAATATTGTAACGAACACATAGATGATGGAGTATTCTGACGCGAGGAGTGACCTGTTAGTAGGGATGATGAGAATGTGTGCATGGGTCCATAAGTCAATTTTAGATCCGTCTCGTTCAAAATTTGAATTAACAAAATAAAATTTTTATTTTTAATTCAAATTATAAAAAAAAAATAGAGCATGCCAAAAATTGGCCCTTAAATCCATCCATTCTCATCCCTATCAAGTTAGTCAGCAATATTTTATTTTATTTCCAAGTGTATGTATTTAAGTTGCATAGGGCACTTGTGGAAACTGTACTTATTTTGATAATTTTAATATTATATCGATCACGTACATCAATCAAGAGGGCTTAATTTAGTCCGCCATACCCACGTTAATTATAGTCTTAATAGATGCAGGAAACAGATGTGCACGATGAAGGGAGTGCACTTATTCGATATTCTAATTAAGCTCCAGTTACATCACAACCAAAGCCTTATACTCACTACTCATGCAACGCTCACAATCACTTGCTCCGCAGCAGCAACCGTGGTAGAGTTGTTAGAGTTCTGGGGAACGATGGTGACTCCGATCGTTCCTTTCTGAGTATTGGTGGCCCAGATCGCAGGCCCGTAGATCACCACGTTGCGATCTTTTTGCAACACCAGCACATAGTTCCCTATCCTCCCTCGCTTATTGCTCGCCCAAATCTGGTGGCCTATACTGTCATAGATCGCGAGGATCCCATTACACTGCAAGATCGCGTAGCAATCGCCGGCAACCCCTGTGTTGCTCTCCCAAATGGAGTTGCCGGAGTCGTACAACACCAATTTACAGTCATTCTGCATAATGAATCATAGTTGCCCGTGTTTAGGGATTGCTCGGGCAAAAGGACATCGGAGGAGCCAATAGCATTGTCGGCCATGCACGGCGCGAGGGCGAAGATGGTGGCAGCAGCCATGATGAGAAGGACTAGCAGACGAGTAGCCATTGCTTTTGGTCTATGTCTTGGCCCTTGCGCTTCATCTTCAAGCTCTATTTATAGGGGAGATGGTGGCAGTTAGGGGTGAACAGAGCTAGTTAAAACTAAAATTACCAATCGAACCTTACTTAAAAAGCAAAATTAAACCGAACCGAAATAATCTGGTCAGTTTTCGATTTCAAACGTTGAAAACCGAAACTGAGCCAAGCCAATCAAAGACATATAGACTATACATATATTATAAATAATAAATTCAACACCAATTAAATTATTTGAGAAGGTACTTATGAAATGATTAAATTATAATTTTTAAATTCAGTTCCTAATCAAACCAAGCTGAACTAATAGTTAAGTTCAATTTCCGTTGTCAATCCTAATTGGCTCGATTCTATTTTATTAAAATTAACAAAAATCGATTAAAGCAAATGGATGCTCACCTTTCGTTTTGCGTTAGATATTAGTTTTTTTCAGAATTTAATTCTGAAGATTTGATTTGGGATTTGGTTAATTTAATTCTGAAGATTTTATTTCGGATTTCGTGGTTCGAATAGGCATTATGATTATGCTGCTTCACCTACATCTTTGAACCTATATTAAAGAGAAATTCTAAATGCGCACCGCACTTTTCTTTGTGAGCCCAACTGCTAAGTAAGCACCATCTAATTTTTAAAAATGTCCATATTTTTTAGTGAGCACCACCAATTTTTCCATTTTAACCCCTTATTCTTCCTCTCCAAATCCGTCTTCTTAGTTAGTACCAACATTAATTCGTTAAGATTCTCTCCTCGTCGTTCGCCCAGTCGCCTCGAACACCTCTGGTACTCCTCTCCGGCTTGCCAAAAAAAATCATGGTTGAGATTTCACTCCCGATCAGATAATGAGCAGTCTAGTTATACCAATCCGGACGATTAATATGAAGATCGGGGACCACTCCTCTTCATCCCCAACATCTAGGTTTTTTTTTTTAAATAAAACTTCCTAAATACAAATTTTAAATTCATCAATCACAAATTTCGTCAAATTGAGTTAAAAAAGGATTTAGGGTTTACAAACACAATATTTCATTTTTTTTTTTTTAATTCTATTTGGGTGTGCGGGTCTGATGGGTTAGGGAAAGAAGAAGAAGAATTATGGTGCTCATTATGAAAAAGGTGAAGGCCAATTTTGTTAAAATATAAACAGCAAGTTTGTAATTATTTTAAAGTTAGCCCATGGTGTTAGCTAAGAAAAGGTGGTGCACATGTAGAATTTTCCTATATTAAAATCGATCATCCGTAAGTAGGGATGAATATGTATGGACGGTGTAAAGGTTAACATTTGACCCACTTTATTCAAAATTTTAAATTAAAAGAAAAATTTTAAAAAATCATTTTTTATTCAAAGTATTAAATAGGGTGAGCCAAAGTCTAGCACCTGGACTCGTCCATTCTCATTCCTATTAAAAGAATTTTAAATGACGTGTTATAAGAGGTAGTACTCTGTGATAGAAAGTCCATATGATTTCTAAACGCATTTCATAGAGTAATTCTTACTACATCGATTAAATTATTTGATGGAATCACATTTTATTTTGCCCGTATCTTTATTATCGGCGACCACCATCTTCCATAATCGACATTGTTATAAGAAAAAGATCTAAACTTGCAAGATTTCTAAACTCATTTCATAAAGTAATTTCTGCTACATCGATTGAAGTAGTTGGTGGAGCCACATTGTATTTTGCCTGTATCTTTATTGTCGACGACCACCATCTTCCATAATAGATATTTTTATAATGAAATGATCAAATCTTACGAGATTTCTAAACTCGTTTCATGGAGTAAATCTTACTACATCGATTGAATTAGTTGGTGGAGCCACATTGTATATTTCCTGCATCTTTATTGTCAACGACCACCATCTTCTGTAATAAACATTTTTATAAGAAAATGATTAAATCTTGCAAGATTACTAAACTCATTTCATAGAATAGTTCCTGCTACATCGATTGAATTATTTGATGGAGCCACATTGTATTTTTCCTATATCTTTATTATCGACAACCACTATCTTCCGTAATCGACATTTTTATAAGAAAATGATCCAATCTTGCAAGATTTCTAAACTCATTTCGTAGAGTAATTCTACTACATCAATTGAATTAGTTAGTGATGCCACATTGTATTTTGTCCATACCTTTATTATCGACAACTACCATCTTCTGTAATCGACATTTTTATAAGAAAGTATTAAATCTTGCAAGATTTCTAAACTCATTTCATAGAGTAAGTCTTGCTGCATCGATTGAATTAGTTGGTGGAGCCACATTATACTTTGCCCGTATATTTGTTGTCGACGGCCACATCTTCTGTAATCGACAATTTATAAAAAAATAATCAAATCTTGTAAGATTTCTAAACCCATTTCATAGAATAGTTGCTGCTATATCGATTGAATTATTTGATAGTCATATTGTATTTTGCCCGTATCTTTATTATTGATGGCCACCATCTTCCATAATCGATATTTTTATAAGAAAATAATCAAATTTTGCAAGATTTCTAAACTCATTTCATAGAGTAATTTTTGCTACATCGATTGAATTATTTGATAGAGTCACATTGTATTTTGCCTATATAATTATTGTCGATGACCACCACCTTTCATAACCGACATTTTTATTAGAAATGATTAAATCTTGCAGGATTTCTAAACACATTTCATAGAGTAATTCATGCTGCATTGATTGAATTAGTTGGTGGAGTGACATCGTATTTTGCCTGTATCTTTATTGTCAACGACCACACCATCTTTCATAATAGATATTATAAGACCAAAGATTTCTCTACGTAATAATGTCCAAAACATGTGGTTCTCACATCAAAAGAATAAAGCTTAAAGGCCCCATAATTGAAAACAAACCAAATATTTATACAAAATTTGCCGAAACCTTTATAATAGACTCTTTAGGAGCTCTCTATCCATTTTCACTCTAAACTAAATGAAAAAGCAAACAAGATTATTAAACAAAACAATACAATACGATACTTACACTTCTCTACACCCTGTTAGTTTTTTCGAGGACAAAAAATTGTGCGATTTAGAGCTTATTTATAACTTCATCTAGCAAGTTTAGAATAAACCGCTTCTAAAAGCAGTATGCATTATAATCCACTAGATGGAAGGAAAAATGTACCCTAGAATTACAAAATTTGATCCTAAGCTATCTAAGGTTATGTAAATGAAATTAAAAAGACTGCAAAATCAAAATAATTGAAAATAAAATGATTTTGTTGCTGTGAGCAAAGTAAAATTTTCCGTGAAATAATAGACAAACATTATTGTTCTTATGGAAGAAAATATATTATCGCAAGAAATGCATGAGGAGCCGTAGAGCCAGAGAACACACAATGGAATGCATAATATAACACGATCCAAAACTATGCATTCGACTGATATTTTAAAGTTCATTCGATCAACTTTTTTTTTCTCTTTTTATTGAACTCGATAAATATTATATCTATCATTTAATTTTATCAAATGTGAGATGGATGTTAAATGTGGAGCTCTACCTATTTTTTTCACCCTATAATAACTCCAGGATATTCTTTCTTGAGAGAGAAAAAAATAATAATAATAAATAAAGGAAGATCAAATTCTTTATAGTTTTTGTTCAAAGAGATAAGTAGCTGGTGGTATGTAATTATTATAAATAGTCAGCTTTCAAATGCAAATCTATGAATATAGTGATAATATTGCCGGTGTCATAGTAATAGTTTTTGTTGCAAAAATATTATAGCATTTTGTTCCAACTTAAGCGAAATTCTTCGTTGTGAGAAATAGCAACATATACCTTTATTATCAATTGAACTCTGCATCCTTACCCATTCTAAAATCATTCATTTTATTTCTAACTTTTCTTTTCCGATTTAATGCCCACATCGGCTAAGAGACAATTTTATGATCAACAATATAAATCACTTATCTACTAGTTATTTGATAGTTATCCAAATTTCCTTCTAAAATCATTAGTTGATTGATATAGGAATATTGATTGAAATTTTCATGTAGGAAGGCTTCTCAATCAAAAAGAAGAAAGATCAAATTCAAGAAAATCATAGAGGAAATGTTTACTCACCATATATTCCATCTTTTTTTGTTCTTTGAGTTTTTATCGATTTTGATCCGACTCCTTCGGTAATTTGATAACCTAATTGATTTGGATTTACAAAATATTCAATTTACAAAAGAAACAAAATTTTCCACCGGATCCAATCGAAGAAATTAAAGTTAGGTGCATTGTGAATTTTCAGAAAACATATATAGGAAGTGTTGCTGGAAGTTGAGGTGGCAATGAGGATATGTTGCTCTTGCGTTAATTAAGTTTCATAGCAATAGGATCTTGCTATCCAAACTTTCAGCCACCTTTATCACACAAGTTAGAAGTTGGCATGAAGTCGATAAACATAGAAGAGTGCAGACCTTAGCTAGAGCTTTCTCTTCTCTTGGTGTTATTTTTGGTTCCTTGAATGTGTCAAAACTAGTATTTAACAAAATTTCAGATGTTAAGAAGTACATGATGAATGGATATATGCTGATACTTATCTCCAAGAATATGACTCAGGAGATTAGACTAATTAAGGAGACAATTTTTTTTTTTCTCAGATCAATTTGGTTTTAAACTTTTAGGCCAGGGAGCATAACAATAAGACAATTGATGGAGAGAGATTTGGGAGAAGATAGACCAGGATTTGGTTTTTTGTTATTTAGAGATGTTTATGTTAGAATGTTAGAACTAATGTGGTGATTGGTGAATTAAGCAAAGTAGCTAGTATTCAGTTGCTTTGTAGATGGAATTATGGAGATGTACTGTGGTTTTAATAGAAAGAGAGAGAAATTTATAAAGGTGAGGGAAGTGCATGAGCGTTGGTTAGATAAGTCTATTCCTTATATCACTATAAGAGTACACAAATTATGGACATTAAATTCTGGTTTCTTGGCATTAGAGTATAGAACTTACCATATATATGTAGAAGTTTCATTTGCATGTAATCTCACAACGATACTTAGTTTTTGAGATGAAATGAGATGAGATAAGATAATTTCTCGTACAGAGTAGCTCTAGATGAATATAATTATATAGCATTAATAGGATATGGACAAATATTTGAAATATAACCTCAAAGTCAAGGTTTTAAATATAACAAAAAGATGTTACACACATGTCTCACAAATATAATATCAAATTTGAGGTGCCAATCTATGAGATATAATATTTTATTAGCCTGATATTGACAATACAATGCATCCCATATTGTTGATTTTGTTATCATAAATCATCAGCTGATATGCCCAATACTGATATTAGTCCTAGTACTTCAAACACGTTTAGAACTACAGTAGAAATGGAGGTATGCAGTTCATATTTATTGATGGTTTTAAAATGTCTAGTTATGATTGGTTTTATTTCTTAGGGTCAATCATTGGTCATGATGGTGATAGTGATGAGGCTGTTGCTCATAGAATCACATTAGTATGGTTCAGTAAAGAAGTGCATTTGGAGTATTATGTGTACTCAAATATGCCAGACATAGAATGTGACCTCAAATGTAGTCACTAAATTGCTAAAACATCCATGGTTTTATGGTTTAAAAATTAGGACACATACCTAGGAAATGAATAGCTAAATTGTGAATATTGAGATGGATGAGGTGTAACCTATTAAGAGAAATGGACAAGAATTATTTGCCTTCATAGAAGGCTAGATGTAGCTTTATAGTGGAAGCAAGTAGTGTAGTTTTTCTAATTTTTTTCCAAACTATATATTCCCTCATAAGACAAGAAGGGTATGTTTATTTGCATGGAAGTAAAATAGAAATAGTAGAAGTAAAACTACTTTAACTATTCATGTGTTTGTTTGGGTAAGAAGAGAATTGGAAGTTATTTCCATTATGATGATGTAGATATCTTATGCCAACTCTACTTTCTTCCTCTTATTTTTGGATGAAAAATCTCTTGAAGCTCACGTAACTTGGTAAAATATTATATTTTATTTAACTCCCATCATTATTTTTCAAATCCAGTGCATGAAACAAATAGAATATTACTATTACAATATTTTATTAAATAATAAGATAATAATCTTTCCACTTCCTAGTCTCTTCACCTACTTCAAAAAATTAATATACAGATACTCGACTTATATTGAAAATAGTTTTTCTTAAACTTTTATTTTAAGAGCTATTTTAATTTTTCTTCCTTACTTTATCTACATCCAACATCCAAACAGGACCAAAGTAGAGTTAAACTGTGATGTCTCGACTCTTGGTAGAAACCATTTCATGAAAAGCTTAGCTAATGGGTTGTGGGACAACGATGTCGTCGAGCAAAATATTATTTTCACACTCCCCATCATGTATCATGTGGAAAGGTGGAAACCTTTACTTAATCCATAAAGGTAGAATAAAGAGTGATCTCTCAAAACCAAATTGCTTTGTCAGAATCCATTTACCGATCAAAGAGCTTGATATATATATATACATTAAACATGTACATCAAACAAACCTAACACCTAAACAATTCAAAAGTGCTTTATATGATCAATTATTTGTTCATACGTGGACAATTGATCATTTTCATCAACTTCGTACAAAAGTTTGCAACACCATAACTTGATATACTATTTTATTTGGTGCTGCTTTCTTTTAATATATTCAAAATCTTAGAGGCGGGATAACTTTGTTTTTCAACTGAATCGTACGCAGCACTTTAATTTTATTAAAAAATTACAATGCATTTTATTTTATTGTTTGGTTGGAAACCTATCATAGTCAGTGTCTTTCACGAGATATCATCCCAAGATATGTCATCAATAATTAAAAGAGAATAGTTCAAAGTTTTTTTCTCTTTTTCTTAATGAACCTAAATAATTTTTGAATAAGTACCCTTTAGGTTTCGTTGGTGAACTAGAGGTCATGTCAGAAAAATATCTAGAAACAAGTAACCGCTCTAGAACCTTGGTATATTGGTCAAGTTATGGCGTTTGAAGCACCATGAACTTCTCCGCAGGCCATATTTGGAGTAAAGCAAGTCCTGGAGAGTCTCCAGTGACGGAAAAGAACATTCCATACCGCCACTATTTGGACGTTGATGCAAGGTTGAAGATATGGAGGTTAAGTAGTCCCAATCCTCCCTTATTTCTAAGTTTACACACTTGATCCTAATAGATTAATTAAATGGTAATTGTGAAGTCCCTCCATCATTATCCACCAAAGAAATCTCCTATGGGTATGCTCGACTCTCTCTCTTTCACCCACTTAGGGTCGAACATGAAGAAAGAAAGAAAGAAAATATTGACGTGTCGCAAATAGGACCGCATTCAATAGTACGAATCTTCCCTCCAAGGAGAGGCATTTAATTTTCAACCGCCTTAATTACTTCTTTTTGAATTTATTAAAGAGCGTAACTTGAAATCAATGATGGTGCCTCCTATAGAAAATGATTCCATTACATTGACGGAGAGGGGGAGGTCTGGTCGCCGTATCGCATTCGTTGAGATGCAGTTCGGTGGGCAAGGAAAAGGGAAGAGGTGAAGCGGTCCCTTTCTTTTTCTTTGCTGTAGCTTTTACCTGAAGTCCAGTCATATCTCCATAAGTGTCTAGGTATAAGTAGTTAATTGATAAATTTCTCAAAATAAATTTTTTATTTTTAATTTAAATTATTAAATAAAACAAGTCAAAAATTAGTCCTTAGATCTATCCATTCTCTGAAAGAAATTTGAATTCAATCATCAAAATAAAATCGAATGCAGCGGAACTTACATACCTGCAGCCATATTGATTAAATCTGAAGTCTGACCTGAATCACGCCTTGATTTCCTTTTAAACCGAGATCTTCTGACCTATTACCTCTATACAATCTGAAGTTTTGTGTACGCTCTGTTTGATGGAGGCACAGACGTTTATATAGAGGCTAGATTAGGGACCCGGTTACTCATAAAATGCTAATTTGACACAAATTGCCAAAACTATTCCTGGGAATCCCAATTTGACACAGATTGTCAAACATATCCCTATCATCAAGGGAATGGGCCAGACTTAAAGCCAAAAATATGTGAGTAACTTAATAACCCATTATCTTTAATTATCACCTCAATATATATTTGGGCCACATTAATCTAACATTCTCCCACTTGGCCCAAAGTTATATGAAATACTTTATAGGTGATAAAACTGAAAATGGCCATAAACATTTGATATGTCAAATCATGGGTTAACTTCATAACTTAACTAAAAACTCTCTTAATACGAATCATGGCGGTTATGTTCTTTATATTGGCGAACACTCCCTTCCATGTATTACAATATTAAGAAAAATTCTTAATCAAGTACTCAAACTTAATGAATGAATAAATCTTTATTTGAACTTAAATTCATTCAGGTCCAAACTAAAATATGAGATGAAAAACATAAAACATAACTTAATGTGCACAAAAGTTTATCATCTCTAATTGAAACAAAACTCAAATGGAAATAAATGGATCACAAAGAACTCAACAATCCCATTCTTTCTACATGATCCACGAACGACTTAGCCGGCAAACCTTTAGTCATAGGATCAGCAATCATGAGATTAGTACTGATATGCTCAATGGCAATTGAACGCTCCTTTACTCGATCTCTTACGACCAAGTACTTAATGTCAATGTTCATGTTTCCACTTCCACTTTTATTGTTCTTTGAAAAGAATACTGCAGCTGAATTATCACAGTAAATCCTCAATGGTCGTGAAATACTGTCAACGACCCTCAAACCTGTGACGAAATTTCTTAACCACAACGCCTGTGCAGTAGCTTCATGGCAAGCTATAAACTCTGCCTCCATAGTAGAAGAACCTGAAATGGTTTGCTTAATACTTCTCCAGGAGATAGCGCCTCCGGCAAGGATAAAAATGTGACCAGATGTAGACCTTTTAGTGTCTTCACACCTATTAAAATCTGAATCTGAATATCCAACCACCTCTAAATTGTCAGAGTGTCTGTATGTGAGCCTAAAATGCTTGGTTCCTTGCAAATACCGTATAACCTTTTTAGCAGCTTTCCAGTGATCTAATCCTGAATTACTCTGGTATCTGCCCAACATCCCTACTACAAATGAAATATCGGGTCTTGTGCATACTTGTGCATACATTAAGCTGCCAACTGCAGATGCATATGGTATGCATTTCATCTCTTCTCGTTCCAAGTCATTCTTTGGACATTGTTTCTGACTGAAGGTGTCCCCTTTGACAATGGGTGCTACAGATGATGAACAATTGCTCATCCTAAATCTCTCTAAAACTTTTTCAATATAAGCTTTTTGAGATAATCCTAATGTCTTTTCAGATCTATCTCTGTGAATCTCTATGCCAATGACATAAAAGGCTTCACCTAAATCTTTCATTTCAAAGTTTTTCGAGAGAAATTCTTTAGTCTCATGTAGCAATCCTAAGTCATTGCTTGCAAGCAAAATATCATCTACATATAGAATTAAAAACATATATCTGCTCCCACTCACCTTAAGGTATATACATTCATCAACGACGTTTTCTGTAAAACCATAAGAGGTTATAACGTCATGAAATTTTAAATACCACTGACGTGAGGCTTGTTTTAATCCATATATAGATTTCTTTAATTTGCAAACCAAATGACTTTTATCACTGGCAATAAAACCCTCAGGCTGAGTCATGTACACTTCTTCTTTAAGATCCCCATTCAAGAATGTTGTCTTCACATCCATTTGGTGTAATTCTAAATCAAAGTGAGCCACTAAAGCCATGATTATCCTGAATGAATCCTTCTTTGAAACTGGAGAGAAGGTTTCGTGATAATCAATACCTTCCTTTTGAGTGAAACCTTTTGCAACAAGTCTGGCCTTATATCGTTCAATATTACCAGATGAGTCTCTTTTAGTTTTATAAACCCATTTACAGCCAATAGCTGTAGACCCTTCCGGTAATTGAACGAGATCCCAAACTTGATTATTATCCATAGATTTCAACTCATCCTGCAAGGCTTCATACCAAAGGCTCGAATTTACACTATCCATGGCATGTGAAAAACAACTAGGATCATCTTGAAAGCTTGACTCCTGCAAATAGACCAAATAATCACTAGAGATAGCTGATTTTCTTACCCTTGTGGATCTTCTTATACCCCTTTCTTGTTGGACAGTGGGTTCAACAGGAATATTCTCTTCATGGGATTGTTCTTGAATTGGTTGTTCTTCAATGCTACTCAATTGAATATCTTGAAAAACAATCAATTGATGTAAGTTTAGTGGTCGTTCAACAGAATCTACAGTTTTCTCAATTTGTACCATATGAGGATAACTGCCACTAACCTCAGAATCCTCAAGGAATTTAGCATTTCTTGATTCAACTATCTTTAGTGTATTTGAGGGACAATAAAATCTAAACCCCTTGGAGTTAACTGGATAGCCAATAAAATAACCGCTAGTTGTCCTCTGATCCAATTTGTTTATATTTGGATTATAAATCCGTACCTCAGCAGGACAACCCCATACGTGTAAATGTCTCAAACTAGATTTCCACCCGTTCCATAATTCAAAAGGAGTTTTAGGAATAGCCTTAGAGGGAACTTTATTCAAGACATACACAGCAGTTTTTAAGGCCTCACTCCATAAACTAATAGGGAGATTAGAATTGCTTATCATGCTCCTCACCATATCCATAAGAGTCCGATTTCTTCTTTCAGCCACACCATTTTGTTGAGGTGTACCGGGCATTATGTATTGTGCAATAATGCCCTCTTCCTGAAGAAATAAAACAAATGGACCCTTTTGTTGTCCCATCTCTGTGTACCTACCATAATATTCTCCACCTCGATCAGATCTTACGATCTTAATCTTTTTGCCCTTTTGTTTCTCTACTTCTGCCTTAAAATTTTTAAAAGCATCCAGTGCTTCTGATTTATTATGTAGAAGATAGAGATACATGAATCTGGAATGGTCATCTATAAATAAGATAAAATATCTTTGGCCATTTAAACAGGGGGTGGAGAATGGTCCACAGATATCCGTGTGTATGATCTTAAGAATCTCTGTACTTCTAGTGGCACCTTTACTGTTCTTGTGGGTTTGCTTACCCTTAATGCAATCCACACAAGTACCAAAATCAGTAAAGTCAAAATTGTTCAACAAACTATCATGAACAAGTCTTTTTATTCTCTCAATGGAGATATGTCCCAATCTCCTATGCCACAATTTAGAAGATTCTTCATTGATGGCATTTCGCTTAATACCAGCATTATCATGCAAAGTCAAATAATTGCACACATAAGTAGGGTCCAGATCAATTTTGTACAATCTATCAGAATTGTAACCAGTACCGACTATTTTATTATTCCAAAAAAGATTAAATATAGTTCTTTTCACAAAATGAAAATCATAACCAATTCGATGGAGTCTAGATACAGAAATCAAATTTCTTGAAAAAGTTGGAATATAAAAATATTTTCTAAGTCTAAAACAAATCCAGATTGTAAAATTAGTCGGTAGGTCCCCACAGCTTCAACTTGTGAAGGTTTTCGATTTCCTGAATAGATATAACCTTCACTTGCCATTGGTTTTCCTTTGATTTAGAAAACCCTGTATAGTATTAGCAATATGAATAGTTGAACCAGAATCTATCCACCAAGTATTACTTGGAGCATCAATGAAAAAAAATTCATGACACACAAGAGATATGAGAATACCTTTTTCGAGCCATGCCTTAAACTTAAAACAGTCTTTCTTTACGTGTCATTTCTTCTTGCAGAAAAAACATGCTCCTTCATTGCCATATTTCTTTATTGGCACATCAGCATCTTTTTTCTTCTTTAGGCCACTTTTAAGCTTCTTGGCATTTCCTTTATCATGATTTACTAGATGAACAGTCTCTAGTTTTTCATGTTTCATTCTCTCCTCCTCCTGAACATACATGGTCAATAATTCATTTACTGACCATTTTTTCTTCTGTGTGTTATATGATATCTTAAAAGGAGTATAATCTGTAGGGAGAGAATTCAGAATGAAATGCACCAAGAATGACTCGGAAATCTCAATCTCAAGGGACTTTAATTTAGCAGCAATGTCCCGCATTTCCATTATGTGCTATCGCACGCCTTTTGCATGATCATACTTCATGCCTGAGAGTTTTTGCATTAGGATGTTTGCAAATGCCTTATCAGATTTCACAAACTGTTCCTCAATAATTTTCATAAAATCTGTGACTTTTTCACAATCAGAAATGGAACCTCTAATACTTTTACTTACATGAGACTTAATAAGCATCAAACTTAAGCGATTAGATCGCTCCCACCTCTCATATGATGCTTTCTCACCAGCGCTACTTGATTCCGTGGGATGTGGAGGCTCATCCACACGAAGCGCCAAATCAAGGTCCATACACCCTAATGTCGAGAGAACTTTTTCCTTTCAGTCCGAAAAATTGTCACCCGACAACATTGGAATACGAGAAGGATCATTGTAAAATGTAGTAGGAACTGCAAAGAAAACATACATTAGAGCCATGATATTAATTCCAAATATGTCAGTAAATTCATACCTCAACAGGTCATAAATAATGTTGAATTTACAAACCCTTTATAATAAGGCTGGTAAGACAAGTCATTAAAATACCAATTCCATACCTGTGGGCCTAGGAATAGCACTTTAACACTCAATTAACCACCTTATTCTAATTAAACAAGAAAATAAATACCTCCCTGTGGGGTAAAGTACTTACCTTATTATTTAATTACAAATTTTACAGAATATAATCTTTGTCTCAAAACTTCATGATAAGGCTGATAAAATAAACCAAAATAAAATCCATACCTGTGGGCATAGGATAATTATTTAAGATTTTATTTATCACCTTATCCTAATTAAACAACAAAATAACTACTTCCCTGTGGGGCAAAGTAACTATTTTATTACTTAATCACAATTTCATTAAACTTACTTTATATCCAATAAATAACCATAAAATGGGTATACACTTTATCATTAGCTCCGATTTTTCAACTTTAATGGAGTAACTTTATCGATAAATACCCATAATTTTAATCAGACATAAAATCATTTAAAATCCCTTATGACAAAGATTCAATTGCTTTATTTCCTTTGTACATATTATATATGTTCTAAACCATAATAAAGGCCAGTCTCTAACTTGTAATCATATTAATTACAGTGTTTCATATCCCCAAATTTATCAAATTATGAAACATACTATAGCCTACATATCAAACAATTCATAAATTTAAATAGATAACAAAAATTTAATGAGCACTAATACAAACACAGAACTGCAGTAGCTGAGGTCGCTGACAGTATTTCACGACCATTGAGGATTTACTGTGATAATTCAGCTGCAGTGTTCTTTTCAAAGAACAATAAAAGTGGAAGTGGAAACAGGCACATTGACATTAAGTACTTGGTCGTAAGAGATTGAGTAAAGGAGCGTTCAATTGCCATTGAGCATATCAGTACTAATCTCATGATTGCTGATCCTATGACTAAAGGTTTGCCGGCTAAGTCGTTCGTGGATCATGTAGAAAGAATGGGATTGTTGAGTTCTTTGTGATCCATTTATTTCCATTTGAGTTTTGTTTCAATTAGAGATGATAAATTTTTGTGCACATTAAGTTATGTTTTATGTTTTTCATCTCATATTGTGGTTTGGACCTGAATGAATTTAAGTTCAAATAAAGATTTATTCATTCATTAAGTTTGAGTACTTAATTAAGAATTTTTCTTAATATTGTAATACATGGAAGGGAGTGTTCGCTAATATAAAGAATATAACCGCCATGATTCGTATTAAGAGAGTTTTTAGTTAAGTTATGAAGTTAACCCATAATTTGACATGTCAAATGTTTATGGCCATTTTCAGTTTTATCACCTATAAAATATTTCATATATCTTTGGGCCAAGTGGGAGAATATTAGATTAATGTGGCCCAAATATATATTGAGGTGATAATTAAAAATAATGGGTTATTAAGTTACTCACATATTTTGGACTTTAAGTCTGGCCCATTCCCTTGATGATAGGGATAGGTTTAACAATCTGTGTCAAATTGGGATTTTTTTTTTTTTTTTTTAATTTATTTCACTGTCAAGAGATGGAGGTTTTCGCTGCTCAACTTGGAACAGGCGAGCCTGCGTGGAGCACTCCCGAACCCGAGTCCGGCAACAAGGACCCAGTCAAGAACCATGGGAGCCGAAAGCCTTCGCCCTGCCCACAGGAATCGCTGCCCAGAACAGGCGAGCCTGCGTGGAGCGCTCCCGAACCCGGACCCAGTGTCTTTTTTTTTTTTTTTTATTTCACAGTTTAAAAAAAGAAAAAAGGTTAGACAGTATAAATATGCGGCATGTAAGGCTCGAACTCTCAACCAAATATTTGAAATTTACGCCCTAGCCAATTGCACCACAAACTTTAGGTGATCATATTTACTGGTCCGTCTCTATTTAATTTAATTAAAGATCGAAATTTTAAAAAAATAACGGCTAGGTTCCGATCGATACCTTCAAGCCCATCTATTAGATTAATCAATATAGCATGAAGGTTGTCTCTGATACCACAAGAAAGAAATTTGAATTCAATCATCAAAATAAAATCGAATGCAGCGGAATTTACATACCTGCAGCCATATTGATTAAATCTGAAGTGTGACATGAATCACGCCTTGATTACCTTTTAAACCGAGATTTTCTGATCTATCACCTCTATACAATCTGAAGTTTTGTGTACGCTCTGTTTGATGGAGGCACAGGCGTTTATATAGAGGCTAGGTTAGGGACCCGGTTACTCACAAAATGCTAATTTGACACAAATTATCAAAACTATCCCTACCATCAAGCGAATCCCAATTTGACACAGATTGTCAAACCTATCCCTATCATCAAGAGAATGGGCCAGACTTAAAGCCCAAAATATGTGAGTAACTTAATAACCCATTATCTTTAATTATCACCTCAATATATATTTGGGCCACATTAATCTAACATTCTCATCCTTATCCGTTACCCATTAATGATCAGCAATATTTAATTTTATTCACAAGCTTTATGTTATTAAGTTGTATAGGCCACTTGTTGGAACCGTGATTTGTACTTATTTTGATAGTTTTATTGTGTTATATCGAACACAACAATGGAAGGGGCTTAATTTAGTCTAGCGCTATAACGACGTTAATTATAGTCTTAATAGATGCATGAAACAAATGTGCACGATGATGTAGTGAGTGCACTTATTCGATATTATAAGCTCCAGTTACATCAGAACCAGAGCTTTATACTCACTACGTACTCATGCAACGTTCACAATCACTTGCTCAAAAGCAGCAGCAGCAGCGGTAGAGTTGGCAGAGTTCTGTGCAACGACGGTGACTCCGACCGTTCCTGTGTGAGTATTGGTGGACCATATCGCAGGCCCGTAGATCACCACGTTGCGATCTTTCTGCAGCACCAGCACGTAATTCGCTATCGGCCCACCCGTATTGCTCGCCCACACTGGCTTGCCACTATTGTTATAGATCACGAGGTTCCCATCTTCCTGTATGATCGCGCGGCAGCCGACGGCGACGCCGCCAGTGTTGCTCGCCCAAACGGGGTTGCCGGAGTCGTACAACACTAAGTTGCAGTCTTCCTGCATGATGAACTGGTATTTGCGCGTAACCAGATATTGCCCGGCGTAAAGGGTGTCGCGGGAGCTTATAGCATTGTCGGCAGTGCACGGCGCGAGGCTGAAGATTGCGGTGGTGGCCAGGATGAGGAGGACTAGTGGACGAGTGGCCATTGCTTTTGCTTTTGGTCTATGTCTTGGCCCTTGCCCTTCAACTTCAAGCTCTATTTATAGGGGAGATGGTGGTGGTTAGGAGTGAACAACGTCGGTTAAAACTAAAATCACCAATCGAAACCTACTAACTGAATAAGCAAAATTAAATCGAACCGAAATAATCTGTTCAATTTTCGGTTTCGAATTTTGAAACCCAAAAACCGATCCAAGCCAACCAAAGACATACATACTTCACACATATATTATAAATAATAAATTCAACATCAATTAGATAATTTGAGGAGGCATTCTTATAAAATAATTAAACTATAATTTTTAAATTCGATTCCTAATCAAATCAATTAGAACTAATAGTTAAGTTCAATTTCAGTTCTCATTCCTAATTGATTCGGTTCGATTTTATTAAAATTAACAAAAATCGATCAAAGCAAACGGATCCACTTGTGGTAAATACTAGGGGTAAAAACTAAAATGAAAACTCGTACTATTAGAATTTTGTCCATCAATTTCTTATCAACAGGAGTGTGTGTTTGGTGCGTGTGATTCAACTGAACTATATTGCTGTCGGCACTAAAATTAAATTCAAGGGAAAGGACCTTATTTGAGAATTATTATATTAACACATGACAAGTAGGAGTGATCATGAGAGAGAGTGCAATTCAATTCAAAATCATGAATATATTCTGCCAAAAATTGACCTTTGAACCCACCAAAGACATCTTAAATTCTTTTGCCAGAGAAGATCCGAAACCGAAATCTGAACCCCAAACCCAAATGCTTTGAGGTACGGTCTTGGACAGTTTTTAATTGAAAATTTTTAACATGGTGGTTTAATAATTGATCTTTGGACCCCCTACGCTATAATTTTGAAATTACCAATTATGACTCCGTCTGAGTCATCCGAGACTCGAAGTTAAGAATTCACATTGGCCTCGTGCTATTTATCCTTTAACATATTTGAGCTTGTCATTTGGAATCGCATTTTTTGGGCTTGTCATTTGGAAAGGAACCTTTCGTTTTGCGTTAAATATTAGTTTTTTTTAAGAATTTAATAAGTCTGAAGATTTGATTTGGGATTTGACAGTTCGAATTGGAATATGCCTATAAGGTGCTATGAATATGCTGCTTCACCTACAGCTTTCAACCTATATTAAAGAGAAATTCTAAATGCGCACCACACTTTTCTTAGTGAGCCCTACTTAGTAAGCACCATCTATTTGCTTTTGGTCTATGTATTGGCCCTTGCCCTTCAACTTCAAGCTCTATTTATAGAGGAGATGGTGATAGTTAGGGGAGAACATAGTCGGCTAAAACTAAAATTACCAATCGAAATCTACTACCTGAATAAGCAAAATTAAACCAAACCAAAATAATCTGGTCAGTTTTCGGTTTCGAACTTTGAAACCCGAAAACCAAACCGAGCCAAGCCAACCAAAAGCATACAGACTACACACATAAAACAATAACAACTAAGCCTTTTATCCCAAGTATTTGGGGTAGGCTACATGAACCAAAAAAAGAATCATGCCGGATCGATCATTTTGATATTTCTTCTCCATTCATTTCTATCAAGTAATATCTCTTTATTTAAACCTCTAGACTCCATATTTTTGTGTATCACCTCCAGCCATATTTTTTTCGGTCTTCCCTTCGTTCTTTTAATTTGTCCTACATTGATAAACTCCCCTCTTCGAACTGGTGCACTTGTAGGCATACGTTACACATGACCAAACCATCGTAAGTGATTTTCTCGCATCTTCTCATCGATGAGAGCTACACCTAGCTTAGCACGAATATCTTCATTTCTCACTTTATCTCTCCTAATGTTGCCACACATCTAACGGAGCATGCACATCTCTGCTACACACATAAAGACTTCACACATATATTATAAATAATAAATTCAATATCAATTAGATAATTTAAGGAGATATGCTTATAAAATGATTAAATTATAATTTTTTACTTCGGTTCCTAATCAAACCAATTCGAACTAATAGTTAAGTTCAATTTCAGCTCCCAATTGATTCAGTTCGATTTTATTAAAATTAACAAAAATCGATCAAAGCAAACGGATGCTCACCATTAGTGGTAAATGCTAGGGTAAAAACTAAAAAGAGAACTTCGTACGATTAGAATTTTGTATTGGCGCGTGAGATTCAACAGAACGATAATGCTGTTGTACGATAGGCCCAACAAAATTAAATTCAAGGGCGTGAGATTCAACAGAACGATGATAATGCTGTTGTACGATAGGCCCAATAAAATTAAATTCAAGGGCGTGAGATTCAACAGAACGATAGGCCCAATAAAATTAAATTCAAGGGCGTGAGATTCAACAGAACGATAATGCTGTTGTACGATAGACCCAATAAAATTAAATTCAAGGGCGTGAGATTCAACAGAACGATAATGCTGTTGTACGATAGGCCCAATAAAATTAAATTCAAGGGAAAGGACCTTTTTTAAAGAATTATTCTCTCAACACCTGACAAGTAAATGATCATGGGAGAGAGTCCAATTCAATTCAAAATCATGAATATAATCTGTCAAAAATTGAACTTTGAACCCACCCAAGACATCTTAAATTCTTTTGCTAGAGAAGATCCGAAACCGAAATCTGAACCCCAAACCCAAATGCTTTGAGGTACGGTCTTGGACAGTTTTTAATTGAAAATTTTTAACATGGTGGTTTAATAATTGATCTTTGGACCCCCTACGCTATCATTTTGAAATTACCAATTAGATGACACCGTCTGAGTCATCCGAGACTCGAAGATAAGAATTCACATTGGCCTCGTGCTATTTATCCTTTAACATATTTGAGCTTGTCATTTGGAATCGCATTTTTTGGGCCTGTCATTTGGAAAGGAACCTTTCGTTTTGCGTTAAATATTAGTTTTTTTTTTAAGAATTTAATAATTCTGAAGATTTGATTTGGGATTTGGTAGTACGAATTGGAATATGCCTATAAGGTGCTTTGAATATGCTGCTTCACCTACAGCTTTAAACCTACATAAAGAGAAATTCTAAATGAGCACCACACTTTTCTTAGTGAGCCCGACTGCTTAGTAAGCACCATCTATTTTTGTGAGCACCACCAATCTTGCCATTTTAAGCCCTTCTTCTTCTTCTCCAAATCCCTCTTCTTACTGAGTACCAATCTTAATTCGTTAAGATTCTCTCCTTGTCGTTCGCCCAGTCGCTCCGAACACCTTCGGTACTCCGCCCGCAAGGTTCACTTACTGCGGCAATTGTCGTCGTGGCTTGCCAAGAAAATCCTAGTTGAGATCTCATTCTCGACCAGATACTGAGTAGTCCAATTACGCCGATCTAAACGGTTAAGACAAAGGTCGGAAACCACTCCCCAACCCGTTGTTCATCCCCAACATTTGGGCTTTTTTTAAAAAATTCAAACTTCTTAAATGCTAAATTTAAATTCATCAATCACAAGTTTCGTCAAATTGAGTCAAAAAAGGATTTAGGGTTTACAAACACAATTTTTCATTTTTTTTTTATTGTATTTGGGTGCGCAGGTCTAATAGATTAGGGAAGGAAGAAGAAGAGTTATGGTACTCATTAAGAAAGAGGTGAAGGCTATTTTTGTCCAAAATATAAATGGTAAGTTTGTATTTATTTTCAAATTAGACAATGGTGTTCACTAAGAAAAAAGTGGTGTGAGTTTAGAATTTCCCTATATTAAAATTGATCATCCGTAAGTAGGGATGAGAATATATGGACGGTCCAAGGGTTAGCTTTTGGCCCCTATATTCAAAATTTTAAATTAAAAGAAAAATAATTTTTTTTTTAATTCAAATTATTTAATAGGGCAAGCCAAATTATCCGTGACTCATCCATTCTCATTCCTATTAAAAGAATTTTAAATCATATGTTATAAGAATTTTAAATCATATGCTATAAGAGGTAGTAATCTGTGATAGAAAGTCCATAAGATTTCTAAACTCATTTCATTGAGTAATTCTTACTACATCGATTAAATTATTTGATGGAGTCACTTTTTATTTTGCCCGTGTTTTTATTATCAACGATCACCATCTTCCGTAATCGATATTTTTATAAGAAAATGATCATATCTAGCAAGATTTATAAACTCATTTCATTGAGTAATTCCTGCAACATCAACTGAATTAGTTGGTGGAGCCACATTGTATTTTTGCATATATCTTTATTGTCGGCGACCACCATCTTCCGTAATTGATATTTTAATAAGAAAATGATCAAATCTTGAGAGATTTCTAAACTCATTTCATGAAGTAATTCTTACTAATCGACTGAATAAGTTGGTGGAGCCACATTGTATTTTGCCTATATCTTTATTGTCAACGACCACCACCTTGCAAAATAGACATTTTTATAAGAAAATGATTAAATCTTGCAAGATTACTAAATTCATTTCACATAATTATTCCTGCTATATCGATTGAATTATTTGATGGAGCCACATTGTATTTTGCCCATATCTTTATTATCTGCGACCAATATCATCCGTAATCAACATTTTTATAGGAAAATTATCAAATCTTGCAAGATTTCTAAACTCATTTCGTAGAGTAATTCTTACTACATCAATTGAATTAGTTGGTGGAGCCACATTATATTTTACTTGTACCTTTGTTGTTGATAACCACCATATTTCGTAATCGACATTTTTCTAAGAAAATATTAAATCTTGCAAGATTTCTAAACTCATCTCATAGAGTAATTCTTGCAATATCGATTAAATTAGTTGGTGGAGCCACATTGTATTTTGCCCATATATTTATTGTCGACGACAACCATCTTCCGCAATCAACATTTTATAAGAAAATGATCAATTCTTGCAAGATTTCTAAACCCATTTCATAGAGTAGTTCTTGCAACATCAATTGAATTATTTGATGGAGCCATATTGTATTTTGCCCGTATCTTTATTATCGACAACCACCATTATTGGACGAAAATCAAGAAGTTCATAACAGTCCAATCTTTTAGACTTTTAATTGTTAGTTTTTTTTTTGAAAATTTGTTATTGATGGACGAATTCAAAAGTCCACAACAACCCAATATTTTAGGCTTTACTTACTGCCTATTATATATATATTTGAATCTTGTAAATTTGCCTATATATACACAGCAATTGAATGAAATATACACATCATTTATCCTCTTCTCTCTTTCATGCTTGCCATTTTCACATGGTATCAGAGCAGTAAATCATATCATATTCCAGCCTTATATTCATTTATTTCTTTTCTTCGTTACTTCACCATGTCTGATGAAAATCTTGCCACCAACATCTCATCATCATCATTCTCACAATCAACAACACCGATCAAAATAGATTCTTATGCTATTCATCACTCAGATAGCCCTTCTACCATTATTGTTACACCTCTATTGACAGGAGATAATTATGGATCATGGAGTCGCGCAGTAACAATGACACTTCGTGCAAAAAGCAAACTTGGTTTTGTTGATGGGTCACTCCCAATTCCTAAGAAGAAAGATGATATTACCAATTGGGAATGATATAATTATTTGGTTGGAAGTTGGATTCTTAATTCTGTCACACCCGAGATCCGTCCAAGTATCCTATATGCTAAAACTGCAGTGCAAATCTGGACAGATCTGAAGGATCGTTTCTCTCAATTAAATGCTCTTAAGATCTATCAATTGAAACAATCATTATCTGCCCTCAAGCAGGAAGGTATATCAGTTTTATTGTATTTCACACAACTTAAATCTTTGTGGGATGAACTCAGTTCCATTATCTCTATCACTGTAGATACTAAAAAAATACTAAATATATAATAATAATAATAATTAAAAAAAAAAAAAAATTTTGTGGGACCCGCGCAGGAATTACCTGCCGGTGCACCCGCGGGAATTTTCCCCCGGGCACCCGCGGGAGAATTCCTGCGGGGCACCCGCGGGAATCTCCCACGGGTGCAACCCGCGGGAGAATCGCAGGTGCCAACCCGCGGGTTGTTTTCCGCCTGTTTCCGTTGTTTATTTCACTGATATTCCGTGATCCGATTTTTCAGGAAGGATTCAAGCCGGATTTCGAGCGGATTCGGTCTATAAAAGAAAGGAATCGAGTCGGAGAAAGGGACTTTTGGATTTTTAGACTTTGGGAACGAAATTCAGGAGCGGAGCAGAGTCATCCCGTTCCCGGTTAGACGGTCCACGGAGTGCACCACCGAGGCTCCATCACCACCCGAACCCACACAAAAAAGGGAATAAATCAATATTCTCATTCTTGTAATTCCTCAGATTTTTTTTGTAATCTCAATTTTCATTTGTAATCAAATAATTTTACAATGGAAAGAGAAATCCAAATTTTGAGCAAATAAGAACTGGCGACCACAGTGGGAGCCCCTCTGTTTACCACAGAGAATCTGGTGGCGCAGTCTGACCGGGTGCCGATTGGCTCAATGGTTGAGACATTGGTCATAGAAGTTGACCAGAAAAAATATGAGGAATTTCTTTTTTCCTCTGATTCAGAGCCTAGGCGTCATCGCCGGGTGACGATGAAAAAAGGTGAGGCGTCATCGCCCACCAGAAATCAAAAGGCGTCATCGCCTATGAAAATCTACGAGGCGTCATCGTCCGTTGAAACTTACGAGGCGTCATCGCCCATTCCAAAGTCAAGCCAAAAGTCCAACCAGTCTCTGACCCGCTCCCAAAAGAGAAATTTAAGGCGTAAAACTCAACGAGCACGCATCAATCATACAGAAAAAATTGCAGAAAACTCCGGAACAGAAAACTTCGGGATGGTAAAAAACCTCGGAAGCAACCCCACGGGCGCACCGCGGTTGCCAATTGCGTGTGCCAACCCGCGGCGGGTGCCATCCCGCGGTTGCCAACCGCGGGTGCCAACCTGCTGTTCCCAACCGCGGGTGACATCCCGCGGTTGCCAACGGGTGCCAACCCCCGGATTGCAACCACGGGTACAAATCTGGGTACAAATCTGCAGTTTCAATCGCGGGTTGCATCCCGCAGATGCCACCGACGGGTTACGGTTAATGAACACAACTCTCATATCTCTTCGAGCACGCCTATGGTGAGCACGCAGTATACACCAAGAATTTTAATCTCTCTATCAGAGGCATCCGGGGCCCACACAACTACTCAGGCCAAATCCGCAGGAGAGTTGGGGAACAATCTGATGCTGGAAAAGAGCTCAGCCCTGAGATATTGCAGACTCTCCAGTATTATGAACCAAATTTGCGACGCAAGAGGCGTCAAGATGCAAATAGAGAGGAAAAAATACCTCAAGATTTGAGAGAGTATCTTAATTGGAAGAAGAACTCCTCACAAAATGCTCCTCACTGCCAATGCGAACAGCTGATTTCAACTGTTCTATCAAACTGCCAATGCAACTCAAAACGGTCCGTTTTTTAGCAGATCATCGAGCCCAAAAGAATATGGACGGTGAAAAGGGTGTACTCTGAAACCGATCTACCTGCTACCTCATCACATATGGTTAATAAAGGCAAAAAGGTGGTCGGAAGTAACCCTTCAGATAAGGAAATCACTCCAGGGTCTAAAGGTGTTCCTATCGAACCAGAGGGCGTGCGCCTAGAAGAAGTTTCTGAAAGGCTTGAGAGACAAGAAAAACATCTCGAACAGCAAGAAGAGACCATAGAAGAAATGAAACAACTTTTAATTAAGTTGTTAGCTCAAAATAGAAAGAGCCAATCCTCGTCATCCGTTTCTGGTCGGCAGAAAGGAAAACAACCCGTCCAAATAAATGAAAACAGCGAGGACGAGGATGAAGAAGCGCCTCCTCATTCAAGAGAGGAAGAGGAAATGAAGGTTACCGTCAACCCTCACGCAGAGAAAATAGAGAAGATGGAGAACCAACTACAAGCTCTTCTTCATCGCAAAAAACTGCAAGAGGTGGGGGTAGTACGTCCATATCCCATAGAATGGGAAACCGTACCTTACCCTGCAAAATATAAACCGTTGAATCTTTAATCATTCGATGGTAAAGGTTCGCCGCAATAGCACATCTTCTACTTTCTATCGCAGACATGACATCTCATGGGGAAGGATCCGACTATGACTAAGATATTTGCGAGCACTTTACGGGGGGCCGCATTTACCTAGTTTATGCAGTTACCCCAGGGAACAATTAAATCATGGGCCGATGTAGAACGTGAGTTCCTAGCCCGATTTTTTGAAGATGATACTGAAGTCTCGATACTATCTTTGCTAGCAACGAAGCAAGAAGAAGACGAAACAGTCAAAACTTATGTCGAGCGGTTCCGTGAACTTTCTATTCGATGCCCACATGGCATGACACAGGACACGCTTGTGGAAACCTGCAGACACAACTTGTTGACCAATATCCTAGACAAAATGGGCTCGGTCGAATCCAAATCATGGAAAGATCTGCTTAAGCAGGGTGAACAGGCCGAAGAAATACTTCGACGCCTCAAAAATTAGCAGTCCGCAATCGGAGGCAGTACAAATGAACCTCCATTCCATTTCTCCCGTTCTAAAGGGAAAGATATAATGGCAATGGCGGTAGAAAATACATCGAAACAGAAAGCGTGGCCAACTATAAGCAACATAGCAAAGTCGCCCAGGCTTCAAAAGCAGTATTCGTTCAAGGATGAACATATTGCTACTATGTTCAATCTGCTCACCAAACGCAAGATGCTTAAATTGCCGGAGAGCAAGAGACCTGAAGAAGTTGGAAAGACTAACGATCTGAATTACTGCCTGTACCATCGGATTGTAGGTCACCCTACAAAGAATTGTTTTATCTTAAAAGATAAAATTCAAGTATTGATTGACGCTGGAGCAGTTCAGCTCAAAGCTGAGCAAAAAAGGAGTTAGAGCTAACTCCGACACATTTAATGTGTGTGGTCTAAAAGTACCACTTGGGCTCACAACAATTCCAAAAACGAGCTCAGGGCGGTTAATTTAAACCACCATAACCTGTAATATATATATATATATATATATATATATATATATATATATATATATATATATATATATATATATATCAAATATATATATATATAAATAAAAATAAATAAATGAATCACCCAACGCCATCAAGGCTACGGGGAGAGAATAAATTTCTCGCTAACCCCATCATACTGGGGGTAAAAAGTATGAATTACCTAACGCCGACAAGGCTACGGGGAGAGAATAAATTTCTCGCCAACCCCACCATGCTGGGGGTAAAAAGCATGAATTGCCCAACGCCGACAAGGCTAAGGGAAGAGAATAAATTTCTCGCCAACCCCACCATGCTGGGGGTAAAAATCATGAATTGCCCAACGCCGACAAGGCAACGGGAAGAGAATAAATTTCTCGCCAACTCCAACATGCTGGGGGTAAAAAGTATGAATTACCCAGTGTCGTTAAGGCAACGGGAAGAGAACCAGTTTCTTGCCAACCCCTTCATGCTGGGGGTAAAAGTGTGAATTGCCCAACGCCGCTAAGGCAAAGGGAAGAGAAAAAGTTTGGCATTTAAACCCAAACAAAATTCTCGACAACTCTCCAAGCTGAGGGGAAGAGCATGGCTAGCCCAACTCAAACGGTAGTTGGTAAAGGCTAATCAAACCTGTTGATAGTTGGGGGTTTGCTAAAAATCTCATGACAAATCTGTCACAACAGTATTCTTATCCAAGTATAAGGATACGTCACTGTCCTGAGCTGCTAAGGCAAAGGGAAGAGGAAAAGTTTGGCATTTAAGCCCAAACGAAACCCTCAATAACTTATCATGCTGAGGGAAATAGCATGGCTAGCCCAACTCAAACGGTAGTTGGTAAAATCTAATCAAATCCGTTGATAGCTAGGGGTTTGCTAAAACCCTAATCAGATAAATCTCTTGTCACGTTAAAATTTCACCTCTGACAACAAAACTTTTCTCGTTATTTTTCTCTAGCAGAACAAGTGACACTCCAAAATATTTGTCAAGTTAAAATCATACCTCTGACATTAAAATTCAAAATCAAACGAGATAAAATCCGATTAAAATCCCCTGTCACGTTAAGATTTCACCTCTGACAGAAAAGAAAATTCACACTTCATCAAGTCCAATATTACAGCTTCTGATAAATTTGTTTTTTTGATATCGTTAAATTAAAAATTACCTCTAACGAAAATCATCTCTCTATCAAGTTAACAGTTACCTCTGATAGTCCAATTCTAAGGCTAAATACGTTAATCGTCACCTCTGTTTAGTCAGTTTGTCCCTATCACGACCAGATCTTCTGAATAGGTTGAACTCAAGACACGTTAAATGTCACCTCTGTCTTTCCCTAATCCGTCATACTAGATGTCACTGAACGGTTAGGATTAAAATGAGCACGTTAACATGACACCTCTGCTTGACTTAAAATAAGCATGTTAATATCATACCTCTGCTTGTCATCTAATAAGAACGTTAAAATTATACCTCAGCTTGTTATTAAATAATTGAACACGTTAACAATTATTTCTGTTTACCAAATCTTTACACATCTAGCCAAAATTAAATAATCCAAAGTATTTCGAAATTCAGTACGACTCAATACAGAACTTCAAAAACTTTGGAGGGGGTTATGTAGATAATAAAAAAATACTAAATATATAATAATAATAATAATAATAATAATAATAATAAATTTTTTTTTTGCGGGACCCGCGCGGGAACTACCCGCGGGTGCACCCGCGGGAATCTCCCGCGGGTGACCCGCGGGAAATTCCCACCCGCGGGAATTTTCCCTCGGGCACCCGCGGGAGAACTCCCGCGGGTTGCACCCGCACGAGGCTCCCGCGGGAGAATCCCGCAGGTGCAACCCGCGGGAGAATCCCGCGGGTTGACACCCGCAGGAGCGCTCCCGCTGGTGCCAACCCGCGGGTTATTTTCCGCCTGTTTTCGTTGTGTATTTCACTGATATTCCGTAATCCGATTTTTCAGGAAGGATTCAAGTCGGATTTCGAGCGGATTCGGTCTATAAAAGAAAGGAATCGAGTAGGAGAAAGAGACTTTTGGATTTTTGGACTTTGAGAATGAAATTGAGGAGCGGAGCAGAGCCATCCCCTTCCCGGTCAGACGGTCCACGGAGTGCACCAGCGAGGCTCCATCGCCACCCGAACCCACACAAAAAAAGGAAATAAATCAATATTCCCGTTCTTGTAATTCCTCAGATTTTTTTTGTAATCTCAATTTTCATTTGTAATCAAATAATTTTACAATGGAAGGAGAAATTCAAATTTTGAGCAAACAATCACTCCATGTATCTATGGTAATGCTAAGAGCTTTATTGATCAACAAAATCAAGATCGCGCCATGGAGTTTCTTCAGGGACTCCATGATCGTTTTTCAACCATTTGCAGTCAAATTCTCTTGATGGAGCCGTTTCCTTCAATTCAGCGTATATACAACTTGGTACGTCAAGAAGAAAAACAACAAGAGATTAATATTCAAACAACTCCTACCGTTGATTCGGAAGAGCTTCAGGTGTCTAAAACACCATATCGACCTTCGGAAAAGCGCCAACATCCTTTCTGTGAACATTGTAACAAACATGGTCATACTCTTGCTACATGCTACCAGATTCATATCTTTCCAGATAAGCAGGTGAAGAAATCTGGGCCACCGCTATCCACTTACGCTACTTTTTCTAATCAGATAACACCTGAACAATACAACAAACTTCTTGTCTGTCTAGCCAAAGAAGAATCTGGTGGATCATCAGTCCATTTGGTAGGTACAACTCTCACTTGTTTATCCTCTTGTTGAATTATTGATTTAGGTGTTTCTAACCATATATGTACATCTCTTTCATTTTTTTTGTCAGATTTTACTGTTCATAAAAATATATCAGTTCAATTGCCTGATGGTTCTCAGACGCTTGTGACACACATAGGCACGATTCATTATTCATCATCACTTACTCTGACGAATGTTTTTCACATTCCATCTTTTAAATTCAATTTGTTATCTATTTCACAATTAACAAAGTCAACAAATTGTGATGTCATTTTTTCATCTTTTGAATGTATATTTCAAGACCGAGCAACGAAGAAGAAGATTGGTCAGGGTAGTGAGTGAAAATGTCTTTTTTATCTACATGCAAATTTAGATTTTAATTCTGCTCTTTCTTTCCAACATTGTAATAAATTTGACCTATGGCATTCTCGCTTTGGTCATCCATCTAGGTCTCGTTTTGATTTCATTGTTAAAAATTCTCAAAATATTATTTTAAATAAAGATTTTGTTTGTGAGGTATGTCCGCGTGCTAAATAGCCACGTCTTTCTTTTTCTCAAAGTATATCTTGTTCTTCTCATTACTTTGAATTAATTCATGTTGACATTTGGGGTACTTTCTCTATACCTTCTAAAAATGGATCACGTTTCTTTTTAACTATTGTTAATGATTATTCAAGGTGTACTTGGATTTATTTAATGAAACATAAATCTGAAACTTTCACCATGTTAATTCATTTTTTTAACCAAATCAATCATCAATTCAAGACAAAAATTTCTCGTATCAACTCTGGTAACGGGAACATTTTTCTTTCTCAACTTCAAACCATTCGATCATACAATGGTTCTGAATTTCTTTCTAAACAAATTTAAACATGGTTTCATGACAATGTAATTATTCACCAGCGTAGTTGTGTTGCAATCCCCCAACAAAATGGGGTTGTCGAACATAAGCATCGGCATCTACTTGATGTTGTTAGAGCTCTACGATTTCAAGCAAACATGCATCTTTCTTTTTGGGGTGAATGTATTCTCACCGCTGTCTTTCTTATTAACAAACTTCCAACTCTAATCCTTAAATATAAATCACCTCATCAAGTTTTACTTAGAACTATTCCATCATATTCATCTTTTCAACTTTTCGGATGTTTATGTTTTGCTAAAAATATGAATATTCAACATAAATTTGATGAACGAGCCAAATCTGATATTTTTTTTTGGTTATCCGTATGGTCAAAAGGGATATCGCATATATGATTTCAAAACTCATCAAATCTATGTTTCTCGTGATGTCATATTTCATGAGTCAATTTTTCCATATCATGATCTTCCATCTCCATCTTTAAAAAATCCACTCACCATTACTTCAATCAACGACGATGGAACTTTTGACTACATTACACCACCGATTGTTCCCACTGATATTTCTTCTAGTGATTATATCCCTTCTACTCTAGCTAACTATTCCAATGATCCTCCAATGCCTATTCCCACATCTTCTCAGCTTGATAGTTAAACCAATTCTCCATCTGTTTCTGAGAATTTCTCTTTAACGGAATGTGCTCCTATCATTAATAATCATCCTCAACAAATTCGTCACCCTTCTGGTCATCTCAAGAATTATATTTGTAATCATATTTCTTTCTCAACTGCTTTTCCACTAGCAAATTATTTTTCTTTGTCCCATCTAAGTCATTCTCATCGTGGCTTTCTAACTAATATCATTGAAAATCAAGAACCGAGATCTTATTCTCAATCCATGAAATCTGCTGAATGGCGTGATGCCATGCCCAAAAAAATTCAGGCTCTTGAATCAAACAACACTTGGTCTTTATGCTCACTTCCCAAAGGAAATCACCCATTGGTTGTAAATGGGTTTACAAAATTAAATATCGGTTTGATGGTTCTATAGAGAGATATAAAACTCGTTTAGTTGCCAAAGGTTATACTCAAGTTGAAGGAATCGATTATCATGATACCTTTGCACATGTGGCCAAACTCGTTACTGTTCGCCTTTTTCTTTCCATTGCTGCCATTAAAAATTGGTCACTACACCAACTTGATGTCAACAATGCATTTCTCCAAGGAGATCTCAGTGAAAAAGTTTATATGAAACTTCCTCCCGGATTCTCTCGTAAGGGGGAGACTCGTGTATGAAAATTAAAAAAATCTATCTATGGCCTTGAACAGGCTTCTCGTCAATGGTTCTCTAAATTCTCAACCACCCTTGTCCGCCGAGGTTTTCGTCAATCTATTTCAGACTATAGTCTTTTTACTTATATTCATAATCAGACTTCTATTTTTGTTCTTGTTTATGTTGATGATATTATTATCACTAGAAACAATGATGATGCCATCTTTGACATCAAACAATTTCTTGCTCAATCATTCTCAATAAAAGACCTTGGCAACCTTCGGTATTTTTTAGGTATTGAAGTATCTCGCTCTAAACAAGAAATTTCTATGTCAACGAAAATATACTCTTGACATATTAAGTGATTCTGGTATGATTGATTCTCGATCATCAGATTTTCCTATGGAGCAACATCTTCATTTACGACCAAAAAATGGTACTCTCCTTCCTGATCCGGGAATCTATCGTCGACTCGTGGGTTGTGTTTTATATCTCACTATAACACGACCTGATATTCAATATGCTGTAAACACTCTCAGTCAATTCATGCAATCTCCATATTCCTCCCATCTTGATGCGGCTAATCGGGTTCTTCGTTATCTTACAGGTAGTGTTGGTAAAGGTTTATTCCTTTCTGCATCTAGTTCTCTTACTTTAGTTGGATATACTGACTCTGATTGGGCTGGCTGTCCTACTACTTGTTGCTCCACCACTAGTTATTTTATCATGTTAGGATCTAGTCCTATTTCTTGGAAAACCAAGAAACAACCAACAGTTTCTCGTTCATCTGCAGAAGCAGAATATCGTTCCCTTGCTGCACTAACTTCTGAGTTTTAATGGTTAAACTATCTTCTCTCGGATCTTGGTATTAATCATTCACAACCAATCCCAGTTCATTGTGATAGTCAAGCTTTAATTCACATCGCCGAAAATCCTGTCTTCCACGAACGTAAAAATCATATTGAATTTGATTGTCATTTTGCTCAAGAAAAGATTCAAACAGGTCTTCTTGCTCCTTCCTACCTACGATCTAGTGACCAACTGGCTGACTTTTTTACCAAACCACTTGGAGGTGACGCTTATCGCCGACGACTTTGCAAGTTGGGCGTTATTGATATTTCAATCCCAACTCCAACTTGAGGGGGAGTATTGGACGAAAATCAAGGAGTTCATAACCGCCCAATCTTTTAGGCTTTTAATTGTTAGTTTTTTTTTTTTTTTGAAAATTTGTTATTGATGGACGAATTCAAAAGTCCACAATAGCCAATATTTTAGACTTTAGTTGCTGCTTATTTTATGTATATTTGAATCTTGTAAATTTGCCTATTTATACACGGCAATTGAATGAAATATACACATCATTTTTCCTCTTCTCTCTTTTGTGTTTGCCATTTTCACAGCCATCTTCCGTAATCAACATTTTTATAAGAAAATAATCAAATCTTGCAAGATTTATAAACTCATTTCATAGAGTAATTTTTGCTACATAGATTGAATTATTTGATGGAGTCACATTGTATTTTACCTATATCTTTATTGTTGATGACCACCACCTTTTGTAGTCAAGATTTTTAAAAGAAGATCAACTTATTTAAAAGTTCAAAATTTCGACTGATATTTAAAAGTTCATTCGATCAACTTATTTTTTACCTTTTTACTGAACTCGATAAATATTATATCTATCTCTTAAATTTTATCGAATGTGAGATGGATGATAAACGTGGTGCTCTACCTATTTTTCCCCTATAATAACTCCAGGATATTCTTTCTTGAAAGAGGGGGAAAAAACTAAAGGAAGACCAAATACTTTATAGTTTTTATTCAAAGATATAATTACTAGTTAATTAGCTGGTAGTGTGTAATTATTATAAATAGTCAGCTTTCAAATGAAAATATATGAATAAAATGATAATATTGTCGGTGTCATAATAAAGTGATAATTTTGACTAAATTAGCTACAATAAATATTGCAAGATTGCAGTATTCACTACAATTGGTAGCAATGCGATCCTTCGGTCTGGAAATAGTAATATTTTTCTTACTGTCCGTCTCAAATTACTTGTCTATTATAAATATACTTTAACTAATCCTAATATATGTCATATGATTAATCTCATAAACTCTCCTTTCACAACCAAACAATCACTTTTTTAATTTTCACCAATTCCAATATGAGCTAAGATAGAATATTGCATTCGGGTTAATTACACTAAGATCCATTTACTGTAGGGGTGTAAAATTTATTACCCTGAATTTTTTTATGAGCACTTTGGTCCTATGATTTTTAACAGAGTTAGGAAACCTTTTGTTATATTCACTCTCATTTTAACTGAAATGATCCCAATTTTCTAAATCTGAAAATAACCTCTCCTCCCTCCCTTATATCAGGAACCTAAACCCAAATTTATTTCCCCACTCCTTAGACCACACTGAGGCTATTGTGGGGTGTATGACTTAGGTAAGTTTTCCCTAGGGATGAACAGAGCCCTCCGCTCCGACCACTCTGTCCGATTCCGACCGGATTGTTCGTAGCAAAATTCATGCTTTCTTCCATTGAATACAACTTAGACTACAATGAAAGTGAACAAGAAAAGAACAAACGAGAGGATTTATATATTATCACTCTCTTTTACAATGTAAAGTGGGTTCTCATAGTGATGGGATCTATCTAGTAGTTCCTTTGGACGATCTGACATCAATAATCTTCTTACTTAACGAAGATGACGGTCGAATCTTCTTGATCTTCTCTAGTCTTGATTCGTTCAAAGCTCTCACGTATAACTTGAACTCTTTTATGCTCGAAAAAGATCCTTCAAGGCTTTCTCAAGTGGGTATTTATAGCCCTGGGATAGATGAGAGTTTCTATTTAAATAGAATTTGTGTTCATCAAGGATTCTAATTAAATATCTTAGTTTTGATTTAAATCTCTTGATTTTGAATTCTGATTGGATTAAATTTGAGTATTGGATAAGTCCAAATCTCAATCACAATCAATTTGGAATTCTGATGAAATCTGCTCATGCGGAGTTAATGCGGAGCTAAATTCATTAGAACGCGGAGCTATGAATTAGCTCCGCGTTTTGCTCAAACGCGAGGTTAAAATAGCCAAACGCCGAGCTACAGAGTTAGCTCCGCATTCTGTAAGGAAAATTCCTTTTTACTTAGAAATTTTCACTGTCAACAGAACCCCCTCCAAAGTTTTCAAAATGGTTTAGAATTTAACAAATTTTGAAATACTTTGGATCTTCAAAGTTGAACGTGGAGTTAAAACATCAAGTTATCTTCGCCTTTTGTATGTTTGCGCGAAGCTAATAGCCCCGCATTTCAACGAGCAACCGCTCTGATTCTCGTGCCGAACACCATGAGGCGGGTTTCTTGATTTCAATTGAGTCTTAACTCTTCTTCATTCTTCACTTTTTCGAAGAATTCTCAAAACCCAGAGCTCAGGCGATCCAAGAACCCTTGCTTCCGATCGGTTTTTTGCCCATTTCCTCCGATTTTCTTCAGGATTTCGAACTCAATGGCACCCAAGAGGAACACGACATCACGCGCTTCTTCTCCGTCGGCAGCCGGTGCTAGCAGCGGCGGCAGTGGCCACAATGGTGATACAGTCCATGCCGCACCCATTGGAGGTAAAAATCTCGACCTTTGGGACTTTTAGGATGATTTGAGAGTGTTTTGGCTCGGTTTTAACCGACTAATCACTTCTTTCACTGGCGAATTCGTCGTACTCTGGCCGTACGGCTTGGAGAAGAAGAAAAGGTCTCTGGTCTTCTTCCACGCGAAACTATCGCGTTATCTTCACGTTTGGAAACGCGGAGTTACTTTTGTTAGCTATCGTGTTTCAACGCGAGGTTACAGATTTAGCTCCGCATTTTGCAAACGCGAGGCTATTGCCTTAGCTTCGCATTTTGCAAGCGTAAGGCTATTTGCCTTAGCTTCGCGTTTTGCAAATGCGAGGCTATTTTCTTAGCTTCGCATTTTGCAAACGCGAGGCTATTTTCATAGCTTCGCGCAGAGTTATTTTTAGCTCCGCGTTTCTATACTTAGAAGATTTTTCTAGTTTCTCAAAAAAATTTCTAACTCTTGATTCTTCTTTTGCAGTGGGGTATTCAGTGGATGCTCTTTCTCATAGGCACCACTTTGGGTTTGCTAGGGGTGCAGACCTAGCAACCCAATTTTGCTTTACAATGGATCTTCCTGCTTACAAACCAGGCGTAAGGGAGAGCAGGGAGAGATTAATCAGATACAACCCTACTACTGCAAGGGAGATTATTACTGATGCTCTCTTCGAAGCAACCAACCGAGAAGTATTGGAGAAGCCCGCATTTCTCTTCGGAGACATAATGGGGCACTCAGACCTGATCCTCTTCGAAGAGGAGTGCAAATGGCTCTACCAATCCGGCGACTTGCTGATATTTATACCCAGTATGGAGCGCAGTTACCCCTTGGTTTATCTTCAGCGGCTTGCCATGCATCGTGAGTTAGAGTGGGGACTAACTCAAGAATACGACTGCATCTCTACGGGCAAGTTGGGCGCACATGGAGCTTATCAAGATGGTCCCACGAGATGCATTACCTAGTGGCTTCTAGGTAGAATCACCAAGGAGCACCGAGTGGGGGAGGTTCCAACTCTCGCACGAACCTTCCTAAGCCAGTTCATGGCGAAAAGAGGCCAATATCCAGCCAATGACTTCAGGATGCCTGGCTGGGTTTACTCTTCCAGCAATATGTGGTGGGCTCGCCTCGTCCAATATATGGTGGACTCTCGTGAACCAATTCTGAAGTAAATTGGTTTATACAAAGCCATCAGAAATATTCAATTTGGGCTACCTTAGAGCTCCTATCATTTCTTCTACCTCCTGGAGATGTACAACCCCGAGACCGGTACCTTTTTTACACCAGTAGGTGAATTAGGTCTTCCATTACACGAGATGTATGAGGTCTTGGGTTTATCAATGGGCGAAGTCCCTTATGAAGAATACATCCCCACTACCGAGGAGCTAAAATTACTGAAGGCGAAGGATGAGCACATCTATGCCACTTATTGGGAGATGATGTGCTACTACTGCATCTGCGCCGACATGGCAGGTGTGCGTAACCAAGGTATTGGTCACAAGAAATGGGCCGATTACCTTTTTGCAAACTTGAACTCAAAAGAGGGTTCATCGAGTGTCCACGGTCACAATCCTGTTGACGTTAAGGAGATTGATCGCCGCAGTCAAGACACGTGCTATATTTTATACCACTAAACCAAAGGAAGGTGGATTAGGCCCGGCACCGTCTTCAAGAGCTTCCATTACCACGCTCAGTTCCCAGTATCCAACAGAGGTCTGATCGCTGGATTTCTGATACTATGGTTGAAGAGATGTGTCGTGCCGTCACTGCCAAAGGATGCTATTGCAATGAACGTGGTTTATCCAGCAATTCTTGCATACGGCCGACCAGTCGGACTCCTTCCTGCCATAGTTAGCAACCTTCAGAGCGGGCTGGGAGCGCTCTGCAATGGCTTCGTCCCAGCTAACAAGGGCAAAGGGAAGGCTAAAGGCAAAGAAATTGCCAAAGCGATGACTCTGAATCCTAGGGTGGAAATGCCCTATACATATTTGATGGCGTGGCTTGTCATGCACTGCTCCTCTTTAATGAGTGCGGCCGAACATTCTCTTGCTGACAAACCATTCCTCGTGGAGTTGTATTAACGCTCCACTTGGAAAAGCCACTGTATGTCTGTAATCCGGAAGGCGCTTTGCTATCACCAAAATTACGAGATCTTCCGGTGTTTCCCAGATTTCCCTGGTGGAGAGTATGAGTCAAAATTCAAGGATATTTAGGGAGCAGACAATTTTACCATCTTATCCTCAGGAGCGTTCTGGTGGCTCCTTAATATTCGCCCTGGGCGCTTGGTGTATCGGCAAGGCACCATGTGCTATATCGAACCATACACCCCGAGCCGCTTTGCTCGCCAGTTCGGGTACACACAACTCTATGTGGGTAACCCGAACAAGAAGCTGGCCTACGAAGAGAATTTGTATGAAGGTGCCTGCAGCTGGTTCCACTTTGTAGCTGGTGGAACCAGGGCTGAATTCATGTTGCCCCAACAGTCGTCGGAGCTCAGCATGGTGCTAAGTTTTTGCATATGGTACAGCACTGCAAACGCCGATGTACCAAATTTCTCTATCAACCACAGCTGCTGTAAGGAGATAGAGTCCTTCTACTCTTACCGCAAAGGGGCCAAGAGAGTGAGGGTGAAAAGAATGGACGAGTTTCTTGGTACAACCGATCCGTCAGATGCGGGCGACTCTGACGGTGATGATAATGGTGATGATAATGGTGCTCCCCAGCCTGTCGTGACTCGCTCCCGGAGTCTGGCTGTCAAACGCCGCGGGTCTACAAGGGGTGAGCCAGCATGGAAGAAGAAGAAGCTGGCTGGGGAAACACTGGTGAGTCCCCATGATGCAGCGGTCCAGCTTGCTACGGACCTTCTTGCCTCGACCATGCCACCTGCACCAGCAAAGGAGAACAGGCGTGCAGAAGCCTCCAGTGCTACTGAGGCCCCCGTCCCCCCAACCACAGAATCCGTCGAACACACTACGATGCAACCTCTAGGTAGCGAAACGGGTGTGCTTTTAGATTCGGCCATAGCAACTCCTTCAAGTCCAACCACAGAACTCGTATCCTCTGGTATGGTTTCTTTTTACATTTTAATTTATATTCTAACTTCTTTTCTTCTTCTTTTTTATATGTGACACTCCTTGTTTGCTTTCTAAGATTCAGGTAGTCAGCTTCACTCTCCTATGCATTCAACTACCAGGATGGAGTCCGAGGAGCTGGTGGATTACTCCGGCACTACTGGATCGGTGGGTGGATTAGGTAGTTCTGCGAATAAATTTGACACATACTACTTTACACCGGCTCCGTGCTCTGTTCCTTCATCGACTCCTCCAAATGACAAATTAGGGAGCGATGACGGGACAAATGTCGCTGTCACCGCACCCAGAGCAGCTTCCCCATTTCTGAGTCTACCGTCTCCAACACCAATGGTTTGTTCTGAGGACACTTTTCCAGTCGTTGTTGGTGTGCCCTCTGCTCCTCAGCCAGCGATATTAACGCCTTCAACCATTGTGGCTGTTGAGACACTGGTGGCCCCACCTGCTCTGACTCACCTGCCAGTAGGGGATGAAGATAATCTAAAGTTTTTGTTTGAAGCTACTTCTACTACAGGAGGAGTTTCGAGTGAAGACACTCCATCATCTACCCCATTGGTGGCGCTGCTCGAATGACTTGTACCAGTGATAATTCACCTCGGGTCCCCAGTTCTTCCAAATCTTTATTGGCTTTACTGGCCCCTCATGTCATGAATCTGGTGCAGGGACGAGCTTCCTCCTCTTCGACTCCCACAGAAGCTACTCCTCCCCCGACTACATCTTCCTTAGTACTGCCCACGCTAAATATAGATACTATGGACCCACTTGAAGAATTCTTCAACCACAATGTTAACGATTTCATGCGGTTGCTAAGAAGGTGTATCGGGATGATCCTGGATGGAAGAGATTTTCTTGATCTCGGATGCCCATTGTTGTCCAGCTATCTGGACAATATTGAAAGGATCGGGGGACAGGCCGAGCAGCTCCCTACCATGCTCGCCTTGAAGCTTTGGAAGAACAGGTGCAAACGCTGAATACAGTTCGCCAAGCGTATGTGGAAGTGATCACCGAAATTGAGTTGGCACGGCTTCGAGTAGAGTTGACGGCGCGTCAGGAAGAGTTGAAGCGCCAGGAGGACGACTGTTCTCGAGAGTTGGCAGAACTACGAGCTAGTCAGGAGTCAGTTCTCAGAAGGCGGGAGATGGTGGACTTTGAGATTGAGGGGAGCCAAGCGACCATTCTCAGAGCCAAAGAGACTATTGCTAAGGCTCAGGCTATTTTAGAAGCCAGCGAGTCTCGGCTAGGGGAGTCCATTAGGAGGCGGGAAGAGTTGATCCTTCAACAAGGACAGCTTGAGCAGGAGGGCATAATAAGGAGCCGTTCTATTAAAGAATCTCGTCAGCGGTTGGCCCAGCAACTTGCAATAAATGACGATGATTTACGCCGGTAGGCTCAACACTCCGTGGAGGAGACTCGTCGTCGAGTATTGATGAGACGACAAATAAGTTGAACCTTTTGGGAGAGCCATAATTCCCCTACTTTCTTACACATATTTATTATTATTTATTCTTTGTAATAAAAAGGAAATCAACAATTCTTTGAATTCTTTTATTTATTGTAACTTTATTCTTTTAATCCATGAATAAAGATAATTCTTTTTGCTTCTTTTATCTGTTGGCTACAAATTCCTCTTGCTCAACAAATAATTGTCATGAAATAGTTCATAATTTTGGTAAAAACAATCTAAGACTCATCTGCGTAACTTAAATTGTTGTTACCAACTGGGTCTCAATTATTAACCACGATAAAGCTCTTTGATAGAGCAAACTGATAGTTTGGTGAGAGCGTTTAATTGCCTACACCAGAATGATCAGATTAGGATCATCAACTTAGACAGAGGCGCCTAATTGCACATGCCTTAATTTAATAAAGAAGTTCAAGTGCTCATATGCGTAACTTGAACAAGTGGATGGTTATAATTCTAGGGATGCAAACCAGATGTGACAGTAAATTATAACCTTTTTTTTATGCATAATACTTTTTCAAAAACTTACCGCTTGTTGGCAGTGAAAATTTCTAAGTAAATAGAGTTTTCCACAACACAATACGCTAACTCCGCAGCCCCGCGTTTGGCTGTTTTAGCCCCGCGTATGGGAAAAATGCGGAGCTAATCAATAGCTTCGCGTTCTGGTCTCTTCGCTCCGCGTTTTGATGAGATTAAGTCCGCGTGAGCAGATAACCAAAATCTCAAATTGATTGAGATTATGATTTGGGCTTATCCAAGTATCCAAATTAAGTCCGATCAGAACTCTAAATCAAGAGATTTAAATCAAAACTAAGATATTTGATTGGAATTCTTGATGAGAGCAAATTCTATTTAGATAGAAACTTTCAAATCATCCTAAGGCTATAAATATCCTCTTGGGGAAGCCCTAGTGGTTTTTCTTTTTCGGCATCTAAAGGTTTTTGAGAAGTTCGAGTTACGCATAGAACCTTGAACGAATCAAGACCAGAGGAGACCAATTCTACAGTCGGCCGTCATCTTCAAGAGAGAAGAACTCGACGTCAGATCATCCAAAGGAGCTGCTTGACAGATCCCATCGCCACACAGACATCATATTGTAAAAGAGAGCGATTGAGATATAAAATCCTCTCGTTTGTTCTTTTTTTTTCTTGTTCACTTTCGTTGTAATTTAAGCTAATTCAATGGAAGGAAAGCAAAGAAATTCTGCTGTGAACAAACAGGCAACCACAGTGGGAGAAGTCTCTTTCGCCAAAGAAGAGATCGTGGCGCAATCTGACGTCGAGAGGATCGGATCCGACGTAGACATGCTGATCGTGGAAATCGACCAGTAGAAGTATGAGGAGTATCTCTCCTCTGAATCAGGTAACCTGAACGAAATGTGACACTATCGTCGCGTGCGCTCCAATACCCGAGGAACGGGTAAAAAGGTATCCACTGATGAACGGGGATCCTTGGAGACCGCAGCCATAGAGTCGTTGTTTGGACAAGAAATTCTAGCAGAGGATGACTTCCCTACTGCCGAAGAAGGCATGGGAACTGGATTGACCAGAACCCAACTCCGAAATAGAAATCGGAGAGCTAGGCGAAAGGCCCTTAAAGCCCACATTGAACGTGAGGCTAACGTTATAGAACGCGAGGCTATGGTCCCTCGCAAACTGGCTCACGCTAATCACGAGACCAGTCATTATCGCGTTAAATGCGAAGTTACAACTTGCGTTGATCACAAAGAGAAGCCAGCGTGTGATACTCCGCCCAAGGCTATTACTGAGCTTAGCGAGAAACGCGAAGCCAGTAAGATTTGCGCTAGTCGTAAAATTTCTAACACTCGTGAGAAATGCGAGTATAAAATCTCCTTAAAGCCAGCGTGTGATTCTCCATGCGAGGCTATTACTGGGCCTAGCGATAAACGCGAAGCCAGTACGACTTGCGAGAAACGCAAGATTTTTGACACTCGCGATAAATGCGAGGATAAAAATTTCTTACAGCCAGCGTGTGATTCTCCACGCGAATCTATTACTGGGCTTAGCGATAAATACGAAGCCAGTAGCACTTGCGAGAAACATAAGATTTTTGACACCGCAATAAACGCGAGGATAAAACTTCCCTGAAGCCAGCGTGTGACTCTCCACACGAGGCTATTACTGAACTTAGCGATGAACGCAAAGCCAGCACAACTTGCGAGAAACGCAAGATTTTTGACACTCGCGATAAACGCGAGGATAAAATTTTCTCATAGCCAGCGTGTGATTCTCGCAAGCCAGCGTGATTTTCTAACGCGAGGCTAATACTGAGCTTAGCGATAAACGCGAAGCCAGTAGTACTTGTGATAAACGCAAGGTTCCCTAGCTCCGCGTAAATCGCAAAGACGATTGGCAAATTGTCATTAATCGTAAAAATCGCTCTAGACGCGAAGTTGTGACTTGTGTCAATTACAAGAGTAACCCAGCATGCAAGAATTTTCTTCCATGCGGGGCTAAGATTCCAGAAGGTAAACTTCTGAAGAAACGCGCGTAGTAAATCGCGAAGCTAACTTCAGGCCAGCGTGTGATGGATTGTCTCCATGCAAGGTTACTGAATTTAGTTATTGTTTGCCCGAAAATTGAATTTTTGATTCCATTGCAAAATTATTTGAATTACAACGAAATTGAGATTACAAAAAAATATCGAGAAATAACAAGAACGGGAATATTAATGGATTTCCTTTTTTATGTGGGTTCGGGTGGCGGTGGAGTCTCGTTGCTGCCTCCGTTGACCGTCCGACCAGGAGAAGATGGCTCTGCTCTTTTCTTTGATCTCACGAGCTCGCCTGAAATCTTCCCAAAGTCCAATAATCCAAAAGTCCTCTCTCCGGTTAAATTTCTGTATTTTATAAACCGAAGAAACTCCAAATCCGGCTCAATTCTCACCTAAAAAATCGGATCACGGATTATCAGTCCAAAAATAGGAAATAAAACAACGGAAAACAATAAAACAACGGAAAACAACCCGCGGGTTGGCACCCGCGGGATCGCTCCTGCGGGTGGCATCCTGCGGGTGCTCCCGCGGGTTGCAACCCGCGGGTGTGCCCACTTAGCAAATTTTGATTTTTTTTTTTTTTGTATCTACATAACCCTCTCCAAAGTTTTCGAAGTTCTGTATTGAACCGTACTGAATTTCGAAATACTTTGGATTATTTAATTTTGGTTATAGACATTTTAAAAGATTTGGTCGATAAAGATAATTGTTAACATATTCATTTATTCAATGACAAGTAGAGGTATGATTTTAACGTACTTATTAGAGGATAAGCAGAGGCATGATGTTAACATGCTTATTTTAGGTCAAGCAGAGGTATAATATTAACGTGCTTATTTTAATCCTAACCGTTCAGTGACATCTAGTATGACGAATCAGGAAAAGACAGAGGTGACATTAAACGTGTCTTGGAGCTTAACCTATTCAGAGGATCTGGTCGTGATAGGGACAAGCTGACTAAACAGAGGTGACGGTTAACGTATTTAGTTTTGGAATCGGACTATCAGAGGTAACTGTTAACTTGATAGTGAGATGATTTTCGTCAGAGGTGATTTTTAACTTAACGATATTAAAAGCAAGTTCGTCAGAGGTTGTAATGTTGGACTTGATGAAGTGTGAATTTTTTTTTCTGTCAGAGGTGAAATCTTAACGTGACAGGGAAGGGATTTAATCGGATCTTATCTCATTTGATTTTGAATTATGATGTCAGAGGTATGATTTTAACTTGACAAATATTTTGGAGTGTCGCTTGCTCTGTTGGAGCAAAATGACAAGAAAAATTTTGCTGTCAGAGGTGAAATCTTAACATGACAGGAGATTTATCTGATCAGGATTTTTAGCAAACCCCCAGCTATCAACGGGTTTGATTTGCCTTTACCAACTACCGTTTGAGTCGGGCTAGCCATGCTATTCCCCTCAGTATGGTGAGTTGTCAAGGATTTCATTTGGATTTAAATACCAAACTTTTCCTCTTCCCTTTGCCTTAGCAGCTTAGGGCAGTGATGTATTCTTATATTCGGATAAGAATACTATTGTGACAGATTTATCGTGGGATTTTTAGCAAACCCCCAGCTATCAACGGGTTTGATTTTGCCTTTACCAACTACCGTTTGAGTTGGGCTAGCCATGCTATTCCCCTCAGCATGGTGAGTTGTCAAGGATTTCGTTTGGGCTTAAATGCCAAACTTTTCCTTTTCCCTTTGCCTTAGCAGCTAGGGTGATTCATGCCTTTTACCCCCAGCATAGTGGGGTTGGCGAGAATTTTATTCTCTTCCCGTAGCCTTGTCGGCGTTGGGTAATTCATACTTATTACCCCCAGTATGGTGGGGTTGGCGAGAAATTTATTCTCTTCCCGTAGCCTTGTCGGCATTGGGTAGTTCATACTTCTTACCCCCAGTATGGTGGGGTTAGCGAGAAATTTATTCTCTTCCCGTAGTTTTAGCGGCGTTGGGCAATTCATACTTTTTACCCCCAGTATGGTGGAGTTGGCGAGAAATCTATTCTCTTCCCGTAACTTTGTCGGCGTTGGGCGATTCATACTTATTACCCCCATCATAGTAGGGTTGGCGAGAAATTTATTCTCTTCCCGTAGCCTTACCGGCGTTGGGCGATTCATACTTTTTTACCCCCAGTATGATGGGGTTGGCGAGAAATTTATTCTCTCCCCATAGCCTTGCCGGCGTTGGGTGGTTCATACTTATTACCCCCAGTATGATGGGGTTGGTGAGAAATTTATTCTCTTCCCGTAGCTTTGTCGGCGTTGGGTGATTCATTTTTTTTTTTTTTTGATGTTTTTTTTTCTTTTTTCTTTTATATATATATATATATATATATATATATGGGGGTTTAAATTAACCGCCTTGAGCCCATTTTTTGGGAATTGTTGTGAGCCCAAGTGGTACCTTTAGACCTCACACATTAAATGTGTCGGAGTTAGCTCTAACTCCTTTTTTGTTCAGCTTTGAGCTGAACTGCTCCAGCGTCAATCAACGCTTGAATTTTATCTTTTAAGATAAAACAATTTTTTGTGGGGTGACTGTTTGCCCGAAAATTGAATCTTTGATTCCATTGCAAAATTGATTGATTACAAGGAAATTGAGATTACAAAAATTTCGAGGAATTATAAGAACGGGAATATTAATTTATTCCCTTTTTTTCGTGGGTTCGGGTGGCGGTGGAGTCTTGCTGCTGCCTCCGTTGACCGTCCGACCAGGAGAAGATGGCTCTGCTCTGCTTCTTAATTTCCCGAGCTCGCCTAAAATCTTTCCAAAGTCCAAGCATCCAAAAGTCCCCCCTCCCCTCTCCGGTTAAATTTCTGCATTTTATAGACTGAAGAGACTTGAAATCCGGCTCGATTCCTCCTGAAAAAGCGGATCACGGGATATCAGGAAACTAAAATAGGAAATAAAATAACGGAAAACAACGAAAAACAACCCGCGGGTGGCAACCCGCGGGATCGCCCCCGCGGGTTGCCACTCGTGGGAATCCTCCCGCGGGTGGCAACCCGCGGGATCGCCCCTGCGGGTTGCATCCCGCGGGGGTCCCACGGGATGCAACCCGCGGGTGCAACCCGCAGGTGTGCCCACTTAGCAATTTTCTTTGATTTTGAATTATGATGTCAGAGGTATGATTTTAACTTGACAAATATTTTGGAGTGTCGCTTGCTCTGTTAGAGCAAAATGACAAGAAAAGTTTTGCTGTCAGAGGTGAAATCTTAACGTGATAGGAGATTTATCTGATCAGGATTTTTAGCAAACCCCCAGCTATCAACGGGTTTGATTTGCCTTTACCAACTACCGTTTGAGTCGGGCTAGCCATGCTATTCTCCTCAGCATGGTGAGTTGTCAAGGATTTTGTTTGGGTTTAAATACCAAACTTTTCCTCTTCCCTTTGCCTTAGCAGCTTAGGGCAGTGATGTATTCTTATATTCGGATAAGAATACTGTTGTGACAGATTTGTCGTGGGATTTTTAGCAAACCCCCAGCTATCAACGGGTTTGATTTTGCCTTTACCAACTACCGTTTGAGTTGGGCTAGCCATGCTATTATCCTCAGCATAGTGAGTTATCGAGGGTTTCGTTTGGGTTTAAATACCAAACTTTTCCTCTTCCCTTTGCCTTAGCGGCGTTGGGCAATTCATACTTTTACCCCCAGTATGGTGGGGTTGACGAAAAATTTATTCTCTCCCCGTAGCCTTGTCGGCGTTGGGTAATTCATACTTTTTACCCCCAGTATGGTGGGGTTGACGAGAAATTTATTCTCTTCCCGTAGCCTTAGCGGCGTTGGGCGATTCATGCTTTTTACCCCCAGCATGGTGGGGTTGGCGAGAGATTTATTCTCTTCCCGTAGCCTTGTCGGCGTTGGGTGATTCATGCTTTTTACCCCCAGCATGGTGGGGTTGGCGAGAAATTTATTCTCTCCCCGTAGCCTTGTCGGCGTTGGGTGGTTTTATTCTCTTCCCATAACCTTGTCGGCGTTGGGTGATTCATTTTTTTTACCCCCAGTATGATGGGGTTGGCGAGAAATTTATTCTCTCCCCGTAGCCTTGTCGGCGTTGGGTGGTTCATACTTATTACCCCCAGTATGATGGGGTTGGCGAGAAATTTATTCTCTTCCCGTAGCCTTGTCGGCGTTGGGTGATTCTTTTTTTTTTTTTTTTTTGATGTTTTTTTTTTTTTCTTCTTTATATATATATATATATATATATATATATATATATATATATATATATATATATATATATATATATATATATATATATATATATATATATATGGGGGTTTAAATTAACCGCCTTGAGCCCATTTTTTGGGAATTGTTGTGAACCCAAGTGGTACCTTTAGACCTCACACATTAAATGCATCGGAGTTAGCTCTAACTTCTTTTTTGTTCAGCTTTGAGCTGAACTGCTCCAGCGTCAGTCAACGCTTGAATTTTATCTTTTAAGATAAAATAATTTTTTGTTGGGTGACCTACAATCCGATGGTACAGGTAGTAATTCGGATCGTTAGTTTTTCCTACTTCTTCAGGTCTCTTGCTCTCCGGCAATTTAAGCATCTTGCGTTTGGTGAGCAGATTTAAAATAGTAGCAGTATGTTCATTCTTGAACGAATACTGCTTTTGAAGTCTGGGCGACTTTGCTGTGTTGCTTGTAGTTGGCCATGGTTTCTGCTTCAGTGTACTTTCTACCGCCATTGCCGTTATGTCTTTCCCTTTTGAACGAGAAAAATGGAATGGAGATTCGTTTGCACCGTCTCCGGTTGCAGACTGTTGCATTTCGAGACGTCGAAGTATTTCTTCGGCCTGTTCGCCCTGCTTAAGCAGATCCTTCCATGACTTGGATTCGACCGCACCCATCTTGTCTAAAATATCGGTTAACAAGTTATGTCTGCAGGTTTCCACAAGCGTATCCTACGTCATGCCATGTGGGCATCGAACGGAAAGTTCTCGGAACCGCTCGACATAAGTTTTGACCGTTTTGCCTTCTTCTTGCTTCGCTGCTAGCAAAGATAATATGGAGACTTCTGTATCATCTTCAAAGAATCGGGCTAGGAACTCACGTTCTACATCAGCCCAAGATTTAATTGTTCCCTGGGGAAGTTGCATAAACCAGGTAAATGCGGGCCCCCGTAAAGTGCTCGCAAATATCCTAGTCATAGTTGGATCATTCCCCATGAGATGTCCTGTCTGTGAGAGGAAATAGAAGATGTGTTGCTGCGGCGAACTTTTACCGTCGAATGATTGAAGATTCAACGGTTTATATTTTGCAGGATAGGGTACGGTCTCCCATTCTATGGGATATGGACGGACTACCCCCACCTCTTGTAGCTTTTTGCGATGAAGAAGAGCTTGTAATTGGTTCTCCATCTTCTCTATTTTCTCTGCGTGAAGATTGAGGATAACTTTTACTTCCTCTTCCTCTCTTGAATGAGGAGGCACTTCTTCATCTTCGTCTTCGCTGTCTTCATTTATTTGGACAGGCCATTTTCCTTTCTGCCGACTAGAAATGGACGGCGTTGATTGGTTCTTTCTAGTTTGAGCCAGCAACTCAATCAAAAGTTGTTTCATTTCTTCTATGGTCTCCTCGTGCTGTTCGAGACGTTTTTCTTGTCTCTCAAGCCTTTCAGAGACTTCTTCTAGAAGCGCGCCCTCTGGTTCGATAGAAACTCCTTTTGACCCTGGAGTAATTTTCTTATCCGAAAGGTTGTTTCCGACCACCTTTTTGCCTTTATTAACCATATTTGATGAGGCAGCAGGTAGATCGGTTCCAGAGCACACCCTCTTTATTGTCCGTATTCCTTTGGATTCGGTGATCCGCTCAAAAACGGACCGTCTCGGATGGCACTCGCAGTTTGATAGAACAGTTGAGATTAACTGTTCGCATTGGCATTGAGGAGTATTCTGTGCAGAGTTCTTCTTCCAATTGAGGTATTCTCTCAAGTCTTGAGATACTTCTTTATCCCTATTTGCAACCTGACGCCGCTTGCGTTGCAAACTTGGTTCATAATACTGGAGAGTTTGTAATATTTCAGGGCTGAGCTTTTTTCCAGCATTAGATTGTTCTCGAACCCTTCTGCGGATTCTTCTGGAGTGTGTGCTGGCCTGCACAGTTGTGCGGGCCTCGCACGCATCTGACTTGTTCTTCGAGATCTGGAGGATTCTATCATGAATATGTTCATCCGAAGAGAAATTTGAAGATCTATCCTCAGGTGAGTTCATGAGCACATCCTTATATTTGTTTGTAGAGGAATGGGATGGTACACCTGAGAGGGTAACCAAAAAGTTAGATGTGCGCTGTGTGCTCACTGCGCGTGTGCCCGAATAGACACCAGAACCAACCCTTGATTTTTCCTGCGGAGTGCAACCCACGGGTTGCAACCTGCGGTGTGTGTTCGTCGCAAAAGTTCCTTCGCTTCCTTCCATTGAATACATCTTAGATTACAATAGAAGTGAACAAGATATAAAAAGAACAAACGAGAGGATTTAATACTTCAATCTCTCTCTTTTACAATAGTTTCGTGGGATCTGTGGCGATGGGATCTATAGTAGTTCTTTTGGACGATCGGTACGTTGAAATCTTTTCTTTTAAAGATATCGGCCGAATATAGACGATCTTCTCTGGCTTTGATTCGTTCAAGGCTCTCTCGCGTAACTCGAACTTCTCAAGAACTCCAGAAAGAAGACGGTAGTTTTCTCTGATCTTCACGAACTCAAGGCTCTGTGCGTAACTTGAATTCTCCAAGATCTCAGAAGATGATCAGCAAAGGCTTCAAGGCTCTCTCGCGTACTTGAATTGCCAAAGGATCGATAGGAGGCTTCCGATGCCGAAAAGAAGAAGAACTCTGATCTCTGGTTTTGATTAGTTCAAGGCTCTCGCGCGTACTTGAATTTTTACCAAAACATCCAAAAGATCCCCAGAGCCTTTTTTTAGGGTTTCACCAGGAAGGTATATATAGCCCCAGGTTAATGCAAGAGTTTCTATCTAAATAGAACTCGCATTCATCAAGGATTCCAATCAAATATCTTAGTTTTGATGGAATTCTGATTAGACTTGATTCGGGTATTTGGATAAGCCCAGAATCATAATCTCAATCAATTTGAGATTCTGGTTATCTGCTTACGCGAAGCTTTAATCGCATCAAAACGTGACGCTAAATAACCAAAACGCGGAGCTAACGCGGAGCTATTGATCATCTCCGCTCTTTACTCAAACGCGAGGCTAATACAAGCCAGACTGCGGAATCAACGCGGAGCTATTAAACATCTCCGCGTTTTATTCAAACGCAGGGTTAATGTAACCAAACGCGGGGCTATTGAATTAGCTCCGCGTTCTGTTGTGGAAAATCCTTTTAACTTAGAAATTTTCACTGCCAACAGAACCCCCTCCAAAGTTTTCAAAATGGCTTAGACTTCAGCAGATTTTGAAATACTTTGGATTTTTAAACTGAAACGCGGAGTTAGAATACCAAGTCTATCTCGCGTTACGCTCACTTACGCGGAGCTAATCACCTTCACTTCGTCTTCAGTGAAATGAGTAATTATGTCATTAATTACCCTGAGTTTCCACGCCGAATACCAAGCGACGGAATTTCTGTTTAAATAGAGCTCCCGGCTCGTCTTCCTCTTCATCTCATCTGAAGAATTTCTGAGAGCTCGAGTGACTCACAAATGATCTTCAACTGATCTTCGTTCAATTCTTCATAGGATGTTTCTCCAGAGGAGTCTGGCTTTCCGCAAGTTGGCCGGCGTTAATGGCAGCAGCCGTGAAGGTAAACGCAACGGTGAACCAGTCTATGCAGCGTCTTCCGAAGGTAAAAACCTCATCTCTTGGTTTTCTAAGAACCATTTTGAGATATTTTGGCTTGATTTTAACCTTGACGATTGCTTTGTCTTGTTGGCGAGATCGCCGTTTTATTGTGTCGTCCCTGCGCTTGAAACGTGGGGCTTTCCTAGTAGTCTCAATGAATCCGCGAGGCTATCCTTGATTAGCAGTCGCTATGAATTGCGAGGCTATCCTTGATTAGCAGTCGCTATGAATTGCGAGGCTATCCTTGATTAGCAGTCGCGATAAATTGCGAGGCTATCTTTGATTAGCAGTCGCTATGAATTGCGAGGCTATCCTTGATTAGCAGTCGCTATGAATTGCGAGGCTATCCTTGATTAGCAGTCGCGATAAATTGCGAGGCTATCTTTGATTAGCAGTCGCTATGAATCCGCGAGGCTATCCTTGATTAGCAGTCGCTATGAATTGCGAGGCTATCTTTGATTAGCAGTCGCGATGAATTGCGAGGCTATCTTTGATTAGCAGTCGCGATGAATTGCGAGGCTATCTTTGATTAGCAGTCGCGATGAATTTGAAAGAGAAGGAAAGAGCGGAAAGAAATCTTGTCCCCCTTTTCGCGAAGTTATCGCATCATCCTCTGCGTTTAAAGCGCGAGGCTATTTCTTCAACTGTGCGCGGAGTTAGCTTAGCTATGCGTTTTCACTCTTTTGGAAACTCTGTTCCTTTTGCAGTAAGTCCAATCCTTTCTGAAGAGGAATGTATGTGGGTCCATCGATCTTCATCAACAAAAGTAACTCTAAGGAAGTCAGAAGCATATGCTTTACAACATAGTTGCAGGTTTCAAGCTCTGGCTCCGAGAGATAAACTCCTGAAGGGGCTGTAAATAAGGAGCTGCAGCACTTGCAGTGCAAAATTGCAGCACTTGGAGTTCAGAATTGCACTTCAGTGCATCACTCTCCTTTCCTCTCGTGCTTCATTTCGGATGACAGATCCGAATTGACATTTGCAGAGGAGATCTTTTGCATGTGAACCAGGGAACTGAGCTTCAACACTCCGTAGAGAAGTCCTGAATTCTCTCTTGCATGTGAACCAGAGAACTGAGCTTCAACACCCCGTAGAGAAATTTTACTGTTTTTGCTTATTTGATGAGTTTGATCATGTAAAAGCTTTTGGGAGAGCTATAACTCCTTCTTTGTAATTGTTGCTTCATGAATAAAGATAAATTATTTTCCTCTCTATCTGTTAGCTTCAAGAATTTTGCTTGCTCAACAAATAGATGGTCAATAATTTTGGTAAAATAGTCTAAGGCATTTCTGCGTAACTTAGACTGATAATACCCAAATGATCGGATAATGATCACTTTAACTTAGATGGAAGCGCTCAATTGCACTCGTCAAAAATCTAAATCTTTCAATGAAAACGCGAAGCTAAGGCACAGGCTATCCTCGCGTTTTGTATAGTTGCGCGGAGTTAATCAACTTCGCTTTTTCTTAGTCGCGCGAGGCTAATAGCTTCGCGTTTTAGAGAGTAACTGACCAGTCACTATCTCCGAAACTCGTGCTGAATTCCAAGAGGCGGTTCCTTTCATTTAAAAGAAATCTCTATTTCTTATCCTTCTCACTCTATTTGAGAATTTTCCAGAAACTTAGAGATTCAGGCGATCAAAGTTCAGACGACCCAATCTTCTTCCGACCGAGTTTCTCCAAATTTTCAGTCGATTTTTCTCAGCAATGGCACCCAAAACTCGTGCTACTTCTCGAGCGGCTCCATCTTCGGTGATTGGCGCAAGCAGTGGTGGCGGCGGCCAAGGCAGCGACGCGCCAGCCCACATTTCGCCTATCGGGGGTAAGAATCTTTCCATCGAGACTCTTTAGAATATTTGTAGAGTGATTTGGCTTAAATTTAACTGATCAATTAACTCCTTTACCGGCGAGATCGCCGTACTCCTGCCGTAAGGCTCGGAGAGGAAGAAAAGTCTCTGACTACCTTCTTACGCGAAGTTATCGCGTCATCCTCGCGTTTAAAGCGCGAGGCTATTTTAAGTAGCAGTCGCGCTAAAAACGCGAGGCTATTTTAAGTAGTAGTCGCGCTAAAAATGCGAGGCTATTTTAAGTAGCAGTCGCGCTAAAAACGCGAGGCTATTTTAAGTAGCAGTCGCGCTGAAAACGCGAGGCTCTTTTAAGTAGCAGTCGCGCTGAAAACGTGAGGCTCTTTTAAGTTCTGCGCGGTCTAATTTTTAGCTTCGCACGGCGCTATTCTTAGCTTCGCGCGTTCTAATTTTTAGCTTCGCGCGTCCATACTTAGAGAATTTTTTCTGTCTTATAGAAACTTCTCTCACTCTGCTTTCTTTTTGCAGTAGGATATTCGATGGAATCTCTTCCCCACAAGAACTACTTCGGCTTTGCTCGGGGTTCTGATCCCTCCGGCCAATTCCGTTTCACTACCATCCTGCCCTCATACAAACCAGACCCGAAGGAACGCAAGGAGAAGCTGATCAAGTACCACCCTACTACTGCGCGAGAAATCATAACTGACGCAGTTTTTGAAGATGTGAACAGAAAGGCGATGGAGAAACCCGCCTTCCTCTTTGGAGACCAGATGGACCACTCAGATAAGATCCTTTCTGAAGAGGAGCATGTTTGGTTATATAACTCAGGCGAAATGCTGATGTTTCTGCCTAGAATGGGTCGTAGCTATCCTCTGGTCTATCTTCAGAGACTGGCGATACCTCGGGAATTAAGGTGGGGATTGACTCAAGAGCAAGATGGCGTCCCAACCGGCAAATTTGGTGCAAAAGGGGTTTATCAAGATGGTTCCCCAAGATGCATTACTGGCTTGCTTCCAGGCCGATTTGGCAAGGAGCTTCCAGTGGGAGAAGTCCCATCTCGTGCCCGAACTTTCTTAAGTGAGTTCTTGGCGAAGGATGGTCAGTACCAGGCTAGCGACTTCAGGATGCCTGGCTGGGTTCATTCTTCTAACAATATGTGGTGGGCACGCCTTGTTCAGTACATGCTGGATTCCCACGAGCCCATTTTAAAGGATATTGGCTTGTATAAAGCCATCAGGGATGTCCAATTCGGGTTTCCCCAGAGTGCTTATCACTTTTACTGCCTCTTGGAGATGTATAACCCTGAGACCTGTACTTTCTTTACACCAGTGGGTGAGCTAGGGTGAGCTCTCCACGAGATGTTTGAGGTTTCTGGGCTCTCAATGGGCGAAGTCCCTTACGAGGAGTATATCCCTACCACTGATGAGTTGAACATGCTATTGGCGAGGGACGAGCGCATCCATGCCACATACTGGGAGATGATGTGCCATTATCATATTTGCGCTGACCTGACGGGTGCGCGTAATCACGGTATTGGTCACAAGAAATGGGCCGAATATCTCTTTGCCAACTTAAATTCTAAGGATAGCTCGGCCACTATTCATGGTCATCCATCCGTCTATGGCTCAGAGATTGATCACCGTATTGCTAAGGGCCGCCATCTATTATATTATACCACTGAATCCAATGAGAATGGATACGGTCCTGGTACTTCATTTAAGAGTTATCACTATCAAGCCCAGTTTTCGATCTCCAACAGAGGTCTCATTGCCGGGTTTCTGATGCTGTGGCTCAAAAGATGCGTCGTGCCGTCATTGCCCAAGGAAGCGATTGCAGTGACCGTGGTATATCCAGCGGTTCTTCTTGCATACGGCCGACCCCTTGGACTCCTTCCCGCCATGGTATGCAATTTGCAGTATGGACTGAGGGTATTCTGTCGTGATTTCCTCCCCACTATTAAGGTCAAGGGGAAAGGAAAGGGCAAGTCAAAAGAGACTGCCCAACCGAAAACTCCAAACCCTAGAGTGGAGATGCCCTACACCTATTTGATGGCGTGGCTTGTCTTGCACTGTCCCTCTTTAATGAGTGCGCCAGAGCGTCGTTCGGGCGAAAAGTGCTTCCTTGTAGAACTGTATGAACGTTCTTCATGGAGGCAGAATTATATGTCCCAGATTCGGAAGACTCTTCATAGCTTTCAGAATTACGAGATCTTCCGTTGTTTTCCTGACTTTCCCGGCGGAGGATACGGGACGAGGCTAAAGGATGCCATGGGAGCAGATAAGTTCACTACTTTATCTGCAGGAGCGTTCTGGTGGCTTCTCAACATCCGCCTCGGACACTTGGTGTATCGTCAAGATCTCCAGTGTCAGATTGAGCCATATACTCCGAGTCGCTTTGCTCACCAATTTGGATATTCTCAACTTTATGTGGGCAATCCAAATAAAGATCTTGCTTACGAGGGGAATTTATATGAGGGTGCTCGTGGCTGGTTCCATTTTGCAGCGGGCGGGACCGAAGCTGAATTCTCCTTGCCCCAGAAGGTGCCAGAATTGGCCATGACCCTCAGCTTCTGCAATTGGTTCAACATTGCGAATGCTGACGTGCCCGGCTTCTCTCTCAATCGCAGTTGTTGCAAAGAGATTGAAGCCCTCTATATTAGCCGCCAGGGTGCTTCTAGGGTAAGGATAAAAGGAATGGAAGAATTCCTTGGCGCTGCGGCTGAGCCTTCGGACATCAGCGAATCAGACGATGACGCCGGTGATGATGATGATGATGATGCTGGTGCTGGTGGAGTTCCTCAGCCTGTTGTCAGTCATTCCCTGAGTCCAACTCTCAAACGCCGCGGCACTTTAAAGAAAAGGCCGGGTAAGAAGCGAAAACTGACACAAGAAACCTTGATAGCCCCCCAAGAAGTGGCTATCAAACTTGCTTCCGACTTGTTGGCTTCAGCCGTACCCCCAGCGTTGGCAAGGGAGGATGAACCTGCCAAAGCTCCAAGTGTTGCTGAGATTTCAGCTCCTTCGGCCGTAAAGCCTGTAGCAGAACCTGGGGTGCAACTTACGGGTAGCGAGACGGGTACATTGCTGGAAACGACAATGGCTCCCCCTTCAAGTCCGACAACTGGACTTGTATCGCCTGGTATGGCCTTTAGCATTTTATCTTTTGCTTGTTATTATTTTAACGTAACACTGCTTTTCTGGTCTTCTGAGATGCAGGTGATCAACTTCTTTCACCAATGCACTCGACTACCCAAGTAGAGTCTGACGATAGAATGGACCATTCTGGCTCTGTTGGTGGTGTAGGTAGCTTTGCTAGTGAGTTTGCGGCTGATTATTCCACACTGGCTCCTGCATCTGTTTCCTCCTTAATTCCCCCAATTGACGAACTGGAGAGCGATGAGAGAACAGAAGTCATTATCGCAGCTGCTGCAAATGAGGCTACACCTTCTCCTAGCATGCCATCTCCAACACCCGTTTGCTCTTCTGAGACATTTCCCACGGTCGTTAGAGCGCCTTCTCAGTCAGCGATTTTAACGTCGTCTGTTGTCGTGGCTGCTGAGATATCTGCAACTCTTCCGACTCCAAGCCTTCCAGCAGGGGAGGAGAATAATTTGAAATTCTCATTCGAAGATGCTTCTCCTACCGGAGGAACTTCAGGCGAAGTGGTCCCATCTTCTCTTCCTGTTGGTGGGGGTACCCAAGTGATCTGTACCGACGGTACTTCGTCTGGGGTCTCCAGTTCTTCCAGATCTGCACTGGCTCTACTGGTCCCTCAGATCATGAATTTAATGCAGGGACAGACTTCTTCTTCTCCAATCCCAGCCACTACTGCTCCCTTGCTCACGACACCTCTTTTGGCATTGCCTACTTTGCCTACCGACACTGCAAATCCTCTTGAAAGACTTTTTGGCTTCACTATCGAGGATTTTATGTATTTGTTAAGAAGATGTGTCGAGATGGTTCTTGCTGGCCATGATTCCTTCAATTTCGCACCTCCACTGTTACTCCGGTATTTAGGAAATATCGAAGAATTCGGGGGACAAGATCGAGCAGCTCCATACCGGGCCCGCCTTGCAGCTTTAGAAGAGCAGGTGACCACGCTACACACACTCCGTCAGGCGGATGTGGAGGCGATCACTGAGATAGAGCTGGCGCGGCTTCGAGCAGAATCCTTATCTCGAAGAAATATTTTAAGGCAGCAGGAGGAGAGATGGTCTCAGGAGCTGACAGAGCTCCAGGCCAGTCGGGAGTCCGTTATTGGCGACCTGCAAAGGGTAAACTTCGGAATTGAGGAAAATCAGGCGGCCATCTCTAAAGCCCAGAAGACGATTGCGAGAGCTCGGGCCACCTTGATAGAAAATGAACTCCGATTAGGAGAATCTGTCAAGAAACGGGAGATGTTGCTTATCCAGCAGGAGCAGATTCAGCAGGAAGAGACAGCCAGGAATCGTGCCATAGAAGAATCTCGTCAGCAACAACTTTCAATAAGTGATGATGAGTTGCGTAGGCAAGCTCAGCAAACCCTGGAGGCTTCTCATCGTAGAAATTTGGACGAGACAATAAACCAATTGAGACTTCTGGGAGGCCAATAGTTTCATCTCTCTTTACCCTTTTATCTTCCTTGTAATAAGAACTTTGTAAACAGGAGAGAGATAACTTTACTATGTTTCTTTGAAATTCTTTTTGTATCTTCACCTTAATAAAGATGATTCTCTTGACTCTTTTATTTGCCGGCTTCAAAACAGATTTGCTTGCTCAACAAATAACCTGTCGTCAAAATGATTTATCTCGGTACCGTTTTATGCTCAATTTCTTGAACCGAAATAACAATTAACGTTTAATATGGGATTTTTAGCAAACCCCCAGCTATTAACGGATTTGATTAGCCTTTACCAACTACCGTTTGAGTTGGGCTAGCCATGTTATTCCCCTCAACATGATGAGTTGTCGAGGAATTCACTTCCTCTCCCCTTTGCCATTAATCAGCATCGGGTATTTAATTTCATATTCTTACCCCCAGTATGATAGGTTGGCGAGAAACTAGTTCTCTTCCCATTGCCTAGTTGGCGTTTAGGCAATTCATACTTTTACCCCAGTATGATGGGTTGGCGAGGAATTTAATCTCCTCTTCCCATTGCTATAGAAGCGTTGGGCAATTCATACTTTTACCCCAGTATGATGGGTTGGCGAGAAACTTGTTCTCTTCCCATAGCTATAGATGCGTTGGGCAATTCATACTTTTACCCCAGTATGATGGGTTGGCGAGAAACTAGTTCTCTTCCCATTGCTATAGAAGCGTTGGGCAATTCATACTTTTACCCCAGTATGATGGGTTGGCGAGAAACTAGTTCTCTTCCCATAGCTATAGAAGCGTTGGGCAATTCATACTTTTACCCCAGTATGATGGGTTGGCGAGAAACTTGTTCTCTTCCCATAACTATAGAAGCGTTGGGCAATTCATACTTTTACCCCAGTATGATGGGTTGGCGAGAAACTCGTTCTCTTTCCATTGCCTAGTTGGCGTTGGGCAATTCATACTTTTACCCCCAGCATGATGGGTTGGCGAGAAACTAGTTCTCTTCCCATTGCCTAGTTGGCGTTGGGCAATTCATACTTTTACCCCAGTATGATGGGTTGGCGAGAAACTCGTTCTCTTCCCATTACCTAGTTGGCGTTGGGCAATTCATACTTTTACCCCAGTATGATGGGTTGGCGAGAAACTAGTTCTCTTCCCATTGCCTAGTTGGCGTTGGGCAATTCATACTTTTACCCCAGCATGATGGGTTGGCGAGAAATTAGTTCTCTTCCCATTGCCTAGTTGGCGTTGGGCAATTCATACTTTTACCCCAGCATAATGGGTTAGCGAGAAACTAGTTCTCTTCCCATTGCCTAGTTGGCGTTTGGGCAATTCATACTTTTTAGGTCAGAGGCGCTTAATTACACATGCCTAAAAGAAGACTGGGGGCTGTTCAAACTTGAGAACTAAGCACACCAGGTTTGGGTCAGAGGCGCTCAATGCGCATGCCCAAGAAAAGACTGATGGTGGTTCAAACTTGAGAACCAAACTGGAGGTGGTTCAAGGCTCTCTCGCGTAACTTGAACTGGGTACTCCAAACACACCAGGGTTTAGGTCAGAGGCGCACAATGCGCATGCCTAAGAAAAGACTGATGGTGGTTCAAACTTGAGAACCAGACGCACCAGGGTTTAGGTCAGAGGCGCACAATGCGCATGCCTAAGAAAAGACTGATGGTGGTTCAAACTTGAGAACCAGACGCACCAGGTTTAGGTCAAAGGCGCATAATGCGCATGCCTAAGAAAAGACTGATGGTGGTTCAAACTTGAGAACCAAACTCACCAGGTTTAGTGGGTTAAAATCACCAGAATAGAAGAAGTCCAAGTGCTCATCTGCGTAACTTGGATAAATTGGAGGCTTATACTTCCAGAGATATTAAGCATAGTATTTCTTCAGAAATTTGCCATTGATCGGCATCATCATCCTATCGCCGTCTTGATTCATTAAGCGATAAGCTCCACTGGAGTAGACTGTCTCCACAATGAACGGTCCTTCCCACTTGGGTTCAAACTTACCCTTAGTCTTGTGGGTTAACACCATTGGCCTTTTAACAGCCAGAACCAAGTCTCCTTGTTTAAAGGTCCTCGGTTTAACGTTCTTATTGAACGTTTGAGATATTCGGGCTTGATACAACTCAATTTGTTGTTGAGCCCTGAGACGTTTTTCATCTAACGCCTCTAGTTCTTGCAATCTTTGCTGATGGCGCTCTTCTGTCGTCATCTTTATGGCTAAAGCCACTCTTAATGATGGTATCTGGATTTCAAGAGGCAGGACAGCCTCACTTCCATAAACCAAAGAAAACGGGGTAGATTTAGTCGGTGTGCGAAGGGTGGTGCGATAGGCCCACAAACATTCTCCCAACTTTTCATCCCAATCTCGTTTATTGGAGGAGACGAACTTCCGAAGGAGTTTGATGATCGTCTTGTTGAAAGTTTCGGCCAACCCATTAGCCGTAGGGTTATATGGTGTAGAAGCGATATCTTTGATTCTGAATTTATTGCAGAATCTGGAGAATCCCTGATTGATGAATTGCGGACCATTATCATGAATAATCCGTCGAGGGACGCCAAATCGGTAAATGACATGATGCTTGACGAACTTGATCACATCTGTCGTCTTCACCTCTTTCATGGGCACGGCTTCGGCCCATTTTGAAAAATAATCGGTTATTGCAAGGATAAACCGATGTCCTCTGGATGACGGGGGAGTTATTGGCCCCACAATGTCCATTCCCCAGGCTTCAAATGGCCAGCTTGCGACGGTATTGTGCAAGTATTCTTGGGGTTGATGAATAAAATTGGCATGTATTTGGCATGCATGACATCGTTTAGCGTATGCCATTGCTTCCGTAACCATGCTCGGCCAGTAGTATCCCAGCCTTCTTATACGGTCTCCAAGTTTAGGACCGGGCTGATGAGCTCCACATATTCCATCATGTGTTTCTTTCAGCACTTGTTCCGCTTCTGCTTTCGATATGCAGCGTAGCAATAGACCATCTCTTGACTTTCTATACAAAGTCTGAAGTTTATGGTTATAATAAAATCTTTGGGCCTTCCTCTTTATTGAGGTGGCTTCCTTAGGATCTTCTGGTAATATCCCATGCAAAGCATAATCCACAAACGGAAATCGCCAATCACGGGGCTCTAAGTTTAAGCCAATCTGGCATACCTCTTTGGTTTGAGATACCACATCTGGGTGGAGGAGTTCTCTGCTACCAATGGTGATGCTTTTAGCTTCACCTGGCGGGATTGCCAGCGTTGCTGCTAATGCGGCAAGAGCATCTGCATAAATGTTCTCGTTTCGAGATACATGATATATGTAGAATTGTTCAAAAAATCCTGCTAGCTCAATAGCTAGCTGATGATAGGGGATGAGGGTTTCATGTCTGACTTCATACTCACCTGTCATCTGATTGACAATGAGCTTAGAATCTCCATATGCCTCTAGATGGTTCACCCCCAGTTGCAGAGCTATTTTTAAGCCGATAATGAGCGCGTTGTACTCCGCTACATTATTAGTGCACGGTTCTGTTAATGAGTAACCGTTAGCCAATATATGTTTATGTGGAGATATTAGTACAACCCCCACTCCAGCAGCAGATCGTCTCGCGGCACCATCAAAGAACATTTGCCAAGGTTGTTCTCCGGTAACTGTGTTGACTTCTGATGTTTGCTTTAATTTGGACCAAATTGGATGGTCTGCAAGGAAATCAGCGATTGCCTGTCCCTTCATGGCCTTCTGAGGGACAAAATGTATGTCATATGGCGATAGTAAGAGCGCCCATTTCGCCAATCGGCCATTCAAGGATCCCGGTTTTGTCATCAGAATCTTCAGGGGATTAACCCGTGATATGACATGAATTGTTTGCCCCGAAAGGTAGTGTCGCATTTTCTGAACAGCAAACACTAGGGCTAAACATTCTTTTTCAATCGGGGTATACCGTTGTTCTGCCCCAATCATTGTTCTACTTAAATAGTAGAGGGCATGTTCATGGCCGTGCTCATTATATTGAGCAAGTAGTGCTCCTAAAGCATTATCCATGGCCCTTACATATATAAGGAAGGGCTGCCCAGGGGCTGGTGCCATTAGTACAGGAGGCTTAGTAAGGTACTCCTTGAGGTCATCAAATGCCTGCTGACATGCCTCATCCCACATGAAAGACACTCCCTTTTTCATAAGTTTGGAGAATGGTTGGCATCGTCCAGATAAGTTGGATATGAAGCGCCGAATATAAGCGAGTTTTCCTTGTAATCCCCTTAATTCCTTAAGATTGCGGGGAGGCGGCATTTCGCTAATTGCTTTTACTTTTTCAGGGTCGAGGAAAATTCCTTTTGAAGTTATTACGAACCCTAGAAACTTCCCGCTGGATACCCCCATGAATGACTTAGTGGGATTCATCTTCAAATGATGTTTCCTCATAAGATCGAAGACCACTCTTAAATCGTGAAGATGATCTTCTTTGTCTTTGCTTTTAACTGCTAAGTCATCCACATAGCACTATACTGTTCTGCGTAGGTGTTCTTTAAATATGGCGCTCATTGCGCGTTGGTAAGTGGCACCTGCATTCTTTAATCCGAATGGCATCACCGTATAGCAGTATACCCCTGTGGCGTTCTGAAAGCTGTATGCTTTTCATCATCCGGGTGCATCTTGATTTGGTTATAACATGAGAAGCCATCCATAAAGGACATCCTCTCATAACCGCAAGTATTATCGATCATCACGTCGGTGATGGGGAGTGGAAATTCATCCTTGGGACATGCAGTGTTCAGATCTCGAAAGTCAATACATATCCGGATTTTGCCATTCTTTTTGCGAACTGGCACTATGTTTGCCACCCAGTCTGGGTGTTGTTCTTCACGGATGAAACCGGATTGTATAAGCTTGTTGACCTCAGCAACTATTGCCTCCATCAATTCCGGTCGAAAACGCCTCTGTTGCTGTTTAACAGGTTTGACATCCTCTTTTATATTTAACCGGTGTGTGGCAATTTGAGGGTCAAGCCCAGGCATATCTTCATAACTCCATGCGAACACATCTATATACTCTTTGATAAGAGATATAAGTTCCTCCTTTTCTAAAGGAGTTAGTGTGTCGCTTATGAAAATGAGTTTCAGATTTTCTTCCGTTCCCATGTTAACCTGTATTAATTTGTCTTCTGTGGGCGGGTCACGCTGTTCAAAGCGGACATCCCAGAGAGTATCCATATGCCTAGCCCAAGCATCATCTTGAACGTCGATTGGTTCCTCGTCGCTTTCTGGCGCAGCTGAAACCATATTGGCTGTCAAAGACTGAAACCAAGCACCGGTGTTTATATCCGAATCATGGTCGGGCGAAGATGTTTCTTCTTTATCTGAAGAACTCTCTTCAACCTTGGATGGTGATGAGGGTGGAGTAGACACATAGCCCAATCCCCTGCGGGTCTTCTGATAATAATCAGGACTCTTTCCTCTCGGTCTAAACGAGGGTATGAGATTCCGCCGCCCTTTTCCAAAGTTTAATCCCGGCTTCTGGGTAAGATTATATCCCATTTTCTCCATCATCTGTCGGGACCTTTGCTCATATAAGTGAAATTGAGGTGATGTTTGTTCATCACTTTCACTACTTTGCCTCTGTCGAGGCGACGTGGCCACTTTGCCGAACATGATCGGCCTTTGGGACTTCTGTCGGGTAGGCACTTCAAAGAAGTGCCCTTAATCCTCGGTAATTTTTAATTGAGAGAGGAGGGAAGACCTGAGGGGCAAATGGTACGCCGCCAGAACTTCAAGTTCGGTCAGGCCATCCGCTTCGGTGGAGGTACAAGAGGGCTCAGACTCAGTAGCTACTGTATGCTCGTAGACTAACTTTACACTTTCATTAATAACCCATTCATTTTCTATTACATCTACTATATTATCAAGACCTAAGCTAAGATCTAGGTGAGGGTTGATTTCGTAATCACCCCCGTAATCTTCTCCAAGGAGCTCGTACTCAGTGTCGGCTTCATTGCCACTGTCGTCGGGTTTTGGAGACTTGCTAAGACTGTCATTGGAGGCTTCATGTGCTGGCTTGTAGAGTGCAGCGTCTGTGAAGTAATTTTCCAACCCTTTGAATGGCTGCTTGTCAGCAATTAGTGTCCGGACCTCTCCTTCCTCATCGCAATATTTCATGCACTGGTGAAGAGTCGACGGAACTATCATATGAGAGTGAATCCAAGGTCGCCCCAATAAAATATTGTAGGAGGTATCAGCATCAATTACGTAGTATGTAACCTCCGTTTTCAAGTCTCCAATTTGACACCGCAATCGGATCTTACCAAGAGGATGGCTATTATTAGCGTTGAATCCATAGATGGTAGTGTGTGTAGGTGTCAAGCGATGAAGGAAAATGCCCAACAGCTGCATCAATCTACTGGGCACGACGCTGAGTGCAGAACCTGGATCGATCTGAATTCGGTCCACTTTTGTGGACCCGACACATCCAGTGAAATGTAAAGGTCTATTATGCTTTATATTCCTCACCTGCATGTCTTCTGGAGAGAAGATAATTTGTGGAACCTGCCTCCTCACTTGATGACAGTGGGGGCAAGAGTCCCGCTCTTCGATGGTCGGCTCGACAATCTGAGCTAGGAACGACTCAGAGTCTGCCAAGGCCTCTCTTAGAGCTTCACGTGTTGATTTTGATAATCTCAACAATTCGTAAAGCGTCACTCGTGCTGGGATATTAGCCAACTGCGCGATTATGTCAAATTCGAAGGGAGTTTCTTTGGCTCCTTCATCTCTGGTAGAATTCTTCTGGAAACGAAGTCTTCTCTGCTTCGCAGGCTTTGCAAGTTCTGCATAGATTTCTTTTGGATCCACTCTAGTGTAGTCCTTAAGATATGTCTTTCCAGATCGAGTACTGGAAGGGCCTGCCCCATCTTGATGGGTGGCCATAGTTTCGGGTTCTTCTTCAGAACTTGTGAAGGCGCCTGAAGCTATATATTCTTCCTTTATATCTGCAGAGATGGCATTGACAGCTCACTTCTTCTCTGGACCTCTTGAAGTAGTCCATTGTTCATCTTCCAGCAAATCGGGGTGAACCCACATAACTTCCCCTCTTTGGGTTGTTATGGGGACAAGTCCTTCTTGAGCTTTGTTGTAAGGATCAAGATTCTTTGTAACTGCCTCACCCTTTGGGATTGGGGTCACTCCTGCGGGGAACTCGTGGGTTCCAACCACTATGGTTGCCATATTGGCAGTGACTTTCTTCTGCTCTTCCTTAAGCGTCAAAACTCCAGCCTCTATTAGTGCTTGGATTCTGTTCTTGAGTGGAAAACAATCCCTGGTAGGGTGCCCAACATTTCGGTGATAAAGACAGTAATTTGGGTCTTTAGTCTTACCCGCATCTTCTGGCTTCTTATTCTCCGGAAGTTTTAGCATTCCCTTCTTTTGGAGCAGGTGAAAGAGGACTGGTGTCTGTTCAGCTTTGAAAGTGTAATTCCTTTCTTGCTGCGGTCTAATTTGCCTTGACCCTCGTTGACCTTGAGATTTCGGCTCTGGCAGAGGACTGGTTTTCTGAGGAGCAGTTTCTGATGACATTACTGCTTTCTCTTTATTCTTGTTGCTGTTGTTTTGGGTATATGATTTACTACCCCCAGCACTTCTTGGCCCGCGGGACTCTTCAACTCGGCGAATCAAGTCTTCAGCTTACTCTCCTTGTTTGAGCAGGTCCCTCCACGTCTTAGATTCTACGGCCCCCATTTTGAGGAGCACATTGGTCTTAAGGTTGTGTCGACATGTCTCGACTAGAGTTTCCTGGATCATTCCGTGTTTACAATGTACGGACTTCTCCCGGAACCTTTCTATGAAATCTTTAACCGCTTCTTGTTCCCCTTGCCTAGTTGCAAGGAGGGAATGAACAGTTATCTCGGTGTCATCCTCGAAGAAACGTGAGAGAAATGATTTCTCAACATCTAACCAGGTATTAATAGTACCTGGGGGCAGCTGCATGAACCAAGTAAAGGCAGGCCCTCGCAAAGTACTTGCAAATACTTTGGTCATGATGGGATCATTACCCATTAAGTGTCCTGCTTGGGACAAGAAATAATAGATGTGCTGACTGGGCGATCCCTTCCCGTCATAGGGCTCCAACTTGAGCAGCTTATACTTTGGAGGATAGGGTACCACATCCCATTCTGCTGGATATGGTCTAGAGACTCCTGACTCCTTCAACTCTTTTTTACGCATCAAGACTTCGAGTTGATTCTGTAACTTTTCAAGCTTTTCTTCATGCGGATCATGGAAAGAAAATCTATCTTCTTCCTCATGCATCGAGTGGGCTTTCTCCTCCTGTTCTTCTTCATTTGGAGTCTTCTTGCCCTGTTTAGCATTATCTTCAACAACTTTTAAAAGTAGCATCTTAAGGTCTTCAATCATTTTCTGTTGCTCTCGAATCATCCTTTCTTGAGCTTCAAATCTCTGATTGATATCACCAGATTTATCTGCCATGTGCGACGCTGACTTCTGCAGTCGAGATGATGTAGAGGATGGAGGCGAGGCTATAGCGGAATTATCGCTGTCCTCGTCGTAAGAAACCCCTGCGAGCTTTTTATAATTTCGGGGCGAGACGGCTCCTGATCTTAGTCGAGTAACACGATGAAGTTCATCATCGCTCGATTCTGAATCATCATCCGTCTCTGCAATTTTCTTCCCTTTTCCTACCATGTTGGAAGTTACAGCTCTCCCTTGTTTCAGGGGAGTAGTTCTTGTCTTCTTAGCAGGATTCTGGTTTGACTCATTTAATCGGTTGAACACAGATATCCTGTTCTTGCTGCAGCCACAGTTATTCATCACGGCTGATACTGTCGTCATGAGTTGCTGGCAATGGCAACTATGTTTAACTTGAAGTTGGTCTATGCCTCTCTTCTTATGAAGATGCTCCCTGAGGTCAGTGCCTCTAGTCATGAAATCAAGAGGTCCATTCAACTCTTGAGAGTGTTTAGGAATCCACTGAAGCTTCTTTGATTGATCAACCCTGACTCTGGGGTCGGACTGATCCTCGCGTGGCTTAGGAATAGCCTCGCGTTTCATATTGCGGGCCTGAAAAATAGCTCCACGCTGATCCACACTAGCCTCGCGTTTCTCGCTGGCTTGGTGTGTCCTTGGAAGTTTAGCCTCTAGAATAATAGCCCCACGTGAAGGGAAGTTCTTGCACGCTGGCTTATCTTCGCGATTGACGCAGATCATAGCTTCGCGCTTAGCGCGGTTTTTACGACTGACAACTATCTGCCAATCATCTTCCCGTTCCTTGCGGGTGTCAGAAGTCTTGCGTTTATTGCAAGTATCACTGGCTTCGCATCTCTCGCTAGGCACAGTAATAGCCCCGCGTGGAGAATCACACGCTGGCTTTGAATAATTTTTATACTCGCGTAACTCGCGAGTGTTGGGTATTCTGCGACTAGCGCAACCCTTACTGGCTTCGCGTCTCTCGCTAGGCACAGTAATAGCCTCGCGTGGAGAATCACACGCTGGCTTGGAATAATTTTTATAGTCGCGTAACTCGCGAGTGTCAGGAATTTTGCGTAACTCGCCAGTATTACCAGCCTCGCGTGGAAAATCACACGCTGGCTTTTCCTTGCTTTTAAGGCAAGTTGTATCTTCGCGTTTAACGCGGTAGAGATTGGTCTCGCGGGTAGCGCGAGCCAATTTGCGAGGGACCATAGCCTCGCGTCCTCTAGAGTTAGCTCCACGTCCAAGGCGGGCTTTGAGGGCTCTACGCCTCGCTCTCCGGTTTCTGTTCCGTAGTTGGGTCCTGGTCAGTCCAGTTCCCATGTCTTCTTCGGCAATCGGAAGCTCTTCCTCAGTTAGGATTTCTTGTGTGGACTCCGGCGTTATAACCGTAGTCTCCAAGGATCCCCGTCTCTCGGTGGATACCTTTCTACCCGTCACTCGGGCATTGGAGTACATACGGCGATAGTGCCGTGTCTCATCCAAATCACCTGATCCGGAGGAGAGGAACTCCTCGTACTTCTGCTGGTCGATTTCAACGACCAGCGTGTCTACTTCGGATCCGATCAAGTCAACGTCCGATTGCGCCACAATCTCTTCATCAGTGAAATAGATGGCTCCCACTGTGGTCGCCAGTTTGTTCGTCACAAAAGTTCCTTCGCTTCCTTCCATTGAATACATCTTAGATTACAATAGAAGTGAACAAGATATAAAAAGAACAAACGAGAGGATTTTATACTTCAATCTCTCTCTTTTACAATAGTTTCGTGGGATCTGTGGCGATGGGATCTATAGTAGTTCCTTTGGACGATCGGTACGTTGAAATCTTTTCTTTTAAAGATATCGGCCGAATATAGACGATCTTCTCTGGCTTTGATTCGTTCAAGGCTCTCTCGCGTAACTCGAACTTCTCAAGAACTCCAGAAAGAAGACGGTAGTTTTCTCTGATCTTCACGAACTCAAGGCTCTGTGCGTAACTTGAATTCTCCAAGATCTCAGAAGATGATCAGCAAAGGCTTCAAGGCTCTCTCGCGTACTTGAATTGCCAAAGGATCGATAGGAGGCTTCCGATGCCGAAAAGAAGAAGAACTCTGATCTCTGGTTTGATTAGTTCAAGGCTCTCGCGCGTACTTGAATTTTTACCAAAACTTCCAAAAGATCCCCAGAGCCTTTTTTTAGGGTTTCACCAGGAAGGTATATATAACCACAGGTTAATGCAAGAGTTTCTATCTAAATAGAACTCGCATTCATCAAGGATTCCAATCAAATATCTTAGTTTTGATGGAATTCTGATTAGACTTGATTCGGGTATTTGGATAAGCCCAGAATCATAATCTCAATCAATTTGAGATTCTGGTTATCTGCTTACGCGGAGCTTTAATCGCATCAAAACGCGACGCTAAATAACCAAAACGCGGAGCTAACGCGGAGCTATTGATCATCTCCGCGCTTTACTCAAACGCGAGGCTAATACAAGCCAGACTGCGGAATCAACGTGGAGCTATTAAACATCTCCGCGTTTTATTCAAACGCAGGGTTAATGTAACCAAACGCAGGGCTATTGAATTAGCTCCGCGTTCTGTTGTGGAAAATCCTTTTAACTTAGAAATTTTCACTGCCAACAGTGTGCAACCCGCGGTTGGAACCGCGGGTTTGCACCCGCGGTTGCAACCGCGGGGTTGCACCCGCGGGGTACAACCCGCGGTTGGAACCGCGGGTTTCCACCCGCGGTTGCAACCCGCGGTTGGAACTGCGGGTGGAACCCGCGGTTGCAACCGCGGGGTTGCCCCCAACCCGCGGTTGGAACCGCGGGTTTCCACCCGCGGTTGCAACCTCGGGGTTGCCCCCGTGCGGTGCAACCCGCACTTCTGCCTGCGGATTTTTATTTTTGGAATTTTTCTTCTCTGATGTTTCCTGATCTAGATTTTCTGACCGCAATTTTCCAGAGGCACTATTGAGGTGGGCCCGCTGGGCCTTACGCCTCAGGTTTCTCTTCTGAGAGCGGGTCAGGGACTGGTTTGACTTTTGGCTTGACTTTGGAATGGGCGGGTTTGACTTTTGGCTTGACTTTGGAATGAGCGATAACGCCGTGTTCTTGACAGACGATGACGTCCTGTCAGTTCGAACGGGCGATGACGCCTCATAAATTCTCATAGGAGATGACGCCTTTCTGGTGGGCGATGACGCCTCACCTTTTTTCATCATCACCCGGCGATGACGCCTAGGCTCCGAATCAGAGGAGGAAAGAAATTCCTTATATTTTTGCTGGTCAACTTCTATGACCAGCGTCTCAACCATTGAGCCAATCGGCACCCGGTCGGACTGCGCCACCAAATTCTCTGTGGTAAACAGAGGAGCTCCAACTGTGGTCGCCAGTTCTTGTTTGCCCGAAAATTGAATCTTTGATTCCATTGTAAAATTGATTGATTACAAGGAAATTGAGATTACAAAAATTTTGAGGGATTACAAGAATGGGAATATTAATTTATTCCTTTTTTTTCGTGGGTTCGGGTGGCGGTGGAGTCTTGCTGCTGCCTCCGTTGACCGTCCGACCAGGAGAAGATGGCTCTGCTCTGCTTCTTAATTTCCCGAGCTCGCCTAAAATCTTCCCAAAGTCCAAGCATCCAAAAGTCCCCCCTCCCCTCTCCGGTTAAATTTCTGCATTTTATAGACCGAAGAGACTTGAAATCCGGCTCGATTCCTCCTGAAAAAGCGGATCATGGGATATCAGGAAACTAAAATAGGAAATAAAACAACGGAAAACAACGAAAAACAACCCGCGGGTGGCAACCCGCGGGATCGCCCCCGCGGGTTGCCACCCGCGGGAATCCTCCTGCGGGGGTCCCGCGGGATGCAACCCGCGGGTGTGCCCACTTAGCAAAAATATTTTTTTTTTGGTATCTACAGTGACCTACAATCCGATGGTACAGGCAGTAATTCGGATCGTTAGTTTTCCCTACTTCTTCAGGTCTCTTGCTCTCTGGCAATTTAAGCATCTTGTGTTTGGTGAGCAGATTGAACATAGTAGCAGTATGTTCATCCTTGAACGAATACTGCTTTTGAAGTCTGGGCGACTTTGCTGTGTTGCTTGTAGTTGGCCATGGTTTCTGCTTCAGTGTACTTTCTACCGCCATTGCCGTTATGTCTTTCCCTTTTGAACGGGAAAAATGGAATGGAGATTCGTTTGCACCATCTCCTGTTGCAGACTGTTGCATTTCGAGACGTCGAAGTATTTCTTCGGCCTGTTCGCCCTGCTTAAGCAGATCCTTCCATGACTTGGATTCGACCGAACCCATCTTGTCTAAGATATCGGTCAACAAGTTATGTCTGCAGGTTTCCACAAGCGTATCCTGCGTCATGCCATGTGGGCATCGAACAGAAAGTTCTCGGAACTGCTCGATATAAGTTTTGACCGTTTTGCCTTCTTCTTGCTTCGCTGCTAGCAAAGATAATATGGAGACTTCTGTATCATCTTCAAAAAATTGGGCTAAGAACTCACGTTCTACATCGACCCATGATTTAATTGTTCCCTGGGGTAGCTGCATGAACCAAGTAAATGCGGGCCCCCGTAAAGTGCTCGCAAATATCCTAGTCATAGTTGGATCATTCCCCATGAGATGTCCTGTCTGTGAGAGGAAATAGAAGATGTGTTGCTGCGGCGAACCTTTACCGTCGAATGATTGAAGATTCAACGGTTTATATTTTGCAGGATAGGGTACGATCTCCCATTCTATGGGATATGGACGGACTACCCCCACCTCTTGTAGCTTTTTGTGATGAAGAAGAGCTTGTAATTGGTTCTCCATCTTCTCTATTTTCTCTGCTTGAGGATTGATGATAACTTTCACTTCCTCTTCCTCTCTTGAATGTGGAGGCACTTCTTCATCTTCGTCTTCGCTGTCTTCATTTAGTTGGACAGGCCGTTTTCCTTTCTGCCGACTAGAAATGGACGGCGATGATTGGTTCTTTCTAGTTTGAGCCAGCAACTCAATCAAAAGTTGTTTCATTTCTTCTATGGTATCTTCTTACTGTTCGAGACGTTTTTCTTGTCTCTCAAGCCTTTCAGAGACTTCTTCTAGAAGCGCGCCCTCTGGTTCGATAGAAACTCCTTTTGATCCTGGAGTGATTTCCTTATCCGAAAGGTTGTTTCCGACCACCTTTTTGCCTTTATTAACCATATTTGATGAGGCAGCAGGTAGATCGGTCCCAGAGTATGCCTTTTTTACCGTCCGTATTCTTTTAGGTTCGGTGATCCGCTCAAAAACGGATCGTCTCGGATGGCACTCGCAGTTTGATAGAACAGTTGAGATTAACTGTTCGCATTGGCATTGAAGAGTATTCTGTGCAGAGTTCTTCTTCCAATTGAGGAATTCTCTCAAGTCTTGAGGTATCTTCTCCTCTCTATTTGCATCTTGACGTATTTTGCATCTCAAATTTGGTTCATAATACTGGAGAGTTTGTAATATTTCAGGGCTGAGCTCTTTTCCAGCATTAGATTGTTCTCCAACCCTTCTGTGGATTCTTCTGGAGTGTGTGCTGGCCTGCGCAGTTGTACGGGCCTCGTACGCATCTGACTTGTTCTTCGGGATTTGGAGGATTCTATCATGAATATGTTCATCCGAAGAGAAATTTGAAGACCTATCCTCAGGTGAGTTCATGAGCACATCCTTATATTTGTTTGTAGAGGAACGGGATGGTACACCTGAGAGAGTAACCAAAAAGTTAGATGTGCGCTGTGTGCTCACTGCGCGTGTGCCCGAATAGACACCAGAACCAACCCTTGATTTTTTCTGCGGAGTGCAACCCACGGGTTGCAACTTGCGGTGTGCAACCCGCGGTTCCAACCGCGGGTTTGCACCCGCGGTTGCAACCGCAGGGTTGCCCCCGTGCGGTGCAACCCGCAGTTCCGCCTGCGGATTTTCATTTTTGGAATTTTTTCTTCCCGATGTTTCCTGATCTGGATTTTCTGACCGCAATTTTCCAGAGGCACTGTTGAGGCGGGCCCGCTGGGCCTTACGCCTCAGGTTTCTCTTCTGAGAGCGGGTCAGGGACAGGTTTGACTTTTGGCTTGACTTTGGAATGGGCGATAACGCCGTGTTCTTGACAGACGATGATGTCCTGTCAGTTCGAACGGGCGATGACGCCTCATAAGTTTTCATAGGCGATGACGCCTTTCACGTGGGCGATGACGCCTCACCTTTTTTCATCGTCACCCGGCGATGACGCCTAGGCTCCGAATCAGAGGAGGAAAGAAATTCCTCATATTTTTGCTGGTCAACTTCTATGACCAGCGTCTCAACCATTGAGCCGATCGGCACCCGGTCGGACTGCGCCACCAAATTCTCTGTGGTAAACAGAAGGGCTCCCACTGTGGTCGCCAGTTCTTGTTTGCCCGAAAATTGAATTTTTGATTCCATTGCAAAATTATTTGAATTACAACGAAATTGAGATTACAAAAAAATATCGAGAAATAACAAGAACGAGAATATTAATGGATTCCCTTTTTTATGTGGGTTCGGGTGGCGGTGGAGTCTCGTTGCTGCCTCCGTTGACCGTCCGACCAGGAGAAGATGGCTCTGCTCTTTTCTTTGATCTCATGAGCTCGCCTGAAATCTTTCCAAAGTCCAAGAATCCAAAAGTCCTCTCTCCGGTTAAATTTCTGTATTTTATAAACCGAAGAAGCTCCAAATCCGGCTCAATTCTCTCCTGAAAAATTGGATCACGGATTATCAGTCCAAAAATAGGAAATAAAACAACGGAAAACAATAAAACAACGGAAAACAACCCGCGGTTACGATTTTTTTTTTTTTTTTTTTTGTATCTACAGTTATGAAACTAGCCAAAGTGCCAAAACTCGCGTAAAACGCGAGCATAAGCCAACATGTAGTGAAAACTACCCATGCGAGGCTATTGAACTTGAACAAAAACTTGAGCCAAGCGTTAAACGCGAAGCCAAGGATTCTTGCGCTAATCGCAAAATAATGCCAGCGTGTGAGGATACTCCTTTACGCGAGACTAAACAAACAGAAGTTAAACTTCTGCAAAAATGCCCAGTCAGCGTAAAACGCGAGGCAAGCGTAAAACGCGAGGCTATGTCCCAGCCCCGCGTAAATCAGCCATTATACAGAGTAAAGGTTAATAAATATAGCACAGATAACACCACCAGTCATGGGGGGTTACAGCAGGCTCCTGGACTCCTCCATCAGCCAAGTGGGCCCCATGTCCAAAATATAACTGAAAATTCTCTATTTTCTAAAATACTTGATCTCAGAGATTATTTGACGAGTGAAAAGAAAACGAGTCAAACTCAGTCAAATTCGACATGCCATTGCGAGCAAATAATATCAGTTGTACTGAATAGTTGCTGCTGTGATAAGAAAAGAATTTCTTTATTTAATAGAATAACTGAGTCTCATACTCCGAAAAGGAGGAAAAATAATCTGAGATATCAAATCAGGAAAAAAGAGGTAAAGGCGGTGACTTCAAATATGGTCGGTAAAGGTAAGAAGGCCATTGAAAAAAGACACGAGTCAGATGCAGATGATGAAAAATCTCGCCATTTTACACGACTCAAGTCAGGTTGTCGCTCCTCGCGATTATAGGAGACTTGCAAAAGGTTCCTATGACGATGACTCCGACAATTCAGCCATAGCCTCTTCACATTCATACATTTCTTCTCGACCAAGGAGGCTCGCATCACATATGGTGGATAAATCCGATGATGTCGACCAGAGGTTGGAAGCTCATAAACAAATGATTCTAAAATAACAAAAAGCTATCGAAGACCTCAAATTAATGCTTCTAAAAGTGGTCGAAAATACCTAGAAGATAACCGATGATAAGGCTAAAACTTCTTCGGAACCGTCACCTAAGACAAATGAAGAAACTAAAGAAGAAAAGGCTTATTCGATACATGAGGATGATGGCAAATACTCTTTCCATGATCCTCATGGAGAAAAGATCGAGAAATTGCAAAGCCAATTGGATGCCTAATGAACAAGAAAAAATTGAAAGAATTGGGGGTTTCAAGACCATACCCGCTTGAATGGGATTTGACACCGTATCCCGAAAAGTATAAACCGCTCAAATTAGAGTCATATGACGGGAAAGGATCTCCTAGTCAGCAAATCTATTACTTCTTATCGCAAGCAGGTCATCTGATGTGAAATGATCCCGTAATGACCAAAGTATTTGCGAGCACGCTGCGAGGGCCTGCCTTCACTTGGTTTATGCAGTTGCCCCCAGGAACCATAAATACTTGGTATGATGTCGAGAAACAGTTCTTGGCACGTTTCTTTGAGGATGATACCGAAATATTGGTTCATTCCCTCCTTGCGACGAAACAAGGGGAAGAAGAAACGGTCAACAGTTTTATTGAACGCTTCAGGAAAAAATCTGTGTATTGTCGACATGGTATGACCCAAGAAACTCTAGTGGAAACCTGCAAGTATAATTTCAGGACTGGCGTGCTGATAAGAATGGGAGCTATAGAGTCCAAAACTTGGAAAGATCTGCTGAGGCAGGGAGAGCAGGCAGAAGATATAATTCACCGGATTGAGGAATCTCGAAGCACGAGAAACTCTATGAATAACAGGCTATACCTACAGAATCATAAAAATAAAGGGAAGGCTGTGATGGTGTCAGTTGCAGATCCAAAGCCAAAACCTCAGAATCTGAGAGGTACAAGTCAAAATAGGCCCCGACAAGATAGAACTTATACATTCAAAACGGAGCAGACATGTACTTTATTCCATCTCCTCCTCAGGAAGGGTATGTTGAAACTTCCGGAGAATCAAAAACTGAAAGACGCTGGTAAAACCAACGACCCCAACTATTACCTGTACCATCAGAATTTCGGGCACCCAACTAAGGATTGCTATCCTCTTAAGAACCGAATTCAGGCATTGATTGAAGCCGGGATTCTCACACTTAAAGAGGAACAGAAGAAATTTTCTGCAAATATGGCAACTTTGGTAGTTGGAACCAATAAGTTCCCTGCTAGAGCAATCCCTGTACCAGTAGGGAAACCAATATCGACACCAAGCACGGGCAGCCCGCACTTGCAAGCTAGCCCCTTGGGTATACTCCGAACCACAGCTGCGATCGAATCGTCCTCATTGGTTAACAGCCGGATTTGGCTGGGGGTGCCGAAAATATTGACGATGATAAACATCATATTTCTGTTATTCTCAATAGCCATTGGAATGGTTAATTGGGTGCTATAAATAAAATTTTTTACCCAATGCTGTTAAAGCGGCGGGAAGAGGAGATCAAGTTCCTCTCTCATACTGGGGGTAAAACTATGAAATCAACTACTCAATGTTGTTAAAGGCAAATGGGAGAGGAAATCAATTCCTCAACAACTCATCATGCTGAGAGAAATAGCATGGCTAGCCCAACGCAAACGGCGATTGGTAAAGGCTAATCAAATCCGTTGATAGCTGGGGGTTTGCTAAAAATCTCATAAACTCTGTCATGTTAAATTCCTACTTCTGACAGTGAGATATAATTCAAGTTATGCGAGAGAGCCTTGAACCGTCTCTACCAAACTCCAGGCATGTGCAATTATGCGCCTCTGCCGAAATTGATGATCATGACCCGATCATCTTGGCGTGTGCAGTTCAAGTTACGCATGAGAGCCTTGAACCGCCTCCATCAAAGTTTCAGGCATGTGCGATTAGGCACCTCTGTCGAATTTTTTGATCTTAACCTGATCACCAAATTGAAGATCCAACAAACTGGCGACCACAGTGGGAGCCGTCTCTTTCACTAAAGAAGAGATTGTGGCGCAATCGGACGTCGATATCATTGGATCTGATGTAGACATGCTGGTCGTTGAAATCAACCAGCAGAAGTACGAGGAGTATCTCTCCTCTGAATCAAGTAACCTGGACGAAACACGACACTATCGTCGCGTGCGCTCCAATACCCGTGCAACGGGTAAAAAGGTATCCACCGATGAACGGGGATCCTTGGAGATTGCAGCCATAGAGCCGGTGTTCGCGCAGGAAATCCTAGCAGAGGATGACCTCCCTACTGCCGAAGAAGACCTGAGAACTGGATTGACCAGAACCCAACTCCGAAATAAAAATCGGAGAGCAAGGCGAAAAGCACTCAAAGCCCGCCTTGGACGCAAGACTAACGTCATAGAACGCGAGGCTATGGTCCCTCGCAAACTGGCTCGCGCTAATCGCGAGACCAGTTATTATCACGTTAAACGCGAAATTGCAACTTGCATTGATCGCAAGGAAAAGCCAGCGTGTGATACTCCGCGCGAGGCTATTACTGAGCTTAGCGAGAAACGCGAAGCCAGTAAGATTTGCACTAGTCGCAAAATTTCTGACACTCGTGAGAAACGCGAGTATAAAATATCCTTAAAGCCAGCATATGATTTTCCATGCGAGACTACTACTGGGCTTAGCGATAAACATGAAGCCAGTAGCACTTGCGAGAAACGCAAGACTTTTGACACTCGCGAGAAACGCGAGGATAAAAAATCCTTAAAACCTGCATGTGATTCTCCATGCGAGGCTACTGCTGGGCTTAGCAATAAATTCGAAGCCAGTCGCACTTGCGATAAACGCAAGATTTCTTACACTCGCGAGAAATATGAGAATAAAAATTCCTTAAAGCCAGCATGTGATTCTCCATGCGATGCTACTGCTGGGCTTAGCGATAAATGCGAAGCCAGTAGCACCTGCGATAAATGCAGGATTTTTTACACTCGCGAGAAACGCGAGGATAAAAATTCCTTACAGCCAGCGTGTGATTCTCCACGCGAGATTAATACTGAGCTTAGCGAGAAACGCGAAGCCAGTAGTGTTTGCGAGAGACGCAAGTGTTCGTCGCAAAAGTTTCTTCGCTTCCTTCCATTGAATACATCTTAGATTACAATAGAAGTGAACAAGAGATAAAAAGAACAAACGAGAGGATTTTATATTTCAATCTCTCTCTTTTACAATATTGTGGGATCTGTGGCGATGGGATCTGTCAAGCAGCTCCTTTTGACGATCGGTACGTTGAAATCTTCTCTCTTGAAGATATCGGCCGACTATAGACGATCTTCTCTGGTTTTGATTTGTTCAAAGCTCTCTCGCGTAACTCGAACTTCTCAAGAACTCCAGAAAGAAAATGGTGATCTTCTCTGATCTTCACGAACTCAAGGCTCTGTGCGTAACTTGAATTCTCCAAGATTTCAGAAAAATATCTCAATTGCCGAAAAGAAGATGATCACTAAAGGCTTCAAGGCTCTCTCGCGTACTTGAATTGCCGAAAAATCAAAGAGATTGAAGATAGATGATCATGAATTGATTGATCTATTCTTGATTGATCCTCTATCTTCTTGATTGATTGATCTTGTATATATTGATCCTCCTAAAGTCTCCTCAAAGAGGGTATTTATAGACTTTAGTGGTTATGAGAGTTTCCGTAGGAATAGGAATAAAGAGTTCCATAGGAATAGGAATAAAGCTTTCCATAGGAATAGGAATAAAGATTTTTGTATTCATCAAGGATTCTAATCCAATATTTAATATTGATTTAAATCTCTTGATTTAGAATTCTGATTGGATTCAATTTGAGTATTGGATAAGATCAAATCTCAATCACAATCAATTTAGGATTATGATTGGACTCAATTTAGATATTTGGATAAGCCCAAATTATAATCTCAATCAATTTAGGATTCTGGTTATCTGCTCACGCGGAGATAATCTCATCAAAACGCGGAGCTAAGAAACCAGAACGCGGAGCTATTAAACATCTCCGCGTTTTACTCAAACGCGAGGCAAAAGTAGCCAAACGCGGAGCTACTGAGTTAGCTCCGCGGTCTGTTGTGGAAAATCCTTTTAACTTAGAAATTTTCACTGCCAACAGAACTCCCTCCAAAGTTTTCAAAATGGCTTAGAACTTAGCAAATTTTGAAATACTTTGGATACTTAAACTGAAACACGGAGTTAGAATACCAAGTCTCCTTTGCGTTATGCTCGCCTACGCAGAGCTAATCAGCTTCACTTCATTTTCAGTGAAATGAGTAATTTTTTCATTAATTACTCTGAATTTTTGCGCCGAATACCAAGCAGCGGATCATCTATTTAAATAGAGCTCCTGGCTCCTCTTCTTCTTCATCGGGAGAGTTTGAAAACTGCAAAACTCTGGCAGTCGAGTGACTCATGTTGACGAATGATCTTCAATTGATCTCTCCTTAACTCTCCATAGATTTTCATCATTAGGATGTCATTTCAGAGGAGTTTGGCTAGACGCACGTTGGCCGGCGTTAATGGCAGCGGCCGTGGAAGTAGATGCGACGGCGAACCAGTCTATGCAGCGTCTTCTGAAGGTAAAAACCTTAACTCTTGGTCTTCTAAGAACCATTCTGAGATGTTTTGGCTCGGTTTAATCCGGCCAATTGTTTGCTTTACCGGCGAGATCGCCGTTCTCCGGCCGTAAGGCTTGAAGGAGAAGGAGAAGTCAGAGAGGAACTCTGTTCTTTTTCTACGCGAAGTTATCGCATCATCCCTGCGCTTGAAACGCGGGGCTTATCTAACTAGTAGTCTCGCTATCTTTGATTAGCAGTCGCGATGAATTGGCGAGGCTATCTTTGATTAGTAGTCGCTATGAATTGCGAGGCTATCTTTGATTAGCAGTCGCTATGAATTGGTGAGGCTATCTTTGATTAGCAGTCGCTATGAATTGGCGAGGCTATCTTTGATTAGCAGTCGCGAGCAATTGCGAGGCTATCTTTGATTAGCAGTCCCGAGGAATTGCGAGGCTATCTTTGATTAGCAGTCGCTTCATGTCCCGAGGCTATGAAAGAGAAGGAAACAGCAGAGAGAAACTCTATCCTTCCTTTACGCTAAGTTATTTCGTCATCCTCTGCGTTTAAAGCGCGAGGCTATTTCTTCAACTGTACGCGGAGTTTAGCTCCGCGTTTTCATACTTAGAAGATTTTCCAAATTTTTGTAGAACTCCTGATTCTTCTTTTGCAGTGAACTGGGTCTAATCTGATGACTTGGGATGTAGCTTCTCCCTGATATATCTTCAAAAGCAGGTTATGCACCTATCTTCATCAATGAAAGTAACTCTAAGGAAGCCAGAAGCATATACTTTTCAACATAATTGCAGTTTTTCAAGCTCTGGCTCCTCTTGAAGGAGTTACAAGAACTTTGCGGCAGCCCATTAAGTTTTCTTGAGGATCATTTCTGTTAGATGATCATGTAAGGGTTTGCAGCGCTTCAAATTCAACTTGTGCTTCATTTCAGATGACAGATCCTAGTTGACATTTGCAGAGAAGATCTCTTGTATGTGAACCATGGAATTGAATTCAACACCTGCGGAGGAATCTCGCCGTTAGGTTATTGATGAGTCGATGAATATGTAGAAGCTTTTGGGAGGCTATAACTCCCTCTTTGTAATCTTTCCTTCTTTTATAAATAAAGGCAAATTATTTTCCTCTCTATCTGTTGGCTTCAAGAATCTTACTTGCTCAACAAATAGATGGTTGATAATTTTGGTAAAATAATCTAAGACTCTTTTGCGTAACTTAGATCATTAATACCGATATGATCGGGTAAGGACCATCTAATTTTGCCAGAGGCGCCAAATTGCTCATGCCTAGTCCAAGTGCTCTCACGCGTAACTTGAACGGAGATAGGAATAATCCAAATCATACTGTCAGAGGTAAAAACTTAACATGACAGGTCCATGGAATTTTTAGCAAACCCCCAGCTATCAACGGATTTGATTAGCCTTTACCAATCGCCGTTTGCGTTGGGCTAGCCATGCTATTCCCCTCAGCATGGTGAGTTATCGAGGAATTGATTTCCTCTCCCATTTGCTTTTAATCAGCATTGGGTAGTTAACTTCATACTTTTACCCCCAGTATGATAGGATTGGCGAGGAACTTGATCTCCTCTTCCCTCTGCTTTAACAGTATTGGGCAATTGATTTCATACTTTTACCCCCAGTATGATAGGGTTGGCGAGGAACTTGATCTCCTCTTTCCGCCGCTTTGATAGCATTGGGAAAATATTTATAGCACCCAATTAGCCATTCCAATGGCTATTGAGGATAGCAGAAGCACGATGTTTACCATCGTCAATATTTTCGGCACCCCCAGCCAAATCCGGCTGCTAGCAAATGAAGATGACTTTGTCACGGCTGTGGTTCAGAGCGTATCCAAGGGGCTAACTTGCAAGTACGGGCTGCCCGTGCTTGGTGTCGATATTGACTTCTCTACTGGTATAGGGATCGCTCTGGCAGGGAACTCATTGGTTCCTACTACTAAAGTTGTCATATTTGCAGAAACTTTCTTCTGTTCCTCTTTAAGTGTGAGAACTCCGGCTTCTATCAGCGTCTGAATTCGGTTTTTAAGAGGATAGCAATCCTTAGTTGGGTGTCCGACGTTCCGATGGTACAGGCAATAGTTAGGGTCGTTGGTTTTACCAACGTCTTCCGGTTTTCCATTTTTCGAAAGTTTTAGCAAGCCCTTTCTGAGGAGGAGATGGAATAGAGTACCTGTCTGTTCCGTCTTGAATGTATAAGTTTTATCTTGTCGGGGCTTATTTTGGCCTGTACCTCTCGGATTCTGAGGTCTTGGCTTCGGACCTGCAACTGACGCCATCACAGCCTTCCCTTTATTTTTAGGATTCTGTGGATATGGCCTTTATTTGTAGAGTTTTTCGTGCCACGAGATTCCTTAATTCGACGAATTATATCTTCCGCCTGCTCTCCCTGCTTCAGCAGATCTTTCCAAGTTTTGGACTCTACAGCTCCCATTCTTATCAGCACGCCGGTCCTGAAATTATGCTTACAGCTTTCCACCAGGGTTTCCTGGGTCATACCGTGTCGACAATACACGGACTTTTCCCTGAAGCGTTCAATAAAACTTTTAACCGTTTCTTCTTCCCCTTGTTTCGTTGCAAGGAGGGAATGAACCGATATTTCGGCATCATCCTCAAAGAAACATGCCAAGAACTGTTTCTCGACGTCATACCAAGTATTTATGGTTCCCAGGGGCAACTGCATAAACAATGTAAAAGGAGGCCCTCGCAGGGTGCTCGCAAATACTTTGGTCATTATGGGATCATTTCCCATTAGATGACCTGCCTGCGATAAGAAGTAATAGATATGCTGACTTGGGGACCCCTTCCCGTCATATGACTCCAATTTGAGGGGTTTATATTTTTCTGGATAAGGGGCAAAGTCTCACTCAAGTAGATATGGCCTTGAAACTCCCAATTCCTTCAATTCCTTCTTGTGCATCAAGTTGGCTTTGCAATTTCTCGATCTTTTCTCCATGAGGATCATGGAAAGAATATTTGTCATCATCCTCATGTATCGAATAAGCCTTTTCTTTTTTAGTTTCTTCATTTGACTTAGGTGGCGGTTCCGAAGAAGTTTTAGCCTTATCATCGGCTATCTTCTGGGTATTTTCGATCACTTTTAGAAGCATTGTTTTGAGATCATCAATGGCCTTTTGTTGACCTCGAATCATCTGCTCTTGGGCTTCCATCCTCTGGTCAATGTCATCGGACTTGTCCACCATATGTGATGTTGATTTTCGTGGCCGGAAAGATGTATAAGATTGTGGGGAAGCTATAGCTGAATTGTCGGAGTCATCGTCGTAGGAACCTTTTGCAAGTCTCCTATAATCTCGAGGAGCGACAATACCTGACTTGAGTCGAGTAAGATGGCGAGATTGTTCATCATCTGCATCTGACTCGTGTCTTTTTTCCATAGCCTTCTTACCTTTACCGACCATATTTGAAGTCACAGCTCTCCATTTTTTTAGGGGAGTGGTTCTTGTTTTCTTAGTTGGGTCCTTGTCTGACTCGGATAATCGATCAAACACTGATATCCTGCTCTTGCTGCAACCACAGTTGTCCATTACAGCGGACACCGCTGTCATAAGCTGCTGGCAGTGACAAACAGGTTCAGCTTGAAGTTGCTCTATGCCTCTCTTCTTGGACAAATACTCCCTGAGATCAGCGCCTTTAGCTATGGAGTCAGGAGGTCCATTCAACTCTTGAGAGGGTCTAGGAACCCACTGAAGCTTCTTTGACTGATCAGCCCTGATTATGTAGTCGGATTGATCCTCACGGAGCTTAGAAGTAGCTTCGCATTTTATATTGTGGGCCTGAAGAATAGCTCCGCATTTAGTATCGCGAGCCTGAAGAGTAGCTTCGCGTTTATCCACGCCAGCCTCGCGTTTTACGCTGGCTTAGCGTGTTTTCAGAAGTTTCTCTTCTGTAGTCTTAGCCTCGCGTGGAATAAAATTCCTATACGCTGGCTTACCCTTGTGGTTATCACAAGTCATAACTTCGCGTCTCGCGCGATTTCTACGACTGACAACAATTTGCCAATCATCTTCGCGTTCCTCGCGAGTATTAGATATCTTGGGTTTCTCAAAAGTATTACTAGCCTCGCGTTTCTCGCTTGGCTCAGTATCAGCTTCGCGTGGAAACACGCTGGCTTTAATGAATTTTTATACTCGCGTCTCTCGCGAGTGTTGGGTATTCTGCGACTAGCGCAATCCTTACAGGCTTCTCGTCTCTCTCTAGGCTCAGTAATAGCCTCGCGTAGAAAATCACACGCTGGCTTTGAAGAATTTTTATACTCGCGTCTCTCACGAGTGTTGGGTATTCTGCGACTAGCGCAACCCTTACTGGCTTCGCGTCTCTCGCTAGGCTCAGTAATAGCCTCGCGTGGAAAATCACACGCTGGCTTTTCCTTACTTTTAAGGCAAGTTGTATCTTCGCGTTTAACGCGGTAGAGACTGGTCTCGCGAGTAGCGCGAGCCAGTTTGCGAGGGACCATAGCCTCGCATCCTCTAGAGTTAGCTCCGCGTCCAAGGCAGGCTTTGAGCGCTCTACGCCTCGCTCTCCGGTTCCTGTTCCGGAGTTGGGTCCTGGTCAGTCCAGTCCCTAGGTCTTCTTCGGCAGTCGGAAGCTCATCCTCGGCTAAGATTTCTTGTGTGAACTCCGGCTCTATAGCTGCAGTCTCCAAGGATCCCCGTCTTTCGGTGGATACCTTTCTACCCGTCGCTCGGGTATTGGAGTACATGCGACGATAGTGCCGTGTCTCATCCAAGTCACCTGATCCAGAGGAGAGGAACTCCTCGTACTTCTGCTGGTCGATTTCAACGACTAGCGTATCTCCGTCGGATCCGATCAAATCAACGTCCGGTTGTGCCACAATCTCTTCATCAGTGAAAGAGATGGCTCCCACTGTGGTCGCCAGTTTGTTCGTCGCAAAAGTTTCTTCGCTTCCTTCCATTGAATACATCTTAGATTACAATAGAAGTGAACAAGAGATAAAAAGAACAAACGAGAGGATTTTATATTTCAATCTCTCTCTTTTACAATATTGTGGGATCTATGGCTATGGGATCTGTCAAGCAGCTCCTTTTGACGATCGGTACGTTGAAATCTTCTCTCTTGAAGATATCGGCCGACTATAGACGATCTTCTCTGGTTTTGATTTGTTCAAGGCTCTCTCGTGTAACTCGAACTTCTCAAGAACTCCAGAAAGAAGATGGTGATCTTCTCTGATCTTCACGAACTCAAGGCTCTGTGCGTAACTTGAATTCTCCAAGATTTTAGAAAAATATCTCAATTGCCGAAAAGAAGATGATCACTAAAGGCTTCAAGGCTCTCTCGCGTACTTGAATTGCCGAAGGATCAAAGAGATTGAAGATAGATGATCATGAATTGATTGATCTATTCTTGATTGATCCTCTATCTTCTTGATTGATTGATCTTGTATATATTGATCCTCCTAAAGTCTCCTCAAAGAGGGTATTTATAGACTTTAGTGGTTATGAGAGTTTCCGTAGGAATAGGAATAAAGAGTTCCATAGGAATAGGAATAAAGCTTTCCATAGGAATAGGAATAAAGATTTTTGTATTCATCAAGGATTCTAATCTAATATTTAATATTGATTTAAATCTCTTGATTTAGAATTCTGATTGGATTCAATTTGAGTATTGGATAAGATCAAATCTCAATCACAATCAATTTAGGATTATGATTGGACTCAATTTAGATATTTGGATAAGCCCAAATTATAATCTCAATCAATTTAGGATTCTGGTTATCTGCTCACGCGGAGATAATCTCATCAAAACGCGGAGCTATTAAACATCTCCGCGTTTTACTCAAACGCGAGGGAAAAGTAGCCAAACGATGAGCTACTGAGTTAGCTCCGCGGTCTGTTGTGGAAAATCCTTTTAACTTAGAAATTTTCACTGCCAACAGCAAGATGCCTCACCTCCGTGTAAATCGCGAAGATGATTGGCAGATTGTATTTAATTGTAAAAATTGCGCTAGACGCGAAGTTATGACTTGTGTTAATCACAAGAATAAGCCAGCATGTAAGAATTCTCTTCCACACGGGGCAAAGATTCCAGAAGAGAAACTTCTAAAGAAACGCCAAGCCAGCGTAAAACGCGAGGCTAGAGTAGCAAAACGCGGAGCTATTCTTTAGGCCCGTGACACAACACGCGAAGCTAACTTTCAGCTCCGCGTAGATCAACCCCAAGAATACTTGCACAATACCGTTGCTAGTTGGCCATTTGAGGCATGGGGAATGGATATTGTGGGGCCAATAACTTCCTCGTCGTCCAGAGGACATCGGTTTATTCTTGCAATAACCGATTATTTTTCAAGATGGGCTGAAGCCGTGCCCATGAGAGAAGTGAAAACGACATATGTGATTAAGTTCATCAGGCATCATGTCATTTACAGTTTTGGCATCCCCTAAAGGATCATTCATGATAATGGACTGCAATTTATCAGCCAGAGATTCTCAAGATTCTGTGATAAGTTCCGAATCAAAGATATTGCATCAACGCCATATAACCTCGCGGCAAATGGGTTAGCTGAAGCTTTCAACAAGACGATCATTAAACGCCTTCGGAAGTTTGTCTCTTCCAACAAAAGGGACTGGGATAAAAAGCTTGGAGAGTGTTTGTGGGCTTATCGCACCACCGTTCGCACCCCAACAAAAGCTATCACGTTCTCCTTGGTTTATGGAAGTGAGGCCGTCTTGCCTCTTGAAATCCAGATACCATCATTAAGAGTGGTCTTAGCCACAAAGATGACGATAGGAGAACGCCATCAACAAAGATTGCAAGAACTAGAGGCGTTAGATGAAAAGCGTCTCAGGGCTCAACAACAAATTGAGTTGTATGAAGCCCGAATCTCGCTAACGTTCAATAAGAGCGTTAAACCAAGAACTTTTAAACAAGGAGACTTGGTCCTGGCTATTAAAAGGCCAATGATTCTAGCCCACAAGACTAAGGGTAAATTTGAACCCAAGTGGGAAGGACCATTTGTTGTGGAGACGGTATACTCTAGTAGAACCTATCGCTTAATGAACCAGGATGGCGATAGGATGATGATGCCAATCAACGGCAAATTTCTGAAGAAATACTATGCCTAAACTAAACCAGAATGATGACAGAGTAACTGTCACATCTGGTTCAGATCACTAGGAGTATAACCATCCATTTGTTCAAGTTACGCAGATGAGCACTTGAACTCTTTGCTAGGCATGCGCAATTAGGTGCCTCTGCCTAAATATGGTGATTCTGACCCGATCATCTTGGTATGTGCAGTTCAAGTTAAGCATGAGGGCCTTGAACCGCCATCCACTTGTTCAAGTTACGCAGATAAGCACTTGAACTCTTTGTTAGGCATGCGCAATGAGGCACCTCTGCCGAAATCTGGTGATCCTGACTCGATCATCTTGGTATGTGCAGTTCAAGTTACACATGAGAGCCTTGAACCGCCTCTACTTGTTCAAGTTACACAGATGAGCACTTGAACTCTTTGCTAGGCATGCGCAATTAAGCACCTCTGCTGAAATCTGGTGATCCTGACCCGATCATCTTGGTATGTGCAGTTCAAGTTACGCATGAGAGCCTTGAACCGCCTCCACTTTTTCAAGTTACGCAGATGAGCACTTGAACTTCTTGCTTAAAGCTAGGCATGCGCAATTAGGCGCCTTTGCCGAAATCTGGTGATCCTGACCCGATCATCTTGGTATGTGCAGTTCAAGTTACGTATGAGAGCCTTGAACCGCCTCCACTTGTTCAAGTTACGCATATGAGCACTTGAACTTTTTGCTAGGCATGCGCAATTAGGGGCCTCTGCCGAAATCTGGTGATCCTGACCCGATCACCTCGGTATTAGTAGTCTAAGTTACGCAGATGAGCCTTGGACTGTTTTACCTAAACAACTAAATCATTTTGATGACAAGTTATCTGTTGTGCTAAAAAATTTTGTAGCCAACAGGTAAAAGAATCAAAAGATTACCTTTATTCATCAATAAGAATGAAGTTACAAAGGATCAGTAAAGTTCTCTCTTTTATTACAAGTTCTTATTACAAAAAGAATGAAGAATAAAAGAATAGAAAAGAATTATGGATCTCCTAGAAGCCTCAATTTATTTGTTGTCTCGTCAATCACTCGACGACGAGTTTCCTCCACGGAGTGTTGGGCCTGCCGGCGTAAATCATCATCGTTTATTGCCAGTTGCTGGGCCAACTGCTGACGAGATTCTTCAATAGTACGGCTCCTCATTATGCCTTCCTGTTCGAATTGTCCTTGTTGAAGAATCAGCTCTTCCCGTTTCTTAACGGATTCTCCTAACCGAGACTCACTGGCTTATAGAATAGGTCGAGCCTTAGCAATAGTCTCTCTGGCTCTAAGCATGGCAGCCTGACTCCCCTCGATCTCAAAGTCCACTATCTCTAACCCCCTGAGGATTGATTCTTGACTGGCTCGTAGTTCTGCCAACTCCCGAGACCAGACTTCCGCTTGACACCTCAGTTCCTCTTGACGAGCCACTAACCCTGCCCGAAGACGTGCCAATTCGATCTCAGTGATCGCTTCCACATCTGTTTGACGAATTGTGTTTAGTGTATTCACCTATTCTTCTAAAGCTTCAAGGCGGGCCCGATAGGGAGCTGCTCGGTCACGTCCCCCAATCCTTTCAATATTATCCAGATAGCTGAACAACATTGGACGTCCAAGATTAAAAAAATCTCTTCCGTTCAGGATCATTCTGATACACCTCCTTAGTAGCCGCAAAAAGTCATTTACACTATAGTTGAAGAATTCTTCAAGAGCGTCCACAGTGTCTATGTTTAAAGCAGGCAGCACTAAGGAAGATGTCACTGGAGGAGGAGTAGCGTCCGTTTGGGTTGAAGAAGAAGAAGCCCGTCCCTGTACCAGATTCATGACATGAGGGGCCAGTAAAGCCAATATGGACTTGGCAGAACTAGGTACCCGAGGAGGAGTATCACTGGTACAGATCATTCGAGTAGCGCCATCAGCAGGAGTAGACGATGGAGTGTTTTCGTCCGAAGCTCCCCCCATGGCAGAAGAGGCTTCGAATGAGAACTTCAAGTTTTCTTCATCTCCCGTTGGCGGAGGACTTAAGGCTGGAGGAGTCACCAACGTCTCAACAGCCATAATGGTGGATGGCATTAATACTGCTGGCTGAGGAACAGAGGGCACAGCAACAACCACCGAAAAGGTTTCTTCAGAGCAGACCCCGGGTGTTGGAGACGGCAGACTTGGGGATGGCGTAACTTCTCTTGCTGCAGCCTCAAAAACTACCTCTGTTCTGTCGTCACTCCCTAGTTCATCAATGGGAGGAATCGATGAAGGAACTGAGCAGGTGGCCGGCGTGAAGTAGTCTGCATCAAACTCATTTGCAGAACTACCCAAACCACCCACCGAGCCAGTTGTGCCAGAATAATCCACCTTTTCCTCAGACTCCCCTCTGGTAGTTGAATGCATCGGCGAATGAGGTTGACCACCTACATTTCAGAAAGCAAACAAATAGTGTTACATATAATGATGCAATGAGTAATAGACAGAAGATAGAATATAAAAACCATACCAGGAGATACAAGTCCAGTTGTCGGACTTGAAGGGGGAGCCATCGCTGTTTCCAGGAGCGCACCCGTTTTGCTACCCAGAGGTTGCGTCGCGGAGTGTTCGACAGATTCTGCGGTTGGGGGAGTCGGGACCTCAGTAGCACTTGGAGTTTCAGCAGGTCTACTCTCCTCTGCTGGCGCCAGAGGCAGAGTTGAGACCAACAAATCAGAAGAAAACTTGGCCGCCGCCTCTTGAGAGACTAAGAGGGTCCCCGGGGTGAACCAGCGTTTAATGGCTGGACTCTGGGGACGGGGAACCAAGTCTTGAGGAGCACTGCCAGCATCAGCGTCATCCTCATCACCATCATTGTCATCACCATCAGAGTTGCCCAAGCCTGATGGATTGACCGCTGCACCAAGAAATTCGTCCATTCCTTTCACCCTCACTCTTTTGGCTCCTTTGCGGCTAGCATAGAAGGCCTCTATCTCCTTGCAGCAGCTGCGATTGACGGAGAAGTTAGGTACTTCAGCATTAGTAACGCTGTACCAAGTACAGAAGCTTAACACCATGCTTAGCTCTGGCAATTTCTGGGGTAGCATAAATTCCACTCCGGTTCCTCCAGCAACAAAATGAAACCAGCTCCGTGCCCCTGCGTACAGATTTCCCTCATATGCCAACTCTTTATTTGGATTTCCTACATAAAGCTGCGTATATCCAAATTGACGAGCAAATCTACTCGGGACATACGGCTCTATGTAGCACATGGTGTCTTGCCTGTACACCAAGTGTCCTGGACGAATATTCAACAGCCACCAGAAGACCCCTGAGGATAAGTTGGTGAACTAGTCTGCGCCCAAAATATCTTTAAATTTAGATCCATACTCTCCCCCAGGGAAGTCTGGGAAGCAGTGGAAGATCTCGTAGTTTTGATGGTGACGGAGTGTCTTGTGGATTTGAGACATATAATTACTCTTCTGGACAGAACGCTCGTACTTCTCTACGAAGAATGGCTTGTTAGTTGGGTTGTAATCCGCAGCACTCATCAAAGACGGGCAGTGCATGACTAGCCACGCCATTAGATATGTATAAGACATCTCTACCCTTGGGTTCGGTGTCTTCACCGTGGCAGCTTCTTTGGTCGCTTTACCCTTCCCAGCTTTGCCTTTATTCTTCTCCGCTGGCATGAAGCTGTTGCAAAGGGCCTGGATCCCATTTTGGAGGTTGGCAACCATTGCTGGTAACAACCCAAATGGTCAACCATAGGCCAATAGAACGGCTGGATAGACGACATTCTTTGCGATGGCCTCCTTGGGAAGAGAAGGGACAACGCATCTCTTTAACCAAAGCATCAGGAATCCCGCAAGCAGACCCCTGTCTGAAATTGGGAACTGTGCCTAGTAGTGGAAGCTCTGAAAGACCGTGCCAGGACCAAATCCTCCTTCATTTGATTCGGTCATGTATGATGTGGCTTCTAAGCTGGAGATATGCTCCTTCACTTCTTCGATGCTAATGGAAAGGCGTCCACGAACCATAGGGAGACTCTCCTTCAGATTAATGAAGAGATAGTCTGCCCACTTCTTATGGCCAATTCCCTAGTTCCTTACACAAGCCAGGTCGGCTCAAATATGATAGTGGCACATCATTTTCCAGTAGGTCTGGTAGATGTGCTCATCCCCGCTTTCAGCATCTTCAATTCCTCAGCAGTAGGGATATATTCCTCATAAGGGACTTCGCCCATTGATAAACCCGATACTTCGAATATCTCATGGAGAGCAATTCCAAGCTCACCCACCGGTGTAAAGAAGGTGCCGGTCTCAGGGATATACATCTCCAGTAGGCAGAATAAGTGGTATGCACTTTGAGGCAAGCCAAACTGGATGTTTCTAATGGCTTTATATAAGCCAATTTCCTTTAAGGTCTGCTCATGGGTGTCCAGTATGTGTTTGACAAGTCTGAACCACAACATGTTGCACGAGGAGTGGACCCATCCAAGCATTCTAAAGTCTTTAGCAGGGTACTGACCACCCTTGGCCAAGAATTCACTAAGGAAGGTCTTAGCACGATTCGGGACTTCACCAACAGGGTGCTCTTTGGTGACTCTGCCTGGGAGGAGCCCCGTAATATATCTGGGGGACCGTCTTGAAAAGCCCCATTCGCACCGAATTTGCCGGTCGCAACACTGTCATACTCACGAGTTAGTTCAAATTCTAACTCGCAGTGGGAAGATAGTCTCTGGAGATATACCAGAGGGTAGTTACGCTCCATGTCAGGCAGAAACATGAGCAGATCCCCGGCTTGGTACAGCCACTTGCCCTCCTCTTCAAAAAGGATCTTATCCGAGTGCTCTATAGCATCTCTAAAGAGGAACCCAGGCTTCTCCAACGCCTCCCAGTTTGTGGCTTCAAAGGGAGCATCCGCGATGATCTCCCGTGCAGTAGCAGGGCTGTATCTGATTAGCTTCTCCCTGCGCTCTCTAAGCCCGGCTTGTACGCAGCAAAAATAGTTGTGAAGCGAAACTGGGTGACTGAGCCTGCACCCCCGCCATAGCCGAAGTGATGCCCTAGGGAGATTTGATTCACTGAATAGCCAACTGCAAGAAGAGAATCAAATAATCAGAAAAAGATTCTTACAAAATCAGGAAAATTGTCTAAGTATGAAAACGCGGAGGTAAGGATAACTACGCGCAAAGTTAAGAAGATAGCCTCGCGTTTTGACAAAACGCGAGGATGATACAATAACTTCGCGTTTGAATAATAAACGCAAAGCTAAGTTGATAAACTCCGCGAGAACAAACGCGAAGTAAAATTGTAACCTCGCGTGAGAACGCGACAGCTATCAAAAATAACTTCGCATTTAAAAACGCGGAGATAACGCAATAGCTTCACGTAGAGAAAGATCAAAGATCTTTTCCTTCTTCTCCAAGCCATTTGGCCGGAGTACGGCGATCTCGCCGGAAAAAAAGATGATTAACTGGTTAAAACCGAGCCAAATCACTCTAAAAATGTTCTAAAAAGCCCCAAAAAGTGAGGTTCTTACCTTCGATAGGCGAGGCGTGGACTGGCTCGCCGTTGCCACGGCCGCTACCGCCGCTGCTTGCGCCAGTCGCCAACGGCGAGGCTGCAGGTGAGGAAGCGCGAGTCTTGGGTGCCATTGCTTACGAAATCTTGAAGAAATTCGGTTGAAATTGAGCGGGTCGCCTGAAATCGCCTAAATTGTCGGTCGCCTGAAGTTCTTGATTTATTCAAATTCTTCAGATGAGTGAAGAAGAAAGAGTTAAAACTCCATTTAAATGAAGAAAATCGCCTCTTGGTATTCAGTGCGATAATCGGAGCGACTAACTGATTAGTTACTCTCTAAAACGCGAAGCTATTAGCTTCGCGTGGTCATCTGAAATGCGAAGCTATTAGCTCCGCGCAACTATGCAAAACGCGAAGCTAACTTGGTATTTTAGCTACGTGTTTCTATGAAGCTTAAATGATCCTTATCTGATCATTTTAGGTACTAACAAGTCTAAGTTACGTAAATGAGCCTTAGATTGTTTTACCAAAACTATGAACCATCTATTTGTTGAGCAAGCAAAATTCTTGAAGCCAACAGATAAAGAGAAAAGGAATTATCTTTATTCATGAAGCAAAATATTACAGAAGAAGAGGGAGTTATAGCTCTCCCAAAAGCTTCAACCTATTCATCGACTCATCAATAACTCGACAACGAGTTTCCTCCATGGAGTGTTGAAATTCCCTGGTTCACACGCAAAAGATCTCTTCTGCAAATATTAACTATGATCTGTTTAAAATTCTTAGTGGATCATCTGAAGATACTGCTACAAGAATCCTAATGAAGATGCACAAGTTGGATTTGACATGCTACAAGCCCTTAGATGATCATCTCTATTGCTTTGGAAAGCAACAGAGATTGTCATCTAACAGAAATGGTCCTCAAGAAAACTTAATGAACTGCCGCAGAGTTCTTGTAACTCCTTCAAAAGTTTATCTTTTGGAGCCAAAGCTTGAATCCTGCAACTATGTTGTAAAGCATATGCTTCTAGTTTCCTTAGAGTTACTTTTGCTGACGAAGATCGGAAGAGCCACATGCACTCCTCTTCAAAAAGGATCTGGTCCGAATACCCCACTGCAAAAGAAGAATCAAGAGTTAGAGAAAACTCGAAAAATCTTCTAAGTGTAAAAACGCGGAGTTGAAAATAACTTCGCACATAGCCTCGCGTTGAAAAGTGACTGCTAGTCAAAATAGCCTCGCGTTGAAACGCGACTGCTAGTCAAAATAGCCTCGCGTTGAAACGCGACTGCTAGTCAAAATAGCCTTGCATTTGTTGGCGGTGAAAATTTCTAAGTAAATAGAGTTTTCCACAACTGAACACAGAGCTAACTCCGCAGCCCCGCGTTTGGCTATTTTTAGCCTCGCGTTTGAGAAAAACGTGGAGCTAATCAATAGTTCCGCATTCTGGTTCTTTAGCTCCGCATTTTGATGAGATTATCTCTGCATGAGTAGACAACCAGAATCTCAAATTGATTGAGATTAAGATTTGGGCTTATCCATATACCCAAATTAAGTCCGATCAGAACTAAAAATCAAGAGATTTAAATCAAAACTAAGATATTTGATTGGAATCCTTGATGAGAACAAATTCTATTTAGATAGAAACTCTCAAATCATCCTAAGGCTATAAATACCCTCTTGGGAAAGCCCTAGGGGTCTTTCGATCTTCCTTTCTTCTTTTCGGCATCTTGGAGAAATCAAGTTACGCATAGAGCCTTGAGTTTATGAAAGACCAGAGAAGATCGTCTACAGTCGGTCGTCATCTTCAAGAGAGAAGATTTCGACGTCAGATCGTCCAAAGGAGCTGCTTGACAGATCCCATCGCCACAGATCCCACACTATTTTGTAAAAGAGTGCGATTGAGATATAAAATCCTCTCGTTTGTTCTTTCTTTCTCTTGTTCTCTTCTGTTGTAATTCGAGTTTATTCAATGGAAGGAAGGCGAAGAAATTTCGTTGCGAACAAACTGGCGACCACAGTGGGAGAAGTCTCTTTCATCGAAAAAGAGATCGTGGTGCAATCTGACGTCGAGAAGATCGGATCTGACGTAGATATGCTCGTCGTTGAAATCGACCAGCAGAAGTACGAGGAGTACCTCTCCTCTGAATCAGGTAACTTGAACGAAATGCCACTATCGTCGCGTGCACTCCAATACCCGAGGAACGGGTTAAAAGGTATCCACCGATGAACGGGGATCCTTGGAGACCGCAGCCATAGAACCGGTGTTTGGACAGGAAATCCTAGCAGAGGGTGTCCCCCTACTGCTGAAGAAGACCTGGGAACTGGATTGACCAGAACCCAACTCCGAAACAGAAATCAGAGAACAAGGCGAAAAGCCCTCAAAGCCCGCCTTGGACGCGGAGCTAACATCAAAGAACGCGAGGCTATGGTCCCTCGCAAACTGGCTCGTGCTAATCGTGAGACCAGTCATTATCGCGTTAAATGCGAAGTTACAACTAGCGTTGATCGCAAGGAAAAGCCAGCGTGTGATACTCCGCACATGGCTATTACTGAGCTTAGCGAGAAACGTGAACCTAGTAAGATTTGCGCTAGTCGCAAAGTTTCTGACACTCGTGAGAAACGCGAGTATAAAATCTCCTTAAAGCCAGCATGTGATTTTCCATACGAGGCTACTACTGGGCTTAGCAATAAACGTGAAGCCAGTAGCACTTGCGAGAAACGCAAGACTTTTGACACTCGCAAGAAACACGAGAATAAAATTTCCTTACAGCCAGCTTATGATTCTCAACGCGAGGCTAATACTGAGCTTAGCGAGAAATGCGAAGCCAATAGTACTTGCGAGAAATGCAAGATACCTCACCTCCACGTAAATCGCGAAGATGATTGGCAGATTGTCGTCAATCGTAAAAATCGCGCTAGACGCGAAGTTATGACTTGTGTTAATCACAAGAATAAGCCAGCGTGCAGGAATTTTCTTTCGCCGGGGCTAAGATCCCAGAAGAGAAACTTCTGAAGGCACGCCAAGCCAGTGTAAAACGCAAGGCTAACAAAGCAAAACGCGAGGCTAGCGTAGCAAAACGCGAAGCTAATTTTCAGCCCCGCGTTCCAAAACGCGAAGCTGTTTCTAAGCTCCGCGTTGATCAACCTGACTACAGAATTAGGGCTGATCGTCGCGTCAGTGGACCAGCACTGGACTCCAGTGATCCTAAGAAGCTTCAGTGGGTTCCTAGACCCTCTCAAAAGTTGGATGGGTCCCACGACTCCAAGGCTAAGGTCACTGACCTCAGGGAGTATCTATCTAAGAAGAGAGGCATAAAACAAGTTCAAGCTGAACTTGTCTGTCACTGCCAGCAGCTTATGACAGCAGGTATCCGCTGTAATGGACAACTGTGGCTGCAGCAAGAGCAGGGTATTGGTGTTCGACCGATTAACCGAGTCGGACAAGAACCCTACTAAGAAGACAAAAACCGCTTCCTTAAAAGAATGGAGAGCTGTAACCTTCAATATGGTGGAAAAAGGGAAGAAGGTTGTAGAGACGGATGATGATTCAGAATCGAGTGATGAGGAACCTCATCACATCACTCGACTTAAATCAGGAGCCGTCCCGCCTCGAAACTATAATAGGCTTATAAGAGGTTCTTATGACGATGACAGCAATAACTCAGCTATAGCTTCACCTCGTTCCTTTGCGTCATCTCGGCTATAAAAGTCAGCATCACATATGGTGGATAAATCCGACGACATCAATCAGAGATTTGAAGCTCAAGAAAGAATTATTCGAGAGCAACAAAAGACGATTGAAGATCTTAAAATGATGCTCTCAAAATTTGTTGAGGATAATGCCAAGAAGGGCAAAGAAACTCTGTTCAATAAAATGAACGAAGAAGAAAAAGAAGAGAAAGCCCACTCGATGCAGAAGGACGAGGATAGATTTTCTTTTCATGATCCACATGGAGAGAAAATAGAAAAATTGCAAAGTCAACTTGAAGCACTGATGCATAAAAAGGAGTTGAAAGAGTCAGGGGTCTCAAGACATATCCACCTAAATGGGATATGGTACTATACCCTCAGAAGTATAAGCCGCTCAAATTAGAGCTATATGACGGGAAGGGATCTCCCAGTCAACACATTTATTACTTCTTGTCCCAAGCAGGACATTTGATGGGTAATGACCCGATAATGACCAAGGTATTCGCAAGTATCTTGCGAGGGCCTGCCTTTACTTGGTTTATGCAGCTGCCCCCAGGTACTATTAATACCTGGTTTGATGTTGAGAAATTATTTCTCTCACGTTTTTTTGAGGATGATACCGAAATTACGGTTCATTCCCTCCTTGCAACTAAACAAGGGGGATAAGAAACAGTGAAAGACTTCATAGAAAGGGTTCCGGGAGAAGTCCGTGCATTGTAAACACGAAATGATCCAAGAAACTCTAGTTGAGACATGTCGACATAATCTTAAGACTAACGTGCTCCTAAAAATGGGGGCCGTAGAGTCTAAAACATGGAGAGATTTGCTCAAACAGGGAAAGCAAACTGAAGATTTGATTCGTCGAGTTGAAGAATCACGTGGATCAAGAAGTACTGGAAGTAGTAGACCATATGTTCAAAATAACAATAAAAATAAAGATAAAGCAGCAATGGCATCAGAGGTAGCTCCACAAAAGACAAATCCACCGAGCCCAAAGCCCCAAAATTACAAGGGCCCATGGAAAAGTAGGCCTCAACAGGAGAGGACCTATACTTTCAAGGCGGAACAGACGCCTACACTCTTCCACCTGCTCTTGAGGAAGGAAATGTTGAAACTTCCGGAGAATAGTAAGCCGGAGGACGCTGGTAAAACCAATGATCCCAATTATTGCCTCTACCACCGGAATATTGGACACCCTACTAGGGATTGTTACCCTCTAAAGAACATAATCCTAGCACTGATAGAAGCTGGAGTTCTAACACTTAAAGAGGAACAAAAGAAAGTCACTGCCAATATGGCAACCATAGTGGTTGGAACCCATGAGTTCCCCGCAGGTGTGACCCTAATTCCAAAGGGGAAGCTGGTTACGAAAAACCATGACCCGCACAATAAGGCTCAAGCAGGACTTGTCGCTGTAACAATCCAAAAAGGGGAAGTTATGTGGGTTCACCCTGATTTACTACAGGATGAGCAGTGGACTACCACAGGGGGTTAAGGGAAAAAGCGGACTGTTAATACCATTTCCGCAGAGATAAAAGAAGAATATATAGTTTCGGGAGCCTTTACAGATTCTGATGAAGAGCCCGAAACAATGGCCACTCATCAAGATGGGGCAGGCCCTTCCGGTACTCGATCTGGAAAAACATATCTCAAGGACTACACCAGAGTACATCCGAAAGATATATATGCGGAACTCGCGAAACCCACAAAACAAAAGGGACTTCGTTTCCAGAAGAATCCTGTTAGAAATGAAGAAGCCAAGGAGACTTCCTTCAAATTCGATATAATAGCTCAGCTAGCTAATATTCTAGCACGAGTAACGCTTTACGAATTGTTGAGATTATCAAAATCAACACGTGAAGCATTAAGAGAGGCTCTGGCAGACTCTGAGTCATTCTTAGCTCAGATCGTCGAGCCGGCTAACAAGGAATAGGACCCTTGCCCTAACTGTCATCAGGTAAGGAGGCAGGTCCCGCAGATTACCTTCTCTCCGGAGGACATGCAGGTAAGGAATATAAAGCATAATAGGCCTTTATATTTCACCGGATAAGTCGGATCCACTAAGATGGAACGCATTCAAATCGATCCGGGGTCTGCACTAAGTGTTATTCCCAGAAGGCTAATGCAACTATTAGGAATATCCCCTCATCATTTGACGCCTACAAACACTACTATCTACAGGTTCAATGCTAACAACAATTGTCCTCTTGGCAAAATCCGACTGCGGTGCCAAATTTGAGATTTAAGGACGGAGGTTACATGCTACGTTATTGATGCAGATATCTCCTACAATATTTTACTGTGACAGCCTTGGATCCACGCTTACATGATAGTCCCGTCGACTCTCCACCAATGCATGAAATATTGCGATGAAGAAAGAGAAGTCCGGACACTAGTTACAGATAAGCAACCATTTAAAGGGCTGGAAAATTACTTCACAGATACTTTACTTTACAAGCCAGCCCACGAAGTCTCCAATGACAATCTTAGTAAACCTCAAAAGCGTGACGAAAGCGGCAACGAGGCGGATACTGAGCACGAGCTTCCTGAAGAAGACGATGGGGGTGATTATGAAATCAACCCTCACTTAGATTTTAGTTTGAGTCTTGATAATAATATAGCTGATGTAATAGAGAGTGAGTGGGTTATCAATGAAAACATAAAGTTAATCTACGAGCATGCTGTAGCTACTGAGTCTGAACCCTCTTGTACTTCCACTGAAGTTGATGACCTGTCCGAACTTGAAGTTCTGGCAGCATACCATTTGCCCCTCAGGTCATCCCTCCTCTCTCAATCAAAAAGAACTAAGGGACAAGGTCACTTCTTTGAGGTGCCTCCTCGACAGAGGTCCCAAAAGCCGATCATGTTCGGCAAAGTAATTACGTCACCTCGACAAAGACAAAGCAGTGAAAGTGATAAACAAACATCACCTCAATTTCACTTATATGAACAGAAATCCAGGCAAATGATGGAGAAAATGGGTTATAATTTCACCCAGAAACCGGGGTTAAAGTTTAGAAAAGGGCGACGGAATCTCATACCCTTATTTAGACCGAGAGGAAAGAGTCCAGACTATTATAAAAAGACTCGCAGGGGGTTGGGCTATGTATCTACCCCTCCCTCACCTCCATGCCAATATGAGGAAAGTTCTTCGGCCGATGATGATTTATCTCCACTTGATCATGACTCGAATCAAAGTACTGGCGCTTGGTTTCAATCTTTGATAGCTAATATGGTTTCAGCCGCACCAAGCGACGAGGAACCAATTGATGTTCAAGATGATTCCTGGGCTAAGCATATGGACACTCTCTGGGATGTCCGCTTTGAACAGCATGATCTGCCAAAAGAAGACAAATTGGTACAAGTTAATATGGGAATGGAAGAAAATCTGAAACCCATTTTCATAAGCGACACGCTAACTCCCTTGGAAAAAGAGGAACTTATATCTCTTATCAAAGAGTATATAGACGTGTTCGCATGGAATTATGAAGACATGCCCGGGCTTGATACTCAACTTGCCACGCACCGGTTAAATATTAAAGAAGATGCCAAACCAGTTAAACAACAGCAAAGGCGTTTTCGACCGGAATCGATGGAGGCAATAGTTGCCAAGGTCAACAAGCTTATAAAATCTGGATTCATCCGTGAAGAGCAACATCCTGATTGGGTGGCTAGCATAGGCCGGTTCGTAAGAAGAACGGCAAAATCCGGATATGCATCAATTTTCAAGATCTGAATGCTACATGTCCTAAGGATGAATTTCCACTCCCTATCACCGATGTGATGATTGATAATACTTGTGGTTATGAGAGGATATTCTTTATGAATTGCTTCTCAGGCTATAACCAGATTAAAATGCACCCAGATGATGAAAAGCACACGGCTTTCAGAATGCCACTGGGGGTATAATGTTATACAGTAATGCCTTTCGGATTGAAGAACGCTGGTGCCACTTACCAACGAGCGATGAGTGTCATATTCAAAGAACACCTGTGCAAAACGGTAGAGTGTTACGTGGATGACTTAGCGGTCAAAAGCAAGAACAAAGAAGATCATCTTGATGATTTAAGAGCTGTCTTCGATCTTATGCAAAAATATCACTTGAAGATGAATCCCACTAAGTATTTTATGGGGGTGTCCAGCGGGAAATCCTTGGGTTCATAATAACCTCAAAATGAATTTTCCTTGACCCCGAAAAGGTGAAAGCGATTAGTGAAATGCCACCGCCCCGCAATCTTAAGGAATTAAGGGGGTTGCAAGGAAAGTTAGCCTATAACCAGCGCTTCATCTCCAATCTATCAGGGCGATGCCAGCCGTTCTCCAGACTCATGAAAAAGAGGGTTTCTTTCGTATGGGATGAGGCATGTCAACAGGCGTTTGACGATCTCAAAGAATATTTCACTAAACCTCCTGTTCTTATGGCACCGACCCCTGGGCAGCCATTTCTTATATATGTAAGAGCCATGGATGATGCGTTAGGATCATTACTTGCTCAGTATAATGAGCACGGCCATGAACACGCCCTTTATTACTTAAGCAGGACAATGATCGGAGCCGAGCGTCGGTATACCCCGATTGAAAAAGAATATTTAGCCCTAGTGTTCGCTGTTCAGAAAATGCGACAATATCTTTCAGGGCAAACGATACATGTCATCTCACGGGTCAATCCCTTGAAAATCCTGATGACAAAATCAGGATCCTTAAACGGCCGATTGGTGAAATGGGCATTATTGCTATTGCCATATGATATACACTTCGTCCCTCAGAAAGCCATGAAGGGACAGGCGATCGCCGATTTCCTTACAGACCATCCAATTTGGTCCAAATCAACACAGTTAGCAAAGAACAACCATGTCAAATATTTTTTGATGGTGCTGCCAGACGATCTGCTGCTGGAGTGGGGGTTGTGCTAATATCCCCACATAAACATATATTGCCTAACGGTTACTCATTAACAGAACCGTGCATGAATAATGTGGCTGAATATAACGCGCTCATTATCGGCTTAAAAATGGCTCTGCAGCTGGGGGTGAACCATCTAGAGGCATATGGAGACTCTAAAATCATCGTCAATCAGATAACAGGTGAGTATGAAGTCAGACATGAAGCCCTCATCCCCCATGATCAGCTAGCTATTGAGCTAGCAGGATATTTTGAACAATTTTATATATATCATATATCTCGGAATGAGAACGTCTATGCAGATGCTCTTGCTGCGTTAGCTGCAACATTGGCAATCCCGCCAGGTGAAGCTAAAAACATTATCATTGGTAGCAGAGAACTCCTCCACCCAGGCACGGTTTCCCAAACCGAAGAGGTGTGACAGACAGGTCTAATACTGGAGCGCCGAGATTGGCGATTTCAATTGTAGATTACGCCCTACATGGGATACTACCAGAGGATCCAAAGGAGGCCGCCTCGATAAAGAGGAAGGCTCCGAGATTCTACTTTGATCGTACACTTCAGACTTTATATAGAAAATCAAATGATGGTCTGCTATTACGCTGCATATCAAAAGCAGAAGCAGATGAAGTGCTGAAGGAAACACATGATGGAGCATGTGGAACTCATCAGTCCGGTCCAAAACTCGGAGACCGCATAAGAAGGCTGGGATATTACTGGCCGAACATGATTACAGAGGCAATAGCATACGCCAGACGATGCCATGCATGCCAAGTACATGCCAATTTTATTCATCAACCCCCAGAATACTTGTACAATACTGTTGCTAGTTGGCCGTTTGAGGCATGGGGAATGGATATTGTGGGGCCAATAACTCCCCCGTTATCCAGAGGACATTGGTTTATTCTTGCAATAACCGATTATTTTTCAAGATGGGCTGAAGCCGTGCCCATGAGAGAGGTGAAAACGACAGATGTGATTAAATTCATCGAGCATCATGTCATTTATCGTTTTGGCGTCCCCCGAAGGATCATTCATGATAATGGACCGCAATTCATCAGCCAAGGATTCTCAAGATTCTGCGATAAATTTAGAATCAAAGATATTGCTTCAATGCCATATAACCCCGCGGCAAATGGGTTAGCCGAAGCTTTCAACAAGACAATCATTAAACTCCTTTGGAAGTTTGTCTCCTCTAACAAAAGGGACTGGGATGAAAAGCTGGGAGAGTGTTTGTGGGCTTATCGCACCACCATTCGCACTCTGACAAAAGCTACCCCGTTCTCCTTGGTTTACAGAAGTAAGGCCGTCTTGCCTCTTGAAATCCGGATACCATCTTTGAGAGTGGCCTTAGCCACAAAGATGACGATAGAAGAGCGCCATCAACAAAGATTGCAAGAACTAGAGGCATTAGATGAAAAACGTCTCAGGGCTCAGCAACAAATTGAGTTGTATCAAGCCCGAACCTCGAAAACGTTCAATAAGAAAGTTAAACCAAGGACCTTTAAATAAGGAGACTTGGTTCTGGCTATTAAAAGGCCAATGATTCTAACCCACAAAACTAAGGGTAAATTTGAACCCAAGTGGGAAGGACTGTTTGTTGTGGAGACGGTATACTCGAGTGGAGCCTATCGCTTAATGAATCAGAACGGTGATAGAATGATGATGCCGATCAACGGTAAATTTCTGAAGAAATACTATGCCTATACTAAACCAGAATGATGACAGAGTAACTGTCACATCTAGTCCAGATCACTAGGAGTATAACCATCCACTTGTTCAAGTTACGCAGATGAGCACTTGGACTTCTTTTCTTAAAAACTAGGCATGCGCAATTTGGCGCCTCTGCCGAAATCTGATGATCCTGACCCGATCATCTTGGTGTGTGCAGTTCAAGTTACGCATGAGAGCCTTGAACCGCCCCCATTTGTTTAAGTTACGCAGATGAGCACTTGGACTTCTTTTCTTAAAAACTAGGCATGCGCAATTTGGCGCCTCTGTCGAAATCTGATGATCCTGACCCGGTCATCTTGGTGTGTGCAGTTCAAGTTACGCATGAGAGTCTTGAACCGCCCCCATTTGTTCAAGTTACGCAGATGAGCACTTGAACTTCTTTTCTTAAAAACTAGGCATGCGCAATTTGGCGCCTCTGCCGAAATCTGATGATCCTGATCCGGTCATCTTGGTGTGTGCAGTTCAAGTTACGTATGAGAGCCTTGAACCGCCCCCATTTGTTCAAGTTACGCAGATGAGCACTTGGACTTCTTTTCTTAAAAACTAGGCATGCGCAATTTGGCGCCTCTGCCGAAATCTCATGATCCTGACCCGGTCATCTTGGTGTGTGCAGTTCAAGTTACGCATGAGAGCCTTGAACCGCCCTCATTTGTTCAAGTTACACAGATGAGCACTTGGACTTCTTTTCTTAAAAACTAGGCATGCGCAATTTGGCACCTCTGCCGAAATCTGATGATCCTGACCCGGTCATCTTGGTGTGTGCAGTTCAAGTTACGCATGAGAGCCTTGAACTGCCCCCATTTGTTCAAGTTATGCATATGAGCACTTGGACTTCTTTTCTTAAAAACTAGGCATATGCAATTTGGCGCCTCTGCCGAAATCTGATGATCCTGACCCGGTCATCTTGGTGTGTGCAGTTCAAATTACGCATGAGAGCTTTGAACCGCCCCCATTTGTTCAAGTTACGCAGATGAGCCTTGGACTATTTTACCTAAACAATGAAATCTTTTTTATGACAAGTTATCTGTTAAGCAAACAAATTTTGTAGCCAAACAGGTAAAAGAATCAAAAGATTACCTTTATTCATAAGGATGAAGTTATAAAAAATCAGTAAAGTTTCCTCTTTTATTACAAGTTCTTATTACAAAAAGAATGAAGAATAAAAGAATAGAAAGAAAGTTATGAATCTCCTAGAAGCCTCAATTTATTTGTCGTCTCGTCAATCACTAGACGACGAGTTTCCTCCACGGAGTGTTGGGCCTGCCGGCGTAAATCATCGTCGTTTATTGCCAGTTACTGGGCCAACCGCTGGCGAGATTCTTCAATAGTATGGCTTCTTATTTGGCCCTCCTGTTCGAGCTGTCCTTATTGAAAAATCAGCTTTTTCCGTTTCTTAACGGATTCTCCTAACCGAGACTCGCTGGATTCTAGAATAGCTCGAGCCTTAGCAATGGTCTCTCTGGCCCTAACATGGCAGCCTGATTGCCCTCAATCTTGAAGTCCACTATCTCTAACCCCCTGAGGATTGATTTTTGACTGGCTCGTAGCTCTGCCAACTCCCGAGACCAGACTTCTTCTTGGCGCCTCAATTCCTCTTAACGAGCCACCAACTCTGCCCGAAGCCACGCCGACTCGATCTCAGTAATTGCTTCCACATCCGCTTGGCGAATTGTGTTTAGCGTATTCACCTGTTCTTCTAAAACTTCAAGGCGGGCTCGACAGGGAGCTGCTCGGTCACGTCTTCCAATCCTTTCAATATTATCCAGATAGCTGGACAACATTGGACGTCCAAGATTAAAGAAATCTCTTTCGTCCAGGATCATTCCGATACACCTCCTCAGTAGCCGCAAAAAGTCATTTACACTATGATTGAAGAATTCTTCAAGAGGGTCCACAGTGTCTGTGTTTAAAGCAGGCATTACTAAGGAAGATGTCGCCGGAGGAGGAGTAGCGTCCGTTGGAGTCGAGGAAGAAGAAGCCCGTCCTTGTACTAGATTCATGACATGAGGGGCCAGTAAAACCAATATGGACTTGGCAGAACTAGAAACCCGAGGAGAAGCATCATTAGTACAGATCACTCGGGCAGCGCCACTAGCAGGGGTAGACGATGGTGTGTCTTCACCCGAAGTTCCTCCCGTGGCAGAAGTGGCTTCGAATGAGAACTTAAAATTTTCTTCATCTCCCGCTAGCGGAGGACTTGGGGCTGGAGGAGTCACCAACGTCTCAACAGTCATAATGGTAAAAGACGTTAATATTGCTGGCTGAGGAGAAGAGGGCACACCAACTACTACCAAAAAAGTTTCCTCAGAGCAGACCATTGGTGTCAGAGACGACAGACTCGGGGATGGCGTAGCTTCTCTTGCTGCAGCCTCGATAACCACCTCTGTCCTATCATCGCTCCCGAGTTCAACGATAGGGAGGACTGAAGAAGGAACAGAGGGAGGAGTTGTCGTGAAGTAGTCTGCGTCAAATTCATTTGCAGAACTAACTAATCCACCCGCTGAGCCAGTGGTGTCCGAATAATCCACCCTCTCCTCAGACTCTCTCCTGGTAGTCGAATGCATCGGCGAGTGGGGCTAACCACCTATAAAAAGAAAACAAATAGTGTTACATATAACGAGGAAATATGAACAAGAAGATAGAATAAAAGAGCCATACCAGGAGAAACAAGTCCAGTGGTCGGACTTGAAGGAGGAGCCATCGCTGTTTCCAGGAGGGCGCCCGCTTCACTACCCAAGGGTTGCGTCGCGGAATAATCAACAGATTCTACTATTGGGGAAGTTAGGACCTCAGTAGCTCTTGGAGCTTCAGCTGGTATACTCTCCTCTCCTGGCGTCGGAGGCAGAGTTGAAGCCAACAAATCTGAAGTAAACTTGGCTGCCACCTCTTGTGGGACTAAGAGGATCCCCGGGGCTAATTTCTATTTCTTTACGCCGATTCGCCTCTTACAGGTTTACGGCATTTAACGGTTGGACTCCGAGGACGGGGAACCAAGTCTTGAGGAGCACCGCCAGCATCAGCGTCATCCTCATCACCATCATTGTCATCAACATCGGAGTCGTCAACATCTGATGGATCAACCGCTGAGCCAAGAAATTCGTCCATTCCTCTTACCCTTATTCTTTTAGCCCCCTTGCGGCTAAAATAAAATGCCTCTATTTCCTTACAACAACTCCGGTTGATGGAAAAATTATGCACATCAGCATTTGCGACACTATACCACATGCAGAAGCTAAGAGTCATGCCTAACTCTGGCAACTTCTGAGGCAGGAGGAATTCAGCTCTGGTTCCACCAGCTACAAAGTGGAACCAGCCGCGGGCGCCCTCGTACAAGTTCCCTTCATAAGCCAGATCCTTGTTCGGATTACCCACATAAAGTTGAGAATATCCAAATTGGCGAGCGAAGCGGCTTGGGGTGTATAGTTCAACATAACACTTGGTGTCTTAACAATACACCAAGTGCCCGGATCGGATATTAAGGAGCCACTAGAACACTCCTGAAGATAAAACGGTAAAATTATCTGCTCCCAAAGTATCCTTGAACTTCGACCCGTGTTCCCCACCAGGAAAATCCGGGAAACATCGGAAGATCTCATAATTTTGGTGATGGCGGAACGTCTTCCGGATTTGCGACATATGATGACTTTTCCATGTAGAGCGTTCATATAGCTCCGCAAGGAGAGGCTTGTCAGCAGAGTGGTGTTCGGCCGCACTCATTAAAGAGGGACAATGCATAACGAGCCACGCCATCAAATAAGTGTAAGGCATATCCACCCTGGGGTTTGGAGCCTTCAACTTGACAGTCTCCTTTGCCTTGCCTTTTCCTTGCCCTTTTCCCTTGTAAGTAGAAATAAAACCATTACAGAACTCTCGCAGTCCCCTCTGCAGGTTGCACACCATCGCGGGAAGGAGTCCGAAAGGTCGGCCATATGCAAGAAGAACTGCGGGATATACCACGTTTATTGCAATTGCCTCCTTCGGCAAAGACAGCACGACGCATCTTTTTAGCCACAGCATCAAGAATCCGGCAATGAGACCTCTATTGGATATGGGGAACTGAGCTTAGTAGTGGTAGCTCTTGAAGACTGTGCCAGGGTTGAATCCGCCTTCATTGGATTCAGCCGTATAAAATATAACACGAGTTTTAGCAATACGGCGATCGATCGCCTTGACATCAGTAGGGGCGTAGCCATAAACTGTTGCGAACTATTTTTGGAGTTTAAGTTGGCAAAAAGGTAATCGGTCCATTTCTTGTGACCAATACCCTGATTACGCACACCTGTCATGTCGGCACAGATACGGTAATGACACATCATCTCGCAGTAAGTGGTGTAGATGTACTCGTCTATCACCTTCAGCAGATTCAGCTCTTCGGTGGTGGAGATATACTCTTCATAAGGGACTTCGCCCATTGACAACCCGGATACTTCAAACATCTCGTGGAGAGCAAATTCCAGCTCACCCACTGGTGTAAAGAAAGTGCCAGTCTCAGGGTTGTACATCTCCAAGAGACCGAAAAAGTGATAGGCACTCTGAGGAATCCCGAATTGAACATTTCTGATACCTTTGTATAAGCCAATTTTTCTCAGAACTGGTTCATGGGAATCTAGTATGTATTGGACAAGGCGAGCCCACCACATATTGCCAGAAGAGTAGACCCAGCCAGGCATCCTGAAATCATTGGCTGGGTATTGACCTCCCTGCTCCATGAACTCGCTTAGGAAAGTTCGTGCGCGAATTGGGACCTCTCCTATTGGGTGCTCCTTAGTGATTCTTTCAGGAAGCAACCCAGTGACACATCTTGTGGGACCATCTTGGTAAGCCCCGTGTGTGCCCAATTTGCCCGTAGGGACACAATCGTATTCTTGGCTCAGTCCCCACTCCAATTCACGGTGCATGGCTAGCCTTTGAAGATAGACTAGAGGGTAGCTACGCTCCATGCTGGGCAGAAACATTAGCAAATCGCCAGATTGGTAAAGCCACATACACTCTTCTTCAAAGAGTATCTGGTCTGATTGCCCCCATTGCGTCTCCAAAAAGGAACGTTGGTTGCTCCAACACTTCCCGGTTCATAGCTTCAAAAGGAGCATCCGTTATGATTTCCCGTGCGGTAACAGGGCTGTATCTGATCAGCTTTTCCCTGCGCTCTCTCAAACCAGGCTTGTAGGCAGCAAGAACAATGGTGAAGCGAAACTGGGTGACTGATTTTGCACCCCCGCCATAGCCAAAATGATGCCCTTGGGAGATTGGATCCACTAAGTAACCAACTGCAAAAGAGGAATTAAGAATTAGGAAAATTTCTACAAATCAGAAAATTTTTCTAAGCATGAAAACGCGGAGCTAGGGATAACTCCGCGCTAAGTTAAGAAGATAGCCTCGCATTTTGGCAAAATGCGAGGATGATAAAATAACTTCGTGTTTATGAACGCGAAGCCAAAACTCTAACCTCGCGTCCGAACGCGATAGTTAGCAAAAATAACTTCGCGTTTAAAACACGGAGATAACGCGATAGCTTCGCGTGGAGGAAGATCAGAGATATTTTCCTTCTTTTTCAAACCATTTGGCTGGAGTACGGCAATCTCACCAATAAGAAGAGATGACTGGCCTGTGAAAACTGAGCCAAATCACTCTAAAAGTGTTCAAAAAAGCCCCAAAAGTGAGGTTCTTACCTCCGATAGGCGAGTCGTGGACTGGCTCGTCGCCGCCACGGCCGCTGACGCCGCTGCTCACGCCGGCCGCCAACGGCGAGGATGCGCGAGAGGAAGCGCGAGTCTTGGGTGCCATTGATCTTGAAGAAAACGGAGAGAAATCGACGAAAAACTTGGAGAAATCGATCAGGTCGCCTGAATCGCCTGAGCTCTAGTCGCCTGAGTTCTTGAAATCTCTTCTAATGGAATAAGGAAGAAAGAGTTTAAAACTCCATTTAAATGAAGAAAACCGCCTCTTGGTATTCAGCATGAAAATCGGAGCGACTGATTGATCAGTTACTCTCTAAAATGCAAAGCTATTTAGCTTTGCATGATCATCTAAAACGCGAAGCTATTAGCACCGCGTAACTGTGCAAAACGCGAAGCTAACTTGGTATTTTAGCTACGCGTTTCTATGAAGCTCGGACTTAGGCATGTACAATTTGGCGCCTCTGCCGAAATCTGATAATCATCACTTGATTATCTTGGCATGTGCAGTTCAAGTTACGCATCAGAGCCTTGAATTGCCTCCATTAAAACTAAGGCATGTGAGATTAAGCGCCTCTGTCTAAGTGAAATGATCCTTATCTGATCATTTCAGGTACTAACAAATCTAAGTTACGCAAATGAGCCTTAGATTGTTTTACCAAAATAATGAATTATCTATTTGTTGAGCAAGCAAAATTCTTGAAGCCAACCGATAGAGAGTCAAAAGAGTTATCTTTATTCATAAAGTAAAAGATTACAGAAGAAGAGGGAGTTATAGCTCTCCCAAAAAGCTTCAACCTATTCATCGACTCAATAACCCGACAACGAGTCTCCTCCATGGAGTGTTGAAATTCCCTGGTTCACATGCAAAAGATCTCCTCTGCAAATCTCAACTATGATCTGTTTAAAGTTCTTAGTGGATTATCTGAAGATACTGCTACAAGAATCCTAATGAAGATGCACAAGTTGGATTCGATATTCTACAAGCCCTTAGATGATCATCTCTATTTCTTTGGAAAGCAACAGAGATTGTCATCTAACAGAAATAGTCCTCAAGAAAATTTAATGAGCTGCCGCAAGGTTCTTGTAACTCCTTCAAAAAGTTTTTTGGAGCAAGGACTTGAAACCTGCAACTATATTGTAAAGCATATGCTTATGGCTTCCTTAGAGTTACTTTTGCTGATGAAGATCGAAAGAGCCACATGCACTCCTCTTCAAAAAGGATCTGGTCCTAGTACTTCACTGCAAAAGAAGAATCAAGAGTTAGAAAAGTTTTACAAAAACTCAAAAAATCTTCTAAGTATGAAAACGCGGAGCTAAGGATAAACTCCGCTCGCAGTTGAGGAAATAGCCTCGCGTTGAAACGTGACTGCTAGTCAAAATAGCCTCACGAATGAAACGTGACTGCTAGTCAAAATAGCTTCGCGAATGAAACGCGACTGCTAGTCAAAATAGCCTCGCGATTGAAACGCGACTGCTAGTCAAAATAGCCTCACGAATGAAACGCGACTGCTAGTCAAAATAGCCTCGCGATTGAAACGCGACTGCTAGTCAAAATAGCCTCGCGATTGAAACGCGACTGCTAGTCAAAATAGCCTCGCGATTGAAACGTGACTGCTAGTTAAAATAGCCCCGTGTTTCAAATGCGAGGATGACGCGATAACTTCGCGTAAGAAAAAGACCAGAGTTCTTCTCTGTCTTCTCCTTTCGTCCCAAGCCTTATGGCTGGAGAATGGCGATTTTGCCAGTTCAAAAAATAGTTGGTCGGTTAAAACCGAGCCAAAACACTCCAAAATTGATCTAAGGAGTTTAAAAGTTGAAAATTTTTGCCTCCGATTGGTGCAACATGGACTAGTTCGCCATTGTGGCCACTGCCTCGGCCGCTGCCGCCACTGCTAACGCTGGCCGCTGATGGTGAAGAGGCGTCCAATGCCGTACTCTTCTTAGATGACATCCTAGTGATGAAAAATCTTTGGAAAGTCAAAGGAAGTTCGGTTGAAGATCATCTCTTCAAACTGATTCGCCTGAATCGCCTGAGCTCTAAGCTTTTGAAATTCTTCAGATGAAATGAAGAAGAAGAAGAGCTTGAGGCTCTATTTAAATGATCCACCTCTTAGTATTCGGCGCGAAAGTCAGAGCAGGAGTAATTACTGAGCAATTACTAAGTAATTACTGAGTAGTTAATAAGTAATTACTCACTGAAATGCGAAGCTATTTAGCTCCACGCAAAAGAACAAAACGCGAGATAAACTTGGTATTTTAACTCTGCGTTTTCAGCTTAAAAATCCAAAGTATTTCAAAATTTGTTAAGTTCTAAGCCATTTTGAAAACTTTGGAGGGGGTTCTGTTGGCGGTGAAAATTTCTAAGTAAATAGAGTTTTTCACAACTAAATGCGGAGCTAACTCTGCAGCCCCGCATTTGGCTATTTTTAGCCTCGCGTTTGAGAAAAACGCGAAGCTAATCAATAGCTCCGCGTTCTGGTTCTCTAGCTCCGCGTTTTGATGAGATTATCTCCGTATGAGCAGATAACCAGAATCTCAAATTGATTAAGATTAAGATTTGGGCTTATCTAAATACCCGAATTAAGTCCTATCAGAACTAAAAATCAAGAGATTTAAATCAAAACTAAGATATTTTATTGGAATCCTTGATGAGAACAAATTCTATTTAGATAGAAACTCTCAAATCATCCTAAGGCTATAAATACCCTCTTAGGTAAGCCCTAAGGGTCTTTTTGGGTCTTCCTTTCTTCTTTTAGGCATCTTGGAGAATTCAAGTTACGCATAGAGCCTTGAGTTCGTGAAAGACCAGAGAAAATCGTCTACAGTCGGCCGTCATCTTCAAGAGAGAAGATTTCGACGTCAGATCATCCAAAGGGGCTGCTTGACAGATCTCATCGCCACAGATCCAACACTATTTTGTAAAAGAGAGCGATTGAGATATAAAATTCTCTCGTTTGTTCTTTCTTTCTCTTGTTCTCTTCTGTTGCAATTCGAGTTTATTCAATGGAAGGAAGGCGAAGAAATTCCGCTGCGAACAGCATTGAAACGTGACTACTAGTCAAAATAGCCTCGCATTGAAACGCGACTGCTAGTAAAAATAGCCTCGCATTGAAACGCGACTGCTAGTCAAAATAGCCTCGCGTTGAAACGCGACTGCTAGTCAAAATAGCCTCGCATTGAAACTCGACTGCTAGTCAAAATAGCCTCGCGTTGAAATGCGACTGCTAGTCAAAATAGCCTCGCGTTGAAACGCGACTGCTAGTCAAAATAGCCCCGTGTTTCAAACGCGAGGATGACGCGATAACTTCACGTAAGAAGAAGACCAGAATTCTTCACCGTCTTCTCCTTTCTTCCTAAGCCTTACGGCAGGAGAACGGCGATCTTGTTGGTTCAAAAATGGTTGGTGTAGATACCAAAAAAAAAAAAAAAAACCTAAATTTGCTAAGTGGGCACACCCGCGGGTGCACCCGCGGGTTGCAACCTCCCAGCGGGTTGCAACCTGCGGGAGCCCCCGCGGGTTGCCACCCGCAGGAGGATTCCCGCGGGTGGCAACCCGCGGGGGCGATCCCGCGGGTTGTTTTCCGTTCTTTCCCGATTATTTGTTTCCTATTTTGGACTGATAATCCGTGATCCGATTTTTCAGGAGAGAATTGAGCCGGATTTGGAGCTTCTTCGGTCTATAAAATACAGAAATTTAACCGGGGAGAGGAGGGGAGGGGACTTTTGACTTTTGGATTCTTGGACTTTGGGAAGATTTCGGGCGAGCTCGGGAAATTGAGAAGCGGAGCAGAGCAATCTCTTCCAGTCGGACGGTCAACGGAGGCAGCAACAAGACTCCACCGCCACCCGAACCCACGAAAAAAAGGGAATAAATTAATATTCCCGTTCTTGTAATTCTTCGGAATTTTTGTAATCTCAAATCCTCGTTGTAATCAAATAATTTTTGCAATGGAATCAAAGATGCAATTTTTGGGCGTACAAGAACTGGCAACCACAGTGGGAGCTCCTCTGTTTACCACAGAGAATTTGGTGGCGCAGTCCGACCGGGTGCCGATTGGCTCAATGGTTGAGACGCTGGTCATAGAAGTTGACCAGCAAAAATATGAGGAATTTCTTTCCTCCTCTGATTCGGAGCCTAGGCGTCATCGCCGGGTGACGATGAAAAAAGGTGAGGCGTCATCGCCCACCGGAAAGGCGTCATCGCCTATGAGAATTTATGAGGCGTCATCGCCCGTTCGAACTGACAGGACGTCATCGTCTGTCAAGAACACGGCGTTATCGCCCATTCCAAAGTCAAGCCAAAAGTCAAACCAGTCCCTGACCCGCTCTCAGAAGAGAAACCTGAGGCGTAAGGCCCAGCGGGTCCACCTCAACAGTGCCTCTGGAAAATTGCGGTCAGAAAATCCAGATCAGGAAACATCAGAGAAGAAAATTTTCAAAAATAAAAATCCGCAGGCAGAAGTGCGGGTTGCACCGCACGGGGGCAACCCCGAGGTCGCAACCGCGGGTGGAAACCCGCGGTTCCAACCGCGGGTTGCACCCCGCGGGGGCAACCCCGCGGTTGCAACCGCGGGTGGAAACCCGCGGTTCCAACCGCGGGTTGCACCCCGCGGGTGCAACCCCGCGGGTGCAACCGCGGGTGGAAACCCGTGGTTCCAACCGCGGGTTGCAACTGCGGGTGGAAACCCGCGGTTCCAACCGCGGGTTGCACCGCGGGTTGTACCCCGCGGGTGCAACCCCGCGGTTGCAACCGAGGGTGCAAACCCGCGGTTCCAACCGCGGGTTGCACACCGCAGGTTGCAACCCGTGGGTTGCACTTCGCAGGAAAAATCAAGGGTTGGTTCTGGTGTCTATTCGGGCACACGCGTAGTGAGCACACAACGCACATCTAACTTTTTGGTTACTCTCTCAGGTGTACCATCCCGTTCCTCTACAGACAAATATAAGGATGTGCTCATGAACTCACCTGAGGATAGATCTTCAAATTTCTCTTCGGATGAACATATTCATGATAGAATCCTCCAGATCCCGAAGAACAAGTCAGATGCGTGCGAGGCCCGCACAACTGCGCAGGCCAGCACACACTCCAGAAGAATCCGCAGAAGGGTTGGAGAACAATCTAATGCTGGAAAAGAGCTCAGCCCTGAAATATTACAAACTCTCCAGTATTATGAACCAAGTTTGCAACGCAAGCGGCGTCAGGTTGCAAATAGGGATAAAGAAGTATCTCAAGACTTGAGAGAATACCTCAATTGGAAGAAGAACTCTGTACAGAATACTCCTCAATGCCAATACGAACAGTTAATCTCAACTGTTCTATCAAACTGCGAGTTCCATCCGAGACGGTCCGTTTTTGAGCGGATCACCGAATCTAAAGGAATACGGACAATAAAGAGGGTGTGCTCTGGAACCGATCTACCTGCTGCCTCATCAAATATGGTTAATAAAGGCAAAAAGGTGGTCGGAAACAACCTCTCGGATAAGGAAATTACTGCAGGGTCAAAAGGAGTTTCTATCGAACCAGAGGACGCGCTTCTAGAAGAAGTCTCTGAAAGGCTTGAGAGACAACAAAAACGTCTCGAACAGCACGAGGAGACCATAGAAGAAATGAAACAACTTTTGATTGAGTTGCTGGCTCAAACTAGAAAGAACCAATCATCGCCGTCCATTTCTAGTCGGCAGAAAGGAAAACGGCCTGTCCAAATAAATGAAGACAGCGAAGACGAAGATGAAGAAGTGCCTCCTCATTCAAGAGAGGAAGAGGAAGTGAAAGTTATCCTCAATCCTCACGCAGAGAAAATAGAGAAGATGGAGAACCAATTACAAGCTCTTCTTCATCGCAAAAAGCTACAAGAGGTGGGGGTAGTCCGTCCATATCCCGTAGAATGGGAGATCGTACCCTATCCTGCAAAATATAAACCGTTGAATCTTCAATCATTCGATGGTAAAAGTTCGCCGCAGCAACACATCTTCTTTTTCCTCTCACAGACAGGACATCTCATGGAGAATGATCCAACTATGACTAGGATATTTGCGAGCACTTTACGGGGGCCCGCATTTACCTAGTTTATGCAACTTCCCTAGGGAACAATTAAATCTTGGGCTGATGTAGAACGTGAGTTCCTAGCCCGATTCTTTGAAGATGATACAGAAGTCTCCATATTATCTTTGCTAGCAGCGAAGCAAGAAGAAGGCGAAACGGTCAAAACTTATGTCGAGCGGTTCCGAGAACTTTCCGTTCGATGCCCACATGGCATGACGCAGGATACGCTTGTGGAAACCTGCAGACATAACTTGTTGACCGATATCCTAGACAAGATGGGTTCGGTCGAATCCAAGTCATGGAAGGATCTGCTTAAGCAGGGTGAACATGCCGAAGAAATACTTCGACGTCTCGAAATGCAACAGTCTGCAACCGGAGACGGTACAAACGAATCTCCATTCTATTTTTCCCGTTCAAAAGGGAAAGACATAACGGCAATGGCGGTAGAAAGTACACCGAAGCAGAAACCATGGCCGACTACAAGCAACACAGCAAAGTCGCCCAGACTTCAAAAGCAGTATTCGTTCAAGGATGAACATACTGCTACTATGTTCAATCTGCTCACCAAACGCAAGATGCTTAAATTGCCGGAGAGCAAGAGACCTGAAGAAGTAGGGAAAACTAACGATCCGAATTACTGCCTGTACCATCGGATTGCAGGTCACCCCACAAAAAATTGTTTTATCTTAAAAGATAAAATTCAAGCGTTGATTGACGCTGGAGCAGTTCAGCTCAAAGCTGAACAAAAAAGGAGTTAGAGCTAACTCCGACACATTTAATGCGTGAGGTCTAAAGGTACCACTTGGGCTCACAACAATTCCCAAAAAAATGGGCTCAAGGTGGTTAATTTAAACCCCCATATATATATATATATATATATATATATATATATATATATATATATATATATATATATATATATATATATAAATGAATCACCCAACGCCGACAAGGCTACGGGAAGAGAATAAATTCTCGCCAACCCCACCATGCTGGGGGTAAAAAGCACGAATTACCCAACGCCGACAAGGCTACGGGAAGAGAATAAAATTCTCGCCAACCCCACCATGCTGGGGATAAAAAGCACGAATTACCCAACGCCGACAAGGCTACGGGAAGAGAATAAAATTCTCGCCAACCCCACCATGCTGGTGGTAAAAAGCACGAATTACCCAACGCCGACAAGGCTACGGGAAGAGAATAAATTTCTCGCCAACCCCACCATGCTGGGGGTAAAAAAGCATGAATCACTCAGCGCCGCTAAGGCAAAGGGAAGAGGAAAAGTTTGGCATTTAAGCCCAAATGAAATCCTCGAAAACTCACTATGCTGAGGATAATAGCATGGCTAGCCCAACTCAAACGGTAGTTGGTAAAGTCAAATCAAACCCGTTGATAGCTGGGGATTTGCTAAAAATCCCACGACAAATCTGCTACAACAGTATTCTTATCCGAATATAAGAATACATCACTGCCCTAAGCTGCTAAGGCAAAGGGAAGAGGAAAAGTTTGGCATTTAAGCCCAAACGAAATTCTCGACAACTCACCATGCTGAGGGGAATAGCATGGCTAGCCCGACTCAAACGGTAGTTGGTAAAGGCTAATCAAATCCGTTGATAGCTGGGGGTTTGCTAAAAATCCTAATCAGATAAATCTCCTGTCACGTTAAGATTTCACCTCTGACAGCAAAACTTTTCTTGTCATTTTCCTCTAACAGAGCAAGCGACACTCCAAAATATTTGTCAAGTTAAAATCATACCTCTGACATCATAATTCAAAATCAAAAGAGATAAAATCCTAATTAAATCGATCCCCTGTCACGTTAAGATTTCACCTCTGACAGAAAAGAAAATTCACACTTCATCAAGTCCAACATTACAACCTCTGATGAACGTGCTTTTGATATCGTTAAGTTGAAAATCACCTCTGACGAAAATCATCTCCCTATCAAGTTAACAGTTACCTCTGATAGTCCGATTCCAAAACTAAATACGTTAACCGTCACCTCTATTTAGTCAGCTTGTCCCTATCACGACCAGATCCTCTGAATAGGTTAAGCTCCAAGACACGTTTAATGTCAGCTCTGTCTTTTCCTGATTCGTCATACTAGATGTCACTGAACGGTTAGGATTAAAATAAGCACGTTAATATTATACCTCTGCTTGACCTAAAATAAGCACGTTAACATTATACCTCTGCTTGTCCTCTAATGAGTACGTTAAAATCATACCTCTGCTTGTTATGGAATAAATAAATATATTAACAGTTATCCCTATCGACCAAATCTTTTAAAAGGTATATAACCAAAATTAAAAAATCCAAAGTATTTCGAAATTCAGTACGGTTCAATACAGAACTTCAAAAACTTTGGAGGGGGTTATATAGATACCAAAAAAAAAAAAAAAAAAAAAAACCTAAATTTGCTAAGTGGGCACACCCGCGGGTGCACCCGCGGGAGCACCCGCGGGAACCCCCGCGGGAAGCAACCCGCGGGAGCCCCCGCGGGTTGCCACCCGCGGGAGGATTCCCGCGGGTGGCAACCCATGGGGGCGATCCCGCGGGTGTCCGTTCTTTCCCGATTATTTGTTTCCTATTTTTGGACTGATAATCCGTGATCCGATTTTTCAGGAGAGAATTGAGCCGGATTTGGAGCTTCTTCGGTCTATAAAATACAGAAATTTAACCGGAGAGAGGAGGGGACTTTTGACTTTTGGATTCTTGGACTTTGGGAAGATTTCGGGCGAGCTCGGGAAATTGAGAAGCGGAGCAGAGCAATCTCTTCCAGTCGGACGGTCAACGGAGGCAGCAACAAGACTCCACCGCCACCCGAACCCACGAAAAAAAGGGAATAAATTAATATTCCCGTTCTTGTAATTCTTCGGAATTTTTGTAATCTCAAATTCTCGTTGTAATCAAATAATTTTTGCAATGGAATCAAAGATGCAATTTTCGGGCGTACAGTTGGGAGGTTAAAACCGAGCCAAAACACTCCAAAATTGTTCTAAGGAGTCTAAAAGTTGAGATTTTTACCTCCAATGGGGGCGGCATGAACTGGTTCACTGCTGTGTCTGCCCGATCGGCCGCTGCTGCCGCTGCTAACGTTGACCGCCGATCGTGAAGAGGCGCGCGACGCCGTACTTTTCTTAGATGACATCCTAATAATGAAAATCTACGGAGAGTCGAAGGAAGTTCAGTTGAAGATCATTCCTTCAACCTGACTCGCCTGAGTCGCCTGAGCTCTGAACTCTTGAAATTCTTCGATTGAAATGAAGAAGAAGAAGAGTTAAAGGCTCTATTTAAATGATCCGCCTCTTGGTATTCGGCGCGAGAGTCGGAGCAGGAGTAATTAATGAGAAATTACTCACTGAAAAGTGAAGCTATTTAGCTCCGCGCAAGTGAACGAAACGCGAGATAAACTTGGTATAAGAACTCCGCGTTTTCAATTTGATGATCCAGAGTATTTCAAAATTTGCTAAATTCTAAGCCATTTTGAAAACTTTGGAGGGGGTTTTGATGGCAGTGAAAATTTCTAAATAAATAGAGTTTTTCACAACAGAAATCGGAGCTAACTCCGCAGCCCCGCGTTTGGCTGTTTTAGCCCCACGTATGAGAAAAATGCGGAGCTAATCAATAGCTCCGCGTTCTTGTCTCTTAACTCCGCTTTTGATACGATTAGCTCCGCGTGAGCAGATAACCAGAATCTCAAATTGATTGAGATTATGATTTGGGCTTATCCAAGTACCCAAATTAAGTCCGATCAGAACTCTAAATCAAGAGATTTAAATCAAAACTAAGATATTTGATTGGAATCCTTGATGAGAGCAAATTCTATTTAGATAGAAACTCTCAAATCATCCTAAGGCTATAAATACCCTCTTGGGGAAGCCCTAGTGGTTTTTCTTTTTTGGCATCTAAAGGTTTTTGAGAAGTTCAAGTTACGCATAGAGGCTTGAACGAACCAAGACCAAAAGAGACCAATTCTACAGTCTGCCGCCATCTTCAAGAGAGAAGAATTCGACGTCAGATCGTCCAAAAGAGCTGCTTGACAGATCCTATAGCTACATAGATCCCACATCATATTGTAAAAGAGAGTGATTGAGATATAAAATCCTCTCGTTTGTTCTTTTTTTTTTCTTGTTCACTTTCGTTGTAATTTAAGCTAATTCAATGGAAGGAAAGCGAAGAAATTCTGCTGCGAACACCGCTAATTTGCATCATCATCCTGTCACCATCCTGCTTCATTAAGTGATAAGCTCCACTAGAGTAAACTGTCTCCACGATGAACGGTCCTTCCCATTTGGATTCAAATTTACCCTTAGTCTTGTGGGTCAGAATCATTGGCCTTTTAATAGCCAGAACCAAGTCTCTTGTTTAAAGGTTCTCTGCTTAACGTTCTTATTGAACGCTTGGGAGACTTGAGCTTGATACAACTCAATCTGTTGCTGAGCCCGGAGACGCTTTTCATTTAGCATTTCTAGTTCTCGCAATGTTTGTTGATGGCATTCTTCCGTCGTTATTTTAGTAGCTAATGCCACTCTTAATGATGGTATCTGGACCTCGAGAGGCAAGACGGCCTCACTTCCATAGACCAAGGAGAAAGGGGTAGCCTTTGTTGGGGTGAGAACGGTAGTGCGATAAGCCTACAAATACTCTCCTAGCTTCTCATCCCAGTCTCATTTATTGGAAGAGACGACTTTTCGAAGGAGTTTAATAATAGTCTTATTAAAGGCTTTGGCCAATCCATTTGCCGCAGGTTATATGGCGTTGAAGTAATATCCTTGATTCTGAACTTATCACAGAATCGTGAGAATCCCAGGCTAATGAATTGTGGTCCGTTATCATGAATGATTCTTCGAGGAACGCCAAAGCGGTAATTGACATGATGTTTAATGAATTTAATAACATCTGTTGTCTTTACTTCTCTCATGGGCACGGCTTCAGCCCATTTCGAAAAATAATCGGTTATTGCAAGTATGAACCGATATCCTCTGGATGATGGGGGATTTATTGGCCCTACAATATCCAATCCCCATGCTTCAAATGGCCAACTAGCAATAGTATTGTGCAAGTATTCTGGGGGTTGATGAATAAAATCGGCATATACCTGATATGTATGACACCGTTTAGCATATGTCATAGCATCGGTAATCATCCTCGGTCAGTAGTATCCTAGCCTTCTTATGTGGTCCCCAAGTTTTGGACCGGGTTGATGAGCTCCACATACTCCATCATGTATTTCTTTCAGCACTTCCTCGGCAACTGCTCTTGAAATGCAGTGCAATAGGAGGCCATTAGTTGATTTTCTATATAAAGTCTGAAGTGTTGTATCATAATAAAATCTTTGGGCCTTCCTTTTTACTGAGGCAGCCTCTTTTGGATCCTATGGCAGTATCCCATATAAGGCGTAATCCACGAACGAAAATCGCCAATCACGGGGTTTCAAAGTTAAGCCTGCTTGGCAAACTTGTCTAGTTTGAAAAACCGTATCTGGATGGAGGAGTTCTCTACCCCCAATAGTTATACTTTTAGCTACACCTAGCGGGATTGCCAATATTGCAGCTAATGGGGCCAGAGCATCCGCATAAATGTTCTCGTTTCGAGGTATATGATAAATGTAAAATTATTCAAAATATCCTGCTAGCTCAATGGCTAATTGATGGTAGGAGATGAGGCTTCATGTTTGACTTCATACTCGTCCGTCATCTGGTTGACGATGAGTTTAGAGTCTCCATATGCATCTAGATAGTTCACCCCTAGTTGCAGAGCCATTTTTAAACCAATAATGAGCGCATTATATTCCGCCACATTATTTGTGCACGACTTTGTTAATGAGTAACTGTTAGACAATATGTGTTTATGTTGGGAGATCAGTACCACCCCCACTCCAGCAGTAGATCATCTAGCAGCACTATCAAAGAACATCTGCCATGATTGTTCTTTGCTAGTTGTGTTGACCTCTAACGTCTGTTTGGAAAGATCTGCTAATGATTTAGGGTTGGACCAAATTGGATAGTCTGCTAGGAAATCAGCGATCGCTTGTCCCTTCATGGCCTTTTGAGGGACAAAGTGGAGTCATATGGTGATAGTAGAAATGCCCATTTCGCTAATCAGCCATTTAATGATCCTGGTTTTGCCATCAGGATTTTCAAGGGATTGACCCGTGATATGACATGAATTGTTTTCCCTAAAAGATAGTGTCGCATTTTCTGGACGACGAACACTAGGGCTAAACATTCTTTTTTGATTGGAGTATACCGATGCTCGGCTCCGATTATTGTTCTACTCAAATAATAAAGAGCATGTTCTTGACCGTGCTCATTATACTGAGCAAGCAACGCTCCTAATGCATTATCCATGGCCCTTACATATATAAAGAACAGTTGTCCTGGGAGAGGTGTCATAAGAACGGGAGGTTTCGTACGGTATTCTTTGAGATCATCAAACGCCTGTTGACATGCTTCGTCCCATATAAAGGAAATCCCCTTTTTCATAAGTCTGGAGAATGACTGGCATCATCCTGATAAATTGGAGATAAAGCGCCGAATATAGGCCAATTTTCCTTGTAAGCCCCTCAATTCTTTAAGGTTGCGGGGGGGTGACATTTCCTTGATCGCTTTTCTTTCTCGGGATCAAGGAAAATTCCTTTCGAAATAATTATGAATCCAAGAAATTTTCTGCTGGACAACCCCATGAAGGACTTAGCAGGATTCATCTTCAAGTGATGTCTTCGCATAAGATTGAAGACTATTCTCAGATCCTGAAGATGGTCTTTTTTGTTTTTGCTCTTGACCGCCAAATCATCTATATAGCACTCTATAGTTTTACGTAGATGTTCTTTAAATATAATGCTCATTGCGCATTGATAGGTGGCGCCGGCGTTCTTCAACCCCAAGGGCATTATCGTATAACAATATACCCCCAACGGCGTTCTGAAAGTCGTGTATACCCTTAACGGATTTCTAAAAGCCGTTTGCTTTTCGTCGTCTGGATGCATTTTAATTTGGTTGTATCCTGAGAAGTCATCCATAAAGGACATTCTCTCATAACCACAGATGTTGTCAATCATTATCTCGGTAATCGGGAGCAGAAACTCGTCCTTAGGGTATGCAGCGTTTAGATCTCAGAAATCGATGCATACCCAAATCTTGTCGTTCTTCTTACGAACTGGCACTATATTGGCTACCCAATCAGGATGTTGCTCTTCACGAATAAATCTGAATTTTATGAGCTTGTTTTACTTCTGCGACTATCGCCTCCATTAATTCCGGTCGAAAACGCCTTTGTTGTTGTTTAACTGGCTTGGCGTCTTCTTTAATATTCAACCGGTACGTGGCAATCTGAGGATCAAGTCCGGGCATATCTTCATAGCTCCATGCGAACTCGTCTATATATTCCTTAATAAGGGATATAAGTTACTCCTTTTCTAAGGGAGTTAATGTGTTGCTTATAAAAATAGGCTTCGGATTCTCTACCATTCCCATATTAACTTGTACTAGCTTATCCTCTGTAGGCGGGTTCTGCTGTTCAAAGCAGACATCCCAGAGGGTATCCATGTGTTTAGCCCAGGAATCGTCTTGAACATCAATTGGTTCCTCGCGCTTTTTGGTACGACTGAAATCATATTTGCGGTTAGAGATTGAAACCAGGCGCCAGTACTTAGATCCAAATCATGATCAAACGGATATAAATCTTCATCGGCCGAAGAGCCCTCTTCGTATTTGTACGGCGGTGAGGGAGGAGTAGATACATAGCCTAACCCCCTTCAAGTTTTCTAATAATAATATGTGCTCTTTCCCCTTGGTTTAAATGAAGATATGAGATTTCGCCGCCCTTTCCCAAAATTTAATTCCGATTTTTGGGTAAAATTATAACCCATCTTTTCCATCATTCGCCGGGATTTCTGCTCGTATAAATGAAATTGTGGTAATGTTTGTTCATCACTTTCACTACTTTGTCTCTGGTTAGGCGACGCAATCACTTTGCTGAAGACAATTGGTTTCTGAGATACCTGTTGTGAAGGTACTTCAAAGAAGTGATCTCGTCCCTTCAATACTTTAGGCCGAGAGATGAGGGATGACTTGATTGGCAAATAATATGCCGCCAGAACTTCGAGTTTGAACAAGCCATCCGCCTCGGTGGAAGTACAAGAAGGCCAAGATTCTGTAGCAACAGCAGGCTCATAGACTAATTTTATATTTTCATTAATTAACCACTCACCCTCTGCTACATCAGTTACATTATTATCAAAATTCATCTTAAAATTTATGTGAGGGTTTATCTCGTAGTCACCCCTATCATCCTTTTTCGGAGATTCATATTCAGTGTCCGCCTCATTGCCGCTGTCGTCGGGTGTTTGAGGCTCTTTATGGTTATTATTACGGACCTCATGGGCTGGCTTGTAGAGCATGTCATCAGTGAAATAATTTTCTAGCCCTTTGAATGGTTGCCTATCTGCAACTAGCGTCCGGACTTTCCCTTATTCATCACAGTATTTCATACATTGATGGAGAGTTGATGGGACTATCATATAGACGTGGATCCATGGTCTCCCCAGTAAGATGTTGTAAGACGTGTCTGCGTCTATAACGTAGCACGTAACTTCTGTCCTTAAATCTCCGATTTGACATCGAAGTCGGATCTTCCCAAGCGGATAGCTATCGTTAACGTTGAACCCATATATCGTGGTATTTGTTGGTGTCAGACGATGGGGAGAAATTTCCAATAGCTGCATCAATCTTCTGGGGATGATGCTTAATTAGACCCCTGATCAATTTGAATACGATCCACCTTTGTGGATCCGACATATTCGGTGAAATATAAAGGCCTATTATGCTTTATATTCCGCACTTGCATATCTTCTGGGGAAAAGATAATCTGTGGGACCTGCCTCCTCACTTGATGACAACAGGGGCAGGAATCCTATTCTTCATCGGCTGGCTCGACGATCTGTGCTAGAAATGATTCAGAGTCTGCCAAGGCCTCTCTTAATACTTCACGAGTTGATTTTAATAATCGCAGCAACTCGTAAAGTGTGACTCGAGCTGGGATATTTGCCAGTTGAGCTATTATATCAAATTTAAACGGAGCATCCTTGATCTCTTCGTCTTTTCCAGGATTTTTCTGGAAACAGAGCCCCTTTTGCTTTGCAGTCTTTGCGAGTTCCCTGTATATATTCTTCGGGTCTACTCTGGTATAGTCTTTGAGGTAGGCTTTACCAGATCGAGTGCCGGAAGGACTTGCCCCCTCTTGATGAGTGGCCATAGTTTCTGCCTCCTCTTTAGAGTCTGTGAAGGCTCCTATAACTATGTATTCTTCCTTTATTCTTACGGAAATAGTATTACTAGTCTGTTTTCTCCTCTGACTACCTAAGGTGGTCCATTGTACATCCTATACTAGATCAGGGTGGACCCACATGACTTTCCATCTTTGCGTTGTTACAGGGACAAGACCTTTCTGTGCTCTTTCATGTGGTCATGATTCTTCATAATCAGTTTTCCTTCTGGTATTGGAATTACACCTGTATGAAACTCATGTGTCCCTATCACTAGGGTTGCATATTAGTAGTAACTCTCTTTTGTTCCTCTTTCAGCGTCAAGACCCCAGCTTCTATCAATGCTTGGATCCTATTCTTCAGAGGGTAACAGTCCTTGGTAGGGTGTCCAACATTCTTGTGATATAAACAATAATTGGGTCGTTAGTTTTACCAGCATCCTCCGGTTTTCTATTTTCTGGAAGTTTCAACATTCCTTTCCTAAGGAGCAGGTGGAAGAGTGTAGGCGTTTGTTCTGCCTTAAAGGTATAGGTCTTTTCTTGTTGGGGCCTATTCTGTCTCACGCCTCTTTGATTTTGAGGCTTCGGGCTTGGAGGATTTGTCTTTTGTGGAGTGGCCTCCGATGCCATTACTGCTTTCCCTTTATTCTTATTGTTGTTTTGCGTGGCCTATTATTTCCAATATTCTTGATCCACGAGATTCTTCAACTCGGCGGATTAAGTCTTCGGCTTGCTCTCCTTATTTAAGCAAATCCTTCCAAGTCTTGGACTCTAAGACTCCCATTTTTAAGAGCACGTTGGTCTTAAGATTATGCCGCCACTTTTCCATCAGAGTTTCCTGGATCATTCCATGTTTGCAGTGTATGGACTTCTCTCAGAACCTTTCTATAAAGTTCTTCACCGTTTCTTGTTCCCCTTGTTTTGTTGGGAGGGAATGAATCGATATTTCGGTATCATCCTCAAAGAAACGTGCGAGAAATTATTTCTCAACGTCATACCAGGTATTGATAGTACCTGGGGGAAACTGCATAAACCATATGAAGGCAGGCCCTCGCAAGGTACTTGCAAATATCTTAGTTATTACGGGGTCATTGCCCATCAAAGGCTGTACTTGGGACAAGAAGTAGTAGATATATTGACTGGGAGATCATTTCCCGTCGTATGGCTCCAACTTGAGCGGTTTGTACTTTTCAGGGTATGGTACTAGATCCCATTCAGGCGGGTATGGTCTCGAAACCCCTGATTCCTTCAGTTCATTCTTGTGCATCAAGGTATCAAGCTAGCTTTGTAACTTCTCAATTTTCTCTTTATGAAGGTCATGGAAAAAATATTTATCCTCATCCTCATGTGCCGACTAAGTCTTTTCTTCTTTATCTTCTTCATTTATCTTTTCCTTTTCTTTCTCTGACTCTGAAGAACTTTTGGCCTTATCTTCGACTATTTTTTGGGTGTTTTCGACCACCTTTAAGAGCATCGTTTTGAGATCCTCGATCATTTTTTGTTGATCTCGGATCATCTGTTCTTGGGTCTCCAATCTTTGATCGATTTTGTCATATTTGTCCATCATATGCGATGCTGATTTCTGCAATTTAGATGACGCCGAAGAACGAAGAGAAGTTATGGCCGAATTGTCGCTGTCGTCGTCATAAGATCTTTTTACAAGTTTCTTATAATTTCGAGCCGAGACAGCGCCTGATTTAAGTCGGGTAAAATGATGAGGTTTTTCATCACTTGATTCTGAATCATCATTCCTTTCTATGATTTTCTTCCCCTTTCCAACCATATTAGAAGTTACAACTCTCCATTCTTTTTCTCGGGGAACAGTTTTTGTCTTCTTAGCAGAGTTTTTGTCCGACTCAGTTAATCGATCGAACACCGATACCATGTTCTTGCTGCAGCAACAATTATTCATCACTACAGATACTGCTGTTATGAGCTGCTCGCAATGACAAGTAATATCCGATTGAACTTGACTTATACTTCTTTTCTTAGTTAGGTATTCTCTGAGGTCAGTGGAGTCATGGGGCCCACTCATCTGTCGAGAGGGTCCAGGGGCCCACTGGAGTTCTTGAAATCATTAGTGTCAAGTTCTGGTCTAATAGGACGATTATCAACACTAATTTTGTATTCAGGTTGATTTACGCGGGCTGAGAAATAGTTTGGCATTTTGATACGCGGAGCTGAGAACTAGCTTCGCGTTTTGATATGCGAGGCTGAGAACTAGCTTCGCGTTTTGATATGCGAGGCTGAGAAATAGCTTCGCGTTTCACGCTAGCTTGGCGTTTCTGCAGAAGTTTAACTTCTAAAATATTAGCCTCGCGTGGAAGAAAATTCTTGCACGCTGGCTTATTCTTGCGATTTACGCAAGTCATAACTTCGCATTTAACACGATTCTTGTGATTAACACAAGTCTGAAAATCATCTTCGCAATTTTCGCAAAGGTAAGAAATCTTGCGATTAACGCAAGTCTCACTGGCTTCGCGTTTAACGCTAGGCTCAGTGTTAGCCTCGGGTGGAGAATCATCATCACACGTTGGCTTTAAGTGAAGTTTATCCTCACGATTTACGCGAGTATTAGAAATCTTGCGATTAACGCAAGTATTGTTGGTTTCGCGTTTAACGCTAAGGTCAGTCTTAGCCTTGCGTGGAGAATCACACGCTGGCTTTTCCTTGCGATTAACGCAAGTTGCAACTTCACGTTTAACGCGATATTGACTGGTCTTGAGATTAACGCAAGCCAGTTCGCGAGGTACAGTAGCCTCGCATTCTGCTGCCTGAATAGCCTCGCGTTTAACGCTGGTTTTGAGGGCCTTTCGCCTAGCTCTCCGATTTCTGTTTCGGAGTTGGGTTCTGGTCAATCCAGTTCCCGAGTCTTCTTCGGTAGTAGAGGGACCATCCTCTGCTAGGGTTTCCTGTCCAAATGACGGCTCTATGGCCGCGGTCTCCAAGGGTCCCCGATTAACGGTGGATACCTGATTACCCGATTTACGGGTATTGGAGCGCACGCGACGATCGTGCCGCGTTTTGGTCAGGTTACCTGGCTCAGAGAAAAGATACACCTCGTACTTCTGCTGGTCGATCTCGACGACGAGCATGTTAATATTGGATCTGATCCTCTCGACGTCAAATTGTGCCACGATCTCAAATTCATGCTTCCTTCCATTGAATACAACTTAGACTACAAAAAAAGTGGAAAAGAACGAACGAGAGGATTTATATATTATCGCTCCCTTTTACAATGTAAAGTGGGTTCTCGTAACGATGGGATCTATCTAGTAGTTCCTTTGGACGATCTGACGTCGATGATCTTCTTACTTAAAAAAGATGACGGCCGACTCTTCTTGATCTTCTCTGGTCTTGATTCGTTCAATGCTCTCACGCGTAACTTGAACTCTTTTATGCTTGAAAAAGATCCCTCAAGGCTTCCTCAAGTGGGTATTTATAGACTTGGGATAACATGAGAGTTTCTATTTAAATAGAATTTATATTCATCAAGGATTCTAATTAAATATCTTAGTTTTGATTTAAATTTCTTGATTTTGAATTCTGATTGGACTCAATTTGAGTATTGGATAAGCACATATCTCAATCACAATCAATTTGGAATTCTAATGAAATCTGCTCACGCGGAGTTAAAGCGGAGCTAAATTCATTAGAACGCGGAGTTATGGATTAGCTCCGCGTTTTACTCAAACGCGATGTTAAAATAGCAAATGCGGAGCTACAGATTTAGCTCCGCGTTCTGTAAGGAAAATTCCTTCTTTCACTGCCAGTACGGATTTGGTTGGAGTTTAGGAAACAGTTTGGACAAGAATTGTTTGCTTTCATAGAAGGCTAGATGTAGTTTTGTAGTGGAAGTAAGTAGTGTAGTTTTTCCAACTGTTTTTCCAAACTATGTATTCTCTCAGAAGACACGAAGTAGAGTTAAGTGCACTGTCTCGACTCTTAGTAGAAACCATTTCACGAAAAGCTTACCTAAGGGCTTGTGGGCCAATGATGCCATTTAGCAAAATATCATTTTCAAACTCCCCATCATGTGGAAAGGTGGAAACCCTTAATTTGTCCATAAAGGTAGAATAAAGGGAGATCTCTCAAAACTAAGGATGTACAATCGGTCGGATGAGACGGTTGTCAGAGATTTCCGACTGACTCCGATGAAGTCAAAAAGGTGACGCTCTGACTATAGTTTTCGCTGGAATCCAATCAAACTCTGATCGCCTCTGGTGAGGACCAGGAGGGGGGGGGGGGGCGAGAGATCAATTGGGAGAAGGGTGAGAAAAGAATTCCCTACTTATGGTGATGATGTGATGATTCGAACTGTTTTGCCATTAGTAGTTATGATAGAAGCATTCCCTGCTTTAATTTTTCTGATCTAGGCGGCTTCTGGATCTTCAACCCACACGTGGGACCTCAAGAATTTTAACCAAAGTTAAAGTGCACACACGCGCGCGCACACATAGAGAGAGAGGATAGGGAGGGGGGACAGGGAGGGTGAACAGGGTAGAGTGAGGGAGAGAGAGAAGGGGGAGCAGGAGGGAGGTAAAGGGTTTTGGTTATTGGAGAATGAGAGAAAGGCAAGGAGGTGATGAGTCCAACGGAGTCAGAATCCGACCGAGTCTAACAATGTTCCTACCATTTCTGATCGGTTTCAACACCGCTTACAGCACTCTAATCATAGCACTCTAATCAAACTTTATCCCTCTTTTCTGATCGGACTCCGACCAAATCCGATCGAAGTTGGCCGGCTTGATCGGAGCGGACCTTGATCATCCCTACTCAAAACCTAATTGCTTTGTCAGAATCCATTTAATTACTGATCGAAGTGCTTGATATTATACATTAAACATTTACATCAAACAAACCTAACACCTAAACAATTCAAAAGTGCTTTATATCAATTGTTAGTTCATAGGTTGACAAATGATCATTTTCATTAATAACGTCGCTGCATCGCGTTCGTCGAGATGCAGTTCGGTCGGCCAGGGAAAGGGAAGAGGTGAAGTGGTCCCTTTCTTTTTCTTTGTTGTCGTTTTACTTGAAGTCCAGTCATGTCTCCTTAAGTGTCTAGGTATAAGTAGTTAATTGAGAAATTTTCCAAAATAAAATTTTTATTTTTAATTTAAATTATTAAATAAAATATGTCAAAAACTAACCCTTAGGCCTATATATTCTCATCCTTATCTGTTACCTTATTCCTAAGTGTATGTTATTAAGTTGTATATATAGGCCACTTGTTGGAACCGTGATTTGTACTTATTTTGATAGTTTTATTGTGTTATATCAATCGCATCAAGGGAGAGGGCTTAATTTAGTCTAGCGCCATAACAACGTTAATTATAGTCTTAATAAATGCATGAAACAAAAGTGCACGATGAAGTGAGTGCACTTATTCGATATTCTAAGCTCCAGTTACATCACAACCAGAGCTTTATACTCACTACGTACTCATGCAACGTTCACAATCACTCGCTCAAAAGCAGCAGCAGCGGTAAAGTTGGCAGAGTTCTGCGCAACGAAGGTGACTCCGACCGTTCATGTGTGAGTATTGGTGGACCATATCGCAGGCCCGTAGATCACCACGTTGCAATCTTGCTGCAGCACCAGCACATAGTTCGTTATCGGCCCACCCGTATTATAAATAATACGGGTGGGTAATTTTAAACTTGAAACCAAACTAAGCCAAGAAAACCAAAGACATAAAGACTACACGCATATATTATAAATAATAAATTCAATACCAATTGGGTGATTTGAGGAGGTATGCTTACGAAATGATTAAATTATAATTTTTAAATTCGATTCGTAACAAAATCAAACCGAGCTAATAGTTAAGTTCAATTTTCGTTGTCAATCCTAATTGGCTCGGTTCGATTTTATTAAAATTAACAAAAATCGATCAAAGCAAACGGATGCTCACCACTTGTGGTAAATACTAGGGGTACAAACTAAAAAGAGAACTCGTACTATTAGAATTTTGTCCATCCATTTCTTATCAACAAGAGGGGGATACTTGGAGATCATGAGTTTTTTTTTGTATTTTTTTTTAATATAAACGGTGGGTAGTCTCTCTACATTCCATTAATTATGTAATAATAAAACAGGTTACAATAGATTACATAGATAGTATCTCACACATGAGTAGAAGATAAATAAAAAAAAAATTACATCAATAGCTAAGAAGAGCTATTACAATAATTATATGGAATATGGAGGTATCGTATCTTCTAACACTATAATGCCTTGCTACTTGTCATGCTACTTATGATGATATATATGGAACCTAAATTGAGATCCTCTTTTGTCGTCTGTTTTTTTACTCCTAATATGCATTAGACTAAGCTATTAATGAGGTTATCAATTATCATCGGACTTCTTTTAATGAACTCTATAAATTTTTTGTACCTCCAATGGAGCGTTATCGCAATCCAAACCACCAAACTGCTTTGCGAGTACAGGCATTCCCTTGAAGATAGGGCCCTATCCCAACCAACTTGTCTTGCAATCTGAACATCTCTAACTGGCCTCCTCTTATTTTGTGGCCCTCATCTGAATAGTTTATCACATATACAGTTCAATTACATCTCTTTACCTTCATCTCCTTACCCTTAAGCGTGGTAGTTCATGATATCGACCATCTCAAATAACAAGTTTTAAGCTCTAACAGAACTCCCCAAGTCATCAATACCAAATAAACTTATTGGGTCAGAGGCTACATGGGTCTTTACCTCGTCATCCAACTAAAGGCCCATTGAAATTTTGAATTTCAAATCTTACCCAATACTCAAGGCAGACTCTATATCCATCCTTGCCTACCCTCGAGTCGTGCATCCGCAACTCTCGAGTTGCACATGAGAGTCCCTCAAGAATCACGCATCTGCACCCTCGTTTCTCCCTCGATCCTAGGTTCGAGATTCCTCACCCTCTCCGTGAGCATCACGATACCGGCGTTGGTGATTCGACCTTCTCTAGTCAAATTTCAAGAAGTGAGAATCTCTTGAAGTTGGTGATTTTCTTCATTATTCCTCCTCTCTTCTCATTTTCTTCATTATTCCTCCTCTCTTCTCCTTCTCTCTTCCTCCTCTCTTTTCCTAATGAAGAAAAGAGAAGAAAAAGAGGAGGAAGAGAAAAGAGGAATAATGAAGAAAAGGAAAAGAGAGGAGGAAGAGAGGAGGAGAAGAGAGGAGAAGAGAAAGAATGAATAAGGAGGGGGTAAAATGGTAATATCAGATCAAAAATTAAAAGAAGTTAGAGAGGGGGACTAAACTGTAGCAACTTAGGAGATTTGGAGGACTAAATACTAAATATGAAGATTTTGAGGACTAAATTATAATATATAAACATTTGAGGGACAAACCAGTAAATATCCTTTTTTTTTATATATATAGAATTATTATATTAACCCGTGACAAGTGGGAATGATCATGGGAGAGAGTCCAATTTAATTCAAAATCATGAATGTGACCGGCTAAAAAATAATCTTTGGACCCGTCCAAGGCACCTTAAATTATCTTGCTAGAGAAGATCCGAACTCCCAAGCCCAAATGCTTTGAGCTACGGTCTTGGACAGTTTTTAATTGAAATTTTTGAACGTGATGAATTAATAATTGATCTTTGGACCCTCTACGTTATCATTTCTGAGTCATCCGAGACTCGAAGATAAGAGTTGTTCACATTGGCCTCGTGCTATTTATCCTTCGACATATTTGAGCTGCAGAATTTAAGGAATCGCAGTTTTTGGGCTTGTCATTTGGAAAAGGAACCTCTCGTTTTGCGTTAAATATTAGTTTTTTTTTCAGAATTTAATAATTCTGAAGAATTTAAACCTATATTAAAGAGAAATCCTAAATGCGCACCACATTTTTCTTAGTTAGCCCAATTGCTTAGTGAGCACCATCTATTTAGTTTTGTGTGCGCACCCGATCTTTCCATTTTAACCCCTTCTTCTTCCTCTCCAAATCCCTCTTCTTAGTGAGTACCAACCTTAATTCGTTAAGATTCTCTTCTCGTCGTTCGCCCAGTTGCCCCGAACACCTTTGATACTCTGCCGCAAGGTTCACTGACCGCGGCAATTGTCGTCTGGCTTGCCAAAAAAAATTCTAGTTGGGATCTCATTCCCAACCAGATAATGAGTAGTCCAATTATGCCGATCCAAACGGTTAAGATAAGGGTCGGAAACCACTCCCCAACCCGTTTTTCATCCCCAACATTTGGGTTTTTTTTTTAAATTAAAACTTCTTAAATGCTAAATTTAAATTCATCAATCACAAGTTTCGTCAAATTGAGTCAAAAACAGATTTAGGGTTTACAAACACAATTTTGCATTTTCTTATTGTATTTTGGTGCACGGGTATGATGAGTTAGTGAAGAAAGAAAAAGAGTTATGGTGCTCATTAAGAAAAAGTTGAGGGTTAATTTTGTCCAAAAAATAAATGGCAAGTTTGTAATTATTTTAAAGTAAACCTATAGTGTTCACTAAGAAAAAAAGTGGTGAGCATTTAGAATTTCCCTATATTAAAATCGAGCATCCGATGAGTATATAGAGACGGTCCAAAAATTAGCTTTTAGCCCGCTCTATTTAAAATTTTAAATTAAAAGAAAAATAAAATTTTTATTTTTAATTCAAAAAATTGATTAGGACGAGCCAAAGCCTGGCATTTGGACTCGTCCATTCTCATTCCTATAAAAAGAATTTTAAATCGTGTGTTATAAGAGGTAATACTCAATGATAGAGAGTCCACAATATTTCTAAACTCATTTCATAGAGTTATTCTTGCTACATTAATTAAATTATTTGATAGAGTCACATTTTATTTTGTCCGTATCTTTATTATCGGCGACCACCATCTTCCACAATCGACATTTTTATAAGGAAATGATCAAATCTTGCAAGATTTCTAAACTCATTTCATAGAGTAATTCCTGCTATATCAATTGAATTAGTTGATGGAGCTACATTGTATTTTGCTAGTTTCTTTATTGTCGGCGACCACCATCTTCCGTAATTGATATTTTAATAAGAAAATAATCAAACCTTGCGAGATTTCTAAACTCATTTCATGGAGCAGCTACATCGATAGAATTAGTTGGTGGAGCCACATTGTATTTTACCTGTATCTTTATTATCGACGACTACCATCTTCCGTAATCGATAATTTTATAAAAAAATGATAAAATCTTGCAAGATTTCTAAACTCATTTCATGGAATAATTCTTGCTTGAATTAGTTAGTAATAATTGAGAGCAAACCAACTATATATACAAAATTTGCCAAAACCTTTCTAATAAACTCTTAAGGAACTCTCTATCCATTTTCACTCTAAACTAAATGAAAAAGAAAATAAGATTATTAAACAAAACAATACAATACGATACTTCTCTACATCCTAGTAGTTTTTTCGAGGACAAAAAATTGTGCGATTTAGAGCTCATTTATAATTTCATCTAGTAAGTTTAGAATAAACCATTTTTGAAAGCAGTATGCATTATAATCCACTAGATGGAAGGAAAAATATATTTTAGTTCTCACTAAAACTGAGTATTCATTAACGAAAACTATATATCGTCACTAAACAATAAATTTTTTCTATGACAACTAAAAAATATGTCACTAAAACTGAATATTCAGTAACGAAAATTAAATATCGTCACTAAAACATAATTTTTTTTTTGTAATAACTAAAATACTTGTCACTAGAACATAATTTTCAGTGATTAGGGCTAAAAGTCGTCTCTAAAATATAATTTTTTTAGTAACAATAACAAAATTTTGTCACTAAAATATAGTTTCTAGTAAAGAAAACTAAAAATTATTACTAAAACATAATTTTTACCGTGACAATTAAAAAACTTGTTATTAAAATATAACTAGAAAACTATATATCGCCCCAGCTGCCCCACCCGCCTTAGCGCGCTCAGCCCCCATGCGCCCAGCCCCCGCCCAGTAGCATCGTCCACCCCGCCCAGCCCTGCCCAACGCCCCCCAACAACAACAACAACAACAAAACAAAACAAAAAAAAAAACAATTTTTGCAATCTAGGGATTTTGATACCTCCATATTTCCATTCTTCGATCTAAAAACCGAATCTTTTTTTATTTGGAAAGATTTTGCTGCTTGGGTTTTTAATTATTTATCTTGATTTTTGCTCAAAGATTTGATTTTTAACGCAAATTTCAAACATTTTTGCCAAAAATATCAGCATCTAATTGGGCATATTAAGAGAGGATCAGAAGTCGTTCGTACATATAGATGAAGCTGACTTCAATTTCAACTCACTTGGTTGCGCACAAAGGATTTCCCCCAAATCATGTAATACTTCTAACATCTCTAACCAATCTGATAGATATTTCCATACCTTTTCATATGCTGAATGTTATCTGCAAATTAATCTCATTTGATGATAGGTTAGGGTGTTTCTTGCTCGTATTAGGAATTTTAATTGTATGCAGCTCTAACTGAGAAGTGAAATTTTAAATTTTGTGAACAGAAACTATATTAACTTGGGTTCCTAACAGTAAGTTAGTTTTGTGATGCTTAGGATAGCCATGCACATTGACTTGTGCAGATAATTGCTTAGGATAGCCATGCTTAAGTTAGTTTTGTGTTCCTTTAATTTGCAGAGGCCAACAAGTTTTTTCATTGTCTTTCTGGTATATCAAAAAAAATTTTAAGCCTTTATATTGGATCACTTTAAAATTTTATATTCTTTTTTAATAGTATATTTTGACACTCTCATAAAAATTTTATATTAATTACTTGATATTTTAACCTCGAACTAAAGATTTTTCTCAGTTGTATCGGTATCAGTCTAGTGCGTGAGCTGTGCACTATATTGAGTAAATTGTATCAAATCACCATGAATCACTTTAAAATTTTATATTATATCTTAACAGTATGTTTTGACACTCTCATAAAAAATTTATATTAATCAGTTGACATCTTGATCTCAAACTAAAATTTTGTATTATAATTTTGGAGTATGTTTTGACCATTGTTGCTAAGCCTTTAACTGTTGTTATTTAATTATACAAGAAACTACACGAGTTTGTCGGGAGACAAACACAAGATGATCAACCTCAGATGTCTTGTGGTGATATGTTGCTTCATGTTCTTAGTGTGAAATCATAATATTTTCGAAGAAAAGGAACGAGGAAATGACCTCCAAGTAAAAAAAAAAACATCCACAGGATGTTCAGGAGCAAGTACAGAAAACTATAAGTGATATCAGGAAGACAATGATGGTTGAAGTGGCTCAAAAAGTAGAGAATAATTTCAGGCTGAGTCGGCTGAGAAATTAAAGACACAACTAGCTGAGCCGTATGAGAAATTAAAGGCACACATACAAGAAATAAGAGCTGAAATTAGAGCTGAGATAAAAACTAAATTCGAGTCTATATTTCAAAAGCGTATGGTTTCTTTTTTCGGTTCTATATCAAAATTACAAAATTAATTTTTATGTGTTTATATGGATTTAATATACGTTGCTTCAAGCAAAAACATGGTAATATTTGTGTAAGATTGGATCGTATATTTTATGAATATTTTAGCATGTTTATGTGATAAATTTTGTTTTTCTATTATACATCATTGATATATGTATCAGATATTTGTAAAATATTTCTTATGAATATGGTGTTTGAAGATATTAATGATTGTATATAGTATATCTGTGATAACTATTTGTATCAGGTATTTGTAAGTATTTGTAAGATGCACTAATAATATGTAAAAATCGTCACTGATAAGTGTATTTGTGACAACTAATAGTATCACAAAATTTGTATTTTTGTAACATAAACATTGCTACAAATTATAATTTTTAATAACACTATTTAAAACTTGCCACTAATAATTATTTATTTGTGTGTTATCACTAATTGTGTAGCTAACGGCATTATGTAATATATAGTCATATTTTTTGTGACGAGTTTTATTGTCACTAGTTTTAGTAACAGGGAATATTATCACGGAAGAGTTGTAATAGTAACTATATGATAACTTTTCTATGAGAAGTATTGTTGTCACAAATAAGATTTAGTGATGATAAAAGTTGTCACTAAAGAGTCGTAACAGTGACTATATAATAACTTTTTTGTGACGAGTGTTACTGTCGCAAATAAGATTTAGTGATGATGAAGTCATCACTAACGAGTCGTAATAATGACTATATAATAATTTTTCTGTGACAAGTATTTTTATCACAAATATTAGCTAGTGACGATAACAGTTGTTATAGAAAGAAGTATTATAGTGACAATCTGGTTAATATTTTATAACAAGTTATAGTTGTCACTGAAATCTAGTTTCGGTGACGAACAGTAAAAGTCGTCACAAAAATCTTTAATGATAGCCACATAAACTACAACACTTAGTCGTTGCTAAACTTGTTACTGAAAATTTTCAGTGATAACTTAATTGTAAAAAAAACCTATATTCTTGTAGTACATACATTATTATTCTTATGGAAGAAAATATATTATCGCAAGAAATGCATGAGGAGCCGTAGAGCCAGAGAACATACAATGGAATGCATAATGTGATACGATAAAAAACTATGTATTCAACTGATATTTTAAAGTTCATTTGATCAACTTTTTTTTCTCTTTTTATTGAACTCGATAAATATTATATCTATCATTTAATTTTATCAAATGTGAGATGGATGTTAAATGTGGAGTTCAACCTATTCTTTTCACCCTATAATAACTCCAGGATATTCTTTCTTGAGAGAGAAAAAAATAATAATAATAAATAAAGGAAGATCAAATTCTTTATAGTTTTTGTTCAAAGAGATAATTAGCTGGTGGTATGTAATTATTATAAATAGTCAGCTTTCAAATGCAAATCTATGAATAAAGTGATAATATTGCCGGTGTCATAATAATAGTTTTTGTTGCAAAATGGTTATAGCATTGACTAAATTAGCTACAATAAATGTTGCAAGATTGCATGCAGTATTTACTCCCATTGGTGGCAAATCCTTCCGTCTGGAAATAGTAATATTTTTCTTACTATTTGCCTCAAATTACTTGTATATTTTAAATATACTTTAACTAATCCTAATATATGTCATATGATTAAACTCATAAACTTTCTTTTCGCTGTAAAACTGCCACTTTTTTACTTTTCACCGATTTCAATATGAGCAAAGATAGAATATTATGTTTGAGTTAATTATACTAAGACCTCGCTATCTGAAAGTGTAGAACTTATTACCCCTAAACTTGTTTATGAACACTTTGGTCCTTTGATTTTTAACGGATTAGGCAACCGTTTGTTATATTCACTCTCATTTAAACTGAAGTGAATCCAATTTTCTAAATCTAAAAATACCCTCTCCTCCCTCCCTTATATCAGGAACCTAAACCTTCTTTCCCCACTCCTTGGACCCCACTGAGGCTGCTGTGGGGTGTATGACTCAGGTAAGTTCTTCCTAGGGATCGAGGAACACAGCCCTCCTCTCCGATCACTGTGTCCGACTCTGACTAGATTCAGTCGGAGTTTAGGAAGCAGTTTGGACAAGAATTGTTTGCCTTCATAGAAGGCTCGATGTCGCTTTGTAGTGGAAGTAATTAGTGTAGTTTTTCCAACTGTTTTCCAAACTATATATACCTTCAGAAGACACGAAGTGGAGTTAGCTATGCTGTCTTGACTCTTAATTAGTAGAAACCATTTAACGAAAAGCTCACCTAAGGGGTTGTGGAAACCCTTAATTTGTCCACAAAGGTAGAATAAAGGTGTTAGTTGTTCATATATAAGTATAGTCCCACATCGGATAGGACAAAAAAAGTTTATAGCTTTAAATATAAAGTTGAGTTTTTGACCTAACAACTTAAACTTTTGGGTCAGACTGGTTCTCTGATTTGTGTTTAGGCTCATCATGCTCTTACCAAAATTAAGTTGGTATATTCACAATGAAAGAAAAGATTGTTAGTTGTTCATATATAAGTATAGTCCCACATTGAATAGGATAAAGAAAGTTTGGATTTAAATACAAAGTTAGGGGCGGATAGGATAAAGAAAGTCTGGGTTTAAATACAAAGTTGAGAGCTTGACCTAACAGCTTAAGTTTTTGGATCAGACTGGTTCTCAGTTTTGTGTTTAAATCCATCATGCTTCTGGTTGGACCCGACGTTTCTTCCCAACAAAAGGAAGCTCTTAAAACTAGGGATATACAATTGGTCGGAGGAGGCGGTTGTCAGATATTTCCAACCGATTCTGAAGAAGACGAAGAGGTGATGCTCCGATTGGAGTTTTTGCTGGAATCCAACTGAACGCCGACCTCCTCTGGGTTGGTCGGATGCGATTGGATTCCGATGGAGACAGTCGAATTTTTGTTTTAACAGGTAAGGGGTAGGAAGAGGGAATGGGGGAGGAGGAGGGAGGAAGGAAGAGAGAGAGAGAGAGAGAGAGAGAGATCAATTGGGAGAAGGGTGAGAAAAGAATTCCCTGCTTGTGGTGATGAGAGAAGCAAAGAGGTGAAGGGTACATCAAAGTCAGAATCTGACCAACTCCAATAATGTTCCGACCATTTCTGATCGGTTTCAATTTCATATACAACACTCTAACTGTACTTCATCCCTCTTCTCTGACCAAACTCCGACTGAATCCAATAGGAGTCGGCCCACTTGATCGGAGCGGACCTCGATGTTCATCCCTACTCAAAACCTAATTGCTTTGTCAGAATCCATTTACCGATCGAAGTGCTTGATATATATACATTTAACATGTACATCAAACAAACCTAGCTAACACCTAAACAATTCAAAAGTGCTTTATATCAATTGTTAGTTCATAGGTAGACAAACGATCATTTTCATTAATAACTTCGTCCAAAAGTTTGCAACAACTATAACTTGATATACTAATTTATTTGGTGCTGCCTTCTTTTTATGTGTTCAATATCTTAGAGGCGGAATAACTTTGTTTTTCAACTGAATCTTAGCACTTTGTTTTGTTACAAAATTACAATGCATTTTATTTTATTATTTGGTTGGAAATCTGTCCTAGTTAACTAGCGTTTTTCACGAGATATCATCCCAAAATATGTCATCAATAATTAAGAGAGAATAGTTCAAAGTTTTTTTTTTCTTTTTTTCTTTTTTTTTCCTTAATGAACCTAAATAATTTTTGAATAAGTAACCTTTAGGTTTTGTTGGTGCACTAGCGGTCATTCCAGAATAATATCTAGAAATAAGTAACCCCTCTAGAACCTCGGTATATTGGTCAAATTATGGTGTTTGAAGCACCATGAACTTCTCCACAAGCAAGTCCTGGAGAGTCTCCAGTGACGAAAAAGAATGTACCACCACTATTTGGACGTTGATGCAAGGTTGAAGATATGGAGATCAAGTAGTCCCAATCCTCCCTTATTTCTAAGTTTACACACTTGATCCCAATAGATTAATTAAATGGTACTCCAAAGAAATCTCCTACAGGGTATATATGATCGACTCTCTCTTTCACCCACTTTTAGGGTCGAACATGAAGAAAGAAAGCAAATAGGACCACAGTCAATAGTACGAATCTTCCTTCCAAGGAGAGGCATTTAATTTTCCAACAGCCTTAATTACTTCTTTTTGAATTTATTAAAGAGCTTAAATTGAAATCAAAGAGGGTGCCTCTTATAGAAGAACATTCCATTACATTGACGGAGAGGGGGAGGCCTGATCGCCGCATCGCATTCGTCGAGATGCAGTTCGGTCGGCCAGGGAAAGGGAAGAGGTGAAGTGGATCCCTTTTTTTTTCTTTGTTGTCGTTTTACTTGAAGTCCAGTCCTATCTCCATAAGTGTCTATATCAATATTTAAAATAGCAATAACGTTAACGTAACGTTTTGCCTTTGTTAGGTTATGTCGCATATAGCGTAACGCATAACGTAGGTTATGCAATTTACTATTTATTTAATAAAAATAAATATAAAATTATATAAAATAATCTTTATAAATTGAAAAATAAATTAAAAAATTCTAAAAAGAATATATAACTATTTTGTAATACATAATCTATTCTAAATTTTTATTAAATTTTACAATAATTTTTACATTTATCTTCATAAATTATATTAAGTCCACAACTGTAATTCCAGTCATCACCTAAACAAAAAAAACAAGATTACTATTCTTTATTTCAATTCCAGTTATTATCTTATTGTAATTTATATTTTCAATTGTTCAATTTATCTTATTTGTAATTATTGATTTCAATTCAGTTAAAAATTCAATAGAATTATCAAATATAATATTTCAGCAACCGTATAGGAACTACGACAAGCGAATAAGGAAATAATTGCTAATTAGCAAGTTAGTAATTCCATAAGTAGTCAAACAAGCCAAACCAGGTAATAAATTTTCTGTAATTTGCTAATAATCAAAATAATAAGTAACAAAAATATATATATTACTAAAAAAAAATAATAGTAAATAACATAACATAACGCAATTTAACCTAACGTTACGAAATATAACGAAAAATAACATAAAAAAACGTACTGTTACGGTGCACTGAGTTATTTTCAGTTGTTACGTAGCGTTGTAGTTCCGTTAGGTTACGTAACGCAATATAATGGGTTTCATAACGCGGTATTTTCAACATTGGTCTAGATATAAGTAGTTAATTGAGAAATTTTCCAAAATGATTTTTTTTTTTAAATTTAAACTATTAAATAAAATTGGTTAAAAATTGACCCTTAGGCCTATTCATTCTCATCCTTATCTCGTTATCAGTAATATTTTATTTTATTCCTAAGTGTATATTATTAAGTTGTATAGGCCACTTGTTGGAACTGTTATTTGTACTTAATTTTAGTTTTATTGTGTTATATCAATCGCATCAACGGAGAAAGCTTAATTTAGTCTGGCGCCATAACGACGTTAATTATAGTCTTAATAGATGCATGAAACAAATGTGCACGATGAAGTGAGTGCACTTATTTGATATTCTAAACTCCAGTTACATCAGAACCAGAGCTTTATACTCACTACGTACTCATGCATACTCATGCAACCTTCACAATCACTTGCTCAAAAGCAGCAGCAGCAGCAGCGGTAGTGTTGGCAGAGTTCTGTGCAACGACGGTGACTCCGACCGCTCCCGTGTGAGTATTGGTGGCCCAGATCGCAGGCCCGTAGATCACCACATTGCGATCTTTCTGCAGCACCAGCACGTAGTTCGATATCGGCCCGCCTGTATTGCTCGCCCACACCGGGCGACCTCTATTGTTATAGATCACAAGGTTTCCATCTTCCTGTATGATCGCGCGGCAGCCACTGGCAGCCCTGGCGGTGTTGCTCGCCCAAATGGGGTTGCCGGAGTCATACAGCACCAAGTTGCAGTCATTCTGCATGATGAACTGATAGTTGCCCGTGGTCAGGAATTGCCCACCAAAGAGGGTGTCGCGGGAGCTAATAGCATTGTCGGCAGTGCACGGCGAGAGGCCGAAGGCTGCGGTGGCGGCCAGGATGAGGAGGACTAGTGGACGAGTAGCCATTGCTTTTGCTTTTGATCTATGTCTTGGCCCTTGCCTTCCAACTTCAAGCTCTTTTTATAGGGGAGATGGTGATAGTTAGGGGCTGAATGGAGTCGGTTAAAACTAAAATTACCAATCAAAACCTATGTGAATAAGTAAAATTAAACTAAATTGAAATAATCTGGCCGAAACTCTAAACCAAACCAAGCCAAGCCAACCAAAAACATACAGACTAACACATATCATAAATAATAAATTCAATACCAGTTGGGTAATTTGAGAAGGTATGCTTACAAAATGATTAAATAATAATTTTTAAATTCGGTTAAGTTCAATTTAATTCATTCTCAATCCTAATTGGCTCAGTTCGATTTTATTAAAATTAACAAAAATCGATCAAAGCAAATGGATGCTCACCACTTATGGTAAATGCTAGGGGTAAAAACTAAAGAGAACTCGTATTATTAGAATTTTGTCCATCCATTTCTTATCAACAAGAGTGGAGGGGATTCTTGGAGATCATGAGTTTTTTTTTTTTTTTGTATTTTTTTTTTTTAGTATAAACAGTGGGTAATCTCTCTACATTTCATTAATTAGGTGATAATAAGACAGGCTACAATAGATTACATATATAGTACCTCACACATGAGTAGAAGATAAATAAAATAAAAATTACATCAATATCTAAGAAGAGCCCTTGCAATAATTATATGAAATATGGAGGTATCGTATCTTCTAACACTATAATGCCTTGCTACTTGTCATGCTGCTCATGATGATATGGAGCCTGAATTGAAATCCTCTTTAGTCGTTCGTTTTTTTTTACTGTGAATACACTTTAGACTAAACTATCAATGAGGTTATCAATTACCATCAGACTTTTTTTAATAAACTCTATAAATTTTCGGTACCCCCAACGGAGCGCTATCGCAATCCATACCACCAAACTGTTTTGTAAGTGTAGGCATTCCCTTGAAGATTGGGCCCTATTCCAACCAACTTGTCTCGCAATCTGAGTATCTCTAGCTGGCCTCATCTTACTTTGTGGCGCGCATCTATATAGTCTATCTCATATATAGTTCAATTACATATCTTTACCTTCATCACTTTAGCCTTAAGTATGTCAGTTCACGATATCGACCATCTCAAATAACAAGTTCTAATTTCTAACAGAACTCCCCAAGTCATCAGTACCAAATAACTTATTGGGTCAGAGGCTACATGGGTCTTTGTCTCGCCATCCAAGTAAAGGCCTATTGAAATTTTGAATTTCAAATCTTACCCAATACTCAAAGCAGACTCTATACCCATCCTCGTGCATCTGTACCCTCATTTCTCCCTCCTCATCTCTGATTCCTCACCCCCTCCGTGAGCACCACGATACTGGTGTTGGTGATTTGTCAAATTATTATGTTAACACGTGACAAGTAGGATTAATGATCATGGAATGAGTCCAATTTAATTCAAAATTATAAATATGGCCCACCAAAGAATGACCTTCGAACCCATTCAAGGCATCTTAAACCCTTTTGCTCGACAAGATCCGAAATCGAAACCCGAACCCCAAGCCCAAATCCTTTGAGCTGCGGTCATGGACAGCTTTTAATTAAAAATTTTGAGCATGAGGGATTAATAATTGATCTTTGGATCTCTACGTTATCATTTTGAGTTGACCAGTTAGATGACACCAACCGCTTGAGTCATCCGAGACTGAGAAGATAAGAGTCCACGTTGGCCTCATGTACTATTTGTCCTCTTAACATATTTGAGCTGGTGAAGGAATCGGTGAGTGCCCAAAGGAGCACACCAATTTTCCGAGTGAGCCCACTTAAAAAGAGCCAATCTGAAGCAAAAATATACTGGACAGTGGGTTCATTGGAAAAAGTGGTGTGCTCCTCCCTTTTTTTGGGCTTGTCATTTGGAAAAAAAAGCAACCTTTCGTTTTTAATTTTTTTTTTCATAATTTAATAATTCTAAAGATTTGATTTGGGATTTGATAGTTCGAGTTGGGACATGCCTCTAAGATACTATGGATATACTGCTTCACCTACTATCTATATTAAAGCCGGTCATCCACAAGCAAGAGGGATAGGGATACATAGACCGCTAGTATTTGGCCCGCTCATTTCAAAAATTTTTTAATTACAATAAAAATAAAAAATGGGACGAGGCAAAATTTGACTCTTGAACTTCTCCATTCTTATTCCTATTCCTACTGTATAGTACTCTATGGTAGAGAGTCCACAAGATCTCTAAACTACATTAATCGAATCATTTGATGGAGCCACATTGTATTTTATCCGTATCTTTATTATCGACAACCACCATCTTTCATAATTGACATTATTATAAAAAAAAATGATCAAATCTTGTAAAATTTCTAAATACATTTCATAGAGTAATTTTTCCTATATCGAATGAATTATTTGATGGCATCACATTTTATTTTGCCTATATCTTTATTGTCGATGACCACCACCTTTCATAATTGATATTTTTATAAGAAATGATCAAATCTTGCAAGATTTCTAAACTCATTTCATACAGATTGAATTAGTTGGTGGACGAACATTATATTTTGCCTGAAATTTTATTGTCAATGACCACACAATCTTTCGTAATAGATATTATAAGAACAAAGATTTCTCTACGCAATAATATCCAAAACATCATGTCCTCACATTAAAAGAATAAGGCTTAAAGCATGAAAACAAACCAAATATTTATACAAAATTTGCCGAAACCTTTATAATAAACTCTTAAGGAGCTCTCTATTCATTTTCACTCTAAACTAAATGAAAAAACAAATAAGATTATTAAATAGAACAATACAATACGATACTTACACTTCTCTACATCCTATTAGTTTTTTTTTTTTTTAGGACAAAAAATTGTGCGATCTAGAGCTCATTTATAATTTCATCTAGTAAGTTTAGAATAAACCAATTATGAAAGTAGTATGCATTATAATCCATTAGATGGAAGGAAAAATGTATCCTAGAATTTACAAAATTTGATCCTAAACTATCCGAGGTGATGTAGATGAAATTAAAAAGATTACAAAATCCAAATAATTGCAAATCTATGAATGTGACCAAGTACTTTATAGTTTTTGTTCAAAGAGATAATTACTAGTTAATTAGCTGGTGGTATGTAATTATTATAAATAGTCAGCTTTCAAATGCAAATCTATGAATAAAGTGATAATACTGCCGGTGTCATAATAATAGTTTTTGTTGCAAAAGAGTTATAGCATTTTTTACTAAATTAGCTACAATAAATGTTGCAACTTTTTTGCAAGAAAAATTAGATTGTAATATTTAAACAAACTATGATCCTTCCATCTGGAAATAACAATACTTGTTACCAAAAATTTATCTCAAATTACTTGTCTATTTTAAATATACTTTAACTAATCCTAATATGTGTCGTATGATTAAACTTAGAGACTTTCTTTCAATACCAAACTGCCACTTTTTAATTTTTACCAATGAGCTAAGATAGAATATTATATTTGGTCGGACTCCGACTATCCGGTAAGTGTGCTCCCTCTCCCTCCCCCCTCTCTCCCCCCTCGCCCTCTCATGCTCCTCTCTCTCTCTCTCTCCTAGTCTCCTCCGCTTGGTATTGTGGGGTGTATGACTTAGATAAGTTTTTCCTAGGGATGAACACAGCCCTCCGCTCCGACCACGCTGTCCGATTCCGACCGGATTTGGTTGGAGTTTAGGAAATAGTTTGGGCAATGTTCGCAGCATAAATTTGCTTTCTTTTCATTGAATTCAACTTAGATTACAACGAAAGTGAACAAGAAAAGAATAAACGAGAGGATTTATAATTTATCGCTCTCTTTTACAATAAAACGTGGGATTTTGTAGCGATGAGATCTAACTAGTAGTTCCTTTTGACAATCTGACGACAATGATCTTCTCTCTTGAAGATGACGGCCGACTTAATCTTGATCTTCTCTAGTTTTCACGAATTCAAGGCTCTCACGCGTAACTCGAATTCTCCAAAATACTAAAAAGATGATCGAAAAGATCTCTAGGGCTTCCTCAAAGGGGTATTTATAGCCTTAGAATGATATGAGAGTTTCTATTTAAATAGAATTTGTATTCATCAAGGATCTCAATCAAATATCTTAGTTTTGATTTAAATCTCTTGATTTAGAATTCTGATTGGACTCAATTTGGGTATTGGATAAGCCCAAATCTTAATCTCAATCAGTTTATGATTCTAGTTATCTGCTCATGCAGAGCTAATAGCATCAAAACCCGGAGCTAAAGACTAGAACGCGGAGCTATTGATTAGCTCCGCATTTTGCTCAAACGCGAGGCTAAAATAGCCAAACGCGGAGCTACAGAGTTAGCTCCGTGTTCTGTTGTGGAAAACTCCATTTTACTTGGAAATTTTCACTGCCAACAGACAAGAATTGTTTGCCTTCATAGAAGGCTAGATCTAGTTTTGTAGCGGAAGTAAGTAGTGTAGTTTTTCCAACTGTTTTTCCAAACTATGTATTCTCTCAGAAGACACGAAGTAGAGTTAACTGTGCTGTCTTGACTCTTAGTAGAAACCATTTCACGAAAAGCTTACCTAAGGGGTTGTGGGCCAATGATGCCATTTAGCAAAATATCATTTTCAAAACTCCCCATCATGTGGAAATGGAAACCATTAATTTGTCCATAAAGGTAGAATAAAGGGAGATCTCTCAAAAGTAAGGATGTACAATTGGTCGGATGAGACGGTTGTCAGAGATTTCCGATCGACTCCGATGAAGACAAAAAGGCGACGCTCTGACTATAGTTTTCGCCGGAATCCAATCAAACTCCGACTGTCTCTGGGTCGGTCGGATGCGATCGGATTTCGACGGTGGCGGTCAAAGTTTGGATTTAACAAATAAGGGGGAGAAAGAGAGAATTGGGGGGGGGGGAGGGGGGAGGGAGAGAGAGAGAGAGGGAGAGAGAGATCAATTGGGAGACGGGTAAGAAAAGAATTTCCTGCTTATGGTGATGATGTGATGATTCGAACTGTTTTGCCATTAGTAGTTATGATAGAAGCATTCCTTGCTTTAATTTTCCTAATCTAGGCGGCTTCTGGATCTTCAATCCACACGTGGGACCTCAAGAATTTTAACCAAAGTTAAAGTCCACACGCGCGCGCACACACATAGAAAGAGAGGATAGGGAGGGGGGGGCAGGGAGGATGAACGGGGTAGAGCGAGGGAGGGAGAGAAGGGGGAGCAGGAGGGAGGTGAAGGGTTTTGGTTATGGAGAATGAGAGAAAAGCAAGGAGGTGATGAGTACAATGGAGTCGGAATCCGACTGACTCTAACAATGTTCCTACCATTTTCGATCGGTTTCAATTCCGTTTACAGCACTCTAATCGAACTTTATCCTTCTTTTCTGATCGGACTCCGACTGAATCCTATTGAAGTTGACCGGTTTGATCGGAGCGGACCTTGATCATCCCTACTCCAAACCTAATTGCTTTGTCAGAATCCATTTAATTACTGATCGAAGTGCTTGATATATATACATTAAACATGTACATCAAACGAACCTATCACCTAAACAATTCAAAAGTGCTTTATATCAATTGTTAGTTCATAGGTAGACAAATGATCATTTTCATTAATAACGTCGCCGCATCGCATTTGTCGAGATGCAGTTCGGTCGGCCAGGGAAAGGGAAAGGGAAGAGGTGAAGTGGGTCCCTTTTTTTTTCTTTGCTATCGTTTTACTTGAAGTCCAGTCATGTCTCCTTAAGTGTCTAGGTATAAGTAGTTAATCGAGAAATTTTCCAAAATAAAATTTTTATTTTTAGGTTAAATTATTAAATAAAACAAGTCAAAAACTAACCTTTAGGGTTATACATTCTCATCCTTATCTGTTACCGGTTAGTGATCAGCAATATTTTATTTTATTCCTAAGTGTATGTTATTAAGTTGTATATATAGGCCACTTGTTGGAACCCTGATTTGTACTTATTTTGATAGTTTTATTGTGTTATATCAATCACATCAAGGGAGAGGGCTTAATTTAGTCTAGCGCCATAACGACGTTAATTATAGTCTTAATAGATGCATGAAACATATGTGCACGATGAAGTGAGTGCACTTATTCGATATTATTCTAAGCTCCAGTTACATCACAACCAGAGCTTTATACTCACTACGTACTCATGCAACGTTCACAATCACTCGCTCAAAAGCAGCAGCAGCAGTAGAGTTAGCAGAGTTTTGTGCAACGACGGTGACACCGACCGTTCCTGCGTTCGTATTGGTGGCCCAGATCGCCGGCCCATAGATCACCACGTTGCGATCTTGCTGCAGCACCAGCACATAGTTCGCTATCGGCCCACCTGTATTGCTCGCCCACACCGGGTGGTCATTGTTGTCATAGATCACGAGGTTCCCATCTTCCTGTATGATCGCGCGGCAGCCGACGGCGACACCGCCGGTGTTGCTCGCCCAAACGGGGTTGCCGGAGTCGTACAGCACCAAGTTGCAGTCTTCCTGCATGATGAACTGATAGTTGAATGTAAACAGGGATTGTCCGGCGTAAAGGGTGCTGCGGGAGCTGATAGCATTGTCGGCAGTGCACGGTGCGACGCTGAAGACTGCGATGGCGGCCAGGATGAGGAGGAGTAGCGGACGAGTAGCCATTGCTTTTGCTTTTTGTCTATGTCTTGGCCCTTGCCCTTCAACTTCAAGCTCTATTTATAGGGGAGATGGTGATAGTTAGGGGTGAACATAGTCTCCTAAAACTAAAATTACAAATCGAAACCTATCTGAATAAGCAAAATTAAACCGAACTGAAATAATCTGGTCAGTTTTTGGTTTCAAACTTTGAAACTCGAAACCAAACCAAGCCGAGAAAACCAAAGACATACAGACTACACATATATTATAAATAATAAACTCAATACCAATTGAGTAATTTGAGGAGGAATGCTTACGAAATGATTAAATTATAATTTTTAAATTCGATTCCTAATAAAACCAAACCGAACTAATAGTTAAGTTCAATTTTCGTTGTCAATCCTAATTGGCTCGGCTCGATTTTATTAAAATTAACAAAAATCGATCAAAGCAAACAGATGCTCACCACTTGTGGTAAATACTAGGGGTAAAAACTAAAAAAGAGAACTCGTACTATTAGAATTTTGTCCATCCATTTCTTATCAACAAGACTGGAGGGGGATTCTTGGAGATCATGAGTTTTTTTTTTTGTATTTTTTTAATATAAATGTGGGTAATCTCTCTACATTCCATTAATTAGGTGATAATAAAGCAGGCTACAATAGATTACATATATAGTATCTCATACATGAGTAGAAGATAAATAAAATAAAAATTACATCAATACCTAAGAAGAGCTATTACAATAATTATATGGAATATGGAGGTATCGTATCACCTAACACTATAATGCCTTGCTACTTGTCATGCTGCTCATGATGATATATATGGAGCCTGAATTGAGATCCTCTTTTGTCGTCTATTTTTTTACTCCTAATATGCATTAGACTAAACTATCAATGAGGTTATCGATTATCATCGGACTTCCTTTAATAAATTCTATAAATTTTCTGTACCTCCAGTGGAGCATTATCGCAATCCAGACCACCTAACTGCTTTGCGAGTGTAGGCATTCCCTTGAAGATTGGGCCCTCTCCCAACCAACTTGTCTCGCAATCTGAACATCTCTAACTGGCCTCCTCTTACTTTGTGGCCCGCATCTGTATAGTTTATCTCATATATAGTTCAATTACATCTCTTTACCTTCATCTCCTTACCTTTAAGCATGTCAGTCCACGATATCGACCATCTCAAATAACAAGTTCTAATCTCTAACAGAACTCCCCAAGTCATCAGTGCCAAATAAACTTATTGGGTCAGATGCTTCATGGGTCTTTGCCTAGTCATCCAACTAAAGGTCCATTGAAATTTTGAATTTCAAATCTTACCCAATACTCAAGATAGACTCCATATCCATCCTTGCCTACCCTCGAGTCGTGCATCCGCAACTATCGAGTTGCACATGAGAGTCCCTCAAGAATTGCGCATCTGCACCCTCGTTTCTCCCTCGATCCTAAGCTCGAGATTACTCACCCTCTCCGTGAGCACCACGACACTGGCGTTGGTGATTCGATCTCCTCAGGTCAAATTTCAAGAGGTGAGAAGCTCTTGAAGTTGGTGATTTTTTGTTTTGTATCTCTTGAAATTGGTGACCCTCAAGAGGTGAGAATCACCAACGCCCGCGTTGGTAATTTTTTGTTTTGTTTTGTATTGGCGCAACGCATGTGACTCAAGAGAACCATATTGCAGTTGTATGTAGCTAGGCCCAATAAAATTAAATTCAAGGGAAAGGAAATTTTTTTTTTTTTGAATTATTATAATAACACGTGACAAGTAGGAATGATCATGGGAGAGAGTCTAATTTAATTAAAAATCATGAATGTGACCGGCTAAAATGTAATCTTTGGACCCATCCAAGGCACCTTAAATTATTTTGCAAGAGAAGATCCGAACTCCCAAGCCCAAATGCTTTGAGCTACGGTCTTGGACCGTTTTTAATTGAAAATTTTGAACGTGATGAATTAATAATTGATCTTTGGACCCCCTACGTTATCATTTCTGAGTCATTCGAGACTCGAAGATAAGAGTTGTTCACATTGGCCTCGTGCTATTTATCCTTTAACATATTTGAGCTGGAGAATTTAAGGAATCGTAGTTTTTGGACTTGTCATTTGGAAAAGGAACCTCCCGTTTTGCGTTAAATATTAGTTTTTTTTTCAGAATTTAATAATTGTGAAGATTTGATTTGGGATTTGGTAGTGTGAATTGGAATATGCCAGTAAGGTGTAATGAATATGCTGCTTCACCTGCAGCTTTAAACCTATATTAAAGGGAAATTCTACATGCGCACCATTTTTTTTCTTAGTGAGCCCAACTGCTTAGTAAGCACCATCTATTTAGTTTTGTGAGCACCACCAATCTTCCCATTTTAACCCCTTCTTCTTCCTCTCCAAATCCCTCTTCTTCTTAGTGGGTACCAACCTTAATTCGTTAAGATTCTCTCCTTGTCGTTCGCCCAGTCACCCCAAACATCTTCGGTACTCCGCCGCAAGGTTCACTGACTGCGGCAATTGTCGTCGCGGCTTGCCAAAAAAATCCTGGTTGGGATCTCATTCCCGACCAGATAATGAGCAGTCCAATTATGCCGATCCAAACGGTTAAGACAAAGGTCGGAAACCACTTCCAAACCCGTTGTTTCATCCCAACATCTGGGCTTTTTTAAAAAAAATTAAAACTTCTAAAATGCTAAATTTAAATTCATCAATCACAAGGTTCGTCAAATTGAGTCAAAAAAGGATTTAGGGTTTACAAGTACAATTTTTTTATTTTTTTATTGTATTTGGGTGCATGGGTCTAATAGATTAGGGAAGGAAAGAAGAAGAGTTATGGTACTCATTAAGAAAAAGGTAAAGACTATTTTTGTCAAAAAAAATAAATAGCAAGTTTGTAATTATTTTCAAGTTAACCCATGGTGTTCACTAAGAAAAAATGTGGTGAGCATTTAGAATTCCCCTTATTAAAATCGACCATCCGTAACTAGGGATGAGTATATATGGACGGTCCCAGGATTAGCTTTTGGCCTGCTCTATTTAAAATTTTAAATTAAAAGAAAAATAAAATTTTTATTTTTAATTCAAATTATTGAGTAGGGCAAGCCAAAACCTAGCATTTAGACTCGTCCATTCACATTCCTATTGAAAGAATTTTAAATCGTGTGTTATAAGAGGTAATTCTCAGTGATAGAGAGTCCACAAGATTTCTAAACACATTTCATAGAGTTATTCTTGCTACATTAATTAAATTATTTGATAGAGTCACATTTTATTTTGTCCGTATCTTTATTATCGGCGACCACCATCTTCCATAATCGACATTTTTATAAGGAAATGATCAAATCTTGCAAGATTTCTAAACTCATTTCATAGAGTAATTCCTGCTATATCGATTGAATTAGTTGATGGAGCTACATTGTATTTTGCTCGTTTCTTTATTGTCGACGACCACCATCTTCCGTAATTGATATTTTAATAAGAAAATGATCAAACCTTGCGAGATTTCTAAACTCATTTCATGGAGCAGCTACATCGATAGAATTAGTTGGTGGAGCCACATTGTATTTTACCTGTATCTTTATTGTCGACGACTACCATCTTCCGTAATCGATAATTTAATAAGAAAATGATAAAATCTTGCAAGATTTCTAAACTCATTTCATGGAGTAATTCTTGCTTGAATTAGTTGGTGGAGCAATATTGTATTTTGCCTATATTTTTATTGTCGACGACCGCACCATCTTTCATAATAACTATTATTAGTAAATGATCTACTACAAATAAAGATTTCTCTAAACAATAATGTCCAAAACATCTGGTGATCTTCACATTAAAAGAATAAAAGCTTAAAGGCCCCATAATTGAGAGCAAATCAACTATATATACAAAATTTGCCGAAACCTTACTAATAAACTCTTAAGGAGCTCTCTATCCATTTTCACTCTAAACTAAATGAAAAAGAAAATAAGATTATTAAACAAAACAATACAATACGATACTTCTCTACATCCTAGTAGTTTTTTGGAGGACAAAAAATTGTGCGATCTATAGCTCATTTATAATTTCATCTAGTAAGTTTAGAATAAACCATTTTTGAAAGCAGTATGCATTATAATCCACTAGATGGAAGGAAAAATATATTTTAGTTGTCACTAAAACTGAGTATTCATTAACGAAAACTATATATCGTCACTAAACAATAAATTTTTTCCATGACAACTAAAAAATATGTCACTAAAACTGAATATTCAGTAACAGAAACTAAATATCGTCACTAAAACATAAATTTTTTTTTATGATAACTAAAATACTTGTTGGTAGAACATAATTTTCAGTGATTAGGGCTAAAAGTCGTCTCTAAAACATAATTTTTTTAGTAACAATAACAAAATTTTGTCACTAAAATATAGTTTCTAGTGACGAAAACTAAAAATTATTACTAAAATATAATTTTTACGGTGACAATAAAAAAACTTGTTATTAAAATATAACTAGAAAACTATATATCGTCCCAGCTCCCCACCCGCCTTAGCGCGCTCAGCCCCCATGCGCCCAGCCCCCGCCCAGTAGCATCGTCCACCTCGCCCAGCCCTGCCCAAATCCCCCCAACAACAACAACAACAACAACAAAACAAAAAAAAAAAAAAAAAAAACAATTTTTGCAATCTAGGGATTTTGATACCTCCATATTTCCATTCTTCGATCTAAAAACCGAATCTTTTTTTATTTGGAAAGATTTTGCTGCTTGGGTTTTTAATTATTTATCTTGATTTTTGCTCAAAGATTTGATTTTTAACGCAAATTTCAAACATTTTTGCCAAAAATATCAGCATCTAATTGGGCATATTAAGAGAGGATCAGAAGTCGTTCGTACATATAGATGAAGCTGACTTCAATTTCAACTCACTTGGTTGCGCACAAAGGATTTCCCCCAAATCATGTAATACTTCTAACATCTCTAACCAATCTGATAGATATTTCCATACCTTTTCATATGCTGAATGTTATCTGCAAATTAATCTCATTTGATGATAGGTTAGGGTGTTTCTTGCTCGTATTAGGAATTTTAATTGTATGCAGCTCTAACTGAGAAGTGAAATTTTAAATTTTGTGAACAGAAACTATATTAACTTGGGTTCCTAACAGTAAGTTAGTTTTGTGATGCTTAGGATAGCCATGCACATTGACTTGTGCAGATAATTGCTTAGGATAGCCATGCTTAAGTTAGTTTTGTGTTCCTTTAATTTGCAGAGGCCAAGAAGTTTTTTCATCTAAAGATTTTTCTCAGTTGTATCGGTATCAGTCTAGTGTGTGAGCTGTGCACTATATTGAGTAAATTGTATCAAATCACCATGAATCACTTTAAAATTTTATATTATATCATAACAGTATGTTTTGACACTCTCATAAAAAATTTATATTAATCAGTTGACATCTTGATCTCAAACTAAAATTTTGTATTATAATTTTGGAGTATGTTTTGACCATTGTTGCTAAGCCTTTAACTGTTGTTATTTAATTATACAAGAAACTACACGAGTTTGTCGGGAGACAAACACAAGATGATCAACCTCAGATGTCTTGTGGTGATATATTGCTTCATGTTCTTAGTGTGAAATCATAATATTTTCGAAGAAAAGGAACGAGGAAATGACCTCCAAGTAAAAAAAAAACATCCACAGGATGTTCAGGAGCAAGTACAGAAAGCTATAAGTGATATCAGGAAGACAATGATGGTTGAAGTGGCTCAAAAAGTAGAGAAGAAGTTCAGGCTGAGTCGGCTGAGAAATTAAAGACACAACTAGCTGAGCCGTATGAGAAATTAAAGTCACACATACAAGAAATAAGAGCTGAAATTAGAGCTGAGATAAAAACTAAATTCGAGTCTATATTTCAAAAGCGTATGGTTTCTTTTTTCGGTTCTATATCAAAATTACAAAATTAATTTTTATGTGTTTATATGGATTTAATATACGTTGCTTCAAGCAAAAACATGGTAATATTTGTGTAAGATTGGATCGTATATTTTATGAATATTTTAGCATGTTTATGTGATAAATTTTGTTTTTCTATTAGACATCATTGATATATGTATCAGATATTTGTAAAACATTTCTTATGAATATGGTGTTTGAAGATATTAATGATTGTATATAGTATATCTGTGATAACTATTTGTATCAGGTATTTGTAAGTATTTGTAAGATGCACTAATAATATGTAAAAATCGTCACTGATAAGTGTATTTGTGACAACTAATAGTATCACAAAATTTGTGTTTTTGTAATAATAAACATTGCTGCAAATTATAATTTTTAATGACACTATTTAAAACTTGCTGCTAATAATTATTTATTTGTGACAACATCTGTTATCACTAATTGTGTAGCTAACGTCATTATGTAATATATAGTCATATTTTTTGTGACGAGTTTTATTGTCACTAGTTTTAGTAACGGGAAATGTCGTCACGAAAGTGTTGCAATAGTAATTATATGATAACTTTTCTGTGAGAAGTATTATTGTCACAAATAAAATTTAGTAATGATCAAAGTTGTCACTAAAGAATCGTAACAGTGACTATATAATAACTTTTTTGTGACAAGTATTATTGTATCAAATAAGATTTAGTGATGAAGAAGTCGTCACTAACGAGTCGTAATAGTGACTATATAATAACTTTTCTGTGACAAGTATTATTATCAAATATTAGCTAGTGACGATAACAGTTGTTACAGAAAAAAACATTATAGTGACAATCTGGTTAATATTTTGTAACAAGTTATAGTTGTCACTAAAATCTAGTTTCGGTGACGGTTAGCAAAAGTCGTCACAAAAATATTTAGTGATAGCCACATAAATTACAATACTTAGTCGTTACTAAACTTGTCACTGAAAATTTTCAGTGACAACTTAATTGTCAAAAAAAATCTATATTCTTGTAGTACATACATTATTATTCTTATGGAAGAAAATATATTATTGCAAGAAATGCATGAGCAGCCATAGAGCTAGAGAACATACGATGGAATGCATAATGTGATACGATCAAAAACTATGTATTCGACTGATATTTTAAAGTTCATTTGATCAACTTTTTTTTTTCTCTTTTTATTGAACTCAATAAATATTATATCTATCATTTAATTTTATCAAATGTGAGATGGATGTTAAATGTGGAGCTCTACCTATTTTTTTCACCCTATAATAATTCCAGGATGTTCATTCTGGAGAGAGAAAAAATAATAATAAATAAAGGAAGACCAAATTCTTTATAGTTTTTGTTCAAAGAGATAATTAGCTGGTGGTATGTAATTATTATAAATAGGCAGCTTTCAAATGCAAATCTATGAATAAAGTGATAATATTGCCGGTGTCATAGTAATAGTTTTTGTTGCAAAATAGTTATAGCATTTTGACTAAATTAGCTACAATAAATGTTGCAAGATTGCAGTATTTACTCCCATTGGTAGCAAATCCTTCCGTCTGGAAATAGTAATATTTTTCTTACTATTTGCCTCAAATTACTTGTATATTTTAAATATACTTTAACTAATCCTAATATATGTCATATGATTAAACTCATAAACTTTCTTTTCCTGTCAAACTGCCACTTTTTTTAATTTTCACCAATTTCAATATGAGCAAAGATAGAATATTACGTTTGAATTAATTATACTAAGACCCCATTAATTGGAAGTGTAGAACTTATTATCCCTAAACTTGTTTGTGAACACTTTGGTCCTTTGATTTTTAACGGATTAAGCAACCGTTTGTTATATTCACTCTCATTTAAACTGACGTGAATCCAATTTTCTAAATCTAAAAATACCCTCTCCTCCCTCCCTTATATCAGGGACCTAAACCTTCTTTCCCCATTCCTTGGACCCTGCTGAGGCTGCTGTGGGGTGTATGACTCAGGTAAGTTCTTCCTAGGGATGAACACAGCCCTACGCTCCGATCACTCTGTCCGACTCCGACCGGATTCAGTCAGAGTTTATAAAGCAATTTGGACAAGAATTGTTTGCCTTCATAGAAGGCTCGATGTAGTTTTGTAGTGGAAGTAAGTAGTATAGTTTTTCCAACTGTTTTCCAAACTATATGTACCCTCAGAAGACATGAAGTAGAGTTAACTGTGCTATCTCGACTCTTAGTAGAAACCATTTAACGAAAAGCTTACCTAAGGGGTTGTGGACCAATGATGCCATCTAGCAAAATATCATTTTCACACTCCCCATCATGTGGAAAGATGGAAACCCCTAATTTGTCCATAAAGGTAGAATAAAGGTGTTAGTTGTTCATATGTGAGTATAGTCCCATATCGGATAGGACAAAGAAAGTTTATGGGTTTATATATAAGGTTGAGCTCTTAACCTAACAGTTTAAACTTTTGGGTCAGACTGATTCTCAGCTTTGTGTTTAGGCCCATCATGCTCCTGATTGGACCGACGTTTCTCCCCAACAATTGATATAATCAGATAAGATAAAAAAAAGTTTATGCGTTTAAATACAAAGTTGAGACCTTGACCTAACAGTTTTAGCTTTTTGGTCAAACTAGTTCTCAACTTTGTGGCGTTTGTCCCCAACAATTAGTATCAGAGCCCAGGTTAGGACCAAATTGTCGTCGGGTCAATGGTCCAGGTTATGGCCTAAAGGGGAGTGAAGTTGAAGTTTGAAGTCCGAATTGGTCGAGTTAACTTTGGGTTTGATTTCCCACGTATCGGCTCTCCACGTAGATGGTTGTCAAAATTAAGTTAGTATACTCACAATGAAATGGGAGATTGTTAGTTGTTCATATGTGAGTATAGTCCCACATCGGATATGATAAAGAAAGTCTGGGTTTAAATACAAAGTTGGAAGTAGATAGGAAAAAGAAAGTCTGGGTTTAAATACAATGTTGGGGGTTTGACCTAACAGCTTAAATTTTTGGATCAGATTAGTTCTCAGTTTTGTATTTAGATCCATCATGCTCCTGGTTGGATCCAACATTTCTCCCCAACAAAGAGATCTCTCAAAACTAGGGACATTTAATTGGTCAGAAAAGGTGGTTGTCAGATATTTCCAACCGATTCTGAAGAAGACGAAGAGGCGATGCTCTGATTGGAGTTTTCGCCGGAATCCGACCGAACCTCGACCTCCTCTGGGTTGTTCGGATGTGATTGGATTATGATGGAGGCGGTTGAAGTTTTGTTTTAACAGGTAAGGGGAAGGAAGAGGGGATGGGGGGGGGGGGGAGAGAGAGAGAGATCAATTGGGAGAAGGGTGAGAAAAGAATTCCCTGCTTGTGGTGATGAGAGAAAAGCAAGGAAGTGAAGGGTCCATCAGAGTTAGAATCCGACCGACTCCAAAAATGTTCCGACCATTGCTAACCGATTTCAATTCCGTATACAGCACTCTAACCGTACTTCATCTCTCTTCTCTGAGCAAACTCCGACTGAATCTGATCGGAGTCGGCCCACTTGATCGGAGCAGACCTCGATGTTCATCCCTACTCAGAACTTAATTGCTTTGTCAGAATCCATTTACCGATCGAAGTGCTTGATATATATATACATTAAACATGTACATCAAACAAACCTAACACCTAAACAATTCAAAAGTGCTTTATATCAATTGTTAGTTCATAGGTAGACAAACGATCATTTTCATTAATAACTTCGTCCAAAAGTTTGCAACAACTATAACATGATATACTAATTTATTTGGTGGCTGCCTTCTTTTAATATGTTCAAAATCTTAGAGGCGGAATAACTTTGTTTTTCAACTGAATCTTAGCACTTTGTTTTGTTACAAAATTACAATGCATTATATTTATTTTATTATTTGGTTGGAAACCTATCATAGTTAACTAGCGTCTTTCACGAGATATCATCCCAAAATATGTCATCAATAATTAAGAGAGAATAGTTCAAAGTTTTCTTTTTTTTCTTTTTTTCTTAATGAACCTAAATAATTTTTGAATAAGTAACCTTTAGGTTTCGTTGGTGCACTCGCGGTCATTCCAGAATAATATCTAGAAATAAGTAACCCGGCCCTCTAGAACCTCGGTATATTGGTCAAGTTATGGCGTTTGAAGCAGGGCCATGAACTTCTCCGCAGGCCGTATTCGGAGTAAAGTGGGTCCTGGAGAGTCTCCAGTGACGGAAAAGAACAAACCACCACTATTTGGACGTTGATGCAAGGTTGAAGATAGATATAGAGGTCCCATTAATTAATCCTCCCTTATTTATAAGTTTACACACTTGATCCCAATAGATTAATTAAATGGTAATTGTGAAGTCCCTCCATCATTGTCCTCCAAAGAAATTAATCTCCTGCAGGTATTGATTATTGACTCTCTCTTTCACCCACTTAATTTTAGGGTGCATGGGTCGAACAAGAAGAAAGAAAGAAAGAAAGAAAGAAAGAAAGAAAATATTGACGTGTCGCAAATAGGACTGCATGCATGCATTCAAATCCAAGGAGAGGCATTTAATTAATTTTCAACAGCCTTAATTACTTCTTTTTGAATTTATTAAAGAGCTTAAACTGAAATCGACGAGGCCGCCTCATACTGACCGAGATGGCATGGGGAGGCTGGCCTGGTCGTCGCATCGCATTCGTCGAGTCGAGATGCAATTCGACAGGCCAGGGAAAGGTATAATTAAGTAGTTAATTGAGAAATTTTCCAAAATAAAATTTTTAGTTTTAATTTAAATTATTAAATAAAACAGGTCAAAAATTAGTCCTTGGCACTTATCTGTTACCGGTTAGCGATAAGTAATATTTTATTTTACTCCAAAGCCGCGTTTGTTATTAAGTTGTACAGGACACTTGTTATCTGACTCAAGTTGTATATATAGGCCACTTGTTGGAACCGTGATTTGTACTTATTTTGATAGTTTTAATGTGTTATATCAATCGCATCAAGGGAGAGGGCTTAATTTAGTCTAGCGCCGTAACGACGTTAATTATAGTCTTAATAGATGCATGAAACATATGTGCACGATGAAGTGAGTGCATTTATTCGATATTATTCTAAGCTCCAGTTACATCACAGCCAGAGCTTTATACTCACTACGTACTCATGCAACGTTCACAATCACTCGCTCAAAAGCAGCAGCAGCAGCAGCAGCGGTAGAGTTGGCAGAGCTCTGTGCAACGACGGTGACACCGACCGTTCCTGCGTTCGTATTGGTGGCCCAGATCGCCGGCCCATAGATCACCACGTTACGATCTTGCTGCAGCACCAGCACATAGTTCGCTATCGGCCCACCCGTATTGCTCGCCCACACCGGGCTGTCATTGTTGTCATAGATCACGAGGTTCCCATCTTCCTGTATGATCGCGCGGCAGCCGACGGCGACACCACCGGTGTTGCTCGCCCAAATGGAGTTGCCGGAGTCGTACAGCACCAAGTTACAGTCTTCCTGCATGATGAACTGATAGTTGCGCGTAAACAGGGATTGCCCGGCGTAGAGGGTGCCGCGGGAGCTAATAGCATTGTCGGCAGTGCACGGCACGAGGCTGAAGACTGCGGTGGTGGCCAGGATGAGGAGGACTAGTAGACGAGTAGCCATTGCTTTTGCTTTTGGTCTATGTCTTGGCCCTTGCCCTTCAACTTCAAGCTCTATTTATAGGGGAGATGGTGATAGTTAGGGGTTAAAACTAAAATTACCAATTGAAGCCTATCTGAATAAGTAAAATTAAACCAAACTGAAATAATCTAGTCATTTTTCAGTTTCAAACTTTGAAACTCGAAACCAAACCAAGCCGGGCCAACCAAAAACATACAGACTACACATATATCGTAAATAATAAATTCAATACCAATTGGGTAATTTGAGAAGGTATGCTTACGAAATGATTAAATTATAATTTTTAATTTCGGTTAAGTTCAATTTTTGTTGTCAATCCTAATTGGTTCAGTTCGATTTTATTAAAATTAACAAAAATCGATCAAAGCAAACGGATACTCACCACTTGTGGTAAATGCTAGGGGTAAAAACTAAAAAGGGGAACTCGTACGATTAGAATTTTGTCCATCCGTTTTCTTATCAACAAGAGTGGAGGGGGATTCTTGGAGATCATGATTTTTTTTATTTTGTATTTTTTTTATAGTATAAAGGCAGGTAATCTCCGCGCGTTCCATTAATTAGGTGATAATAAAATAGGTTACAATATATTACATATACAGTACCTCACACTGAGTGGAAGATAAATAAAATAAAAATTACATCAATGTTTAAGAAGAGCCTTTAAAATAATTATATGGAACATGGAGATATCGTATCTCCTAATACTATAATGCCTTGCTACATGTCATGTTACTCATGATGATATGGAGCCTGAATTAAAATCCTCTTTTGTCGTCTCTTTTTTTTTTTTTTTTTTTTTTACTCTGAATACGCTTTAAACTAAGCTATCAACGATTACCATCAGACTTCCTTTAATAAACTCTATAAATTTTCGGTACCCCCAACGGAGCGCTATCGCAATCTAGACCACCAAACTGCTTTGCGAGTGTAGGCATTCCCTTGAAGATTGGGCCATATTCCAACCAACTTGTCTTACAATCCGAGCATCTCTAGCTGGCCTCATCTTACTTTGTGGCCCGCATCTATATAGTCTATCTCATATACAGTTCAATTACATCTCTTTACCTTCATCACCTTAACCTTAAGCATGTCAGTTTACGATATCGACCATCTCAAATAACAAGTTCTAATCTCTAACAAAACTCCCCAAATCATCAATGCCAAATAAACTTATTGGGTCAGAGGCTACATGGGTCTTTGCCTCGTCATCCAACTAAAGGCCCATTGAAATTTTTAATTTAAATCTTACCCAATACTCAAGGCAGACTCGTGCATCTGCACCCATCCATTTAAATCTGCACCCTCGTTTCTCCCTGATTAGCTCGGATTCCTCACCCCCTCCGTGAGCACCACGACACTGGCATTGGTGATTTGTCAAATTATTATGTTAACACGTAACAAGGAGGATTAATTATCATGGGATGAGTCCAATTTAATTCAAAATTATAAATATGGCCCACCAAAGAATGACCTTTGAACCCATTCAAAGCATCTTAAACCCTATTGCTATACAAGATCCGAAATCGAAACCCGAACCCCAAGCCCAAATGCTTTGAGCTGCGGTCATGCACAGTTTTTAATTAAAAATTTTGAGCATGAGGGATTAATAATTGATCTTTGGATCTCCACGTTATCATTTTGAGTTGACCAATGAGATTAACACCAACCGTTTGAGTCATCCGAGACTGAGAAGATAAAGAGTCCACGTTGGCCTCATGTTATTTGTCCTTTTAACATATTTGAGCTGGTGAAGGAATCGCATTTTTTTGGGAGTGTCCAAAGGAGCACACCAATTTCCCGACTGAGCCCACTTAAAAAGGGCCAGTCCGAAGCAAAAATATACTGGACAGTGGATTCACTAGGAAAAGTGGTGTGCTCCTCCCTTTTTTTGGACTTGTCATTTGGAAAAAAAGCAACCTTTGCCTTTTGCTTAAATATTAGTTTTTTTATCATGATTTAATAATTCTGAAGATTTGATTTGGGACTTGATAGTTCGAATTGGAACATGCCTCTAAGATATTATGGATATACTGCTTCACCTACTATCTATATTAAAGTCGGTCATCCGCAAGCAAGAGGGATAAGGGTACATACCCGCTCTTTTCAAAATTTTTAATTACAAAATAAATAAAAAATAGGACGAGACAAAATTTGACTCTTGAACTTATCTATTCTTATTCCTACTATAAGAATCTTTAATCATGTGTTATAAGAGATAGTACTCTATGGTAAAGAGTCTGCAAGATTTCTAAACTACATTAATTGAATTATTTGATGGAGCCACATTGTATTTTATCCGTATCTTATTATCGACAACCACAATCTTTCATAATCAACATTATTATAAAACAAAATGATCAAATCTTGCAAAATTTCTAAACACATTTCATAGAGTAATTTTTCCTATATCGATCGAATTATTTGATGGCGTCACATTTTATTTTGCCTATATCTTTATTGTCAATGACCACCACCATCTTTCGTAATCGATATTTTTATAAGAAATGATCCAATCTTGCAAGATTTGTAAACTTATTTCATACATCTGTTATAGGTGAGTGAAGCCATCTCTCTACTGGTGAGTGAAACCATTTCTTCCGGGTGTGTTTCCCTTTAATGAGCCCACTAAACTCATGATGGTGGATTAATAAGTTTGTGTGACGTTGTATTATTTTCGATGGAAATTACTGACAAATTTGGTTATGATGATGTTAAAATTTCCCTTGTTTCAAATTACAACTTTGCTTGATGAAATCATCTGGAAGGGATTTGATAGGGGGTAAAAATAGCCATAGGCTTAAAGGTGTGATTGCGGTATTTTGCTGGAATATATGGAGAGAGCGAAATAATAGATTATTTAATGATAAATATCATTCTATTGAGTATTGTACAAGACTCACCGTTCATGATTTTATTATTTGGACAGGTGTTCCCTCCGATGAGGAAAGACTGCATTTATCAAGTGGCTCTTCCAGAGATGATGCTGATGATACTTAGCCAAATGAGGAGTAGGAAATATTTCAGAGAAGCGAGGGCGGATGGACTGATCAAAAAATATCTCATTGCTGGCTCATTGTAGTTTTATTTCGTTTTGTTTCGTGTTTCTGTTAGTACTTTTAATCTTTGCATTGTAAGCTTATTAGTGGGTCACTTCATTTGTGAGCCATGAATACTTTTGTTCTGTTATTCTCTCATTAATGGAATGTGGAGGGCTACATCCCGCCGTTTAAAGTCAAAAAAAAACTTTGCTTGATGTTTTAATTGGCAACTGTCTCACATGCTGATGGATTAAGCCTGTAAATTCTCAGGGTGCTGGTTTCAGGCATGAACTTGACAACTTTGGAGCCCTGTCACCATTATCTTTACTCCACACACACACACACTCCCGAGGCCTGATTCCTCGCCAGTACAATGTATTTGAGTTCTTCATCCCCAATTCAATGAATTCAAGCACACATGATGGAAATTCAAGGAGGGCAAAAAGGTCTCTTCCATTCACATGCCCATCATGTACCTCTAAACTCATGGTCCCTTCACTCTATTTATGCTAATAAAAAAATTTAGTAGTAATAAGTTGTACACCACTTGTGTAATTAATTATCAAATTAAATTTTTCTTGAGAGTGTGTTTGGTAAAAAAAAAAATGATAATAAAACTAGACAGAGGAAGTAAACAATAGAGTAGAGATAAGAATGGGGAGATCTATGGGTTAAATTTTGGTTAATTATATTCAAAATTTTAAATTAAAAATAAAATCTTCATTATTCTAATTCAAAATTTTGAATATGACGGATCAAAAGTTTAGCCTTTGAATCTGTCTATTCTCATCCCTCTAATAAGACATATTTTCGGTAGAAAATGCAACTCCAGCTAATGCAACAATATGTGGAAATTGTGTAGATTAGACATTTTCTTATAAAAAAAAAAAAAAAAAAGGTTAATTACACTAAAATCTTCTATACTATGGGGTATATAATTAATTATTATTATACGTTTTTGTTGGTGGTGAGAGAGTAAACGGAGTGAAAGCACCGTGACTTTAGATGTCATGTGATGCACGCGTGAGTGAAAATGACTTTTTTGCCATCTAGTTTATGCAAACACCCAAATCCTCGTGATCAAGCTTACCGCAAAGATCTCTAGATAAAAGGAGCTTCTTCCTTCCTATTTATATTAAGCACTTTTGTCATCCTTGTTCATTGCGGTCACAGAGTTAAGAAGATTCCTCTTCTATCGACATTTTTCCATGGCTGAAGGAAACGGTTATTTGCAATATTTGTTGTTACTTCATACATGAATAAATTAGGTGTGTTTCCTTGGTGGTTGTCCTTGCTGTAGATTCTTGACAGTAAAACAAGTCGGGATGGTAATCGATGCGTTCATATGTCAATTTTTGGTCCGTTATATATAAAATTCTGAATTAAAAATGAAAAAAATTAAGTCAAAATTTTGTATATAGCGAACCAAAATTTGGCACGTTGACATATGCATTACCATCCCTGAAAACAAGGAGCCTGATAAATTTCTGAAGGGGTTTTACATATCTGTCCCTTAAGTCTTTAAAACTTAAAATTTAGTCCCCTAAATCTTCATATTTATAATTTAGTTCTCCAAATCTTTTAACTTACCTCACTTTAATCCCTAGCCATATTTTTGGCTCGAGTTTCCCGTTGTACTCCTGAGTTATTACAATTTAGTCATCAATTTCCTCTTCCTCATCTCTTCCTCATTTTATTGGCTTCCCCTCTCCATTTTTTTCCTCTCTCTCTCTTCTCTCTTCTTATTGGGTTCCCCTGAGTTACTTCGTTTTAGAGATTAACTGAGAGGGAAGAGAGAAAGAGAAGAAGAATGGAGGAGAGGAAAACTCAATAAGAGAGGGAAGAGAAGAGGAAGAGGAAAAAGATAACTAAATTGAAGTAACTTAGGGTATAACGGAAAATTTGGGCCAAAAATATGACTGGGGACTAAAGTGAGGTAACCTAAAGGATTTGGGGACTAAATTATAAATATGAAGATTTGGGGGACTAAATTCTAATTTTTAAAGATGTAAGGGACAGACATGTAAAAACCCCATTTCTGAAATCAAAGGTATCACTTTTAGATTACAATGAGAATTCTCCTTTTGATGGAATTAAAGATTCTGATTGATGGTAAATGAAAGTGAACGAGCTGTTTACGCAGCTCTGATGGGCACCAAGCAGCCACCTACAGGGATCTTTAGGGATTTGTCATTTTATTGAGATAATTTTCGTTTAGCTTTATATGAAGAAAACTAGAAATTTCAAATTATGAACTCAGAGCAGCCCGGTTATTCTGTAAATATTTATAATTTCGAATTCTGAATAATGGTGACCAAAATGCTAATAAAAAAGTAAGTGTAATTAACCAAAAAATAAGAAAAGATAAGTAGGGCCTTAACTTAATGGGGGCCCATCAGGCCCACCTTCTAATCATTGTACAATTAAAATCCTTTTGCAGCCCCACCCAGAGCAATCAGAACCTCCAGCAGCCAGCAACCCAACCCCATGGCTGGCTTAGCCCCCGTGCAAGACTACGGAAAATTCTATTCACGCACATCACTTTGCTCAAGACACAGGAGCTTCTAAATGCGCACAACATTTGACTGAGTGAGCACTATTTTCCCCTATGTTGTATATCACTTTACCATAGAATATGATGCTTACTAAATCAAGTGTGGTGGGCACTTAGAATTACCTCAAGACGCCCACATTTGAAACTTCAAAAAATTACAAGTTCATCATTATTTTTAGACTAAATTACCCTAGCATTCCAAACCTCCAAAAGTTCTAAAATGTTATAACTCTATTATCGTCTTCTTCCTCTCCTCTCTAAGGGGACAAAACACTACATTAAGTACTCTTTAAATTATCAAAATAAATCCATCTTATACAATCTCATCCATGTTCTAACTCTCTACAATCTTTGCATTCACACTCCTTAAAGAGTCAGAAAGAATTCTAAAGTTTTTGGATTCATTGCAATAACTAAAGTTAGGGTATAGGGTTGAGTTTTTTTTTTTTTTTTTTTTTTAAAAAAAGAAAATAGACAAATCACCTTATTTTAGTTTTGTGAATCATATTCGAATGTTTTTTTTTTTTTTTTTTTTGGTGGAACGAACTTGTGGTTGGATATAATTTTTAATTTGGACGTGGCCATCGTGCCTACTAGTCGGCTATTAATATCTGACCCAATTAAATATTGATCAAGTATTAATATCCAACCAACTATTATTTCAGTCAGATAGTAATATTCGATACAAATGAAATGAAATGAAAATATTAAACTCAAGTATACATCAGTGTGAAGATATTAAGAAAAACGAGAAGGTGAGATTGTTATTTTTAATTAATTTAGAATTCGTAACAAAACGGTACAAAGAAATGGTTCGCTTGCTCTCTTTATAATTTTTAATTAATTCAGCATTCGTGACAACACATTTCGGTATTTACAACTTCTCGGATATGTGTTCTCGAGTTTTTTTTTTTTTTTTTTTTTTTTTTTGGGAAAAATTATATTTAGTGGAATTTGGATTTTAGCAACTTCTTTTCATCTCGTCTTAAATTTGTATTTTTTAAGGGTAACTAATTTTCTTTCTAGATTTATGAGTGTGTTAGAAATCTAAACTTAACAACTCATCTCTTGTCACGCTAGATTAATTTCAATCACTGACATTCTCGTAAGACATTTAGAGAATGATTAGCTTGTGATTGTTGATTAATCTTACAATTATTTATATAACGTATGTCTCTCCTTTCAGTTTCATACACGTCATAAGTTGGCGTGTCTAGGGTGAAATTCTAAATGCGCACCACTTTTCTCTTAGTGAACACCACCATGAATTAAGTTGAGATTAATTACAATTTTGCCATCCTTTTTTCTTTGGATATTGGCCCTTTTCTCAGTGAGCTTCATTCTCATTCCTTTTCTTCTCTAATTCATTCAGAAACGTTTTCATAAAGGGTTCTAGGGAGGCTTTGCAGCAAGCGTCAAGGGTTCACGGCGAGAGAGAATGGCAAAGAGAGCGGAGAAGAGAGGGGTGAAGTGAGCGAGGATTTCCGGTGAAGTAAGACATTTCAATTTCATCAAAACCCTAAAACGCAATATCTCCAAAAATCTTAACATATAAAACAAGTACATCAGTAAATCCTAGAAATAATTCGAAATGGTGGCTGAAAAGTTACATAAGAGCTCGAGCCCGGAGAAGTATTTTTTTTCATATTTGCCTGCGTAAGGCTGTAATGGGAACTGGGAGCTGCTGGAGCTCTCGAAGATCGTGGAATTAAATTTCATAAATTTTGGAATTTATTTACCCTTTCATATCAAGTGCATACAAAATATTTTATTCATTGAAAACCGTTAATTTTATTTTAATTTGATGGAGGACCAAATCGAAACTAAAACCCAAAAAATTGGGTATGAGTGAACCTAGGAGCTCATTTCCATTTTTCTCATATATATATATATATATATATATATATATATATATATATATATATATATATATATATATATATATTTCATGTTTTGATAGTGTTATTTTTGAAAATTTCAAACTAGTGTGGCATGGTTTGTTGACCTGAAACAGTTGTCAGATAAGGTTTCTTTTAACTTTTAGTTAGTTCTAAGTTTCTAAAAGATTGTGACAGTTCAATTGCTGGTTAGCTTAAAACACATTTAAGCTCCCTTGCATGGATATTGCACAGTAGATGTATCTGTTTCTAATAACAAAGCGCATATTTGTATACTTGGTGGATAGTTGTAGGATGCTTCCTCTAATTTGCAACGTAGTTCAGGGGCACAAGACACCCATCACTGTCTAACTGACGAAGAAGTCAAGAATGGAGTTCATGAATTTGATTTGCAGATGCATACACTTTTCTTAACAAAAGATGTAAATGATAAGGACTACTACAATTTAGTATGTCACGTTTTAGTAAACTGGCTATAATGCCTCCTCGGCCATTGTTGTATTACTATTTTACTAATTTATTATATCCTAGTATATTAATACATATCCATGTGATAATCGATATCTTGAATTTTGAATTGTTTGGACTTCGGATATTGCATATCTACATATATGTATCATGTCATCTGCATCCTGCATCTGCATCCTGTATATAGCATGTAAAGGTTGCAGCTAGGGGTGCAAATGGATATGGTCGACGTCGGCAAATATATCCATATCCAGATATGGATTTGAAAATCCATATGCATAAGGATATAGGTAATGCTTTCAAAGTCTGATATGGATCAGATATATTGCGGAGAAAAATTCAGATACATGTATATGAAAAAAGGTTTAGATAGTGGATACATATATAGATTACAAAAAATTATTTCTATACTCATTGTTTAATGTCAATTTATTTTAAGCTTACTAGCTTTTATAAATATAACAAAACCCAATATCCTATATAAAATATTCATGCCCAAAATTCAATGTACTCTTAACTTATGGTAGAATTAATAATTATTGTCACTTCGGACAATTATTTTTTTTAGGGTATTTACAAATCTGTCCCTTAATCTTTATAAATTAAAATTTAGTCCCCCACATTTTCATATTTAGGATTTAGTCCCCCAAATCCTTTAAGTTACTACAATTTAGTCCCCCAGTTTATATTTTGCTCTAATTTTTCTATTTTACCCCTGATTTCCTTCACTTAATTTATCTTCCATCTTTCCCCTCTATTCTTACTTTTTATTGGGTTCTCCCTTATTCTTCTCTTCTCTCTCTATTCATTTATTGGGTTCTCCCTCTCTATATTGAGACGAAATGTATTATTCTCCACTAAATGTATTAAACCTAGAAATAAATTTATCTAATATAGAGAGGGAGAATCCAATAAATGAATTTATATTGAGTATTAAACATTTAAGTCTCAATATAAATTCATTTATTGAGTTCTCCCTCTCTATATTGGATAAATTCATTTCTAGGTTAAATACATTTAGTGGAGAATAATATATTTCATCTCAATATAGAGAGGGAGAATCCAATAAATAAAATGAATAGAGAGAAAAGAGAAGAAGAAGGGGGGAACCCAATAAAAACTAAGAAGAGAGGGGGAAGAAAGAAGGGAAAATTAAGTGAAGGAAATCATGGGTAAAACGGAAAAATCGGACCAAAATATAAACTGGGGGACGAAATTGTAGTAACTTAAAAGATTTGGGGGACTAAATCCTAAATATGAAGATTTGGGAGACTAAATTATAATTTATAAAGATGTAAGGACAGATCTGTAAATACTCCTTTTTTTTTTTCAAAGACCAAACCATCTGTAAAGCTATAAAGAAAATGGAGATCTTAAATTGACATTTTAACATTGGTATTATTCATTTATATAAAACTTAAAAATTCATTAATCTAAAACTTAAAATAATTAATAAGAATTTTCAACATAATAGCATAAAAATAAATATATCTTGATTTATAAATCTCACTTGAGGTATATCCCACATCACAATTTTGTTTAGTTTTTCTCGAATTCCTTTTTGTATATTGATAAAACTATGAATTGAAAAAGTGAAAAAATGGCTTTATATTCTGAGGTGTAAATAAACTGGTCAGTAGTCATTCTTTTATAGTGAAGAAGGCAAACATAAAAGGAAAAAATAAAATAATATACAAATTGATGCTAATTATATAAAATCCTCAATAATATAATCAGCCTAATTAGGAGGATTTAGTCAAATATACTAAGTTAGAAATATATCATGAGATATACTAATAAATTAGAGGATTTGTCAAATATTAGAGGATTTGTCAAATATCCTAATTTAGGATAACAAAAGAATATACAAATTGATGCTAATTACATAAAATTCTCAATAATATAATCAGCCTAATTAGGAGGATTTAATCAAATATACTAAGTCAGAAAGACATCATGAGATATACTAATAAATTAGAGGAATTATCAAATATTAGAGGATTTGTTAAATATCCTAATTTAGGATAACAAAAGATTATACAAATTGATACTAATTACATAAAATTCTTAATAACATAATCAGCCCAATTAGGGGGATTTAGTCAAATATACTAAGTTGGAAAGATATCATAAGATATACTAATAAATTAGAGAAATTGTCAAATATTAGAATATTTGTCAAATATCATAATTTAGGAAGATATCTGAAATTAGTGAGATATTCTAATATATATCACTTTTATCCGTATACCGTTTTTATATATCCAATATGTATCTGTTTCTGATGAAAGTGGGAACATATATGCATTTTCCTTACTGAGCCACCTCCCTGAGTGGATGACAAGTGCGGATATGATAAAGTCCCATATCCGGCTCATTTGTGCCCCTAGTGGCAGCACATAGTTTCAATTTACGTCCATAGAGACAAAATTTCATGATAATAGATATTCAGTCGATGATAATAGCTAAGTTTGTTGTAAAACTCAGTTAGTTTTATATTGTCTTGGTTCTGATAAGTCTTTGATGGATGGCTTGGGATATATATCTTCTCTAAGACAGTAATGTGTTGTTAATTTTTACATCGATTTGTTGTCTCTGCTGACTCATTATCAAAGAGAAAAATGTATATTCCTAAAGTAATGACCAAGGGATTTAACAATACCTATTATTGCACTCTCTCTTTGGTCTATGGATATGTTTTATGTGCTTTCAAATTCTTGCTAGTATATTAAAGTTCATAATTCTTTTTCTTGCTTCATTGGCCTTGCAGCAAATGGAATATGCTAATCTCAGTTGTACTTAACAAAACAAAACCCATCAACAGACTTTATTATAGACATAAGTTTGCTGATTCTGTATTCAATTTGTTTTGTTGAACTTTCATTTCAACTTGTTACTCTCATCATTTTATTTACCATCGTGGACTTCCTATTTGACTTGGGTTTTACTCTGTTTTAGGTGTTGTCGTGGAGGCAAAAGCTCAGCTGGTTGGCATTCGTGATCGAGATAGAGGTGACGGAGACGAAAGCTCTCCTGCCCCAGCTATTACGAATACATCTGGGGAAGGCAAACGAGTAATTTCTGCCTCAATTCCTGAAGCAAAAGATAGCTTGCTGCAGATATCTAAGGTGCTTCCTTTTTCTTTTTGGAGTTTTTACATATTTGTCCCTTACATTTTGAAATATTAGAATTTACTCGCTCAAATCTTCATATTTATAATTTAGTCCCTCAAATTCTTTAAGTTACCACAATTTCATCCCCAAGTCATATTTTTGACCCGAATTTTCCGCTATACCTCTGAGTTATTTCACTTTAGTTCTTCCTCCTCCTTTTCTTATTGGGTTTCCCTCTCCATTCTCCTCCTCCTTCTCTTCTCTCCCAATTAATTTATAAAATGAACTAAGAGAAACCCAATAAGAAGAGGGAAAAGAGAGAGAGAGGAGAAGAATGGAAAGGGGAACCCAATGAGAAGAGGAAGAGAGGAGGAAAAGGGAAGGGAGGACTAAAGTGAAGTAATTCAGGGGTATAATGGGAAATTCGGGCCAAAAATATAGCTCGGGGACTAAATTGTGGTAGCTTAAAGGATTTGAGGAACTAAATTATAAATATGAAGATTTGAGGGACTAAATTCTAATTTTTAAAGATTTAAGGGACAGATATGTAAAAACCCCTTTCTTTTTATCCACTAGGTAGCCCATAAAAACAGCTACATGAGATGAGGTTAGGCATAAGAATGGTAGGTCCAATGGCTAATTTTTTGCCTGTCATATTCAAAATTAGAGTTGGAAAAATGAATTTTTAACTTAAAGTTTTAGATAAGGCGGGATAAAAATTGGCTCTTGGACCCGCCCATTGCCATCTCTTCCACCTATTAAGTGCCCATGCATTGTTGTATCAAAGTGAATCTTTTGATCATAAAACTCCATAATATAAATTTCTAAGTATCTGTCTTTCTGCTTAATAAATGGGAAATATTTTTCACTTTACTAGATAATTTACTAAGGATACCAATTTTCTCTTAAGTGGTATAGATGCAGCATTTTGTCTTCTCTCCAGGAGCCTTCTACAAATACTTTTACTCTTGATGTTATTGTTCTCTTAGAAGGATGACAAAGCCCGTAACTTCTTTATTTGTTGACCAGCCGTTTACAAAAGCCTTACATATATTGAATTTTGATGCAGTGCTTTTTTTTTTTTAAATATCTTTAGAGACTATATTGAAGATTCATTTAAAATGTTTATATAAACTAACATGGAAAGATAGATAGAAATGTCAAGAGGGGCCAGTTGTTGGAATGTATGGAGAGAGTCACACACTATTGACGCATGCATTGCTTTCATTGTAGAGAGGGCTATTTACGCAGCGGTATAATTTTTTTAAAAACCCG